>CM045999.1:9451653-10782486 GCA_025175895.1 Wurfbainia villosa
TGAGCTCGGTGAGTCATCGTGGAGTAGGAACCATTTGGTTCCGAACCACGTATATCTTGTGTTGTGTGATTGTGTATTGTTAGCTTCATTATTATTATTATTCCGCTGCGCTAACAACAATCGTAGACAAGCAACGCAAGAAGAACGAGTAAATTCTGACATCCATCATAAGAGGGCTATTCACCCCCCCCTCTAGCGGGCCAATCGATCCCCTACAAGTGGTATCAGAGTCGATGTCGCTCTTCAAGGACTAACCGCCGTGAGAGCACTACAAGATGGCCGGGTACAACCTCCAACCACCAAAGTTCGAAGGAGATTTACTATGGTGGAGAAGAAAAATGGAGGTATACCTAAAAACCAATTTTGATTTTATGCTAATTTTAGAAAACGGTTTCGAATTGCCTAGGGATGAAAGAAATAGGCAAATTGAGAAGTCAAGGTGGATCCAAGACCAAATCAAAGACTTTGAGACAAATCACAAGGTAATCGAATTGCTTAGTGATTTGATTCCTAACAACATTTGGTCTAGGTTGGGAAATTTTAGGGATGCAAAAGAATTATGGGATAAAGTAATGAAATTCCAAGAAAGTTCCCAATCGGCACAAGTAGAGGAGAATGCCGAAGAAGAATCACCATCCACTTTTGAAGATGTGGATGATTTGGTGGAGACCTCCACCTCTAGCATTAAGGGGGAGGAAAGGATTTCAATTTCAGAGCAAGATCAAAATGAAGCTTCGACCTCCGGAAGAAGTGAAGAGGCCTCCACCACCTCCCTAGGTAACTCAAGTGTTATTATTTTAAATAAAAATCACATAATATTCTTTGAGTGTAGGGAGAAAGGGCATTACAAGAGAAAATGCCCTAAATTGGCTAAGGAAAAGGCATCAACACCAAAAGTCAATCCAAAGTCAAAGGATGCCGGTGTTCCCAAAATCAAGAGCAAAGAGCACATTGTGTGTTTTAAATACAACCAAAAGGGACACTATCGAAGTCAATGCCCTAGGGGGAAGAAGAAAGGGCAAGAAAGTGCAACTCATGTAGGGGGAGCTCCTAAAGCTAACTCTAAGGTAAATTTACTTAATGCACCTTTAATTCCTAAAGTCAAAAAGCATGCTAAAAATTATTTTAGTTCTCTTGCTATTATCAATGAAAAGCATGCTAAGAGAAATAATAAGGTGTATTGTCTAGGTGCTAAACATGTTAGTTTCTCTAAGGACAAACCTAGGACTCAAAACACTAGATCTATTTTACCTAGGGAGTCAATTAGGAGAATTGAAGAAAACTTGGGTGTTAATCCCAAGAAATCTAGGCATATGCCTAAAAGGAAAAACATTTCCCAAAAGATAAATGAAAATTCAAAATTGGGAAAATTAGAGCTAGAAAACCAAGCCTTAAGGTCAAGGCTAGAAAAATTGGAGAAGACCCTAGCAATAATATCAAATTCGATTGAGGGGTCTAATGTACAAAAGTCAAGACCTAGAAAACAAGAAATGTCTAAGGGCAAGAAGGGTTTGGGTCACAAACCTATGTCCTACCATAATGTTCCATTTAATTATGGAACCACATCTAGGTCTAGGAAAACCAAGGCTAATAGGGAAACCATCCCTAAGTCTAGCCATGGTATGTGTTTAGTGGCTAACACCTCAAAGAAATCAAATGTAGCCACTAAGAAGGTCAATGGAGGAGTCACCTCTAGAGTTGACCCAAGTAAGACCCATTTGACTAAGGCGTCAAAGCTAAAAAAGGGTCATTAGAAAGGTATCTAGGGAAGTTATCCCTAGGGAATACCTTGTTAACCCAAGGAGCTCCAATAGGTATTGGGTTCCTAAAAGCGTGATTGATTCACGCTAGATGGGTTAGGGTGTGTCAACCCTAAATGGATGGGTAGTTATCCTAACCATAGTAGAGTTGATACATTAGGATGTGCCAATGTGTTTGAAAAGTCTAAAAATGATTAAATTGGCACAATTAGGTCTTAGAGGTATTGATGTGCCATTTTGGGTTTTTGGCACACTAGGGAAATGAATGACATTAAGGCAAAATGAATTTAATTCCTAGAAATGGCAAATTAATTTTAACACTTAGGTATTCTATACCTTAGTATATTTTACTTGCCATGCTTTATTTGCCTTGCCATGTCATGACATCATTCTCATTTTCATCTATAAAAATGTCATGATCATGTTTAGATTTATGTTTAGATGTCATGTATGCTTAAGTTTCATTCACATGCCATGACATTATGATATTGGCATATGTTTTTATCTATATCATATCTATGCCATAATCATCATCATGCATAAATTAAAATGAAATTAAAGACTATGGCATGATTTGATGGGAATCAAATAATATTGCCTAGAAATATGCATGAGAACATAAACAAAACAAAACTTACATCTCACAAAAATTTGACTTGTATGTGTTTTTACACATCTAGATATTGGTGAGATGTTTAGGAAAAAGAAAATAAAGGTTTGAAAAACATTTTGAAAACATTTTGAAAAACCTTGGTGAAGCCTATCTTTTGATAGTTATCACCATTAAATGGGATGATACAAAGAGGGCTCTTTATTGAAGCTTTTCTTAAATTTTGGACTTTGTATCAATCTCCTAATTTAATGGGTAAAATAATTTTCTAATATTTTTCACCCATAGTATTTATGATAAGTAATATACATACCAAATCTCAAACATTTTAAACTTATGTATATTTACTTATGGATTTCGAAAATCCATTTCTGAAATGCTGGAAACTGCAAATGCAGTTATCAGTCAACTGCCATGGATGACAGTCGACTGATGAGGGTGGCAGCCGACTGATTTCTGATTTCAGTCGACTGCCCAAGCTGATTTTGGGTAAATCTTGTTGGTTAGGCCCATGTTCAGCTAGGTTAAGGTCCCCTAACCACTCCTAATCCTAGGATATGCTTGGGAGAGCATTAGAGAGGGTGGAAATCCATTGGATATGGATTAGGAGTTGGGTTGAGGGTGAGTATCAATTTTAAGGTGGATGAGAGTTCATTGTTGAACTTTGCCTTAATTTTGTTTTGGTTTAATGTTCCTATTGGCTTAGGGACTCTCTAAGGACATTGTTGGTGCAATGATCAAGGGGGAGCAAGCCTCTAGGGGGAGGTATCCATCATGGAAAGATGGATGTGTATTTCCTCATGGGAGGAAAATTGGGTTGCCTCTCTTTAAGTGATATGGGATCACTAGAAAGATTGTAGGCATGTGTTCCTCCAAGGGAGAGATTGTAAGATCTCATTGGGATATGAGACATTCATACCCTTGGGGAGGACCTTTTTGATGTAATGTCAAAAAGGGGGAGAAGTTATCAAGTTACCAATTAGGTTTGGAATTCTCATTGGGATATGAGAATTGCCAATATGGGAGAATTGGTAGACTTGAGATGGTAGTTTTGTCAATCATCAAAAAGGGGGAGATTGTTGGTGCAATCGGCCCAGGTTGACTCGAGTTTGACTCGAGCAGTACCTTGATAGTATTTTGATGATGGACAAAACTCATGACATGGGATTGTCATGGGAAAGTCCAAAGCATTGCAAAGACGTGCGCTTGGTGCTTAGCATGGGAAAGTCCAAAGCATTGCGAAGTCGTGCGCTTGGTGCTTGGCATGGGAAAGTCCAAAGCATTGCGAAGCCATGCGCTCGGTGCTTGGTGAGAAATGCATTACGAAGCCGTGCGCTTGGTGCATTTGGGAAGTCTTGAGGACTTGGTAAGTTCACTAGGCTCGGGGTCCTTGAGTCGGTGAAGGATGGCATTGCGAAGCCGTGCGCTTGGTGCATCCGAGGGACTGCCGGACGGGGAGCGAATGGAGTGAGCCCAAAGGGAAGCATACTTCTAGGGTATGAGACGCGAAGGATGGCGTTGCGAAGCCGTGCGCTTGGCGCATCCGAGGGACGTAGGCCGAGGGAAGAGAGCTTCGGTGGGGAACTCCATGAGGGATAAGGTGGACTTGGCCAAGTGGCTAAGACTGAGTATCGGAGGCTCAAACTTGATGTTTGAGGGTTTACCCGATGGTCGGATACTCAAACAACTTGGTGTTTGAGGTTTTTCCTAACGTCAGTCGACTGGCATAGGTGCCGGTTCAACTGGTCCAAGTCGACTAGGGTTCGACTGGTGTAAGGCTAGAGTTTTGTGCTTGGCGATCGCATGCTATGTCGGGCAATGATCGATATGTCGGCAATGATCGCGAGGGATGGCAATGATCGATGGGAGTGTCATGAGCAGACGCTCGTGAGCCGATCGGCCGTCGACTACTAGGTCACCAGTCGACTGATGGGCATCATCAGTCGACTGGTAGGTGATCCGTTGGAACTTGTCTGACGTGGATCTGGCCGTTGTGAGACAACGGCTACAGGGGCAGTCGACTGGGGCCTTTTGGCAGTCGACTGCTAGGCGCGAAAATAGCTCGATGCAGGTTATAAATGGAGCTCGAGATGGAGGTTTTTGCAAGAGTTTTTGTGGAGGTATTGAAGGGGAATTGCTGTTGCATTCCAGTCCTTCAAGAGCTAATCAAAGCAAGCAACAAGCAAAGCGATCAAAGCAATCGGTGAAAGTTTTCTTGTGTATTGTATTTGTGTATTTGCTTGTATTTCTATATTACATTGTAATTGCTTGTGAGAGGTTTCTCCACCTCCGACGTGTTGTCGAGAAGGAGTGTTATAGTTAGTGTCGAGGCGTGATAACTAGAGCTCGTGAGCTCGCCATGGGAGTAGGAACCATTCGGTTCCGAACCACGTATATCTTGTGTTGTGTGATTGTGTATTGTTAGCTTCATTATTATTATTATTCCGCTGTGCTAACAACAATCGTAGAGAAGCAACGCAAGAAGAACGAGTAAATTCTGACATCCATCGTAAGAGGGCTATTCACCCCCCTCTAGCCGGCCAATCGATCCCCTACAAAAAGGTTTTGAGCTAGTGGGTGAGGATGATGGAAGAAATGCTTATGTAATCTAATGAGATGTGGTCAAATGGAGCCGGAAGAGGTGCATCAAAAGTAGGATAAAAGATGAAGGTGTCATCCAATGCTTTACACCACAGGAACTCTTGCAAGATCGCAGGAGTGAACTCCATGTTGCATTTTGCAACACGAGTGGTGTAGGTAGGGCTATCGTCTACTTTCCTCAAATTTTGGTAAAATTCCTTGAGGAGGTCATCATTAATGGCATGGTTGCAAAGGCCGATCTTCATCAGCTGATAATGCAGTAAAATCTCAATGACGTCGCCATAGTAGTATCTAAAAAATCTCTCATCTATGTACCTAACCACCATCGGTTGGTACAAACGTGATATACCCTCATTTGGGTCATTCCTACGTTGTTTCTACATGATTATATGATGAATGCAATGCAATGCAATGTGATGACACAAATACCATGATTAGATTAAAATGTGGCGAAAACAAAAATTAGGGTTTAAAGAGTTTAGATGTATACTTTGGTGCCATTACTAGATTGATGGTTGTGAGGGCCTAACTGGGCAGCTTACTTGCCGGAGAGAACGCCGGAAGATCACCGGAAAGAAGATCTCATCGAAACCCTAACGCTGGAGGAGAAAATAAGGGTTGTGAGATGCTATTTTAGTGATAGAGCGACCAAAGCCATGAATGATAGAGATAGCTTCCAAACCTAAAGGCTTTTGGTCGCCGACGTGGATGCGAGAAGGTTGGTCGGAGAGGTTTGGAGGCGATCGGAGAAGAGGAGTTGCGTGAAGAAGGTGTGAAGATGCCGAACCCTAGCGGTTCAACATTATAAAATCACGACGTCGGGCTTGATGATGTGACATCGGGCCACCGATAGCGGTTTAGTGAACAGTTCCATCGAACTAGCAATCGATCGCTCCTCGGCAAGACTCGACTACCAACGTTCTGCGGCTACAATATCACCAATCGATGTGACCAAAGACTGACTACTGGACGAGCCACTCGATTGTTAGCTCTTCTGCATCGATGAACAGTACCAACAGTCAACTTATGTAGATATCTAGTTGACTGATGGACAAATTAGTCGAGTCCTAGAAGCAGCACTCGACTACTGGGCTCGCGGTATCGTGCTACAGTGTTATCAGTCGACTGATATCTGATTTTCAGTTCTGAAATTTAGTGAATTTCGACTTCTTCACTCAATTTGTTTCATTTTAACATGTTTATTCATGTATATCAAATATATTAGTGTTATACCTATGTTCATGTATTTGTTAATGTATTTTGGTATTTTATTTCATTTTCACAAGCATTAACATCCAATAGTTTCAAATCCTAGCATCTCACCCTTTCTAAGTGTTGTAATACACAATCAAGGTAAATGATCTATTCTGTGAGATGCAATACACCATAAACATTCCTTCCATGCAAACATATGATAAAACACATGAAGCATGGTAAGTATAGGACATCAAGAAGTGTAGTACTTGAGTATCAATCTTAAATGTAATTTCTAAGCCTTATGACAATTTTCTTGATACACTAATTCCCAAAGTGTGCCAAAACCCCAAATTTCACACCAATACCACTAAGTCTACATGTGCCAAGTTTAATCAATTTTTCACAATTCTCAAGGCTTATTGGCACATCCTAAAATCCTTTAGGATTAAAATTCAAACCTATTTCCAAGGTATCCATAACCTTGAAAATGACTTAAGGTGCCACCTTTACTATGGTTAGGTTAACTACCCATCCATTTAAAGTTGGCACATCTAAACCCATCTAGCGTGAATCGATCACGCTCTTAGGAACCCAAAACCTATTTGAGCTTCTAGGGTTTACTAGGTATTTTTTAGGGATGACCTCCCCAGATACCTTCCTAATGACCCTCCTAGACTTGGTAGCCTTGGTCACTGTGGTCATGTCATGGTTAACCTTAGGGATTGCCTCCCAAGTAACCTTCTTAGTGGTCTTCCTAGGTTTCATAGAAACCTTGGCCACTAGACACTTGCCTTGGTTAACCTTAGGGATAACCTCCCTAGTAACCATGGACTTCCTAGACCTAGGTTGTGTTCCATAATCGAATGGAACACTATGGTAGGTCTCCTTGGACTTAGGTTTGTGACACAAACATTTCTTGCCCTTAGGTGGACCTTGCTTCCTAGACCCTAGATTTTGACAATTTGACCTAGTTTTTTGATCATTTGACCCTTTAACTTTATTTTGAATCTTTTTGAGGGTCCTTTCAAGTTTTTCAAGCCTTGATGTCAAGGCTTGATTTTCTAACTCTAATTGTCCAATTTTTTATTTTTCATCTATTATTTGGACATGAGACTTCCTAGGCATGTGTCTATGGTCCTTTGGATTACAACCTAGATGGTCTTCAATTTTCCTAATACTTGCCTTAGGTAGAGTATTTTTAGGGACATTAATCCCAAATTTCTCCTCATTTGAAATATTGTAACTCTTAGCACCTAGGCGATAGTGTCTACTATTTCTAACATACTCTTTATGATAAATAGCAAAATTGCTAACATTATTTATAGCATGCTTAAAAGTTACCTTAGGGTTTGCCTTAGCTCCCTCGACATGTGTAGCTCTTCCTTCATAAGTCTTCTTCCCTCCCTTTGGGCATTGGCTCCTATAGTCCCCCTTTTGATGGCACTTGAAGCAAATGATGTATTCCTTGCTTTTCTTAGTGGAAACTCCGACTTCATTGGTCTTTTCTTGAAATCTTGACGCCGGTTGACTTTTCTTGACTCTTTTAGGACATTTACTCTTGTAATGTCCTACTTCCCTACACTCAAAGCATATGATATGATTTTTAATATGAATTGATATGCTTGAATTACCTAGGTCAATGGTGGCCGGATTTTGAGCTTTTTCATCTTGACCTGATGTTGAAACCTCTTCTTCTTGCTCTTGTTCCAGAGTGGATAGTCTTTCAATTCCTCCCCCTCAATCCTTGAGGAGGAGACTTCCTCCAATTCCACTTCTTCTCTTAACCCGGATGTTGACTCCTCTTCAACTTCTGATCTCGATCCGGATGATGATTCCGAATCCTCACTTTCTTGTGAGGAAGAGCTTTCTTCTTCTTGTACTGAGTGAGACTCCTCATGGAATCTTGCCAACTTGCTCCATAGCTCCGTGGCATCGATGTAATCCCCTAGCTTGTACAAAATGTCATTAGGTATCAAATCTTCTAAAAGCTTTGTTACCTTGACTTCGGTCTTGAACTTGAGACGTTGCTCTTGTGTCCACTTCTTCAACTTCAAGACATTTCCCTTCTTATCTCTAGGAGGTTCAAAGTCTTCCATGATGATGAACCAATCTTCTATGTCCATCATCAAGAAGTTCTCCATTCTTGCCCTCCATGCCGAAAAATCCTCTTGATCGTATGGTGGCGGTGTGTTGATGTCCCATCCAAGTCTTTCTTTGAATTCCATCTTGTTCCTCTAGTGGTTTTGCTCCCAGCAGTTAGTCCATAGAAGAGCCCCAGGCTCTGATACCAATTGTTGAGGATTTGGTGACCGCTAGGGGGGAGGGGTGGTGAATAGCTCATTTTGATGCATCGATGGAATTCGTTGCGTGCTTGCTACAAAATGTGTTATATGCAGTGGAAATAGAAATAATAAAACAAATACAACACAAATACAAGCACTACACAAGAAATAATGTGGTTCGGAATCGAATGGTTTCTACTCTACGGATCGGGCTCTAAAAGCCCTAGCAATGTAAACACGCACTACTAATCTAATAAACTCCTTCTCGGAACAATTCGGAGGTGGAGAAACCTTGTACAATAACTCTTACAATAGTAAGAAACAAATACAAGTAAGATACAATAATAAAATGCAATACAAGTAAAGAAAACAACTTTACAAGAGCTTTTGGATTGCTTGCTTTGTGGTTGCTTGAGTTGCACTTGGAGACCCTGAATTACACCATCAATTCGCCCCAAAACTCCTCAAGAAATGCTAATCAAAATCTCCTCCATGAGTTCCCTTTAAAGTTACTGCATGGGCTGGATTTTTCCTATCAGTCGACTGATCGGAACTATCAGCCAACCGATGACACTATTGCTGTGAGATAACAGTGCGATCCACGCTGGAAAAATCCAACAGATAGGACATCAGTCGACTGATAGAGCCTTCACTTGATTGTTAACTCTAGCAGTCGAGTCTGACTCCATTAGGCTCAATTCTAGCACCACCGATCGGTCGATCACAAGATCGGGCCGATCGCTCAGCATGATCGGCCCGCCCACCTCGGCTTGACTTCTAGGACACTCCCCATAGTCAAACCCTAGTTGACTCACTCCAGTCGACTTTCCATAGGTCCCAGTCGACTGATACACCTCAAACATAAGGTTTTACCCCAAGTATGGTACCCTCATACTTGCTAGACCACCCGTAGCCTAGATGTAAGCCTTCTAGCCACCTCCATCAGCCTCACGCCTATCGGATCTCTCCAAGTCATCCATGACTTGTTCATCCATACGCTAGCCTTCAGGTGCTTCCATCGGCTATGTCATGCTAATGATGTCTACACCGCCAAGACACATTGGACTTACGCTGCCAAGACTCCCGCTTAGACTTTACGGTGTCAACCATTGGACTTATGTTGCTAAGACTTCACCCTTGGACTTTACGCCGCCAATTGTAGATAACATGGTGTGTGGTGTCACACAAGAGACCATGTTATCGGCCCCTTGAAAAGTATAAGCAAAGGCTCACAACCGAGATGACTTTGGACAAACCATCGGAATGGTTGTAGTGTGGTTTGGTATTGGTTTGTCTTGACCATAGAATCACACTAGTGCACTTTGTGTGTATTGAGCAGGACCGACTTAGAGGTGATTCAATTTATTGCTGACTACATAATCGAATCAGACCTCAGATATTATTTAGTAGATGCTCTTAATCCCAATATAATAACGAGCACATATACTTAGTACTCATCTCTTTGATTTACCAATGGGCGAGATTTATAGATTAAATCGATAGGCTCGGTAAGTTGGGAGATGATATTATTTATATGGTGTGCCGTTGATTATAGGAGAAAATCGTGTCCTATATATTAGGATGATGATGTCCCCTTGAGGAGCTCATAAGATTCATCATGTAAACCCTGCAGGTGGACTTGGTCCGACATGATGAAAAGGTTGAGTGGTACTACTCAAGGAGTTAGATGTTGATTAATTAATGGTCAATAAATTAATTAATCGACGGACATTCGAGATCTTAAACACGGGGAGAAAATGTACAAATAATATATGGAGCCCATATTATCATATGGGGGTTGGTGAGGTAGATCAATGATGAACCTTTAGTGGATTGGATCATCATTAGTGGATCAGACTTTATGTGGGCTTGACCCATGGGTGGCCAAGACCCAACTCCTCCTCATGGTCCCTAATGTAGCCTATTAACACCACATGATTCTTAGATCCAAAGGATAGAAACAAAACTCAAAGATCCATTGGTAGAGATTAAATCTCTAGATCCGACGGTTGAGATTAAATCCCTAGAACCAATAGAGGAGATTAATTCATGACTTATCCCTAACTCTATAAAAGGATGGCAAAGGGATTTGTCGTGAACTATATGATAGGAGAGTTAGGGTTTGGGTGGCAAGAAGGAATCCTATTTGAGATAGGATTAGGATTAGGGTTTGGAGGCAAGGGTGGCACCAAATAAGGAAGGTTCTTTCTCTCTTCTTCTTCCTCTTTTGGCCAACGTCCAGCACCCTTCCCAGCACTTTTCCAGCCTTGGTCGGCTCCCAAAAGCTTCCTTTTCCCTCTCCTTAGGTGGTGGAAACAAGATATAGGGCTTCCCTTGGTGTCTTGGTTGTTTTCCACCATCTTCTCCTTCATCTAGTTGGCCGGCGGCAAGGATAAGTTTGGTTCCTTGTTGGTTGTTTCTAGTGAGAAGAAAAACCTTGTTTCTATTCTTCCTCTTGCTTTGGAAGATCAAGGAAGGAAGATTTGGCATCTAGGAGCTTCGACTTTTGGTGGATCGTCGCCCACACGATGTCCAAAAGGAGGAAGGTCATACATTAGAAGATCGAGAGGTATACCTATTTTACTTTCTTCTTTTGTTTGTTGCTTGTTTTTGTTTTTCAATTATAAGCATGTTATAAATCTGTAAATGGATAAATAATACTTGGATCCCGAGCATAAACACAAAAATTGGCGATCCGGACATCGTCTATTCCGCGGCTACTCGTAGAATAGAGGATGGTCGCTTGAACAACTAGTTTGTTCAAGTGACCTCTCTAAATGAATAGAACGATGATGACTTTGTTGCTTTGGCAATCCCTTTTGTCTAGGATTAAATTTTTTTTATCCGGGGACATCGAAGGGATCGCCATGGACAAGCTACCGAGGTGAAGTGGGAAGCGAAGTTTCCCCTCACGGACTCGATAAGCAAAAACCTACACCAATATCAAACCCCTTGGACTTCTCAAATGCCAAGACTCAAGCTTGGACTTTCCATTCCAAGACTCATTCTTGGACTTTTCCTTGCCAAGAACCATGCTTGGACTTTACATGCCAAGTACTCTAGATTTAAACTTTTCATGACATGGTCAACTCCAGTCAACCATCAAAATCCCCCTCGAGTTAAACTCGAGTCCGGTTAATCATGACCTGGGTCGATTGCACCAACAATCTCTCCAAAACATTATCATACATCAATGTCAAACCTCTATGTCAAACATCAAAACATCGCTCGAGTCAAACTCGAGTCCGGTCAATCGTGACCTAGGCCGATTGTACCAATAATGAATCATGAGCTACTTTCTAACCATAGAAGACCAACCACAGAGTATAAAAGAGGTTCTAGTGCACATCAGCAAAATCAGAGGAGAGACTCCAGATTATGTGCATGCAGTGCGGGACACAACGACATGCGAAGTTAGATTATCCGTTGGATCAGTTCATATGTTGCTATTGTAAGCAACCAGTACATTTGAGGAGGTGTACTTTAAAGACTAAATTGAAGACTGTCGATGTTATTTCGAGAGGATGATGCATAATCTCGACAGCAGAGATCATCACAGAAGATTGGGTTGTCACACCAACAATGATTTACTACCTCAGATGTGGTTGGAGTTCCTTGATACTTCTCGAGGAAGTGATTTACTCAGTAGCATCAGCAGAAGACATCTTAGAAGATTCATGCAGACAACAACAACTGTTATCTCCCCAGACGTGGATTTGCTTTGTACAGAGGAGAGAGTATACGACGATGGTCGTATCTATTCTATATTCTTTAGTTGTAGCTATATTATTTGCATAGTTGGAGCGTGCTATGATGTTGGTAGTTCTTCTGTACCTTACAGTTAGGGGTGTACTAGTTACCAATACAACAATGTTTGCCACCTTCATTGCGGTCGGTTGGTTTGTATCTCAGCTTCAGTAGTTGATGTCAGTTCCTCCAGGGAGTCTTCTATACCTACATAAGCTCAGCTGCCATGGGCAAAAGATGGACGAATTTATATGATTTTTAGAGAGAAGACAAAGTGTCGAAGGATTGATCGTTCAGGGTATTACTTTAGTTTACCCTCTCGGTTGATATATTGAGAGATACTGGTAGTTTACAAGTATGTATGTCTAGAACATACTTAGTTGGATTAGAAGGGTTCCTGTACATCGACTTGTGGGTCGGTGGTATCTCTACCGTCAGGTGAGATGTTGACCAACAACCAGGAAGTCAAGGGATGCCCTTAGACTTTGATAGACATACCTTTACTGTAGACATATCCTTTCGGATGGTTAAATTGTTAAAATTATGGTATGATATGTCTCTTAGATGTGCGTATAATATGAGAGTATTCGGATGTAGTTTCAGATGAAATCCCAGGCTTGCCATTGCATAAGCAAGTGGAGTATACGATCGGAGTGATTTTGGAAATAGTTTCAATATTGAAGATCTCATATCGGGAGAAAATTTATGATGATTACTTTATCGATTGAGGCAATGATATTGTAGAGCCAAATGTTTTTACTTATGGTGCATTGGTTGAAGGCTGGTGTAAAGCACACAAAGTAGTTGAAGCTCGTGATGTACTCAATGCAATGTCATTTGTTTGGTTGTGAGCCTAAATGGGTTGTTTGATACCCTCATTGATCGGTGTTGCAAAGTTGGTAAGGTTGATGATGCACAGGAGGTATTTCTTAGAATAACGATTTTACTATTGTGGAGATATATGAATCTTATAGGCACTAACAATTGGTATCAGAGCCTTGGTCCATGTTAAGCCATGAACCTTGAACGAAGGAAGTGGAGCTCCCATGTCCGGATCAAGAGAACCAAATACCAAGCACGAAGTCCAGTTGGGCCAGAAAGGGTTGGACAACTGGCAGAAAGTCTAGCTAGATTAGGAGGACCAGATAGTTGGCAGAAAGTCTTAGTGGGTTAAAGATTGGACATCAAGCAGAGGAAGTCCTTCAATGAGGGATAAGCTTGAGGAGGGGGGAGGGGGTCCAACCAATGTGGTCCTTCCTTTGAGGGGGGGGGGATTGTTGAGAGTATTGGGAATAGAATCAAAGACCCACATTGGTAAGACATGGAAAAGATCATGTGCTTACAAGATTTTACCACTGTGGATATGATTTTTTTTTTTAGCGTTACTATACCAGTGACATGGTTGGCCAAGAAGGTGATGAAATTCACTTGGTCAAAAGCTTGTGAAACCCATTTTCAGGGCCTAGACGGTGGCTGCCTTTTGCATCTGTGCCAGTAATCATTCCGGTGTGGATTGAAGGGTACTGTAAATGGATGCATCATTGTAGGGATTGGAGCAGTTCTGATACAGTTGAATGAGACGTATAATAAGCTTACGCCAGTTAAGGAATTATGAGATAAGCGGTCATACTTATGATGTGGACTTAGTAGTTATTATCTTGATAGGTAGATGTATTGAGCAGGAATGCTAATGGAGTTTTGGCTAGCAACTGGGTAGCTACAATAGAGTTGCTAGAACATGGATAGTTGCAATAATGGAGATTGGTCACTATAGTCTCCCAGTCACCTACAATATGTGTGGTCGAGTGGATTTCGGACGGTGGATGGATTTCTTTTGTGAGAAGATAATTCCCTGTCTATGATAAGGATAGTGGTTATAGAGTTGCATTCAAATTAGGAAGAGTTGTTTCAGGAGACTCATCATTCGAGATTGGTAATTTATTCGGAGTGTATTCGAATATAGTGAGTGTTGAAACATTCTTGGTGGTGGAACGATATGTGGGACATGGGTTGATTTCTTAGGTTGATTGTGTCAACAAATAAAGGTGGAATATTAGTGACAAGTAGGGTTACGTACCAAGATGGAAGTGGGAGCCTACTACGATGGACTATGTTGGAAGATTATCTAAAATTCGGAGAGAACTTGATGTGATTTGGGGTAATCGATTGTCGATTAACCAAGTCCACTTATTTTCTATCGATCTGTAAGATGGATTTTGTTGAATCACTTAATAGATTTATACTGCAAGAGGATTTCTAGTTTCATGGAGTAACCTTGAGTAGAATTTCTGAAAGTGGTTCATAATTCACTTTACGATTCTGGCAAAGTCTCCAATAGGCCAAGGATATAGAGCTTCCACTCTGGTATGAAAGGTTACCTTTTTGATAGATGGTCAAAATGGAAGTATTATTCATACTTTAGAAGTCCTGTTGAGAGTATACATGGTAGATTTTAGAGGTTATGTGAGAGTTGAAAAATAATATTCAAGCTCAGTACCCCACTTAGTCACTTGAGGTGTGTGACTTTGCTCCAGATACTTGAGATGTTTGTTGTGACATCTCGTGCACTCGTACATGAGTCAGAAATTTGGAGACCAAATTTTTATTAGTGGGGGAGAATGTAAGATATCGGAAATAAAAACACCCCTAGTTGGTTAATAAATCATTTATAAAATTTTCTAAAATAAAATCAGTTTGATACAGCAATTAACCAAGCTATCTAGGAAAATTATTAGAAGGTAACTTGATTAATTAAGAGATTAGCATTATTAATCAAGGGTTAAGGTGGTTAAGATATATTTAAGTGACCGGTCAAAGTTTTCTCCCAAAAGCCCTAATTTCTTTTCTCATCGTGATTCCCTCATTTTCCCGATCGACGCTTTCTCCTTCACTACCGCGATTTTTCCCCGATGCCTCTTCTTCTTTCTCCGATCGCACCTTTTCTCTTCTGTTGATGGTCATCGCCGCATCGCCGCTGGAGTAACTCGCTGAACACCATTGCCCCCAATCGTCACCTGGATTGTCGATGAGTGGTTTCGCTGGGTTATTTGTCTTTTCCGCTCCCGATTTCCTCATAGCTGTCACCTCACCCGATCGATGTCGTCCCATTGCCGGTGGCCAAGCCAGCTACAATGCGAGCTGCACTTTTTAGCAAGCGTTGGCGAAGGAGTGCTCTGTTCATCGACCCTCCACACGATGTGTGCCTTTGCCATCTGTCACGGGCTTGATTCTGTCGCCTACTGCCAGCTCCTCTGGTCGCCTGATTCTATTGCATGCAGAGAAGGTCGACTGTTGTCGATTCATTCATTCGTTGGTTGCTACCCCATCACTATCCACCTAGATCTCCATCGTTGCGTCTGCTTAGGCCGTAAATGGCTTGCCTCCGGTCATCGGAGTTGCCTACCAGAGACATTGTTGACCTTACGAGCTCAGCATGGCAAGATCTGCGCCGCTGCCTCTTTTCCATGCTCTATTGAACTAGTCGAGGATCTCCACTGAAGTAGTTGCCGGATTATGTGATCATGGGGGGAAGATCAACGGTGGGTAACATATGCAGATTCACGGTAAAATTGGAAGATTGTGAAGGATTGAAGGTAAGTTTGGGTCTGCATGGTAGGGATTGAAGCTTATGATTGATATACTTACAGGTTTGAGTGTTGATTTTGTGTACTGACCAGTGAAGTTGTTATAACCTAATCATTTGATTTTAGTAATGTCTCTGTGATGTGTTGTTTTGTTTAAGGGGTGGAGAAATGCGGATGTGGACTTTGGATAAGCTGTGGTTCATTGTATCAAACTAGGTAAGCTTCGATTTGGTTATGTTATGTTAGTGAACTATGTTGTGACAGTAGAATAGTTTATGGATTTTAACATTGTATTAAGATTGGATTTAATTATGTGTAGTTAATCAGTAATTAGTGATTAATATGGAAGTGTATGGAGCTACCCTTACAGACTGTAGTTAATCAGCCAAAGAGTTAGGTTGGACTAGATTTCTATTCCTACAGTTTAATTATGTTGGCATTTGTTTATGTATGTTTTATGCACAGGACTTGGATTCGGGACAGACACTCGAACGCGAAGACAGTTAATGTTCTACATATCAGGTTGGTAATATTTCTTACCCTGGTCAGGTAGTTGATTACTCTTAGTGCATGAGTTTCTATATTATTAATATTGTACCTTGACTCCACTCATATTAATCTGTGCTTGATACTTAGTCTCTGCACTTTGAGATATACTATAGTTGTTGTCATATTTCGTTCATCGTTGCTATAAATTACCGATACTATGGTATATAGACCTTTAGATGCTTAACCATGGGTATGTAGCTGGGTATGAATGTTGATTTGACTCTTGTCATCAGGAACAATCATCCGGGGGTGGATGATGTCCTTAATGTAGAGTTGGTGGTTGTATCATCTTACCTTTCGTTGTATATTTATTGTGGATCATATGTCTGTACATGGTAGTGTGGGTTGTCGACGATGTGTCACTATGGACGGGAAGTCCTTGCATGATCGATTGTTAATTGTATACGACTCTCTGTGGGATAGAGAGTGCGTTGTGGATGTATGTATGCATGTGTGGTTGTGCATTCATTCCATTTACATGCATGCTGGCGACTTGGTCTCCCTTATGGTTGAGAGGGTCGTCAGTCATCCTGCCTCCACAGTTACTCGTGGTAGTAGTAACTGGTGTGAGGGAAGTTCATTTGTTATGTCGCACTCGACTACTATTGATAGTGGTAGTTAGAGTTGCGTGCAATTGTCCTAGGTGTGTGACACTTGACCACTCATGGGTAGTGTCAGTCGGAGTGGCTAACAGCAGGGACCCTCATTGTGTAGCTTATAGCTCTTTAGCTTATCGCTACTTATTCATACTGCCCACTCGGCCACTCAAGAGCAGTGATTTTTATTGAGTTGGGACAGTTATCATATCATGCCACTTAGGCCACACTCGGGTCGTGGTAGCGAGTGGGATGCGCAGGCATGACCATGCATTTGTATTGCCATGTGTGAGGGCATTTGCATGTATATACATATACATATATTTATGTATATATATGTGTGTGAGTGTGAGCAGGATATATAGATACAATCTATATATATGTTTGTTGTGCTGTTGTATTTGTTTGTGCTATGTTTGTTGTATTTGGTTGTACATCATCTTGCATGTTATTTGCATATTCTATGTTGGTTGTGTGTGGGATACCTGTGTACGAGTTGGTCGGACTGTTGTACACCATTGACCAGTATCATGATGTGGTATGGGATGAACCAGGTACGTTGTTGTATTTGTTATAGAACATCCATAGGGTAGTTTGTTGATTACAGAGATAGTATTGTTCTTCCGTATTCTATGTGTCATATTGTGGTATATGTGCTCAGGTGGTATGAGCTGTAGCAGTGAAGAACTTCAGGATGTTAGTACCTTATGTTGTTCAGATGATATTTTAGTATACGCATGAGTTATATTATACTAGTGATTATCTATTTTTACCTTTACACTGTATATTTTTTTGATCTCCTTGCATTTATTTAGTTCATGCACTATCTATTCTTTACTGCTGAGTTTTATACTCACCACCACAAACCTTGGGTTTTCCTATCGCCCTGGTAACAGATAGAAGAATCCTAAGATGCTTGGATCTCTCCAAGCTGATCACATCTCACACCGAGCATTTGGAGTTTAATTCATATTTGTTTCACTGCTATTTTTGTATTATAGTCATGTATGTGATGTGTTGTATTTGACTTTTATGATTCTTTTGGTTTGGATGTTGGTTTTGATCATATTTTATTTAGTGTGTTAGAGTCGCATCGGTGTGCATTATTGTGTCTTTGTGGTTGTATTATTTGGTAGTGTCATTTCATTATGTTGTGTAGTTGTGGCCGAAAGGCTTTGTATTAACAAGGAAATGTATCACGTACAGGGGAGATGTTGTCCGATTTTCGGGCTTGGCATACTCTGGGGGTGTAACATAGGAACCCAAGCTTGGACTCGACCCTTAGCATTTCTATTAAACAAGGACATATATGATCTATTTGTGTCCTTTGCCTTATATCCGAGTTCGGACTTGTTATATATGGCTCGTTGAGACCCAAGCATCATATTGAGATACTTAGAGCCCGAAGTGATCCTTTCCAACAATCTGGTTAGATCTTCTACTTGCCTTTTTAAGACCGAGTTCTCTTCTTCAAGCTTTGCAACTTGAGTTGAGTCTCTATGCTTAGTTTGGCAAGTCGAAGTCTTCAATTTGACTTGCTCCTTAAGTACTTGGACTTCCTCAAGAAGCGAGTCAACTTGATTCTCGGACTTGGCTAGTTTCCTTCCTAAGCATGCAATAATAATGTACAATTTATCTTCTAGGCGAGAAGTTACCTCATCAGAACCTTCAGAAATGGATGCAGATCCGTGGCTTCTCTCGGACTCAAACTCAAACTCATGTCTTGATTTGGCTTCAGACTCATCGACCGCCGTGAGTGCTACAAAGCATGTCATTGATATTTCCGCACCCGACTCTTCCGATGATGACTTTTCCAAGTTTGCTTTAAATGGTTTCTTTCCTTTTCTTTTCCTCGATTTGAATTTCTTTCCTTTTTTTTCGTTCCTGCCATCAAAACTAAACCATTCTCGAGTTGACTCAAGTTAGGTTGTTCATGCAACTTAATTAATTTGTCTCACAATTCTTTAGAATTTTGAAACGACCCGACTTTACTTAGCTCATCATTTGCAAGTCTGCATTGTAAGGTGTTTAAAGTCTTATAATTGACTTGAGGCTTTTTTCTAATGTTTGCGGTCCATTTCTCTGGTTCTAACAACTCACCTAAGTCGTCTACCAGAGCTATAAACCTTTTCCTAATTAAAAACCAAACCTCTAGGTCGGTTTTCAAGTAACACTCTATTCGCCTTTTCCAGTAGGAAAAGTCCTCTTTGTTGAAGAGAGGAGGACAAACAATATTATATCCTTCTAAATGCAAAATTCCTAACAAAATATTTTAACAATAGATTTTTATTTAAATTAATTAAAGTTGATGAATATTCCTAGAGTTGTTTAAATTAAATAATATTTTGCGAGAATTAAATTTACACTAAGTGCACAAATTAATGAGAAATTTGTTCTAAGTAAAAATTATTCTAGAATAAAAATTAAACTAAGTGCAGAAAATTAATTTAATTAATTTGATATGCAGAAAATTAATTATTCTAATGAAAAAATATTTTAACAATTATTTAAATGTTGTAAAAATATTTTAGCAATTATTTTAATGTTGAAAAAATATTTTAGCAATTATTTAAATACTGGAAAATAGTTTAGCAATTATTTAAATTCTAGAAAAATATTTTAGCAATTATTTAAATGTTGAAAAAAATATTTTAGAAATTATTTAAATGTTGGAAAAATATTTTATCAATTATTTAAATGCTGAAATAATATTCCAACAATTATTTAAATGTAGGAAAAATATGCTAACAATTATTTAAATGTAGGAAAATATTCTAACAATTATTTAAATATAGAAAAAATATTTTAACAATTATTTAAAAGTAGGAAAAATATTTTAGTAATTCTAGAAAAATATAGAAAATTAATCTAATGCTAGCGATGATGGTTGCACCAAATTGAGGCGCCCCGCTCGATGATACGAATTGTAGAATCGCGATAATCCGAGAGAGAGGTGAATCTTGAGTTTAATAATTTTTGATTATTTAAAATTTATTTTATATTGTCAAATAAGAATATGCAATGAAATTAAATGCAATTCAAAAGCTTAGTTTACTTGGTTCACAATCCTAACTGGGTTGCTACTCCAAGGCCTGTAGCTCTTTCGAGAGCTACCTCGATGGGAAATCACAATAGTACCCTCCGATTCGAGAACTCTTGACTTCGGAGGGGTTCGCTTTTTACAAAGGTAAGAGATGGGTAACACACTACCCACTCTTTGAAGTTAAGTACACAAGCGAAAAGTAATATATGAAAATTACAAGCTACTTTATACCGACACAAATGAAAGCTTGGATGTAGGCATGAGGTGTCGGAAAAGCACCTTTGTGAAGATTCAAATCTTTTGTGAGCAAGAGTAAATTTTGAGAGTACTTCGGCATAGTAGACTCACTCTAATCAAATGAGCTCAATATCTCATATTGACTCATTTGGGCATAGCCATGCACTTCGTGGTCTCACTCTATCAAGAATAACAATGTCACTCCCATCATAAAAGGAGGGATAGAGCCCATCTACATCACTCACATCCCTCCGCATAATTTGTTACATACCCAGTAATCGCCTTTATAGTCCACCCATTTATGGGTGATGTTTGACGAAGCCAAAGTATGCAACTCCTTATGTAGGGAACCATGGTGACTTCAGGTTCAAGGACTAATAGTCATACTAATAGTCATATGAGAAAGTATATGACACTCATATAACGATCCATGATACTTTCTCATGGCGGGTCATTCAGTATACATTCTTCAATACATACCCATGTGTGAACTTGATATCTCATATCCATGACTTGTGAGATCAAGTCATCGAGTTGACCTACATGCTAGTCTCTACGCATTAACATTGTCCTTGAATGTTAATACTTGATTAGGAATGATTAAGAGTAGTGTTCTCTATATCATCTCATTATCGATTCAACCAATCGATTGATATAGATAAGAACCTTCTACTCAAGGACGTTATTATACTTAGTTATTTGGCACCAATACAAGTAAATATAATAACCATGCCTTTATAAATAGGAATATGATACAATAAAGTCCATACAATAATCATCACATGATTGGCTCTAGGGCTTTCACTAACACTTTCTACTAAACCAGTTGACTAGGCTTGATCCTAGGAGTTGGCAACATCCACTCGTGCTCTTCCTATCAAGTTTACTATCGGCATAATCCGAGATGGAGTAGTCAATTAGTTCGAACTCACTTGACCTATGGTTGCAAATTCCTACGTCTTATGTTCCTTTTAAGTATCTAAAGATCCATTTAACTAATGTTAGGTGTGATTCTTTGGCACAAGATTGAAATCTTGCACACATACTTACTGCGAAGAGTATATCAGGTCAACTCGCAGTTAAATATAGAAGGCCACCAATTTCACTCCTATAGTATTTTAAATCTATAGTTTTCCCCTCGAAGTCTTCTCCTATGCTTACGTTGGTAGCCATAGGTGTACTAATTTTCTTAGGATTTTGCATTCCAAATTTACTAATTAACTCCTTAGCATATTTATATTGATGCATGTAAATTCCTTCTCTAGTTTGTTTTATTTGTAACCCTAAGAAGAAGGTAAGTTCACTGATGCACGCGATCACACCCTCAAATCTCGCGATGGAGGCCTTCGAGGACTCGAAGTGCGCGCTCGCACTCAATGCTCGCAAGTGCACGGATGTCATCAAGTAATAAAAGATTATCGATCCCACAGGGACTGGGATTCGAATATCGATATGTTCAGTGGTTGTAATTGTTCAGACGTAACTCTAAGATGGTTTCGATTGGTGAGGGATGTCGGTGGAATATACTCTATACGGTGTCACACGGAGGAGGAAAGGAGCATTCCGAGGTCTTCAAAGGTGATTCTAGGACTTCGATTTCTCTTATGTGTCACAAAATAATATTGTCAATTGGTGTTTTCTAGACGTTTAGCTATGGTTTTGTGGAAGGGACATCATACACTCTCTCGATGAGCTGCCGCATCTACCGGGAGCTATCTCTGCCTAAAGGACGAGATAGACGGTATGAGGATGCCGAATCAATCCCTAGGATGAACCGTTTCCTATTCCATCACATCCTTCTACCCACGATTATAGGGGATCAGATTTACCCATAGGTTCCTTGTATCAAATCCCCTAAATCTTAGATACGAGGGTTGTCACTCCTCGTATGGCCTAAGCACAGCAGGTAGAAAATCAAACATGCATGTATAAAGTAAAAAACAACTACCAATTGTCAAATTAAACTCAAAGGAAGAAATTAACATGAACCAACATTGTAATGTGCACACAAGCTACTCCCTAATCATAGAATCGAAAGAACTACTCCATGTATATAGAGGAAGAATCACAAAGCATGTTTATGTTCGAATACATAGGAAATAAAACACAGGAACAAAAGATTACAATTCTTTCGTGGTCTTCTCTCCGGCATTGAAGTGTAAGGCGTGGACCTACGGCGGCGTTCCTCCTCCCCGTTGCGAGTTTCCGAAGCTTTTTAGGGCTTCGGCGTGCCATCCTAGCCGTCATGCCTCCCCCCTAGGGTTTGGGTGGAGCTATCCTTATATAGACATCACCTCAGACCGCTGCAAAATCAAGAAAAATTGTAGTCGTGCAATTCTAGCTGGGCGCCACACGACAGTGTGTTTCCACACAGCCAGGTCGTGTGCGGCCCTAAGTTGGTTGATCTCGCCCATTGGACATGGCTATGTGTAGCCACATGCCCTGGCCGTGTATGTCACACCCTGGGGGCCTATTCACCATCCAAATGATGGAGGAGCCCCTTAATGATAATATTCAAAAATACAACACTGGAACCCGATCTGATAAACACCTCGAAATAATAATAGAAATACAAGTATTTTATTTACTGCATGCATGCATGACTAAATATAGATCAATTAAAAGTAAAATATATTTTTTTTGACACTAAATCCAATTGTGACAAAATCCAAAATGTGTAAACAAACTACGATAACAATAAAGAAAAATCGAACGACATTTCGATCAAATGCTATGGGACCAGCACGACCAGGGACTCTCTGAGCGACGCAATGGTAAGTCAACTGGACTCGTCCTCTATCATCTAACCTAGAAGATAGGAGAAGAGGGGGTGAGTACAACCACTCAGTGGGTGGATAGAATAAAGTGCATAATCATAATGGACATAATGGATAAGCTGGACATAATGAACATAAAGAAAGTCAAAGAAATAAACTTGAGTAACTCAAACCTCAGAGTACCCATATCAGTCCACCACTAACCTAGTCAGCAATATAATAAATACACCTATAACACATATAACCAACTGCAAATCTACAAACACTAAATACATACCTAAAAATGGTACATACCAAAATCACCTGAACGGACATAAAATACATCCACACCAATATATATAGAATCACCAAAAATAAACAAACATAATACCTCCTGTATGTGCATGACAATTATATGAAACAATCAAAAGTGCAACAAACAATGCATATAGTAAAAACGTATGCACATGATGCAATCACCTGTGTCACCCTTGATGCCAGTCAAGCCACCGACATGTCATGTGTGTCGGCCGAGTGGGTAGGGATGTAACAACTATGCACTCTGATGTCACTACACCTATGTGACCGAGTGGATAGGATGTTGGCAGAGTATCACCCTCCTACCCCATGTATATATACGGGGGACAATCACCTCGTCTCATCTCCTCGTCTCATGACAAAGGAGGGATCCCTGTCTGCTACCATGTCGCAATATTAATCAGCTAAGCGACCGCTGTGGCACCCTAACAGAGCAACTACACGCACACCTGAAATACCACTAACCTACGAGTGGTTGCGTGTAGATAATGTAACTGACGATGAGCTCAACTACCAAGTAGTATCACCTACCGAGGAGCCGATGATCATCAGTCATGCAATAATACAAGATGGTGCATGTCACTAATGCACGATACACCTATCAATCCATGGCTACCTATGGTATGTACCCATAGGAGCCCATATCAAGTAGCCTAAGTACATAAGTTTGTATGTAAGGTATATCAATTATTCACTCAAATCTACAAGCAATACACATCAAGATACTGTGACAAAGCCTCATAGCTCTCGAGGTAATACAAAAGGAACTATCTACGAACTACCATGAACGAGACTCATATGAAGACAAGCAATATACAAAGCTTTGTCTACACGCAACATCATGCTACCACGAATGGGTCTCGTGGGCAGTCAAAGTATATATCAATCTAGTTATCAACTGCCTGCAGCCGCATGCTACCACAAATGGGTCTCGTGGGCATTCGATTATCCTAAGGTGTTAAGCCTAGGGTTATCCAATACATATAGCATATAACGTCTATAAAAGTCGATGAAGATCATCGATCTGCAAATAAGTACATCGAGATGGTTCACTACAAAAAACTGATTTTTGGCGATGAATTTTGCAACGAAATTTGCAAAAAAATTCGTTGCAAAATAAATTTGCAACGAAAATTTTTTCGTTGCAAATAATTCGTCGCAAAATTCTTCAACGAAAAAAATAAAATTCATCGCCAAATTGCAACGAATAATTATTTCGTTGCAAAATTCGTCGCCAAATTTGGCAACGAATAAATGCAATTGGCGACGAAAATAAGATTCGTCGCTAAATTTTTGCGACAAATAATATTTTTTGTCATCGAATTCTGCGACGAATAATTATTTTCTTCGCCGAATTCTGCGATGAATAATTATTTTTGTCGGCGAATTCGGCGACGAATTATACTTTCGATGCCAAATTAGTGACGAATAAATTTTTTCGTCGCCAAATTTACGACGAAATATTTATTCATCGCAAACTCTCGCATGCATCTTCACCCCAATACAATGAAATTTGGCGACGAATATATTTTTTGTCGCAACTTTTGCGATGGATTTTTATTTTCGTCACCAAATTTGCAACGAAAAAAATATTCGTTGCCAAAATTTGATGAACGGGATTAACAAATAAAATTAAATTTGGCGATGATTTTTTTTCGTTGCAAATTTGGCGACGAAAATAAAAATTCATCGCAAAAAATTTCACTATCACGATCGATGTATTCATCGACCGATTGCGCGACAGGATGACCGACTGACTACCGTGACCGCACTATCGTGAGTTATTATAAGATGACAATGATCGATTATATCCATCACGATCGCTTGCAAAGAGTCGATCGTCATGGCTATGAACCGCTTCTATAAATCAAGCATAGCATCATCGATCGATAGTGTTTACTAATGATGGATGCCCAAAATATTTTTAGATTATAGTTTTATGTATCACGATCAATGTTTACATCAGTCGACTGATACATATAATTTTGCAATGAAAAATGTATTTTCGTTGCAAATCTAGAGAAAAATGAAAAAAATATATTTTAAATTAATCTTTTTTTTCCTGTTTTACAACAAACACACAACAATATTAACACAATTATACAACAAACAATAATATGGACATCAAAACAATTTATACATATAACAAATACATCCAAAGGTCTACCGTACCATTATCATCTGGTAACATTTAAATACAACAAACTTATTAAAACATAAATATTGTATATGGCATAAGTCAAGTAGCTAACAATTAAACTTTTAGCAATACAGTCAAAGATAACCACCATAATCACCATCGTCATCAAAAAATGCATCATCATTGTCTCCATGATAGGGATCAGGCGGAGGAGGAGCAGAGTCATATGGAGGAAGTTGGTTTGAGCTAGACGTTAACTGAAGATGTTGCATAATAAACATTTGTTGCCTTTGAAATTGGTCCATCTTTTCATTTAAGTCTTGAACTTTCTGAGCGTTCTCTCTCGATTCAGTTTCCTTCTGCGCTAGTAACTCTCTCAAATGATTAACCTCTTCGGTTAATTGAATAACTTGGGCTTTTGATGCTGGAGAGGATGAAGAAGAAGCACCAGGGACTCTATAGGATCGGCTCAAAGAGTCGAGTCCAAGTATTCTTCCACTTTTGACAGTTCAATAAACTCATGCTCCGGAAGCTCCGAATATAGAGTTTGAAAAATCCTACAATATAATTAAATAAAACATGAATAATATTTTATGATATACAAGATGTTTAATATAACTATTATATACTTACTCGAAATACGACGTTACCTTTGGACCGTTCAATAAAATATATGTATGTGCTGCTCACCACTCCGGACCAGTTAGGTATCTACTTGTGCAAGATCCACTTGGTCGACCAAGGTAATTAAAAATTGAGAATGCCCTCAAATTTGGATCAACAGGACCCTCATCATTTCTTCCTGCTTTCTGACTCTTGCATTGAACGTGAGGTTCAAAGTAATATGATGCAAAAAGTTATAACTTCCTCTACAATATATGCATTAACAATAGAAGCTTCAACATGAGCCTTATTTTTCACTTTTTTTTTTCAAGTGAAAGAGGAATCTAAGAGTAATACAATAAAATTTATTAGCAAATCAATTTTACTAGATTTGACCAAATGAAATAACAATGAGAAAAAAGTAAAAAAAAAATCACCTTTCAAATGGATACATCCATCGAAATTGAACAGGACCTCCAACTTTAGCCTCATATGATAAGTGAACCAAAAGATGTTCCATTGAATCAAAAAATGCCGGTGGAAATTCCTTTCTAAGTTACACATAATAATTGGAATGCCTCTCTCTAATGTCTCCATGTGTGAATGACTCAGTACTGTCGAGCAAATATCATGAAAGAAAATGCTTAATTCCGTAATTGCACCCCAGACAAAATTTGGTAACAATTCTTTCAAAGCAATAGGAATTAATCTTTCCATGAATATATGACAGTCATGACTTTTAAAACCCATAAATTTGCATTCCTTCAAATCAATGCATCTACCAAGATTTGAGACATAACCATCAGGAAATCTCAATGATTTCAACCATTCACAAACAATCCGTTTCTGATCCTTATTCAATGTATACACTGCTTTTGGTTTTCGTCCCCTACTATTTGCATCAACATCAAGGGTGGGTTGTTTACATATGAGACGCAAATCTTTTCTTGCATTCAGATTGTTTTTTGTTTTTCCAATTATATCCATCACCGTATTTATCATATTTTCAAAAACATTCTTCTCAATATGCATTAAATCAATATTGTGACGAATCAAATTACTCTGCCAATATGGTAAATCCCAAAAGATACTCCGTTTTATCCATTTATGCGTAATTCCATAGTCATATGTTGTGACATTTGGGTCTTCAATAACAGATGGAAAGTTAAGCACTCTTTGCCATAAAATTTGGCCGGTGAATCTCAATGGTGGAGGTGTTCTTTCAATTCTATTATTAGTAAATTCTTCTTTATTTCTTCTAAATTTATGATTTGTCGGTAAAATTGTCTATGACAATCAAAATAACTCGGTTTCTTTCCGTGTTTCAATCTGAATGACTTTGATCTCTCCATACATATTGGACATCCTAAAATCCCCGCAGTACTCCAGCCCGATAACATCCCATAAGCAGGAAAATCATTTATGGTCCAAAGAAGTGTAGCTCTCATTGTGAACAGCTGATTAGTATGGACATCATACGTGGAAACACCGACATCCCATAGTTGGATCAACTCGGCAATCAACGGTTGCATGTAAACATCTATTAACTTCTTCGGATTATGAGGGTCAGGCACAATCAATGTTAAAAACATATAAGGTGTTTTCATACACATACCAGGAGGAAGATTGTACGGAGTTACGATAATTGGCCAGCAAGAATACGTTCTTCCTGATTTGCCAAATGGAGCAAATCCATCAGCACATAGCCCCAACCTGATGTTTCGGGTCTCATTTGCAAACTCAGGATATGTTCGATCAAAATTTTTCCACGCCTCTGCATCAGATGGATGACACATTAGGCCATTCTCTGTTTCATGATTTGCATGCCAAGTCATGTGTTCAGCAGTCACCTTTGAAGCATAAAACCTTTGCAATCTAGGAGTTAAAGGCAAATAAAACATTTGTCTTAATGATTTTAATCTCTTATTACGATTTAATCTCGTGGTACTCTTATACTTGCATTGACTACAGAATTTGCAAGTCTCTAAATCTGCATTATCTCCCCAATATAGCATGCAACCATTTCTGCAAACATCAATTCTTTGCACCGGAAGACCCAAATATTTCATAAGTTTTTTCATACTGTAAAAATCATTCGACATTATATGATCATGCGGCAATACTTCTCCAATAACTTGAACAAAATCATTAAAACATTCTTCGGACACATTATGCTCAGTTTTAACATTCAACAATCTTGCGGTGAGAGATAATTTTCTGTGACTCACAACCGACCACACGGGTTCATCTCGCAGCTCTCAATACTTCTTGAAATTTTATATATGGCTCATTGTACACATTTTCATTACCACCAGTAATTTCTACCTCCTCCAACGGTGTTGAATAATTATTATCCATGTGTTCAAATGCTTGAGGATAACTAGAAATTGTCGTGTTTGGTTCGTTATTCAAATTATGACCAACTGCATTAACTATCATCCTCTGGTACGGATTGAATTGATCGTAATATACTTGATCTCCACTAACTGTCCTTTGTATGTTTCGTCTAACCTCTTCATCGGATATAAACGGTTCACCATGACAAGTCTAATTATAATAATTTGGTGTAAAACCAAATCTACAAAGATGTTCTCGAACTTTATCACAATGGAAAAATTTACCATTGTGACATTTTTTGCACGGACACCTTAATTTATTCCAATCCATAAACTCAACATTATTATTAGCAAATCTCAAAAAATTTTCCAACCCAAATATAAATTCATCGGTTAAACCACGACGTTCTGATAAATTCTTTTTATACATCCAACTGCATTCTCTCTCCATCGATTTCGTATTCAAAATTATATCAACAACGATTATTTTTCATTTCTTCCAAATTAACTTCATCCATATATATATCAATCTAACCATAAATTTATACTCAACATTAATTAAATTATTCTAATACTAAATATGATTTTGTGTGATATTTAATTGTAAATTATAATATCATTATTTCGAACAATTATGATCTATTAACAGTAATTAAATTACTTAATTAAAATCAAACATTAAGAATATAAATTAGAACAGAATTAATAATACTATAATTAATATTATAAACAATATTTTTACGCGTACCTGTCCAAATGGAAACAATGTGCATATGAGCTCACGACTAGATGAACACTTGATGAACTCCTTCAAAGTAGGACAACCTATGAAAAAAATCATTGTATTTAGATTACGAGATAGTATGTATATATATATATATATATATATATATATATATATATATATATATATATATATATATATATATATATATATATATATATATATATATATATATATATATATATATATATATATATATATATATATATATATATATATATATATATATATATATATACTTTAAATAACTTTTGAATTCACGATCGAAATCGATCATGCGATAACTGCCAAGCAAGTATGTAGGGCGCGACTTATGCTACAATAAGCGCGAGCGAGGGCACACACGCGACGAAGGACACGTGTGTGGGAAAGCATGCGGTGGCCGCAAGGCCACTTGCGCCCCCGTGGACAGGCGGTGTACGACAGCTACATATAATGCCACCGCGCTAGGGCACGCGCGCGGGTGCCGCAAGCACACGCGGCGACGCCGCCATGACCGCGCATGCAAGAGTGCCACCACGATCGAGCATGCACTCCAGCGACTGTTGTCGCACGCGATCTCGCGGCAGCAACCTGCCGCATGTACAAGCGGTAGCACCTAGCTGCCGGCACCACGCGGCAGGTGCTGCCGCGAGCTCGCGACAACGGGGCCCACGAGCTTGCGGTGGCCGATGTCGCCGCGTGCTCGCAGCATGGTCTGCCGCAAGCTTGCGCACGGTAGGATCGCCGCACGAGCTCGCGACAGCACCTACCACGAGCTTGCGGTAGGATCATCGCGCAAGCTCGCGGTAGCACTATCGCGAGCACGCGGCAGTAGCTCTGCCGCGTGTATGCGTGGTAGCGGCGGTAGCTACCGTGAACACCGGCGCAGCAGTTGCCGCGCGCGACCGACAACGTCGTCGCTTCTCTGGCGACGACGTCGGAAGGGAGATCGGAAGGGAGAGAAGGGAGACGTACGGATGGGGCGGCGGGAGGAAGACGAGCACGATCGAGCAGAGGAAATGGAGAGAAATTGGGTGCGGCGGGATAATTAGGGGAAATTTAGCGACGAATATTTTTTCGTCGCTAATTTCGTCGCCAAATTGGCGACGAATCCTATATTCTTCGCCAATTTAGAGACGAATCCTATATTCGTTGCAGAATCTGCAACGAAAAAATAAATTCATTGCAGAATTCTGCAACGAATTTTAATTCATTGCAGATTCTGCAACGAAAAATAATTCATTGCAGAATTATGCAACGAAAAAATAAATTCGTTGTAGAATTCTGCAACGAAAAAATTAATTCATTGCAGAATTATACAACGAATTAAAATTTGTTGCAGATTCTGCAATGAAAAATAATTCGTTGCAGAATTCTTCAATGAAATTCGAGACATCCGAACGAAAAAATATCGCTGCGCATTCTACAACGACTAATTCATTATCGCAGATTCTCGCAATAATTAATTCGCACTCGCAACGAAAAAAATCGTTACAGAATTCGCAACGAAATTTTAATTCGTTGCAGAATTCAACAACGGAAAAAATCATTGCATATTTCGCAATGAATTCAAATTTCGTTGCAGATTCTGCAAGGAAAAAAAATTCGTTGCAGACATCTGCAACGAAAATATTTTTTTTGTCTTAAATTGGCGATGAAAAATGATTTTCGTCACCAATTTGCGACTAATTTTGCAACGAAAATTAAATTTTAAAATTTTAAAATTTTTGTAACAAATTTTTTTTGTCGGAAATTTCGTTACAAATTTGCGACGAAACATAAAATCTATCGCAAAGTTCATTGTAGATTTGCAACGAATTTTTTTCGTTGCAAAAATTCATCACCAATTTCATGTTTATTTGTAGTGGTTAAGCTTTGGGTTCCAACCCTTCTGACATGAACACTTAACACGGCCGATAAGATCATAAACCTTCTATTAGTGAAAGCCGTAGAGCCAATCATGTGATGATCGTTGTATGGACTTTATTGTATCATATTCCTATTTATAAAGGCATGGTTCTTATATTTACTTGTATTCGTGCCAAATAACTAAATATAATAACGTCTTTGAGTAGAAGGTTCTTATCTATATCAATCGATTGGTTGAATCGATAATGGGATGATATAGAGAATACTACTCTTAATCATTCCTAGTCAAGTATTAACATTCAGGGACAATGTTAATGCGTAGAGACTAGCTTGTAGGTCAACATGATGATTTGATCTCACAAGTCATGGATATGAGATATCGAGTTGACACATGGGTATGCATTAGAGAATGTATACTGAATGACCCGCCATGAGAAAGTATCGTGGATCGTTATATGAGTGTCATATACTTTCTCATGTGACTATTAGTATGACTATTAGCCCTTATACCTGAAGTCACCGTGGTTCCCTACATAAGGAGTTGCATACTTTGGCTTCGTCAAATGTCACTCGTAAATGGGTGGACTATAAAGGCGATTACTGGGTATGTAACAAATTATACAGGGGGATGTGAGTGATGTAGATGGGATATATCCCTCCTATATGACGGGAGTGACATCGTTATTCTTGATAGAGTGAGACCACGAAGTGCATGGCCATGCCCAAATGAGTCAATATAAGATATTGAGCTTATTTGATTAGAGTGAGTCTACTTGGAGTTCAAGATATAGATTGTACCGAGGATGACATGGTCTATGCCTCAATTGGTCAATCTAGATGTCAAGGATAGAGGGATATTGTCACATATTGTGAGAGTCATGTTGGTGCAATCGGCCCAGGTCATGATTGACCAGACTCGAGTTTGACTCGAGTGATGTTTTGATGTTTGACAAAGTATGTTTGATAAAGTATGTTAGACATAGGTTTGACATTGATGTTTGACATTAATGTCGGTTAATATGTGGGGAGATTGTTTATACAAACGACCCAGGTTATAATTGACTTGATGGTTGACCAGGGTTGACCATGTGATTATGGGAAAGTCCAAGCATGGGTCTTGGCAAGGGAAAGTCCAAGTCATGGGTACTTGGCATGGAAAGTCCAAGTGGGACACTTGGCAATTGGGAAAGTCCAAGTCTTGAGTACTTGGCATGGGAAGTCCAAGCATGGGTCTTGGCAAATGAGAAGTCCAAGCATGGGTCTTGGCAAATGGAAAGTCCAAGCATGGTCTTGGCATGGAAAGTCCAACATGGGTTGGCAAGGGAAAGTCCAAGCTTGAGTCTTGGTATTTGGGAAGTCCAAGGGGATTGATATTGGCGGCGTAAAGTCCAAGCGGAGTCTTGGCGGCGTAAGTCCAATGTGCCTCGGTGTAGACACCGCTTAGCATGACATAGCCGATGGAAGCACCGGAAGCTAGCGCGATGGATGAACAAGTCATGGATGACTTGAGGATCCGAGAGGCGTGAGGTCGATGGAGGTGGCTAGAAGGCTTAGTCTAGGCTAGTGGTGGTCTAGCAAGTATGGGGCACCATACTTACTGAGTTCGACCGCTTCGACGCCGCTTCATGGGAGCGCCGATCGATGGTTACGGCAATGACCGCTAAGGATGGCGCCGATCGATCGAGCCGTCGGTTGCGAGCATGACGCCCGTGAGCCGATCGGGCCGACTACGGCGTTGGCGGGCCGATCGCCAATGTTGGCGATCGATGAGAGTCCCGTTGGAACTTGTCCAACGTGGATTGAGCCGTTGTCTCACAGCTACAGTGTTGGCAGTCGACTGGTGATTTATGGCAGTCGACTGCCAGGCGGAAATCCAGCCCGACGCGAGATAAAAGGAAGCTGTTCGTGGAGATTGCGGTATCAGTTCTTGAGGAGCTTTCTTGAGGCGATTTGAAGGCGATTTGCAGGTGCATTTCAGGGCCCTTCAACCTCATCCAAGCAACCAACAAGCAAAGCGCTCAAACCCTAGTTTTGTAAAGTGTTCTTTACATTTCCTTTGTATTTGCTTGTATTTCCTTAGATTATTATTGTAATCTTGTGTACGAGGTTTCTCCGCCTCCGACTTGTTGTCGAGAAGGAGTTTATTGATTAGGCATCGCTAGAGCTCATTAGAGCTCGATCCGCGGAGTAGGAACCGCTGGTTCCAACCACGCTATATCTCGTGTTGTGCTTGTGTTTGTGATTGTATTTCGTATTGCTTATTATTATTATTATTCCAGCGCTAACACGAAATTGTAGACAAGCACGCAAAGAATTCCATCTACGCACGTATCTACGCTTATTCACTCTAGCGCCAAATCTCCAACAAGTGGTATCAGAGCCTGGTGGCTCTTCAACGGATTAACAACCGGGAGCAAGACGCTAGAGGGTAAAAGATGGAAGTCCAAGATCAATTAGGATGGGATATCAACACACCGTCCCTTATTCACTTTATGGAGAGAAGGTTTCAATTCTTGGAAGAGAAGAATTGAAGATTTTTTGATGATGAGAGACTCGAGGAATGGTCCCTATTGATGGAAGGATTTGAATATCCTAAGAGGACCAAAGGGAGGTGGTTTCTCAAGAAGAAGAGATGGAGTGAAGGAGCAACTCCAAAGATTCGAGAAAAATAAGAAGGTAATCAAATTCATTTTTGATTTAATTCCAAATGAATTCTTGTGTAGCCTAGGTGAATGCATGGATGCTAAGGAGCTATGGAGCGATTTGGCAAAGCTCCATGAAAGCCCATCAATGGTCCAAGAGGAAGAGACCAAGAGGCTAATGCATCATCTTCACAAGGAAGTGAGGACTTGGAGGTTGAGAGATCATCAACATCCAAAGAGGAAGAGGAAGTAGAATCGGAAGTTGATAGGAGTCAATTTCCGGGTCAGTGGAGGAAGTGGAAGAAGCATCCACCTCAAGGATTGAGGGGAGGAGAGAACTTTCATACCGAGCAACAAGAAGAAGCTTCAACACCCAATCAAGATGAGGAAGCTCAAAATACAACTCCGCACCTACCACCAACTAGGTAACTCAAACACATCAATCTCAAATAAAAATAATATCATGTGCTTTGAGTGTAGGAATTTGGGCACTACAAGAGCAAGTGCCCAAAGAAGATTAGGAAAGCTCCACCGCTCCCAAAAGTCAAGGATGTCGGTTCCCCAAATATCAAGAGCAAGGAGCATATCATATGCTTCAAGTGCAACTCAAGGGGACATTATAGGAATCAATGTCCTAGGGGAAGCAAAAAGACCAAAGAGGGAGCTACACATGTAGGGGGAGCCTCTAGGGCAAACCCTAAGGTATATTTCAATAATGCACCTTCTTTAGTTAATAGGCAAAGGCATGGTAGGAATTTAAATTCTCTTGCAATTTATGAAAAGCATGCTAATAGAAATAAATATTTTTGCTTAGGAGCTAAAAGTGTCCATTTTAGTAATAAGGAGAAATTTGGGACTAATGTCCCTAGAAAAACCATACCTAGTGAATCTATTAAGAAAATACAAGAACATCTAGGTTTCAATCCCAAGTGGACTAGGCATATGCCTAGAAAGTCTCATGCCCATGATTTAAATCAAAATTCAAAAATTGGGCAATTAGAGTTAGAGAATCAAGTCTTGAGGTCAAGGCTTGAAAAACTTGAGAAGACCCTTAAAATTATACAAAATCAATTTAAAGGGTCAAAAGATCAAAAGTCAAGGTCCAAAAGTCAAAGTCAACACCAAGGACCTAAGAGTCAAAAGTCAACCAAGGGCAAACAAGGTTTGGGTCACAAACCTAAGCCTAAGGGTGGCTTACCATAGTGTTCCATTAGATTATGGAACACTAACTAGGTCTAGAAAGACCAAGGTCAATAGGAAGTCATCCCTAGAGTTGACCAAAGGGTGTGTCTAGTGGCTAGGTCTCTAGGAAACCTAGGGTGGCCACTAAGAAGGTTGCAAGGGGAGTTACCCCTAGAGTCAACCTAGGTAAGACCCAAATGACCAAGGCTAATAAGCCTAGGAGGGTCATTAGGAAGGTATCTAGGGAGGTTATCCCTAAGGAATACCTAATTAATCCTAGGAGCTCAAATCGGTTGTGGGTTCCTAAGAGCGTGATTGATTCACGCTAGATGGGTTTAGAGTGTGCCAACCTTGATTGGATGGGTAGTTAACTCAACCATGATAAAGGTGGCACTTTAGGATATTTTCAAGGTTATGGTCACCTTGGAAATACATTTGAGCTATAATCCTAAAAGTTTTTAGGATGTGCCAATATTACTTGAGAAGTTTGATAAAATGATCAAAATTGGCACAATTTAGGTTTAGAGGTTAGTGTGCCATTTTGGGTTTTTGGCACACTTGGGAGAAAACTAGAAATATGGCAAAATATAATTAATTATATGAAATGACAATTAATATTAAAATTTAGGTATTACTATACCTATATATTTTATATGTCATGCTTTGTTTGCCATATAACATGCCATGACATCATGCTTATTTTTTTTAATCATTCTATATGTCATGTTCATGTTTAGGATTTAGGTAAATGTCATGTGGTTTTAGATCTTATTTTATGCCATGACATCATGATTATGAGCATATGCTTATTTATATCATCGTTAATGCCATAATCATTCATGCATTTAAGAAAATTTGATTAAAATTGATTTAAGGACTATGGCATGACTTGGAGTCCCATTTATAAGGGAATCAAGTAGAGTTGCCTTAGGAAAATGCATGAAACCTTAGTTTAGGGAGAACAAAACCCACATCTCACATCCAATTGACATGTATGTGTATTTATACACCCTAGATACATGTGAGATGCTAGGATATGAGTTGAGTTCAAGGTGCATAGTTTTTGCATCTAGTTGAACCAAAACTCATCTAATTTTCCAATATGGATCATTGGGAGAGCTTGTGTACAAGTCATGTACTTAGAGCCCAAGGAATATGATCCAAAATAAGGTTTTGAAATCATTTTAAAATCAATTTAGAAAACCTTGGTGAAGTCTATCTTTTGATAGCAATCACCATTGATGAAGTTTATACAAAATAGGGCCAAAACATTGAAAATTTCAATGGTTTTGAGTTTTGTATCAAACTCACTATTTTATGGGTAAATTATTTTTCAAACATTTTTCACCCATTGTTTTGGTCATAAGTATTATACGTATCAAATTTCATGATTTTTCGATATACGTATAATTAGTTATGATTTTAAAATTGATTCGATAGAAATTCGAAAATTGGCTACGATCGCCACTTGGTGGCCGATCGATGAGAGTGGTGGATCGATAAGCATCGAAGTCGACTGCCAGGTCTGATTTCGGGTTAACAAGGTTTGTTTAGCCCGTGTTCAGCTATGGTAAAGGTTCCTAACCACTCCTAACCCTAGGATATGCTTTGGGAAGCATTATGAAGGGTGAAAATTCATTGGATATGGATTAGGAGTTATGTTAGGTCAAAGTATCAAACTTAGGGTGAGTAAAAGTTCTATGTTGAACTGAGAACCTTAATTTTGATGGTTTAGAGTTCCTATTGGCTTAGGGGCTTTCCAAGGACATTGTTGGTGCAATGGTCAAGGGGGAGCAAGCCTTTAGGGGGAGGTATCCATCTTTGGAGAATGTTATCAATTGAAAATTGATGGGTGTTTGATACCCAATTTGGAAATTGGGAGAGTGAGATAGGAGTGCCTCTCTTGAGTGATATGGGACTTATCACTAGGAAGATGGTAGGCATCCTAAGTATTTTTGATCAAGGGGTATATTGTAAGATCTCATTGGGACATGAGACATTGACCTCCTTGGAGAGAAAACCTTTTTGATGTTAGTCAAAAAGGGGGAGAATGTTTGGGGGAGAACATTTGATTTACTTTTTCACTTGAATGTTTGGGGGAGAACATTTGGTGAGTATTTACCAATTTGGGATAATTGGTAAGGGATTTGAGTTAGTGTTCTAACTCATGGTTTTATTTGGTTTTTGTCAAACATCAAAAAGGGGGAGATTGTTGGTGCAATCGGCCCAGGTCATGATTGACCAGACTCGAGTTTGACTCGAGTGATGTTTTGATGTTTGACAAAGTATGTTTGACAAAGTATGTTTGACAAAGTATGTTAGACATAGGTTTGACATTGATGTTTGACATTAATGTCGGTTAATATGTGGAGAGATTGTTTATACAAACGACCCAGGTTATAATTGACTTGATGGTTGACCAGGGTTGACCATGTGATTATGGGAAAGTCCAAGCATGGGTCTTGGCAAGGGAAAGTCCAAGTCATGGGTACTTGGCATGGAAAGTCCAAGTGGGACACTTGGCAATTGGGAAAGTCCAAGTCTTGAGTACTTGGCATGGGAAGTCCAAGCATGGGTCTTGGCAAATGAGAAGTCCAAGCATGGGTCTTGGCAAATGGAAAGTCCAAGCATGGTCTTGGCATGGAAAGTCCAACATGGGTTGGCAAGGGAAAGTCCAAGCTTGAGTCTTGGTATTTGGGAAGTCCAAGGGGATTGATATTGGCGGCGTAAGTCCAATGTGCCTTGGCGGTGTAGACACCGTTAGCATGACATAGCCGATGGAAGCACCTGGAAGCTAGCGCGATGGATGAACAAGTCATGGATGACTTGGAGGGATCTGAGAGACGTGAGGCTGATGGAGGTGCTTAGAAGGCTTAGGTCTAGGCTAAGGGTGGTCTAGCAAGTATGGGGGCACCATACTTGGGTTAAAACCTCATTCTTGAGGTTGGCAGTCGACTGGCATTATGGCCGGTTCGACTGCCAGGAGTCGACTCGAGTTCGACTGCCGTTTGAGAGCTTTAGAGCCAACTCGCATGGGAGCGATCGTGATGTCGGCAGCCGATCGCCAAGATGGGATGATCACGGTCGAGTTGCGAGCGAAGCGCCCGTAGCCAGCGATCGGCGACTACGGGCGTTAGCGATCCGCCAATGTTGGCGATCGGTGAGAGTCCGTTGGAACTTGTCCAACGTGGATTGAGCCGTTGTCTCACTACTATGTTAGCGTTGGTGCCGCAGTAAAATCCCCGACGCGAGATAAAAGGAAGCTGTTCGTGGAGATTGTGGCATCAGTTCTTGGGGAGCTTTCTTGAGGCGATTTGAAGGCGATTTGCAGGTGCATTTCAGGGTCCTTCAACCTCATCCAAGCAACCAACAAGCAAAGCGCTCAAACCCTAGTTTTGTAAAGTGTTCTTTACATTTCCTTTGTATTTGCTTGTATTTCCTTAGATTATTATTGTAATCTTGTGTACGAGATTTCTCCGCCTCCGACTTGTTGTCGAGAAGGAGTTTATTGATTAGTGATTGCATTGGCGTCGCTAGAGCTCATTAGAGCTCGATCCATGGAGTAGGAACCGTTACGGTTCCGAACCACGTTACATCCTCGTGTTGTGCTTGTGTTTGTGATTGTATTTCGTGTATTGTTATTATTATTATTATTCCGCTGCGCTAACACGAATTGTAGACAAGCACGCGAAAGAATTCCATCTACGTACGTCATCTACGCTATTCACCCCCCCCCTCTAGCGCCGTCAAATCTCCAACAAGTCACAAAGGTGAGTTGGATCTCAACATTCTTGTAACTTGGGTAGCAATGATGTGTTGCTAGATACCACTCATGCTTATGTTCCTAAATCGGTTTAGGAGCATTGCCAACGTTACAAGAACCTATAGGGTCACACACAAAGAGCAATTAGATGGAGATTAGGTTCATATGATGAACCATGAGGATTAGGTTCATGGGATGAACCAAATTGGATTAAGAGTAATCCAAATTAGACTAGTTGAGTTAGACTCAATTTGATTCAAGTGTTGAATGAGTCTAATTTAGATTTGATTCATTGAGTCAATTTAAATTAATGAATAGAGATTCATTAAATCAAATTGACTTGAATAAAGTGGTAAGATTTGATTAACCATGGGAGATAAGAGGTCAAGTTTGACTTGACTTGAGAGGGAAGATGAATGATCAATTTTGACTTGACCAATTGTCATGCCATGATGACTTGGCATGGGGGTCGGCCAATGATGATGTTCCACATCATCATGGACTTATCATGGGGTGCTACCTCATGAGAAAGACCAAGAGTCATTGGCTCTTGGAGTTACATGCATGCATGTAACCCCCACCCATTGAAGTGGTCGGCCACTTTCATTAGATGAGAGATTATTTTTGTGAGTAACTCCATCTTCTTCTTCCTTGGATCTTCTTCCTCTCAAGCTCTCTCCCATTCCTCATCTTGGCCGAAACTTCCAAGGAGTGCTAGCACACTCTAGGTTGTTTTTCTCTAACATTTGTCCGTGTGGATACCAATAGAGGAATGTACACTTGACACTTTTGAGTTCCGGCAAAGCATTTCGACGAGCGGGATAAGTGAAGGGCATCGCTACGAGGGTAACACTCTCATCTCGTAGATCTATGGTAGATCTAGGTTTTTACTTAAACACATACATGTTTTTATTTTTATATCTTCGCACGGATCCGTGGCCGAGCTTCCGAGGTTTTCGCAATGCAAAAAGCGGTTTTTATGGCTCGGAAAGTCCAACACCTTCTCATAAACAAATAGAGATGATTAAGTCTAAATTATACCATTTCTACCAATTCAATCATGTATGCTACAACATGCTACCACGAACAGGTCTCGTGGGTACTTAAGGTGTAAGGTTGTCATTTAGCTACAACCAATGTACGATTCCAATTATCACTAACTCCGAATGGATAATACCAGAGTATGACTTTATAGTAGGTCATCTCAACTATGATTGGGAAACATGATCGACCACAGATATACAAAGCAACCATAGGGAAACTCTACTGTACACTTTCTCAACTACGAATGAGAGACCTAGTTGATAGCCAAGATATGAGAAACGGTATATACCCTCTAAGGATCATACTACCTCTGACAGTTCAATCACAATATCCACCAAACCAATGAGTAGATCAAACATATACCAGTAGCATCTACTAATAAGCATGTCCAAGTTATTACACCTAGGGTTCTACTAATGTTGTTTCCTTCCTACGATCCACTCCTATGGAATGACCTCATCTAAGTTATATCATCTACTAGTCTCTATCATGGTATTCATCGCGATAATACATAACCAAATAAGCATTTAACCATAATGTCCTATAATAACAGCACAACCATACTCATGGAGATTAACAGTCAACAATATATAACCGAATAAATACTTAACATTGATATCTAATAACTACATAACTATATCAGTAGAAATCCATGACTAAAATTAATTAAGGTATAACTAAAGGGTCATGTTAGTACGAAGTCAAGACAATACTAAAACAGAGCATTAAGTGCAAATACACTATAAACCACGTATGCAATGTAATCATATCACCACGCACTAAAATCTAGAGAGTCAAAGAACCAATATATATACCTTCTAAGTATTTATCTCATCTTAGCCATATTATCCTACTAGTCCAATCCTAATACTAATCCAAACAATTAATAAGTAAACATCTACCAACAACATCTAACAGTTTATATCACTTGATAACTTAAAAATATACAGAATAGCAATCAATAACTATACGCTAACGATAAGCAAGCAACCTAGAATCTAGGTTCAACATGTATAAGGCTAAAGCAATACTAGTCAGATCCCCAAGTGAAAACATAATACAACCTATGTAACCAGCATAATCGATATAACCAATACAAACATGCACTAAATTCTCAAATTATAGAATCCACCCACCTCTGGCTGTAGAGCATCCTAACTATCTTCCAATCTGAGGATGCTTCACCTCCCAACTCTGTTATAATTAATCCATTATGATACATATAGTATTCAAAACTCTATTCAATTAATTAATTAACTATAAACAGGTTAAAAATAGATTAATTAATCAAATCAAGAATTAGATTATTTAATCCTAATATCTGCGTAAAATTCTAATTAACTAGTTAAACCAAAACAAGTTAATTAACCTGATTAATATCCGAAAATCCTTACCAACTAAGCCAGTTTCCCCTGTTTTGCGATTTCCACTAGCGATCGCTGGATTTTGATCCCAGCTGAGTGGGAGACGGCGGCATACTCGGGTGGCTCCGGTGAGAAGTGCTTTTCCAACACTGCAACACAGTTCATAAATTGCAAGTTCCAAACTCGAATTTGACGGTTGTTCGCAGCAGTGAAAATGAAAGAGTTTTATGTTGGTGCAATCGGCCCAGCAGTACCTTGATGGTATTTTGATGATAGACAAAACTCATGACATGGGATTGTCATGGGAAAGTCCAACATGGGTTGGCATGGAAAATCCAAGCATGGAGCTTGGTGTGGAAGTCCAAGGGGGAAGCCTTGGCATGGGAAAGTCCAAAGCATTGCGAAGTCGTGCGCTTGGTGTTTGGCATGGGAAAGTCCAAAGCATTGCGAAGCCGTGTGATTGGTGTTTGGCATGGGAAAGTCCAAAGCATTGCGAAGTCGTGCGCTTGGCGCTTGGCATGGGAAATCCAAAGCATTGCGAAGCCGTGCGCTTGGTGCTTGGTGAGAAATGCATTGCGAAGCCGTGCGCTTGGTGCATCCGAGGGACCGCCGGACGGGGGGAGCGAATGGAGTGAGCCCAAAGGGAAGCATACTTCTAGGGCATGAGACGCGAAGGATGGCATTGCGAAGCCGTGCGCTTGGCGCATCCGAGGGACGTAGGCCGAGGGAAGAGAGCTTTGGTGGGGAACTCCATGAGGGATAAGGTGGACTTGGCCAAGTGGCTAAGACTGAGTGTCGGAGGCTCAAACTTGATGTTTGAGGATTTACCCGACGGTCGGATGCTGAAACAACTTGGTGTTTGAGGTTTTACCCGACATCAGTCGACTGGCATAGGTGCCGGTTCAACTGATCCAAGTCGACTAGAGTTCGACTGGTGTAAGGCTAGGGTTTTGTGCTTGGCGATGTCGAGCACGGCTAGCCGAGGGGTCGACTAATGGGAGTGTCGCGAGCATTGACGCTCCGTGAGCCGCGGCGTCGACTCTTGGTCACGATCGATGGGCATCATCGATCGGTAGTAGGTGATCCGTTGGAACTTGTCCAACGTGGATCTGGCCGTTGTGAGACAACGGCTACAGGGGCAGTCGACTGGGGCCTTTTGGCAGTCGATTGCTAGGCGTGAAAACAACTCGATGCAGGTTATAAAAGGAGCTCGAGATGGAGGTTTTTGCCAAGCCTTTTGTGGAGCTATTGGAGGGGAATTGCTGCTGCATTCCAGTCCTTCAAGAGCCAATCAAAGCAAGCAACAAGCAAAGCGATCAAAGCAATCGGTGAAAGTTTTCTTTTGTATTGTATTTGTGTATTTGCTTGTATTTCTATATTACATTGTAATTGCTTGTGTGAGGTTTCTCCACCTCCGACGTGTTGTCGAGAAGGAGTGTTATAGTTAGTGTCGTGCGCATAACTAGAGCTCGGTGAGCTCGCCCGTGGAGTAGGAACCATTCGGTTTCGAACCACGTATATCTTGTGTTGTGTGATTGTGTATTGTTGTTAGTTTCATTATTATTGTTATTCCGCTGCGCTAACGACAATCATAGACAAGCAACGCAAGAAGAACGAACGAATTACGACATCCATCGTACGAGGACTCTTCACCCCCCTCTAGCCAGCCAATCGATCCCCTACAAGTGGTATCAGAGCCGAGGTCACTCTTCAAGGACTAACCGCCGCGAGAGCACTACAAGATGGTCGGCTTCATCCATCCACCAAAATTCGATGGAGATTTTTCTTGGTGGAGGAAACAGATGGAGGTATATCTCAAAACCGATTTTGATTTTATGATTATTATAGAAAACGGTTTTGAGATGCCTAGGGACAAGTACAACAAGCCAATTGAGAAGTCAAAATGGACCCAAGACCAAATCAAAGACTTCAAGACAAATCTCAAGGTAATCAAGTTGATTAGTGATTTGTTACCTAACACTATTTGGTCTAGATTGGGTGATTATAGGGATGCAAGGGAATTATGGAATAAGGTAATGAAATTCCAAGAAAATTCCCAATCGGCACAAGAAGAGGAGAATGCCGTGGAAGAACCCACAACATTTGAAGATGTTGATGATTTGGTGGAGACCTCCACCTCTAGCATTGAGGGGGAGGAAAGGGTTTCTACTCCGGAGAAAGATCAAGATGAAGCTTCTACCTCCGGAAGAAGTGAAGAGGCCTCCACCACCTCCCTAGGTAACTCAAGCGTTATTGTTTTAAATAAAAATCACATAATATGCTTTGAGTGTAGGGAGAAAGGGCATTATAAGAGCAAATGCCCTAAATTGGCTAAGAAGAAGGCATCGACACCAAAAGTCAACCCAAAGTCAAACGATGCCGGTGTTCCCAAAATCAAGAGCAAAGAGCACATTGTGTGCTTCAAATGCAATCAAAAGGGACACTACCAAAGCCAATGCCCTAGGGGGAGGAAGAAAGGGCAAGAAGGTGCAACTCATGTAGGGGGAGCTCCTAAAGCTAACCCTAAGGTAAATTTATTTAATGCACCTTTAGTTCCTAGAGTTAAAAAGCATGCTTAGAATTACTTTAGTTCTCTTGCAATTATAAATGAAAAGCATGCTAGGAGAAATGATAAGATTTATTGCTTAGGTGCCAAGCATGTTAGTTTCTCTAAGGACAAACCTAGGACTCATAACTCTAGAAATATCTTGCCTAGGGAGTCAATTAGGAGAGTAGAAGAAAATTTGGGTATTAATCCCAAAAAGTCTAGGCACATGCCTAAGAAGAAGAGGTTTTCCCAAAGACCTAATGAAAATTCAAAAATGGGAAAATTAGAGCTATAGAACCAAGTCTTGAGGACAAGACTTGAGAGAATGGAGAAAACCCTTAGAATCATAGAAAATTCAATTCTAGGGTCAAATGCCCAAAAGTCAAGACCTAAGGTTCAAAAACGGTCTAAGGGCAAGGAAGGTTTGGGTGACAAACCTAAGCCCAAGAAGACTTATCATAATGTTCCATTTAATTATGGAACTATTTCTAGGTCTAGGAAAACCAAGGCTAATAGGGAAGTCATCCCTAAGTCTAGCCATGGTATGTGTTTAGTGGCTAACACCTCAAAGAAATCAAATGTAGCCACTAAGAAGGTCAATGGAGGAGTCACCTCTAGAGTTGACTTAGGAAAGACCCAAAAGACTATAGCTTCAAAGCCTAAAAGGGTCATTAGGAAGGTATCTAGGGAAGTTATCCCTAGGGAATACCTTGTTAACCCAAGGAGCTCCAATAGATATTGGGTTCCTAAGAGCGTGATTGATTCACGTTAAGTGGGTTAGGGTGTGTCAACCCTAAGTGGATGGGTGGTTAACCTAGCCATTGTGAGTTGACACATTAGGGTGTGCCAATATGGTTTGAGAAGTTAAAAATGATTTAAATTGGCACAATTAGGTCTTAGAGGTATTGGTGTGCCATTTTGGGTTTTTGGCACACTAGGGAAATGAATGGCATTAAGGCAAAATGAATTTAATTCCTAGAAATGGCAACTTAATTTTTAACACTTAGGTATTCTATACCTTAGTATATTTTACTTGCCATGCTTTATTTGCCTTGCCATGTCATGACATCATTTTCATTTTTATCTATAAAATGTCATGATCATGTTTAGATTTATGTTTAGATGTCATGTATGCTTAAGTTTCATTCACATGCCATGACATCATGATATTGGCATATATTTTTATCTATATCATATCTATGCCATAATCATATCATGCATGAATTAAAATGAAGTTAAGGACTATGGCATGATTTGATGGGAATCAAATAATATTGCCTAGAAATATGCATGAGACCATTTTAAAGAACAAAAACCCACATCTCACTAGATTAATTGCCTTGAATGTGTTTTTACACATCTAGATATAAGTGAGATGTTTAAGGAAAAGAAATTAAAGGTTTTGAAAACATTTTGAAAAACCTTGGTGAAGCCTATCTTTTGATAGCTATCACCATTGAATGGGATGATACAAAGAGGGCTCTTTATTGAAGCTTTTCTAAACTTTTGAACTTTGTATCAATCTCCTAATTTAGTGGGTAAAATAATTTTCCAATATTTTTCACCCATAGTGTTTAGGATAAGTATTATATGCATTTTCAAGATTTTTAAAATTACATATATATTTACTTATGGATTTCATATGGATTGGCAATGAATCGATGTGGTGATCGTGATTATCAATGCGATCGGCCTGGTGATTTCAGGTAAATCTTGTTGGTTAGGCCCATGTTCAGCTAGGTTAAGGTCCCCTAACCACTCCTAACCCTAGGATATGCTTGGGAGAGCATTAGAGAGGGTGGAAATCCATTGGATATGGATTAGGAGTTTGGTTGAGGGTGAGTATCAATTTTAAGGTGGATGTGAGTTCATTGTTGAACTTTGCCTTAATTTTGTTTGGTTTAATGTTCCTATTGGCTTAGGGACTCTCCAAGGACATTGTTGGTGCAATGGTCAAGGGGGAGCAAGCCTCTAGGGGGAGGTATCCATCATGGGAAGATGGATGTGTATTTCCTCATGGGAGGAAAATTGGGTTGCCTCTCTTTAAGTGATATGGGATCACTAGAAAGATTGTAGGCATGTGTTCCTCCAAGCAAGAGATTGTAAGATCTCATTGGGATATGAGACATTCATACCCTTGGGGAGGACCTTTTCCATGTAATGTCAAAAAGGGGGAGAAGTTACCAAGTTACCAATTAAGGTTCGTTGGAATTCTCATTGGGATATGAGAATTGCCAATATGGGAGAATTGGTAGACTTGAGATGGTAGTTTTGTCAATCATCAAAAAGGGGGAGATTGTTGGTGCAATCGGCCCAGCAGTACCTTGATGGTATTTTGATGATAGACAAAACTCATGACATGGGATTGTCATGGGAAAGTCCAACATGGGTTGGCATGGAAAATCCAAGCATGGAGCTTGGTGTGGAAGTCCAAGGGGGAAGCCTTGGCATGGGAAAGTCCAAAGCATTGTGAAGCCGTGCGCTTGGTGTTTGGCATGGGAAAGTCCAAAGCATTGCGAAGCCGTGCGCTTGGTGCTTGGCATGGGAAATCCAAAGCATTGCGAAGCCGTGCGCTTGGTGCTTGGTGAGAAATGCATTGCGAAGCCGTGCGCTTGGTGCATTTGGGAAGTCTTGAGGACTTGGTAAGTTCACTAGGCTTGGGGTCCTTGAGTCGGTGAAGGATGGCATTGCGAAGCCGTGCACTTGGTGCATCCGAGGGACCGCCGGACGGGGAGCGAATGGAGTGAGCCCAAAGGGAAGCATACTTCTAGGGCATGAGACGCGAAGGATGGCGTTGCGAAGTCGTGCGCTTGGCGCATCCGAGGGACGTAGGCCGAGGGAAGAGAGCTTTGGTGGGGAACTCCATGAGGGATAAGGTGGACTTGGCCAAGTGGCTAAGACTGAGTGTCGGAGGCTCAAACTTGATGTTTGAGGGTTTACCCGACGGTCGGATGCTCAAACAACTTGGTGTTTGAGGTTTTGCCCGACGTCAGTCGACTGGCATAGGTGCCGGTTCGACTGATCCAAGTCGACTAGAGTTCGACTGGTGTAAGGCTAGGGTTTTGAGCGATCGCCATGGATCGGCTGATCGTCGAAGTCGCGATCCGCCGAGGGATGGCAAATGATCGATCGATGGGAGTGTCGCGAGCATTGGGACGCTCCGTAGCCCGGGCTCGACTTTGGAGTCACCGATCGGTCGATGGGCATCATCAGTCGACTGGTAGGTGATCCGTTGGAACTTGTCCAATGTGGATCTGGCCGTTGTGAGACAATGGCTAAAGGAGCTCGAGATGGAGGTTTTTGCCAAGCCTTTTGTGGAGCTATTGGAGGGGAATTGCTGCTGCATTCCAGTCCTTCAAGAGCTAATCAAAGCAAGCAACAAGCAAAGCGATCAAAGCAATCGGTGAAAGTTTTCTTTTGTATTGTATTTGTGTATTTGCTTGTATTTCTATATTACATTGTAATTGCTTGTGAGAGGTTTCTCCACCTCCGACGTGTTGTCGAGAAGGAGTGTTATAGTTAGTGTCGTGCGAATAACTAGAGCTCGGTGAGCTCGCCCGTGGAGTAGGAACCATTCGGTTCCGAACCACGTATATCTTGTGTTGTGTGATTGTGTATTGTTGTTAGTTTCATTATTATTGTTATTCCGCTGCGCTAACGACAATCGTAGACAAGCAACGCAAGAAGAACGAACGAATTACGACATCCATCGTACGAGGGCTATTCACTCCCCTCTAGCCGGCCAATTGATCCCCTACATTTTATCTCGTCGCCGCAGGAGCAGTCAAGAACGGAGCTGTTGAAGGATACAATAAAAAGATCCACCGTCGTAGAGCTGTTGCAATGATGACACCAGCGATAGCTTCGCTTCAGAACTAGAGGAGGCAGGCGAGACTAAGCTTACGACAAGGCCGAGCTCACGGCGGAGGCAGGCGGCTGCTCGACAACTGGGAAAGGCACCGACGGCAAGGTAGGCATGGTCGGTGTGCAGGGAGAAGGCGACGATGACGGTTAGGGCACGGGAAGGCAAAAGCGGCGGATCGAGAGAAGAGAAACGGCATCGCAGGTGGGAGACGCGACGGGAGTAGGAAAAAAGAAATTAAATCCCTAATTCTAAACCTATCTTTTTAATTAACATCAAAGCTTTATAATCTTAAGATTAATTAACTTAATCAAATAAAAATTTATCCCAAAATTATCGACTAAAATATTAATAAATAACTAATTCCTTTTAATAAAATAAATAAATTTATTTTATTTATTTCGATTTAAGTATATTATTTTTATTATTTTTTTTTAAATTTAATTTTTACAAAAAACTTTCCCTGATATATTGTAGTGTACCACTCTGCGTCTAGTTGTAAAATGTCCGTCTTTTGCTCTGAAAGTGCACCTTTTTCTCCCGAAATGCTAACCTGCATCCAAAAGTACAAAGAGCAGACCTCCGAACCAGAAAATAGGAAATGCGTACAAAATAAAGTAACATATGCATGAAACTAACATAAAATGTAATGAGATGTGGGCGAAAACTACTCCTAAAATCCTATATGTTTCGCTCACATTACTTCCCCCAGACTTAAATCTTTGCTTGTCCTCAAGCAAACCTCAGTACTGTAACACCCCCCCTAGTCTTTCCACTCTCTACCAGGGGAGATGTCACTACTTTACTATTGTCTTTATTTTTAATTCATGCAATATACTAATGCAATATGCTAACAACTAAAATAATCATAAGGACCTATACATCACTTAGACAATATCAAACATGACATAAGAAACTAAAAATCTGATTTAGACATCTTCACTTAGGATCTTTTACTTCCACTGTTCCGTCGCCACACACACCCAGCACTTCATCCGCCATGCCACCTTACTGAAGCTTTTCTTTACCTTTATCTGCAGTATAAGGAAATGCAAACTATAAGCAATAACGCTTAGTAAGTACTTTCTATGCTCACAAAAACATGCACTGTATGAAATCATACAACTAGTTCTCTTACCCTTGATACATTGATACACATGCAAGCACAACTGGAAATCATAATTCTGAATACATGTCTCTTGTATAAACCATGCTCTTAAGTATTTTAAAACTTATAAACAATGTATCTGAACTGAAATGATTAACTTTGAAAACTTTTACTTATACTTATACTGATACTTCAAAATAATAATCATCCTGGATATGGGCCCGGCATAGTACCAATGTGCGCATTCCTAATAGGTCGGGGTGGCCAACCACCGAACCTACTAGGGTAACTGAAACTGAGGGCCTCGACCCATGGGCGAAACTGATGCTCGGTACATGCCCTGTCAAAAAGTAAAATACTTCCTTTATACTTATATTTTTATACATACTGAAGGAAATGCTCTTAATCCCCTAAATCACAAATGGGGAGCACCATAAAGATCATTATGCTCTTGACCCCAAATCAAAATGGGAGTATATCAAGATCGTTGTGCTCTTAATCCCCAATTTGAACGGGGAGCATCTTTAAATTTTCTTTATAAAGGAAATATTTTTACATCTTACTCTACATCATGCATATAATTGTAAGCTACAACTCATCTATAACATGCATAATCATAAATTACATTCTTATCTTGGATCTCAACATGATGCTGAATTACCCATAATATAATGGTAAAATCGCGTAACTAAAAACATCATGCATAACTGGAAATAACATGCATATAAACTGCTCAACCATGTAACTGGAAATAACAAGCACAGAAAAAACATATCAATGACATACGATAACTACTTATACTGCAGGTGAGCAATACTTATCTCTTACGCTTTTCACCAATTTATACTGTTAGATTTCGTAAAGAGAAGACCTCCTATGTGTTTCTTTGCTTTAGCGTGATACTCTATCAAGTCTTTGCGGAGATCCCTCTTAAAAATCTCCTCTTGAATTATCCAAAGGAAAGACAACCTTTTTCCTTGCTCCGACGGCTAGAACACGAGAGAGAGATCGAGAGAGAGAAAGAGGGATGAGAGTTGGGCGGTTGGAAAAAAAAACGGAAGGGAGAGAAGAGAGAGAGGCGGCGTTGGAGAGAAGAGAAAAGCGGCGTGAGGGAGAGAGAGAGAAACGTGAGATTTTATAGAGATAAGGAAATAAAAATTTATATAAATTAAGGTTTTTCCTTAACCTAATTATCCCCTTTAAATAATTAGTCAAATTAACCAATCTCTCTTTTTTTTCTACCAATAGATATATTCTGTTATATCCTACTTATTGGTAATCTTATGACTTAGTGGTGGGAAGTCTATTCTCCCAAACCAACGATTCATGGTTCAAGCCTCGACTAACGAACCAATTATTTCTATTCTTTTATTATTAGTATTATTATTATTATTATTATTATTATATTCCTATTTTTATTATTTCTATTCTTATTCTTATTTCTATTTTCCTCTAATAAAAATAGGAATTAAAATTTGGGATGTTACAAGTACCATGAAATTTAAAAAGACATTGTTCCATACTTAGCATGACAAGTAAATTTATCAAGTGGTATTTACAATCTAAGCAAAATAAATATGTTCTAGAAATTCACTAAGTTAGCTCCTTGTGCTCGTGCTAAGCAAACCATTCTTAGGGGATGCCTGTTCAATGGTGAGTTAAGTCATCACCCCATAACTTTCCTAAGATTTCCGGTTCATAGGCACTTACCTGCCCAAAGCGAGGGTCATTCCCTAGATTTAGCATAAAGTCTCAAAGACGTGCTCAGTATTGAGAGAAATTGGTAGGTGTTTCCCCAGTAACCTAACTCGGTTTCAAAGGGGCACCTAGCCATTTCCACCCACGACAACTATTTTTTATCCCTCATAATCTTCTATCTCTCCCTTCTCTCTCTTTTTTTTTCTTGTTTTCTTTTTCATCCTTTTCTCTTTCTCTCTTCTTTTTTTTTTCTCACTGGGATTTTGATTTTTCCAAATGGGCTTACACAATCCGAGCATCTTCAGTAACTGAAATGCTAAACCTAGAGTCACTTATGGATTCCAAAGTATTAGACTACTGAGATGAATCATAACTAGGTATGTACTAGATTATCCCTTTCAGAATGTTCGACATGTGTAAGTGTAAAGAAATAAAGCTAACCAGTGTAAGTCTAGAACATTCATTAAAGCAAATAAAAGATAAATGAAGTTAAGATACCTATGGGAACAACTCATGTAAGCAACCTTTTTATAAATACTACTGAGGCAACTTTACAGATAACAAAAACTAAGTATTGAAAGAAGTTCAACAACCCATGCATGAATAAATGAATGAAAATACCAGAAAAGAAACTACTGCTAGGAAACAAAACATAATAAACTTTGGGGTCCTCCCCCTCCCAGACTTAAATGAAAATATACCTCTAGTATGGTGGACAAGGTGGAAAGTCTGGGAGCCTCGGCATCTCTGGATCCTGGGAGAACCTATTGCTGAGCCGCTGATGCCACATGTACATGTGGTTGATCTGAGAGATGGTGGATGCAGCGGCTGCTCGGTGCTCCTCCTCCCAAGCCCACTGTGCCTGCTGGGTGTGCATGTGTTGTCGCATCTCCCTGTGGTAGGTGGCCTCATCCTGGCGACGAGCAGCCTCCTCCTGGAAGTATATGTGGGCCTTGTCATAGAACTCCTCAGCTTGCTGGAAATGCCCCTAATCCTCGAACTCCGCCGGTAGCGCTCGCCTCTCTTCACTGCCTCTATATCTACTGCTCAGTGTAAATGTCATCGAGGCACGATCAAAACTCTGAGAAATCATAAGCCGACATACCTACATCCTGCTCAAAGGTGGAAAAATGTGGTGGTGCAGGTGCAGACTCATGTCGGCATGGACTGGGTGGGCTCCTATGCATGTGTGGACTGGAGGGAGAGTGATATAAGGGTGGAGAGATGGGCGCTGATGTGGAGGGTCCTTCATATTGAGGGGACTCCATTATCAGGTCCAAGCACCAGTTGGCGCATGTAGTGATGGTGGTACGATCAGGGTTGGGGAGCCTAAGGGCCATAAGATTTTTCCGTACAAAGCATAAGGAGCCTCCTTCTCTCACAATCATCTTCATGACCATGCACACTCCTAGGTCGATCCTAGGGCTCCCCTCTATACTCTCTAATGTAGTGTAATCGTACCCCATCCTATGGCAAATGTGGGTAAGTAGGCATTCCACATTAATCTCTCCTCGTGCTGCTTTACCCATCTTGCTTTGCCCATCTTCACTAAGTGTCTGATGAAGTGGAACCCTATATCGATGCTACTCCTTTCTTGTAGCATGTCCCATAGGCAAAGCAGCTCGCTAGCTCTAACTACACCGTCACTCTCCTCATGACCAAATATAATACTGGTCATGATACGGTGGAGGTATCGGAAGACGGGATTTTGGAGGCGCGACGCTTTGGCCCTAGAAGGGTCATAAGAGTGCTCTCCCATCAACTCAGTCCAAAATACCTGAGAGTTGAACCCAATAGAGAGTCTTCTCTCTCCCCCACTCGGCAAGCCAAAGCATGAGTTCCATTGGTGAAGGGTCCACTCATGCTCAATGATAAAAAGCCTAAAAGTTATCCTACCCTACTCGCTCTCTCTACCCGTTAAAATTTCTGCCTCTAAGGAACTTAAAAATTTTAGAACTATCCTAGGGTAGGTTGAGTGCCTTATTCCCATCATCTCTTCCCACCCCATTTTTGCAAATAGGGCTTGAATATCACCCGACAACCCTAAAGACTCTAGCAAATCTTCATCTAAGTACCTAATAGTAGTGAGCTTACGAGTAGAGAGCACATTATATCTATCTCTATGTTCATTATTACAAAAAAGAAGAGTGGGTAGGGTGTTACCCTCCTCCGGAGCTTGAGGGGCGTCGGCTCTCCTTGGTTGTCGCTCCGAAACGCTAGATTGAGGTGCTACTTGCTTGGTCCTCCTCATCCTTGCTCCTTTTGGCTTCCTTTGAGGTTAAAAGTGCTTCTAGATGGTGGGGAAGACGAAATCACATGGCTAAGGCAAGAGCTTTCGAAGCACACGACATAAATGGGGTGAAAACACATGGCTCACCACTTTTAACCTTCGCACGACAAGGCCATGTGAAAACACACGGCTAGGCCTTGTGCTCCTTGGGTCGATCGGGCTCGGTCGTGGGAAAACACACGGCCAAGCCGTGTGCCCCCATTTTTCTCCCCATTTTGCGTTATGGTTCGAATCTTCTCATACATTTCACTGTGTAGGCTAATATGGATTTTATTTTTACCTAGCAAAGTTCTTTTCTAGTCCTAACTCTAAATGATATGGAAATCAAACTAAAATTAAATGAATGCATGCAATACAATCAAAGGGAAATCAAAAACTAAAATTTGTTTGCCTCCCAAGGAGCGCTTTGTTTAAGGTCGTTTAGCTCGATCGCACTCCACTATCAACTCATCTCTGGAGGTTCAGTGAACCTCCATTCATCCATCTCAGGAGCTTCATCTGGCGGTTCCGGCTTCATTCTACTAAATGTGAAGTCGTCGAGGTAGGGGCTCTGTGCTCCGAAAGGCTGAAGAGGATGATCTCCCCATCTACCTTCAGAGAGATCTGTTGTGCTTTCACATCTATGCATGCCCCCGCAGTTGCCAGAAAAGGTCTTCCCAGAATGATGAGGTTTTGGGGATTGGGTCCTGTGTCCAGTATGATGAAGTCTGTGGGTATCACAAAATCCTCAATCACCACAGGCACGTGTGGTAGCTTGCTAATGGGATTCTTGATCGTGTCATCCGCTATATGTATACCTATGCCCGTTGGTTGTATATTACCCAATCCCATCTCCAGGTAGAATGCATAGGGCATCACACTCACTGATGACCCCAAGTACCACAGCGCGTTATCGAAGCTTTCTCCATAAATCGAGCAAGGAATAACAAATTCACTAGGGTCCTCAAGCTGTAGTGGAATCTTCTCTTCAATTTCAGCTTGGTCAGGTAGGGTGGAAATCATGGCTGCACACCCCTTGGCAAATTTTCTACTCTGCCCCACTCATTCCTCTTTACCTTGACTCATCGGAGAGCTCTTCACAGTTTGCAACACGATTTGGGCTATCTGGGCCACTTGCATTTCCAACATCCTAGTGTGACTTGCAAGGCCGTCGACGGTGGCCTTCAAGTCTCTGAGTGATTCTTCAGACTTCTAATGTTGGCGACGAAATTCCTCATTGGCCTTAGTTTGGGTAGAAATGAAGTCCTCCATCATCAATTCCAGTCTAGACTTCTGTGGTCGCTGCCCATTGCCCTGCTGCTGCCCATACCCCCTGATGGTTGTGCATTTCCCGAGTTATTCTTATAAGAGAAATTTGGGTGATTTCTCCATCCAGGATTATAAGTATTGAGTATGGGTCTGGGCCTTTGGTCATAGTCCCCAACCGCGTCAACATGCTCAATCTGCTTCTCTGAGGTTCCTTGCCCTCCATAGTGGTCCTCTCGATACCCTACCACTCCCTCTCCAAAGTCAATGCTCGTGCATGCAGATGAAGGATTCAAAGATTCAAACCGTCTGCTAAGCGCGTCCATCCTTGCTGCAAGGTGGTCCATGGAGTTGATAAAGGTATCGCTCGCCGTAGGTGTAGGTCGACCACGCTCAGAAGCCCATTAATGGTGGTTTTGAGCCACCTTCGATCGCCCCTTCCGCCTCCTCTATGGTCTTGTTCATCAATGCCCTCCCAGAAAGTGTAATCCAGGGACATCTTCGTGGCGTACGCGATCCCATTGTAGAAGTGATGGATCACCAGCCACCTCTCCATTTCGTGGTGGGGACATTGGTAGAGTAGCCCCTTGTAGCGATCCCAGGCTTCAAATAGGGACTCCCCCTCCTTCTACAGGAAGCTCGTGATAAGATGGTGCATGTGAGCAGTCTTGCTTTATGGGAAGTATTTGTTCATAAATTGCTGCTCACATTTCTCCCATGTAGTGATGCTCCCCGAAGGCAAGGAGTGAAACCATGCCTTAGCCTTATCCCGCAGTGAGAACGGGAATAGGCTCAGGCGGATTGCGTCAGAAGGGACTCCGTTCATTTTCATTGTCAAGCAGATTTCAAGAAATGCCTCAAGGTGCCGGTTCGGGTCTTCAGTTGCAGGTCCCTTGAATTGACTCTGCTGTGTTGGATCGAAAAGCATCGCTAGAGGGGGGGGGTGAATAGCGACGCAAAATCTTTCGTTCGTAATCGTTCGTTAAGGCACGAGTAAGCGAGTAAGCAGCGGAAAATAAAATGACACGTTTATTTTACTTGGTTCACAACCTGGCGGTTGCTACTCCAAGGCCCTATCGGTCCTAGACCGCGTACGGAGGGCAAAGCACTATAACGTCTCCTCCTCGTTGGAGGTAGGAGACAACAATCACAAAACCGAATATACGAGGATGAGGCAACAAGCCTACCTCACCTCGTTATGAAGAAAAACAAAGAATACAATATCAAAAATATTACTTGAATCTGCTACCGACGAAGAAGATTGGAACTTGGCGTTGCGTCGGCGTTATGACGGTGTTGGAGCGTTGGCGTTGTAGGAGCACTTGATGAATAAAATTGATGTACTTTGGAGATGAATCCTCCCCTCCTTTTATAGACTTTAGCCTCTGAATTTGTCTCCTATTTCTTTGGAACGGATCATGAATTTTTCCAAATTTTTATCGCGAAGTGGCCGCATCAAACGTTATCCGTTTTGACCTAGCGCAAAGTTTAATCGCCGCCATCACGATCGATGTTCCCCATCACCGACCGATGGGCATCACGATCGCTTCCATGTCCAGAATGATCGCACACCTTGGCCACTTCGCAGAAGAGGTTAGCTGAAATGATAAATACGACGTTTTAACCGTCCGATTCTCGACCTAGACCTTCCACAGAAGTCTTAGTCGGATCAAGCCGCCTACGGTCATCCCCGTAAAGAGGACACGACCTTACAATCTCTCACTCACACGAGCTTACCTCGATAGTAGCTCTTGCTTCCGGCCTTCCACTCGATTCCTTCGGCTCCCTCCGAAGTCACTCGAGTGTCGCCCGACCACCACGGCTTCCTCCGGGTGTCGCAAGCCTTCAGCTCCAGCTTTAATACTTTTCTGTACACTCGATAGCTCGTGAGATAACGATATAAACTTAACTTTGTGTCTTTTCCATAATCAAAACACAGGTTCGATTATCTAGTGCCCCTGCACCAACATGCTGGACCATATATATAAGTGCTGGCTTCAGCTCAAAGTTATTTGCTGAAAAAGATGGTCCAGCTATGCTCGGCTTGAATCCTCTAGCACTAGGAGCTGCATAGTCCCGCAGAGGTCGACTACCTATGTTTACTTCGGATGCGGCTTGATCCTCCATCCTTCACTGCTATGCTCTCCGGTGATGAAAGGTTCGCTCGATTTTTAAGTTGATCGGAATTAGACCTTTCGATCCTAAGCGTCTAAGCATACGACGAACCAAGCCACAAAATTAGGAGTGCTAACTAATTCTAAAAGAAGAAAATAGAACAATCTAGGTAATAAAATCTAAGATGCAAAAAGGAAATAAAAACTACTACTACTAGAATTAAATAAAATAAAAATAATAGAAAATTAAAAACTAAATCTAAATATGGAAGATAAAAAACTAAAGAAAATAAAGCAAACTAGAAAGAAAATAAAGCAAGTAAATAAATCTAATCATAAGTCCAATCCAATTTACCACCATTCGATTCGATATCGAATCAATCAGTCCTCGGCAACGGTGCCAAAAACTTGATGCACATGATCGCGACCGCAAATCTCGCGATGGAGGCTATCGAGGACTCGATGTGCGCGCTCGCGCTCAACGCCCGCAAGTGCATGGATGTCGTCAAGTAATAAAAGATTATCGATTCCACAGGGAATGGGATTCGAATATCAATATGTTCAGTGGTTGTAATTGTTTGGAGGTAACTCTAAGATGGTTTTGATTGGTGAGGGCTGTCGGTGGACTATACTCTATACGGTGTCACACGGAGGAGGAAAGAAGCATGCCGAGGTCTTCAAAGGTGATTCTAAGACTTCGGTTTCGCTTGTGTGTCACAAAATAATACTATCAATTGACGTTGTCTAGACGTTTTGCTATGGTTTTGTGGAAGGGACATCATACACTCTTTCGATGAGCCGCCAAATCTACCGAGAGCTATCTCTGCTTAAAGAACGGGATAGACGGTACGAGGATGCCGAATCAATCCCTACGATGAACCATTTCTGATTCCATCGCATCATTCTATCCACGGTTAAAGGGGATCAGGTTTACCCCTAGGTTCCTTGTATCAAATCCCCTAAATCTTAGATACGAGGGTTGTCACCCCTCGTATCGCCTAAGCATAGCAGGTAGAAAACCAAACACGCATAGATAAAGTAAAAAACAACTACCAATTGCCAAATTAAACTCAAAGGCAGAATTTAACGCGAACCAACATTGTAATGTGCACACAAACTACTCTCTAATCCTAGAATCGAAAGAACTACTCCATTTATATGGAGGAAGAATCACAAAACATGTTTATGTTCGAATACATAGGAAATAAAATGCAAGAACAAAAGATTACAATGCTTTCATGGTCTTCTCTCTGGCGTTGAAGTGCAAGGCGTGGATCTCCGATGACGTTCCTCCTCCCCGTTGCGAGTTTCCGAAGCTTTTTAGGGCTTCGGTGTGCCGTCCTAGCCGTCGTGCCTCCCCCCTAGGGTTTGGGCGGAGCTATCCTTATATAGACATCACCTCGGACCGCTACAAAATCCAAAAAAAACCCTAGGCGCGCAAATCTGGCAAGCCGCCACACGGCCAGGCCATGTGCGGCCCTAAGTTGGCTGATCTCGCCCATTGGACATTGTCGTGTGAAGCCACACGCCCTGGCCATGTCCCACTCTGCGTCTAGTTGTAAAATGTTCGTCTTTTGCTCAGAAAGTGTGCCTTTTCTCCCAAAATGCTAACCTACACCCAAAAGTACAAAGTGCAGACCTCCGAACCAGAAAATAGGAAATACGTACAAAATAAAGTAACATATGCATGAAACTAACATAAAATGTAATGAGATGTGGGCGAAAACTACTCCTAAAACCCTATATGTTTCGCTCACATCATTCACCCACTAAGCTCATTTCAAATTCACTTTTCATTGGTGAAATGAACTCATTTAAAAACGTTGTATTGGTTGTTCTAAAGATTATATCATCTATGTAAATCTGTGCTTTGAAAATTTCATTTCCTATGGTTTTTACAAAAAGAGTTGGGTCGACTAAACCTTGATTGAATCCTTTAGACTTAAGATAGATCGATAGCCTTTCATACCAAGCTCTAGGATCTTGCTTTAATCCTTATAAGGCTTTTCTAAGTTTGAGTACATTGTTAGGTTTGTCTAAGCTTTCAAATCCTGGTGTTTGGCTAACATAAACTTCTTTCTTGATGAATCCATTTAGAAACACTGATTTTACATCCATTTGAAACATCTTAAAACCTCGATGTGCAACGTAAGCTAAAGGCATTCTAATTGATTCTAGTCTAGCTACGGGTGCATATGTTTCATCATAATCTACTCTCGCTACTTGACTAAACCCCTTAGCTACTAACCTAGCTTTATTCCTTATAACTTCTCCTTTGTCATCAAGTTTATTTCGAAATACCCACCTTGTTCCAATGATCATTTTTCTTTTAGGTGGGGGTCCTAATTCCCATACTTGACTCCTAATGAATTGAGCTAACTCTTCTTGCATAGCAATGATCCAATCCGTGTCAAGAAGAACTTGCTCTATGGTTTTGGGTTCGATTTTAGATATAAGTGATATTTGACTTAGGTTCTTATAGGATGCTCTAGTTCGAACCCCTAAATTAAGATCACCTATCACTTGGTCAATTGGATGGTGTGCTTGTGATGTAGTTTGATTTGGGTTAGGGTCTACACTAGATTCGTTTTACGGGTTAGGTTCAGGTCTACACAAGCTATTAGATTACAATTACTGCAATTAATTCTGGACCTGATTTTAGTTTCCCTTCCACAAAATTTGCACCCAGCATAAATTGTCTGGACTTCTTTGTTATGTAGCCATGTGTGATCACAATAAGCCTGCTCCTCAGGGATATTAATTTGGACCTGCCAGCCTTTATCTTCACCAAAAAGTACAAACAAAAATTCTTTTTCAGGAAAAGTAGCTGTTACCATGCTATAGTGTTGTTCAGTGTCCATCTCTCCTTCTGATATGCTACAGATGGCATCACTTTCTGTTTCATCTTGGTCTACTGATACAACATCAAATTCTTCTGGTAGATCAATTTCGTTGAGCATTGCTATTCTCTCCTTGTTTCCTGTTTTGTTTCGACATTCCCTTGCAAAATGTCCTTCTTCTCCACATATGTAGCATTTGCACTTTTTTACCTTGGTTTTGTCATGCTGGTACTTCTTTTTGATCACACGAACGTGTGATTTGTGAGGTTTCCCTTTGTAATTCTGGGCCTTCCTGAGACCATACCTTTTCTGCCCCTGGTAGTAACTGGGTAGAGGTATTTGTGAACAAAACTGCAGGTCTTTTAGGCTCCTTTGAAGTGAAGCCTGTTTGCACATCTCCTTGAGTTCCTGGTAGGCGTGATGAATTCGGGGAAGAACTCCTATAGTGTTTCCTGGGTAGCGTTCCTGAAACTTCTGCTCAAGATAATTTCCAATTAATGGAGGCATTTTTCGGTAGAACTTACTTGATAATTCTTCATTAATGAACATTCTGCCTGTCTTTGCTGCTAGCTCTTTGTATTGGTTCATATAGGCAACCAATTCCTTTGTGCTTGGGCAAGCTAATCTTTCTAGATCAAGATAAGCCTGGTTCTGCTCCGCTGTTGACCCTGAAGTGGGATCTTCTAGGGTAATTATTCTTCTTATCTGTGATAGAACATTTTGTGTTTCATCTGCTGCATTGATTAGTTTATCATATTGATCAGGGAACATCATCCTCCATTGGATGAAAGTCTTCTTCTCTATTTCCCCCAATAGATTTTCAATGTATAATACTTTGGATCTCTTATCAGCCCAAATTTTTGAGTCAATTACATTAGTAGTAATTGATTCCCACCTGGAAATGACATCGTTATACAAACCAATATCATCAGGTAAGACCAGAAGTGCACCTGTTTGTTGTTGGGCAGGAGGGAGTTGCCATAATTCATTATTATACCCTTCCTTGAATCACCCTACTTTTGAATGAGAAAGATCCATAGTATTGTAAGGATTCATCCTTCCGGCTAGTCTTGATGCGGGTCCATATTGTGGAGGACCCATGACTGAATCATCTAGTGGATTAAATGCATATGTTGCTCCTGATGATGCTAGAATATTCCTTATCAAAGGATAATCCATTTCTGCATCATCTAGCTGAGTGAACACTACTTCTTCAGTGTCAGATAATATCTCATCACCTTCACCTTCATCTTTCAATGTTGTTTTGGAAGAATAGAATATTTCCTCTTCTTGATTTTCTTGATCAGAGTCTTCCCAAGATAGGGTAATAAGACTCATATCCCAATCATGCTTTGGTATTGTGTATTTGACATAATAGTCAAATTTACCACTGGGCTGCCCCAAAGTATCCCAGATTTCTTTTGTATTTTGAAAACTTCCCTCTCCACCACCTTTCGCAAATGGATTAATCCATTCATCATCTTGAAGTGTAAATAAAGTTTGTTCTTCAGAAATAGAGGGAGGGCATAATTTCTTCATAAGCTAGTCCCATGCTTCTGTACCTATCTGAGTACTGCTTTCCCCAAATCCTTGCTGTTGTCTTGTTGTGTCAGATAGCTGTTCCACTTGTTTGACTGGAATTCCTAACCATGCTCCAATCAAAGTTAGTGCAATTTTAGATACAGGAGCCACAACCTGCTGCATAGACAAAAGGGTAGTCCCGGAAAGCATTTTGGAAAAGAACCCTTATACCATTATAATAAATGGTGTAAATTCCAGGCAATTGGAAAAATGGAAGCTAAAAGGTGGATAAATGATCATAGGGGATAACAAGTTCAGAATTCCCTTTACTTACTCATTTGATATGTCTCTTGGAGATGGAATTCAAATGGTGGTAGGGTGCAATTTCATCTGAAACATGCAAGGAGGACTTCGGATTGAAGGTAACTTAATCACTATTTACAAAAATGTTACCTCAATAACCACAAATGATGCAGCAGTCCACGCAATACAAGAATTGAGCATGGATGAGGAAGAATATCTGAATATTCAGGAGAAAGTCTATTATGCTATGGAGCCATCAAATCCAAAAATTTTCAGAAGGCATGATAAGTTAATTGAAAAATTGAAGAATCAGGGATATATAAGCGAAGACCCACTGAAATATTCTACAGGCTTCCAGCCCACCCAACAAAGAGTATATCAGCATTACTCTGAGGAGGATCTTTTATGCATTGAAGAAAGTCAAGTTGACCTTCCATTGGTCACTGAAGAAAGTCATCAAAGGCTCCGAGAAGCAAGTTTTCATCATATTCACATGGGATTAGTGATGATCAGGGTACATGCCCTTCATAGAAGAAATACTGGAGCTATGGTACTAGTGGTATTACGAGATACAAGATGGAGAGGAGACAGATCCATTATTGCTGCAATGGAAATGGATCTGAGCAGAGGAACCCAGATGGTATATGTTATCCCGGACCTAATGATCAATGTTGAAGACTTTGCAAACAACATTGAGTTATCCATTCAAACACATGGATATCAGGAATGACAAGGAGGAACTAGCAATCTACTAATCACCAGGATGATGGTAGGACGTCTAACCAATACTAGTTTCACTAATTTCTCCTACAATGTTCAGAATGTTACAGACTACTTGGTCAGTAGAGGAGTCAACGCAATTCCTGGCACAAGATTTACTACTGAAGAACTACAGCAGCAAAGGTGGATACTAAGGCCATCATCCAGAAGAAACCCTATGGCACCAACCAGAGTAGAGACAAGGACACTCTTAGATGGAAGCGTTTCATTACAGTTTGAACGTTGTATTCCTATTTCTGAAAATAGGATTGCATCCGTCAACCAGGATGACATGGAACTAGGAGAAGCGGAACAAGAAATTTTGGCTGTCATCACCACAAAAGAACCCGATGCCCGAAGTACTAAAAACAAATCCCGAAGCAAAGATACCCACAAGGAAGACGGAGGGATCAATTGGGTATGACCTTGCAATATGCTATAATTATGAAATCCAACCAAAAGGCAGAGCATTAATTGAAACTGGATTAGCGTTCGCTATTCCGGAAGGACACTACGGAAGAATAGCTCCTAAATCAGGTATTTCATGGAAGAAAGGCATTCAGATTGGAGCTGGAGTAATTGATAATGACTACCGAGGCCAAGTATATATTTTGGTTTTCAATATGACTTCAGATACTCTAAAATTATCACAGGGAGAAGTAGTAGCTCAACTTATCCTAGAGAAGGTCAGCATTATTCTAGTCCAACAAGTGGAACAGCTATATGACAAAGCAAGACAACACCAAGGATTTGGGGAAAGCAGTACTTAGATAGGTACTGAAGCATGGGACGAGCTTATGAAGAAATTATGCCCTCCCTCTATTTCTGAAGAACAAACTTTATTTACACTTCAAGATGATGAATGGATTAATCCATTTGCGAAAGATGGTGGAGAGGGAATTTCTCAAAATACAGAAGAAATCTGGGATACTTTGGGGCAGCCCAGTGGTAAATTTGACTATTATGTCAAATACACAATACCAAAGCATGATTGGGATATGAGTCTTATTACCCCATCTTGGGAAGACTCTGATCAAGAAATTACCTTCAATCTGAAGTCCTCCTTGTATGTTTCGGATGAAATTGCAGCCTACCACCATTTGAATTCCATCTCCAAGAGACATATCAAATGAGTAAGTAAAGGGAATTCTGAACTTGTTATCCCCTATGATCATTTGTCCACCTTTTAGCTTCCATTTTGCCAATTGCTTGGAATTTACACCATTTATTATAATGGTATAAGGGTTCTTTTCCAAAATGCTTTTAGGAAGATGCCCTTGTTTGTGTCTAAAATTGCACTAACTTTGATTGGAGCATGGTTAGGAATTTCCAGTATAACCATCATATTGTAAAGCCTGTTTATCATTCGTTTGGAATGATATTCAGTACCTATTTTAGAAATAGTTCTTTCTTCAAGGTAACTGACCTGTTCCTTTCCTTTTTCAGAATTTTCTGGGTTCATTTCTTCAAACTCCTTTTCAAGGTCATGATACAAAGTCTCCTCTGCTGATTTCCTATTGAGCCTGTCAATTTCCATCATCAGTCTGGAATTTTCTGCTAACAGAAAAGTAATATATTCTGTTAACTCCTTGATCAGTGCTTTGTCATTGTGCTGGACAGGTGCTGGTTTTGTTACTACCTTTTGCTTTAGGTAATAATCTGCACAAGGTGCACAAGCTATTAGATTACAATTACTGCAATTAATTCTGGACCTGATTTATCCCGAACCAACAAACCTACTCCTAATAGTAAATAGTGATTAAGTTTGCTACTAAGGCTTCATATTGATTCAAGAGTTTGTAATCAAATGAAGTAGTTACATCGGGATGCATGATTCTTGTCCACTCGTCCTCAGTTCTGATCATGTGGATGGCTTCCTCTTTTTCTTCAATTAATCTGGATAGTGAATCTGCAAAAATATTCAGTTTTCCATCTATATGTTCAAAATTAATTTTCACACCTGTTCCTGTAATGTAATCGGTGAAAGCCAACCATCGAACCATGGAGGGTTTGTTCCTCAAAGTTTTGTTGTGAAAACTAATGATTGCTTGGCAATCTGTCCTCAGAGTGATTTCCTCCTTATCCAAGTAATGAATCTTGAGCGAACTCAGTGTCTCCATGGCTGCATAAATTTCAGCATCTATGGCTGATTTTACTGTTGAGAATTTTCCATGTGCATAGGCACATACCTTTTCAGTATTTCTAGGATCAAATTTTTGCCTTTTCCACTTGCATACTCCTCCCCAGCCAGACTTTGAACCATCTGTTTCTATAATGATATATGCATTTTCTGGGGGAATATCCAGGTCAGGTAGTTGCTGGACTTGGCTTTGATCTGTTTAACAATTTTCCAATCAGAGTCCTTCATTCTTTTATCTCCGTGAGGAGATATTTTCTAATATAATGGTCCCAGCTTAGTACTCAAGTTAGGAATGTATGTCCTTGCATAATTAAGAATTCCCAACCAAGATCGAAGACCACTCTTGGTTTAATCGTTATCCTTGAACTCAGCAATCTTTTTTATTATATGAGGTTGAAGCTTCAGCTTTCCTTCACCAATTTCTGCTCCAAGAAATTCAATCTTTTTGACAGCCAATTTATATTTGGTTGGAGATAAGATCAACCCATTTTCTTCACAGATTTTTAGCATTATTTCCAAATGCTTCATATGACTCTGTTCTGATTTAGAAAATATCAAAAAGCATTTGGAAATAATGATAAAAATCAGTGAAGAAAATGGGTTGATCTTATCTCCAACCAAATATAAATTTGTTGTCAAAAAGATTGAATTTCTTGGAGCAAAAATTTGTGAAGGAAAGCTGAAGCTTCAACCTCATATAATAAAGAAGATTGCTGAGTTCAAGGATGAGCAGTTAAAAACCAAGAGTGGCTGGTTCTTCTGTGGTGATGACAGCTAAAATTTCTTGTTCTGCTTCTCCTAGTTCCATGTCATCCTGGTTGACAGATGCAATCCTATTTTAAGAAATAGGAATATAACCTTCAAACTGTAATGAAACGCTTCCATCTAAGAGTGTCCTTGTCTCTACTCTGGTTGGTGCCACAGGGTTTCTTCTGGATGATGGCCTTAGTATCCACCTTTGCTGCTGTAGTTCTTCAGTAGTAAATCTTGTGCCAGGAATTGCATTGACTCCTCTACTGACCAAGTAGTCTGTAACATTCTGAACATTGGAGGAGAAATTAGTTAAACTAGTATTGGTTAGACGTCCTACCATCATCCTGGTGATTAGTAGATTGCTAGTTCCTCCTTGCCATTCCTGATATCCTTGTGTTTGAATGGATAACTCAATGTTGTTTGCAAAGTCTTCAACATTGATCATTAGGTCCGGGATAACATATACCATCTGGGTTCCTCTGCTCAGATCCATTTCCATTGTAGCAATAATGGATCTGTCTCCTCTCCATCTTGTATCTCGTAATACCACTAGTACCATAGCTCCAGTATTTCTTCTATGAAGGGCATGTACCCTGATCATCACTAATCCCATGTGAATATGATGAAAACCTGCTTCTCGGAGCCTTTGATGACTTTCTTCAGTGACCAATGGAAGGTCAACTTGACTTTCTTCAATGCATAAAAGATCCTCCTCAGAGTAATGCTGATATACTCTGTGTTGGGTGGGCTGGAAGCCTGTAGAATATAGTATTTCAGCTGGCACCATATTTGCTCTTCTTGTTCTGGAAATTTCTAATTGTTGTTCCGGATCTACCTGACTTTCAATAGATCTTCTATATCTCCTTTGGTTAGTTAATATGATAGAAAGGGTAGTGGAAATGAAGGACGATGGGGACCAAATGATCACCCGCTTCAATTCCAATACAACCTTCCTCATTATAAAAGGACTAGAGTGGTAGGAGGTTTGACACACTCGAGCAACACTGAGTACATCATTCCTCAAGTTTGAGTTCTAAGTTTGTGAGTTTGTGTGAGTCTAAGTTTGAAGTATGTTTGCAAGCATTCTTTTCTTTAAATAAAATTTAGGACATAGTCCAGGTTTTATTTTCAAAAGAAAACGATCCTTTTCTGGTATCAAAGCCATGTTTCTTGGCTAAACAACGAGAAGGCAAAATAATGTCTTCAAGTGCAAGACATTCCACTAGCACCTGACCACTATTGGTACATCATCAACCGCTCGTACCAAGCTCAAAAATCAAATTCGAGATTACTGCATAAGGCCAAAGGATGCTTTATAATCTTCAAAGAAGGATATTTCCTAAACAAAGGAGATATAGAAGATCTATTGAAAGTCAGGTAGATCCGGAAGAGCAATTAGAAATTTCCAGAAAAAGAAGAGAAAATATGGTGTCAGCTGAAATACAATATTCTACAGGCATCCAGCCCACCCAACACAGAGTATATTATACAGCGATGAAATTTTCCGTACCTTGAAAGCATGAATCCATCTTTCTCTGAAATGCAACAGGTGCATTTTTCAAGCCAAATGGCATTACTAGCCATTCGTAAAGTCCAGAAGGGCTAATAAAAGCCGTCCACTCCACAGACTCAGGATCCATAGCTATATGATGAAATCCTGACTTGAGATCAAATTTGGAATAAATTTTTGAATTTCCCACCTTCTTGAGGATAGTATTGATGCCTCGAAGACTGTATTGATCTTTTATGTATTGTCATTCAGGGTTTTATAGTTGAACACCATCCTTTCCTTTCCTCTTACTTCCTTCTTTGTAATGGGATCAAAGCTAGTACCTGACTATACAATCATGGCCATGGTTCTGTGCCTACTTTTGCTTGGCCTGATAACCTTCAACTGGAGTAATGCTTTAATATGCTTTTCAAATGCCTGTTTCATAAGGGGAGTTATATGAGATAAAGGCTTATCTTGAATTGTGATGTCAGGATTGATAATATCTATTTTGCACAGAATTTTGTTTTTTGACCAATATTTCATTGGGTCTTCGCCTATATATCCCTGATTCTTCAATTTTTCAATTAACTCCTCATGCCTTCTGAAAATTTTTGGATTTGATGGCTCTATAGCATAATAGAATTTCTCCTGAATATTCAGATATTCTTCCTCATCCATGCTACATTCTTGTATTGCGTGGACTGCTGCATCATTTGTGATTATTGAGGTAACATTTTTGTAAATAGTGATTAAGTTACCTTCAATCTGAAGTCCTCCTTGCATGTTTCGGATGAAATTACAGCCTACCACCATTTGAATTCCATCTCCAAGAGACATATCAAATGAGTAAGTAAAGGGAATTCTGAACTTGTTATCCCCTATGAACATTTGTCCACCTTTTAGCTTCCATTTTGCCAATTGCTTGGAATTTACACCATTTATTATAATGGTATAAGGGTTCTTTTCCAAAATGCTTTCCGGGACTACCCTTTTGTCTATGCAGCAGGTTGTGGCTCCTGTATCTAAAATTGCCCTAACTTTGATTGGAGCATGGTTAGGAATTTCCAGTATAACCATCATATTGTAAAGCCTGTTTATCATTCGTTTGGAATGATATTAAGTATCTATTTTAGAAATAGTTCTTTCTTCAAGGTAACTGACCTGTTCCTTTCCTTTTTCATAATTTTCTGGGTTCATTTCTTCAAACTCCTTTTCAAGGTCATGATACAAAGTCTCCTCTGCTGATTTCCTATTGAGCTTGTCAATTTCCATCATCAGTCTGGAATTTGCTGCTAACAGAAAAATAATATATTCCGTTAACTCCTTGATCAGTGCTTTGTCATTGTGCTGGACAGGTGCAGGTTCTGTTACTACCTCTTGCTTTAGGTAATAATCTACACAAGGTGCACAAGCTATTAGATTACAATTACTGCAATTAATTCTAGACCTGATTTTAGTTTCCCTTCCACAGAATTTGCACCCAGCATAAATTGTCTGGAGTTCTTTGTTATGTAGCCATGTGTGATCACAATAAGCCTGCTCCTCAGGGATATTAATTTGGACCTGCCAGCCTTTATCTTCACCAAAAAGTACAAACAAAAATTCTTTTTCAGGAAAAGTAGTTGTTACCATGCTACAGTTTTGTTCAGTGTCCATCTCTCCTTCTGATATGCTGCAGATGGCATCACTTTCTGTTTCATCTTGGTCTACTGATACAACATCAAATTCTTCTGGTAGATCAATTTCATTGAGCATTGCTATTCTCTCCTTATTTCCTGTTTTGTTTCGACATTCCCTTGCAAAATGTCCTTCTTCTCCACATATGTAGCATTTGCACTTTTTTACCTTGGTTTTGTCATGCTGGTACTTCTTTTTGATCACACGAATGTGTGATTTGTGAGGTTTCCCTTTGTAATTCTAGGCCTTCCTGAGACCATACCTTTTCTGCCCCTGGTAGTAACTGAGTAGAGTTGTTTGTGAACAAAATTGTAGGTCTTTTAGGCTCCTTTGAAGTGAAGCCTGTTTGCACATCTCCTTGAGTTCCTGGTAGGCATGATGAATTCGGAGAAGAACTCCTATAGTGTTTCCTGGGTAGCGTTCCTGAAACTTCTGCTCAAGATAATTTCCAATTAATGGAGGCATTTTTCGGTAGAACTTACTTGATAATTCTTCATTAATGAACATTTTTCCTGTCTTTGCTGCTTGCTCTTTGTATTGGTTCAATTTATCTCCAGGGTTTCTTTTTCTAAAGAAGTTACTGCATTTCTTAAGAGAGATATTTCACTTTTTAGTTTAAGATTCTCTTCTTCCAACACAAAGAAATGTTTCAGAGTAACCTTAGAAAGGAGTGAGACCCTGTCGAACACCACCTCAAGGTCATTGGCTAGAAGTAGGTTTGTTGGTTCGGGATTCTTAGCAAGATCAAGATATTCCAGGTTTTTGGTTTGGGATTTCTCATACCATTGCCTTATATTTTGCTCAAATTTATCACTCATCCAATTTCAGGCTTACTTACGGCTTAGGATTTTATAAAATTTTCTTGCTCACCCGATGGGACACGGCTCTCCCTGGAGTCTTACGTTCACTGCGGTCTTTTGCAATCAATTAACAAAATCATTCGCCTTATCATAAACCATTAATGAAGATAAAGCTTGTATTGAAAACAAAAAGAATGGTTAGAGACCCGTACCTTCAACCTGGAATATAAAGGATTTTAGCCAAGAAACATGGCTCTAATACCAGAAAAGGATCGATCTTTCTTTTGAAAATAAAACCTGGACTATGTCCTGAATTTTATTTAAAGAAAAGAACGCTTGCAAACTTACTTCAAACTTAGACTCACACAAACTCACAAACTTAGAACTCAAACTTGAGGAATGATGTACTCGGTGTTGCTCGAGTGTGTCAAACCTCCTACCACTCTAGTCCTTTTATAATGAGGAAGGTTGTATTGGAATTGAAGCGGGTGATCATTTGGTCCCCATCGTCCTTCATTTCCACTACCCTTTCTATCATAAAGGACTTTTACAGTCACACACACTAAAGAAAAACTCTTTACAGCTCACAACATAATTATTTGATAAGACAGCACCACCTTTACAGCTATTTGAAAAGACGGCTCCCCGAGGCTCAGTCTACTCAACTTTGGGCTCACCACTGCTTTTAGGGAGGCATCTGCCTTATGTCTCTGTATATATCATTCAATGAATTTGAGACACGCCAAATGTCTCATCTTATCCTCCCCATGTCATGAGACTTCTCCCAGAAGTAATTTTGCTTGGCTCCTTCGATGTCGCCGCAATAAAAGTCGATTCTTTACCAGAATCGGCTCCACTCTTAAAAAGAAAGTTGATTGATTGATTCTTCTTCAATTTCTGCCATTTTCTTTCTTTTGTCATGTTCTTCTAGAGGAAATGTATTTTTCGTGGACGATGCTACTAAGGCTTCATATTGATTCAAGAGTTTGTAATCAAATGAAGTAGTTACATCGGGATGCATGATTCTTGTCCATTCGTCCTCAGTCCTGATCATGTGGATGGCTTCCTCCTTTTCTTCAATTAATCTGGATAGCGAATCTGCAAAAATATTCAGTTTTCCATCTATATGTTCAAAATTAATTTTTACACCTATTCCTGTAATGTAATCGGCGAAAGCCAACCATCGAACCCTGGAGGGTTTGTTCCTCATAGTTTTGTTGTGAAAACTAATGATTGCTTGGCAATCTGTCCTCAGAGTGATTTCCTCCTTGTCCAAGTAATGAATCTTGAGCGAACTCAGTGTCTCCATGGCTGCATAAATTTCAGCATCTATGGATGATTTTACTGTTGGGAATTTTCCATGTGAATAGGCACTTACCTTTTTAGTATTTCGTTAACTCCTTGATCAGTGCTTTGTCATTGTGTTGGACAGGTGCTGGTTCTCTTACTACCTCTTGCTTTAGGTAATAATCTACACAAGGTGCACAAGCTGTTAGATTACAATTACTGCAATTAATTCTGGACCTGATTTTAGTTTCCCTTCCATAGAATTTGCACCCAGCATAAATTGTCTGGACTTCTTTGTTAAGTAGCCATGTGTAATCACAATAAGCCTGCTCCTCAGGGATATTAATTTGGACCTGCCAACCTTTATCTTCACCAAAAAGTACAAAAAATATATTCTTTTTCAGGAAAAGTAGCTGTTACCATGCTACAGTGTTGTTCAGTGTCCATCTCTCCTTCTAATATGCTGCAGATGGCATCACTTTCTGTTTCATCTTGCTCTACTGATACAACATCAAATTCTTCTTGTAGATCAATTTCGTTGAGCATTGCTATTCTCTCCTTGTTTCCTGTTTTGTTTCGACATTCCCTTGCAAAATGTCCTTCTTCTCCACATATGTAGCATTTGCACTTCTTTACCTTGGTTTTGTCATGCTGGTACTTCTTTTTTATCACACGAACGTGTGATTTGTGAGGTTTCCATTTGTAATTCTGGGCCATCCTGAGACCATACCTTTTCTGCCCCTGGTAGTAACTAGGTAGAGGTATTTGTAAACAAAACTGTAGGTCTTTTAGGCTTCTTTGAAGTGAAGCCTGTTTGCACATCTCCTTGAGTTCCTGGTAGGCGTGATGAATTCGGGGAAGAACTCCTATAGTGTTTCCTGGGTAGCGTTCCTGAAACTTCTGCTCAAGATAATTTCCAATTAATGGAGGCATTTTTCGGTAGAACTTACTTGATAATTCTTCATTAATGAACATTCTGCCTGCCTTTGCTGCTAGCTCATTGTATTGGTTCAATTTATCTGCATGGTTCCTGAATACCAATATTGAACCTTTCTTCTTTGGAATCACTGATCCTTCAGCAAGGTTTATTCCTGCAATCCTTTTAGTAAGATCGTCTATTGTACCTTCAAGCTCCTTAGAAGGTCCTGCGGCTTGAGTAGATGCTTGTCCTTTTAATTGATTTACTTGATTCCTCAGATCCTGCACCTGTTTGTAAATATCTATCAGGAAAGATATTATTGTGTTATTTTGTTTGACAAGGACACTTTGGTATTCGAAGGAGGTTTTGTACTATGATGGTACCGCAAAACCTATTGCCGGTGGATCTATAATTTCTGTTGTTTTTAAGGCTTTTATGTATGAGCTTTCAATAGACTGATTTTCTAATTCGCTCATCCACCTATTAAATTTTTCACCTCTTGTAAGACTTGCTCTATTTTTCTGACACTTGTCCTTAACTCTTTTGCTAGGACTTCTTCCTCCGCTAGGATTGGTTGTATTATTGTTTTAATTTCCCCAAGCTTCGGGCTTCGATTGTTGATGATTTCTTTTTCTAAAGAAGTTACTGCATCTCTTAAGAGAGATATTTTACTTTTTAGTTTAAGATTCTCTTCTTCCAACACAAAGAAATGTTTCAGAGTAACCTTAGAAAGGAGTGAGACCCTGTCGAACACCACCTCAAGGTTATTGGCTAGAAGTAGGTTTGTTGGTTCGGGATTCATAGCAAGATCAAGATATTCCAGGTTTTTGGTTTGGGATTTCTCATACCATTGCCTTATATTTTGCTCAAATCTATCACTCATCCAATTTCTGGCTTACTTACGGCTTAGGATTTTGTAAAATTTTCTTGCTCACCCCACGGGACACGGCTCTCCCTGGAATCTTATGTTCACTGCGGTCTTTTGCAATCAATTAACAAAATCGTTCGCCTTATCATAAACCATTAATGAAGATAAAGCTTGTATTGAAAACAAAAAGGATGGTTAGAGACCCGTACCTTCAACCTGGAATATAAAGGATTTTAGCCAAGAAACATGGCTCTGATACCAGAAAAAGATCGTTTTCTTTTGAAAATAAAACCTGGACTATGTCCTGAATTTTATTTAAAGAAAAGAACGCTTGCAAACTTACTTCAAACTTAGACTCACACAAACTCACAAACTTAGAACTCAAACTTGAGGAATGATGTACTCGGTTTTGCTCGAGTGTGTCAAACCTCCTACCACTCTAGTCCTTTTATAATGAGGAAGGTTGTATTGGAATTGAAGCGGGTGATCATTTGGTCCCCATCGTCCTTCATTTCCACTACCCTTTCTATCATAAAGGACTTTTACAGTCACACACACTAAAGAAAAACTCTTTACAGCTCACAGCATAATTATTTGATAAGATAGCACCACCTTTACAGCTATTTGAGAAGACGGCTCCCCGGGGCTCAGTCAACTCAACTTTGGGCTCACCACTGCTTTTAGGGAGGCATCTGCCTTATGTCCCTGTATATATCATTCAATGAATTTGAGACACGCCAAATGTCTCATCTTATCCTCCCCATGTCATGAGACTTCTCCCAGAAGTAATTTTGCTTGGCTCCTTCCCAGTGTCGCCTGCAATAAAAGTCTGATTCTTTTACCTGCTGAATCAGCTCCATCTCTTTGAAGGCGAAAGAAAGTTGATTGATTGATTCTTCTTCAATTTCTGCCATTTTCTTTCTTTTGTCATGTTCTTCTGGAGGAAATGTATTTTTCGTGGACGATGCTACTAAGGCTTCATATTGATTCAAGAGTTTGTAATCAAATGAAGTAGTTACATCGGGATGCATGATTCTTGTCCACTCGTCCTCAGTTCTGATCATGTGGATGGCTTCCTCCTTTTCATCAATTAATCTAGATAGTGAATCTGCAAAAATATTCAGTTTTCCATCTATATGTTCAAAATTAATTTTCACACCTGTTCCTATATTGTAATCGGCGAAAGCCAACCATCGAACCCTGGAGGGTTTGTTCCTCACAGTTTTGTTGCGAAAACTAATGATTGCTTGACAATCTGTCCTCAGAGTGATTTCCTCCTTGTCCAGGTAATGAATTTTGAGCGAACTCAGTGTCTCCATGGCTGCATAAATTTCAGCATCTATGGCTGATTTTACTGTTGAGAATTTTCCATGTGCAAAGGCACATACCTTTTCAGTATTTCTAGGTTCAAATTTTTGCCTTTTCCACTTGCATACACCTCCCCAGCTAGACATTTAACCATCTGTTTCTATAATGATATATGCATTTTCTAGGGGAATTTACAGGTCAGGTAGTTGCTGGACTTGGGCTTTGATTTGTTTAACAATTTTCCAATCAGAGTCCTTTATTCTTTTATCTCCGTGAGGAGATGTTTTCTCATATAATGGTCCCAGCTTAGTACTCAAGTTAGGAATGTATGTCCTTGCATAATTAAGAATTCCCAACCAAGATCGAAGACCACTCTTGGTTTTTAACTGCTCATCCTTGAACTTAGCAATCTTCTTTATTATATGAGGTTGAAGCTTCAGCTTTCCATCACCAATTTCTGCTCCAAGAAATTCAATCTTTTTGACAGCCAATTTATATTTGGTTAGAGATAAGATCAACCCATTTTCTTCACAGATTTTTAGCATTATTTCCAAATGCTTCATATGACTCTGTTCTGATTCAGAAAATATCAAAATATCATCTATATACACCTGCTGCATTTCAGAGAAAGATGGATTCATGCTTTCAAGGTATGGAAAATTTCATCGCAAACAGGTGCAGGATATGAGGAATCAAGTAAATCAATTCAAAGGACAAGCATCTACTCAAGCCGCAGGACCTTCTAAGGAGCTTGAAGGTGCAATAGACAATCTTACTAAAAGGATTGCAGGAATCAACCTTGCTGAAGGATTGGTGATTCCAAAGAAGAAAGGTTTAATATTGGTATTCAGGAACCCTGCAGATATTCTTAACAACGAGAAGGCAAAATAATGTCTTCAAGTGCAAGACATTCCACTAGCACCCGGCCACCTGCTATTGGTACATCATCAACCGTTCATGTACCAAGCTCAGAAAATCAAATACGAGATTCCAGACAAGGCCAAAGGATGCTTTATAATCTTCAATGAAGGATATTTTCTAAACAAAGGAGATATAGAAGATCTATTGAAAGTCAGGTAGATCCGGAAGAGCAATTAGAAATTTCCAGAACAAGAAGAGTAAATATGGTGCCAGCTGAAATACTATATTCTACAGGCTTCCAGCCCACCCAACACAGAGTATATCAGCATTACTCTGAGGAGGATCTTTTATGCATTGAAGAAAGTCAAGTTGACCTTCCATTGGTCACTGAAGAAAGTCATCAAAGGCTCCGAGAAGCATGTTTTCATCATATTCACATGGGATTAGTGATGATCAGGGTACATGCCCTTCATAGAAGAAATACTGGAGCTATGGTACTAGTGGTATTATGAGATACAAGATGGAGAGGAGACAGATCCATTATTGCTACAATGGAAATGGATCTGAGCAGAGGAACCCAGATGGTATATGTTATCCCGGACCTAATGATCAATGTTGAAGACTTTGCAAACAACATTGAGTTATTCATTCAAACACATGGATATCAGGAATGGCAAGGAGGAACTAGCAATCTACTAATCACCAGGATGATGGTAGGACGTCTAACCAATACTAATTTCTCCTTCAATGTTCAGAATGTTACAGACTACTTGGTCAGTAGAGGAGACAATGCAATTCCTGGCACAAGATTTACTACTGAAGAACTACAGTAGCAAAGGTGGATACTAAGGCCATCATCCAGAAGAAACCCTGTGACACCAACCAGAGTAGAGATAAGGACACTCTTAGATGGAAGCATTTCATTACAGTTTGAAGGTTATATTCCTATTTTTGAAAATAAGATTGCATCCGTCAACAAGGAAGACATGGAACTAGGAGAAGCAGAACAAGAAATTTTGGCTGTCATCACCACAGAAGAACCAGTACTTGAAGTACTAAAAACAAATCCCGAAGCAAAGATACCCACAAGGAAGACAGAGGGATCAATTGGGTATGACCTTGCAATATGCTATAATTTTGAAATCCAACCAAAAGGCAGAGCATTAATTGAAACTGGATTAGCGTTCGCTATTCCGGAAGGACACTACGGAAGAATAGCTCCTAAATCAGGGATTTCATGGAAGAAAGGCATTCAGATTGGAGATGGAGTAATTGATAATGACTACCAAGGCCAGGTATATATTTTGGTTTTCAATATGACTTCAGATACTCTAAAATTATCACAGGGAGAAGTAGTAGCTCAACTTATCCTATAGAAGGCCAGCATTATTCCAGTCCAACAAATGGAACAGCTATCTGACACAGTAAGACAACAGCAAGGATTTGGGGAAAGCAGTACTCAGATAGGTACAGAAGCATGGGACGAGCTTATGAAGAAATTATGCCCTCCCTCTATTTCTGAAGAACAAACTTTATTTACACTTCAAGATGATGAATGGATTAATCCATTTGTGAAAGGTGGTGGAGAGGGAAGAGGGATGTTCTCAAAATACAGAAGAAATCTGGGATACTTTGGGGCAGCCCAGTGGTAAATTTGACTATTATGTCAAATACACAATACCAAAGCATGATTGGGATATGAGTCTTATTACCCCATCTTGGGAAGGCTCTGATCCAGAAAATCAAGAAGAGGAAATATTCTATTCTTCCAAAACAACATTGAAATATGAAGGTGAAGGTGATGAGATATTATCTGACACTGAAGAAGTAGTGTTCACTCAGCTAGATAATGCATAAATGGATTATCCTTTGATAAGGAATATTCTAGAATCATCAGGAGCAACATCTGCATTTAATCCACCAGATGATTCAGTCAAGGAAGGGTATAATAATGAATTATGACAACTCCCTCCTGCCCAACAACAAACAGGTGCACTTCTGGTCTTACCTGATGATATTGGTTTGTATAACGATGTCATTTCCAGGTGGGAATCAATTACTACTAATGTAATTGACTCAAAAATTTGGGCTGATAAGAGATCCAAAGTACTATACATTGAAAATCTATTGGGGGAAATAGAGAAGAAGACTTTCATCCAATGGAAGATGATGTTCCCTGATCAATATGATAAACTAATCAATGTAACAGATGAAACACAAAATGTTCTATCACAGATAAGAAGAATAATTACCCTAGAAGATCCCACTTCAGGGTCAACAGCGGAGCAGAACCAGGCTTATCTTGATCTAGAAAGATTAGCTTACCCAAGCACAAAGGAATTGGTTGCCTCTATGAACCAATATAGCAAAGCAAAGGCAGTAGAATGTTCATTAATGAAGAATTATCAAGTAAGTTCTACCGAAAAATGCCTCCATTAATTGGAAATTATCTTGAGCAGAAGTTTCAGGAACGCTACCAAGGAAACACTATAGGAGTTCTTCCCCGAATTCATCACGCCTACCAGGAACTCAAGGAGATGTGCAAACATGCTTCACTTCAAAGGAGCCTAAAAGACCTGCAGTTTTGTTCACAAATACCTCTACCCAGTTACTACCAGGGGTAGAAAAGGTATGGTCTCAGGAAGGCCCAGAATTACAAAGGGAAACCTCACAAATCACACGTTCGTGTGATAAAAAAGAAGTACCAGCATGACAAAACCAAGGTAAAAAAGTGCAAATGCTACATATGTGGAGAAGAAGGACATTTTGCAAGGGAATGTCGAAACAAAACAGGAAACAAGGAGAGAATAGCAATGCTCAATGAAATTGATCTACCAGAAGAATTTGATGTTGTATTAGTAGACCAAGATGAAACAGAAAGTGATGCCATCTGCAGCATATCAGAAGGAGAGATGGACACTGAACAACACTGTAGCATGGTAACAACTACTTTTCCTGAAAAAGAATTTTTGTTTGTACTTTTTGGTGAAGATAAAGGCTGGCAGGTCCAAATTAATATCCCTGAGGAGCAGGCTTATTGTGATCACACATGGCTACATAACAAAGAAGTCCAGACAATTTATGCTGGGTGCAAATTCTGTGGAAGGGAAACTAAAATCAGGTCCAGAATTAATTGCAGTAATTGTAATCTAATAGCTTGTGCACCTTGTGCAGATTATTACCTAAAGCAAGAGGTAGTAACAGAACCAGCACCTGTCCAGCACAATGACAAAGCACTGATCAAGGAGTTAACGGAATATATTACTTTTCTGTTAGCAAAAAATTCCAGACTGATGATGGAAATTGACAGGCTCAATAAAAAATCAGTAGAGGAGACTTTGTATCATGACCTTGAAAAGAAGTTTGAAGAAATGAACCCAGAAAATTCTGAAAAAGGAAAGGAACAGGTCAGTTACCTTGAAGAAAGAACTATTTCTAAAATAGGTACTGAATATCATTCCAAACGAATGATAAACAGGCTTTACAATATGATGGTTATACTGGAAATTCCTAACCATGCTCCAATCAAAGTTAGTGCAATTTAGATACAGGAGCCACAACCTGCTGCATAGACAAAAGGGCAGTCCCGGAAAGCATTTTGGAAAAGAACCCTTATACCATTATAATAAATGGTGTAAATTCCAGGCAATTGGCAAAATGGAAGCTAAAAGGTGGACAAATGATCATAGGGGATAACAAGTTCAGAATTCCCTTTACTTACTCATTTGATATGTCTCTTGGAGATGGAATTCAAATGGTGGTAGGCTGCAATTTCATCCGAAACATGCAAGGAGGACTTCGGATTGAAGGTAACTTAATCACTATTTACAAAAATGTTACCTCAATAACCATAAATGATGCAGCAGTCCACGCAATACAAGAATTGAGCATGGATGAGGAAGAATATCTGAATATTTAGGAGAAATTCTATTATGCTATGGAGCCATCAAATCCAAAAATTTTCAGAAGGCATGAGGAGTTAATTGAAAAATTGAAGAATCAGGGATATATAGGCGAAGACCCACTGAAATATTGGTCAAAAAATAAAATTCTGTGCAAAATAGATATTATCAATCCTAACATCACAATTCAAGATAAGCCTTTATCTCATATAACTCCCCTCATGAAATAGGCATTTGAAAAGCATATTAAAGCATTACTCCAGTTGAAGGTTATCAGGCCAAGCAAAAGTAGGCACAGAACCATGGCCATGATTGTACAGTCAGGTACTAGCATTGATCCTATTACAAAGAAGGAAGTAAGAGGAAAGGAAAGGATGATGTTCAACTATAAAACCCTGAATGACAATACATACAAAGATCAATACAGTCTTCCAGGCATCAATACTATCCTAAAGAAGGTGGGAAATTCAAAAATTTATTCCAAATTTGATCTCAAGTTAGGATTTCATCAGATAGCTTTGAATCCTGAGTCTGTGGAATGGACAACTTTTATTAGCCCTTCTGGACTTTACGAATGGCTAGTAATGCCATTTGGCTTGAAAAATACACCTGCTGCATTTCAGAGAAAGATGGATTCATGCTTTCAAGGTACGGAAAATTTCATCGTTGTATATATAGATGATATTTTGATATTTTCTGAATCAGAACAGAGTCATATGAAGCATTTGGAAATAATGCTAAAAATCTGTGAAGAAAATGGGTTGATCTTTTCTCCAACCAAATATAAATTGGTTGTCAAAAAGATTGAATTTCTTGGAGCAGAAATTGGTGAAGGAAAGCTGAAGCTTCAACCTCATATAATAAAGAAGATTGCTGAGTTCAAGGATGAGCAGTTAAAAACCAAGAGTGGTCTTCGATCTTGGTTGGGAATTCTTAATTATGCAAGGACATACATTCCTAACTTGAGTACTAAGCTGGGACCATTATATGAGAAAACATCTCCTCACGGAGATAAAAGAATGAAGGACTCTGATTGGAAAATTGTTAAACAGATCAAAGCCCAAGTCCAGCAACTACCTGACCTGTAAATTCACCTAGAAAATGCATATATCATTATAGAAACAGATGGTTCAATGTCTGGCTGGGAGGAGTATGCAAGTGGAAAAGGCAAAAATTTGATCCTAGAAATACTGAAAAGGTATGTGCCTATGCACACGGAAAATTCCCAACAGTAAAATCAGCCATAGATGCTGAAATTTATGCAGCCATGGAGACACTGAGTTAGCTCAAGATTCATTACTTGGACAAGGAGGAAATCACTCTGAGGACAGATTGCCAAGCAATCATTAGTTTTCACAACAAAACTGTGAGGAACAAACCCTCCAGGGTTCGATGGTTGGCTTTCACCGATTACATTACAGGAACAGGTGTGAAAATTAATTTTGAACATATAGATGAAAAACTGAATATTTTTGCAGATTCACTACCCAGATTAATTGAAGAAAAGGAGGAAGCCATCCACATGATCAGAACTGAGGACGAGTGGACAAGAATCATGCATCCCGATGTAACTACTTCATTTGATTACAAACTCTTGAATCAATATGAAGCCTTAGTAGCATCGTCCACGAAAAATACATTTCCTCCAGAAGAACATGACAAAAGAAAGAAAATGGCAGAAATTGAAGAAGAATCAATCAATCAACTTTCTTTCGCCTTCAAAGAGCTGGAGCTGATTCAGCGGGTAAAAGAATCAGACTTTTATTGCAGGCGACACTGGGAAGGAGCCAAGCAAAATTACTTCTGGGAGAAGTCTCATGACATGGGGAGGATAAGACGAGACATTTGGCATATCTCAAATTCATTGAATGATATATACAGGGACATAAGGCAGAGTCCTCCATAAAAGCAGTGGTGAGCCCAAAGTTGAGTTGACTGAGCCCCGGGGAGTCGTCTTCTCAAATAGCTGTAAAGGTTGTGTTGTCTTATCAAATAATTATGCTATGAGCTGTAAAGAGTTTTTCTTTAGTGTGTGTGACTGTAAAAGTCCTTTATGATAGAAAGGGTAGTGGAAATGAAGGACGATGGGGACCAAATGATCACCCGCTTCAATTCCAATACAACCTTCCTCATTATAAAAGGACTAGAGTGGTAGGAGATTTGACACACTCGAGCAACACCGAGTACATCATTCCTCTTTGAGTTCTAAGTTTGTGAGTTTGTGTGAGTCTAAGTTTTAAGTAAGTTTGCAAGCGTTCTTTTCTTTAAATAAAATTCAGGACATAGTCCAAGTTTTATTTTCAAAAGAAAACGATCCTTTTCTAGTATCCCAACCAAGATCGAAGACCACTCTTGGTTTTTAACTGCTTATCCTTGAACTCAGCATTCTTATTTATTATATGAGGTTGAAGCTTCAGCTTTCCTTCACCAATTTCTTGAAAGCATGAATCCATCTTTCTCTGAAATGCAGCAGGTGCATTTTTCAAGCCAAATGGAATTACTAGCCATTCGTAAAGTCCAGAAGGGCTAATAAAAGTCGTCCACTCCATAGACTCAGGATCCATAGCTATCTGATGACATCCTGACTTGAGATCAAATTTGGAATAAATTTTTGAATTTCCCACCTTCTTGAGGATAGTATTGATGCCTGGAAGACTGTATTGATATTTGTATGTATGTTATCCCGGACCTAATGATCAATGTTGAAGACTTTGCAAACAACATTGAGTTATCCATTCAAACACATGGATATCAGGAATGGCAAGGAGAAACTAGCAATCTACTAATCACCAGAATGATGGTAGGACATCTAACCAATACTAGTTTCACTAATTTCTCCTACAATGTTCAGAATGTTACAGACTACTTGGTCAGTAGAGAAGTCAACGCAATTCCTGGCACAAGATTTACTACTAAAGAACTACAGCAGCAAAGGTGGATACTAAGGACATCATCCAGAAGAAACCCTGTGGCACCAACCAGAGTAGAGACAAGGACACTCTTAGATGGAAGCGTTTCATTACAGTTTGAAGGTTATATTCCTATTTCTGAAAATAGGATTGCATCCGTCAACCAGGACGACATGGAACTAGGAGAAGCAGAACAAGAAATTTTGGTTGTCATCACCATAGAAGAACCAGTACTTGAAGTACTAAAAAAAAATCCCAAAGCAAAGATACCCAGAAGGAAGACGGAGGGATCAATTGGGTATGACCTTGCAATATGCTATAATTATGAAATCCAACCAAAAGGTAGAGCATTAATTGAAACTGGATTAGCATTCGCTATTCTGGAAGGACACTACGGAAGCCTGGAAGACTGTATTGATCTTTGTATGTATTGCCATTCAGGGTTTTATAGTTGAACACCATCCTTTCCTTTCCTCTTACTTCCTTCTTTGTAATGGAATCAATGTGAGTACCTGACTGTACAATCATGGCCATGGTTCTGTGCCTACTTTTGCTTGGCCTGATAACCTTCAACTGGAGTAATGCTTTAATATGCTTTTCAAATACCTATTTCATGAGAGGAGTTATATGAGATAAAGGCTTATCTTGAATTGTGATGTCAGGATTGATAATATCTATTTTGCACAAAATTTTGTTTTTTGACCAATATTTCAATGGGTCTTCGCCTATACTCTAAAATTATCACAGGGAGAAGTAGTAGCTCAACTTATCCTAGAGAAGGCCAGCATTATTCCAGTCCAACAAGTGGAACAACTATCTGACACAGCAAGACAACAACAAGGATTTGGGGAAACCAGTACTCAGATAGGTACAGAAGCATGGGACGAGCTTATGAAGAAATTATGCCCTCCCTCTATTTCTGAAGAACAAACTTTATTTACACTTCAAGATGATGAATGGATTAATCCATTTGCGAAAGTGGTGGAGAGGGAAGTTCTCAAAATACAGAAGAAATCTGGGATACTTTGGGGCATCCCAGTGGTAAATTTGACTATTATGTCAAATACACAATACAAAAGCATGATTGGGATATGAGTCTTATTACCCCATCTTGGGAAGACTCTGATCAATAAAATTAAGAAGAGGAAATATTCTATTCTTCCAAAACAACATTGAAAGATGAAGGTGAAGGTGATGAGATATTATCTGACACTGAAGAAGTAGTGTTCACTCAGCTAGATGATGCAAAAATGGATTATCCTTTGATAAGGAATATTCTAGCATCATCAGGAGCAACATCTGCATTTAATCCACCAGATGATTCAGTCATGGGTCCTCCACAATATGGACCCGCATCAAGACCAGCCGGAAGGATGAATCCTTACAATACTATGGATCTTTCTCATTCAAAAGTAGGGCGATTCAAGGAAGGGTATAATAATGAATTACTCCAGCTCCAATCTGAATGCCTTTCTTCCATGAAATCCCTGATTTAGGAGCTATTCTTCCGTAGTGTCCTTCCGGAATAGCGAACGCTAATCCAGTTTCAATTAATGCTCTGCCTTTTGGTTGGATTTCATAATTATAGCATATTGCAAGGTCATACCCAATTGATCCCTCCGTCTTCCTTGTGGGTATCTTTGCTTCGGGATTTGTTTTTAGTACTTCAAGTACTGGTTCTTCTGTGGTGATGACAGCCAAAATTTCTTGTTCTGCTTCTCCTAGGTCCATGTCATCCTGGTTGACGGATGCAATCCTATTTTCAGAAATAGGAATATAACCTTCAAACTATAATGAAACGCTTCCATCTAAGAGTGTCCTTGTCTCTACTCTGGTTGGTGCCACAGGGTTTCTTCTGGATGATGGCCTTAGTATCCACCTTTGCTGCTGTAGTTCTTCAGTAGTAAATCTTGTGCCAGGAATTGTGTTGACTCCTCTACTGACCAAGTAGTCTGTAACATTCTTAACATTGTAGGAGAAATTAGTGAAACTAGTATTGGTTAGACGTCCTACCATCATCCTGGTGATTAGTAGATTGCTAGTTCCTCCTTGCCATTCCTGATATCCATGTGTTTGAATGGATAACTAAATGTTGTTTGCAAAGTCTTCAACATTGATCATTAGGTCTGGGATAACATATACCATCTGGGTTCCTCTGCTCAGATCCATTTCCATTGTAGCAATAATGGATCTGTCTCCTCTCCATCTTGTATCTCGTAATACCACTAGTACCATAGCTCCAGTAATAGAGAAGAAGACTTTCATCCAATGGAGGATGATGTTCCCTGATCAATATGATAAACTAAACAATGCAGCAGATGAAACACAAAATGTTCTATCACAAATAAGAAGAATAATTACCCTAGAAGATCCCACTTCAGGGTCAACAGCGGAGCAGAACCAGGCTTATCTTGATCTAGAAAGATTAGCTTGCCCAAGCAAAAAGGAATTGGTTGCCTATATGAACCAATACAAAGAGCTAGCAGCAAAGACAGGCAGAATGTTCATTATTGAAGAATTATAAAGTAAGTTCTACCGAAAAATGCCTCCATTAATTAGAAATTATCTTGAGCAAAAGTTTCAGGAATGCTACCCAGGAAACACTATAGGAGTTCTTCCCCGAATTCATCACGCCTACCAGGAACTCAAGGAGATGTGCAAACGAGCTTCACTTCAAAGGAGCCTAAAAGACTTGCAGTTTTGTTCACAAATACCTCTACCCAGTTACTACCAGGGGCAGAAAAGGTATGGTCTCAGGAAGGCCCAGAATTACAAAGGGAAAACTCACAAATCACATGTTCGTGTGATCAAAAAGAAGTACCAGCATGACAAAACCAAGGTAAAAAAGTGCAAATGCTACATATGTGGAGAAGAAGGACATTTTGCAAGGGAATGTTTAAACAAAACAGGAAACAAGGAGAGAATAGCAATGCTCAACGAAATTGATCTACCAGAAGAATTTGATGTTGTATCAGTAGACCAAGATGAAACAGAAAGTGATGCCATCTGCAGCATATCAGAAGGAGAGATGGACACTGAACAACACTGTAGCATGGTAACAGCTACTTTTTCTGAAAAAGAATTTTTATTTGTACTTTTTGGTGAAGATAAAGGCTGGCAGGTCCAAATTAATATCCCTGAGGAGCAGGCTTATTGTGATCACACATGGCTACATAACAAAGAAGTCCAGACAATTTATGCTGGGTGCAAATTCTGTGGAAGGAAAACTAAAATAAGGTCCAGAATTTATTGTAGTAATTGTAATCTAACAGCTTGTGCACCTTGTGCAGATTATTACCTAAAGCAAGAGGTAGTAACAGAACCAGCACCTGTCTAGCACAATGACAAAGCCCTGATCAAGGAGTTTACGGAATACTGAAAAGGTATGTGCCTATGCACATGGAAAATTCCCAACAGTAAAATCAACCATAAATGCTGAAATTTATGCAGCCATGGAGACACTAAGTTCGCTCAAGATTCATTACTTGGACAAGGAGGAAATCACTCTGAGGACAGATTGCCAAGCAATCATTAGTTTTCACAACAAAACTGTGAGGAACAAACCCTCCAGGGTTCGATGGTTGGCTTTCACCGATTACATTACAGGAACAGGTGTGAAAATTAATTTTGAACATATAGATGGAAAACTGAATATTTTTGCAGATTCACTATCCAGATTAATTGAAGAAAACGAGGAAGCCATCCACATGATCAGAACTGAGGACGAGTGGACAAGAATCATGCATCCCGATGTAACTACTTCATTTGATTACAAACTCTTGAATCAATATGAAGCCTTAGTAGCATCGTCCACGAAAAGTACATTTCCTCCAAAAGAACATGACAAAAGAAAGAAAATGGCAGAAATTGAAGAAGAATCAATCAATCAACTTTCTTTCGCCTTCAAAGAGCTGGAGCTGATTCAGTAGGTAAAAGAATCAGACTTTTATTGCAGGCGACACAAGGAAGGAGCCAAGAAAAATTACTTCTGGGAGAAGTCTCATGACATGGGGAGGATAAGACGAGACATTTGGCGTGTCTCAAATTAATTGAATGATATATGCAGGGACATAAGGCAGATGCCTCCCTAAAAGCAGTGGTGAGCCCAAAGTTGAGTAGACTGAGCCCCGGGGAGTCGTCTTCTCAAATAGCTATAAAGGTTGTGCTGTCTTATCAAATAATTATGTTGTGAGCTGTAAAGAGTTTTTCTTTAGTGTGTGTGACTGTAAAGTCCTTTATGATAGAAAGGGTAGTGGAAATGAAGGACGATGGGGACCAAATGATCACCCGCTTCAATTCCAATACAACCTTCTTCATTATAAAAGGACTAGAGTGGTAGGAGGTTTGACACACTCGAGCAACACCGAGTACATCATTCCTCAAGTTTGAGTTCTAAGTTTGTGAGTTTGTGTGAGTCTAAGTTTGAAGTAAGTTTGCAAGCATTCTTTTCTTTAAATAAAATTCAGGACATAGTCCAGGTTTTATTTTCAAAAGAAAACGATCCTTTTCTGGTATCAGAGACATGTTTCTTGGCTAAAATCCTTTATATTCCAAGTTGAAGGTACGGGTCTCTAACCATCCTTTTTGTTTTCAATACAAGATTTATCTTCATTAATGGTTTATAATAAGGAGAATGATTTTGTTAATTGATTGCAAAAGACCGCAGTGAACGTAAGACTCCAGGGATAGTCGTGTCCCGTCGGGTGAGCAAGAAAATTTTACAAAATCCTAAGCCGTAAGTAAGCCAGAAATTGGATGAGTCATAGATTTGAGCAAAATATAAGGCAATGGTATGAGAAATCCCAAACCAAAAACCTGGAATATCTTGATCTTGCTAAGAATCCTGAACCAACAAACCTACTTCTAGCCAATAACCTTGAGGTGGTGTTCGACAGGGTCTCACTCCTTTCTAAGGTTACTCTGAAACATTTCTTTGTGTTGGAAGAATCCTTTATATTCCAGGTTGAAGGTACGGGTCTCTAACCATCCTTTTTGTTTTCAATACAAGCTTTATCTTCATTAATGGTTTATGATAATGCGAACGATTTTGTTAATTGATTGCAAAAGACCGCAGTGAACGTAAGACTCCAGGGAGAGTCGTGTCCCGTCGGGTGAGCAAGAAAATTTTACAAAATCCTAAGCCGTAAGTAAGCCAGAAATTGGATGAGTGATAGATTTGAGCAAAATATAAGGCAATGGTATGAGAAATCCCAAACCAAAAACCTGGAATATCTTGATCTTGCTAAGAATCCCGAACCAACAAACCTACTTCTAGCCAATAACCTTGAGGTGGTGTTCGACAGGGTCTCACTCCTTTCTAAGGTTACTCTGAAACATTTCTTTGTGTTGGAAGAAGAGAATCTTAAACTAAAAAGTGAAATATCTCTCTTAAGAGATGCAGTAACATCTTTAGAAAAAGAAATCATCAACAATCGAAGCCCGAAGCTTGGGGAAATTAAAACAATAATACAACCAATCCTAGCGGAGGAAGAAGTCCTAGCAAAAGAGTTAAGGACAAGTGTCAGAAAAATAGAGCAAGTCTTACAAGAGGTGAAAAATTTAATAGGTGGATGAGCGAATTAGAAAATCAGTCTGTTGAAAGCTCATACATAAAAGCCTTAAAAACAACATAAATTATAGATCCACTGGCAATAAGTTTTGCGGTACCATCACAGTGCAAAACCTCCTTCGAATACCAAAGGGTCCTTGTCAAACAAAATAACACAATAATATCTTTCCTGATAGATATTTACAAACAGGTGCAGGATCTGAGGAATCAAGTAAATCAATTAAAAGGACAAGCATCTACTCAAGCCGCAGGACCTTCTAAGGAGCTTGAAGGTGAAATAGACGATCTTACTAAAAGGATTGCAGGAATCAACCTTGCTGAAGGATCGATGATTCCAAAGAAGAAAGGTTCAATATTGGTATTCAGGAACCCTGCAGATATTCTCAACAACGAGAAGGCAAAATAATGTCTTCAAGTGCAAGACATTCCACTAGCACCCGGCCACCTGCTATTGGTACATCATCAATCGTTCAGGTACCAAGCTCAGAAAATCAAATACAAGATTACAGACAAGGCCAAAGGATGCTTTATAATCTTCAAAGAAGGATATTTCCTAACCAAAGGAGATATAGAAGATCTATTGAAAGTCAAGTAGATCCGGAAGAGCAATTAGAAATTTCCAGAACAAGAAGAGCAAATATGGTGCCAACTGAAATACTATATTCTACAGGCTTCCATCCCACCCAACACAGAGTATATCAGCATTACTCTCAGGAGGATCTTTTATGCATTGAAGAAAGTCAAGTTGACCTTCCATTGGTCACTGAAGAAAGTCATCAAAGGCTCCGAGAAGCAGGTTTTCATCATATTCACATGGGATTAGTGATGATCAGGGTATACATTTTGTCATGTGTGTGTTGTGACATGTCATCATATATGTCATGCGTGCGATGTTATATGGGTAGAACATATGCATGAGGATGAGATCTAAAACCCTTACACAAATTTTAAAGCTTACACCTACCATTAATATGGTAAGAACCAAAGTCTAATTTCTTGTTTGAGTTGTTGGCTCAGGTCAAGCTCAACCTAAACTTAGATATGTTCGAACATAGAGATACGATCTCATGATTAACGGGTTGGCTTTAACTTGAAGCATTGGCTTGTTGACCTCATGCCAAGGTCAATGTGGATAGAGGTGAAGTCGAGTGATATACATTTGATGTATACTTGTTAATGTGTTAACAACCCGATGTTTATGCGAACATTCAAATAGTTGATAACATAATGTGATAGTTACATATATGCGATATGTAATTATTATACATGATACCTACCACTATAGCTAAGAATAGCTTGTTGGTCTAACGTCAAGGTTGTTCTTATCTACAGTGGATATCAACCCACTTGGAGAAAACCTATGATCTCCCGAATTCAAAGTAAGGGCTCTTGAATTCGAAAAGTGAGTGGGAGCCTAATATGTAAATTTTTTACATATCAAATCATCTCTCTTACATTCTTGATTTTGTATTTCTAGGTTAATCATTTGATAATGTCGTCTGTTAATCCGCGTTTGATTTTGGAATCGAACAAACTGACTGGGCCAAACTTCTTGGACTACTTTTGAAAGTTGAGAATTGTTCTCAAGGCTGAGAAGCTTGCTTATGTCCTTAAAGACCCTCTTCCCACTAGTCTTGAACATGATGCAACTTCGGACCAAATATTGGCCCATCAAAAGCATACGACTGTTTCTGAGCTTGTCAGTTGTATCATGCTAGCAACGATGACTCCTGAGCTGCAAAAGTAGCACGAGCATATGGATGCTTACATGATAATTAACCATCTTCATGAACTCTTGAATGAGCAGTCGAGATCCGAAAGGTTCGAGGTCTCAAAGATTCTCATTAGCTAAAAGATGGAGGAGGGTTCATCTGCAGTACAGTTTGTACTAAAGATGAATGGGTACATCGAGCAGCTAGGATCACTAGGGTTTGCGATAGATCATGAATTAAGTATTGACTTAATTATGCATAGTTTTCCCAAGAGTTTCTCACAATTTGTCATGAACATTCAGATGAACAATATTGAATCCACCATTCACGAACTGATAAATATGATCAAGATTGTAGAACCTTCTGTGACTAAAGAACAGAAGACGGTGATATTGGCTGACTCTTCGAAAAAAGGTTCTAAGAGGAAGTCAAAGCAATAACCAAAGGGGAAGAAGAAGGCCAAGACTGTAGAGTCAGCTCCAAAGGGCACATGCCATCATTGTGGCAAGATGGGCCATTTGTGAAGGAACAGCAAGATCTATCTTGAGTCTTTGAAGAAGAAGCTGACATCTGATGCCCCATTCTCTTCTGGTATCTTCGTTATTAACTATCATGCTATTTTCTTTGATGCTTAGATATTGGATATCGGGTGTGGCTCACATATATATATGTAATGACATACAGGGGCTAAGGGATAGCAGAAGACTTGTGAAGGGAGAAGCGAATCTGCCAGTCAGCAATGGAGCAAAGGTTGTAGCTATCGCTGTCGGAACATATTTGCTGAAGCTTCCTAGTAGACTTATCTTAGAACTGGATAATTGTTATTTTGTTCCTGCATTAATAAAGAACATTATTTCTATTTCATGTTTAAATAGAAAGGATTACCATTTGACGTTTAGTAACAATTGTTGTTATATAACCTTGAATAGAGTTCTTTATGGCACTAGAATTTATGCAATGGTATCTACATGTTAGATACCGTTAGTAATATATGAGAGGTGTTCTAAGGCAATCGCCTTATGGTTGTACAATTTATTTGATAAATGAAGATTCACTATTTGAGTATACATGTTTTCATATATTTGATTGGATCTTAAACTCATCTACTGAATGTCTGCAATATGATTCACAACATGAGAGAATTTATGGTTGGATCACAACTAGTGAGTATCACTACATGTGTAATTGTGATGTATCGGAATTATCCCTAGTCGATGAATTGATGGTTTTGGACACCATCAATTCTGTCGAGACTAGCACGAGGTATACTCCTTGGTGTATCCAAGCAGCTGATTTTCACTGGTTGGAGACATTGTGATGTCCGAAGTTAATCGTGGATGGTAGTTATGGTAACTAGTTCATTGGAGGGACCAACTGTAAGACTTCATATGGTTATCTGCATATATAGATATGTCAATGAAGTTATTACTACAGCTTATGTGTGATGTTCCTTTGACTTGCGGTATTCAAGTCATCTTGGTCATGAAGACTTATGCTTTGACATCTTAAGCAAGCATCTCTGAGGAGATGTAGACCCGGGATGATTGGGCATAAGTCGAAGTGATTGAAGGTGTTTGAATAGCCTATAAAGGATTCACCACTCCTTGCGAGGAGATGTATACCCATGGTCTCTCGTCGGATTGTTACTAAAGTCTTTGGCCAAAGCATTACATGTTTAGAGTAAGGTATTCTTAGATACATGTGCAGTAACTAGAATTTGTAGGACGAGGAAATGATACTTGGGCTAGGTGTGAAGTAATCAACCTAGCGGGGATTGACACTATAGACCATGTCCTGAACCAAGTGGGTATGAGATGCATGAAGAGAATGGGGCACGATTCATTATAGCTGCTGAAAGGTTTCAGAAACGGTTCTGGAGTCAACCCTTGATTTTTTGATTAATTGGGGATCATGATGTACTACTAGGTGCCACTCATGATCGATCTATAATTAAAGGTTAATTATAGATGGCCAACATAAATCGGGAACCTATTTGGTCACACGCACAATGAGCGTAATCCGAACGATTTAAAATGAGCTTGAGAATGAGATTCTCACATCGAGAGAAACTAAGTTTGGTTGGACCAAACGAGGAGCGAACATAAAATCGTTTCAGTCGCATTGGAAGCGTGGATGGGTCGTGTATTTTGAAGACATGATGGATGAACCATATTGGTTTTGTTCTAATCCAATGGTGGAAAAATAAACCAAAGGGGTTTGGTTTGTTTTAAACGAATGAACCTAAGCTGGTTCGGTTCGTTTTAACTTAAAATAGACCAACGCAGTTTGGTTTATTTTAACTTAAGTTAATGGAGCGGGTTAACTGGTTTTGGTTATGAACCAATAACCATTAGAAGAATGTGTTCTCTATAAAAACATGGCTTAAGGATTTTTCGTGGATAACTTTTGGTGTTGGAAAACCTAGCCACCCTCTCCCTCTCTTCTCCTTGCTGCCGCCCAAGGGTTCCATGCTGCCCAGCTTTTTGCCGCCGTCCACCCTTACTGCCGGCGTCCAGCTACTGTCGGCCACTCCTCCAGCGACCCTCCGGCGACTCACCTTGGTTCCGACGACTGGACATCTTGTTTCGTGTTGGCGTCATTTGGGCGTGGCTACCTAGCCTCTCCTAGGTGGAGGACGAAGGATTCATCAAACGGTTGATGAATACCTCTTCAGAGAAGCAAGTTTTGTGGACTCATTTTTGAATCCGAATTTTGATTCGAATTGTGATCTTCTCTCAATCACATCATCTTCGACACGAGGCTAGTGACTCATAAGAAGACGAGGCTCGTGGCTTTGTGAAGTCATCCCGACGATACTCGGCGTGGATACGGAGAGAGGTGATTCTAGCGAGAGTCGCTCCGGTTGATGTCTTTCCCGCTACATGTGATACGTCAGGTATACCTAGAATAAATTCCTTTTATTGCAAAATTTGAAACTACGATTTTGTCTATACATGTTGTACTATGCATGCATATAGTGTGTGTGTTGTAATAAATTAAATTTATTGCTTTTTATTTCTTCCGTTGTGCACATGTTTACGAAACATGTTCGAACACACACTCGCCGCGGTGTCGAAAACCCAACAGTGGTATCAGAGCCCAGGCTGTGTTTCGACATAATCGTAAAATTATTTTGCGATAGTCATAATTGTATTTATGGAAATTTTCTACTTTTGAAAAGTTTAGAAGTATTTATGGAAATTTTTTAATTTTGAAAAGTTTAGAAGTATTTATGGAAATTAGCACTTTCCATAAATAAAATATTTGATTAGATTTGGAAATTTATTTCTAATTTAATCATGATTTGATTTGGAAAATCAATTCTAAAATATATTTTATTTCCATAAATAGTTTTGATAATTTAGGAAATTTATTTCCTAAATTAAATTTGACTTTCCTTAATTGAGACCTTCCATAAATAAAATATGTGATTAGATTTGAAAATTTATTTCCTAATTTAATCATGATTTGATTTGGAGAATCAAATCTCAAACATATTTTATTTCCATAAATAGTTATGACATATAAGGAAATTTTTTTACATGCCATAAATGTATGTCATGTAATTGCATTAGATGCATATCATTATGTCATGTGTGTCGTGACATGTAGATGTATGTCATGTATGTCATGTCATGTAGATAATAGTTATTTGCATGCAAAGAGTATGAGACATAAAAACCCTTACTCAATATTAAAGTCTATATCTTCCATTAATATGGTTAGAACCAGAGTTCTATTTCCTGTTTGGGTTGTTGGACTCTCTCCAAGCCTGGCTCGAACCTGAACATGTTCAAACCATGGAATAGTTTAATACTAATATGATAAGAGTCAGAGGTCAATCATTATCTTTTGTTGTTGGACTCTCTCCAAGCCGAGCTAATTGGTTGAATGCACTCTAACCATATTAAAATTATTTCTCGATTAATGGGTTGGCTTTAACCTTGAGCATCGACTTGTTAGACTCTCTCCAAGGTCGATGTGAAGGGAGGTGAAGTTGGGTGTTATGCATATGATGCATACTTGTTAATGTGTTAACAACCCGATGTATGTGTGAACATTTAATTAGTTGATAGCACATTGTGATAGTTGCATATATGTAATATGCAATCAGTATATTTGATACCTACCATCGTAGTTATGAATGACTTGTTGGACTCTCTCCAAGGTTGTTCATATCTATGTTGGATATCAGCTCATTCGTAGATGGACCTACGATCTCCCAAAGTGATTTTGGGGTTTTTGAAATTCGAAAAATGAATGGGACTTATAAATGTATATTGATGCATTTAAATCATCTTTCTCATATATACTCGATTTGTATTTCTAGGTTAATTGATTGATCATGACATCTTTGAATTTGCGCTCTATTTTGGATTCAAATAAATTGACTGGACCGAACTTCTTGGACTGGCTTAGAAACTTAAGAATTATTCTCAAGGTGGAAAAGGTTTAGTATGTCCTCGAAGCTTCTCTTCCTGCCCGTCCTAGTGATGATGTAACACCAGACCAATTGTTGGCCCATCAGAAACATGTGAGTGATTCTGAGCAAGTGAGTTGCATCATGCTAGCTACGATGGTACCTGAGCTGCGGAAGCAACATGAGCATATATATGCTTATACCATAGTCCTTCATCTTTATGAGTTGTTTGATGAGCAAGTGAGATTCGAAAGGTTCGAAGTCTCCAAGCTCCTCTTCACCTCTGAGATGCAAGAAGGTTCATCTGTGGTACTGCTCAACATGCTGAAGACTATGGAGCCTTCTGAGAAGCATGAGCAGGGGACGATGTTGTTAGTTGATTTCTCGAAGAAAGTTCTAAGAGGAAGTCAAAGGAACAACAGAAGGGGAAGAAGAAAAAGGCTAAAAAGGCATAACCAGCTCAAAAGGGCACTTGCCATCATTATGGCAAGGAGGGTCATTGGCGAAGAAACTGCAAGATTTATCTTGAGTCCGTGAAGAAGAATAAGGCATCAGATGCCCCATCTTCTTCAGATATCTTCGTTATTGATTGTCATTCTATTTCCTCAGACACTTGGGTATTCGATACTGGGTGTGTCTCACATATATGTAATGACATACATGGGCTAAGAAATAGAAGAAGACTCATCAAGGTAGAGTCAAATTTACGTGTTGGGAATGGAGCAAAGGTTGCTGCACTCGCCATCGAAACGTATTTGTTGAAACTCCCTACATGACTTGTCTTAGAACTGGACAATTGCTTTTATGTTCCTTCATTGATAAAGAGCATCATTTCTATTTCTTGTTTAAATAGAAATGGATACCATTTAACTTTTACTAACAATTGTTGTTACATAACTTCGAATGGCATTCTTTAAGGGAATGGAACTTTAAACAATGACATTTATACGTTAAACGTATCCAGTTACAATTTCAATATCAAAGCAAGCAACAAGCGTGCTCGAAAGGATAATCAATTAGACTCCTATATGTGCCATTGTCGTCTTGGCCTTGCAAGCAAGAAACGCATGAGCGAATTACACCGATGTGGAATTCTAGAATCGTTTTAATTGGATTCATACGATACATGCGAATTATGTTTAAAAGGCAAGATGACTAAGTTCCCTTTTACTGGAAAAGGTGAACGGGTGGAAGAGTTTCTAGGTCTAATACATACTGATGTATGTGAACCTATGTCAACTCAAGCTTTAGGAGGCTATAGCTACTTCTTTACCTTCACCGATGATCACTCACGGTTTGGGTATGTGTTCTTGATGAAACACAAGTCTGAAGCCTTTGAAAGGTTCAAAGAATTCAGAAATGAAGTAAAGAAACAACATGACAAGAGTATTAAAATACTTCGATCGGATCGAGGTGGTGAATACTTAAGTCAAGAGTTTCTAGATTATCTAAGAGATAATGGTATATTGTCTCAATGGACTCTGCCATATATACCGCAGCATAATGGTGTATCTAAGAGGCGTAACCAGACCTTGTTGGACATGGTCAGGTCAATGATGAATCATACGAATCTTCCCAAGTCCTTTTGGGGCTATGCACTTCAGACAACTGTTTACTTGCTAAACAGAATGTCAACCAAGATAGTCTCCACTACTCCATATGAGATATGGAATAGTAAGAAACCTTATGTATCTTACTTGAAGATATGTGGTTGTCCTGCTTATGTGAAGCGGACTGTATCAGACAAATTGGATGCTAAGTCTGATAAATGTCTATTTATTGGATACCCTAAGGAAAGAAGGGGTCACCAATTCTATCATCCTGTAGAACAAAAGGTGTTTGTTTCAAGGCATGCTGCATTTCTAGAGAAAGAGTTTCTCTTGCAAGAAAATAGTGGGAGTGTCGTTGAGCTTGAGGAGGCTCGAGAGACTCAAATATACTTTGATGAGATACCTGGTGAAGCACCACAATCGATAACTCATAGTGATGAGCCATCAGCTGGACCTATTGTGACACCACATCTTCGTAGATCTGGTAGAACACGCAACATTCCTGAGAGATATGGATTTCTCGTAAGTGAATCGAATGACGTGTTACTCATTGATGATGAGGAGCCTACCAGTTATGAAGAAGTTATGGAAATGGATTCCATGTATGAAAATCAAGTTTGGAACTTGGTTGACCCACCTGAAGGCATAAAGCCTATTGGGTGCAAGTGGGTTTTCAAGAAGAAAACCAACATGGATGGTAATGTGATTACCTATAAGGCTAGATTGGTGGCGAAAGGGTATCGTCAAAAGCAAGGTGTTGATTATGACGAGACTTATTCACCTGTTGCTATGCTTAAATCTATTCGGATGCTCCTAGCCATAGAGACTCATTATGATTATGAGATATGATAGATGGATGTGAAACCATCTTCCCTTAATGGAAACCTATTCGAGGACGTGTATATGATACAGCCTGAGGGTTTCACATCGGTTGATAAAACTAAGGTATGCAAACTGCGACGGTCCATATATGGACTGAAGCAAGCATCCAAGAGCTGGAATATCTGTTTTGATGAGACAATCAAAAAGTTTGATTTCTCACAAAATCTGGATGAACCTTGTGTGTACAAGAAGGTTAGTGGGAGTGCAATCGTGTTCCTAGTATTATATGTCGATGACATATTACTTATATGAAATGATGTTTCTATCTTACAGTCAATTAAAATTTGGTTATCTAAGACATTCTCCGTGAAAGACCTAGAAGAGACAACTTACATCCTCGGGATTAAGATCTATAGAGATAGATCGAAACAGTTGCTTGGTCTTTCGAAGTCTACATATATAGACCGAGTGCTAAAGAGGTTTAGCATGTCGGAATCCAAGAAAGGTTACCTTCCCATCAGGCATGGGATACACCTTTCGAAGTCTATGTGTCCGCGCACAGAAGACAAGAGGATTTACATGAGTAAGATTCCCTATGCATCCGCAATAGGATCTATCATGTACACTATATTATATATGAGGCCTGATTTATTGTATGCTTTGAGTGTCATGAGCAGATACCAGTCTGATCCAGGAATGGATCATTGTGTGGCTATTAAGATGATCCTTAAGTACTTAAGAAGAAATAAGAATGTGTTCCTAATATATGGAGAAGGGGACATGGTGATATGCGGGGTATACGGATGCCATCTTTCAGACAGACAAGGATGATTCCAAGTCTCAGTCTGGGTACATGTTCACCTTGAATGGGGGCACAGTTAGATGGAAAAGTTCCAAACAAGACAGTGTAGCGGATTCTACCACAAAGGCAGAATACATTGCAGCTTCGGAAGCAGCAAAGGAAGCGGTTTGGATCAAGAAGTTCATCTTTGAACTTGATGTGCTCTCATCAATGATCCAAATATGTTCTTCGTCATTATCATTTGATCAGAGAGATCATAAGTAGGAAGGAAATAAAAATCAAGAAGATTCTCACTAAAAAAAACTTAACGGATCCTTTAACTAAGACATTACCTCAAAGTAAGTTTGAGGGTCATGTTAGAGCTTATGGTATTGGATATCGTAGCGATTTACATTAGAACAAGTGGGAGTTTGTTAGTAATATATGAGAGGTGTCCTAAGGTAATCGCCTTATGGTCATACCATTTATTTGATAAATGAATATTCACTATTTCAGTATACATGTTTTCATGTATTTGATTAGATCTTATACTCATTTACTGAATGTCCGCAATATGATTCACAGCATGATAGAATTTGTGGTTGAATCACAACTAGTGAGTATCTCTACATATGTAATTGTGATGTATCGGAATTATCCCTAGTCGATGAATTGATGGTTTTGGACACCATCAATTCTGTCAAGACTAGCATGAGGTATACTCCTTGGTGTATCCAAGCAGCTGATTCTCACTGGCTGGAGATATTGTGATGTCCAGAGTTAATCGTGGATGTTAGTTATGGTAACTAGTTCATTAGAGTGACCAGCTGTAAGACTTCATATGGTTCTCTGCATATATAGATATGTCAATGAAGTTCTTATTGCAGCTTAAGTGCGATGTTCCTTTGACTTGCGGTATTCAAGTCATCTTGGTCATGAAGACTTATGCTTTGACATCTTAAGCAAGAATCTCTGAGGAGATGTGGACCTGGGATGATTGGGCAAAAGTCAAAGTGATCGAAGGTGTTTGAATAGCCTATAAAGGATTCACCACTCCTTGCGAGGAGATGTATACCCATGGCCTCTCGTCGGATTGTTACTAAAGTCTTTGGCCAAAGCATTACATATTTAGAGTAAGGTACTCTTAGATACATATGTAGTAACTAGAATCCGTAGGACGAGAAAATGATACTTGGGCTAGGTGTGATGTAGTCAACCTAGTGGGGACTGACACTATAGACCATGTCCTAAACCAAGTGGGTATAAGATGCGTGAAGGGAATGGGGCACGATTCATTATAGCTGCTGAAAGGTTTTAGAAGCGGTTCTGGAGTCAACCGTTGATTTTCCGATTAATTGGGGATCATGATGTACTACTAGGTGCCACTCATGATCGATCTATAATTAAAGGTTAATTATAGACGGCCAACATAAATCGGGAACCTATTTGGTCACACGCACAACGAGCATAATCCGAAGGATTTAAAACGAGCTTGAGAAAGAGATTCTCACATCGAGAGAAACTAAGTTTGGTTGGACCAAACGAGGAACGAACATGAAATCATTTCAGTCGTATTGGAAGCGTGGATGGGTCGTGTCTTTTGAAGACATGATGGATGAACCAAATTGGTTTCGTTCTAATCCAATGGTGGAAAAATAAACCAAAGGGGTTTCGTTTGTTTTAAACGAATGAACCAAAGTTGGTTCGGTTCGTTTTAACTTAAAATAAACCAACGCAGTTTGGTTTATTTTAACTTAAGTTAATGGAGCAGGTTAACAGGTTTTAGTTATGAACCAATAACTATTAGGAGAATGTGTTCTCTATAAAAAAATGGCTTAAGGGTTTTTCGTGGATAACTTTTGGTGTTGGAAAACCTAGCCACCCTCTCGCTCTCTTCTCCTTGCCGTCGCCCAAGGGTTCCACGCCGCCCAACTTTTTGACGCCGTCCACCCTTGCTGCCGGCATCCAGCTGCTGTTGGCCACTCCTCCGGGGACCCTCCGGCGACTCACCTTGGTTCCGACGACCAAGGGTTGGCCGACCATCCTTTTTGGCCGGTGCAACATCCTCCACCAAGCTGTCCAGTATTCTGGACAGCTTGTTTCCTTCGTGTCGGAGCATCGTTTGGACAGTGGCTACCTAGCTGGGGATTCGATCTCTGATAATCCTAATAGGTGGAGGACGAAGGATTCCTCAAACGGTTGACGAATACCTCTCCAGAGAAGCGAGTTTTGTGGACTCGTTTTTGAATCCGAATTTTGATTCGGATTGTGATCTTCTCTCGATCACATCGTCTTCGAGACGAGGCTAGTGACTCGTAAGAAGACGAGGCTCGTTGCTTTGTGAATTCATCCCGACGATACTCGGCGTGGATACGGATAGAGGCAATTCTAGCGAGAGTCGCTCCGGTTGATACCTTTCCCGCTACACGTGATACGTCAGGTATACCTAGAATAAATTCCTTTTATTGCAAAATTTGAAACTAAGATTATGTCTATACATGTTGTACTATGCATACATGTGGTGTGTGTGTTGTAATAATTTAAATTTATTGCTTTTTATTTTTTCCGCTGTGCACATATTTACGAAACATGTTCGAACACACACTCGTCGCAGTGTCGGAAACCCAACAGATACATCCAGTGATCTATTCAATATCAAAGCGAGCAACAAATGTGCTCGAAAGAATGATCAGTTAACCTCCTACACGTGGCATTGTCGCCTTGGCCATATAAGCAAGAAGCGCATGTCAGAGTTACACAAAAGTGGAATTCTAGAATATTTTGAATTGAATTCATTTGATACATATGAATCATGCTTACAAGGCAAGATGACAAAGTTGTCCTTTTTTAGAAAGGGTAAACCAGTGGAAGAATTACTTGGTCTCATACATAGTAATGTATGTGGACCAATGTCAATTCATGCTCAAGGAGGTTACAACTACTTCATTACCTTTATCGATGATCACTCACGATTTGGGTATGTATATCTTATGAGATATAAATCTGAAACCTTTGAAAAGTTCAAATAATTCAGAAATGAAGTAGAGAAATAACTTGGTAAAAGTATTAAGATACTTTGATCCTATCGAGGTGGTGAGTACTTAAGCCAAGAGTTTCAGGATTATCTGAGGGACAATGGTATATTATCTCAATGGACTCTGCCTTATATACTGCTGTTGGAATGTATACTGAAAGCCTAGCTCTTTTTGTATGAACATTTTATTTTGAAATAAGAATCACATGATCATTGTTTGCATTTTATATATTCATTATATATGTGTGCATATTGTCTAATATTTTACATTGTAGATAACATGGTGCTTGGTGTGGCACAGAAGATCATGTTATCAGTCCCTTGTAAAATATAAGTAAAGGCTCACAACCAAGATGGTTTTGGACAAACCATTGGCATGGTTGTAGTGTAGCTTGGTATTGTTTTATCTTGAACATAGAGTTACACTAGTACACTTAGGTGTATTGAGTAGGACCGACATAGAGGTGATTCAATTTAGTACTGACTACATAATTGAATCGGACCTCGGATATTGTGTTGTACATGCTCTTAATCCCGATATAATAACGGGCACATGTACTTAGTATTTATTTCTTTGATTTACCAGTGGGTGAGATTTAGATAGATTAAATCAATATGCCCGGTAAGTTGGGAAATAATATTATTTACATGGTGTGTCGTTGATTATAGGAGGAAACCGTGTCCTATATATTAGGTTGATGATGTCCCCTTGAGGAGCTCATAAGGTTCATCATGTAAACCCAGCTGGTTGACTTAGTCAACATGATGATAAAGTTGAGTGGTACTACTCGAGGAGTTAGATGTTAATTAATTGATGGTCAGTAAATCAATTAATTGACGGACATTCGATATCTTAAACACGGGGAGATTAATGTACAAATAATATATGGAGCCCATATTGATTTATGGGGGTTGGTGAGGTAGTTCAATGATGATCCTCTAGTGGAATGGAACATCATTGATGGATCAAGTTTGTGTGGTTCCGATCCATCGGGTGGCCAAGACCCAACTCCTCCTTATGGTCCCTATCGTAGCCTAATATAATCCTTGTGAAGTCTAGATCCAAGAATGTAAAACAAAACCTAGAACCAACGGTTGGGATTAAATCCCTAGATCCGATGGTTAGGATGAAACCCTAGAATCGACGGTTGGGATTAAATCCCTAGATCCGATGGTTAGGATGAAACACTAGAATCGACGGTTGGGATTAAATCCTAGATCCGACGGTTGGGATGAAACCCTAGATCCGACGGTTGGGATAAAACCCTAGATCCGACGGTGGAGATTAAATCCCTAGATCCGACGGTGGAGATTAAAGGAGGCTTAAGCCCTACTCTATAAATAGATGGCTTAGGGTTGGCGGCAATAAGTGATTTGAATTGGAATTAGGGTTTGGCTCGGAGTGGGCGGCTAGGGTTTGGAGCTAGGGTGGCGGCAACCTCTTCATCTAGTTGTTGCGCGCCCACTTCCTTCATCCTTGGCGGCGCCCATCATCTAAGCCTCTCTTCTTCCTTGGCCGGCGGTTCTCCTTCCATTGGTGGCGGTTCTCTTCCTCCTCCTATTCTCCAGTGGCGGCGGCAACTCTTCTTGAAGTGGCGGCGCATCATCCATTGCTCCTTGGCGGTTGCACCAAATTCTAATTTGGTGGCGGTTCTAGATAGGAAAGGTATTTGTTGGTTCTTCTCTTTGTTCGCGGACAAGGTAGAAGAAAGCGATCTAGAGGCTTCTACTCGTGGAGGATCTTCGTCACGCGTCCACGAAGAAGGATAGGACATACGGTAGAAGATCGTGAGGTATAAAGTTATTTTAACTTTATGTATAAATCTGAGCATGTTCTTATTTGTTTTGATTATGCATGTGTGTGTGTGCAAATATATTGTATAATCATGGACCCCGAAGACAAACACAAAAAGCGATCCATCAGTCGTCTCTTCATGACTAACCAACTAGAAGAGTTGTGTTGCTTGAACAACTAGTTTGTTGCGACCACTCAAGTTGTTAGCACGATGACGAAATAGGTTGCTAAGGAAGCTCATCCCATCGGATTAATCCTTTCATTAGTGAAAATTTTAATCCGGGGACATGGAACCAATGAGCCTCGAAGCACTCCACATCAATTAGTATCGAGCCACGGTTTCCGGTTTTGTGTGTTTTGGATTCGGTTAATTTTTATGCATTTTCATATATTATATGTGCGGATAATAGTAGGATATGCGTAGTTTAACTCTTTGGTTGCGAGGGCATAAGATCCGACTATTATGGCCATGTGTGTATGTGAATGGATGTGTGTAAAATTTATTATTTGAATCCTCGGGGTTGTGAGGCTAGATTAGTATTTAATTTTTGTAATTAAATACGGCATTGTTTAAACCGCTCATTTTAGTTTACTTTGATCTAGATTATTTGTACACTCCTTCGTGGAGTATAGGATCGATGGATGTAAATAAAATGATTTATCTCGGCTCGGATATCTTTGGTGACTTGTGCACGTGGAGCGGACGAGGTGGCGACACGACGGGATGCATATTGGAGGACAATGCCATAATAGTTGAAAAAATTCTGTTTTTCCATATTTATTGCTTATTTGTTTTATATGCATGTTGTGTATGTTTAAAATTCCTCGATTGCAATTTACTAAGTGGGAGAGGGATATTTTAATTAATTCCCGCGGCCTCCATTACAATTTGACGTGTGATGCAACAAACTTGCGCGTTGGCTTTGAGTGCCTTCCTCCCCATCGGATGGGTTTGTTTGCGGATCACTAGGTCAAATAATGGTTATAGGAAATTATTTAGGAGCGTGTGTACTTCCCCATCGGTAAGGCACATAATCCGAAATAATTCCCTTAGTATCGTGTAATGGTGCACACTTAGATGCAAATAAAAGTATCCTCCCCATCGGAGTCACTGCTTTTATTTGTAGGGCTAAAGAGGAACCAACTATTAATTTTATTTGTCAAAAAGTAAGGTTGACAAGATAATAAAATTAATGGGTAAAACCTCCTCTTACAAATGTGGAATTCGTATACGTCCACACTATCGTGGCATGCGATATTCTCGGTGTTTTGAGGTGTTGGTTGATTTCGGGATTTTATTGTTTTGAGGAATCAATAATATTTGAAATCTAATATTTTGATCATTGTGATTTTTAAGATTTTCAAATGGCTTTCAACCCACTTGCTGTGATTTTAAAAGAAAACAAACTTACTGGTCCAAACTACATTGATTGGAAAAGAAACCTGGATATTGTCTTAACTGCGGAAGAGTACAAATTTGTACTCTTCGAGGTCTGTCCTCCTAAGCCCTCAGATGACTCTGATGAAAAGGAGATAGAGCGTTATAAGAAATGGGTTAAGGCAGATGAGATGGCGCGGTGTTACATTTTGGCATCTATGTCAAATGTGCTGCAACATCAGCATCAGGCCATAGCCACGGCTTATGACATGATGTTCAATCTCAAGGAACTTTTCGGACATCAGAGTAGGGCGGTTAGGCGAGGAGGCTAGAAACTTGATGGCGACCTCCATGATCGAGGAACACCCGTTAGGGATCATGTTCTCAAGATGATGGCTCATCTTAATGAGATGGAAGTCCTAGGAGGTGAGATCGATAGAAACCCGGTCGATATCATTCTCGTCTTTGCCTAGGAGTTTTGGCGATTCCGCCTCAACTACAACATGAACAAAAGGTTGTATTCATTGGCGGAGCTTCTGAGAACTCGAGGCGGAGGCTTTCGTCGAGTTCTCAAGCCATGGTCGCTCGAGAAGGTTTCTTCCTCCTAAGCCGAAAGGTAAGAAGAAGAAGAAGCAAGGTGGAAGCGAAGAAGGTGGCGATGGGACCTCGGGCGGAGTGAAGAAGCCGAAAGGCAAGTGCTTCACTTATGAGCGGTGGACATTGGAAGGCGGGTGTCCTCGCAGAAAGAACAAAGGTATATCTTCTTGTTTAGTTGTTGAAACATGTTTAGCGGTGTTATCTACGATTGCACGGTGTGTAGATCTGAGCCAGCGATCATGTCTGCAATACTTTGCGGGGTTCGAGAAACCGACGACTAGCGAGGAGAAGATTCACAGTCTTCATGGGCAATGCTTCAAAGGTGGCGCTATTGCGATGGGAGGCGTTTATTTATCTTTTGATAGGAATAAATTTTTGGTTTTAAGAAATTGTCTTTATGTACCTACTTTTAGAAAGAATTTAATTTGATTTCTAAATTGTTTATGGATGGATATTACATTTCTTTTAATGACAAGTGGTTATAAAAGGAATAGGGAGATTATCTGATACAGTACATTGGTTGGCAATTTATATACTATTGAACCAAAAACTCCCACGATGCAAATAGAAGTAAATAACTCATCTTCTAAATCTAATAAGAGAAAAGAACCTTCGCGAATGAACCAAACATATCTTTGGCATCTAAGGCTTGGTCATATTAACCTAAGTAGAATTCAAAGGTTGATAGCTGATGGACCTTTGGGTTCATTAGTGGTGGAGGATCTCCCAACCTGCGAATCTTGCTTAGAAGGTAAAATGACCAAGAGTCCTTTCAAGGCCAAGGGGTATAGAGCCAAGATGTGTTAGAATTGGTTCATTCGATTTATGCGGTCCTATGTCTATCCGGGCAAGAGGTGGCTTTGAATACTTCGTCTCTTTTATGAGCGATTATTCAAGGTATGGATACATTTACTTGATGCACATAGTCTGAATGCTTTGACAAGTTCAAAGAATTCAAGGCTGATGTGGAGAAGCGTCAAGGTAAAAGTATCAAGACATTACTGATCGATCGTGGTGGCGTACCTCTTGGGAGAGTTTAGGAGTTACTTATCGAGTGGGATTCAATCCCAATTGCACTTTGGCACACCCTGAGAATGGTGTAGCGGAGGCGAAGGAATAGGACTCTTATGGAGATGGTCGGATCGATGATGAGTTATTACAGGTTACTGATTCGTTGCGGGGTTTGCTGGAAGCGCAATGTACACATTCGAACTTGGTTCCATCTAAGTCGTACCTCTACTCCCCTGAGTTGTGGGTGGCGAAAGCCTAGTCTAAGACATATTCGGATTTGGGGTAGTCGGCACATGTCTTTGAAGGGAGATCTTTGGTAAGTTGGAATCTCGTCTGAAGTGCGCTTGTTTGTTGGCTACCCTAAAGGAGCGAAGGGTGGTTTATTCTATAGTCCTAGAGATCGGAAGGTGATCGTAGTCTGAATGCCGATTTCTGAGGAGGACTATGTGATGAACACAAGCCCACGAGTAGGATTGTTCTTGAGGAGATGGCGGGAAGTCCAGGCTTGTACCACCGGTACAAGAGGAGACACCACAAGTCAGCGCCGCGTGTCCTGAGCATACACATGAGGCACCTCGTGTCGTAGTGGGAGGGTTGTTAGACAACAGATTCATGTTTTTGGGAGAGTCTTGGACTTAGTCACAGTGAACATGAACTGATCCTGGACATATGATGAGGCAATCCAAGATAGAGATCATTATCTTGGCAAAGCGATGAATTGGAGATAGAATCTATGGATTCTAATCAGTCTGAGAGCTAGTAGAGCCACCCGATGGTGTAAAAACCATTGGATGCAAGTGGATCTACAAGAGAAAGAGAGGAGTAGGCGGAAGGTTGAGAAACCTTCAAAGCTAGGCTTATTGCGAAAGGGTATACTCGAGAAGAGGGCATCGATTATGAGGAGACCTTTTTCGTGTATCTATGCTTAAGTCTATCCAGGATTCTCTTATCTATAATTTGCTCATGGATTATGAGATTTGGCGGATGGATGTCAAGGCGGCTTTCCTTGAAGTCTTGAGAGAACATCTATATGCGCCAACGGGAGGATTCATTTTTAAAGGCAAAGAGCATCTTGTATGTAAGCTTAATCGGTCCATTTATGGATTGAAGCAAGCTTCTAGATCTTGGAACATCCATTTTGATGAGGTAATCTAGTCATATGGATTTATTCAAAGTCTGGATGAGCCTTGTGTATACAAGAGATGTAATGAGCGTAGTGGTGTTTCTTGTACTATCGTAGATGACATTTTGTTAGTTGGCAACAATATCAAAGTGTTATCGAGCGTAAGTATGGTTGTCCAAGCAGTTTGATATGAAGGACTTGGGAGAAGTAGGACACATCCTTGGGATCAAAGTTATAAGGGATCGCAAGAAAGGATGTTGTGCTTATCTCAAGCTTCATACATTGACACTATCCTTGCTCGTTTAGCATGCAGAGAACTCCAAGAAAGGTTTTCTACCTTTTAGGCATGGAGTTCCTTTATCTAAGAGATGTGTCCCAAAACATCAAAGGAGATAGAGGACATGAAAGGCGGTTCCTTATGCTTCGATGGAAGCCTTATGTATGCTATGCTATATGAGAGGCCGGATATCTACGCTTTGCGTAGGCATGGTTAGCGAATATCGAGTAATCTGAGACGAGGACATTGGGTGCGGTAAAGCATATATTGAAGTACGAGAAGGACTAGGGATTATATCTTTGGTTTCACAGGCGGATCAATTAGTCCTGTGGGTTACAGTTGATTTCCAATCGGATAGGGACAAGAGTAAGTCTACCTCGGGGTTTGTGTTTACTTTTGGAGGTGGAGCCATAGTATGGAGGAGTGTCAGCGAAATCGTGGCGGACTCTACCATGGAAAGTAGTATGTGGCGACCTCGAGGCGACCAAGGAAGTATGGCTCGGGAACTTCTTGATGGACTTGGATGTGATTCTGGTTTGCCCGAACTATCACAATTTATTGTGATAATAGTAGTGCGATTGCAAACTCGAAGGAACCACGAGCCCATAAAGCGAGTAAACACATAGCGCAAGTACCACCTTATACGAGAGATCGTAAAGCGAGGAGAAGTTGTTGTCGCCAAGTTTGCATCGAGAGGATAACTGGCGGATCCATTCACTAAGGCCCTTCGGTAGCGTTTGATAGGCATGTGGAGGACATGGGGATCGGATGTATGGCAAGAGATGATGATGACATAGTCTTTTAGTATAAGTGGGAGATTGTTGGAATGTATCTTTGAAAGCCTAGCTCTTTTGTATGAACATTTTATTTTGAAATAAGAATCACATGATCATTGTTTGCACTTTATATATTTATTATATATGTGTGCATATTGTCTAATATTTTACATTGTAGATAACATGGTGCTTGGTGTGGCACAGAAGATCATGTTATCAGTACCTTGTAGAGTATAAGTAGAGGCTCACAACCAAGATGGTTTTGGACAAACCATTGGCATGGTTGTAGTGTAGCTTGGTATTGTTTTATCATGAACATAGAGTTACACAAGTACACTTAGGTGTATTGAGTAGGACCGATATAGAGGTGATTCAATTTAGATCTTGACTACATAATTGAATCGGACCTCGAATATTATGTTGTGCATGCTCTTAATCCCGATATAATAACGGGCACATGTACTTAGTATTTATTTCTTTGATTTACCAGAGGGTGAGATTTAGATGGATTAAATCAATATGCCCGGTAAGTTGGGAAATGATATTATTTACATGGTGTGCCGTTGATTATAGTATGAAACCGTGTCCTATATATTAGGTTGATGATGTCCCCTTGAGGAGCTCATAAGGTTCATCATGTAAACCCAGCTGGTTGACTTAGTCAACATGATGATAAGGTTGAGTGGTACTACTCGAGGAATTAGATGTTAATTAATTGATGGTCAGTAAATAAATTAATTGACGGACATTCGATATCTTAAACACGGGGAGATTAATGTACAAATAATATATGGAGCCCATATTAATTTATGGGGGTTGGTGAGGTAGTTCAATGATGATCCTCTAGTGGAATGGAACATCATTGATGGATCAAGTTTGTGTGGTTCCGATCCTTCGGGTGTCCAAGACCCAACTCCTCCTTATGGTCCCTATCTTATCCTAATATAATCCTTGTGAAGTCTAGATCAAATAATGTAAAACAAACCCTAGAACCAACGGTTGGGATTAAATCCGTAGATCCGATGGTTAGGTTGAAACCCTATAATAGACGTTTGAGATTAAATCCCTAGATCCGACGGTTGGGATAAAACCCTAGATCCGACGGTTGGGATGAAACCCTAGATTCAACGGTTGGGATGAAATCCTAGATCCGACGGTTGGGATTAAACCCTAGATCCGACGGTTGGGATAAAACCCTAGATCCGACGGTGGAGATTAAATCCCTAGATCCGACGGTGGAGATTAAAGGAGGTTTAGGCCCTACTCTATAAATAGAGATGGCTTAGGGTTGGGTGGCAGCTAAGTGATTGAATTAGGGTTTGGAAAGAAGTTGGGCGGCTAGGGTTTGGAGCTAGGGTGGTGGCAATCATCTTCATCCAAGGTTGTTTCTTCGCCCACTTCCTTCATTCCTTGGCGGCGCCCATTCTAAGCCTCTACCTTCTTCCTTGTCCGGGTTCTCCTTCCATTGGTGGCGGTCTCCTCCTCCCTATTCTCCAAGTGGCCGTGCAACTCTTCTTGAAGTTGGTGGCGCATCATCCATTGTCCTTGGCGGCGGTTGCACCAAATTCTCCAATTTGGTGGTCGGTTCTAGATAGGAGAGGTATTTGTTCATTTTTCTCTTTGTTCACAGCGGACAAGGTAGAGGAGAACTCGATCTAGAAGACTTCTACTCGTGGAGGATCTTCGTCCACACGTCGTCCACGAGAAGGATAGGACATACGGTAGAAGATCGTGAGGTATAAAGTTATTTTAACTTTATGTATAGATCTGAGCATGTTCTTATTTGTTTTGATTATGCATGTGTGTGTGTGTAAATATATTGTATAATCATGGACCCCGAAGACAAACACAAAAACCGGCGATCCGTCCGTCGTCTCTTCCGCGGCTAATCAACTAGAAGAGTAGAGTTGCTTGAACAACTAGTTTGTTCGAGCGACCACTCAAGTTGTTAGCACGACGACGAAATGGTGTTGCTAAGGAAGCTCATCTCATCCGGATTAATCCTTTCATCAGTGAAAATTTTAATCCGGGGACATGGGAGCCAATGAGCCTCCCGAAGTGACGACCAACCATCAATTGGTATCAGAGCCACGATTTCCGGTTTTGTGTGTTTTGGATTCGGTTAATTTTTTTTATGCATTTTTCATATATTATATGTGTCGGATAATAGTAGGATATGCGTAGTTTAACTTTTTGGTTGCAGGCATAAGATCCGACTATTATGGCCATGTGTGTGTATGTGAATGGATGTGTGTAAAAATTTATTATTTTAATCCTCGGGGTTGACGAGGCTAGATTAGTATTTAATTTTTGTAATTAAATACGGCATTGTTTAGCCGCTCATTTTAGTTTACTTTCGATCTAGATTATTTGTACACTCTTTCGTGGAGTATAGGATCGATGGATGTAAATAAAATGATTTATCTCGGCTCGGATATCTTTGGTGACTTGTGCACGGGAAAAGGTGGAGCGGACGAGGTGGCGACACAACGGGATGCATATTGGAGGACAATGCCATAATAGTTGGAAAAAATTCTGTTTTTCCATATTTATTGCTTATTTGTTTTATATGCATGTTGTGTATGTTTAAAATTCCTCGATTGCAATTTACTAAGTGGGAGAGGGATATTTTAATTAATTCCCGCGGCCTCCATTACAATTTGACGTGTGATGCAACAAACTTGCGCGTTGGCTTTGAGTGCCTTCCTCCCCATCGGATGGGTTTGTTTGCGGATCACTAGGTCAAATAATGGTTATAGGAAATTATTTAGGAGCGTGTGTACTTCGCCATCGGTAAGACACATAATCCGAAATAATTCCCTTAGTATCGTGTAATGGTGCACACTTAGATACAAATAAAGGTATCCTCCCCATCGGAGTCACTGCTTTTATTTGTAGGGCTAAAGAGGAACCAACTATTAATTTTATTTGTCAAAAAGTAAGGTTGACAAGATAATAAAATTAATGGGTAAAACCTCCTCTTACAAATGTGGAATTCGTATATGTCCACACTATCGTGGCATGCGATATTCTCGGTGTTTTGAGGTGTTGGTTGATTTCGGGATTTTATTGTTTTGAGGAATCAATAATATTTGAAATCTAATATTTTGATCATTGTGATTTTTAGGATTTTCAAATGGATTTCAACCCACTTGCTGTGATTTTAAAAGAAAACAAACTTACTGGTCCAAATTACATTGATTGGAAAAGAAACCTGGATATTGTCTTAACTGCGGAAGAGTACAAATTTGTACTCTTCGAGGTCTGTCCTCCTAAGCCCTCGATGACTACTCGATGAAAAGGAGATAGAGCGTTATAAGAAATGGGTTAAGGCGAGATGAGATGGCGCGGTGTTACATTTTGGCATCTATGTCAAATGTCTTTGCAACATCGACATCGAGCCATAGCCACCTTATGACATGATGTTCAATCTCAAGGAACTTTTATGACATCAGATTATGTAGGCTAGGCAGGAGGCAATGATAAACTTGATGACTAACTCCATGATCGAGGGAACACCAGTTAGGGATCATGTTCTAAATATGATGGCTCATCTTAATGAGATGGAAGTCCTAGGAGGCTGAGATCGATAGAAACCAGGTCGATATCATTCTCGATCTTTGCCTAGGAGTTTTGAGGCGATTCGCCTCAACTACAACATGAACAAAAGGTTGTATTCGTTGGCGGAGCTTTGTGAGAACTCCGGTGGAGAGGGCTTTTTAAGTCGAGTTCTCAAGCCATGGTCGCTCAGAAGGTTTCTTCCTCTAAACCGAAAGGTAAGAAGAAGAAGAAGCAAGGTAGAGCGAATAAAGTGGCAGTGGGACCCCAGGCAGGAGTGAAGAAGCCGAAAGGCAAGTGCTTCACTTGCAAGCAGACTGGACATCGGAAGGCGGACTGTCCTCGCCGAAAGAACAGAGGTATATCTTCTTGTTTAGTTGTTGAAACATGTTTAGCGGTGTTATCTATCAATGCCTGGTGTGTAGATCTGAGCCAGCTTGACCATGTCTGCAATTCCTTGTAGGGTTCCGAAAACCCGACTAGTGAGGAGAAATTACCGTCTTCATGGGCACGATGCTTGAAGGTGGCGGCTATTGCAGTGGGAGACGTTTATTTATCTTTTGATAGGAATAAATTTTTGGTTTTAAGAAATTGTCTTTATGTACCTACTTTTAGAAAGAATTTAATTTCAGTTTCTAAATTGTTTATGGATGGATATTCTGTTTCTTTTAATGACAAGGTGGTTATAAAAAGGAATAGGGAAATTATCTGTTCTGGTACATTGGTTGGCAATTTATATACTCTTGAACCAAAAACTCCCACGATGCAAATAGAAGTAAATAGCTCATCTTCTAAATCTAATAAGAGAAAAGAACCTTCATGAATAGACAAACATATCTTTGGCATCTAAGGCTTGGTCATATTAACCTAAGTAGAATTCAAAGGTTGATAGCTGATGGACCTTTGGGTTCATTAGTGGTGGAGGATCTCCCAACCTGCGAATCTTGCTTGGAAGGTAAAATGACCAAGAGGCCTTTCAAGGCCAAGGGGTATAGAGCCAAAGATGTGTTAGAATTGGTTCATTCTGATTTGTGCGGTCCTATGTCTATCCAGGCAAGAGGTGGCTTTGAATACTTCGTCTCATTTATAGACGATTATTCAAGGTATGGATACATTTACTTGATGCACCGCAAGTCTGAATGCTTTGACAAGTTCAAAGAATTCAAGGCTGATGTGGAGAACCGTCAAGGTAAAAGTATCAAGACATTACGATCGATCGTGGTGGCGAGTACCTCTTGGGAGAGTTTAGGAGTTACTTATCAGAGGCTGGGATTCAATCCCAATTGTCTGCACCTGGCACACCCCAGCAGAATGGTGTAGCGGAGTGAAGGAATAGGACTCTTATGGAGATGGTCAGATCGATGATGAATTATTCTGAGTTACCTGATTTGTTCTGGGGGTTTTCTCTGGAAACAGCAGCACACATTCTGACCTTGGTTCCATCTAAGTCAGTATGCCCTCTACTCCCACAGAGTTGTGGGGCAAAGCCTAGTCTAAGACATATTCGGATTTGGGGTAGTCCAAAGACATGTGCCAAGGGAGATGCGTGTAAGTTGGAATCTCGCATGTATGCACGCTTGTTTGTTGGCTACCCTAAGGGAACGAAGGGTGGTTTATTCTATAGTCCTAGAGATCAAGGTGATCGTGAGTACGAATGCCGATTTCTAGAGGAGGACTATGTGATGAACCACAAGCCCACGAGTAGGATTGTAGGGAAGTCCCGACTTCAGCATCACCTGCACAAGAGGAGACACCACAAGTCATGCAGACCGCGGTCACAGAGCATACACAGAGGCACCTCGTCAGAGTGGAGGGTTGTTAGACAACCCGAGAGATTCATGTTTTTGGGAGAGTCTTCGGACTTAGTCCCTGGTGAACATGAACCTGATCCCTGGACATAGGACGAGGTACTCCAAGATAGAGATGCGGTATCTTGGCAAAGAGCGATGAATTCAAAGATAGAATCTATGGATTCTAATCGGTCCGAGCTAGTAGAGCCACCCGATGGTGTAAAACCATTGGATGCAAGTGGATCTACAAGAGAAAGAGAGGAGTAGACGGAAGGTTGAGACCTTCAAAGCTAGGCTTGTGCGAAAGGGTATACTGTAAAGAGGGTATCGACATGAGGAGACCTTTTCGCCGGTAGCTATGCTTAAGTCTATCCGGATTCTCTTATCTATAGCTGCTCATATGGATTATGAGATTTGGCAGATGGATGTCAAGACAGCTTTCCTTAACGGAAGTCTTGAGGAGAACATCTATATGCGCCAACCAGAGGGATTCATTGCTAAAGGCAAAGAGCATCTTGTATGTAAGCTTAATCGGTCCATTTATGGATTGAAGCAAGCTTCTAGATCTTGGAACATCCATTTTGATGAGGTAATCCAGTCATATGGATTTATTCAAAGTCCGGATGAGCCTTGTGTATACAAGAGATGTGACGGAAACGTAGTGGTGTTTCTTGTACTATACATAGATGACATTTTGTTAGTTGGCAACAATATCAAAGTGTTATCAGACGTAAGGGTATGGTTGTCCAAACAATTTGACATGAAGGACTTGGGAGAAGTGGGACACATCCTTGGGATCAAAGTTATAAGGGATCGCAAGAAAAGGATGTTGTGCTTATCTCAAGCTTCATACATTGACACTATCCTTGCTCGTTTTAGCATGCAGAACTCCAAGAAAGGTTTTCTACCTTTTAGGCATGGAGTTCCTTTATCTAAAGAGATGTGTCCCAAAACATCAAAGGAGATAGAGGACATGAAGGCGGTTCCTTATGCTTCGGCAGTAGGAAGCCTTATGTATGCTATGCTATGTACGAGACCGGATATCTGCTTTGCCGTGGGCATGGTTAGCAGATATCAGAGTAATCCTGGACAGGGACATTGGACTGCGGTAAAGCATATATTGAAGTACCCGAGAAGGACTAGGGATTATATGCTAGTTTACCGGGCAGATCAATTAGTCCTCGTGGGGTTACTGAATTCGGATTTCCAATCGATAGGGACAAGAGTAAGTCTACCTGGGTTTGTGTTTACTTTTGGAGGTGGAGCCATAGTATGAGGAGTGTCAAGGTAAATGCGTGGCGGACTCTACCATGGAAGTCGAGTATGTGGCACCTCCGAGGCACCAAGGAAGTCAGATGGCTCAGGAACTTCTTGATGGACTTGGATGTGATTCCTGGTTTGCCCAGAACTATCACAATTTATTGTGATAACAGTGGTGCAGTTGCAAACTCGAAGGAACCACGAGCCCATAAGGCGAGTAAACACATAGAGCGCAAGTACCACCTTATACGAGAGATCGTAAAGCGAGGAGAAGTTGCTGTCGCCAAGATTGCATCAGAGGATAACCTGGCGGATCCATTCACTAAGGCCCTTCCAGCGAAAGCGTTTGATAGGCATGTGGAGGACATGGGGATCAGATGACAGCATAGTCTTTTAGTATAAGTGGGAGATTGTTGGAATGTATACTGAAAGCCTAGCTCTTTTTGTATGAACATTTTATTTTGAAATAAGAATCACATGATCATTGTTTGCATTTTATATATTCATTATATATGTGTGCATATTGTCTAATATTTTACATTGTAGATAACATGGTGCTTGGTGTGGCACAGAAGATCATGTTATCAGTCCCTTGTAAAATATAAGTAAAGGCTCACAACCAAGATGGTTTTGGACAAACCATTGGCATGGTTGTAGTGTAGCTTGGTATTGTTTTATCTTGAACATAGAGTTACACTAGTACACTTAGGTGTATTGAGCAGGACCGACATAGAGGTGATTCAATTTAGTACTGACTACATAATCAATCGGACCTCGGATATTATGTTGTACATGCTCTTAATCCCGATATAATAACGCACATGTACTTAGTATTTATTTCTTTGATTTACCAAGGTGAGATTTAGATGGATTAAATCAATATGCCCTAAGTTGGGAAATAATATTATTTACATGGTGTGCCGCTGATTATGTGGAGGAAACTGTGTCCTATATATTAGGTTGATGATGTCCCCTTGAGGAGCTCATAAGGTTCATCATGTAAACCCAGCTGGTTGACTTAGTCAACATGATGATAAGGTTGAGTGGTACTACTCGAGGAGTTAGACGTTAATTAATTGATGGTCAGTAAATCAATTAATTGACGGACATTCGATATCTTAAACACGGGGAGATTAATGTACAAATAATATAGGAGCCCATATTGATTTATGGGGGTTGGTGAGGTAGTTCAATGATGATCCTCTAGTGGAATGGAACATCATTGATGGATCAAGTTTGTGTGGTTCCGATCCATCGGGTGGCCAAGACCCAACTCCTCCTTATGGTCCCTATCGTAGCCTAATATAATCCTTGTGAAGTCTAGATCCAAGAAAACAAAACCTAGAACCAATGGTTGGGATTAAATCCCTAAGATCCGATGGTTAGGATGAAACCCTAGAATCGACGGTTAGGATTAAATCCCTAGATCCGACGGTTGGGATAAAACCCTAGATCCGACGGTTGGGATGAAACCCTAGATCCGACGGTTGGGATGAAATCCTAGATCCGACGGTTGGAATTAAACCCTAGATCCGATGGTTGGGATAAAACCCTAGATCCGACGGTGGAGATTAAATCCCTAGATCCGACGGTGGAGATTAAAGGAGGTTTAGGCCCTACTCTATATATATATAGATGGCTTAGGTTGGGCGGCAACTAAGTGATTTGAATTGGAATTAGGGTTTGGAAAGAAGTTGGGCGGCTAGGGTTTGGAGCTAGGGTGGGCGGCAATCATCTTCATCCAAGGTTGTTGCCGGCGCCCACTTCCTTCATTCTTCCCTTGGCCGGCGCCCATCATCTAAGCCTCTACCTTCTTCCTTGGCCGGCGGTTCTCCTTCCATAGGTGGCCGGTTATCTCCTCCTCCCTATTCTCCAAGTGGCCGGCGGCAACTCTTCTTGAAGTTGGCCGGCGCATCATCCATTGCTCCTTGACCGGCGGTTGCACCAAATTCTCCAATTTGGTGGTCGGTTCTAGATAGGAGAGGTATTTGTTCATTTTTCTCTTTGTTCACAGCGGACAAGGTAGAGGAGAACTCGATCTAGAAGGCTTCTACTCGTGGAGGATCTTCGTCCACACGTCGTCCACGAGAAGGATAGGACATACGGTAGAAGATCGTGAGGTATAAAGTTATTTTAACTTTATGTACAGATCTGAGCATGTTCTTATTTGTTTTGATTATGCATGTGTGTGTGTGCAAATATATTGTATAATCATGGACCCCGAAGACAAACACAAAAACCGGCGATCCGTCCTTCGTCTCTTCCGCGGCTAATCAACTAGAAGAGTAGAGTTGCTTGAACAACTAGTTTGTTTGAGCGACCACTCAAGTTGTTAGCACGACGACGAAATGGTGTTGTTAAGGAAGCTCATCTCATCCGGATTAATCCTTTCATCAGTGAAAATTTTAATCCGGGGACATGGGAGCCAATGAGCCTCCCGAAGCAACGACCAACCATCAACTGCAACATAATGGTGCATTGGAAATGCGAACTCGAACCTTGTTGGACATGGTGAGATCGATGATGAATCATGCAAGCCTTCCCAAACCCTTTTGGGGTTACGCACTTGAGACGACTATTCACTTGTTGAATAGAGTCTCGACTAAGGCAGTCTCTTCTACTCCATATGAGATATGGACTGGTAAGAAATCTCAGTTGTCTTATTTGAAGACATGGGGATGTCCTACTTACGCGAAGAGGACTACATCAGACAAGCTGAACGCTAAGTCTGATAAGTGTCTATTTATTGGATACCCAAGGAAATGAGGGATTACCAATTCTCTCATCCCTTGGAACAAAAGGTGTCTGTTTCAAGGAATGTTGTATTTCTAGAGAAAGAGTTTCTCTTTCAAGAAAATAGTGGGAGTTAGCTTGAACTTGAGGAAGTTCAAGAAACTCCAATAGACACTAAAGAGACACCTATACCAGAACTACAGATGATTATTTATGATAATGAGATAATGACTGAACCAATCGTTATACCACCTTTTCATAGATCTAGTAGGTCACATAAGATTCTTGAGAGATATGGATTTCTCGTAAGTGAATCTAATGATATGTTACTCATTGAGGATGAGGAACCTACTAGTTACGAAGAAGTTCTGAAAAGTTCAGAAATGGATAAATGGCTAGTAGCCATGAAATAGGAAATGGATTCCATGTATGAAAACAAAATTTGGAACTTGGTGGATCCACTTGAAGGCATCATGCCTATTGGGTGCAAGTGGGTTTTCAAGAAGAAAACTGACATGGATGGTAATGTGATTACTTATAAAGCTAGATTGGTAGCAAAAGGTTATCATCAAAAGCAAGGTGTTGACTATGACGAGACCTTCTCACCAGTTGTCATGCTTAAATCCATTCGGATACTCCTGGCCATAGCAGGTCATTATCATTATGAGATATAGCGGATAGATGTGAAAATAACTTTCCTTAATGGAAACCTGCATGAAGATGTGTATATGATACAACCCGAGGGTTTCACATTGTTCGACAAAACCAAAGTATGTAAGCTTCAATGGTCCATTTATGGACTGAAGCAAGCATCCAGGAGTTGGAATATCCATTTTGATGAGGCGATCAAAGAGTTTGATTTCTCACAAATTCCTGATGAACCTTGTGTGTACAAGAAGGTTAGTGGGAGTGCGATCATGATCCTAATATTATGTTAATGACATATTACTCATAGGAAACGATATATCTATCTTACAGTCAGTCAAAGTTTGGTTATCCAAAATGTTCTCCATGAAAGACATGGGATAAGCGACCTACATACTTAGGATTTAGATCTGTAGAGATAGATCCAAAAGGTTGCTTGGTCTTTCACAATCTATATATATAGACATAGTGTTAAAGCGGTTTAGCATGTCTGAATCCAAGAAAGGTTATATAGCCATGAGACAAGGGATTCACCTTTCAAAATCTATGTGTCCCCGCACAGAAGATGAGAGGATTTGCATGAATAAGATTCCTTATACTTCTGTAATAGGATATATTATGTATGCCATATTATGTATGAGGTCCGACGTATCATATGCTCTGAGAGCACGAGAAGATACTAGTCAGAACAAGAAATGGATCATTGGGTGGTTGTTAAGGCAATATTTAAGTACTTAAAAAGAACTAAGGATATGTTCTTGATATATGGAGGAGGTGATATGGTTACACGCGGGTATACAAATGTCAGTTTCCAAATGGACAAGGATGACTCCAAGTCACAGTCTGGGTACATATTCACACTGAATGGAAGCGCAGTGAGTTAGAAAAGTTCCAAACAAGACAGTTGCCGATTCTGCCACGACGGAAGAATACATTGCAGCTTCTGAAGCAGCAAAGGAGGTAGTTTGGACCAAGAAGTTCATCTCTGAACTTGGGGTGGTTCCGTCCATTGTTGAAGATTTACCAGTTTACTGCGACAACACTGTAGCTATCGCACAAGCAAAGTGACCCAGGTCTCACCAACGATCCAAACACGTGCTTCGTTAATATCATCTAATCAGAGAAATCATCAACAGGAAAGAAATACAAATTGAGAAGATTCCCACAAAAAGGAACCTAGCGGATCCTTTGACAAAGGCTCTATCACAAAGTAAGTTTGAGTGTCACGCCACGGACTATGGGATTGGATACTATAGCGATTAGCTTTAGGCCAAGTGGGAGTCTGTTATGTTTGAGAGGTGTCCTAAGGCAATGGTCTTATGACTATTTATTTGATAAATAAAGATTCACTTTTTGAGTGCACATCTCATATGTGTTTGATTGGATCTTAAACTCATTTACTGAATATCCGCAATATGATTCATAGCATGAGAAAATTTGTGATTGGATCACAACAAGTGAGTATCTCTACATGTGTAATTATGAAGTATTGAAATATTCCCTATTCGATGAATTGATGAGTTTAGACATCATCGATTCTGTGAGACTAGCACGGGTTATACTCTTTGATTTATGCAATCAGTTGCTTCTCACTAGTTGGAGACATTGTGATGTCGAGAGTTAAACATGGATACTGGTTATGGGTAACTAATTCATTGGAGTGACCTACTATAAGACTTCACATGGTTCTCTACATATAAGATATGTCAGTGAAGTTATTACTGTAGCTCGAGTGCGAGTTTCCTTCGACTTGAGATATTCAAGTCATCTTGATCATGGAGACTTATATTTTGACATCTTAGTCGATACATCTCTACGAAGGTGTGGGTAAGGGATGATTGGGTATAAGTTGAAGTGCCCAAAGGTGATTAAATGGCCAACAAAGGATTCACCTCTCTTTGCGAGAAGATATATACTCTATGGCCACTCGTCGGATTGTTACTCAAAGTCTTTGGCCAAAGCATTGCATGTGAAGAGTATGGTACTCTTGGATACATATTGAAGTAATTAGAATCCGTTGAACGAGAAAGTATTACTTGGGCTAGGTGTGATGTAGTCAGCCTAGTAGGGATTGACGCAATAGACCATGTCCTGAACCAAGTGGGTATAAGACAAGTGAAAGGAACGAGGCACGATTCATTGTAGCTGTTGAAGGGTTCGGAAATGGTTCCGAGATCAACCATTGATTTTTGGGTTAATTAGGGATCATGATGTACTACTAGGTGCCACTCATGATCATTCCATAATTAATGGTTAATTATGGACGGTCAAAATAAACCAAGAACCTATAAGGTCACATGCATAACAAATCTTTCGAAGAGACTTAAAGAAGAGTTTGAGAATTGGATTCTCAAGATGAGAGAGATCGAGTTTGGTTGGACCAAACACATAACAAATATGGAAATATTTGTCATGTCAAAAATGTGAAAGGATCATGTCTTATGAAGACGGGTTGGGCATTAAGAGGTTTAATTATAAACCAAACCCATTTGGTTTTAATTAAATGGGTCTTCTTTTGGTTAAGTGCCCAATTAGGGTTTAATGGATGAGATTAACCCTTAATGGTTATGAACTTATGGATTTGATCCACTAACCCATAACCAATTAGGTTTAGAGCCTATATAAAGAGTTGTAAAGGCTAAAACCTAATTAATGGTCGTGGTTAATCCCCTTCTCTTCCTCCTTGCTGCCTACTCCTTCTCCTTCCTCTTCTTGCCACCAACAAGAGTTGTAGGGGTTCTCTTTGCTGCTGGCCCTAGCACGTCCATCTCTTACTTTAGGTCTGGCCAACTCCTCCCCAAGGGAGTGGTGAACTTCGGCTAAGGCTTGGAACAAAGGTTTCTTCCTTTGTACGTTTGGCCGAACCAAGGAGAGTTGGGTTTTGGAGCTTGTCGTCGACCACCAAGGAAACAAGAGTTGTTTCCTATTTTTATTGGGCATATTTCTTGCTTTCCGATCACCCGACCTTCTTGCTTCATCTAGTAGCGAAGAGAAGGTCAAACATGTGGTTTAGAGAAGTTGTCCCTCCAAAGATTTGGCATGGACATGAGTAGAGACGAAGCTCCGTGAGCATCATACGGTTGATGCCCTTCCGGCTCAACATCATCCGGAAGGTATACCTAGGATAAAATTGGTTTTCTCTTAATTTAATGTAAAATTTTATTTGGTGGATATGTCCGTACATGTTGTAATCTTGCAAGCGTGGATGTGTGTGTTGTAATAATTTAGGAAATTATTATATTTTATTTTGCTGCGTTCGTTTATGAAACTACAAAAGCACATCGATGCTTCGGTGGTAACCCAATATATGATACATAAGTCCCTAGTCAATCATCACATAATTGGCTCTATGGCTTACTACTAACAATCTCCCACTAGCACTAGTGTCAATCACTGTAATATCTAATACTCAATGATCTAGTATGACCATCATGCTTTCTCTGTGCCAAAGCCTTGGTTAAATGATCTGCGATGTTAGCATCCATTACTACTCTGCATATCCTCACATCTTTTCTATCAATGATCTCTCGAATGAGATGGAAGCGTCGTAGTATGTGTTTGGTTCGCTGATGAGAGCGAGATTACTTAGCCTGTGCAATAGCCCCAGTGTTTTCACAATAGAGATCTATAGGGTCGTTATGCTAGGAACCACCCCAAGGTTAGTTATGAACTTTCGAACCCAAACAACCTCCTTTACTGAATAAGACACAGCAATATACTCGACTTCTGTCGTAGAATCTACTATTGTGTCTTGCTTTGAACTCTTCCAGCTCACAACACCATTATTTATGCAAAATACATACCCTGACTGTGATCTAAAATCATCCCTGTTAGTTTGGAAGCTTGCATCACTGTAACCCTTTACAGCTAGCTCCTCATCGTCTCCAAATATCAAGAAATATTCTTTCGTTCTTCGTAAGTACTTAAGAATATTCTTGACAGATATCCAATGACTTTCACCTAGATCTGACTAGTATCTGCTCGTCATGCTCAAAACATATGAGACACCGAAGAAAGTACAATGCATGGTGTACATGATAAACCCTATAGCAGATGCATAAGGGATCTGATCCATGCGGTCTCTCTCCTCCTTAGAAGAGGGACATTGAGTCTTCGAAAGACTCACACCATGTGACATTGGCAAAAATCCCTTCTTGGAATTTTGCATGGAAAAATGATTTAGCACCTTGTCAATGTATGTACTCTGACTTAGGCCAAGAAGTCTCTTAGATCTATCTCTATAGATCTTGATGCTCAATATATAGGCTTCTTCTCCTAATTCTTTCATTGAGAAACAATTCCCAAGCCAAGTCTTCATAGACTGCAGCATAGGGATATCATTTCTAATGAGAAGTATGTCATCTACATACAAGATGAGAAAAATTACTATGCTCCCACTAACCCTCTTGTAGGCGCAGGTTTCATCTTCATTCTTGATGAAACCAAACTCTTTGATCACATCATTGAATCGAAGATTCCAGCTTCTAGATGCTTGCTTTAAACCATAAATGGACCTTTGCAGCTTGCATACCTTTCTAGCATGCTTTGGATCTACAAAGCCCTCAGGTTGTGTCATGTACACCTCCTCGAGTAGGTTTCCATTCAGAAACACAGTTTTGACATCCATTTGCTGGATCTCATAATCATGGTAAACTGTAATAGCAAGCACAATCTGAATAGACTTAAGCATCACAACTGGTGAAAAAGTTTTATCATAGTCAATACCATGAATCTACTTGAAACCTTAGCTACCAATCACCCTTTATAGGTATGCATAATATCATCCATGTCGGTCTTTCTCTTAAAGACCCACTTACACCTAATGGGTTTGATCCCTTCAGGTGCCTCAACCAAAGTTCATACTTGGTTAGTATACATGGAATCCATTTCGGACCTCATGGCTTCTAGCCATTTCTCATAATCTGAGCTCATCACAGCTTCCTGATAGGATGTAGGCTCGTTCAACTCAACAAGCATAACGTCATCATGGTTAGACAAAAGAAATGAATATCTCTCAAGCCAACGATGTATCCTATTACACCTTCTAAGAGCTTGGTCTACTTGAACAGGTTGTTGTTCAATAACTTATTGTGCAACAATCTCATCATCCACAACACTTTGTGGTGCCTGTTCAATTTTCATCAAGACCTCAGTGCTATCTATATCTTGAACTTCTTCAAGATGGATTTTACTCCCACTAGTTCTTCTAGAAATGAACTCTTTCTAGAAATATGTCATTTCTAGTGACAAACACTTTGTCATTTCTAGAAATTTGGGGCCGAGTTTGTCGAAGACTTGATGTCGAATATAAGCCTCAAAATCCCAAATCTTCATAAAAGATATTTTGGGACTCGTCCTAGCCCATATCGTATATGGTGTCTTTATTATAGCTTTAGATGGAACGCGGTTAAGTGTAAAGATAGTCGTGTCTAGAGCGAATCCCCAGAAGAAAGTACGTAGATCAATCTGACTAATCATTGATCATACCATATCTAATAAATTATGATTTCTTCATTCGAATACACCATTCCACTGTGGTATTCCAGGTGGAGTGAGTTAAGATATGATCCCACACTCAGCAAGATGGTGACGAAATTGTTGGATAAGCTATTCACCACCTCAGTCTGATCAAAGCATCTTAATACTTTTGCCAAGTTGGTTTTGTACTTCACTCTTGAATTCTTTGAACTTTTCAAATGATTCTGACTTGTGTTTCATGAGATACACATATGTTGGAAGATCGTAGCCCAGCTAGAAGGGGGGTTGAATAGCCCCGATGTCGTAGATGGAATTCGGTCGCTTAATTATCTATGAAAGTGATTAGTGCAGCGAAAATAGAAGCTAAACAAAAACAATTAAGACAAAGCAAGAAGTAAAGAATGCAAATGCTAACGCTGAGATGTAATGTGGTTCGCGGCCCTTGCCACTAGTCCACGGACGATTCGTATGGTGAATTACTCCCTCAATAATCCACTAGTCTCTCCTTTAGCCCAAACAAGGTGGAGGTAAACCTCTTTTACAATAATCACTCCCTTTTACAATAAGATAGAAATAAGAACAAGAAGAGGAGTGTTAAAACGTGTTGGGCACTTGGGAGTATGATTATGAGTGAAGCATTAGCCTCCCACAAGTACCCAAGGCCTCTTCTTATAGGGAAGAGGCCATTCTTCCCTATTGGGCAATGAGCAATCGACTGTTGTTGTAGCTGTTGCCTCATAATGGCTTCATCCACGTTGGCATCCAGCCAACGACTCTCTCATCAGTCGACTGATAGAGCCATCAGTCGAGTGATCCAGGTGATCAGCCGACTCTCAAAATGTTTGTGCATGTGACCACCTTCATCAGTCGACTGTCGTCCCTTGGTAATCGACTGATGGTGCAATCAGTCAACTGCTAAAGCCTAGCAGTCGACTGATGGGCCAGAAGATCTCTAGTCGAACACTGGTCGAGCACCAGTTGAGTGCCATCGACCTAGAGCAGTCGACTGATATCTATATCAATCGACTGGTGTCGGGTAAAACCTCAAACAAATCATTTGTTTGAGTATCTGACTATCAAGTAAACATCAAACCATATGTTTGAGCATCCAACACTTCCATTCGTCGGGTAGAAACCTCAAACTCATGTTTGAGCATCCGACTTACCCATACGTCGGGTAAAACCTCAAACACAAGTTTGAGCGTCCGACACTTGACTTAGTCATTTGGCCAAGTTCACCTATGAGCTACTCGTCCCGGGTTACAATCACTCACTCTCATCTCCCTTGGAGTCCCTCACCGAAGCTCTCTTCGTCTGGCCACATCCCTCAGATGCACCAAGCGCACGACTTTGCTATGTCATCCTTCGTGTCTCACCCTGAAGTCTACTTCCTTTGGCTTCACTCCAATGCTCCTCGTCCGATGGTGCCTCAGATGCACCAAGCCCACGGCTTCCGCAATGCCATCCTTCATTGACTCAAGGACCTGAGCCATGAGATTGTGAACTCACCAATGCTATCATCAAGTTAACCCATGTGTGATTTACTAAGTCCTGCACAACTTAAACACACATATCAAATCAACATAAACATCCTAACTTAAACCTTTGCCACACACATCAAAACCAAACTATACATGGGTTGATTCCCCTAACAACATAGTCGTATCTACTGACATCATCAATAAAAGTGATGAAGTACTAATAGCCTCCTCTAGCAGCGATATTGAAAGGGTCACATACATCAATATGTATGAGTCCTAACAAGTCTGTCGCTCTTTTGCCATGTCAACTAAATGGATTCTTGGTCATCCTTCCTAGAAGATAGGATTCACATGTCTCATATGATTCAAAATCAATTGAGTTCAGTAATCCATCCTTATGGAGTTGGGATATACGACTCTTATTTATGTGACCCAAGCGACAATGCCAGAGATATGTTTAGTTTAAATCATTCGACTTGAATTGTTTAGTATTTATGTTATAGATTGGGTTTTCAAAGTCCATAACATAGAGTGCATTCATAAGAAATGTGATGCAATAGAACATATCATTTAAATGAATAGAACAACATTTGTCCCTTATCAAAAATGAGAAACCTCTCTTGTCCAAACAAGAAATAGAGATAATATTCTTAGTTAAAGCAGGCACACAATAGCACTCTTCTAGTTCCAAAATAAGCCCAGTGGGTAAAGATAAAGAGTATGTTCCTATAGTTATGGCCGCAACTCTTGCATCATTGCCTACTCGTAGGTCCACTTCACCCTTTGTTAATGATATACTCTTTCTTAGGCCCCGCACATTAGTATAAATGTGTGATGCATAGCCGGTATCTAATACTCATGAAGAAGAAATAGATAAATTAACTTCTATAATATATATACCTAAGGCAGAAGTCTCACTTCTCTTTTTCTTAACTTCCTCTAGGTAAAACCTGCAGTTCCTCTTCCAATGTCTAGGCTCATTACAATGAAATCAGGCTCCTTCCTTAGACACCCCACCTTTAGGTTTCATTGCTTTGGCCTTGCTTTTGTCTTGGGTCTTACCCTTTTTTTTTTGGACTTCTTTTTGCCTTTTCCCTTTTTACCATGAGTACATTACTAGGCTTGTTCTTCGTAAGATTAACTTTAGTAGTTCTCAACATGTTGAGCATCTCATGAAGAGGCTTATCAATTTCGTTCATGTTATAACTCATGATAAATTGACTATACCCTTTCGGAAATGATTGCAGGATAAGGTCAGTGGCCAATTCTTGGCCCAGTGAAAATCCTAGTCTTTCAAGGTTCTCTACATACTCAATCATCTTGAGTACGTGAGTTCCTATTGGAATTCCTTCTTGCATCTTGCATGTAAATAAGGCCTTAGAAACCTCAAACCATTCGTGTCTAGCTTGCCGTTGATATAGTTGTTTCAGGTGCTCAACCATATCATGTGCATCCATGTTTTCATGTTTCTTCTGACGCTCAGAATTCATGGTGGCAAGCATTAGGCATGATACATCTAATGCATCATCCTGATGCTTCATCTAAGCATATTTCTCCGCACGAGTGGTTGTAGTGGCAGGTGCTTCAGGAACAAGTTGCTCTATGACATACAGTTTTCGTTCTTGGTTAAGGACAATCCTCAAGTTTCTGTACTAGTCTAGGAAATTAGCTCCGTTGAGCTTGTCCTTCTCAAGGACAGATCGCAGAGAGAGAGTATTTGACGTGTTAGATGACATGGTGATCTACAGCAGTAAAATATAGAAAAAAGTATCACATCTAAATCATTTAATTAGGCCTTTAATTAAATGATGTTCCCATATTATTACAGAGCTTCGGTAGGGGATAGTTATAGATGTAGGCAAACACCTTTTTCCCACACTACTAGCTCCAAGCCCAACAGCTACAAAATCATGTGGGGCAACATCCACATCATACCTCACCTTGAGTTAGCTTTGGCTAATCGCCCATGATTTAGTATGATTAGGTAGGCAATATTTCACCAATTACATCTTATGGAACTCTTTAGAAGAAAAAGGGTCAATATCCAGATTACACATCATCTTGAGTTAGCTTTGGCTAATCGCCCAAGACTTAGTATAATTGTTCTCTTACCCTATATTCCTAATGTTGGTGTAGGGGCACCAGATAATCGAACTTAGGTTTTGATTATGGCAAAAATCTAAAGTTAAGGTCATATTGTTATCTCATGAGCTGAATTAAGTGTGCAGGAAATGGTTAAGCTAAGCTGAAAGTCAGTGACACCCGGAGAATCCTGAGTCGGGAAACTATAGTGGTTGGGCGACACCAGGATAACTTCATGGGAGTCGAAGAACCCAGGTGAAGACTGAAAGCAAAGTGACATATCATAAAGGACCAGAGGTAAGCATGAGTGTGAAGAGAGATGGTAAGGTCGTGTCCTCTGTATGGGGACGACCGTAGGCGGTGATCCGACTAAGACTTCAAGTGGAAGGTCTAGGTCAAGATCAAACAATAAAGAACCGTCATATTTACCAGTTTCTGTGCTAACCTCTTACTGCAGGGAAGTGGCCATGCTGACAGTCGACTACTGGCCATTGGGCAGTCGACTGATTTACATCAGTCGACTGATGGTGATGAATCAGCCTTTTGTGCTAGGTCAAACAAGATAATGTTTGATGCGGCCACTTCGCGATAAGATAAGGTGTCACCTCGTGATAAGTTCCAAAAGTTGAGGATCTACATCAAGACTTATTCCAAGGAACAAATCTATAAAAGGAGGGGAGGACTCCAACCCAAAGATCCATCCATCTTGCTCTCAAAGTGCTCCCGCAATGCCAAAGCCCTAACACCAACGCAACGCCAAGTTCAGAATATCTTCGTCGGCAGCAACAAGTATTAGTTTTTATTTATTGTATTCTTGGTTTTAATCGTAACGAGGTGAGGTAGGCTTGTTGCCTTATCCTCGTGTTTTCGATTTTTGTGATTGTTGTCTCCTACCTCTAATGAGGAGGAGACTCTATAGTGGATTGCCCCTTCATATGCAATCAAGGATAGCAGGGCCTTGGATTAGCAGTCGGTGGGATGTTAACCAAGTAAAAATAAATTATGTTATTTATTTTCCCGCTATTCTTGCTCTTATTTTAATGTCGAAAAGAAAGATTTTACACTCGCTATTCACTTGCCCTAGCTACGCTTCTGGATCCAACAATTGGTATCAGAGCGGGGGCGCTAAGATTTGGTGAAACCACAAATCTAGCACTTTTTTAGTTTTCTTTTCTTATTTTTCGATTCGTGGATTACTCATATTATTTCTCCCGCACTATTAATCCAAGACGAAGTCTTGGTACTCTTTTTTTGGTTGTGTATATGCAAGTATTTCACTTTTGGAGTAGCCGACAGTAAAACGGGCATAACTTTTCGTACAAGTGGAGCCACAAAATGTGCTACCTAGCAAATTGAAGTTCTCTCAGAGATCTACATTCTTATCAAGTTTTACCCTCATAACAAGCTGTCTTCATCCCCAAAACCAATGTTTAGTACCCTTTCGGGGACATCGAAGGTTGTAAGTGCGAAGTTTTTTGTTTAGTCTTTTATCTCTAATTTATTCCTTATTATTTCTTGCATTACTAATCCAAGACCAAGTCTTGGAATTCCTTTTGGTTTTTATTAATGTTTTGCAAGATAATTAATGACCCACAATGAGGGGTATAGTACCACCTGACCTCCTTTCTTTAACGGAAATGATTTTCGTTATTGGAAAGGTCAGATAGAGTGTTTCTTGAAAACACAAGTCGAAACTTGGATAATAATCCAAACCGGCTTTGCTCTACCCCCCAATGATCAAGGGGAGCCCTTGGATTTTGATAAGTGGACCAATGCAACCAAGATGCAAATTGAAGTCGATGCAAAAGCAACCCAAATGTTGCAATGCGGCTTGTCCAAGGAGGAGCTCAACTGAATTTGACCATTCATTAGTACCAAAGACATCTGGAACAAAATAATTGATCTACATTAAGGGACGTCCGATGCTAAGGTATGTAAAAGAGATTTACTATTCAATAAATTGTATAATCTAAAGATGCAGGATCACGAGACCGCTTCGCAACTCCATGCGCGGATCTAAGACATCTTGAACGGCCTACATGCCATTAGACAAAAGGTAGACAAATCGGGATATAATAAGGTATGCTCTTAATGCTTTTCCTAGGACCACCTTATGGACATCCATGGTTTATGCCTAAATGGTATCTACAGATCTATCTAAGGTTAGGTTAGACGAACTTTTTTCAGAATTTGAGTTACATGAACAAACTAACGCGGTCTCGGTCGAGAAAGATATAGCGTTGTTTGCAAGATGAAGACAAAAAGCAAAGAGCAAGATACCTCTCAAAGAAGAAGAATCCAAAGGTGAATCCAAATCGAAATCCGAAGAGGAAATGGAGGTCGAACTAGTCAATCTAGTTCAGAAGAATCATCAAAAAGAAAAGGGAGAAATTGAAGAGCAAGAAACCCCCACAAACACACACATGCTATGGGTGCAACAAGAAGGGGAATTACAAGTCAGATTGCCCAAAAATGAAGCCAAAACACAAGCAACTCAAGCAAGCTTTTCATGCAACTTGGGAGGAGGGAGAAGATCTGGCATTCATGGAGAAACCGGTAGAGTCTGAGTCCGAGCCCGAAGACGACTACAAATCCAACTCCGACTCTGAGGATGAATTCAAGTCAAGACTCAAAGTCGGATCAAAAGAAAAGATTAAGGTAAGTTGTTCATTAATTGCAAACTTATATCATGCAATTAAGTTGCTAAATAGGAAATTGACTAAGTCTGAATCTAGAGTTGAGTCGTTACTTGAGGAGGTTGAAACCCTCAAGCAAGAGGCTACTCTAACCTCTTCAACTAGACAAGTTCAAGAGGGAAACTCAACTCAAGTTGAAAAACTTGAGGAGGAGAATTCTCTCTTAAAAGAACGAGTTCAAAAGGTTGAGGCTAGGTTGAAAAGGTTCACGTTGGAATCCAAGAATCTTAACCAACTACTTGGAACTCAAAGAGTCGTGTACAATAAAGTCAGACTTGGATTTAGGTCAAGGACTACGAATAGATCTTATATGTCTATCGTAAATCGTAGTCATCAATGAGTCCAAGGATGGGCCCCAAAGGTTTTATTGAACTCACATATAAGGACCAATAAGTTTTGGATTCCCTAGGATCAAGTCCACTTTGTGGATAGACCATATTGGTTCAATGGTCCAGGGGGAGCTAACACTAAAATAGTATACCCACTTTCTTAGAAAAATCATTGCATGATTAGTTATTAGAACGGCTAGATAGGATAAATAGTTAGTCAACTTTGACAATATAGTATCAGGATACGGCAAGATAATAGTAAGTTAGGGAAACAACGTCTTGTGTATTCGAGCTAGATAAGGCGTATCTAGCTTGGTGCTTTTGGCTGAGTTGAACTAGCTGAAGCTACCTCGTCGTATCCTAAACTAGTTAGACCAAGAAGTAACCATAAGTGACTTAAGTGATATTTTCTTGAATTTGGTTTTGTCTAAAGAAGTGGTCGTTGTTCCGATCAAAGAAGGCCCTTGTGCCTCACCACGACCTGGAAGCTAGTTTCTCGAAAATTACTTAACAATCTAAAGGTTAAGTCCGAATCTAACCCAAGATTGACTATCTTTAATCAAGTTCAAATCATCTCACAAAATATATAAGGTGAACAAATTCTGAGACACATAAAATGGGTGAGATGTTAAGGATAATTGAAATACACTTAACATAACCTTTTCAAAATACTACCTATTTTCTCAACTATTGTACTTAACGAATATTTACAACTCTCTAGGCCAAAGTTTAGTGCCCCCTACATCTCTTATACTTCATATATTTGACTAAGGGGGAGAGCAAACTAATACTAACAGTTATATTACAAACCTTTAAAGTTTTGGTGCAGAGGGACACACCTCGAACAAATCTATCTAACTATTGTTAGATGCATGTTTGGGCTCATAGTTGATTTATCTTTAATAATTCTAGATACATGTTATTTTTAAACCCCTTATTTTATATAAAAACCCTGACACCTTTTTTGATATATGACAAAAGGGGGAGAAGAGAAAAAGTTAAGGGGGAGTAATAAAAATTTAATTTTAAAAAAATTCAAAGTATCTCTTTCAAAACTCACCTAGGGTTAAGGGGGAGTTTTTGAATGGAGGTTGATCATTTACTCTACTTATTTTATGCTTTAATATTTTTCCTTAACTTTGTGTCGGTTTGCCATTGATCAAAATGGGGGAGATTATTAGTGCAGGGGCACTAGATAATCGAACCTAGGTTTTGATTATGGAAAAAAATCCAAAGTTAAGGTCATATTGTTATCTCATGAGCTGAATTAAGTGTGTAGGAAATGGTTAAGCTAAGTCGAAAGTCAGTGACACCTAGAGAATCCCAAGTCGGAAAACCGTGGTAGTCAAGTGACACTGGGAGAACTTCATGGGAGTCGAAGAACCCAGGTGAAGACTGGAAGCAAAGAGACATGTCATAAAAGACCAGAGATAAGCACGAGTGCGAAGAGAGATAGTAAGGTCGTGTCCTTTGTATGCGGACGATCGTAGACAACGATCCGACTAAGACTTCCAGTAGAAGGTCTAGGTCAAGATTGGACGGTAAGAAACCATCATATTTACCATTTTCCATGCTAACCTCTTACTGTAGGGAAGTGGTCAGACTGGCAGTCGACTGATGCACATCAGTCGACTGATGGAAGGCATCGGTCGACTGATGGTGATGAATCAGCCTTTTGCACTAGGTCAAATAGGATAATGTTTGACACGACCACTTCACAATAAGATAAGGTGTCACCTCGTGATAAGTTCTAAAAGTTGAGGATCTACATCAAGACTTTTTCCAAGGCACAAATCTATAAAAGGAGGGGAGGACTCCAACCCAAAGATCCATCCATCTTGCTCTCAAAGTACTCCTGGAACGCCAAAGCCCTAACGTCGTCATAACGCCGACGCAACACCAAGTTCAGAATATATTTGTCGGCAACAACAAGTATTAGTTTTTATTTATTGTATTCTTGGTTTTAATCGTAACAAGGTGAGGTAGCCTTGTTGCCTCATCCTCGTGTTTTCGATTTTTGTGATTGTTGTCTCCTTCCTCCAACGAGGAGGAGACTCTATAGTGGATTGCCCCTTCGTACGCGATCAAGGATCGCAGTGCCTTGGATTAGCAGCCGGTGGGATGTGAACCAAGTAAAAATAAATTGTGTTATTTATTTTCCCACTGTGCTTGATCTTATTTTAATGTAGAAAAGAAAGATTTTACGCTCGTTATTCACCCCTCCCCCCTAGCGACGCTTCTCGATACAACACCTATCTTTTAGGATATGCCTTTAAGTTCTCAATCTATTGAGAAAACTTAGTTAAGTCTCACCTAAAGGTCAATAGAGGGACATCACAATTGTCCACTCGCACTCTACCAATATAAAATGTGTCACTTTGCTTTGGCAAACCCAACAATAAATGATCGAGGTAGTAGTGAGTATCAAACTTTTGTAGGCATATCTATATTGACTTAATTAAGATAAAAATATTATCTAACATGCATCACATACACAAAAAGCATATATCAACAACATATAAGCTTAAGCGTGACATGGTCATGGCCTGAATCTACGATCTCCTCAAGCCAATGAGAAGAGCGATGGGTCAACCTAGGGATAGAATCTTCTCCAAGTGTGTCATTTGGTTGTTATATGTCATCAACATTCTTCTTGTAACTTCATCCTCCAATTGACTTTCCACTCATCATTTTGTACATTACAAAATAAGAATACTCGAGTTACATTCGAGTCTAGATCTATTTTACAACTAGAAAAATAGAGAGGGAGGCACGACACACATGTCGTATTATGAGTTACAACACCCACATACACATAATGACACGTAGGCTGTATTATGAATTACAACATAATCCAATCTCATTGGGGTAAAGGGACATAACCATGCACCATGGAAACCAACATTCACAAAGATCTATGAGATGCAAATTTTATTATTATGCTAAACATGACTTATAAGCCGCTACGACACGGCGATCCCATTAGCTAGTTCGCGGGCGGGGTCAAGGGCTAGTGCCCCTTGGGGGGTGCAAGGGGCATTGCCCTGTTGGGATGTATACTGAAAAGTCTATCTTTTGTATGAACATCTTTATTTTTGAAATAAGAATCACATGATAATTGTTTGCATATTTATGGTTATGCATATTTTCTAATACATTACATTGTAGATAACATGGTGTGTAGTGTCACACGGTAGATCATGTTATCAGCTCCTTGTAGAGTATAAGTAAAGACTCACAACCGAGATGACTTTAGACAAACCATTGGTATGATTGTAGTGTGATTTGGTATTGGTTTGTCTTGACCATAGAATCACACTATTACACTTTGTGTGTATTGAGCAGGACCGACATAGAGGTGATTCGATTCATTGCTGACTACATAATCGAATTGGACCTCAGATATTATATTGTACATGCTCTTAATCCCGATATAATAATGGACACATATACTTAGTATTCATTTCTTTGATTTACCAATGGGCGAGATTTATAGAGTAAATCGATAGGCTCAGTAAGTTGGGAAATGATATTATTTATATGGTGTGTCGTTGATTATAGGAGGAAATCGTGTCCTATATATTAGGATGATGATGTCCCCTTGAGGAGCTCATAAAGGTTCATCATGTAAACTCTGTAGGTGGACTTAGTCCGGCATGATGATAAGGTTGAGTGGTACTACTCATGGAGTTAGATGTTGATTAATTAATTGTCAGTAAATTAATTAATCGATGGACATTTGAGATCTTAAACACGGGGAGATAAATGTACAAATAATATATGGAGCCCATATTGACTTATGGAGGTTGGTGAGGTAGATCAATGATAATCCTCTAGTGGAATGGATTATCATTAATGGATCGGACTTTATGTGGGCTTGATCCATTGGGTGGCCAAGATCCAACTCCTCCTCATGGTCCCTATTGTAGCCTATTAAAACTTCATGAAGCCTAGATCCAATGGTTGAAAATAAAACTCTAGATCCGACGATTGAGATTAAATCTCTAAATCCGACGGTTAAGATTAAATCTCTAGATCCGACGGTTGAGATTAAATCCCTAGAACCGATGGTAGAGATTAAAACAAGGCTTAAGCCTAACTCTATAAAAGGAGGGATTAGGGTGGGTGGCAAAGAGAATGAGAGGAAAAAAGGATTAGGGTTTGGGCGGCTAGGGCTTGGAGGCTTGGGCGGCCACAATTAAGGAAAATAATTCCTTTCTCTTCTTCTTCTTGTTGGCCGGTGCCCAAGACTTGCTTCTCCTCTCCTTGCCCGGCATTCAAGCTCTTGTTTCTCTTCTCCTTGGCCAGTGGAAACAAGGGTTAGGGTAATTCCTTGGAGCTCTTGGCCGGCGCCCACTTCCTCATCTCTTCTTCTTGTTGGTCGACGGCAAGCATCAAGGTTGGTGCTTGGTGGTTGGCTAAAGGAAGGAGAAGAGTTTTGTTTCTATACTTCCTCTTGTTGGAGTGAGCAAGGAAAGGAAGATCGTGATCTAGGAGGCTTCTACTTTTGGAAGATCATCACCCACACGACGTCCAAAAGGAGGAAGGGCATACAATAGAAGATCGAGAGATATAACGCTTGTTTATATTCTTTTGTAACATGTCTATAATTGTTTTTCAATCATATACATGTTGTATATTCTGTTTTGTGGTTAAATTAACTTGGACCCCGAATACAAACACAAAAGTCGCCGATCCATACAACGTTTGTTCCGCGGCTAATCATAGAATAGAGGTTGGTTGCTTGAACAACAAGTTTGTTCAAGTGACTACTCTAATCGAATAGCACGATGATGAAACGGGTGCTTGGGTAATCCCTCTTATCAAGCATAAATTTTTTTTATCCAGGGACGTAGAAGGGATCGCCATGAACAAGCGACCGAGTTGAAGTGGGAAGCAAAGTTTCCTACCTTCAAGTGGTATCAGAGCCATGGTTTCCGGTTTTGTGTGTTTAGGATTCGGTTACTTTTATGCACTTTTCATATATTATATGTGCCGGATAATAGTAGGATGTGCGTAAGTTAACTTTTTGGTTGCAGGTATAGGATCCAACTATTATAGTCATATGTGTGTATGTGATTGTATATGTGTAATTGTATATTTTGTCGAATCCTCATGATTGACGAGGCTAGTATTTAATTTTTGTAATTAGATATGAAATTGTTTAGCCACTCATTTTATTTAAGTTTACTTTCGATCTAGATTTCATGTACACTCCCTCGTAGAGTATAGGATCGATGGATGTAAATTAAAATAGTTTTTCTCGGCTCGGATCTCCGGATGGCTTGTACATGGCGTAGGGAGGAGTGGACGAGATGGCTATACGACGGGAGACATATTGAAGACAAAAGCCATAATAGTTGGAAAATATTTTTTTTCATATTTATTGCTTATTGTTTGATATGCATATCGTAGGCTAGAAAATTGCTCAATTTTAAATTACTAAGTGGGAGAGGGATATTTTTATAAATTCCCACAACCTCCATTACGATTTGACATGTGATGCAAACAAACTTGCGCGTCGGCTCTGAGTGCCTTCCTCCCCATCGGATGAGTTTGTTTATGGATCACAAGGTCGAATATGGTTATAGGAAACTATTAAGGAGTGTGTATACTTCTGTTAGTAATATATGAGAGATGTCCTAAGGCAATCGCCTTATGTATGAACCATTTATATGATAAATGAAGATTCACTATTTGAGTATACATGTTTTATGTATTTGATTGGATCTTAAACTCATTTACTGAATGTCCACGATACGATTCACAGCATGAGAGAATTTGTGATTGGATCACAATTAGTGAGTATCTCTACATGTGTAATTGTGATGTATCGGAATTATCCCTAGTCGATGAATTGATGGATTTGGACACCATCAATTCTGTTGAGACTAGCACGAGGTATACTCCTTGGTGTATCCAAGCAGCTGATTCTCACTGGCTGGAGACATAGTGATGTCCGGAGTTAATCATGGATGCTAGTTATGGTAACTAGTTCATTGGAGTGACCAGCCGTAAGACTTCATATGGTTCTCTGCATATATAGATATGTCAATGAAGTTCTTACTGTGGCTTAAGTGCGATGTTCCTTTGACTTGCAGTATTCAAGTCATCTTGATCATGGAGACTTATGCTTTGACATCTTAAGCAAACATCTCTAAGGAGATGTGGACCCGGGATGATTGGGTATAAGTCAAAGTGATCGAAGGTGTTTGAATAGCCTATAAAGGATTCACCACTCCTTGCGAGGAGATGTATACCCATGGCCTCTCGTCGGATTGTTACTAAAGTCTTTGGCCAAAGCATTACATGTTTAGAGTAAGGTACTCTTCGATACATGTGCAAGAACTAGAACTGTGGGACGAGGAAATGATACTTGGGCTAGGTGTGACATAGTCACCCTAGTGGGACCGACACAATAGACCATGTCCTGAACCAAGTGGGTATAAGATGAGTGAAGGGAATGGGGCACGATTCATTCGAGCATCAAGGGTTTCGAAATAGTTACGGATCAACCGTTGATCTTTTGCTAATGGGGATCATGATGTACTACTAGGTGCCACTCATGATCGTTCTATAATTAATGGTTAATTATAGACGGCCAACATAAACCGAGAACCTATTTGGTCACACGCACAACAAGCGTAATCCAAAGGATTTAAAACGAGCTTGAGAATGGGATTCTCAGACCGAGAGAAACTAGGTTTGGTTGGACCAAACATAAAGCGAGCATGAAATCATTTCAGTCGCAATGGAAGCGTGGATGGGCCGTGTCTTATGAAGACATAATGGATGAACCAAAATGGTTTGGTTCTAATCCAATGGAGGAGAATAAACCAAAGGGTTTGGTTTATTTTAAACGAATGAACCAAAAGTTGGTTCGGTTCGTTTTAACTTAAAATAAACCATCATGGTTTGGTTTATTTTAACTTATCTTAATGGAGCGGGTTAACGGGCCTAATGGTTATGATCCAATAACCATTAAGAGAATTAGTTCTCTATAAAAGAGGGCTTAATGGATAATTAAGCCCTAATCAAAACCCTAGCTTGGAGTTGCCGCCCAACCTAGTTGTGCCGCCCAACCTCCATTGCCGCCCAGCTTGTTGTGCTGCCGTCGAGCTCCTTGCCGGCATCCAAGCTTCAGCCGGTGAACCCTCCGGCGACCCTCCGGTGATCTTCCTAGGCCTCGGTGAAAAGGTGAGCACTTGGCTTCCTTGTTTTGGCCGGCGCCTACTCCTCCACCAAGCTGTCCAGTTTTCTGGACAGCTTCTTCTCCTCTCGTCGGAGCGTCGTTTGGACGGCGGTTAGAGCTCCGACAGCGGCTAACTTACCGGGGATTCGATCTCCGGTAATCCTCTGAGGTGGAGGACGAAGGATTCGTCAATTGGTTGACGAATACCTCTCCGGAGAAGCGAGTTTTGAGAACTCGTATTAGGATCCGAATTTGGATTCGGATCGTGATCATCTCTCGATCACGTCGTCTTCAACATGAGGCTAGTAACCCGTACGAAGACGAAGCTCGTGGCTTAGCGAAGTCATCCCGAGGAACTCGGCGTGGATACGGATAGAGACGATTCTAGCGAGGATCGTTCCGGTTGATGCCGTTCCAGCTACACGTCATACGAAAGGTATAACGTAGATAAATTTCCTTTTATTGCAAATTTAAATTTACGGTTATGTCTACACTTGTTGTAATATGCATGCGTGTGTTGTGTGTGTTGTAATAAATGTAGATTTATTATTTTTATTGCTTCCGCTGTGTTCATGTTTACGAAACATGATCGAACACACACACGCCGCGGTGCCGGAAACCCAATAGTGGTATCAGAGCCCAGGTTGTGTTTCGACATAATTGTAAAAATCATTTTGCGATAGTCATAATGTATTTCTAGAAATTTTCTAATTTTGGAAATTTAGAAGTATTTATGGAAATTTTTCAATTTTGGAAAGTCTAGAAGCATTTATGGAAATCTTCCACTTTTGGAAAGTTGGAAGTATTTATGGAAATTGATATTTTCCATAAATAAAATATTTGATTAGATTCTGGAAATTTGTTTCCTAATTTAATCATGATTTGATTTGGGAAATCAAATCTTAAAATATTTTATTTCCATAAGTAGTTTTAATGATTTAGGAAATTGGTTTCCTAAATAGATTTTTCTTAATCAAATAATTCCATGAATAAAATATGTGATTAGATTTGGAAATTTGTTTCCTAATTTAATTATGATTTGATTTGGAGAATCAAATCTTAAACATATTTTATTTTCATAAATAGTTATGACATATAAGGAAATATATACATGACATAATTGTATGCCATGTAAATGCATTAGATGCATAATATTATGCCATGCGTGTCGTGACATGTAGATGTATGCCATGTCATGTAGATAATAGTTATTTGCATGCAAAGAGGATGAGAAATAAAAACCCTTAAACAATATTAAATCCTACACCTTCCATTAATATGGTTAGAACCAGAGTTCCGTTTCTTGTTTGGGTTGTTGGACTCTCTCCAAGCCCGGCTCGAACCCGAACATGTTCAAACCATGGAATAGTTTAATACTAATATGGTAAGAGTCGAGTCAATCGTTAAACTTTGGTTGTTGGACTCTCTCCAAAGTGAGCTAATTGGTTGAATGCTCTAACCATATTAAAACTATTTGATTAATGGGTTGGCTTTAACCTGGAGCATCGGCTTGTTGGACTCTCTCCAAGGTCGATGTAAAGGGAGGTGAAGTTGGGTGCTATGCATATGATGCATACTTGTTAATGTGTTAACAACCCGATGTATGTGTGAACATTCAATTAGTTGATAGCACATTGTGATAGTTGCATATACGTGATATGCAATCGGTATAGATGATACCTACCGTCGTAGTTATGAATGGCTTGTTGGACTCTCTCCAAGGTTGTTCATAACTATGATGGATATCAGCCCATTCGGAGATGGACCTACGATCTCCCGAAGTGATTTTGGGGTTTTTGAAATTCGAAAAATGAATGGGATTTATAAATGTATATTGATGCATTTTAAAATCATTTTCTCATATATGCTCATTTTGTATTTCTAAAATTGATCATGATGTCTTTGAATTTGCGTTCCATTTTGGATTTGAATAAATTGACTGGGCCAAGCTTCATGGACTGGCTTAGAAGCTTGAGAATTATTCTCAAGGTTGAAAAGCTTACAAATGTCCTCGAAGCGCCTCTTCCCGCCCGTCCTAGTGACGATGCAACTCTGGACCAATTGTTAGCCTATCAGAAACATGTGAGTGATTCTGAACAAATGAGTCGCATCATGCTAGCCGCGATGGAACCCAAGCTACGAAAGCAGCATGAGCATATGGATGCTCATATCGTAGTCCTTCATCTTTGTGAGTTGGTTGATGAGCAAGTGAGATTCGAAAGGTTCGAAGTCTCAAAGCTCCTCTTCACCTCTGAGATGCTAGAAGGTTCATCGTGATCTTGCTCAATATCTTTGAAGGCTGTGGAGTCTTAGAAGCATGAGCGAGGGGGCCGGTCTTTATTAGTTGATTCCTCGAAGAAAGGTTCTAAGAGGAAGTCAAAGGAACAGGAAGGGAAAGAAGAGAAGGGCTAAGAAGGTAGAACTAGCACAAAGGAAACTTGCCATCATTATGGCAAGGAGAGCCATTCTTGAAGAAAGTGCAAGATTTATCTTGAGTCCGTGAAGAAGAATAAGGCATCGGATGCCCCATCTTCTTGATATCTTCTTTATTGATTGTCATTCTATTCCTCGGACACTTGGGTATTGGATCGGTGTGGCTCACATATATGTAATGACATACATGGGCTAAGGAATAGAAGAAGACTCGTCAAGGGAGAGTCAAATTTACGTGTTGGGAATGGAGCAGCAAGGTTCTTTTCGCCATCGGAACATATTTGTTGAAACTCCCTGCAAGACTTGTCTTAGAACTGGACAATTACTTTTATGTTCCTTCGTTGATAAAGAACATCATTTCTATTTCTTGGTTAAATAGAAATGGGTACCATTTGACTTTTAGTAACAATTGTTGTTACATAACTTTGAATGGAGTTCTTTATGGGACTGGAACTTTAAGCAATGGTGTTTATACGTTGGACGTATCCAGTGATGTTTTCAATATCGAAGCGAGCAACAAGCGTGCTCGAAAGGATAATCAAATAGTCTCCTATATGTGGCATTGTCGTCTTGGCCATATAAGCAAGAAACGCATGCCCGAATTACACCGATGTGGAATTCTGGAATCGTTTGAATTGGATTCATACGATACATGCGAATCATGCTTAAAAGGCAAGATGACTAAGTTACCTTTTACAGGAAAAGGTGAACGAGTGGGAGAGTTGCTAGGCCTAATACATAGTGATGTATGTGGACCTATGTCAACTCAAGCTTTAGGAGGCTATAGCTACTTCATTACCTTCACCGATGATCACTCACGGTTTGGGTATGTGTTCTTGATGAAACACAAGTCTGAAGCCTTTGAAAGGTTCAAAGAATTCAGAAATGAAGTAGAGAAACAACATGACAAGAGTATTAAAATACTTCGATCGGATCGAGGTGGTGAATACTTAAGTCAAGAGTTTCTTGATTATCTAAGAGACAATGGCATATTGTCTCAATGGACTCCGCCATATACACCACAGCATAATGGTGTATCTGAGAGGCGTAACCGGACCTTGTTGGACATGGTCAGGTCAATGATGAATCATGCGACTCTTCCCAAGTCCTTTTGGGGCTATGCACTTCAGACAGCTGCTTACTTGTTAAACAGAATGCCTACCAAGGTAGTCTCAACTACTCCATATGAGATATGGAATAGTAAGAAACCTCATGTATCTTACTTGAAGATATGGGGTTGTCCTGCTTATGTAGCCAATTTATATCGGACAAATTGGATGCTAAGTCGATAAATGTCTATTTATTGGATACCCTAAGGAAACAAGGGTTACCAATTCTATCATCTGTGGAACAAAGGTGTTTGTTTGAGGCATCTTTGTGTTTCTAGAAGAGTTTCTCTTGCAAGAAAGCAGTGGGAGTGTCGTCGAGCTTGAGGAGGCTCGAGAGACTCAAATAGACATTGATGAGATACAGTGAAGCCAACAGCGGTAAATGACTCATAGTGATGAGCAATCAATTTGGACCTATTGTAACACCACATCTTCGTAGATCAGTAGAACCATAATATTCACGAGAGATATGGATTTCTCGTAAGTGAATCGAGCGCGTGTTACTCATTGATGATGAGAGCCTACAGTTATGAAGAAGTCTTGACAAGTTGAGAAAGGGATAAGTGGCTTGGTGCCATGAAGTCGGAAATGGATTCCATGTATGAAAACCAAGTTTGGAACTTGGTTGACCCACTGAAGGATAAAGCCTATAGGGTGCAAGTGGGTTTTCAAGAAGAAAAGCGACATGGATGGTAATGTGATTACCTATAAGGCTAGATTGGTGGCGAAAGGATATGCGTCAAAAACAAGGTGTTGATTATGGCGAAACCTATTACTTTGTAGCTATCTTAAATCCATTCGGATGCTCCACGGCCATAGCGGCTCATTATGATTATGAGATATGGCGGATGGATGTGAAAACGGCTTTCCTTAATGGAAACACCTTTCGAGGGCGTGTATATGATACGGACTGAGGTTTCACATCGGTTGATAAAACCAAGGTATGCAAATTGCGGCGGTCCATTTATGGATTGAAGCAAGCATCCGAGAATTTGGAATATCCGTTTTGATGAGACAATCAAAAGTTTGATTTCTCACAAAATCGAAGAACCTTGTGTGTACAAGAAGGTTAGTAGAGTGCGATCGTGTTCCTAGTATTGTATATCGATGACATACTACTTATAGGAAGCGATGTTTCAATCTTCTGATCAGTGAAGGTTTGGTTATCCAAGACATTCTCCATGAAAGACACAGGAGAAGCAACCTACATCCTCGGGATTAAGATCTATAGAGATAGATCGAAGCAGTTGCTTGGTCTTTCGCGATCTACATATATAGGCCAAGTGCTAAAGAGGTTTAGCATGTCGGAATCAAGAAAGGTTTCTTACCCATCGGGCATGGGTACACCTTTGAAGTCTATGTGTCGCGCGCGAAGGCGAGAGGATTTGCATGAGTAAGATTCCTATGCATCCGATAGGATCTATCATGTATGCTATGTTATGTACGAGGCCCGATGTATCGTATGCTCGAGTGTCACGGCGGATACGATCCGATCGGGAATGGATCATTGGGTAGGCTGTTAAGGCGATCCTTAAGTACTTGAGAAGAACTAAGGATGTGTTCTAATATATGGAGAAGGGACATGGTGATATGCGGGTATCGGATGCGGACTTCGAGACGGACAAGGATGATTCAGTCTCGATCTGGATCGTGTTCACCTTGAATGAGCGCGATGAGTTGGAAAAGTTCCAAACAAGAGGCATGGCGGATTCTACCGCGAGGCGAGAATACATTGCGGCGAGCGGCAAAGGAAGTGGTTTGGATCAAAAGTTCGTTCATGAACTTGGTGTGATTCCGGCCATTGTTGAAGCAATCTGGTCTCTGCGACAACAATGGAGCAATTGCCTGCGAAGAGCCAAGGTCTCATCAGCGATCCAAATATGTGCCGCAGCTATCATCTTATCGGAGAGATCATCGGTAGGAGCGAAATACAAATCGAGAAAATTCCCCTTTGAAAGGAACTTAGCGGATCCTTGACTAAGGCATTACCTCAAAATAAGTTTGAGGTCATGTTAGAGCTTATGGTATTGGATATCGTAGCGATTGGCATTAGGCCAAGTGGGAGTCTGTTAGTAATATATGAGAGATGTCCTAAGGCAATTGCCTTATGTATGAACCATTTATATGATAAATGAAGATTCACTATTTGAGTATACATGTTTTATGTATTTGATTGGATCTTAAACTCATTTACTGAATGTCCACGATACGATTCACAGCATGAGAGAATTTGTGATTGGATCACAACTAGTGAGTATCTCTACATGTGTAATTGTGATGTATCGAATTATCCTAGTCGATGAATTGATGGATTTGGACACCATCAATTACATCGAGACACAGTATACTCCTTGGTGTATCCAAGCGGTGATTCTCCTTTGGTGGAGACATAGTGATGTCGGAGTTAATCGTGGATGCTAGTTATGGTAACTAGTTCATTGGAGTGACCGGTAGTAAGACTTCATATGGTTCTCTGCATATATAGATATGTCAATGAAGTTCTTACTGTGGCTTAAGTGCGATGTTCCTTTGACTTGCGGTATTCAAGTCATCTTGATCATGGAGACTTATGCTTTGACATCTTAAGCAAACATCTCTAAGGAGATGTGGCCCCGGGATGATTGGGTATAAGTCGAAGTGATCGAAGGTGTTTGAATAGCCTATAAAGGATTCACCACTCCTTGCGAGGAGATGTATACTCATAGCCTCTCGTCGGATTGTTACTAAAGTCTTTGGCCAAAGCATTACATGTTTAGAGTAAGGTACTCTTCGATACATGTGGAGTAACTAGAATCCGTAGGACGAGAAAATGATACTTGGGCTAGGTGTGACGTAGTCAGCCTAGTGGGGACTGACACAATAGACCATGTCCTGAACCAAGTGGGTATAAGATGAGTGAAGGGAATGGGGCACGATTCATTCGAGCTCTTGAAGGGTTTGAGAAATAGTTACGGATCAACCGTTGATCTTTTCGGTTAATTGGGGATCATGATGTACTACTAGGTGCCACTCATGATCGTTCTATAATTAATGGTTAATTATAGACGGCCAACATAAACCGAGAACCTATTTGGTCACACGCACAACAAGCGTAATCCAAAGGATTTAAAACGAGCTTGAGAATGGGATTCTCAGACCGAGAGAAACTAGGTTTGGTTGGACCAAACATAAAGCAAGCATGAAATCATTTCAGTCGCAATGGAAGCGTGGATGGGCCGTGTCTTATGAAGACATAATGGATGAACCAAAATGGTTTGGTTATAATCCAATGGAGGAGAATAAACCAAAGGGTTTGGTTTATTTTAAACGAATGAACCAAAAGTTGGTTCGGTTCGTTTTAACTTAAAATAAATCATCATGGTTTGGTTTATTTTAACTTATCTTAATGGAGCAGGTTAACGGGCCTAATGGTTATGATCCAATAACCATTAAGAGAATTAGTTCTCTATAAAAGAGGTCTTAATGGATAATTAAGCCCTAATCAAAACCCTAGCTTGGAGTTGTCGCCCAACCTAGTTGTGCCGCCCAACCTCCATTGCCGCCCAGCTTGTTGTGCTGCCGTCGAGCTCCTTGCCGGCGTCCAAGCTTCAGCCGGTGAACCCTCCGGCGACCCTCCGGTGATCTTCCTAGGCCTCGGTGAAAAGGTGAGCACTTGGCTTCCTTGTTTTGGCCGGCGCCTACTCCTCCACCAAGCTGTCCAGTTTTCTGGACAGCTTCTTCTCCTCGTCGGGCGTCGTTTGGGCGGCGGTTAGAGCTCGACAGCGGCTAACTTACCGGGATTCGATCTCCGGTAATCCTCTGAGGTGGAGGACAAAGTTCGTCAATTGGTTGTGAATACCTCTCGGAGAAGCGAGTTTTGAGAACTCGTATTAGGATCCGAATTTGGATTCGGATCGTGATCATCTCTCGATCACGTCGTCTTCAACACGAGGCTAGTAACCCGTACGAAGACGAAGCTCGTGGCTTAGAGAAGTCATCCCGAGGAACTCGGCGTGGATACGGATAGAGACGATTCTAGCGAGGATCGTTCCGGTTGATGCCGTTCCCGCTACACGTCATACGAAAGGTATAACGTAGATAAATTTCCTTTTATTGCAAATTTGAATTTACGGTTATGTCTGCACTTGTTGTAATATGCATGCGTGTGTTGTGTGTGTTGTAATAAATATAGATTTATTATTTTTATTGCTTCCGCTGTGTTCATGTTTACGAAACATGATCGAACACACACACGCCGCGGTGCCGGAAACCCAACAACTTCCCCATCAGGTGGCACATAACCCGAGATAATTACCTTGGTATCGAGTAATGGTGAACACTTAGATACAAATATAAGTATCCTCCCCATCGGAGTCACTGCTTTTTTTTTGTAGGGACGAAGGGGAACCAACTATTAATTTTACTTGTCAAAAGGTTAGGTTGACAAGATAGTAAAATTAATGGGTAAAACCTCCTCTTACAAATGTAGAATTCGTATACATCCACACTATCGTGGCATACGATATTCTCAATATTTTAAGGTGTTGGTTGATTTTAAAATTTTATTGTTTGAGGAATCAATAATTTTTTGAAAGCTAATGTTTTTGAACTATGTGATTCTCAGGTATTCTTTCAAAATGACTTTCAACCAGCTTGCTGTGATACTGAAAGAAAATAAATTTACTGGACCCAACTATGTTGATTGGAAGAGGAATCTTGATATTGTCTTGACTGCTGAGGAATATAAATATGTACTCCTCGAATAGTGCCCTCCTAAGCCTGCAGATGATTCTGGGGAAAAGGAGAAGAAGAGTTATAAGAAGTGGATTAAGGCCGATGAGATGGCGCGGTGTTATATTTTGGCATCTATGTCAAATGTACTACAACATCAGCATCAAGCCATGCCCATTGCTTATGACATGATGCTCAATCTCAAAGATCTTTTCGGACACCAGAATCGGGCTGCTAGGCAGGAAGCCATGAGAAACTTGATGACGACCACCATGATCGAGGGAACACCCATAAGGGATCATGTTCTCAAGATGATGACTCATTTGAATGAGCTGGAAGTCCTCGGAGCTAAGATCGATGGGGAAACCCAGGTCGATATCATTCTCCAGTCTCTACCTAAGAGTTTTGAGTAGTTTCGCCTGAACTACAACATGAACAAGAGGTTATATTCGTTGGCGGAGCTTCTGACAGAATTCTAGGCGACAGAGGGGCTTTTTCGTCAGAGTGCTCAGGCGCAAGCCATGGTTGCCTAAAAGGTTTCTACTTCTAAGCTGAAAGGAAAGAAGAAGAAGAAACAAGCTAGGGCAAAGGCAGTGGGAGGAACTTAGGGAGGAGTGAAGAAGCCGAAAGGCAAGTGCTTCACTTGTAAGAAGACTGGATACTAGAAGAAAAACTGCCTCAACCGGAAGCAGAACAAAGGTATATCTTTTAGTCTAGTCGTTGAAACATGTTTAGCGGTGTTATCTACCGGCACCTAGTGTGTAGATACGGGAGCCACTGATCATGTCTGCAATACTTTGCTGGGGTTCCAGGAAACTAGACGACTAGCTAAGGGGGAGAATACCATATACTTGGGTGATGCCACAAAGGTGGCGACTATAGCAGTGGGAGATGTTTATTTGTCTTTTGAGAAAAATAAAGTTTTGGTTTTTAAGAATTGCCTTTATGTACCTTTATTTAGAAAGAATTTGATTTCGGTTTCTAAATTGTTTATGGATGGATATTCTATTTTTTTTAATGACAGAGTTATTATAAAAAGGAATAGGAAGATTATCTGTTCTGGTGCATTGATAGAAAATTTATATACACTTGAACCAAAAGATCCCATGATGCAAATAGAAGTTAATAACTCATCTTCTAATTCCAATAATAGAAAAGAAACTTCGAAGATGAACCAAACATATCTTTGGCATCTAAGACTTGGTCATATTAACCTAAGCAAAATTCAAAGGTTGATAACTGTGGGACCTCTGGGTTCATTAGTGGTGGAAGATTTCCCAACCTGCGAATCTTGCTTGGAGGGTAAAATGACCAAGAGGCCTTTTAAGGCCAAGGGGTATAGAGCCAAAGATATGTTGGAGTTAGTTCATTCTGATTTATGTGGTCCTATGTCTATCCAGGCAAGAGGTGGTTTTGAATATTTCCTCTCCTTTATAGACGATTATTCAAGATATGGATACATTTACTTGATGCGCCGCAAGTCTGAATGCTTTGACAAGTTCAAAGAATTCAAGGCTGATGTGGAGAAACGTCAAGGTAAAAGTATCAAGACACTACGATCTGATCGTGGTGGTGAGTACCTCTTGGGAGAGTTTAGGAATTACTTATCAGAGGATGGGATTCAATCCCATTTGTCTGCACCTGGCACACCCCAGCAGAATGGTGTAGCAGAGCGAAGGAATAGGACTCTTATGGAGATGGTTAGATCGATGATAAGTTATTATGAGTTGTCAGATTCGTTCTGGGGATATGCTCTAGATACGGCAGTGTATATTCTAAACTTAGTACCATCTAAATCAGTGTCTTCTACTCCCACAGAATTGTGGACTCGGCGAAAGCCTAGTCTGAGACATATTCAGATTTGGGGGAGTCCAGCACATGTGTTGAAGGCAGATGCTGATAAATTGGAGCCTCGTATAGAGGTACGCATGCCCGTTGGCTATCCTAGAGGAATAAAGGAGGTTTGTTTTATAGTCCTAGAGATCAGAGGGTGATCGTTAGCACGAACGTCAGATTTCTAGAAGAAGACTATGTGATGAACCACAAGCCCATGAGTAAGATTGTTCTGGAGGAATTGAAAGGGGAAGTCACTTCTTCAGTACCACCGGTACAAGAGGATATACCATAAGTCACTGCACCGCGTGTCACAGAGGATACACAGGTGATACCTCATCGTAGTGGGAGGGTTGTGAGACAACCTGATAGATTCATGTTCTTGGGAGAATCTTCTGATTTGGTCCCTGGCGAACATGAACATGATCCCTGGACATATGACGAGGCAATCCAAGATAAATATGCGGTATCTTGGCAAAGTGCGATGTATTCTAAGATAGAATCTATGGATTCAAATTAGGTCTGGGAGCTAGTAGAACCATCCAATGGTGTAAAAACCATTGGATGCAAGTGGATCTACAAAAGAAAGAGAGGAATAGACGGGAAGGTTGAGACCTTCAAAGCAATACTTGTTGCGAAAGGGTATACTCAGAAAGAGGGTATCGATTATGAGGAGACTTTTTCGCCGGTAGACATGCTTAAGTCTATCCAGATTCTCTTATGCATTGTTGCTCATATGGATTATGAGGTATGGCAGATGGATGTCAAGACAGCTTTCCTTAATGGAAGTCTTGAGGAAAACATCTATATGAAGCAACCAGAGGGATTCATTGCAAAGGGAAAAGAGCATCTTGTGTGCAAGCTTAATCGGTCCATTTATGGATTGAAGCAAGCTTCAAGGTCTTGGAACATCCACTTTGATGAGGTAATCCAATCTTATGGATTTATTCAAAGTCCGGATGAATCTTGCGTATACAAGAGATATGAGGGAAACATAATGATATTTCTTGTAATATAGGTAGATGACATTTTGTTAATTGGCAACAATGTCAAGGTGTTATCAGACGTAAGGGTATGGTTGTCCAAACAGTTTGATATGAAAGACTTGGGAGAAGTGGGACACATCCTTGGGATCAAGGTTATGTGGGATCGCAGGAAAAGGATGTTGTGCTTATCTCAAGCTTCATACATAGACACCATTTTGGCTCGTTTTAGCTTGCAGAACTCCAAGAAGGGTTTTCTACCTTTCAGGCATGGAGTTCCTTTATATAAGGAGATGTGTCCTAGAACATCTAAGGAGATAGAGTAGATGAAGGTGGTTCCTTATGCTTCGGCAGTAGGAAGCCACATGTATGCTATGTTGTGTACGAGATCGGATATCTGCTTTGTTGTCGGCATGGTTAGCAGATATCAGAGTAATCCAGGACATGAACATTAGACTGTGGTAAAGTATATATTGAAGTACCTGAGAAGGACTAGAGATTATATGCTAGTTTACTAGGCAAACCAATTACTCCCTGTGGGTTACACAGATTCCGACTTCCAATCAGACAGGGATAACAGTAAGTCTACCTCAAGTTTTGTGTTTACTTTGGGAGGTGGAGTCATTGTATGGAGGAGCGTCAAGCAGAAATGCGTGGCGGACTCCACCATGGAAGCAGAGTATGTGGCAGCCTCTGAGGCGGCCAAAGAAGCTGTGTGGCTCAGGAACTTCCTGATGGACTTGGATGTGATTCTCGGTTTGCCCAGAACTATCACAATTTATTGTGATAATAGTGGTGCAGTAGCAAACTCGAAGGAACCACAAGGCCATAAGGCAAGTAAATACATAGAGCGCAAGTACCACCTGATACGAGAAATGATAAAGCGAGGAGAAGTTGTTGTGGCCAAGATTGCATTAGAAGATAACCTGGCAGACCCTTTCACTAAGGCCCTTCTAGCGAGAGCTTTTGATAGGCATGTGGACGGAATGGGAATCAGATGTATGGCAGTTTAAGGATAGCATAGTCTTTTAGTATAAGTGGGAGATTGTTGGGATGTATACTGAAAAGTCTATCTTTTGTATGAACATCTTTATTTTTGAAATAAGAATCACATGATCATTGTTTTCATATTTATGGTTATGCATATTGTCTAATACATTACATTGTAGATAACATGTGTGTAGTGTCACACGGTAGATCATGTTATCAGCTCCTTGTAGAGTATAAGTAAAGGCTCACAACCGAGATGGCTTTGGGCAAACCATTGGTATGGTTGTAGTGTGATTTGATATTGGTTTATCTTGATCATAGAATCACACTAGTACACTTTGTGTGTATTGAACAGGACTGACTTAGAGGTGATTCGATTCATTGTTGACTACATAATCAAATTGGACATCAGATATTATATTGTACATGCTCTTAATCCCGATATAATAACATGCACATATACTTAGTATTCATTTCTTTGATTTACCAATGGGCGAAATTTATAGAGTAAATCGATAGGCTCGGTAAGTTGGGAAATGATATTATTTATATGGTGTGTCATTGATTATAGAAGAAAACAGTGTCCTATATATTAGGATGATGATGTCCCCTTGAGGAGCTCATAAAGGTTCATCATGTAAATCCTACAGGTGGACTTGGTCTGACATGATGATAAGGTTGAGTGGTACTACTCATGGAGTTAGATGTTGATTAATTAATTGTCAGTAAATTAATTAATCGACGGACATTCGAGATCTTAAACACGGGGAGATAAATGTATAAATAATATATGGAGCCCATATTGACTTATGTCGGTTGGTGAGGTAGATCAATGATAATCCTCTAGTGGAATGTATTATCATTAATGGATCGGATTTTATGTGGGCTTGATCCATTGGGTGGCCAAGATCAAACTCCTCCTCATGGTCCCTATTGTAGACTATTAAAACCTCATGAAGCCTAGATCCAATGGTTGAAAACAAAACTCTAGATCCGACGGTTGAGATTAAATCTCTAGATCCGACGACTGAGATTAAATCTCTAGATCCGACGGTTGAGATTAAATCCCTAGAACCGATGGTGGAGATTAAAACAAGGCTTAAGCCTAACTCTATAAAAGGAGGGATTAGGGTGGGCAGCAAAGAGAATGAGAGGAAAAGAGATTAGGGTTTGGGCGGCTAGGGCTTGGAGGCTTGGGCGGCCACAATTAAGGAAAATAATTCCTTTCTCTTCTTCTTCTTGTTGGCCGGCGCCCAAGACTTGCTTCTCCTCTCCTTGGCCGGCGTTCAAGCTCTTCTTTCTCTTCTCCTTGGCCGGTGGAAACAAGGGTTAGGGTAATTCCTTGGAGCTCTTGGCCAGCGCCAACTTCCTCATCTCTTCTTGTTGTTGGCCAGCGGCAAGCATTAAGGTTGGTGCTTGGTGGTTGGCTAAAGGAAGGAGAAGAGTTTTGTTTATATACTTCCTCTTTTTCGGAGTGAGCAAGGAAAGGAAAATCGTGATCTAGGAGGCTTCTACTTTTGGAAGATCGTCGTCCACACGCCGTCCAAAAGGAGGAAGGACATACAATAGAAGATCGAGAGGTATAACGCTTGTTTATATTCTTTTGTAACATGTCTATAATTGTTTTTCAATCATATACATGTTGTATATTCAGTTTTGTGGTTAAATTAACTTGGACCCCGAATACAAACACAAAAGCTGGCGATCCGTACATCGTCTGTTCCGTGGCTAATTGTAGAATAGAGGTTGGTTGCTTGAACAACAAGTTTGTTCAAGTGACCACTCTAATCGAATAGCACGACGATGAAACCGGAGCTTGGGTAATCCCTCTTGTCAAGGATAATTTTTTTTTATCCGGGGACGTAGAAGGGATCGCCATGAACAAGCGACCAAGTTGAAGTGGGAAGCGAAGTTTCCTACCTTCAAGGCCCTGGAGCAAAATTTTACGTTAACAACTCTTTGAATGAGTCACTGCCCTTAGTCCATCATAATTAACCCGAGACCCTTGCTTACCACTGTTCATAGCAATTTTGGGTTATAGATCTGAACAGCAAACATGTTGTTCGATCAACAATTATGTCATGCACATGTTGTTGCACAAAATCACCCAAACAATAGTGCATGCACTCATAATCCCTCCCGAGATCCATGTGTATACATAAAAGGAAATCGTTTCTTTTAACTACACCTTAGTTGAGAAGTTACCCTTGAAGCGTATCCCTTCGCAATCCCGACAGCAACTCCTTGATGATGGATCTTAGCTCGATCAGAATGGTTACGCCTCTACGGTATCCACATGAACACTTTCTTAGAGAAGGAGAGGAAACCTTTAGTTTTGCTAGAAACCACACAAAGACTCTCCACCAAAGACAAGTTTCGGCCAAGAAGAAAGGAGAAGGGAAAATGGGATGCAAGGCTAAGAGGAGATCACACCAACTCCACTCACGTTGAGGAGTCTTTTTAAATCCCATTTGCATGCATGATTAATCATGCTAACCTTTGGTGATCCCTTTCATTAATGCATGATTAATCTTCATTCATCATGCATGAACGTTCAACCCCTTCTTATCCCATTAGCATGCATGATTAATCTTCATTAATCATTAGCATTTAATGCTTCTCTATCTCCATGCATGATTAATCATGCTAACCTTTTGTGCTCCCTTTCATTAATGCATGATTAATCTTCATTCATTATGCATCAACGTTCAACCCCATCTTATCCTATTAGCATGCATGATTAATCATCATTAATCATGACCATTTAATGCTTCACTAATCTTCATGCATCTCCATGTATGAGGTCTTTGTAGAAACGTTGTTGACTGCTAGAGGGGGATGAATAGTGTGTCGTTGACAAACATGGAAATTGATCATATGCTTGCTACAAGTGTTAGTGTGCACAACGGAATAATAATGATAAAAAAATAAATACACAACACACAAACACAATCGATATAATGTGGTTCGAAACCTTAGGATGCTTACTCCACGGATTGAGCTCAAATGAGCTCTAGCGATGTCAAACACCATTAATAATTAAATACTTCTTCTCGACAATAAGTCAGAGGCGGAGAAACCTCGTACATAAGTTCTTACAATAATACGAAACAAAATACAAGTAAACTACACAAATACAAGTAAAGAAAACTTTACACAATGTGAACTTTAATGTTTGCTTTTGGTTGCTTGAGAAGACCCATGAAGGTCTGGATTGCAGCAGCAAATCCCCTCCAAATCGCCTCAAAGAGCCATTGCCAAGAATCTCCTCCTCGAGCTCCTTTTATAGCTAATTCTGGGCCTGACAGTCGACTGCCATAAAGCCCCAATCAACTACCAATAGTGCCATTGAGAGACAACGACTTAATCCACGTCGGCATTCAAGCCAATGATTACACTAGCAGTTGACTGTCATTACCCATCAGTCGACTTCCAGGGCGGTAGTCGACTGACCAGTCGACTACCAAGTATTTTGCTCCCGCAATCTCGACCAGCAGTCGACTGTCCTCCATGGCAGTCGATTGCCATCAGTCGACTACCCAATTTTGGCAATCGATTGCCAAAGCATTTTGCCGCCGTCAAACCCTAGTCGACTCACGACAGTCGACTGGTCACACTCCCAGTCAACTGCCAAGAGTCAAATCGGTTGTCAAGTGTCAAAATACTTGACCAATTGACTGGTCCAAAGCCCCAGTTGACTGATAACCTCAACCATGAGATTTAACCCCAAGTATGATGCCACCCTTAGCCTAGAATTAGCCTCACGCTTATTGGATCCCTCTAAGTCATCCATGACTTGTTCATCCATACGCTAACCTTCCGGTGCTTCCATCGCCTATTGTCATGCTAAGATGGTCTATACCGCCAAAGTACATTTGGGCTTACGGTGCCAAGACACATGCTTGGATTTTACGCCTCCAAACCATTGGACTTATGCTGCCAAAACTCCCACTTGGACTTTACGTCGCCAATATCACCCCTTGGACTTTCCTTGCCAACCCATGATGGACTTTTCCTTGCCAAGACTCAAGCTTGGACTTTCCCTTGTCAACCCATGTTGGACTTTCCAAATGCCAAAACTCAAGCTTGGACTTTCCATGCCAAGTACACAAGACTTGGACTTTCCATGCCAAGTACACAAGACTTAGACTTTCCCTTGCCAAGTGTCCCACTTGGACTTCCCATGCCAAGTACTCATGACTTGGACTTTCCCATGATAATCACATTGTCATACATTTTGTCGAACATCAAAATATCGCTCGAGTCAAACTCGAGTCTAGTCAATCGTGACCTAGGTCGATTGCACCAACAATTTCCCCCTTTTTGATGTTTGACAAAAACCATAAATACTTTTGAGTTAGGTCACCTAACTCAAATCTCCTTACCAATTCTCCCAAATTGGTAATTCCCAAATCTCCCATCAATTCTCCCCTTTTTTACATACATCAAAAAGGTTCTCCCCAAGGGTGTCAATGTCTCCTTACCTTTTCCTAAAGGCTTGCTCTCCCTTGCCCATTGCACCAACAATGCCCTTGGAGAGTCCCTAAGCCTATAGGAACACTAAACTATCAAAATTAAGGTCAAAAGTTCAACCTTGAACATTCAGACACCTTAAAATTAATACACACTCTAAACAACTCTCCTAATCCATATCCAATGGATTTTCACCCTTTCCAATGCTCTCTAAAGCATATCTTAGGGTTATGGGCAATTAGAGTAGCCTAACATAGCTAAAATCAGGCTAAACTAACCTTGTTTACCTGAAATCAGGGCTGATAGTCGACTCGGCGATCGATAATCGATGCCCTTGGCCTTGATCATTGTATCATAAGCAGCGATCGTGATTTTTTTGCAAATGCAAAATTTCAGTTTCAGAATTCAAATTTTAGAAATACATAAGTAATTATACGTAGTTTTAAAAATCTTGAAACTTCATACGTATAATACTTAAGTCAATCATTATGGGTGAAAAATATTTGAAAAATAAAATACCCATAAAATAATGTGTTTGACACAATGTTCAAATCCATTGAAAAGTTCAATGTTTTGGCCCTACTTTGTACCAACTCCATCAATGGTGATTGCTATCAAAAGATAGACTTCACCAAGATTTTCTAAAATGATTTTAAAGTGTTTTTGAAAACCTATATTGGATCATGATCAATGGACTCAATGCACATGACTTGCACATTAGCTTTCCTCACGATCCACCCATGATATAAGATGAGTTTGAGTTCATCTGGATGCAAAAACTATGCACCTTGAACTTAACTCATTTCCTAGCATCTCACATGTATCTAGAGTGTTTGAAAACACACACATGTCAATTCGCTGTGAGATGTGAGTTTTGTTCATCCTAAACTAAGGTCTCATGAATTCTCTAAGGCAACAATATTTGATTCCCTTATACATGAGACTTCAAGTCATGCTATAGTCCTTAAATAAATTTTAATTAATGCATGAATGATCATGGAATAAATGATAATATAAATAAGCATTGCCAATAATCATGATGCAATGGTATATGATTAAATCTCAATACATATGACATAAAAAAAAACTTAAACCTAAGCATTATCATGACATATAAATGATTTATAAGAAATATGATGTCATGACATGGTATATGACAATCACGGCATGACAAATAAAATATAAAGATATAGGAATACCTAAATTTTAATATTTATTGCCATTTGTTATGATTAATTCCACTTTTCCATATTACTACTAATCCCCCAAGTGTGCCAAAAATCCAAAATGACACACTATGACCTCTAAGTCTAATTTGTGTCAATTTGATCAATTTATCAAACTTCTTAAATAATATTGGCACATCCTAAAATCTTTTAAGATTTAAATTCAAACCATACCAATTATAGGAACATTGGTGACCGCTAGAGGGGGGGGGGGTAAATAGCGTGTTCATCATTGACGATAGAAATCGATCGTGTTCGTCTTTGCAAAACTTGTTATGTGCAGCGGAATGTATATAATAGCAATAACAAAAATAAAGACACAAACACAATCACACAATAACACCAAGATATAACGTGGTTTGGAACCTTAGGGTTCCTACTCCACGGATTGAGCTCGAATGAGCTCTAGCGATGCAAATATCACCACTAATCACAAACACTCCTTCTCGACAACAAGTCAGAGGCGAAGAAATCTCTTACAATGATTACAAAAGTAATACAACAAAAATACAAGCAAATACAATAGAATGCAAGTAAAAAAAACTTTACAAAGAGCTTTGGATGTTTGCTTGTTGATCGCTTGAATCGAGCTTTAAGACCCTAATTTGCACTAGCAAATCGCCCAAGAAATTGATACCAAATCCACCTCCACGAGCTGCTTTTATAACTTGCATTCGGGCTAGATTCGTGCCTGGCAGTTGACTGCCATAAGTCCCCAGTCGACTGCCAACAGTGTCATTGTCTCATAACATACTTAATCCATGTCAGCATTCAAACCAATAGTTACACTAGCAGTCGACTGCCAGGGTCGTAGCTGACTGACCATTCGGCTACCGAGCATTCTATTCCTGTAACCCCAACAAGAAGTCGACTGTCCTCTATGGCGCGATCACATCGATAAATCGCCAGTGCAGCGGTCCCGCCAAGACATTTTTCCGGTAGAACCTAGTCGACTCACGGATGTCATTGGTCATAATCGATCATTGCCAAGAGTCAACTCAGCTGCCAAGTGTCAAAACAATTGACTAGTCGACTGATCCAAAGCTCCAGTCGATTGATAACCTCAACCATGAGATTTAACCCCAAGTATGATGCCCTCATACTTGCTAGACCACCCTTATCCTATACCTAAGCATTCTAGCCACCTCCATCAGACTCACGCCTATCGGATCCCTCCAAGTCATGCATGACTTGTTCATCCATACACTAGCCTTCTGGTGCTTCCATCGGCTATTGTCATGCTAACGTGTTTTATCCCGCCAAGGCACAAAGGGCTTACGTTGCCAAGACTACCGCTTGGACTTTATGCCGTCAACCATTGGACTTATGCTGCCAAGACTCCCGCTTTGACTTTACGTCGCCAATATCAACTCTTCATGCTTGATTCTTCCATGCCAACCCATGTTGGACTTTCCAAATTGCCAAGTGTCCCACTTGGACTTTCCATGCCAAGCACCCATGACTTGGACTTTCCATTGCCAAGTACTCAAGACTTGGACTTTCCCATTGCCAAGACCCATACTTTGACTTTCCATGCCAAGTACCCAAGACTTGAACTTTCCCATGACAATCACATTGGCATACATTTTGTAAAACATTAAGATACCACTTGAGTCAAACTCGAGTCTGGTCAATCGTGATATGGGCCGATTGCACCAACAATCTCCACCTTTTTGATGCTTGACAAAAACCAACATCTTTGAGTTAGAACACCTAACTCATATCTCTTTACCAATTCTCCCAAATTGGTAATTACCAAATTTTCCCATTGAATTTCCCATCAATTCTCTCCCTTTTTGACATACAACAAAAAGGTACTCTCCCCAAGGGTGTCAATGTCTCATATCCCAATGAAATCTTACAATCTCCCCCTTGGTCCAAACACATCTAGGATGTTTTCACTCTTCCTAGTGATAAGTCTCATATCACTAATGAGAGGCTTCCTATAAACTCTCTCAATTCTCCCCCTCATGAGGAAGAACACATCCATCATCCCATGATGGATAACCTCCCCCTAAAGGCTTGCTTCCCATTGCACCAACAATGTTCTTGGAGAGTCTCTAAACCTATAGGAACACTAAACCATCAAAATTAAGGTCAAAAGTTCAACCTTGAACTTTCATACGCCTTAAAATTGATACACACCCTAAACAACTCTCCTAATCCATATCCAATAGATTTTCAACTTTTCTAATGCTTTCCATAGCATATACTAGGGTTAGGAGCAGTTTAGGTAGCCTAACATAGCTAAAATCAAGCTAAACAACCCTTATTTACCCGAAATCAGCATTGACAGTCGACTCTTACGAGCGATTATTGCCATAACAACGATCGTGATTTACGTAAAAGCGAATTTCGATTTGAATCCAAATTTCATAAAATTCATAAGTAATTATACATAATATGAAAAATCACGAAAATTCATATGTATAATACTTATGTGAAACATTATGGGTGAAAAATATTTGAAAAATAAAATACCCATAAAATAATGAGTTTGACACAAAGTTCAAAACCATTGAAAAGTTCAATGTTTTGGCCCTATTTTGTATCAACTCCATCAATGGTGATTGCTATCAAAAGATAGACTTCACTAAGGTTTTCTAAAATGATTTTAAAATGTTTTTAAAAACCTACATTGGATCTTGATCAATGGGCTCAATGCACATGATTTGAACATTAGCTTTCCCCATGATCCACCCATGGTATAAGATGAGTTTGAGTTCATTTAGATGCAAAAAATATGCACCTTAAACTTAACTCATTTCCTAGCATCTCACATGTGTCTAGGGTGTATCAATATACACACATATCAATGTAATGTGAGATGTGAGTTTTGTTCATCCTAATCATAGCCCTCATGCATTTTCTAAGGCAACACTACTTGATTTCTTTATACATGAGATTTCAAGTCATGTCAATTGTCCTTTAATCAATTTTACTTAATGCATGGAATGATCTGTTTTGATGTATACTGAAAAGTCTATCTTTTGTATGAACATCTTTATTTTTGAAATAAGAATCACATGATCATTGTTTGCATATTTATGGTTATGCATATTGTCTAATACTTTATATTGTAGATAACATGGTGTGTGGTGTCATAAGGGAGATCATGTTATCGGTTCCTTGTAAAGTATAAGTAAAGGCTCACAACCGAGATGGTTTTGGACAAACCATTGGTATGATTGTAGTGTGATTTGGTATTGGTTTGTCTTGACCATAGAATTACACTAGTGCACTTTGTGTGTATTGAGCAGGACCGACTTAGAGGTGATTCGATTTATTACTGACTACATAATCGAATCAAACCTCAGATATTATATTGTACATGGTCTTAATCTCGATATAATAACGGCCACATATACTTAGTATTCATTTCTTTGATTTACCAATGGGCGAGATTTATATATTAAATCGATAGGCTCGGTAAGTTAGGGAAATGATATTATTTATATGGTGTGCCATTGATTATAGAAGGAAACCGTGTCCTATATATTAGGATGATGATGTCCCCTTGAGGAGCTCATAAGGTTTGTCATGTAAACCCTACAGGTGAACTTGGCCCAGCATGATGATAAGGCTGAGTGGTACTACTCATGTAGTTAGATGTTGATTAATTAATAGTCAGTAAATTAATTAATCGACGGACATTCGAGATCTTAAACACGGGGAGAAAATGTACATATAATATATGGAGCCCATATTAACTTATGGGGGTTGGTGAGGTAGATCAATGATAATCCTCTAGTGGAATGGATAATCATTAATGGATCGGACTTTATGTGGGCTTGATCCATTGGGTGGCCAAGATCCAACTCCTCCTCATGGTCCCTATTGTAACCTATTATTACCTCAAGAAGCTTAGATCCAATGGATGAAAACAAAACTCTAGATCCAACGGTATAGATTAAATCTCTATATCCGACGGTTGAGATTAAATCTCTAGATCCGACGGTTGAGATTAATTCCCTAGAACCAATGGTGGAGATTAAAAGGAGGCTTGAGCCCAACTCTATAAATATAGGACTATGGCTTGGGCGGCAAGATGATGGAAGGGATTAGGGTTTGCTTCCCTTGGGCGGCAAGCAATCCCATTAGGATTATGATTAGGAGTGGGCGGCTAGGGTTTTGGTGTTGGGGTGGGCGGCAACAAGTGGAGGAGGACTCTTCTTCTTCTTCCTAAGGTTTGGTCGGCACCTATCCTTCTTCCCTATACTTTGGCCGATGCTCAACCTATCCTTCTTCCCTTCTTCTTTGGCCGGAAGATAGGAGAGCTAGGGTTAGGGTATTGGGCGGCAACAAGGTGAAGGGTTGGTTTCCTTTCTCTTCTCCAAGTGTTGGCCGGCACCCATGCTCCCATTGATTCTCCTTTGGCCGGTTTCCATACTCTATGTTCTCTTCCTTGGCCGGCGGCAACATCGAGTCTATTGACTTGGTGGTCAGTTCTAGATAGGAAGAAGAGTTTTGTTTTATGATCTTCCTTTGTTCGGAGTGAACAAGGAAAGGAAGATTGGTGATCTAGGAGGCTTCGACTTTTGGAAGATCGTCGCCCACATGACGTCCAAAAGGAGGAAGGACATACAATAGAAGATCAAGAGGTATAATCTTGTTTATTTTGATTAGTGTTCTTTTGTATTATGTCTATAATTGTTTTTCAATTATATGCATGTTATATGTGGTTGTTTACTTTATGTATGTGGTTAAATATACTTGGACCCCGAACATAAACACAAAAGTCGGTGATCCGTACATCGTCTATTCTGCGGCTATTCGTAGAATAGAGGTTGGTTGCTTGAACAACAAGTTTGTTCAAGTGACTACTCTAATCGAATAGCACGACGATGACAAGGTTGCTTGGGCAATCCCTCTTGTCAAGGATAAATTTTTTTTAATCCGGGGACATCGATGGGATCGCCATGAACAAGCAACCGAGTTGAAGTGGGAAGCGAAGTTTTCCCTCCCAACAATTGGTATCAGAGCCACAGTTTTCGGTTTTGTGTGTTTAGGATTCGGTTATTTTTATGCACTTTTCATATATTATATGTGTTGGATAATAGTAGGATATGTGTAGGTTAACTCTTTGATTGCAGGCATAGGATCCAACTATTATGGACATATGTGTGTATGTGATTGTATGTGTGTAAATGTTTATTTTATTGAATCCTCGGGGTTGACGAGGCTAGTATTTAATTTTTTGTAAATTAGATATGGCATTGTTTAGCCACTCTTTTTATTTTAGTTTACTTTCGATCTAGATTTCATGTACACTCCCTCATAGAGTATAGGATCGATGGATGTAAATTATTTTAGTCTCGGCTCGGATCTCTGGATGGCTCGTACATGGCGTAGGAGGAGCGGACGAGGAGGTGATACGACGAGAGACATATTGAAGACAAAAGCTATAATAGTTGGAAAATAATTATTTTTCATATTTATTGCTTATTGTTTGATATGTATGTCGTAGGCTAGAAAATTCCTCAATTTTAAATTACCAAGTGGGAGAGGGATATTTTTATAAATTCCCATGGCCTCCATTACAATTTGACATGTGATGCAAATAAACTTGCACGTCGGCTCTGAGTGCCTTCCTCCCCATTAGATGAGTTTGTTTGTGGATCACAGGGTCAGATATAGTTATAGGAAATTATTTAGGAGCGTGTGTACTTCCCCATCGGAAGGCACATAACCCGAGATAATTTCCTTGGTATCGAGTAATGGTGAACACTTAGATTGAAATAGGAGTATCCTCCCCATCGGAGTCACTGCTTTTATTTGTAGGGCCGAAGAGAAACCAACTATTAATTTTATTTGTCAAAAAGTTAGGTTGACAAGATAGTAAAATTAATGAGTAAAACCTCCTCTTACAAATGTAGAATTCGTATACGTCCACACGATCGTGGCATACGATATTCTCGGTGTTTTGAGGTGTTGGTTGATTTTAAAATTTTATTGTTTGAGGAATCAATAATATTTTGAAATCTAATGTTTTGATCTATGTGATTCTTAGTTTTTTTCAAAAATGACTTTCAGTCCACTTGCTATGAAACTAAATGAAAATAAACTTACTGTACATAATTATGTTGATTGGAAAAAGGAATCTTAACATTGTCTTAACTGCTGAGGAGTACAAATATGTACTCTTCGAAGAGTGTCCTCCTAAGCCTGCGAATGAGCTAGAAGTTCTTGGAGCTAAGATCGATGGAAAACCCAGGTCGATATCACTCTCCAGTCGACAGAAAGGCTTGCTCAGGCTCAGGCTATGGTTGCTCAAAAGCTTTCTACTTCTAAGCCGAAAGGCAAGAAGAAGAAGAAACGAGGTGGAGCAAAGCTGGTGGGAGGATCTCAAGAAGAAGTAAAGAAGATGAAAGGCAAGTACTTCACTTGCAAGAAGGATGGACATTGGAAGAAGGGTTGTCCCAATCCGAAGCAGAACAAAGGTATATCCCTTGGTCTAGTCATTGAAACATGGTTAGCAGTGTTATCTACCGGCACCTGGTGTGTAGGCACGGGATGTTGGGTTTCCGACACCGCGGCGTGTGTGTGTTCGATCATGTTTCGTAAACATGAGCACAGCGGAAGCAATTAAAAATAATAAATCTATATTTATTACAACACACACAACACACGCATGCATATTACAACAAGTGTAGACATAACCGTAAATTAAAATTTGCAATAAAAGGAAATTAAACTACGTTATACCTTTCGTATGACGTGTAGCGGGAACGGCATCAACCGGAACGATCCTCGTAAGAATCGTCTCTATCCATATCCACGCCGAGCTCCTCGGGATGACTTCGCCAAGCCACAAGCTTCGTCTTCGTACGGGTTACTAGCCTCGTGTTGAAGACGACGTGATCGAGAGATGATCACGATCTGAATCCAAATTCGGACCTAAAAACAAGTCCTCAAGACTCGCTTCTCCGGAGAGGTATTCGTCAACCGATTGACGAATCCTTCGTCCTCCACCTCAGAGGATTACCGGAGATCAAATCCCCGGTATGTTAGCCGCTGTCGGATCACTAACCGTCGTCCAAACGACACTCCGACGAGAGGAGAAGAAGCTGTCCAGAAAACTGGACAGCTTGGTGGAGGAGTAGGCGCCGGCCAAAACAAGGAGAGAAAAGGCTCACCTTGATGCCGAACCTATAGGAGATCACCGGAGGGTCGCCGGCTGGAGCTTGGACGCCGGCAAGGGTCTTGGACGGCGGCACAAAGCTGGGCGGCGGCAGCTTGTAGTTGGGCGCCGAAAATTCCTCCAAGGGGTGGGCGGCAACTTCAAGCTAGGGTTTTGGATGATTAGGGTTTAACAATCCCTTAAGCCCTCTTTTATAGAGAACTAATTCTCTTAATGGTTAATGGATCATATCCATAAAGCCCGTTAACCCGCTCCATTAGGATAAGTTAAAATAAACCAAACCATGATGGTTTATTTTAAGTTAAAACGAACCGAACCAACCTTTGGTTCATTCGTTTAATATAAACCAAACCCTTTGGTTTATTCTCATCCATTGGATTAGAACCAAACCATTTTGGTCCATCCATTATGTCTTCATAAGACACTGCCCATCCACGCTTCCATTGCGACTGAAACAATTTCATGCTCGCTTTATGTTTGGTCCAACCAAACATAGTTTCTCTCTGTCTGAGAATCCCATTCTCAAGCTCGTTTTAAATCCTTTGGATTACACTCGTTGTGCGTGTGACAAAATAGGTTCTCGGTTTATGTTGGCCGTCTATAATTAACCATTAATTATAGAACGATCATGAGTGGCACCTAGTAGTACATCATGATCCCCAATTAACCGAAAAGATCAACGGTTGATCCCGAACTATTTCTGAAACCCTTCAGTAGCTCGAATGAATCGTGCCCCATTCCCTTCACTCATCTTATACCCACTTGGTTCAGGACATGGTCTATTGTGTCAGTCCCCACTAGGCTGACTACGTCACACCTAGCCCAAGTATCATTTCCTCGTCCTACGGATTCTAGTTACTCCACATGTATCGAAGAGTACTTTACTCTAAACATGTAATGCTTTGGCCAAAGACTTTAGTAACAATCCGACGAGAGGCCATGGGTATACATCTCCTCGCAAGGAGTGGTGAATCCTTTATAGGCTATTCAAACACCTTCGATCACTTCGACTTATACCCAATCATCCCGGGTCCACATCTCCTTAGAGATGTTTGCTTAAGATGTCAAAGCATAAGTCTCCATGATCAAGATGACTTGAATACCGCAAGTCAAAGGAACATCACACTTAAGCCACAGTAAAAACTTCATTGACATATCTATATATGCAGAGAACCATATGAAGTCTTACGGCTGGTCACTCCAATGAACTAGTTACCATAACTAGCATCCACGATTAACTCTGGACATCACAATGTCTCCAGCCAGTGAGAATCAGCTGCTTGGATACACCAAGGAGTATACCTCGTGCTAGTCTCGACAGAATTGATGGTGTCCAAATCCATCAATTCATCGACTAGGGATAATTCCGATACATCACAATTACACATGTAGAGATACTCACTAGTTGTGATCCAATCACAAATTCTCTCATGCCGTGAATCGTATCGTGGACATTCAGTAAATGAGTTTAAGATCCAATCAAATACATTAAACATGTATACTCAAATAGTGAATCTTCATTTATCATATAAATGGTTCATACATAAGGCGATTGCCTTAGGACATCTCTCATATATTACTAACACGGGAGCCACTGATCATGTCTGCAATACTTTGCAGGGGTTCTAGGAAACCCGATGACTCGCTAAAGGGGATATTATCATTTAATTAGGCAATGCCATGAAGGTGGCGGCTGTTGCAGTGGGAGATGTTTATTTGTCTTTTGAGAAAAATAAAGTTTTGGTTCTTAAGAATTGCCTTTATGTACCTTTATTTAGAAAGAATTTAATTTCGGTTTCTAAATTGTTTATGGATGGATATTCTATTTCTTTTAACGACAGAGATGTTATAAAAAGGAATAGGGACATTATCTGTTCGGGTGCATTAATAGGAAATCTATACACATTTGAACCAAAAGCTCCTACGATGCAAATAGAAGTTAATAACTCATCTTCTAATTCCAATAAGAGAAAAGAACCTTCAAAGATGAACCAAACATATCTTTGGCATCTTAGACTTGGTCATATTAACCTAAGAAGAATTCAAAGGTTGATAGTTGATGAACCTCTAGGTTCATTAGTGGTGGAAGATTTCCAAACCTGCGAATCTTGCTTGGAGGGAAAAATGACCAAGAGGCCTTTTAAGGCAAAGGGGTATATAGCTAAAGATGTGTTAGAATTGGTTCATTCTGATTTGTGTGGTCCTATGTCTATCCAGGCTAGAGGTGGTTTTGAGTATTTCATCTCTTTTATAGATGATTATTCGAGATATGGATACATTTACCTGATGCGCCGCAAGTCTGAATGCTTTGACAAGTTCAAAGAATTCAAGGCTGATGTGGAGAAACGTCAAGATAAAAGTATCAAGACACTACGATCTGATCGTGGTGGTGAGTACCTCTTGGGAGAGTTTAGGAATTACTTATCAGAGGCTGGGATTCAATCCCAATTGTCTTCACCTGGCACACTCCAACAGAATGGTGTAGCAGAGCGAATGAATAAGACTCTTATGGAGATGGTTAGATCGATGATGAGTTATTCTGAGTTGCCAAATTCGTTCTAGGGATATACTCTAGATACGACGGTGTACATTCTGAATTTGGTTCCATCTAAATCAGTGTCGTCTACTCCCACAGAATTGTGGACTGGATGAAAGCCTAGTATAAGACATATTCAGATATGGGGGAGTCCAGCACATGTGCTGAAGGCGGATGCTGGTAAGTTGGAACCTCGTACAGAAGTACGCATGTTCATTGGCTATCCTAGAAGAACGAAAGGTGGTTTGTTTTATAGTCCTAGAGATCAGAGGGTGATCATTAGCACGAACACTAGATTTCTAGAGGAAGACTATGTGATGAACCACAAGCCCATGAGTAAGATTGTTCTGGAGGAAATAAAAGGGGAAGTCACTTCTTCAGTACCACCGGTACAAGAAGATATACCACAAGTCACTACACCGCGTGTCACAGAGGATACACAGGTGATACCTCGTCGTAGTGGGAGAGTTGTTAGACACCCTGATAGATTCATGTTCTTGGGAGAATCTTCTGATTTGGTCCCTGGTGAACATGAACCTGATCCATAGACATATGGCGAGGCAATCCAAGATAAAGATGCAGCATCTTGGCAAAGTGCAATGAATACTGAGATTGAATCTATGGATTCAAATCAGGTCTGGGAGCTAGTAGAACTACTCGATGGTGTAAAAACCATTGGATGCAAGTGGATCTATAAAAGAAAGAGAGGAATAGATGGGAAGGTTGAGACCTTCAAAGCGAGGCTTGTTGCGAAGGGGTATACTCAGAAAGAGGGTATCGATTATGAGGAGACCTTTTCGCCGGTAGCCATGCTTAAGTCTATCCGGATACTCTTATGCATTGCAGCTCATATGGATTATGAGGTGTGGCAGATGGATGTCAAGACAGCTTTCCTTAATGGAAGTCTTGAGGAAAACATCTATATGAAGCAACCAGAGGGATTCATTGCGAAGGGCAAAGAGCATCTTGTATGTAAGCTTAATCGGTCCATTTATGGATTGAAGCAAGCTTCAAGGTCTTGGAACATCCGATTTGATGAAGTAATCCAGTCTTATGGATTTATTCAATGTCCGGATGAGTATTGTGTATACAAGAGATGTGACGAAAACGTAGTGGTATTTCTTGTACTAAACATAGATGACATTTTGTTGATTGGCAACAATATCAAGGTGTTATCGGACGTAAGGGTATGATTGTCTAAACAGTTTGATATGAAGGACTTGGGAGAAGTGGGACACATCCTTGGGATCAAGGTTATAAGGGATCGCAGGAAAAGGATGTTGTTCTTATCCCAAGCTTCATACATAGACATGATTATGGATCGTTTTAGCATGCAAAACTCCAAGAAAGGTTTTCTACCTTTCAGGCATGGAGTTCCTTTATCTAAGGAGATGTGTCTTAGAACATCTGAGGAGATAGAGGAGATGAAGGCAGTTCCTTATGCCTCGGCAGTAGGAAGCCTCATGTATGCGATGTTATGTACGAGACCAGGTATCTGCTTTGCCGTGGGCATGGTCAGCAGATATCAGAGTAATCCAGGATAGGGACATTGGACTGCGGTAAAGCATATATTGAAGTACCTAAGAAGGACTAGGGATTATATGCTAGTTTACCAGGCAGACCAATTACTCCCTGTGGGTTACACGGATTCCGACTTCCAATTTGATAGGGATAACAGTAAGTCTACCTCAGGTTTTGTGTTTACTTTAAGAGGTGGAGCCATTGTATGGAGGAGTGTCAAGCAGAAATGTGTGGCGGACTCTACCATGAAAGCTGAGTATGTGGCAGCCTCTGAGGCGACCAAAGAAGTTGTGTGGCTTAGGAACTTCCTGATGGACTTGGATGTGATTCTTGGTTTTCCCAGAACTATCATAATTTATTGTGATAATAGTGGTGGAGTTGCAAACTCGAAGGAACCACGAGCCCATAAGGCTAGTAAACACATAGAGCGCAAGTACCACCTGATACGAGAAATCGTAAAGAGAGGAGAAGTTGTTGTGGCCAAGATTGCATTGGAGGATAACCTGACAAATCCTTTCACTAAGGCCCTTCCGGCGAGAGCTTTTGATAGGCATGTGGAGGGAATGGGGATCAGATGTATGGTAGTTTGAGGACAACATAGTCTTTTAGTATAAGTGGGAGATTGTTGGGATGTATATTGAAAAGTCTATCTTTTGTATGAACATCTTTATTTTTGAAATAAGAATCACATGATCATTGTTTGCATATATATGGTCATGCATATTGTCAAATACATTACATTATAGATAACATGGTGTGTGGTGTCACACGGGAGATCATGTTATCGACTCCTTGTAAAGTATAAGTAAAGGCTCACAACCGAGATGGCTTTGGACAAACCATTGGTATGGTTGTAGTGTGATTTGGTATTGGTTTGTCTTGACCATAGAATCACACTAGTGCACTTTGTGTGTATTGAGTAGGATCGACTTAGAGGTGATTCGATTTATTGCTGACTACATAATCGAATCGGACCTCAGATATTATATTATACATGATCTTAATCTCAATATAATAACGGACACATATACTTAGTATTCATTTCTTTGATTTACCAATGGGCGGGATTTATAGATTAAATCAATAGGCTCGGTAAGTTGAGAAATGATATTATTTATATGGCGTGTCGTTTATTATAGGAGGAAACCGTGTCCTATATATTAGGATGATGATGTCCCCTTGAGGAGCTCATAAGGTTCATCATGTAAACCCTGTAGGTGGACTTGGTCCGGCATGATGATAAGGTTGAGTGGTACTACTCATGGAGTTAGATATTGATTAATTAATAGTTAGTAAATTAATTAATCGACGGACATTCGAGATCTTAAACACGGGGAGAAAATGTACATATAATATATAGGGCCCATATTAACTTATGGGAGTTGGTGAGGTCGATCAATGATAATCCTCTAGTGGAATGGATAATCATTAATGGATCGGACTTTATGTGGGCTTGATCCATTGGGTGGCCAAGATCCAACTCCTCCTTATGGTCCCTATTGTAGCCTATTAATACCTCATGAAACTTAGATCCAATGGATGAAAACAAAACTCTAGATCCCACAGTAGAGATTAAATCTCTAGATCCGACGGTTGAGATTAAATTTCTAGATTCGACGATTGAGATTAAATCCCTTGAACCAATGGTGGAGATTAAAAGGAGGCTTGAGCCCAACTCTATAAATATAGGACTATGGCTTGGGCGGCAAGATGATGCAAGGGATTAGGGTTTGCTTCCCTTGGGCGGCAAGCAATCCCATTAGGATTATGATTAGGAGTGGGCGGCTAGGGTTTTGGTGTTGGGGTGGGCGGTAACAAGTGGAGGACGACTCTTCTTCTTCTTCCTAAGGTTTGGTTGGCACCTATCCTTCTTCCCTATACTTTGGTCAGTGCTCAACCTATCCTTCTTCTCATCTTCTTTGGTTGGAAGATAGGAGAGCTAGGGTTAGGGTATTGGGCAGCAACATGGTGAAGGGTTGGTTTCCTTTCTCTTCTCCAAGTGTTGGCCAACGCCCATGCTCCCATTGATTCTCCTTTGGCCGATTTCCATACTCTATGTTCTCTTCCTTGGCCGGTGGCAACATCGAGTCTATTGACTTGGTGGCCGGTTCTAAATAGGAAGAAGAGTTTTTTTTTATGATCATCCTTTGTTCGGAGTGAACAAGGAAAGAAAGATTGGTGATCTAGGAGGCTTTGACTTTTGAAAGATTGTCGCCCACACGACATCCAAAAGGAGGAAGGACATACAATAGAAGATCAAGAGGTATAACAAGAGATATAATCTTGTTTATTTTGATTAGTGTTCTTTTGTATTATGTCTATAATTGTTTTTCAATTATATGTATGTTGTATGTGGTTGTTTACTTTATGTATGTGGTTAAATATACTTGGACCCCGAACATAAACACAAAAGTCGGCGATCCGTACATCGTCTATTCCGCGGCTATTCGTAGAATAGAGGTTGGTTACTTGAACAACAAGTTTGTTTAAGTGACTACTCTAATCGAATAGCACGACGATGACAAGGTTGCTTGGGCAATCCCTCTTGTCAAGGATAATTTTTTTTAATCCGGGGACGTCGATGGGATCGCCATGAACAAGCAACCGAGTTGAAGTGGGAAGCGAAGTTTCCCCTCCCAACATGATCATGGCATAAATGATAACATAATTAAGCATTGCCAATAATCATGATGTCATGGCATAAAAATAAACCTAAACATACATGACATAAAAACAAACTAACCCTAAGCATAATCATGACATTTCTATGATTAAAAAGAGATATAATGTCATGACATGTTACATGGCAATCAAGGCATGGAAAATAAAATATAAAGGTATAATAATACCTAAATTTTAGTATTAATTTTCATTTGTTAGAATTAAACCCATTTATCCATATTACTACTAATCCCTCAAGTGTGCCAAAAACCCAAAATGGCACACTATGACCTCTAAATCTAATTTGTACTAATATGATCAATTTTTCAAACTTCTTAAATGATATTGGCACATCCTAAAATCCTTTAGGATATAAATTCAAATCAAATTCCCATGGTACCCATAACTTTGAAAATAACCTAAAGTGTCACCTTTAGTTAACTACCCATCCAATCAAGGTTAACACATCCCAACCCATTTAGCGTGAATCAATCATGCTCCTAGGAACCCAATATCTATTGGAGCTCCTTGGTTTTGCTAGGTATTCTTTAGGGATGACCTCCCTAGATACCCTTCTAACGACTCTTCTAGACTTGGTAGCCTTGGTCATTTGGTTCTTGCCTAGGTTAACACTAGGGTTGACTCCCCTTGTAACCTTCTTAGTGGCTTCCCTAGGTTTCCTTGAAACCTTAGCCACTAGGCACACACCATGGTCAACTCTAGGAATGACTTCCCTTGTGACCTTGGTTTTCCTGGACCTAGTACTAGTTCCATAATCGAATGGAACATTGTGATAGGTAGGTCTATCTACCTTGGACCTAGGCTTGTGGCTCAAGCTTTTCTTGGCCATAGATGAGCATTGCCTCCTAGACTCGAGGCTTTGACCATTTGACCCCTTAAATTAATTTTGCATTTTCTTAAAGGTCTTTTCCAATTTTTCAAGTTTTGACCTCAACACTTGATTTTCTAATTCTAATTGCCCAATTTTTGATTGAGTCTTTGGACATTACCATTTCCTCTAGGCATATGCGTACCCTTCTTAGGGTTAATGCCTAAATGGTTTTCTATCTTCCTAATACTTTCCTTAGGTAACATTTTTCTAGGGACATTAGTCCCAAATTTCTCCTTAGTTGAAATAGGTCTAGAGTCATTATTATTTCTAGACTTGTCCTTAGACCTAAAATCAACATGTTTAACCCTTAAGCAATAAAATCTATTATTAGTATGCTTTTGTTCATGAGCAATAGCAATAAAATTACTAGCATTCTTTTGCCTATTAATTAAGGAAGGAACATGATTAAAGGTTACCTTAGGGTTTGCCTTAGCTCCCACTACATGTGATGCTCCTTTTCTCCTAGGGCATTGGCTTCTATAGTGCCCCTTTTGATGGCATTTGAAGCAAATGACATGCTCCTTGCTCTTTTGTTTTTGGGCACCAATTTCCTTGGTCTTTGGCACGACTTGTGTCATCTTCTTGACCTTTTTAGGGCACTTACTCTCATAGTGTCCGGGTTCCCTACACTCAAAATATATTATATGATTCTTATTACTAATGCATGCATTTGAGTTACCTAGGGTGGTGGTGGAATTTTGAACTGCCTCTTCTTCTTGACCGGAGGTAGATGGTTCCTCTTGAGTTGGTTCCGGTATTGAAGATGGCCTAGTCTCCTCCCCCTCAATCCTAGAGGTGGAGGCTTCCCCTACTTCTTCCACCTCCTCTTCCTCCTCGGATGTCGAACACTCCTCGACCTCCGAATCCTCACTTTCTTGTGAGGATGAGCTTGTTTCTTCGGTCTCTTCCTCCAATTGGGTCGATGATGGTTCTTCATGATATTTCGTCAACTTGATCCAAAGGTCCTTGGCGTCTTTACAATCTCCTATCTTGATCAAAATATCATTAGGAATTACACTAAGTAATATACCCATTACTTTATTGTTTGTATTGAAGTATCGGAGTTGTTCTTGGCTCCAATTCTTCTTCTTGAGTTTTCTTCCTTCTTCTTCCTTTGGAGTGTCGAACCCTACTAAAACACTAATCCAATTATCATAATCGCACATTAGAAAATACATCAATCTACCTTTCTAATATGCAAAATCTTTGCGATCGAAGGAAGGCAGAATGTTGATGTCATCACCCAATTTTTCTTGAAGATCCATATTCTTCCCTCTAGCGTGCTCCCTTAGTTGTTAAACCTTGAATAGTAGCCTCGCTCTGATACCAATTGTAGAAACGTTGGTGACTGCTAGAGGGGGGAGAATACCGTGTCGTTGACGAAGATGAAAATCGATCGTGTGCTTGCTACAAGTGTTAGTGTAAGCAGCGGAATATATAATAATAAACAAAAACAAATACACAACACATAAACACAATCGATATAATGTGGTTCGGAACCTTAGATTCCTACTCCACGGATTGAGCTCAAATGAGCTCTAGCGATGCCAAACACCATTAATAATCAAATAGTCCTTCTCGATAACAAGTCAGAGGCAGAGAAACCTCATACAAAAGTTCTTACAACAATAAGAAACAAAATACAAGCAAATACAAGTAAACTACACAAATACAAGTAAAGAAAACTTTATAAAATGTGAATTTGATTGCTTGAGAAGAGCCTTGAAGGTCTAGATTGCAGCAGCAGATCCCCTCCATCACCTCAACGAAATATTGCCAAGAATCTCCTCCTTGAGCTCCTTTTATAGTTGATTCTGCACCTGGAAGTCGACTGCAACGACTGCCAACAGTGCCATTATGAGATAATGACCTAATCCACGTCAACATTCTAGTCAACGGTTACACTGACAATCAACTATCATTACTCATCAGTTGACTGCCAAGGTCGTAGTCGACTGATCAGTCGGCTACCGAGCATTTTGCTCCCGCACCTCAACCAGAAGTTGACTACTATCAATCTACTGCCCAATTCTGGTAGTCGACTGCCAAGGCATTTTGTCGCAGTCGAACCCTAGTCGACTCATGACAGTCAACTAGTTATAATCCCAGTCGACTGCCATGTAACGCCCGCCCTTCCCGTACCTCAGAGGGGAGCGAAGGGCGGCGCTACGCGATCATACATAGATGCATATACATACAGCGGAAGCATTTAAAACAATAAAATCCCTTCTTAAGCTAACTATATTAACCTAGTCCATCTAACAGATTAATTATGATGTAACGGTCTTAGCAATTTTCTTAACTAAACATGTACTAAAGAAATTCGAGATTTATATAATAAACGGGAGTGACAACCAAAACAAAAACATCATCTAAGTCTTAACACTGAATGGTAAAACATGCATAATCTCCCCAAACCATAAACTAAATCTTATCCACCATGCCACTGCCACACACATCTTTGCCTCCTGCTGCTCCCTTCAATTATTCCATTCCTTGCCTTGCTCTGCAGTACAAGGGAAAAACGACACTATCAGTACATATGCTGAGTAAGATCCTTTCCTACTCACAAAAGCCATACGACATAAATTACACATAAGATAGTGACACGTTCATTTAACTAACATATAGTCATAGCATGGATGTAACTATTAACATGATCATCAAGAGGCATATAGACTTAGCATTCAAAATTCATGAGTAAAGCAATCCGTGACATGATCATCTAGGACATGTATCCCCATGACACTTTTATCACAATAACATAATATCTCGTAATAACATAGACATGAAATAGTTATATGCAGAATGCTCTTTAAAAACATATACTTTCATAAGTACTTAAACATAATCTCAACATTAGGGCCCGACATTGTATCCATGACTCGGCCCAACCCATTTGGTGGTCCATTCGGCGACCCATTTGGCGACCCCTTGTGGTTGTCGACCGTCGACCGTCGGCACGTCGACCGTGTAATTAGCACTAGGCCGGTATTGTTGGTGGATCGAAATGGCCAGCTAGAGGGGGTGAATAGCCCTCTTACGATGGATGTCGTAATTTGCTCGTCTATAATTAGATTAGCGCAAGCGGAAACAACAATACAAGCAAATTAAACAAATAAAGACAAAGCAAAGGAAAAAAGACAATGCTAACACAATGTCATAACGTGGTTCATGGCTATGCCGCTAATCCATGATCTTGATTCGTCCGAGGTGAATCACTCCTTCAAAGCCAATCACTATTGGTCTCTCCTTTGCACCAAGCTAGGTGGAGGTAACCTTTACAATCAAGATCACTCTTCTTACAATAAGAATGAAGTAAAAGCAAGTAAGAAGAGTTTAAAGCTTGTGGGGTACTTGGATGGTCGTTTGGAGTAAGAGCATTAGCCATCCAAAAGCCCACACCCTCTCTTTTTATAGAGAGGAAGTTTTTCTTCCCGTTGGCCGCCACGATCATGCGCGCCCTTGGCGGTCGGCCCGCCACTCCAACGGCCTCAAACACGTCGGATCTCGACTGTAGTCCAACGGAACACTTGGCGATCGATGGACCTCATCGATCGACTACGCCTCTGATCGGCGCCCGATCGGCTACGTGCTGGCCAAACCCTTTCGACTAGTCGATCATTGCGCGCCTTCAGGTGATCTGCGATCGCCCACATACGCGTATGGCGATCAGGCTTCAAAACACTCGGTCGAATACGGTCAAACCACATTCGACTCGAGCAATCGATCATTCCATATGGCGGTCGGTGTCGTCGAAATCCCATCCGACACTTAGCCAAATGGCCAAGTTTCACCTAAGAGCTACCCCTTCCCAGGTTACATTCGCTCACTCTCATCTCTCGGAGTCCCTCGCCTTCGAAGTTCTCTTCGTTCGTGGCCACGTCACTCGGCAGCATCAGGCGCACGACTCTACAATGCTCCTTCGCGTCTCTTGCCTCGAAGTCTACTTCCTCCGGCTTCACTCCAAGCTCCTCGTCCGGCGGTCCCTCGGATGCTCCAAGCGCACGGCTTCCGCAAAGCCATCCTTCACCGACTTACGGACCGAGTCATGAGTTGTGAAACTCGCCACGACTCCATGTGCGAATTACTAAGTCCTGCACGACTTCAACGCACATATCAAATCAACATAACAAACTAACTTAAACCCTTTGCCACACACATCAAAACCTAATCATGGCAAGAGATTTCCCTAACAATCTCCCCCTTTTTGATGTGTGGCAATCCGTTTAAGTTAGGTAAAAACATTTGATAAAAATTTCTAAGGTAAGAAAGCATGTAAACATAAACATGATATAGCAACATGCAACTCCCCCTTAATCCATGAAAATCCCCATACATGTTTCTCCCCCTATCATAATTAACTTAAACATAATATTTTCTCCCCATTTGACACCATCAAAAAGATTAATACTAAGTTATAAACACATGGCATCAAGTCTAATAGAAGGAAAATACCAAAAATTGGTTTAATAACTGAAATCAGCCTTTAATGTTTGGAATGTCGGAATGATCGGTTCTATCGATACCGATCCGGCACAATATTCGAAATTTTGATTTTTCGAGTAAATTTGAAATGCATTAAAAATTTCAGAAAATTCGAAAAATCATGAAATTTGGGGAACACATTTCTTTTAAGTATATCTATCAATGAAAAATAGTTTTTTTTATGAAAAATCATTATATTTTCTGAGATTTGCCAAAAATCCAAAAGCTTTAAAAACCACTAGGTTTTTGATCATTCTAGTATCAAGTTTACCACCTAGTTTTGGTTCCAATTGTTTCAAAACATTAATACATAGATTTTAGATTAAGAAATTGTTTTAAAAACATATGAAATATCCAACCATGATCTTTGGCCAATATGTCTATGAATTAAACATAAGTCTTCCCCATGATTGGTCTATTATTGCTATTTTGATACTTTAAATGACCATCTAAATGCCATAGGCATTAGTGGACATTTGTATCATCCTAACATCTCACTCATGCTAAGTTTTCAATCATGGTAGCCTATAGTGAGTGTGAGATGTATCGTAGAGGTATTTGTATATACTTAACTATTATATTCATGCAATTCTATCAAGGTTAAGTATCACCCTAACAATCCACATGATCATAATGACATATATGAATGAATTACACATTATGATCATTAAATACATATATTCATCAAGTAATAATCATGCATTAGGTATTACATGATGATAATTAGCAAATATCACCTAAGGCATGATTTAAATCCTATTTCTCATGATTATGTGCCAAATATCAAAATCATAAATCATGATTGCAAACACGTGTAACAATTACATCAACTATCATGATTTAAGCATTATTATCTATTTATGGGCACATTATCATCACCCAACACTATTTCAAAAAAATGTTGTCCCGCCATCCTAAGTCAACCAAAAATATGATATAGGTCAAGTCCATATGGTTGACTATCCTAGGGTTTTTCTAACCCTTAAGGATGGATTTTGGAACCCAAAATAGGTTCTTTCCTATGGGGTTCATAAGATACTCCATGGGAATCCATTTCCTAGCAATTACTTTTTTCTTATCTTGTCCCCTAGCAATTAGGCATTTGTAGGCCTTTTCAATTTTCTTTTCTTTATAACCTAGGCCTTTCTTATTAAAACTAGCTCTTTGGCTCCCTATAATCATGTTCAAGGTGTTTGAGCCAATTGTAAACTTTTCTAGGGCTTTGGTTAAATAATCTACTTTCTCTCTTAAAGCCCTATTTTTCTCTATGCATGCATCATTAACATCAAAAGGCATATAGTTATCATGTGAGCATGCATCATTTAAGCTAGAAGAAATATTATCTTTTAAGCATGCTTTTTCTAGCTTATTTTATAAGTCCTTAATTTGATCTAGTATGCTTTTGTTCTTCTTCTTAGCTCTAAATAAATCCCTAGTTAAGCTAAAAACCATGGAAACTATTTTCTTAGGAGTTAGATTCATTACCATAGTTTCCATGTCCTCTTCTTCTTCTTCGGATGAGGAGGATGTAGAGGCTCCCCCTTCACTTGAGCTCTCTCCACTTGAGCTTGATTCTTCATTTTCGGTGGAGGAGCAATCCAAGTCTTCGAAAGCCATCAATGCAAGGTTGGAGTAGACATGCTCTTCTTCATCGGATGAGGTAGAGGAAGAAGGGTCATCCCCTATCTTGGCCTTGAATGCTTTGGCCTTCCCCTTTTCCTTTGCCTTCTTTTCTTCTTCCTTTTTCTTGTTCCCCTTTTTTTTCTTCTTTTCTTCTTTCTTCTTCCTCTCTTCCTTGCTCTTGTTTAGGAGGGGACAATTGTCCCTTATGTAGCCCTCTCCTTGGCAATTGTAGCATATGATCTTTCCTCTTGGTCTCCTATTCCTATCATTTGATTTGTTAAATCTAAAATCTTTTAATGCACGTCTTACCCTCCTTACCATATAGGCTTCTTCCGTGCTATCCATGGAGGAGGAGGAGGAAGCTTCGTCATCGGAGGAGGAGGGGATCTCTATCTTCTTTTTCCTTTTATTTGCCATCAATGCTACTCCCCTTGAAGGTTGAGGTCTTGACTCTTCTTGTATTCCTTCAAGTCTTGTTTCATGAAGCTCCATGGTTGAGAAGAATTCCTCCAAGGTGCTTACTTCTAAGTTCTTGGAGATATAAAATGAGTCCACCATGGAGCTCCATTTTGAGGATCGCGGAAAGGCATCTATAGCCTTCATAACCATATCCTAGTTTGATAGCTTCTCACCTACACTTGACAAACCGGTTATAATTTCCTTGAAACGAGAATGTAAGGAAATTACCTTTTCTCCCTTTTCTAGTTTAATGTTGTTGAGTTGGGAGCGGAGGAGGTCTCTCCTTGCTAGCTTCGCCTCGGATGTGCCTTCATGAAGCTCAATTAGCTTCTCCCACATCTCCTTGGCACTTAGGCATTCTCCAATTCGGTTGATCTCTTGTTGGGGGAGCACATTGAAAAGATGATGCTTGGCTTTTGAGTTTGCAAGGTGTTGTCCCTTTGCTTTTTGGTCCACCAAGATTTCTCTATTGGCTTCCCTTCTTCATCCCTAGGCAAAACGAAACCGGATTCCATTGTAATCATAATATCAAAATCCGTTTCGAAAAATACCTCCATTCTCTTTTTCCACCAAGAGAATTCGTCGTCGAACTTCGGTGGGTGGATGTTGGAGCCGGCCATTTTGAATGTTGCTTGTTGTGGCGGTTAGTCCTCGACAAGCTTTCCTTGGCTTTGATACCACTTGTTGGGGGATCGAAATGGCCAGCTAGAGGGGGGTGAATAGCCCTCTTATGATGGATGTCGTAATTTGCTCGTCTACAATTAGATTAGCGCAAGCGGAAACAACAATACAAGAAAATTAAACAAATAAAGACAAAGAAAAGGAAAAAGGCAATGCTAACACAATGTCGTAACGTGGTTCACGGCTACGCCGCTAATCCATGATCCCGATTCGTCCGAGGTGAATCACTCCTTCAAAGTCAATCACTATTGGTCTCTCCTTTGCACCAAGCTAGGTGGAGGTAACCTTTACAATCAAGATCACTCTTCTTACAATAAGAATGAAGTAAAAGCAAGTAAGAAGAGTTTAAAGCTTGTGGGGCACTTGGATGGTCGTTTGGAGTAAGAGCATTAGCCATCCAAAAGCCCACACCCTCTCTTTTTATAGAGAGGAAGCTTTTCTTCCCGTTGGCCGCCACCAGTCGACTGCGGCCCTTGGCAGTCGACTGCCGCCACTCCAACGGCCTCCGAACACGTCGGATCCCGACCGTTGTAGTCCAACGGAACACTTGGCAGTCGACTGATGGACCTCATCAGTCGACTGCTGCCTCCGTAGTCGACTGCCCAGTCGGCTACGAGCAGTTCTGTGGCCAAACCCTTTCGACCGATCATTGCGGCCGGTCGATGGTCTTGATCGGCCGCGGCCTCAAAACACTCAGTCGAATACCAATCAAACAACGTTCGACTCAGAGCAGTCGACTGTCATTCCATGGCAGTCGACTGGTGTCGGGAAATCCCATCCGACACTTAGCCAAATGGCCAAGTTTCACCTAAGAGCTACCCCTTCCCGGGTTACATTCGCTCACTCTCATCTCTCGGAGTCCCTCGCCTTTGAAGTTCTCTTCGTTCGCAGTCACGTCCCTCGGCAGCATCAGGCGCACGGCTCTGCATTGCTCCTTCGCGTCTCTTGCCTCGAAGTCTACTTCCTCCGGCTTCACTCCAAGCTCCTCGTTCGGTGGTCCCTCGGATGCTCCAAGCACACGGCTTCCGCAAAGCCATCCTTCACCGACTCAAGGACCGAGTCATGAGTTGTGAAACTCGCCACGGCTCCATTTGCGAATTACTAAGTCCTGCACGACTTCAACGCACATATCAAATCAACATAACAAACTAACTTAAACCCTTTTCCACACACATCAATACCTAATCATGGCAAGAGATTGCCCTAACAGGTACTTCGACCTAGGGGCAACTTTGGATACAAGTCATGCGTAAAGTAAAATAGCATACATGTTCTTTGACATAACATAAAGAGTGTTCTTGTCCCCACTCTTAGGGAAACATTTCTTAACCAATTCATATTCATAAGCCTTACGTAACCATGGCATAGGGGTGCCTATCGTTCATGAACATAAACAGGTACATCATGATAAAATGAGCAAAACTTAACATATACATTATGATACAATGGTCCTACATCAGCCGTTAACATGGACATAAGGTATGGAATCATGCAAATATATCGTCTAACTAGCATCATATCAATATCATATATATATATACCTAGCATAACATGGAAAACCATTCGAAATCATGTTCAGAAATTTTCTTTTTTTTTATTTATTTTCTTGTCCTTTTTAATCTTCCCAAGCCCGGCCACGGTAGACTGCGTTGGCGACACACGTCGTAATTGAGCACACCTACTAGCCAGAAGTCGCCTACTAGCCAAATGGCACCTCCGGTCGGCGACACGCTGGACGCCCGGCATGCTGCCGGGCGACACGCTTTACGCCCGAGTTGTTGTGCCTGCGCTGTGCAGGCGGCATAGCGTGTCGCTCACCTCGACACGCCTGTGTCGGGGTGAAAGAGCGGCGTATTGGCCTTTGTACGTGTTCTGCTTAACAAAATTTATACGAACCTCATCCTAGGGTCTTAAGCAATATCAAACATGGAACTTCGTCTAAGGTTAATCATATGCAATACAGGGAAAAGAAAAACATGAAAAACTCTTTATTGCATAGCACAACATTGGAAAAATGAAAGCCATTCGAGAGAAACCCATATACTGCATGTGAGGGAATTCTTACCTTCGATTGCTTTAACTTATATTTGTAAAACCTAATGAGATGCAACCTTCTATCCCACCCTAGCAGCTACCCTCCAAGGTCTCTTGAATCCCACCTTTCCTTGGATTCGGCGGAGAAGACAACCCTAGGAGAGAATTCTCCTTGATGTGTGGTTCGGTGGTGGAGGGATCAAGAGAGAGTAGAGAGGTGTCCTCTAGGGTATTAGGGAGGTTAAATTTATAACCATCAAGGCTTAACCTATTCCCTTATAAATTTCCTTAAATTTCTCTCTTTAACAGAATTAATTCCTTCTTCAATTAAATTCGTGACTTCTCCCTAATCATATAAAATTTTTATTGGATTTTTGGTGACTCACCCCTTCTGGTCCGGTTTTCTTTTCTTTTATCTTTTCTTTTATTTCCGTTAAATCCCACATAAGCCTATTATCATCATGCATAATTATCTTTATTTTCTTTAACCCACATAAGGGCCTCTTTATTATCATGCCTCATTATCTATAAAACTCCTAAGATTTTTCGGGTGTTACAATCCCCCATACCTTATAAAAAGTTCATCCTAAAACTTAGAATAGTTCTGGGTATCTTTGTTTCATATTATCCTCGCATTCCCAGGTGGCTTCTTCGTATTGTTGACTTTGCCACAAAACCTTTACTAAGGGCACTTCTTTATTTCTTAGTCTTTTGACTTCCCGGTGCAGTACTCGGATCGGTCAACTTTCGTAACTCAGGTCCTCCTAAATTTGCACTGTCTGTGGCTCAACCATCTGGTCTCTACTGGAAATGCACTTCTTGAGCATCGACACATGGAACACGTTGTGAATAGCCGACATCTCCTGAGGTAGCTCGAGCTCATAAGATACCTTGCCAACTCTTTTCAGGATCGGATATTGTCCTACGTATCGTGGACTTAGCTTCCCTTTCTTCCCGAATCTCATTATTCTTTTCATAGGTGCTACCCGGAGAAATACCAAATCTCCGACATTGAATTCCAAAGGTCTACGTCGCTGATCCGCATAGTTTTTCTGCCGGCTCTGAGCAGTCTCTATTATTTGGTGGATATTCTGTATCGCTCGGGTGGTGTCCTCGATGAATTCCATCCGAAGTCCCATCTCTTTCTTCTCACCACCTTCGTACCAACAGATTGGAGACCTACATCTCGTCCCATATAAAGCTTCATAAGGTGCCATTCCGATGGTAGCCTGATGGCTATTGTTGTAAGCGAATTCTGCTAGACATAAATATCAGCACCAGCCCCCTTTGAAGTCCAGAGCACAAGCTCGTAACATGTCTTCCAGTACTTGGTTCACCCTTTCTGTTTGTCCATCTGTCTAAGGATGAAAGGCGGTACTGAAATGCAGCTTCGTGCTAAGAGCCTTATGAATGCATTCCCAAAACTGTGACGTGAAGCGACCATCCCTATCTGAAATGATGGTCTTGGGAATACCATGCAGTCTGATGATTTCCTTAGAATATAATTGAGCCAGTTGCTCAATCGAATAGGTCATCTTGATTGCTAGGAAATGGGCTGACTTCGTCAATCTGTCAACAATAACCCATATTACGTCATATCCATTCGTAGTCCTAGGAAGACCTGAAATAAAGTCCATAGAGATGTCTTCCCATTTCCACTCTGGAATTTGGATTGGTTGCAGAACTCCTCCAGGCCTCTGATGTTCTTCTTTAACTTGGCCGATACAAACAGTCGACATGTTGTGCTACATCCTCTTCATACCTGGACCACCGAATCTCTTTCAGATCTTGATACATTTTGGTGGATCCCGGATGCATAGAATAGGGGGTCCCATGAGCCTTCTCCAATATCTTCTTGCGTAGTTCTGGATCATTAGGGATACATAGACAATCCCTAAGGTATAATATTCCATTATCAGTGACACGAAAATCCTCGGTTTTTCCTTCCGGGATCTCCTGCTTGATCCTCTGGAGATTTGGATCACTACTTTGTTTTGCCAATATGTCATCGAATAGTGATGGTACTATTGCCATGGTCGAAAGCTGTCCAAAATTCGTTCGGTTACGTATTGCTATTTAAGGTCCGGTAATTGAGACAATCTCGATAGAGACATCAAGGTGTACCGGACTTCTGTGAGTGCATCGGCCACTTTGTTCGCTTTCTAGGTGATAGAAAATCTCATCATAGTCCTTCACGAGCTCAAGCCATCTGCGTTGTCTCATATTGAGGTCCCCTACGTGTGAAGAAATATCTCGGACTACGGTGATCAGTATAGATCTTACACTGTGCTCCATACAGATAGTGCCTCCATACCTTGAGAGCGAAGACCACAGCGGCCAACTCTAAATCGTGAGTGGGATAGTTCTTTTCATGTTCCTTGAGTTGCCTAGAGGCATAGGCAATAACTTTACCACTCTGCATAAGTACAGCTCCGAGTCCCAATTTGGAGGCATCGCTGTACATGTCGAAGGATTCGTCACAGTTTGGAAGAGTAAGGATAGGAGCACTGGTCAATCTCCTCTTCAATTCCGTGAAACTCTTCTCGCAGTCGTCCGTCCATTCGTACTTCTTATTTTTCTGGGTGAGAACTGTCATAGGTGTTGCGATTCTGGAGAAGTCCTCTATGAATATCCGGTAATAGCCCGCTAATCCGAGAAAACTCACGGCCGCTAGCATTCCTTGATGCCTCTCCGATTACTCACGGCCTCGATCTTCCTCGGGTCCACCATAACTCCGTCCTTGGAAATAATATGGCCCAGAAAAGATACTTGATCGAGCCAGAATTCACATTTGGAGAACTTGGCATATAGCTGCTTTTCTTGAAGGATCTGTAACACCATCTTCAAGTGTTCGGCATGCTCTTCTTGATTTCTCGAATAGATGAGGATATCGTCGATGAAGATGATCATGAACTTGTCAAGAAACGCCGAGAATACCTGATTCATCTGGTCCATGAACATATCAGGAGTATTCGTCACCCTGAAAGGCATGACTACGAACTCATAATGTTCGTATCTTGTTTGAAAAGTTGTCTTCGGTATATCATCTGGTTTCACTTTCACTTGATGATAGCTAGATCTGAGGTCAATCTTTGAAAAGACGATGGCACCCTTTAACTGGTCGAACAGATTGTCAATCCGTGATAAAGGGTACCTATTCTTGATCGTCACATTATTTAGCGCTCGGTAGTCTATGCACATTCGCATAGACCCATCTTTCTTCTTTACCAACAGTACTGGAGCTCCCTATGGAGAGCAAAATACTATCTCATCAACTCTATTACTACGTCTTCCATATATTACTGTCTCATCGACTCTATTACCACGTCTTCCATATATTACTGTCTCATCGACTCTATTACTACGTCTTCCAACCATGCTTATCTTCATATATTATAATAAGGCTAGCATAAGATTATTATGCATATATTCATCTCATCGACTCTATTACTACGTCTTCCATATATTACTTGTCTCATCGACTCTATGACTACGTCTTCTAGCCATACTTATCTTCATATATTATAATAAGGCTAGCATAAGGTTATCATTCATATTTATTTATGCATATTTAAACTAAAGGCTAGCATAAGGTTATCATACATATATTCATGCATATTTAAGCTAAAAGAATTTCTTATCTTACATGAAAGAAATAGAGTAGACATAGAATTTCTTACTTAGAGCGGCAGGATTTGGAGCTTGATGTGTGTGTAGTGGAAAGGTAGAACTGGGCTCTGATACCACCTGTAATGCCCGCCCTTCTCGTACCTCAGAGGGGAGCGAAGGGCGGCGCTACGCGATCATACATACATGCATATGCATACAGCGGAAGCATTTAAAACAATAAAATCCCTTCTTAAGCTAACTATATTAACCAAGTCCATCTAACAGATTAATTATGATGTAAAGGTCTTAGCAATTTTCTTAACTAAACATGTACTAAAGAAATTCGAGATTTATATAATAAACGGGAGTGACAACCAAAACAAAAACATCATCTAAGTCTTAACACTGAACGGTAAAACATGCATAATCTCCCCAAACCATAAACTAAATCTTATCCACCATGCCACTGCCACACACATCTTTGCCTCCTGCTGCTCCCTTCAATTATTCCATTCCTTGCCTTGCTCTGCAGTACAAGGGAAAAACGACACTATCAGTACATATGCTGAGTAAGATCCTTTCCTACTAACAAAAGCCATACGACATAAATTACACATAAGATAGTGACATGTTCATTTAACTAACATATAGTCATAGCATGGATGTAACTATTAACATGATCATCAAGAGGCATATAGACTTAGCATTCAAAATTCATGAGTAAAGCAATCCGTGACATGATCATGTTGGGTTTCCGGCACCGCGGCGTGTGTGTGTTCGATCATGTTTCGTAAACATGAGCACAGCGAAAGCAATTAAAATAATAAATCTATATTTATTACAACACACACAACACACGCATGCATATTACAACAAGTGTAGACATAACCGTAAATTAAAATTTGCAATAAAAGAAATTATCTACGTTATACCTTTCGTATGACGTGTAGCGGGAACGGCATCAACCGGAACGATCCTCGTAAGAATCGTCTCTATCCGTATCCACGCTGAGCTCCTCGGGATGACTTCGCTAAGTCACGAGCTTCGTCTTCGTACGGGTTACTAGCCTCGTGTTGAAGACGACGTGATCGAGAGATGATCACGATCCGAATCCAAATTCGGATCCTAAAATGAGTTCTCAAAACTCGCTTCTCCGGAGAGGTATTCGTCAACCAATTGACGAATCCTTCGTCCTCCACCTCAGAGGATTACCGGAGATCAAATCCCCGGTAAGTTAGGCGCTATCGGAGCACTAACCGTCGTCCAAACGACGCTCCGACAACAAAGAAACAAGCTGTCCAGAAAAACTGGACAGCTTTTGGTGGAGGAATAGAGGCCGGCCAAGGAGAGATGGAAGCTCACCTTATCACCGAACCTAGAGGAGATCACCAGAGGGTCGCCGGAGGTTCACCGGCTGAAGCTTGGTCACCGGCAATGACTTGGACGGCGGCACAAAGGCTGGGCGGCGGCACACCTAGGCTTGGCGCCGACTAGTGGAGGAGAGGGAGTGGGCGGCACAACTAGGTTGGGCGGCAACTCCAATTAGGGTTTTTGGATTAGGGTTTAAGCCCTATTTTATAGAGAACTAATTCTCTTAATGGTTAATGGATCATATCCATAAAGCCCGTTAACCCGCTCCATTAAGATAAGTTAAAATAAACCAAACCATGATGGTTTATTTTAAGTTAAAATGAACCGAACCAACCTTTGGTTCATTCGTTTAATATAAACCAAACCCTTTGGTTTATTCTCATCCATTGGATTAGAACCAAACCATTTTGGTCCATCCATTATGTCTTCATAAGACACGGCCCATCCACGCTTCCATTGCGACTGAAACAATTTCATGCTCGCTTTATGTTTGGTCCAACCAAACATAGTTTCTCTCGGTCTGAGAATCCCATTCTCAAGCTCGTTTTAAATCCTTTGGATTACACTTGTTGTGCGTGTGACCAAATAGGTTCTCGGTTTATGTTGGTTGTCTATAATTAACCATTAATTATAGAACGATCATGAATGGCACCTAGTAGTACATCATGATCCCCAATTAACCGAAAAGATCAACGGTTGATCCAGAACTATTTCTGAAACCCTTCAGTAGCTCGAATTAATCGTGCCCCATTCCCTTCACTCATCTTATACCCACTTGGTTTAGGACATGGTCTATTGTGTCAGTCCCCACTAGGCTGACTACGTCACACCTAGCCCAAGTATCATTTCCTCGTCCTACGGATTCTAGTTACTGCACATGTATCGAAGAGTACTTTACTCTAAACATGTAATGCTTTGGCCAAAGACTTTAGTAACAATCCGACGAGAGGCCATGGGTATACATCTCCTCGCAAGGAGTGGTAAATCCTTTATAGGCTATTCAAACACCTTCGATCATTTCGACTTATACCCAATCATCCCGGGTCCACATCTCCTCGGAGATGTTTGCTTAAGATGTCAAAGCATAAGTCTCCATGATCAAGATGACTTGAATACCGCAAGTCAAAGGAACATCGCACTTAAGCCACAGTAAGAACTTCATTGACATATCTATATATGTAGAGAACCATATGAAGTCTTACGGCTGGTCACTCCAATGAACTAGTTACCATAACTAGCATCCACGATTAACTCCGGACATCACTATGTCTCCAGCCAGTGAGAATCAACTGCTTGGATACACCAAGAAGTATACCTCGTGCTAGTCTCGACAGAATTGTTGGTGTCCAAATCCATCAATTCATCGACTAGGGATAATTCTGATACATCAGTATTACACATGTAGAGATACTCACTAGTTGTGATTCAATCACAAATTCTCTCATGCTGTGAATCGTATCGTGGACATTCAGTAAATGAGTTTAAGATCCAATCAAATACATAAAACATGTATACTCAAATAGTGAATCTTCATTTATCATATAAATGGTTCATCCATAAGGCGATTGCCTTAGGACATCTCTCATATATTACTAACAGACTCCCACTTGGCCTAATGCCAATCGCTACGGTATCCAATACCATAAGCTCTAACATGACCCTCAAACTTGTTTTGAGGTAATGCCTTAGTTAAAGGATCCGCTAAGTTCCTTTCAGTGGGAATTTTCTCGATTTGTATTCCGTTCCTACTGATGATCTCTCTGATAAGATGATAGCGGCGAAGCACATGTTTGGATCATTGATGAGACCACATCAAGTTCATAGATGAACTACTTGATCCAAACCGCTTCCTTTGCTGCTTCCAAGTTGCAACGTATTATGCCTTAGTGGCAGAATCCGCTATAGTGTCAAGCTTGGAACCTTTCCAACTTATTGCGCCTCCATTCTAGGTGAATACATACCCAGACTAAGACATGGAATCATCCTTGTTTGTCTGGATCTGGCATCCGTATACCCACGTATCACCATGTACCCTTCTCCATATATTAGGAACACATCCTTAGTTCTTCTCAAGTACTTAAGGATCGTCTTAACAGCCGCCCAATGATCCATTCCTGGATCGGACTGGTATCTGCTCGTGACACTCAGAGCATACGATACATCGGGCCTCGTACATAACATAACATACATGATAGATCCTATTGCGGATGCATAGGGAATCTTACTCATGCAAATCCTCTCGTCTTCTGTGCGCGGACACATAGACTTCGAAAGGTGTACCCCATGCCTGATGGGTAGGAAACCTTTCTTGGATTCCGACATGCTAAACCTCTTTAGCACTCGGTCTATATATGCAGACTGCGAAAGACCAAGCAACCGTTTCGATCTATCTCTATAGATCTTAATCCCGAGGATGTAGGTTGCTTCTCCCAGGTCTTTCATGGAGAATGTCTTGGATAACCAAACCTTCACTGACTGTAAGATTGAAACATCGTTTCCTATAAGTAGTATGTCATCGACATACAATACTAGGAATACGACTGCACTCCCACTAACCTTCTTGTACACACAAGGTTCGTCTGGATTTTGTGAGAAATCAAACTTTTGATTGTCTCATCAAAATGGATATTCCAGCTCCTGGATGCTTGCTTCAATCCATAAATGGACCGTCGCAATTTGCATACCTTGGTTTTATCAACCGATGTGAAACCCTCAGGCTGTATCATATACACGTCCTCGAGCAAGTTTCCATTAAGGAAAGTTGTTTTCACATCCATCTGCCATATCTCATAATCATAATGAGCCGCTATGGCCAGGAGCATCCGAATGGATTTAAGCATAGCTACAGGCGAATAGGTTTCGTCATAATCAACACCTTGTTTTTGACGATATCCTTTCGCCACCAACCTAGCCTTATAGGTAATCACATTACCATCCATGTTGGTTTTCTTCTTGAAAACCCACTTGCACCCTATAGGCTTTATGCCTTCAGGTGGGTCAACCAAGTTCCAAACTTGGTTTTCATATATGGAATCCATTTCCGACTTCATGGCACCAAGCCACTTATCCCTTTCTGAACTTGTCAGCACTTCTTCATAACTGGTAGGCTCCTCATCATCAATGAGTAACACGTCGTTTGATTCACTTACGAGAAATCCATATCTCTCAGGAATATTGCGTGTTCTGCCAGATCTACGAAGATGTGGTGTTACAATAGGTCCAGCCGATTGCTCATCACTATGAGTTGTCGGCTGTTGTGCTTCACCAGGTATCTCATTAATGTCTATTTGAGTCTCTCGAGCCTCCTCAAGCTCGACGACACTCCCACTGTTTTCTTGCAAGAGAAACTCTTTCTCTAGAAACACAGCATGCCTTGAAACAAACACCTGTCTGAAGTGCATAGCCCCAAAAGGACTTGGGAAGAGTCGCATGATTCATCATTGACCTGACCATGTCCAACAAGGTCCAGTTACGCCTCTCAGATACACCATTATGCTGTGGTGTATAGGGCGGAGTCCATTGAGACAATATACCATTGTCTCTTAGGTAATCAAGAAACTCCTGACTCAAGTATTCACCACCTCGATCCGATCGAAGTATTTTAATACTTTTGTCATGTTGTTTCTCTACTTCATTTCTGAACTCTTTGAACCTTTCAAAGGCTTCAGACTTGTGTTTCATCAAGAACACATACCCAAACCGTGAGTGATCATCGGTGAAGGTAATGAAGTAGTTATAGCCTCCTAATGCTTGAGTTGACATAGGTCCACATACATCAGTATGTACTAGACCTAGTAACTCTCCCACTCGTTCACCTTTTCCTGTAAAAGGTAACTTAGTCATCTTGCCTTTTAAGCATGATTCGCATGTATCGTATGAATCCAATTCAAACGATTCCAGAATTCCACATCAGTGTAATTCGGACATGCGTTTCTTGCTTATATGGCCAAGACGACAATGCCACATATAGGAGTCTATTTGATTATCCCTTCGAGCACGCGTGTTGCTCGCTTCGATATTGAAATCGTCACTGGATAAGTCCAACGTATAAACACCATTGCTTAAAGTTCCAATCCCATAAAGAACTCCATTCAAAGTTATGTAACAACAATTGTTACTAAAAGTCAAATGGAACCCATTTCTATTTAGACAAGAAATAGAAATGATGTTCTTTATCAACGAAGGAACATAAAAGCAATTGTCCAGTTCTAAGACAAGTCCTATAGGGAGTTCCAACAAATACGTTCCGATGGCGAGTGCAGCAACCGTTGCTCCATTCCCAACACATAAATTTGACTCTCCCCTTGACGAGTCTTCTTCTATTCCTTAGCCCATGTATGTCATTACATATATGTGAGCCACACCCAGTATCAAATACCCAAGTGTCTAGGGAAATAGAATGACAATCAATAAAGAAGATTTCTGAAGAAGATGGGGCATCCGATGCCTTATCCTTCTTCACAGACTCAAGATAAATCATTCACTTTCTTCGCAAATGGCTCTCCTTGCCATAATGATGGCAAGTTTCCTTTTGTGCTAGTTCTACCTTCTTAGCCCTTCTCTTCTTTCCCTTCTGCTGTTCCTTTGACTTCCTCTTAGAACCTTTCTTCGAGGAATCAACTAATAGCACCGTACCCTGCTCATGCTTCTCAGAAGACTCCACAGTCTTCAGCATATTGAGCAATACCACAGATGAACCTTCTTGCATCTCAGAGGTGAAGAGGAGCTTTGAGACTTCGAACCTTTCGAATCTCACTTGCTCATCAACCAACTCACAAAGATGAAGGACTACGATATGAGCATCCATATGCTCATTCTGCTTTCGTAGCTTGGGTTCCATCGCGGCTAGCATGATGCAACTCACCATTTCAGAATCATTCACATGTTTCTGATAGGCCAACAATTGGTCCAGAGTTGCATTGTCACTAGGACGGGCGGGAAGAGACGCTTCGAGGACATTCGCAAGCTTTTCCACCTTGAGAACAATTCTCAAGTTTCTAAGCCAGTCCAAGAAGTTTGGCCCAGTCAATTTATTCGAATCCAAAATGGAACGCAAATTCAAAGACATCATGATCAATCTTAGAAATACAAAACGAGCATATATGAGAAAGATGATTTTAAAATGCATCAATATACATTTATAAATCCCATTCATTTTTCGAATTTCAAAAACCCCAAAATCACTTCGGGAGATCGTAGGTCCATCTCCGAATGGGCTGATATTCATCATAGATATGAATAACCTTGGAGAGAGTCCAACAAGCCATTCATAACTACGATGGTAGGTATCAACTATACCGATTGCATATCACGTATATGCAACTATCACAATGTGCTATCAACTTATTGAATGTTCACACATACATCGGGTTGTTAACACATTAACAAGTATGCATCATATGCATAGCACCCAACTTCACCTCCCTTTACATCGACCTTGGAGAGAGTCCAACAAGCCGATGCTCCAGGTTAAAGTCAACCCATTAATCAAGACATAGTTTTAATATGGTTAGAGCGCATTCAACCAATTAGCCCAGCTTGGAGATTGACCTCTGACTCTTACCATATTAGTATTAAACTATTCCATGGTTTGAACATATTCGGGTTCGAGCCGGGCTTGGAGAGAGTCCAACAACCCAAACAAGAAACGGAACTCTGGTTCTAACCATATTAATGGAAGGTGTAGGCTTTAATATTGTTTAAGGGTTTTATGTCTCATCCTCTTTGCATGCAAATAACTATTATCTACATGGCATGGCATACATGGCATACATCTACATGTCACGACACATGGCATAATGTTATGCATCTAATGCAATTACATGGCATACAATTATGTCATGTATATAATTTCCTTATATGTCATAACTATTTATGGAAATAAAATATGTTTAAGATTTGATTCTCCAAATCAAATCATAATTAAATTAGAAACAAATTTCCAAATCTAATCACATATTTTATTCATGGAATTATTTGATTAAGGAAAATCTATTTAGGAAACCAATTTCCTAAATCATTAAAACTACTTATGGAAATAAAATATTTTAAGATTTGATTTCCCAAATCAAATCATGATTAAATTAGGAAACAAATTTCCAGAATCTAATCAAATATTTTATTTATGGAAAATATCAATTTTCATAAATACTTCCAACTTTCCAAAAGTAGAAGATTTCCATAAATACTTCTAGACTTTCCAAAATTGAAAAATTTCCATAAATACTTCTAAATTTCCAAAATTAGAAAATTTCCAGAAATACATTATGACTATCGCAAAACCATTTTACGATTATGTCGAAACACAACACTGGGCTCACGATACCCTTGTTGGGTTTAGACGCATGGCGTGTGTGTGTTCGATCATGTTTCGTAAACATGAGCACAGCGGAAGCAATTAAAATAATAAATATATATTTATTACAACACACACAACACACGCATGCATATTACAACAAGTGTAGACATAACCGTAAATTAAAATTTACAATAAAAGAAATTATCTACGTTATACCTTTCGTATGACGTGTAGCGGGAACGACATCAACCGGAACGATCCTCGTAAGAATCGTCTCTATCCGTATCACGCCGAGCTCCTCGGGATGACTTCGCTAAGTCACGAGCTTCGTCTTCGTACGGGTTACTAGCCTCGTGTTGAAGACGACGTGATCGAGAGATGATCACGATCCGAATCCAAATTCGGATCCTAAAACGAGTTCTCAAAACTCGCTTCTCCGGAGAGGTATTCGTCAACCAATTGACGAATCCTTCGTCCTCCACCTCAGAGGATTACCGGAGATCAAATCCCCGGTCAGTTAGGCGCTCTCGGAGCACTAATCGTCGTCCAAACGACGCTCACAACAAAGAAACAAGCTGTCCAGAAAAACTGGACAGCTTTTGGTGGAGGAATAGAGGCCGGCCAAGGAGAGATGGAAGCTCACCTTATCACCGAACCTAGAGGAGATCACCGGAGGGTCGCCGGAGGTTCACCAGCTGAAGCTTGGTCGCCGGCAATGACTTGGACGGCGGCACAAAGCACAGGCGGCGGCACACCTAGGGTTGGCGCCGACTAGTGGAGGAGAGGGAGGTAGGGTTTAAGCCCTATTTTATAGAGAACTAATTCTCTTAATGGTTAATGGATCATATCCATAAAGCCCGTTAACCCGCTCCATTAAGATAAGTTAAAATAAACCAAACCATGATGGTTTATTTTAAGTTAAAACGAACCGAACCAACCTTTGGTTCATTCGTTTAATATAAACCAAACCCATTGGATTAGAACCAAACCATTTTTGTCCATCCATTATGTCTTCATAAGACACGGCCCATCCATGCTTCCATTGCGACTGAAACAATTTCATGCTCGCTTTATGTTTGGTCCAACCAAACATAGTTTCTCTCGGTCTGAGAATCCCATTCTCAAGCTCGTTTTAAATCCTTTGGATTACACTCGTTGTGCGTGTGACCAAATAGGTTCTCGGTTTATCTTGGCCGTCTATAATTAACCATTAATTATAGAACGATCATGAGTGGCACCTAGTAATACATCATAATCCCCAATTAACCGAAAAGATCAACGGTTGATCCAGAACTATTTCTGAAACCCTTCAGTAGCTCGAATTAATCGTGCCCCATTCCCTTCACTCATCTTATACCCACTTGGTTCAGGACATGGTCTATTGTGTCAGTCCCCACTAGGCTGACTACGTCACACCTAGCCCAAGTATCATTTTCTCGTCCTACGGATTCTAGTTACTGCACATGTATCGAAGAGTACTTTACTCTAAACATGTAATGCTTTGGCCAAAGACTTTAGTAACAATCCGACGAGAGGCCATGGGTATACATCTCCTCGCAAGGAGTGGTGAATCCTTTATAGGCTATTCAAACACCTTCGATCACTTCGACTTATACCCAATCATCCCGGGTCCACATCTCATCGGAGATGTTTGCTTAAGATGTCAAAGCATAAGTCTCCATGATCAAGATGACTTGAATACCGCAAGTCAAAGGAACATCGCACTTAAGCCACAGTAAGAACTTCATTGACATATCTATATATGCAGAGAACCATATGAAGTCTTACGGCTGGTCACTCCAATGAACTAGTTACCATAACTAGCATCCTCGATTAACTCCGGACATCACTATGTCTCCAGCCAGTGAGAATCAGCTGCTTGGATACACCAAGGAGTATACCTCGTGCTAGTCTCGACAGAATTGTTGGTGTCCAAATCCATCAATTCATCGACTAGGGATAATTCTGATACATCACAATTACACATGTAGAGATACTCACTAGTTGTGATCTAATCACAAATTCTCTCATGTTGTGAATCGTATCGTGGACATTCAGTAAATGAGTTTAAGATCCAATCAAATACATAAAACATGTATACTCAAATAGTGAATCTTCATTTATCATATAAATGGTTCATCCATAAGGAGATTGCCTTAGGACATCTCTCATATATTACTAACAGATCATCTAGGACATGTATCCCCATGGCATTTTTATCACAATAACATAATATCTCGTAATAACATAGACATGAAATAGTTATATGCAGAATGCTCTTTGAAAACATATACTTTCATAAGTACTTAAACATAATCTCAACATTAGGGCCCGGCATTGTATCCATGACTCAGCCCAGCCCATTTGGCGGTCCATTCGGCGACCCATTTGGCGACCCCTTGTGGTCGTCGACCGTCGGCACGTCGACCGTGTCATTACCACTAGGCCCGTACTTCGACCTAGGGGCAACTTTGGATACAAGCCATGCGTAAAGTTAAATAGCATACATGTTCTTTGACATAACATAAAGAGTGTTCTTGTCCCCGCTCTTAGGGAAACATTTCTTAACCAATTCATATTCATAAGCCTTACGTAACCATGGCATAGGGGTGCCTATCGTTCATGAACATAAACAGGTACATCATGATAAAATGAGAAAAACTTAACATATACATTATGATACAATGGTCCTACATCAGCCGTTAACATGGACATAAGGTATGGAATCATGCAAATATATCGTCTAACTAGCATCATATCCATACCATATATATATATATATATATATATATATATATATATATATATATATATATATATATATATATATATATATATATATATATATATATATATATATATATACCTAGCATAATATGGAAAACCATTCGGAATCATGTTCGGAAATTTTCTTTTTTTTATTTATTTTCTTGTCCTTTTTAATCTTCCCAGCCCAAGACAATGCGTTGGGACGACACACCGATGTTGTGGCGGCGACGCGCCGCTAGCCGAGAGTACGCTTACTAGCCGAAAACCTCCGCGACACGCCTGGCGCCCGAGCGGCATGCTTTGAGCCCGGGCGTCACGCTTTGAGCCCGGGCGTCACGCTTTGAGCCCAAGCTGTTTGGCCCCAACACGCCTGTGCCGGGGCGGTATAGGCGTGTCTCGCGCTGCTCACCCCGACACGCCTGTGTCGGGGTGAAAGAGCGGTGTGTTGGCCTCTGTACGTGTTCTGCTTAAAAAAATTTATACGAACCTCGTCCTAGGGTCTTAAGCAATATCAAACATGGAACCTTGTCTAAGGTTAATCATATGCAATACAGGGAAAAGAAGAACATGAAAAACTCTTTATTGCATAGCACAACATTGGAAACATGAAAGCCATTTCGAGAGAAACCCATGTACTGCAGGTGAGGGAATTCTTACCTTCGATTGCTTTAACTTATATTTGTAAAACCTAATGAGATGCAACCTTCTATCCCACCCTAGCAGCTGCCCTCCAAGGTCTCTTGAATCCCACCTTTCCTTGGATTCGGCGAAGAAGACAACCCTAGGAGAGAATTCTCCTTAATGTGTGGTTCGGTGGTGGAGGGATCAAGAGAGAGTAGAGAGGTGTCCTCTAGGGTATTAGGGAGGTTAAATTTATAACCATCAAGGCTTAACCTTTTCCCTTATAAATTTCCTTAAATTTCTCTCTTTAACAGAATTAATTTCTTCTTCAATTAAATTCGTGACTTCTCCCTAATCATATAAAATTTTTATTGGATTTTTGGTGACTCACCCCTTCTTGTCTGGTTTTCTTTTCTTTTATCTTTTCTTTTATTTCCTTTAAATCCCACATAAGCCTATTATCATCATGCATAATTATCTTTATTTTCTTTAACCCACATAAGGGCCCCTTTATTATCATGCCTCATTATCTATAAAACTCCTAAGATTTTTTTTGGCGTTACATGCCAAGAGTCAACTCGACTGTCAAGTGTCAAAATACTTGACCAATCGATTGGTCCAAGGCCTCAGTCGATTGATAACCTCAACCATGAGGTTTAAACCTAAGTATGATACCCTCATACTTGCTAGACCACCCTTAGGCTAGACCTAAGCCTTCTAGCCACCTCCATCAGCTTCACGCCTATCGGATCCCTCCAAGTCATCCATGACTTGTTCATCCATATGCTAGCCTTCTGGTGCTTCCATCGGCTATTGTCATGCTAAGCCGGTCTATACCGCCAAGGCACATTTGGGCTTACACTGCCAAGACACATTCTTGGACTTTATGCCACTAAACCATTGGACTTATGCTGCCAAAACTCCCGCTTGGACTTTACGCCGCCAATATCACCCCTTGGACTTTCATTGCCAACCCATGTTGGACTTTTCCTTGCCAACACTCATGCTTGGACTTTCCATGTCAAGTACCCAAGACTTGGACTTCCCCATGACAATCACATTGTCATACCTTTTGTCGAACATCAAAATACTGCTTGAGTCAAACTCGAGTCTGGTCAATCATGACCTGGGTCGATTGCACCAACAATCTCCCCCTTTTTGATGTTTGACAAAAACCAACATCTTTGAGTTAGAACACCTAACTCAAATCTCTTTACCAATTCTCCCAAATTAGTAATTCTCAAATTTTCCCATTGATTTCCCCATCAGTCTTAAATGGTTGAATCAAATCCAAATGAGTCTAATCCAGATTAGACTCAATCCTTGGATTCATTTGAGTCTAACTCAATTAATAGATTCAATCCTTGGATTCATTTGAGTCTAACTCAATTAATTCAACTTAACCCACATAATCTTAAGATCCATTATTTTAGTCAAACAGAATAATCTTATCTCCAAACCAACATATTATTTGTGTGTGACCCAATAGGTTCTTGCAATGTTGGCAATGTTTCTAAAACCCTTTTAGAAACATAAGCAATGAGTGGCATCTAGCAATGCATCATTGTTACCCAAGTGGCAAGAATGTCAAGATTCGACATAACCTTACTGTGGCTACTATACTATATAACCTTGTCCTTCTATCCTCGATATCTAGATCAGCCAATGAGGCATAGATAGTGTCATCCTCTTATCAATCTATGTGCTCTTGATCCCCAAGTAGACTCATTCAATCAAATGAGATCAATATCTCATATTGGCTCATCTGAGCATGGTCATGCATTTCGTGGTCCTACTCTATCAAGAGGCCTAAAGATATCACTCTCATCATATAGGAGGGATAAATCCTATCTACATCACTCACATCCCTCCGTATAATTTGTTACATATCTAGTGATCGCCTTTATAGTCCACCCTATTACAAGTGACGTTTGACGATACCAAACTATATAACTCTTTATATAGGTTACCGTAGTGATTTTAGGTCTAAGGACTAATCATACCAATAGTTACTATGAAGAAGTTTATGACACTCATATGATGATTCATGAAACTTTCTCATGGTAGGTCAATTTAGTATATATTCTCTAATATATACCCATGTGTCAATGTGATATCACATATCTATGACTTGTGAGATCAAGTCATCAACTGACCTACATGCTAGTCTCAATGCATTAATATTTCCCTTGTATATTAATGCTTGACTAGGAATATTTAAGAATAGTATTCTCTATAGCCTTTCACATTCAATTTTACCAATTGATGTGTTATAGATAAGAACCTACTTTCTAGGGCATCATTATATTTATTCAGCTGGCACAAGCATGAAGTAAATATAATAACCAAACTTTGCCTTTATTATTAATAGAATATGATACATAAGTACCTAGTCAATTATCACATAATTTGCTCTAGGGCTTACTACTAACACTTGATAAAACTTAAGGTTCTAAGAAAACTAGTGATTGGGGATACCCACGGTGTCCAGTGGAACTATAGGGTTCGGGAGCTTAGTGCTCAGGCGAGCTGTTGGAGATTCCGAATATCATTCGAGTTGATGAAATTGAGCATGCTGGAGATTAATTTGGGCGATGTTGACTTGGTGAGAAACTTCCATGGTCAAAGAGGCATTAGAACTAGGTTGCCTGACAACTGATCATCACTTTAAGCGGAGTAAATTGACCATCTTCTCCTGTAAGAATTTATGGAGATTTCTCGAAGAGGACAACATTATCGATCAATTGGTTCTGACCACAATCACTCCTCGACAATGGGGAGCTACTGTCGATAGCGGGGGCAGAGAGATTGTGCTGATGGGGATCTATTTCACTCGTCATTTTGCCCCTGTTAGTCCCCTATTTTTCACTGTGCTTGCAGAGGAGGCTATGATTTTTGTGAGCCGGGGAGTAGAGTTCACAGTGTCACGAGTGGACATTTGGGATTGAACTCTGTGTCCAAAAGAGATTAAGCGCATTCTCAATAGAGCTGATAAATACAAGAATTTACCTCAGCTGAATGGTTTGAAGGGGCAAAGTAAGCTCTCGATCAAGCAATTGAATACAAGAACTTACCTTGGTGGAGTGGTCAGAAGGGATGAAGTATGCTCTCAGGTGAGTTGCTGAGTAAAAGAACTTGACTCGGCCGAGTGACTGGGAGAGATGGAGTGTGTCTTTATTGAGTGGTTGAGAGGAATTAAGTGTGTCCTCAATGGAGCCACTGAATACAAGAATTTACCCTGATCAAGCAGTCAAAAGGGGCGAAGTGCAGTCTCAGTTGAGCACTGAGTGAAAGAACTTAACTTGATCGAGTGGACGGGAGAGATGAACCACGTCTTCACCGAGTGGCTGAGAGGGATGAAGCTACGAAACCAAATAATCTAGAGCTGAGAGAAGCCAACCAGCCAAGCATCTAGACAAGAAATAACAACAGTGTGTAGGGACCGGTGATGAGTGTTAGAGAGGGGTGAATAGCCTTTTTTTATTTTGACTTTGATGGATCGCGTGCTTATTTACAATATTATAGTGCAAAGAGGAATATAGACATAAAATGCATAACAAAAATAAAGATAAACAACACAAACACAAGACGATATTTTATGTGGTTCGAAACTAGGGTTCCTACTCCACGGGCCGAGCTCTAATTGAGCTCTAGTGATGCACACCACTACTATATCTTTTCCTTCTTGGAAACAATCTAGAGGTGGAAAAACTTCTTACAATGTTTACAACAATAAGAATACAAAACACTGTTGGGATGTATACTGAAAAGTCTATCTTTTGTGTAAACATCTTTATTTTAAAATAAGAATCACATGATCATTGTTTGCATATTTATGGTGATGCATTTTGTCTAATACATTACATTGTAGATAACATGGTGTGTAATGTCACACGGGAGATCATGTTATCAGTTCCTTGTAAAGTATAAGTAAAGGCTCACAACCGAGATGGTTATGGACAAACCATTGGTATGGTTGTAGTGTAATTTGGTATTGGTTTGTCTTGGCCATTGAATTACACTAGTACACTTTATGTGTATTGAGCATGACCGACTTAGAGGTGATTCGATTTTTTGCTGACTACATAATCGAATCGGACCTCAGATATTATGTTGTACATGCTCTTAATCCCGATATAATAACAGGCACATATACTTAGTATTCATTTCTTTGATTTACCAATGGGAGAGATTTATAGAGTAAATCGAAAGGCTTGGTAAGTTAGGAAATGATATTATTTATATGGTGTGTCGTTGATTATAGAAGGAAACTGTGTCCTATATATTAAGATGATGATGTCCCCTTGAGGAGCTCATAAGGTTCATCATGTAAACCCTGCAGGTGGACTTGGTCCGGCATAATGATAAGGTTGAGTGGTACTACTCATGGAGTTAGATGTTGATTAATTAATTGTCAGCAAATTAATTAATTGACGGACATTCAATATCTTAAACACGGGGAGATAAATGTACAAATAATATAAGGAGCTCATATTTAACATATGGGGGTTGGTGAGGTAGATCAATGATAATCCTCTAGTGGAATGGATTATGATTAATGGATCAGACTTTATGTTGGCTTGATCCATTGGGTGGCAAAGATCCAACTCCTCCTCATGGTCCCTATTGTAGCCTATTAAAACCTCATGGAACCTAGATTCGATGATGAAAATAAAACTCTAGATCCGACGGTGGAGATTAAATCTCTAGATCCAATGGTTGAGATTAAATCTCTATATCCGACGGTTGAGATTAAATCCCTAGATCCGATGGTGAAGATTAAAAGGAGGCTTAAGCCTAACTCTATAAAAGGAGGCCAAGGCTTGGCCGTGGATGACACTTTGGGAGATTAGGGTTTTGGAGATTGGCTTGAGAAGAGAGGTGGGTGGCGGCAACCCTAGGCTTTCTTCTTGGGCGGCGGCTAGGGTTTGGCCTTCTTCTTGGTCGACGGCTTCTCAACCACCTCTCTCTCTCTAGATCGGCAATAGCTCTCTCTCTCTCTTTCTCTCTCTAGGTTGGCCGGCGGCAACCTTCCTTCAAGGTTGGCCGGCACTCCTCCACCTCCGTTTGGGCCGACGGCAAGCTTCAAGTTTGAAGCTTGTTGGATGGTCTTAGATAGAGAAGAGTTTTGTTTCATTCTTCCTTTTGTTCGGAGCGAGCAAAGAAAGGAAGAACGTGATCTAGGAGGCTTCGACTTTTGGAAGATCGTTGCCCACACGACGTCCAAAAGGAGGTAGAAGATCGAGAGGTATAATGGTACTTTATGTTCTTTTGTATTATGTCTATAATTGTTTTCAATTATATGTGGCTAAATTTACTTGGACCCCGAATATAAACGCAAAAACCGGCGATCCATACATCGTCTATTCCACGGCTATTCGAATAATAGAAGTTGATTGCTTGAACAACAATTTTGTTCAAGTGACCACTCTAATCGAATAGTACGACGATGAAACGGTTGCTTGGGTAATCCCTTTTTGTCTAGGATTAATTTTTTTAATCCGGGGACGACAAAGGGATCGCCATGAACAAGCGACTGAGTTGAAGTGGGAAGCGAAGTTTCCTACCTTCAAACACAACCAAATACAAGTAAATACAATAAGAATGAAACACAAATGTAAAGGACACTTTACAAAGAGAACTCTTGAATGCTTGTTGATGTGGTTGCCTTGAACACCTTGGAAGGTCTGAAATGCAATAGCAAACCCCCTTCCAAATTATCAAGAACCGACTGCCTACAACCCTCCCATCAAGCTCCATTTATAACTCCACTCGGGATGAATTTTCACCTTTCAGTCGACTGGTCTTACCTAGCAGTTGACTAGTCACAGTACTGTTGTCTCACAATGGCTTAATTCATGTTAGATTAAATCAAACAGTCGACTGCCCTGACCTAGCAATGACTGCCATAAGCCCAGTCAACTACCATAAGTCAACAGTTGACTGCCAAACAATCTGTGACCTGGCCACTTAATTCCAATCGACTACTAAACCCTAACAATCGACTACTAGTTGCTAGTTTACTGCTAAACCCTAACAATCAACTGTCAGAGCCACAAATCAGCAGTCGAGCCTCAATTGAATACTCGACCAGTAGACTGGGTCATAACCCCAGTCGACTAAGTCATAACCCCAATCGACTGCTCGAGTCTACTAGGCCTTCTGAGTGTCAAACACTTGACCAGTCGACTAGTCCATATCCCCAATCGACTAGTAAATCTCAACTATGAGGTTTAACCCAAGTATGATCCCCTTATACTTGTCAACTACCCTTAGCCTAGACCTAAGCCTTCTAGTCACATCCATCAGCCTCACTCCCTTAGGGTCCATCCTATTGAGAGTATTGAGAATACAATCAAAGTCCCACATTGGTGACATGGAAAAGATTATATGCTTATAAGATGAAAAGATATCTCCATTGGTAAGAGGCCTTTTGAATAAAGTCCAAAAACAAAACCATGAGAGTTTAGACCCAAAGTAGACAATATCATGCCATTGTGAAGATATATGAATCTTATATACACTAATAATTGGTATCAAAGTCATGGCCTATGTTAAGCCATGAACCTCGAACAAAGGAAGTGGAGCTTCCATGTCCGGATCAAGGGAACCATACACCAGGCAGGAAGACTAGTTGGGTCGAGAGGACCGAACAACTAGCAGAAAGTCCAGTTTGGCCAGAAGGGTTAGACAACTAGTAGGAAGTTCAGCTGGGTCAGAAGGACTAGACAGCTAGCAGGAAGTCTTGGTGGGTTGAGGATCAAACATCAACCAGAGGAAGTCCTTCGACGATGGATAGGCTTGAGAGGGGTGAATGTAAGATACTGAAAAAATAAAATAATACTTTTTAATTAGAAAAATACCCTATGAAATTTTTCAGATATTTTTAGAAATTTATTTAGATTTAAATGGAATTTCTATTAACATATGGGAAAAGATTTAATTATCTAGTTAATGGATTAATGGGTTTAATTAACCCTATGTTTTAAATACCTAAACCTAGGTTTCATTTCTTAGTTTTATTTCATTTCCTATTTTCCTTCACGCCGTAACTTTTTCCCTTTCTCTCGATTTTTTTCACGCCGAAACCTTCTTTCTTCTTCATTCCCGACCGCGTCCCGCTCATCTCCTCCCACTCCCAATCACGCGCCGCAGCGGGCGCCTGCTGCTCCTGCTCATGACGACATCGCTAAGAAGTCAATGCCGACTAGGATCGATGTCGCCCCTGCACACGACGACAACTTGGCCGCTCCTTCGCGCAACAACTTCTTTCCCTCACCACATGATCCTACTATTCTTCTCCGAAATGACGCAGCCAGCCTTTCCCCTCCTTTGCAAGCGACGACCGACCACCCCTCACCGGTGCCCGCGGATGAGCTAGAACAGTGAGGAAGCATAGCTGGGAGTCTGCGTTGGCGGTATCCGACACCCTTTTCTGAACTGGAGCCACAACCTTTGTCGGAGCAAGCACGAAACTGGGATTTAGGGAAGCTTTGGATTTCTGCCGATGAATAGGGTAGTTAGGAAGAAATTGAATTTTCAGTATATCTCTCGTTTCCCCCTCTTTTTCTTCTATCCAGTGTATTGGTATGGATTATAATTGTTGAATGAACGTGGGTGCATTATTGAATTCATATGGGTTGCAGCAGGGTGGATTGGAGCAGTGGTAGTTTGATCAGTTGAGTAGGTTGGACGGAGGATGGTTGAGCCATGGGTTTCGATTGGAGGGTCAGAACTTTGTGTCTTGGCTGAGTGAGAGGTGCTTGTGAAGGTGAGTGTGTGAGTTGTAGATGAGCTATGATGGTTGTGATCGCGGTGAATGGGTCTGAGGGGCTTTGAGGGTTGTTCCAGTGAATAGAGCAAGTTGTGAAGGGGTCGGTGGAAGTGTGGATCGTGGTGGGGATTAGATCTTGAAGTAAGAAGGGTATTGCTCTATGTTTTGGTCGGTTAAGATGGTTGTGAGGTCCTGATTGGGGTTGTGAATAGCAGTGAACGACTGTGCATGACTATGCGTATTCTGAGTGTGGGCTAGGAATGAGCTAGGGAAGCTCAGTTCCGGTAAAGAGAGTTGTGGATGGTAAGGTAAGCTCAATTGAGGATGAATTGGGTGATTGGGAATTATAATTCGTATTCGATAAGGATATAAATATAAGGATGGTGTAGTAGTTAATTCGTTGGTAGTGGTATGCTTGCACTTAATCATAATTGATGATGTTTGCAGGACATGGATACGAGATAGGTCCACGAGCATAAAGACAGTTGGTATTCTTCATAGCATGTGAGTATCTTTGACTTATCTTCTTTTAGATATTGTCATATTGTTGTGCATCATTTACTATAACTAGTAATAGTTTTATATGCTTTTAACTGCCCTGGTATGTCACTACCTAGTACGTGTTTTAGCCCTTTCATATGCTTATTATATTTATGCTCTATTACTTTGATACTTGTCATTTGTTTATTTGGCACTAGAGTAGTGACATACCTTACATACTGGGCATTGAATGAATAATGGATATACCTTGCATGTGTACCTAGACTTATGTACTTAGGTTATTTGATATGAACTCCTATTGGTACATACCATAGGTAGCCATGGATTGACAGGTGTATTGTGCATTAGCGGCATGCACCATCTTGCATTATTGCATAACTAGCGATCATCGGCTCCTCAGTAGGAGGTGATTCTACTTAGTAGTTGAGCCCATCATTAGTTACATTATCTACACACACAACCACTCATGGGTTAGTGGTGTTTCAGGTGTGTGTGTGTGTAGTTGCTCTGTCAGGGCTCCACGGTGGTCTCTCAGGATATTGGTATTGCGACGTGGTAGCAGACAGGGATCCCTCCTTTGTCGTGAGATGAGGAGATGAGACGAGGTGATGTCCCCCATATACATACATGGGTAGGAGGGTGATACTCTGCCATCATCCTGTCCACTCTGTCACATAGGTGTAGTGATGGCAGAGTGCACAGTTGTCTCAGCCCTACCCACTCGGCCGACACACATGACATGTCAGTGGCTTGACTGGCGTTAGGGGTAACACAGGTCATTGCATCATGTGCATACGCTTTTACTATATACATTGCTTGTTGTACTTTTGGTTGTTACATATGATTGTCATGCACATACAAGAGGTATTATGTAGTTTGTTTTGGTGATTCTACATTTGCTTATATGTGTTAGGGCAATCAACCCATGTGATGTGGTTTTGATGTGTGTGGCAAAGGGTTTAAGTTAGGTTTGTTATGGATTTGATATGTGTGTTGAAGTCATGCAGGACTTAGTAATTCGCACATGGATGGCTTGACAATAGCATTGGCAAGATTCACCATCTCATGACTCGATCCTTGAGTCGGTGAAAGATGCATTGCGGAAGTCGTGCACTTGGTGCATCTGAGGGACCGCCGGACGAGGAGCATTGGAGTGAAGTCGAATGAAGTAGACTTCAGAGCGAGACGTGAAGGATGGCACTGCAAAGCCGTGTGCTTGGCACATCCGAGGGGACATGGCCGGATGAAGAGAACTTCAAAGGCGAGGGACTCCAAGGTAGATGAGAGTGAGTGATTGTAACCCGGGTCGGGGTAGCTCTTAGGTGATCTTGGCCAATTGGCTAAGTGTCGGATGGTTTTTCCCGACATCAGTCGACTGTCATGAAATGGCAGTCGACTACTCCAAGTCAACTGGAGACTCGACTGGTGTTCAAGTCCAAGTTCTGGCCGAATAGTTGACTGTCCGCTCTTGGTAGTCGACTGCTAGCTCCATCAATTGACTGCCAAGGGGAGCAGTCGACTGATGTCGAGGGTTTCGGGCACAGAATGTTGGAGAGTCGACTGCTCGCTTCGAGCACTCGACTGTTGGCTCCATCAGTCGATTGATGGGCAAGATCAGTCGACTGATGTGGGAGCCATTGGTTAAAATCCAACGTGGATGAAGTCGTTAGAGGGCAACGACTACAGCAGCAGTCGACTGATCGGGGCATCAGTCGACACCCGTTGGCTCAACGGGAAGAATGGCCCCTTCCCTATAAGAAGATACCTTTGGACACTTGGGGAGCCTAATGCTTCAACTCTAAACAACACCCAAGTGCCCAAAACGTTTCCTACTCTTCTTACTTGCATTTATTTCAATCCTATTGTAAGAAGAGAGATTCTTATAAGAAAGGTTACCTCCACCTAGCTTTGTGCAAAGGAGAGACTAGTGGAATTGTATAGGAGTGATTCACCTTGGAACGAATCGGGTCATGGACTAGCGGCAAGGGTCGTGAACCACGTTATATTGGTTTGTTAGCGCTTGTTTCTTAATTGTCTTTATTACTAGTATTTACATTGCGCTAATCTTAAGTGTAGACGATCAAGAACGAGCAAATTCCACCATCCGTGATAAAGGGCTATTCACCCCCCTCTAGCCGGCCACCGATCGATCCAACAAGTGATATCAGAGCCAAGGTTTCTTGTCTTCGGACTCACCGCCGCAACAAGCATGACAACAAAGATGGTCGGCTCCAACATCCATCCACCAAAGTTTGAGGGGGAATTCGCTTGGTGGAAAAAGAGAATGGAGGTATTTTTCAAAACCGACTTTGAAATTATGTTAATAATGGAAAATGGTTTCAAGATACCTAGGGATGAGGAAGGGGAGCCATTGGAGAAATCTAGATGGACAGAGAAGCAAAGAGAAGAGTACTTGGCGAATTCAAAGGGCAAGCACCATTTGTACAATGTGCTCCCTCAACAAGAAATAAATCGAATAGGAGAATGTGCTAGCGCCAAAGAGATGTGGGAGAAGCTAGTGGAGCTTCATGAAGGCACATCTGAGGCCAAGCTAGCAAGAAGAGATGTCCTCCGCTCCCAACTCAATAATATCAAACTCGATAAAGGGGAGAAGGTAACATCTTTACATTCTCATTTTAAAGAAATTCTTAACAGCCTATCTAGTGTAGGGGAGAAGCTCTCCAATAGGGATATGATTATGAAGGCAATTGATGCATTCCCTCGATCATCAAGGTGGAGTTCCATGGTGGATTCATTTTATATCTCAAAGAATCTAGAGGTAAGTACTCTAGATGAATTTTTCTTCACTATGGAATTACATGAGTCTAGGCTTGAAGGAATAATTGAAGAACCAAGCATCAAGCCATCAAGGGGAATAGCACTCATGGACGAAAAAGGGAAGAAGAAGAAGGAGATTGCACCGTCTTCATACGATGAATCATCCTCCTTCTCCAGGGATAGCAATGAGGAGGCCTACATGGTAAGAAAGGTGAGGTGTGCATTTACAAATTTTAAATTTAACAAATCTAATGATAGGAGGAGAAGGCCTAGAAGGAAGATAATATGCTACAATATCCAAGGAGAGGGACACATAAGGGATGATTGTCCCCTCTTGAACAAAAGCAAGGAAGAGAGGAGAAAGAAAGAAGACAAGAAGAAAGGGAGCAAGAAGAAGGATGAAGAGAAGAAATCCAAGGAGAAAGGGAAGGCCAAGGCACACAAGGCAACATGGGATGATCCATCATCATCATCCGAAGAAGAAGAAGCCTTCACAAGCCTTGCCCTAATGGCAATAGAAGACTTGGACTCCACCTCCTCCTCCGAAGAAGAAAAAGCACAAGCGAGGAGAGCAAGCGAAGGGGGAGTTTCATCTTCATCCTCATCGACATCACAAGAAGGAGATTTAGTAAGTGAGGTAACAAATCTCCCTCCCAATAAAATTATGTCTATGATTTCGAATTTAACTAAAGAACTATTTAGGGCTAAGAAAAAGAATAAATGCATGCTTGATCAAATAAAGGCCCTAGAAGAAAAACTAGAAAATGCATGCTCACATAATGATTATATTCCTTTTAATGTTAGTGATGCATGGATGGATGAAAATAAAGCCTTAAGGGAAAAGGTAGATCATTTAACTAAGGCCTTAGAAAAATTCACAATAGGCTCAAACACTTTAAATATGATCATTGGGAGCCAAAGGTCTAGCTTTAATAAGAAAGGCCTAGGATATAAGGGGACCAAGAATGAAAAGGCCTATCATTGCCTAATTGTTAGGGGTCAAGCAAAAACCACCATGGTAGCTAGAAAGTGGATCCCTAAGGAGTTTTTAGTGAACCCTATAGGAAAAAACTTATATTGGGTTCCCAAATCCATCCTCAAGGGTTAGAAAAAAACCTAGGATAGTCAACCAAAATTGGACTTTATTCATATCATATTAATTGGTTGACTTAGGATGATGAGAGTGATAGTTTTTGAATTAAGTGTTGGGTGATGATAATGTGATCATAATATGGAATCATAATAATATTTGTTCATGATATGCAATAATTGAAAATATATGATCATGATTGATAATACATGCTTTTATGATCACATTTGTGGTTTTAGGATGCATGACACTTAACCATGGGTAGAATTGTATGAAATTTTGGTTAAGTATAATACCTTTAGGTACATCTCACATCCCACTATAAGGCTACTTTGATTGAAAACATAGCATGGGTGAGATGATAGGATGATACAAATGGTCCACTAATGCTTATGACATTTAGATGGGTCATTCAGTGTATCAATAGATTAATCATAGACCAACTATGGGGAAAGCAAATGTTTAATCAATGGACATATTGCCCATAGATCATAGTTGGATATTTTAAATGATTTAAAAATATTTCATGTTTCATAAACAGTGAGTTCATGTTTTGAAAAGTTTCAAGGCAAAACTAGGCTTTAAAGTTGATACAAACTTTAGACATTTTACAACTTTTGAGTTTTTACCTAATTTTTGAAAATAAAATGAATTTTCATAAACAACTATTTTTCACTGATAGAGGAACTCATTTGAAATATGTTCTCCAAATTTCTTTATTTTTTGAATTTCCTAGAATTTTTAATGCATTTCTGAAACTGGATTTTGAAAATCAGAAAATCTAAAAATTGGGTGCCAATCAACTGATGCACTGATTAAGTCGACTGATGTACTATGCACGAGCACAGTAAGGTGTTTTATCAGGTTTTGAACTTGATTTTGGTATTTTCTTCCATTAGACTTGATGTCATGCGTGTATAACATTTGTATAATGTTTTTGATGGTGTCAAAGGCGGAGAATTATGAGGGTTTAAGTTAATCATGCTAAGGGGGAAATTTAGCATGTCTTAAGGGGGAGTTTCATGTTTAAGGGGGAGTTTGATACTCATGTTTACTTACATGCTTTCTTGCCTTATGTTTAATGTTAATTGTTTTACGTAACTTAAATGGATTGCCACACATCAAAAAGGGGAAGATTATTAGGGCAATCAACCCATGTGATGTGGTTTTGATGTGTGTGGCAAAGAGTTTAAGTTAGGTTTGTTATGGATTTGATATGTGTGTTGAAGTCATGCAGGACTTAGTAATTCACACATGGATGGCTTGATGATAGCATTGGTAAGATTCACCATCTCATGACTCGGTCCTTGAGTCGGTGAAAGATGCATTGCGAAAGTCGTGCGCTTGGTGCATCCGAGGGACTGGCGGACGAGGATCATTGGAGTGAAGCCGAAGGAAGTAGACTTCAGGGCGAGACGCAAAGGATGGCGCTGCGAAGTCGTGCGTTTTGCGCATCCGAGGGACGTGGTCGGACGAAGAGAACTTCAAAGGCGAGGGACTTCAAGGGAGATGAGAGTGAGCGATTGTAACCCGGGTCAGGGTAGCTCTTAGGTGATCTTGGCCAATTGGCTAAGTGTCGAATGGGTTTTCCCGACATCAATCGACTGCCATGATATGGCAGTTGACTACTCCAAGTCGATTGGAGACTCGACTGGTGTTCGAGTCCAAGTTCTGGCCAACAGTTGACTGCCAGCTCTTGGCAGTCGACTGCTAGCTCCATCAGTCGACTGCCAAGGGGAGCAGTCGACTGATGTCGAGGGTTTCGAGCACAGAATGTTGGAGAGTCGACTGCTCACTTCGAGCACTCGACTGTTGGCTCCATCAGTCGACTGATGGGAAAGATCAGTCAACTGATGTGGGAGTCGTTAGTTAAAATCCAACATGGATGAAGCAGTTAGAGGGCAATGGCTACAGCAGCAGTCGACTGATCAAGGCATCAGTCGATTGCTACTGGCTCAACGGGAAGAATGGCCCCTTCCCTATAAGAAGATGTTTTTGGACACTTAGGAAGCCTAATGCTTCAAATCTAAACAACACCCAAGTGTCCAAAACGTTTCCTACTCTTCTTACTTGCATTTATTTTAATTTTATTGTAAGAAAAGAGATTCTTGTAAGAAAGGTTACCTCCACCTAGCTTTGTGCAAAGGAGAGACTAGTGGAATTGTGTAGCCGTGATTCACCTTGGAATGAATCGGGTCGTGGACTAGCTGCAAGGGTCGTGAACCACGTTATATCGGTTTGTTAACACTTGTTTCTTAATTGTCTTTATTACTAGTATTTCCGTTGTGCTAATCTTAAGTGTAGACGATCAAGAACGAGCAAATTCCACCATCCACGATAAAGGGATATTCACCCCCCTCTAGCCGACCACCGATCAATCCAACAGTATGGATGTATTTTATGTCAGCTTAGGTGATTCTGGTATGTACAATTTCAGGTATGTATTTTTATTGAGAAACTATACCAGCATGATTATTATTACTACTTATAGTTTACTATGCATGACTATTAGATATCTGCTGAGTTTTACTCACTCCGTTGATATTCCTTTTATTTCAGGATGAAGCCTTCTGAAGGGTCTAGTTGCCAGTCCCCTGATCTGATGACTCCGTTATTTGGTTATTAGGCTTCCGCATTTTTATCACTAGGACTCTATATTTTAAACTTGTAATACTTTATACTCGTGGTTGTTTTGGTGGTACTTAATTATGTCCTTATAGACTTTTGATGCTTCGTTTCAGTTGCGTATTGCTCACAGTGTTCATCTGAAGCTAGGCTTTTCGGTATACATCCCAATAATCTCCCACTTAGTGTATCTCATGACCGTAAATCGAGAATCCTTATGTTATATGTATTGTGGTGTTTTATGTTCCGGCCATATTGGCCAATGTATAGTGGGTCGTGTGGGCCTTGTATATAGGTTTCAATTGTCCGCAGTACAAGGGAGGTGATGTCCAATTTTCGTCGGACAAGTACCCCTCTCGGGGCGTGACAATCAATGTGGTTCTTCATTTGAGGGGGGAATTATTAAGAGCATTGGAAATACAATCAAAGTTCCACATTGGTAAGACATGAAAAAGATCATGTGCTTATAAGATGAAAAGATATCTCCATTGGTATGAGGCCTTTTGGGTAAAGCCCAAAAATAAAACCATGAGGGCTTAGATCTAAAGTGGACAATATTATGTCATTGTGGAGATATATGAATCTTATATGCACTAACACATCCGAGTCCTCCACGACTCCTTCACTCTTTGTTTTAACCTTCAGGTGCTTCTATCGGCTATGTCATGCTAACTGGGTCGCCTTTGTCAAGGTTCATTTGGACTTATGCTTCTAAGATTACATGGTTGGACTTTATGCTACCAAAATCTCACCCTTGGACTTTCCCATTACCAAGCATCAATGTTTGGACTTTCACCACTAAGACTGCACACTTGGACTTACGTGGCCAAGACATCAAACTTGAACTTTCCATTTGCCAAGTATCCATACTTGGACTTTCCATTGCCAAGAATCCAATCTTGGACTTTCCATGGCCAAGTATCCAAACTTAGACTTCTCCATTGCTAAGTATCCATACTTGGACTTTCAATGCCAAGTATTCAAATTTAGACTTTCCCTCGAGTCTTACTTAAATCTGGTCAACCTTGACCTAAGGTTTGATTGCTCCAACAATCTCCCCATATGACTTTGTATATCTCAATCATCCACTAGTCATATAGTCAAGATATGGTCAAACCATATCCAATCATATTGACAAACATCAAAACACTGCTTAAATTCCACTCGAATTTGGTCAACATTGACCTAGGGCATGTTACACCAACAATCTCTCCCTTTTTATGTTTGACAATATGTTTAAGTTAGGCTAACTAATGATCCCAACTTGCCTCTTCCTATGTCAAAGGATAATGAAGGTTTTCCTAACTTAAACCTTTACTTCTCCCCCTTTGGTATACATCAAAAAGTCTACCAAGGTTTTCAATGTTTCATCTCCCAATGAGATCCTACATTCTCTCCTTTGGTCCAAAATCACATAGGATGTCTTCACTCTTCATAGTGATAAAACTCATATCACTAAATGAGAGACAATCCCTCATTCTCCCCCTTTGGAAGAAAAATCCATCCATCATCTCTTGATGGATGCCTCCCCCTAAATGCTTACTCCCCCTTAACCACTTCACCAATAATGTCTTTGAAGAGATCCTAAGCCTATAGGAAATCTAAACCATTGAAAATAAGGGTAAAAGTTCAAACTTGAACTTTAACCTCCCTTAAAATTTGATACACCACCCTAAATAACTCTCCTAATCATTTTCAATGATTATTTCCCCCTCTAATGCTTTCCAAAGGATATCGTAGGGTTAGGAGATGTTAAGGTAATTAGGAGTGATGGTAATTAACTAAACAAGCTTTGTTCATTCAAAATCAGTTTCAACAATCGACTAGATCACCAACTAGTCGACTCCCTCATCATCAGTCGACTGCTCCAAGCAATAGTCAACTGGTTTCTGCAATATGCAGAAAATAGTTTTCAAAAATCTAATTTTGAAAAATTATAGGTAATTATACATATTTTAAAAAATCATGAAACTCTATACGTACATTACTTATATCAAATTCAATGGGTGAAAAATATTTTTAAATTAAAATACCCATTGAATTCAAAAAATGATACAAAGTTCAAAAGCATTGAAACCTTCAATATTTTGCCTAACTTTGTGTCAATCTTATCAATGGAGATTGCTATCAAAAGACAGGCATCATCAAGGTTTTTCAAAAATAATTTTAAAATATTTTTCAAACTTTATTTTGAACCATGTGTTGGCAATCGTGCTATACCTCGGAATGCTCATAGGCTCCCATGTCCCCGAATTAAAATTTTCACTAATGAAAACTAATCCGGATGGGATGAGTTTCCTAAGCACAACCAATTCATCGTCGTGCTAACGACTCGAGCGATCGCTTGAACAAACTAGTTGTTCAAGCAACCAAACTCTTTTAGTCGATTAGCCGCGGAATAGACGACAGACGAATTGCCGGTTTTTGTGTTTCTTATTCGGGGTCCATGATTATACAAATACATGCAAATGCAAACTAGTATAATCAACATATACTAACATAAAGAACATAAGCTAGCATATCAAATAAGAACATGAAAAGAACAATAATAAAAGTTGTGAAACTTTTATACCTCTTGATCTTCTATCGTATGTCCTAACCTCCTTGTAGACTTCGTGTGGGCGAAGATCCTCCACAAGTTGAAGCTTCCTAGATCTTCTTCAATCCAAGAAAGAAGAACTCTCTTTCCCTTCTTGCTTGAGCCAACCACCAATCCACAAAAGGATTGATGCCGCCGGCCCCAAGAATAGAGAGAACATAATGGAAACAACCAAGGAACCGAACTAGGGACAAACCCTAGTTTTGGTGCCGCCGGCCAAGATGGAGTGAAGAGGAGAAAGGGAATATGTTGGGCGCCGGCTACGGTGGAGGGAATAGAGGAAGGAGCCGGCCACACCCTAGGAAGAAGAAGACCTCCTCTCCTATAGTTGCCGCCCAACTTCCTTGCAATCCCTAGCCGCCCAACCTAAGGAGGAAACCCTAATTAGGGTTTCTCCTTAGGCTTTCTTGCCGCCCAACCATGGTGGAGAGAAGAGATCTAGGAGCTAGCCACCTCCAAGGAAGAAGACAAGCTCTTCCACAAGTTGCCACCCACTCTTCATTCCCATCCATGGCCGCCCAAGCAAAGGAGCCAAAACCCTAATCAAATTAGGGTTTCCTCCATGGGGTTCCTTGCCGCCCAAGCATGGTGGAGAGAAGAGATCTAGGAGCTAGCCACCTCCAAGGAAGAAGACAAACTCCTCCACAAGTGGCCGCCCAACCTTCATCCTCACCTTGGCCGCCCAACCTAAGGAGCCAAAACCCTAATTAGGGTTTCCTCCTTAAGGTTGCTTGCCACCCAAGTAATGCTAGGCAAAACCCTAATTTCCTTAGCATCCATCATCAACCACTCTCCTTTTCCGCCCAACCCATAGCCACCCTTTTATAGAACTTAGGAGAAAATTGGTTATTGAAGAGGTAGCTAAAAATATAGGAACTAATTCCCAATTTTCTTGCCGCCCACCTTATCCAACCTTTCCTCTCCCTTTTATATAGAGTTAGGTTTAGGCCTTGGTTTAATCTCCACCGTCGGTTCAAGGGTTTTAATCTCAACCGTCGGATTTAGAGATTTAATCTCAACCGTCGGTTCTAGGGTTTTAATCCCAACCGTCGGATCTAGAGATTTAATCTCAACCGTCGGTTCTAGGGATTTAATCCTAACCGTCGGATCTAGAGATTTGTTTTCCATCATTTGATCTAGACTTCATGAGGTTTATATTAGGCTACGATAGGGACCATGAGGAGGAGTTGGGTCTTGGCCACCCGATGGATCGGAACCACACAAACTTGATCCATCAATGATGTTCCATTCCACTAGAGGATCATCATCGAACTACCTCACCAACCCCCATAAATTAATATGGGCTCCATATATTATTTGTACATCCATCTCCCCGTGTTTAAGATATCGAATGTCCGTCAATTGATTGATTTACTGACCATCAATCAATTAACATCTAACTCCTCGAGTAGTACCACTCAACCTTATCATCATGTTGACTAAGTCAACCTGCAGGGTTTACATGATGAACCTTATGAGCTCCTCAAGGGGACATCATCAACCTAATACATAGGACACGGATTCCTCCTATAATCAACGGCACACCATGTAAATAATATCATTTCCCACTTACCGGGCATATTGATTTAATCCATAGAAATCTCACCCTCTGGTAAATCAAAGAAATAAATACTAAGTACATGTGTCCGTTATTATATCGGGATTAAGAGCATGTACAACATAATATCCGAGGTCCGATTCAATTATGTAGTCAGCAACAAATTGAATCACCTCTATGTCGGTCCTGCTCAATACACCTAAGTGTACTAGTGTAACTCTATGTTCAAGACAAAACAATACCAAGCTACACTACAACCATGCCAATGGTTTGTCCAAAACCATCTTGGTTGTGAGCCTTTACTTATATTCTACAAGGGACTGATAACATGATCTTCTGTGCCGCACCCAGGCACCATGTTATCTACAATGTAAAATATTAGACAATATGCACACATATAAATATAACGTGCAAACAATGATCGTGTGATTCTTATTTCAAAATAAAGATGTTCATACAAAAGAGCTAGGCTTTCAGTATACATCCCAACAATCTCCCACTTATACTAAAAGACTATGCTGTCATCATACTGCCATACATCTGATTCCCCTTCCCTCCACATGCCTATCAAAGCTCTCGCTAGAAGGGCCTTAGTGAAAGGGTCTATCAGGTCATCCTCTGATGCATGCTAGGCGACAGCAACTTCTACCTCCTTTACGATTTCTCGTATCAGGTGGTACTTGCACTCTATGTGTTTACTAGCCTTATGGGCTCGTGGTTCCTTCGAGTTTGCAACTGCACCATTATTATCACAATTAATTGTGATAGTTCTGGGCAAACCAGGAATCACATCCAAGTCCATCAGGAAGTTCCTGAGCCATACAGCTTCTTTGGCCGCCTCATAGGCTGCCACATACTCAGCTTCCATGGTGGAGTCCGCCACGCATTTCTGCTGGACACTCCTCCATACAATGGCTCCACCTCCCAAAGTAAACACAAAACCTGAGGTAGACTTACTGTTATCCCTATCTGATTGGAAATCGCAATCCATGCAACCCACAGGGAGTAATTGGTCTGCCCGGTAAACTAGCATATAATCCCTAGTCCTTCTCAGGCACTACAATATATGCTTTACCGCAGTCCAATGTCCTCGTCGATTACTCGATTCACTAACCATGCCTACGCAGCAGATATCCGTCTCACATAGCATACATTAGGCTTCCTACTGCCGAAGCATAAGGAACTGCCTATATCTCCTCTATCTTTTCAGATGATCTAGGACACATCTCCTTAGATAAAGGAACTCCATGCCTGAAGGGTAGAAAACCCTTCTTGGAGTTTTGTATGCTAAAACGATCCAAAACCATGTCTATGTATGAAGCTTGGGATAAGCACAACAACCTTGATCCCCAAGGTTGTGACCCACTTCTCCCAAGTCCTTCATATCATACTGTTTGGACGACCATACCCTTACATCTGATAACACTTCGATGTTGTCGCCAACCACCAAAATGTCATCTACGTATAGTACAAAAATACCACTACGTTTCCGTCACATCACTGATATACACAAGACCCATCCGAACTTTGAATAAATCCATAAGACTGGATTTACTTCCTCAAAGCGGATGTCCCAAGACTTCAAAGCTTGCTTCAGTCCATTAACGGACCGATTAAGCTTATATACAATACGCTCTTTGCCCTTAGCAATGAATCCTCCGTTGCTTCAAATAGATGTTTTCCTCAAGACTTCCATTAAGGAAAGCTGTCTTGACATCCATCTATCACACCTCATAATCCATATGAGCTGCAATACATAAGAGCTCCCAGACCTGACTTGAATCCATAGATTCAATCTCAGTATTCATTGCACTTTGCAAAGATGTTGTATTTATATCTTGGATTGCCTCGTCGTATGTCTAGGGATCAGGTTCATGTTTGCTAGGGACCAAATCAGAAGATTTGTCCAAAAACATGAATCTAAGAGGTTGTCTAACAACCCTCCCACTACGACGAGGTATCTTCTGTGTATCCTCTGTGACACGTGGTGCAGTGACATGTGGTATGTCCTCTTGTACCGGTGGTACTAAAGAAGTGACTTCCCTTTTAACTCCTCCAGAACAATTTTACTCTTGGGCTTATGGCTTATCACATAGTCTTCATCTAGAAATCTGGCATTCGTGTTAATGATCACCCTCTAATCTCTAGGACTACAAAACAAGTCAGAATAACTCATCATCGATCTAACCATCTCCATAAGAGTCCTCCTCCTTCGTCTTTGCTACAATCGTTACTGTAGGGTGTGCAGTGCAGTCAATTGGGATTGAATCCCAACCTCTGATAAGTAGTTCCTAAACTCTCCCAAGAGGTTGTCACCACCACGATTAGATCGTAGTGTCATCCATATCTTGAATAATCGTCTATGAAAGAGATGAAATATTCAAGATTACCTCTTGCCTAGATAGTCATAGGACCTCACAAATCAGAATGAACCATTTCTAACAAATCTTTGGCTCTATACCCCTTGGCCTTAAAAAGGCCTCTTGGTCATCTTACCCTCCAAGAAAGATTCGTAGGTTGGGAGATCCTCCACCACTAATGAACCCAAAGGTCCATCAGCTATCAACCTTTGAATTCTGGTTAGGTTAATGTGACCAAGCCTAAGAAGCCAAAGATATGTTTGGTTCATCTTCGAAGGTTCTTTTCTCTTATCGGAATTAGAAGATGAGTTATTAACTTCTATTTGCATCGTGGGAGCTTGTGGTTCAAGTTTTAAATTTCCTATCTATGTACCTGAATAGATAATGTCCCTATTCCTTTTATAACAAATCTGTCATGAAAAGAAATAGATTATCCATCCAAAAACTATTTAGAAACCGAAATCAATTCTTTCTAAATAAGGGTACATAAAGGAAATTCTTAAGAACCAAAACTTTTATTTTTCTCAAAAGATAAATAAAACATCTCCCACTGTAATAGCCGCCATCTTCATGGCATTGCCCAAGTAATTGGTAATATCCCCTTTAGCTAGTTGTCGGGTTTCCTGGAACCCCTACAAAGTATTGCAGACATGATTAGTGGCTCTCGTATCTACACACCAGGTGCTGGTAGATAACACGGCTAACCATGTTACAACGACTAGACCAAAGGATATACTTTTGTTCTTCTTTGGATTAGGACAGTCTTTCTTCCAATGTCCATCCTGCTAGTAAGTGAAGTACTTGCCTTTCGGCTTCTTCACTCCTCCCTGAGATCCTCCCACCACATTTGCTCCACCTTGTTTCTCCTTCTTCTTGCCTTTCGGCTTAGAAGTAGAAACCTTTTTGAGCAACCATGGCTTGAGGATACTCTTCGAAGAGTGCATACATGTACTTCCTAGCAGATAAGACAATATTTGGATTCTTTTCCAATCAATATTATTAGGGTACAGTAAGTTTATTTTCTTTAGTATCACAATAAGTGGACTGAAAGTCATTTTGAAAATCCTAAGAATCACATAGATCATTACTTTAGATTTCCAATATTATTGATTCCTCAAAACAATAAAATTCAGAAATCAACCAACACCTCAAAACACGGAGAATATCGCATGCCACGCAGTGTGGACGTATACGAATTCTACATTTGTAAGAGGAGGTTTTACCCATTAATTTTATTATCTTGTCAACCTTACATCTTGACAAATAAAATTAATAGTTGGTTCCTCTTTGGCTCTACAAATAAAAGCAGTGACTCCGATGGGGAGGATACTTTATATTTGCATCTAAGTGTGCACCATTACACGATACTAAGGGAATTATTTCGGATTATGTGCCTTACCGCTGTGGAAGTACACACGCTCCTAGATAATTTCCTATAACCATTATTTGACCTAGTGATCCGCAAACAAACTCATCCGCAGGGAGGAAGGCACTCAGAGCCGACACACAAGTTTGTTGCATCACACGTCAAATTGTAATGGAGGCCGTGGGAATTAATTAAAATATCCCTCTCCCACTTAGTAAATTGAAAATGAGGAATTTTCAAGCACACACAACATGCATATAAAACAAATCAGCAATAAATATGGAAAAATCAGAATTTTTCCAACTATTATGACATTGTTCTCCAATATGCGTCCCGTCGTGTCGCCACCTCGTCCGCTCCTCCTACGCCATGTACGAGCCAACCGGAGATCCGAGCTGAGAATAATACCTATTTTATTTTACATCCATCGATCCTATACTCCACGAGGGAGTGTACATGAAATCTAGATCGCAAGTAAAATAAAATAAAGAGTGGCTAAACAATGTCGTATTCAATTACAAAAATTAAATACTAATTTAGCCTCGTCAACCCCGAGGATTCAAATAATATACAATCACACACACATGCAATCACATACACACATATATAGCCATAATAGTTGGATCTTATGCCTGCAACCAAAAAGTTAGCCTACGCACATCCTACTATTATCTGGCATACACAATATATGATAAGTGCGTGAAAGTAACCGAATCCAAAACACACAAAACCGGAAATCGTGGCTCTGATACCATTTGTTGGCAATCGTGCTATACCTCGGAATGCTCATAGGCTCCCATGTCCCCGGATTAAAATTTTCACTAATGAAAACTAATCCGGATGGGATGAGTTTCCTAAGCACAACCAATTCGTCGTCGTGCTAACGACTTGAGCGATCGCTTGAACAAACTAGTTGTTCAAGCAACCAAACTCTTTTAGTCGATTAGCCGCGGAATAGACGACGGACGGATTGCCGGTTTTTGTGTATCTTATTCGGGGTCCATGATTATACAAATACATGCAAATGCAAACTAGTATAATCAACATATACTAACATAAAGAACATAAGCTAGCATATCAAATAAGAACATGAAAAGAACAATAATAAAAGTTGTGAAACTTTTATACCTCTTGATCTTTTCATTCCCATCCATGGCCGCCCATGCAAAGGAGCCAAAACCCTAATTAGGGTTTCCTCCTTAAGGTTGCTTGCCGCCCAAGCAATGCTAGGCAAAACCCTAATTTCCTTAGCATCCATCATCAACCACTCTCCTTTTCCGCCCAACCCATAGCCACCCTTTTATAGAACTTAGGAGAAAATTGGTTATTGATGAGGTAGCCAAAAATATAGGAACTAATTCCCAATTTTCTTGCCACCCACCTTATCCAACCTTTCCTCTCCCTTTTATATAGAGTTAGGTTTAGGCCTTGGTTTAATCTCCACCGTCGGTTCAAGGGTTTTAATCTCAACCGTCGGATTTAGAGATTTAATCTCAACCGTCGATTCTAGGGTTTTAATCCCAACCGTCGGATCTAGAGATTTAATCTCAACCGCCTTCTAGGTACTTCGTTCAGTTTACGTATTGCTAGAGATTTGTTTTCCATCATTTGATCTAGACTTCATGAGGGTTTATATTAGGCTACAATAGGGACCATGAGGAGGAGTTGGGTCTTGGCCACCTGATGGATCGGAACCACACAAACTTGATCCATCAATGATGTTCCATTCCACTAGAGGATCATCATCGAACTACCTCACCAACCCCCATAAATTAATATGGGCTCCATATATTATTTGTACATCCATCTCCCCGTGTTTAAGATATCGAATGTCCGTCAATTAATTGATTTACTGACCATCAATTAATTAACATCTAACTCCTTGAGTAGTACCACTCAACCTTATCATCATGTTGACTAAGTCAACCTGCAGGGTTTACATGATGAACCTTATGAGCTCCTCAAGGGGACATCATCAACCTAATATATAGGACACGGTTACCTCCTATAATCAACGGCACACCATGTAAATAAAATCATTTCCCAACTTACCGGGCATATAGATTTAATCCATAGAAATCTCACCCTCTGGTCAATCAAAGAAATAAATACTAAGTACATGTGTCCGTTATTATATCGGGATTAAGAGCATGTACAATATAATATCCGAGGTCCGATTCAATTATGTAGTCAGCAACAAATTGAATCACCTCTATGTCGGTCCTGCTCAATACACCTAAGTGTACTAGTGTAACTCTATGTTCAAGACAAAACAATACCAAGCTACACTACAACCATGTCAATGGTTTGTCCAAAACCATCTTGGTTGTGAGCCTTTACTTATATTCTACAAGGGACTGATAACATGATCTTCTGTGCCGCACCCAAGCATCATGTTATCTACAATGTAAAATATTAGATAATATACACACATATAAATATAACGTGCAAACAATGATCGTGTGATTCTTATTTCAAAATAAAGATGTCCATACAAAAGAGCTAGGCTTTCAGTATACATCCCAACACCATGGTCTACGAGTTAGATCTACATGACTTGTACATTAGCTTTCCTCATCATTCCTTAATGTCATATTATGAGTTTGAGTTCATCTAGATGCAACATCTGAACACCTTGAACTTAACTCATTTGTCTAACATTGTCTAAGGTGTATCAATACACACACATGTCATCCTATTGTCCTTGTGAGATGTGGATTTTGGTTCTCTCTAAATCTAGGGGCTCATGCATTATATATAGGCATATTTAATTTGATTCCTTTATCTATGACTTAAAATCAATGACATTGTCCTTAATTTAATTCACGATAAAAAAGCAGTATTTGGCGACGAATTTGTAAAGGAATTTTGAATAAAAATTCATTGCAAAATTTTTTTTGCCACGAAATTTGCAACAATTTTTTTTCGTTGTAAATAATTCGTCGCTAAATTTGCAACGAAAAAAAGTCATCATAAAAATTGCAAAGAATAATATTTTCATTGCAAAATTAGTCACCAAATTTGGCGACGAAAATAATTATTCATCGCCAAATTTGGTGACGAAAATAATTATTCATCACCAAATTTGACGATGAAACATAGTTCGTTACCAAATCTGCGATGAAAGAATAGTTCGTCACCAAATCTACGACGAAAAAATAGTTTGTCGCGAAAAACTAATACATATTACTCTGCATTGGAAATAAATTTGGCGACGAAAATAACTATTCGTCGCTATTTTTGGTAACAAAAATAACTATTCGTCGTTAAATTTGGCGGCGAAAATAAATGTCGTCGCCAAATTTAGCGATGAATAGTTATATTCATCGCCAAATCTGTGATGAAAACACAGTTCGTTGCAAAAGTCTAATAAATATATTTTCATGAATAAAAATAAATTTGGCACATGCGCCAGCCTACTGCGAGCATGAAGCGTGCTCGCAGCAGACTGCCACGAGCTAGCGTCGTGCCGCCGCGAGCATGACGTGTGCTCGCAGTTGGCCACTACGAGTTCGCATCATGCCTCAACGAGCACATGGCAAGCTGCAACGAACTCGCGGCCGACCGGTGCGAGCTTGTGGTAGGCGACAACGAGCTCGTGGCATGCCACATCGAGCTCGTGACGGGCCACAACGAGCATACGGCAGGCCACAGTGAGCTCACAGTCGATCGCAACGAGCCTCGCGGCCGACCGCCGCGAGCACGCGCCTGCTGCGAGCTCATGTGGCAGTCCGTTGCAAGTTCGCACGGCAGGCAACGATGAGCTCGTGTGGCGGTAGGCCTGCCATGATCTCGCATGGCAGGCAGTCGTGAGCTCACCGACACTTGTCGGTCATGCACAGACATCGAATCTACTCCAGTCGACAGTCGAAGAGTGGGGAAGAGGAGAGGGAGAAATGCATACCGGAAGGGAGGATCGATCGGAGCGTGAGAAAGGGAAAGGGGGTGGAGATTATTGACAATTAGGTGGAATTTGGCGACAAATCAAATATTTGTCGCTAATTCTGTGATGAATTTAATATTCATCGTAAAAATTTGTAAGGAATTATTAAATCGTTGTAAATTCGACGACAAATTCATATTTCATCGCAATATTTTGCGATGAATTTTATTTTTCATCGCAAAATTGGTGATGAAAATTAAATTTGTTGCCAAATTAGCGACAAATTTTTAATTCGTCGCAAATTTACTCGTCATTCTCTTTTTAGCCAAATAATTGAAAATGTACGATGAAAATTTTCCGTCGCCAAAATTTTCAAAAAGTTGGCAATAAATTATCAATTCGTTGCAAAATTTTGCAACGAATTATATTTTCGTTTCAAATATGCAACGAATCTATAATTCGTTGCAAAATTTTGAAACGAATAATATTTTCGTTGCAAATTTGCAACAAACCTATAATTCGTTGCAAAATTTTGCAACAAATTCATATTTCGTTGCAAATTCTGCAACGAATTTATATTTTGTTACAAAATTTTGCAACAAAATTGATTTTTCATCGTAAATTTGCGATGAAAAATCAAATTCGTTGCAAAACTGTGCCGAAATTTGAGATAAAATTTAATTTGTTTCAAATGTATATAAGTTTGCAATAAAAAAAATTTTGTTGGAAATTTCATTACTAATTTTCGACAAAATTTGTAATTCGTCACAAATTTTGTCGTAAATTTACAATAAATTATTTTCGTCGCCAAATTTCTTCGCTATTTTGATGTATTTTTGTAGTGATTTTAGTGCATAAATATGATCATAGCATAAATGATTCACATAAATTAAATTATTTGCTCATGATTCATGATGTCATGGCATGATAAAGAATTAACCTAAGCATTAGTCATGTCATTTATCAATCTAAGTACTTTCATGACATTTTAAATAATAATATGAGCATGATGTCACGACATGTCATATGACAAATAAGGCATGGTATGCATATAAAATACCAAGGTATGAAAATACCTAAGTTTTAAGTTGAATTGCCATTTGTTAGAATTATGTCCAATTTGTCATAATAACAATTTTTCCTCAAGTGTGCCAAAAACCTAAAATGAGACACTATTGACTCTAGCCCTACTTTTGTCAATTTTGATAAATTTTTCAACTCCTTTAATTTCGATTGGCACATCCTAAAATCTTTTAGATCTAATTCTATCTCATTTCCAAGGTATCACATTACCTTGAAAATGTCTTAAAGTGTCAACTCTATCATAGTTTGGTTAACTACCCATCTATTTGAGATTGACACACCCTAACCCATCTAACATGAGGGAATCACACTCTTAGGAACCCAAAACTTATTTGAACTCCTTGGGTTAATAAGGTACTCACTAGGAATAACCTCCCATAGTACCTTCCTAATGATTCTTCTAGGCTTAGAAGCCTTGGTCATTATGGTCTTGTCTAGGTCAACTCTAGGGATGACTTTCCTTGTGACCTTCTTAGTGACTATCGTAGGTTTCTTTGAAACCTTAGTCCCTAGACACATATCATGGTCAACTCTATGTTGGGATGTATACTAAAAAGTCTATCTTTTGTATGAACATCTTTCTTTTTGAAATAAGAATCACATGATCATTGTTTGAATATTTATAGTTATGCATATTTGTCTGATACATTACATTGAAAATAACATGGTGTGTAGTGTCACACACGAGATCATGTTATCGATTCCTTGTAAAGTATAAGTAAAGGCTCACAACCTAGATGGTTATGGACAAACCATTGAAATGGTTGTAGTGTGATTTGGTATTGGTTTGTCTTGGTCATTGAATTACACTAGTACACTTTGTGTGTATTGAGAAGGACCAACTTAGAGGTGATTCGATTTATTGCTTACTACATAATCGAATCGAACCTCAGATATTATGTTGTACATGGTCTTAATCCCGATATAATAACGGGCACATATACTTAGTATTCATTTCTTTGATTTACCAATGGGCGAGATTTATAGAGTAAATTGATAGGCTCGGTAAGTTGGGAAATGATATTATTTATATGGTGTACCGTTGATTGTAGGAGGAAACAGTGTCCTATATATTAGGATGATGATGTCCCCTTGAGGAGCTCATAGGTTCACCATGTAAACCCTACAGGTGGACTTCGTCCGGCATGATGATAAGGTTGAGTGTTACTACTCATGGAGTTAGATGTTGATTAATTAATTATCAGTAAATTAATTAATCGATGGACATTCGATATCTTAAACACGGGGAGAAATATGTACAAATAATATATGGAGCCCATATTAACTTATGGGGGTTGGTGAGGTAGATCAATTATAATCCTCTAGTGGAATGGATTATCATTAATGGATTGGACATTATTTGGGCTTGATCCATTGGGTGGCCAAGATCTAACTCCTCCTCATGGTCCATATCGTAGCCTATTAAAACCCTCATGGAGCCTAGATCCGATGATGGAAAATGAAACTCTAGATCCAACGGTAGAGATTAAATCTCTAGATCCAACAGAGGAGATTAAATCTTAAGATCCGACGGTGGAGATTAAATCTCAAGATCCGACGGTTGAGATTAAATCCCTAGAACTGACGGTGGAGATTAAAAGAAGGCTTAAGCCTAACTCTATAAAAGGAGGCATAAGGGTGGGCGGCAAGGAGAATTAAATGAGGATTAGAGCTTTAGGCGGCTAGGGTTTGGAGAGCTTTGGGCGGCTATGGTTTGGAGAAGCCTTGGGCGGCAAGACCTTCACCTTCCTAGGGTTTTGGCCGGTGCCCCCTTTCCTTTTCTCTTCTTGGTCGGCGTCCCAATCCTCTCCTTCTTCTCCTTGGCAGATGGCAAGAGCTAGGTCTTCTTCCTTTGGAGCTTTTGGCCGGTTCCCATACTCCCTACTCCTCTCTTTGGGCCGGCGACAAACATCTAGCTTGGAGCTTGATGGTTGGTCCTAAGTAGGAGAAGAGTTTTGTTTCTACACTTCCTCTTGTTCGGAGCGAGCAAGGAAGGAAGGGCGTGTTCTAGGAGGATTCAACTTTTGGAAGATCGTTGCCCACACAATGTCCAAGAGGAGGATAGGACATACGATAGAAGACCTTGAGGTAAACAAGAGGTATAAATCTTGTTTTGCTTTCCTTTTGTTTCTTTGTATGTTGTATGTTTTGTTATGTGGCTAATTTACTTGGACCCCGAATACAAACGCAAAAAACGGCGATCCGTACATCGTCTATTCCGCAGCTATTCGAAGAATAGAGGTAGGTTGCTTGAACAATAAGTTTGTTCAAGTGATCACTCTAATGGAATAGCACGACGATGGAACAGTTGCTTTGGTAATACCTCTTTGTCGAGGATTAATTTTTTTTTAATCCGGGGACGAACATGGGATCACCATGAACAAACGACCGAGTTGAAGTGGGAAGCGAAGTTTCCTACCTTCAAGTGGTATCAGAGCCACGGTTTTCGGTTTTGTGTGTTTAGGATTCAGTTACTTTTATGCACTTTTCATATATTATATGTGTCACATAATAGTAGGATGTGCATAGGTTAACTTTTTGGTTGCAGACATAGGATCCAACTATTATGGCCATATGTGTGTATGTGATTGTATGTGTGTAATTGTATATTATTTGAATCCTCAGGGTTGACGAGGCTAGTATTTAATTTTTGTAATTAAGTACGACATTGTTTAGCCACTCTTTTTATTTTAGTTTACTTTCGATCTAGATTTCATGTACACTCCTTCGTGGAGTATAGGATCGATGGATGTAAATTAAAATAATTTTTCTCGACTCGGATCTCCGGATGGCTTGTACATGGCGTAGGGAGGAGTGGACGAGATGGCGATACGACGGAAGGCATATTGGAGATAAAAGCCATAATAGTTGGAAAATATTTTTTTCATATTTATTGCTTTTTGTTTGATATGCATCTCGAAGGCTAGAAAAATTCCTCAATTCTAAATTATTAAGTGGGAGAGGGATATTTTTATAAATTCCCATGACCTCTATTACGATTTGACATGTGATGCAAACAAACTTGCACGTCGGCTCTGAGTGCCTTCCTCCCCATCGGATGAGTTTGTTTGCGGATCACAAGGTCGAATATGGTTATAGAAAATTATTAAGGAGCATGTGTACTTCCCCATCGGAAGGCACATAACCCGAGATAATTACCTTGGTACCAAGTAATTGTGAACACTTAGATGCAAATAGGAGTATCCTCCTCATCGAAGTGACTACTTTTATTTGTAGGGCCAAAGAGGAACCAAGTATTAATTTTATTTGTCAAAAATTTAGTTTTACAAGATAATAAAATTAATGGGTAAAATCTCCTCTTACAAATGTAGAATTCGTATACGTCCACACTATCGTGGCATACGATATTCTCGGTGTTTTGAGGTGTTGGTTGATTTTAAAATTTTATTGTTTAAGGAATCAATAATTTTTTGAAATCTAATGTTTTGATCTATGTGATTCTTAGGTTTTTCAAAATGTCTTTCAACCCACTTGCTGTGATACTGAAAGAAAATAAACTTACTGGACCCAATTATGTTTATTGGAAAAGGAATCTTGACATTGTCTTGACTACTGAGGAGTACAAATATATACTCTTCGAAGAGTGTCCTCCTAAGCTTGCAGATGATTCTGGAGAAAAGGAGAAGGAGAGTTATAAGAAGTGGATTAAGGCTGATGAGATGGTGCAGTGTTACATTTTGGCATCTATGTCAAATGTATTGCAACATCAGCATCAAGCCATCCCCACTGCTTATGATATGATGCTCAATCTCAAAGAGCTTTTCGAACACTAGAATCGGGCTGCTAGGAAGGAAGCCATGAGGAACTTGATGATGACCACCATGATCGAGGGAACACCCATGAGGGATCATGTTCTCAAGGTGATGACTCATTTGAATGAGCTGGAAGTCCTCAGAGCTGAGATCGATGGGGAAACCCAGGTCGATATCATCCTCCAGTCTCTACCAAGGAGTTTTGAGCAGTTCCTCTTGAACTACAACATGAACAAAAGGTTGTATTCGTTGGCGGAGCTTCTGACAAAACTCCAGGCGGTAGAGGGGCTTTTTCATCAGAGTGCTCAGGCGTAGGCCATAGTTGCCCAAAAGGTTTCTACTTCTAAGCCGAAAGGCAAGAAGAAGAAGAAACAAGCTGGGGCAAAGGTGGCGGAAGGAACTCAGGGAGGAGTGAAGAAGTCAAAAGGCAAGTGCTTCACTTGCAAGCAAATTGGACACTGGAAGAAGGACTACCCCAACGGGAAGCAGAACAAAGGTATATCTTTTGGTCTAGTCATTGAAACATGTTTAGCAGTGTTATCTACCGGCACCTGGTGTGTAGATACGGGAGCCACTGATCATGTCTGCAATACTTTGTAAGGGTTCTAGGAAACCAGATGACTGGCGGAGGGGGAGATTACCGTATACTTGGGCGATGCCACGAAGGTGGCGGCTATTGCATTGGGAGATGTTTATTTGTCTTTTGAGTGAAATAAAGTTTTGGTTCTTAAAAATTGCCTCTATGTACCTTTATTTAGAAAGAATTTGATTTTGGTTTCTAAATTTTTTATAGATGGATATTCTATTTCTTTTAATGACAGAGTTGTTTATAAAAAGGAATATGGAGAGTATCTGTTCTGGTGCATTGATAGGAAATTTATATACACTTAAACCAAAAGCTCCCACGATGCAAATAGAAGTTAATAACTCATCTTCTAATTCCAATAAGAGAAAAGAACCCTCGAAGATGAACCAAACATATCTTTGGCATCTAAGGTTTGGTCATATTAACCTAAGCAAAATTCAAAGATTGATAGTTGATGGACCTCTGAGTTCATTAGTGGTGGAAGACTTCCCAACCTGCGAGTCTTGCTTGGAAGGTAAAATGACCAAGAGGTCTTTCAAGGCCAAGGGGTATAGAACCAAAGATGTGTTGGAATTAGTTCATTCTGATTTGTATGGTCCTATGTCTATCCAGGCAAGAGGTGGTTTTGAGTATTTCATCTCTTTTATAGACGATTATTCAAGATATGGCTACATTTACTTGATGCATCACAAGTTTGAATGCTTTGACAAGTTCAAAGAATTCAAGGCTGATGTGGAGAAACGTCAAGGTAAAAGTATCAAGACACTACGATCTGATCATGGTGGTGAGTACCTTTTGGGAGAGTTTAGGAATTACTTATCAGAGGCTGGGATTCAATCCCAATTGTATGCACCTGGCACACCCCAACAGAATGGTGTAGTAGAGCGAAGGAATAGGACTCTTATGGAGATGGTTAGATTGATGATGAGTTATTCTGAGTTGCCAGATTTGTTCTGGGGGTATACTCTGGATATAGCGGTGTATATTCTGAACTTGGTTCCATCTAAATCAGTGTCTTCTACTCCCACAGAATTATGGACCGGGCAAAAGCCTAGTCTGAGACATATTCAGATTTGGGGGAGTCCAGCATATGTGCTGAAGGCAGATGCTGGTAAGTTGGAACCTCGTACAAAAGTGTGCATGTTCGTTGGCTACCCTAGAGGAATAAAAGGTGGTTTGTTTTATAGTCCTAGAGATCAGAGGGTGATCGTTAGCATGAATGCTAGATTTCTAAAGGAAGACTATGTGATGAACCACAAGCCCATGAGTAAGATTGTTCTGGAGGAATTGAGAGGGGAAGTAACTACTTCAGTACCATCGGTACAAGAGGATATACAACAAGTCACTGCACCGCGTGTCATAGAAGATACACAAGTGATACCTCATCGTAGTGGGAGGGTTGTTGGATAGCCTGATAGATTCATGTTCTTGGGAGAATCTTCTGATTTGGTCCCTGGCGAACATGAACCTGCTCTCTGGACATATGACGAGGCAATCCAAGATAAAGATGCGGTATCTTGGCAAAATGCAATGAATGCTGAGATTGAATCTATGGATTCAAATCAGGTCTGGGAGCTAGTAGAACCACCCAATGGTGTAAAAGCCATTGGATGCAAGTGGATCTACAAAAGAAAAAGAGGAATATACGGGAAGGTTGAGACCTTCAAAGCGAGGCTTGTTGCAAAGGGGTATACTCAGAAAGAGGGTATCGATTATGAAGAGACCTTTTCGCCTATAGCTATGCTTAAGTCTATCCGGATTCTCTTATGCATTGCTGCTCATATGGATTATGAGGTATGGCAGATGGATGTCAAGATAGCTTTCCTTAATGGAAGTCTTGAGGAAAACATCTACATGAAGCACCCAGAGGGATTCATTGCAAATGGCAAAGAGCATCTTGTGTGCAAGCTTAATCGGTCCATTTATGGATTGAAGCAAGCTTCGAGATCGTGGAACATCCACTTTGATAAGGTAATCCAGTCTTATGGATTTATTCAAAGTCCGGATGAGTCTTGTGTATACAAGAGATGTGACGGAAATGTAGTGGTATTTCTTGTACTATACGTAGATGATATTTTGTTAATTGGCAACAATGTCAAGGTGTTATCGAACGTAAGGGTATGGTTGTCCAAACAGTTTGATATGAAGGACTTGGGAGAAGTGGGACACATCCTTGGGATCAAGGTTATAAGGGATCGCAAGAAAAGGATGTTGTGCTTATCTCAAGCTTCATACATAGACACCATTTTGGCTTGCTTTAGCATACAGAACTCCAAGAAAGGTTTTCTACCTTTCAGGCATGGAGTTCCTTTTTCTAAGGAGATGTGTCCTAGAACATCTGAGAAGATAGAGGAGATGATGTCGGTTCCTTATGCTTCGGCAGTAGGAAGCCTCATGTATGCTATACTGTGTATGAGACCGGATATCTACTTTGTCGTTGGCATCGTTAGCAGATATCAGAGTAATCCATGACAGGGACATTGGACTGCGGTAAAGCTTATATTGAAGTACCTGAGAAGGACTAGGGATTATATGCTAGTTTACCAAGCAGATCAATTACTCCTTGTGGGTTACACATATTCTGACTTCCAATCAGATAGGGATAACAGTAAGTCTATCTCAGGTTTTGTTTTTACTTTGGGAGGTGGAGCCATTGTATGGAGGAGTGTCAAGCAGAAATGCGTGGCGGACTCCACCATGGAAGCTGAGTATGTGGAAGCCTCTGAGGCAGCCAAAGAAGTTGTATGGCTCAGGAACTTCTTGATGGACTTGGATGTGATTCCTGGTTTGCCCAAAACTATCACAATTTATTGTGATAACAGTGGTGCAGTTGCAAACTCGAAAGAAACATGAGCCCATAAGGCAAGTAAACACACAGAGCGCAAGTACCACCTGATACGAGAAATCATAAAGAGAGGAGAAGTTTTTGTGGCCAAGATTGCATCAGAGGATAACCTAGCAGATCCTTTCACTAAGGCCCTTCCAGCGAGAGCTTTTGATAAACATGTGGAGGGAATGGGAATCAGATGTATGGTAGTTTGAGGACAACATAGTCTTTTAGTATAAGTGGGAGATTGTTGGGATGTATACTGAAAAGTCTATCTTTTGTATGAATATCTTTCTTTTTGAAATAAGAATCACATGATCATTGTTTGCATATTTATAATTATGCATATTTGGCTGATACATTACATTAAAGATAACATGGTGTGTAGTGTCACACAGAAGATCATATTATCAGTTCCTTGTAAAGTATAAGTAAAGGCTCACAACCTAGATGGTTATGGACAAACCATTGGAATGGTTGTAGTGTGATTCGGTATTGGTTTGTCTTGGCCATTGAATTACACTAGTACACTTTGTGTGTATTGAGCAGGACCGACTTAGAGGTGATTCGATTTATTGCTGACTACATAATCGAATTGGACCTCAGATATTATGTTGTACATGCTCTTAATCCCGATATAATAATGGGCACATATACTTAGTACTCATTTCTTTGATTTACCAATGGGCGAGATTTATAGAGTAAATCGATAGGCTCGATAAGTTGAGAAATAATATTATTTATATGGTGTACTGTTGATTATAGGAGGAAACCGTGTCCTATATATTAGGATGATGATGTCCCCTTGAGGAGCTCATAAGGTTCATCATGTAAACCCTACAAGTGGATTTGATCCGGCATGATGATAAGGTTGAGTGGTACTACTCATGGAGTTAGATGTTGATTAATTAATTGTCAGTAAATTAATTAATCGACGGACATTCAATATCTTAAACATGGGGAGAAATGTGTACAAATAATATATGGAGCCCATATTAACTTATGGGGGTTGGTGAGGTTGATCAATGATAATCCTCTAGTGGAATGGATTATCATTAATGGATCGGACATTATGTGGGCTTCATCCATTGGGTGGCCAACATCCAACTCCTCCTCGTGGTCCCTATCGTAGCCTATTAAAACCCTCATGGAGCCTAGATCCGATGATGGAAAATGATTCAGTTTACGTATTGCTGTGGAGATTAAATCTCTAGATCCGATGGTTGAGATTAAATCTCTAGATCCGACAGTTGAGATTAAATCTCTAGATCCGACGGTTGAGATTAAATCTCTAGATCCGACGGTTGAGATTAAATCCCTAGAACCAACAGTGGAGATTAAAAGAAGGCTTAAGCCTAACTATATAAAAGGAGGCATAAGGGTGGGCGACAAGGAGAATGAAAGGAGGATTAGAGCTTTAGGCGGCTAGGGTTTGGAGAGCTTTGGGCGGCTAGGGTTTGGAGAAGCCTTGGGCGGCAAGACCTTCTCCTTCCTAGGGTTTTTGCCGGCGCCCCCTTTCCTTTTCTCTTCTTGGTCGGCATCCCAATCCTCTCCTTCTTCTCCTTGGCCGGTGGCAAGAGCTAGGTCTTCTTCCTTTGGAGCTTTTGGCCGGCGTCCATACTCCCTACTCCTCTCTTGGGCCGGCGGCAAACATCTAGCTTGGAGCTTGATGGTTGGTCCTAAGTAGGAGAAGAGTTTTGTTTCTACACTTCCTCTTGTTCGGAGTGAGCAAGGAAGGAAGGGTGTGTTCTAGGAGGCTTCAACTCTTGGAAGATTGTTGCCCACACAATGTCCAAGAGGAGGATAGGACATACGATAGATGACCTTGAGGTAAACAAGAGGTATAAATCTTGTTTTTCTTTCCTTTTGTTTCTTTGTATGTTGTATGTTTTGTTATGTGGCTAATTTACTTGGACCCCGAATACAAACGCAAAAACCGGCGATCCGTACATCGTCTATTCCACGGTTATTCGAAGAATAGAGGTAGGTTTCTTGAACAATAAGTTTGTTCAAGTGACCACTCTAATCGAATAGCACAACGATGTAACGGTTGCTTTGGTAATACCTCTTTGTCGAGGATTAATTTTTTTTTAATCCGGGGACGAACACAGGATCGCCATGAACAAGCGACCGAGTTGAAGTGGGAAGTGAAGTTTCCTACCTTCACTCTAGGGATGGCCTCCCTTGTGACCTTGATACTCCTAGACCTAGAGTTTGTTCCATAGTTAAATGAAACATTGTGGTAGGTTGGCTTATCTACTTTGGACTTAGGTTTGTGACCCAAGCCTTTCTTGTCCTTATGTTGATTTTGCCTACTAAAACCTAACTTTTGCCCACTTGACCCTAGAATCATGTTTTCCATCTTCCTAAAGGTCTTTTCCATTTTCTCAAACATTGACATCAAAGCTTGATTTTCTACCACTAATGCCTCAAATTTTGAATTTCCGTTTGTTCTTTGGGCATTCCTTTTCCTAGGCATATGCCTACCCTTCTTAGGGGTAATGCCTAGATTCTTGTTCTCTACCTTCCTATCCTTAGGTAAGGTTGATCTAGCATTGTCCTTAGATAAATTGATATGTTTAGCACCTAAGCAATAAAATCTATTATTAGCATGCTTCTTATTATTAACAATTGCAAGTGCATTAAAATGAGAATCATTAGCATGCTTCTTGTCATTAATAATCGAAATTTTATTATTAAATGATACCTTTGGCTTTGACTTTTGTGCTCCCCCTAAATTTGAGCTCTCTACCTTGTCCTTCCGAGAATGCCTTCCCCTTGGACATTGACTCTCGTAATGACTTTTTGGTTTCATTTGAAGCATACTATATGCTCCTTGCTCTTGCGTGTTAGGGCTCTGACCTCCTTGGTCTTCTCCTTTGCCTTTGGTGTCAGTTGAGCCTTCTTGATTCTCTTTGGGCATTTGCTCTTATAATGTCCTATTTCCCAACACTCAAAATACATAATATGATTTTTATTTTTAATACATGCATTTGAGTCACCTTGAATAATAAGGGAAGCTTGGTCGGATTCTTCACTCCTCCCGGATGTAGACGGCTCTTCTTGTTCTGGCGTGGAATATTGTCCCTCCTCCCCCTCAATCCTAGAAGTGGAGGCTTCCTCCAACTCTTCTACCTCGGATGTTGAATACCTATTAACCTTCGATACTTCACGCTCTTGAGAGAATGATGAACTTGCTTCTTCGTTCTTATCATCATATCCACTTTAGGTCGTTAAGCATTCTTCCTTGGTCTCATCCTCCTTGTCGTCTTGGGTCGGCGAGGATTTTTCATAGAGCTCGATCAATTTGCTCCACAACTCCTTTATGTCATACATTCTCCTAGGATATACAATAAATCCTTAAGAGTTGATTTAGCTAACATTAACATTACCTTTTTATTAATTTTGTATTTTTGATTTTCCTCCTTGGTTCACTTCTTCTTCTTGAGAACTCTTCCTTTCTTGTCCTTGAGGGGATCAAATACATGCACAATGCAAAGCCAATTGTCAATGTCATTCATTAAAAAGTATTTCATCCTACCTTTCCAATAAGCAAAGTCTTTGCCGTCGAAGATAGGTGGAACTGTGATGTCATAGCCCAATCCATATTTGGGCAACTCCATCTCCTCTAGAGTTGCTCCCTTGGTTGTTAATCCTTAAAAAGTGACTCACTCTGATACAAATTGTAGGGATCGGTGATGAGCGCTAAAGGGGGGTGAATAGCATTTTATATTTCTAACTTCAATTGTTTGCGTACTTGTCTATAATACATTAGTGTACAACGGAATATAGAAATAAAATGCACAACAAAAATAATGACAAACAAACACAAACACAAGACAATATTTTATGTGGTTTGGAACTAGGATTCCTACTCCATGGGTCGAGCTCTAGTTGATCTCTAGCGATGCACACCACGATTATATCTTCACCTTCTTAGAAACAATTCGGAGGTGGAAAACCCACTTACAATGTCTTACAACAATAAGAACATAAAATACAAGCAAATACAAGCAAATACAATAAGAATGCCGCCAAAACTACATGCTTAGACTTTACGCTGCCAAAACCTCACCCTTGGACTTTCCCATTGCCAAGCCTTAATACTTAAACTTTTATAGCCAAGACTACACACTTGGACTTATACGACCAAGACTTCAAACTTGAACTTTCCATTTGCCAAGTATCTATACTTGGACTTTCCATTGCCAAGAATCCAATCTTGGACTTTCCATTGCCAAGTCTCCTGTTGGGTTTCCGGCACCGCGGCATGTGTGTGTTTGATCATGTTTCATAAACATGAGCACAGCGGAAGCAATAAAAATTAATAAATCTACATTTATTACAACACACACATCACACGCATGCATAGTACAACAAGTGTAGACATAACCGTAAATTTAAATTTGCAATAAAAGGAAATTTAACTACGTTATACCTTTCGTATTACGTGTAGCGGGAACGGCATCAACCGGAACGATCCTCGCTGGAATCGTCTCTATCCGTATCCACGCCGAGTATCCTTAGGATGACTTCGCTAAGGCACGAGCTTCATCTTCGTACGGGTTACTAGCCTCGTGTTGAAGACGACGTGATCGAGAGATGATCACGATCCGAATCCAAATTCGGATTCAAAGACGAGTCCTCAAAACTCGCTTCTCCGGAGAGGTATTCGTCAACCGTTTGACGAATCCTTCGTCCTCCACCTCAGAGGATTATCGGAGATCGAATCCCCGGTAAGTTAGCCGCTGTCGGAGCTCTAACCGTCGTCCAAACGACGCTCCGACGAGAGGAGAACAAGCTGTCCAGAAAACTGGACAGCTTTGGTGGAGGAGATAGGCGCCGGCCAACCAAGGGAAGATAAAGCTCACCTTGATGCCAAACCTAGGAGATCACGAGGGTCGCCGAGGATCACCGGCAAGCTTGACGCAAGGAGGGGACGCGCACAAGGGCGGGCGGCAATGGAGGTTGGGCGCAATCCAAGGAGAGGAGGGCGCAACTCAGCTAGGGTTTTGGATTAGGGCTTAATTATCCCTTAAGCCCTCTTTATAGAGAACTAATTCTCTTAATGGTTATTGGATCATAACCATTAGGCCCAAGTTAACCCGCTCCATTAAGATAAGTTAAAATAAACCAAACCATGATGGTTTATTTTAAGTTAAAACGAACCAACCAACTTTTGGTTCATTCGCTTAAAATAAACCAAACCCTTTGGTTTATTCTCCTCCATTGGATTAGAACCAAACCATTTTGGTTCATCCATTATGTCTTCATAAGACACGGCCCATCCACGCTTCCATTGCGATCAAACGATTTCATGCTCGCTTATGTTTGGTCCAACCAAACCTAGTTTCTCTCGGCCCGAGAATCCCATTCTCAAGCTCGCTTTTAAATCCTTTGGATTACGCCAAGCGTGTGACCAAATAGGTTCTCGGTTATGTTGGCCGCCTATAATTAACCATTAATTATAGAACGATCATGAGTGGCACCTAGTAGTACATCATGATCCCCAATTAACCAAAAGATCAACGGTTGATCCGTAACTATTTCTCAAACCCTTCAAGAGCTCGAATGAATCGTGCCCCATTCCCTTCACTCATCTTATACCCACTTGGTTCAGACATGGTCTATAGTGTCTCCCTCACTAGGCCGACTACGCCACACCTAGCCCAAGTATCATTTCCTCGTCCTACGGATTCTAGTTACTCCACATGTATCAAGAGTACCTTACTCTAAACATGTAATGCTTTGGCCAAAGACTTTAGTAACAATGACGAGGCCATGGGTATACATCTCCTCGCAAGGAGTGGTGAATCCTTTATAGGCTATTCAAACACCTTCGATCACTTCGACTTATACCCAATCATCCCGGGTCCACATCTCCTTAGAGATGCTTGCTTAAGATGTCAAAGCATAAGTCTCCATGATCAAGATGACTTGAATACCGCAAGTCAAAGGAACATCGCACTTAAGCCACAAGAAGAACTTCATTGACATATCTATATATGCAGAGAACCATATGAAGTCTTACTACCGGTCACTCCAATGAACTAGTTACCATAACTAGCATCCACGATTAACTCCGACATCACAATGTCTCCAAAGGTGAGAATCACCGCTTGGATACACCAAGGAGTATACCTCGTTAGTCTCGATGAATCGATGGTGTCCAAATCCATCAATTCATCGACTAGGATAATTCGATACATCACAATTACACATGTAGAGATACTCACTAGTTGTGATCCAATCACAAATTCTCTCATGCCGTGAATCGTATCGTGACATTCAAGAAATGAGTTTAAGATCCAATCAAATACATAAAACATGTATACTCAAATAGTGAATCTTCATTTATCATATAAATGGTTCATACATAAGGCGATTGCCTTAGGACATCTCTCATATATTACTAACAGACTCCCACTTGGCCTAATGCCAATCGCTATGGTATCCAATACCATAAGCACTAACATGACCCTCAAACTTACTTTGAGGTAATGCTTTAGTCAAAGGATCCGCTAAGTTTCTTTCAGTGGGGAATTTTCTCGATTTGTATTTCGCTCCTACCGATGATCTCTCGATAAGATGATAGCGGCACATGTTTGATCGTTGATGAGACCTTGGCTCTTTCGTGGAATTGCTCCATTGTTGTCGCAGATGACCGATTGCTTCAACAATGGTCGGAATCACACCAAGTTCATAAATGAACTTCTTGATCCAAACCGCCTTTCGCTCAAGCCGCAATGTATTCTCGCCTTAGTGGGTAGAATCCACTATAGTGTCTTGTTTGGAACTTTTCCAACTCATCGCGCCCATTCAAGGTGAACACGATCCAGATCGAGACATGGAATCATCCTTGTCCTCCGGAAGTCGCATCCATATACCCACGTATCACCATGTCCCCTTCTCCATATATTAGGAACACATCCTTAGTTCTTCTTAAGTACTTAAGGATCGCCTTAATACCACCCAATGATCCATTCCTCGATCGATCGTATCCGCCGCGTGACACTTAGAGCATACGATACATCGGGCCTCGTACATAACATAGCATACATGATAGATCCTATCGGATGCATAGGAATCTTACTCATGTAAATCCTCTCGCCTTCGCGGACACATAGACTTCAAGGTGTACCCCATGCCCGATGGGTAGGAAACCTTTCTTGGATTCCGACATGCTAAACCTCTTTAGCACTCGGCCTATATATGTAGACGCGAAAAGACCACAACTGCTTCGATCTATCTCTATAGATCTTAATCCCGAGGATGTAGGTTGCTTCTCCGTGTCTTTCATGGAGAATGTCTTGATAACCAAACCTTAATCGATCAGAAGATTGAAACATCGCTTATAAGTAATATGTCGACATACAATACTAGGAACACGACTGCACTCCCACTAACCTTCTTGTACACACAAGGTTCGTCTGGATTTTGTGAGAAATCAAACTTTTTGATTGTCTCATCAAAACGGATATCCCAGCTCCTGGATGCTTGCTTCAATCCATAAATGGATCGTCGCAATTTGCATACCTTGGTTTTGTCAACCGATGTGAAACCTCAGTCAGATCATATACACGCCTCGAAAGTGTGTTTCCATTAAGGAAAGCCGCTTACATCCATCCGCCATATCTCATAATCATAATGAGCCGCTATGGCCAGAGCATCCGAATGGATTTAAGCATAGCTACAAAGTAATAGGTTTCGCCATAATCAACACCTTGCTTTTGACGATATCCTTTCGCCACCAATCTAGCCTTATAGGTAATCACATTACCATCCATGTCGGTTTTCTTCTTGAAAACCCACTTGCACCCTATAGGCTTTATGCCTTCAGTGGGTCAACCAAGTTCCAAACTTGGTTTTCATACATGGAATCCATTTCCGACTTCATGGCACCAAGCCACTTATCCCTTTCTCAACTTGTCAAGACTTCTTCATAATCGTAGGCTCTCATCATCAATGAGTAACACGCCGCTCGATTCACTTACGAAATCCATATCTCTCGTGAATATTGCGTGTTCTACCGTGATCTACGAAGATGTGGTGTTACAATAGGTCCAAATTGATTGCTCATCACTATGAGTCATTTACCGCTGTGCTTCACCGTATCTCATCAATGTCTATTTGAGTCTCTCGAGCCTCCTCAAGCTCCACTCCCACAATTTTCTGCAAGAGAAACTCTTTCTCTAGAAACACAAAGATGCCTTGAAACAAACACCTTTTGTTCCACAGATGATAGAATTGGTAACCCCTTGTTTCCTTAGGGTATCCAATAAATAGACATTTATCGACTTAGCATCCAATTTGTTTTGATCCGCTTCACATAAGCAGACAACCCCATATCTTCAAGTAAGATACATGAGGTTTCTTACTATTCCATATCTCATATGGAGTAGTTGAGACTACCTTAGTAGGCATTCTCGCTTAACAAGTAAATAGTGTCAAGTGCATAGCCCCAAAAGGACTTGGGAAGAGTTGCATGATTCATCATTGACTGACCATGTCCAACAAGGTCCTAAGACGCCTCGATACACCATTATGTGTGGTGTATAGGGCGGAGTCCATTGAGACAATATACCATTGTCTCTAGATAATCAAGAAACTCTTGACTTAAGTATTCACCACCTCGATCCGATCAAGTATTTTAATACTCTGTCATGTTGTTTCTCTACTTCATTTCAATTCTTTGAACCTTTCAAAGGCTTCAGACTTGTGTTTCATCAAGAACACATACCCAAACCGTGAGTGATCATCGGTGAAGGTAATGAAGTAGCTATAGCCTCCTAAAGCTTGAGTTGACATAGGTCCACATACATCGATGTATTAGACCTAGTAATTCTCCCACTGCTCACCTTTTCCAGAAAGGTAACTTAGTCATCTTGCCTTTAAGCATGATTCGCATGTATCGTATGAATCCAATTCAACGATTCCGAATTCCACATCGTGTAATTCGACATGCGCTTTCTTGCTTATATGGCCAAGACGACAATGCCACATATAGAGTCTATTTGATTATCCTTTCGAGCACGCTGTTGCTCGCTTCGATATTGAAAATGTCACCGATACGCCCAACGATAAATGCCATTACTCAAAGTTCCAGCCATAAAGTACGCCATTCAAAGTTATATAACAACAATTGTTACTAAACGTCAAATGGAAACCATTTCTATTTAAACAGAAATAGAAACAATGTTCTTTATTAGAGAAGGAACATAATAGCAATTGTCCGGCCCAAGACTAGTCCACTAGGAGCTTCAAAGAAATAAGTTCCGATGGCGATGCAAAGAACCTTTGCTCCATTGCCAACTCGCAAATTTGACTCTCTCGACAAGTCTTCTTCTATTCCTTAGCCATGTCATTACATATATGTGAGCCACACCCGATCCAATACCCAAGTGTCTAAGGAAATAGAATGACAATCAATAACGAAGATTCAAGAGGATGGGGCATCGGATGCCTTCTTCTTCTTCATGGACTCAAGATAAATCTTGCAGTTTCTTAGCGGTGGCCTTCCTTGCCACGATGATGGCAAGTGCCCTTTTCTTTAGTTCCGCCTTCTTTGCCTTTTTCTTTCTTTCTTACATTCTTTTGCCTTCCTCTTAGAACCTTTCTTTGAGAATCAACTATGAACAGCCTTCTCCTCATGCTTCAGAAGGCTCCACAGTCTTGACATATTGAGGAGCTCGGGAATGGTGGATTCCAATTTGTTCATCCGATAGTTCATCACAAATTGCGAGAAACTCTTGGGCAAACAATGCAGAATTAAGTCAATACTTAACTCATGATCCATCACAAATCCGAGGGTAGCTAGCCGCTCGATGTACCCATTCATCTTTAGCACAAACTCCACTCTGAGATGAACCTTCTTGCATCTTCGTGGTGAAGAGGAGCCTAGAGACCTCGAACCTTTGGATCTCGCTTGCTCATCGAACAACTCATGAAGATGGAAGACCATAGTATTAGCATCCATATGCTCATCTTGCTTTGCGGCTCGGTACCATCGCCGCTAGCATGATGCTGACTTCGCGGCTCGAGAATCGCCACATGCTTTGATAGACCAACATTTGATGCAGGTTGCATCGTCCTTAGGGCCAGTCGAGGAAGAGGCTCTTGAGGACATATGCAAGCTTTTCGCCTTGAGAACAATTCTCGAGTTTCTAAGCGATCCGAAGTTAGGCCCGGTCGGTTTGTTCGAATCAAAATAGTGCAAATTCAAAGGCGTCATGATCAATTTATTGACCTAGAAATACAAAGCGAGCATATATGAAAAATGATTTTAAAATGCATCAATATACATTTATAAATCCCATTCATTTTTGAATTTCAAAACCCCAAAATCACTTGGAGATCGTAGGTCCATCTCGAATGGGTGATATCCATCATAGTTATGAACAACCTTGGAGAGAGTCCAACAAGCCATTCATAACTACGACGGTAGGTATCAACTATACCGATTGCATATCACGTATATGCAACTATCACAATGTGCTATCAACTAATTGAATGTTCACACATACATCGGGTTGTTAACACATTAACAAGTATGCATCATATGCATAGCACCCAACTTCACCTCCCTTTACATCGACCTTGGAGAGAGTCCAACAAGCCGATGCTCCAGGTTAAAGCCAACCCATTAATCGAGAAATAGTTTTAATATGGTTAGAGCGCATTCAACCAATTAGCCCAGCTTGGAGAGTCCAACAACCAAAGCTAACGATTGACCTCGACTCTTACCATATTAGTATTAAACTATTCCATGGTTTGAACATGTTGGGTTCGTAGGGCTTGGAGAGAGTCCAACAACCCAAACAAAAGCGGAACTCTGGTTCTAACCATATTAATGGAAGGTGTAGGCTTTAATATTGTTTAAGGGTTTTTATGTCTCATCCTCTTTGCATGCAAATAACTATTATCTACATGGCATGACATACATGACATACATCTACATGTCACGACACGCATGGCATAATGTTATGCATCTAATGCAATTACATGGCATACAATTATGTCATGTATATAATTTCCTTATATGTCATAACTATTTATGGAAATAAAATATGTTTAAGATTTGATTCTCCAAATCAAATCATAATTAAATTAGGAAACAAATTTCCAAATCTAATCACATATTTTATTTATGGAATTATTTGATTAAGGAAAATCTATTTAGGAAACCAATTTCCTAAATCATTAAAACTACTTATGGAAATAAAATATTTTAAGATTTGATTTCCCAAATCAAATCATGATTAAATTAGGAAACAAATTTCTAGAATCTAATCAAATATTTTATTTATGGAAAATATCAATTTCCATAAATACTTCCAACTTTCCAAAAGTGGAAGATTTCCATAAATACTTCTAGACTTTCCAAAATTGAAAAATTTCCATAAATACTTCTAAATTTCCAAAATTAGAAAATTTCCAGAAATACATTATGACTATCGCAAAACCATTTTACGATTATGTCGAAACACAAGGCTCTGATACCCTTTGTTGGGTTTTCATGGCGTGTGTGTGTTCGATCATGTTTTAAATAAACATGAACACAGAAGCAATAAAATTAATAAATCTACATTTATTACAACACACACATCACACGCATGCATATTACAACAAGTGTAGACATAAAGTAAATTTAAATTTGCAATAAAGGAAATTTAACTCGTTATACCTTTCGTATTATGTGTGTAGCGGGAGCGGCATCAACCGGAGCGATCCTCGCTAGAATCGTCTCTATCCGTATCCACGCCGAGTATCCTTAGGATGACTTCGCTAAGGCCACGAGCTTCATCTTCGTCGGGTTACTAGCCTCGTGTTGAAGGCGGCGTGATCGAGAGATGATCACGATCCGAATCAAATTCGGATTCAAAGCGAGTCCTCAAAACTCGCTTCTCCGGAGAGGTATTCGTCAACCGTTTGGCCGAATCGTCCTCCACCTCAGAGGATTACGAGATCGAATCCCGGTAAGTTAGCCGCTGTCGGGCTCTAACCGTCCAAGCGACGCTCCGAGAGGAGAACAAGCTGTCAGAAAACTGGACAGCTTTGAGTGGAAGAGATAGCGCCCGGCCAACAAGGAAGATAAAGCTCACCTTGATGCCAAACCTAAAGGAGATCACCGGAGCACGGAGGATCAGAAGCTTGGGCCGCACAAAGAGCTGAGGCGGCACAAGGTGGGTGGCGGCAATGGAGTTGGCGCCAAATCTCCAAGGAGAGGAGGTGGCGGCAACTAGGTTTAGGGTTTTGGATTAGGGCTTAATTATCCCTTAAGCCCTCTTTTATAGAGAACTAATTCTCTTAATGGTTATTGGATCATAACCATTAGGCCCGTTAACCCGCTCCATTAAGATAAGTTAAAATAAACCACACCATGATGGTTTATTTTAAGTTAAAACGAACCGAACCAACTTTTGGTTCATTCGTTTAAAATAAACCAAACCCTTTGGTTTATTCTCCTCCATTGGATTAGAACCAAACCATTTTGGTTCATCCATTATGTCTTCATAAGACCACGGCTCATCCACGCTTCCATTGTCAAAGCGATTTCATGCTCGCTTTATGTTTGGTCCAACCAAACCTAGTTTCTCTCGGTCTGAGAATCTCATTCTCAAGCTCGTTTTAAATCCTTTGGATTACGCTCATTGTGCGTGTGACCAAATAGGTTCTCGGTTTATGTTGGCCGTCTATAATTAACCATTAATTATAGAACGATCATGAGTGGCACCTAGTAGTACATCATGATCCCCAATTAATCGAAAATATCAACGGTTGATCCAGAACTATTTCTGAAACCCTTCAGCAGCTCGAATGATTCGTACCCCATTCCCTTCACTCATCTTATACCCACTTGGTTCAGGACATGGTCTATAGTGTCAGTCCCCACTAGGCTGACTACGTCACACCTAGCCCAAGTATCATTTCCTCGTCCTACGGATTCTAGTTACTGCACATGTATCGAAGAGTATCTTACTCTAAACATGTAATGCTTTGGCCAAAGACTTTAGTAACAATCCGACGAGAGGCTATGGGTATACATCTCCTCGCAAGGAGTGGTGAATCCTTTATAGGCTATTCAAACACCTTCGATCACTTCGACTTATACCCAATCATCCCGGGTCCACATCTCCTTAGAGATGCTTGCTTAAGATGTCAAAGCATAAGTCTTTATGATCAAGATGACTTGAATACCGCAAGTCAAAGGAACATCGCACTTAAGCTACAGTAAGAACTTCATTGACATATCTATATATGCAGAGAACCATATGAAGTCTTACGGCTGGTCACTCCAATGAACTAGTTACCATAACTTGCATCCACGATCAACTCCGGACATCACAATGTCTCCAGCCAGTGAGAATCAACTGCTTGGATACACCAAGGAGTATACCTCGTGCTAGTCTCGACAGAATCGATGGTATCCAAATCCATCAATTCATCGACTAGGGATAATTCCGATACATCCCAATTACACATGTAGAGATACTCACTAGTTGTGATCCAATCACAAATTCTCTCATGCTGTGAATCGTATCGTGGACATTCAGTAAATGAGTTTAAGATCCAATCAAATACATCAAAACATGTATACTCAAATAGTGAATCTTCATTTATCATATAAATGGTTCATACATAAGGCGATTGCCTTAGGACATCTCTCATATATTACTAACATCTCCAAACTTTGACTTCTTAATTACCAAGTATCTATACTTGGGATTTCCATGCCATGCATCAAAACATGGACTTTCCCTTGAGTCTCACTCGAGTCTGGTCAACCTTGACCTGAGATTTAATTGATCCAATAATCTTCCCCAAATAATCTCCTCATACGACTTTGGGTATTCAAATCATCCACTAGTCATATGGTCAAGATATGGTCAAACCATATCCAATCATATTGGCAAACATCAAAACACTACTTGAATCCCGCTCAAGTCTAGTCAACATTGATGCGGAGCTTGTTGCACCAACAAAATACACATTTGCTCAAGTTTAAAAGATCAACGAGTCCCTATTCACAACCATTGTTCATCGAAGGATCTTATTGAGATTGGTGACTTTGGAGACAGATCTAGCTGAAGCAATCAAGGTGGGGAGTAGTTGTGGCATGTGAGACAATAGGGATGTGTTTTCCTGGCAAAGGAATCGGGTCGAAACTGGTACAATTAAGCTGGATACGAAGGCAAGTTTCTAGACCAAACTCACCAGTGGAAGCACTAATGGTGGGCTAGAGCGAGAAGCAAAATCACTACTAGAAGGAGGAGATATCACCGAATGTCAAGGACTAGTGGTGGCGTAGGGAGGGAGAGCTTGAACTCACAAGAATTCCCTTAAATCACCTCTGTTCAGCACTATTCCTATAAAGCAATTTAAAATTTGGAACGAAAGCAATTCGAGCCAAGCACTGCATCACCCATGAACTCAGGGCTCGCGGGATCATGAGAAATGTCCATGACCATTAACAAGCTAGTTCTCAAGTATTTCTTCAGAGTCGAGCTACCAAAAAATGTTCACATTAATGGTACTCTAGACTTTGGTGCTATGGTGAGGAGTTGAGCCCTCAAGATGACTAGGGTAGATGTCAGAGGAGCACTGATGCAAGCATGACAATAGAGGAGGGTCATTCCAATAATCTCTAGTTAAACAACTGTGCTAAGCTTGGACCTTCTTGGCCTACAATCAGCTAGGAAAAGCCAAGGTGGTTGTCAAAACCTTCAAAATAGCCCCATAGAGTAGTGGGCTTGGAGAGGTCTTGTTGGAGATTCTAGAATCATGTGCAGCGGAATAAACAAATAAAACAATTTTTATTACATTTCAGACATCCCCTGGGGGCCAGGAAAACTTGATTTGGCATAATCACATGAAAAACACAAAAGGAGAAGGAGAAGTTATACCTTCAAGATTCTTTTGAATCCGTCGAAACCAAAACCACAAGCAAGACCAACGGGCCTTGTCTCTATCAGTATCTATGCTAAGATCACCTGAGATAACTCCTAGAGTAGCAAGCCTTTGTCTCCAATTGGTGCTAGCCAATCGGTGGAGACAAGAGAAGAGGAGAGAGGAAAGACAACTACCAAGGGAGAAACCTAAAACTCAAAAACCTTTTTTTCAAAGATCATCAAGGGATCTATTTATAGATCTTTTGATTAGGTCATCTTTGGAGGCTTAAATGAAACATATCTTACCATAATTATCCCATAATTAAGGTAAGAACAACCCAGGAAATTTTCATGGGAGAAATCTCCAAAATCAGCGGAACCACGACATGGTCATGTGTCTTACACACGGTCAGCCATGCCTAAAAAGCACGGCCATGCCAGGACACACAACCTGTCATGTGTCCTTCTAGGTACAGCCTAATTTTAGCCATTTTTGGCCAAGGAACTACCCGTGGCAAGTTAGGCACGACTGTGTGAGACTCTATATGGTCCATTTGACTTCGTTTAGGTGTGATATAGTCGTGCTAAGTCCAACAAGGCCATAGGAGGTTCCATAGCCTACATTTCGCACCCCCCCCCTTGGTATGGTCCAACCAGGCATAACCTCTCTCATCGAAAATCTCATTCTCAGACTTGTTTTACATCTCGAGATCACCCATAGTGTGTGTGACCCAATAGGTTCTCAATTATATTGGTCATTCATAATTAACCCCTTAATTATGAATAGATCATGAGTGACACCTAGCAGTACATCATGACCCCCAATTGAGTTTAAATAGACTCGAGGACATTTTTGAACCCTTCAGCAACTTCAGTTGTTTGTGCCTTATTCCTTTCGCTCATACTATACCCACTTGGTTCAAGACATAGTCTATGTGTTTGTCCCCACTAGGCTGACTACGTCACACCGAGCCCAAGTTAGTTTGCTTATCCTATAGATTCAAGTTACTCCTACATGTTCCCAAGAAGACCATCTTCTTAACATGTTTGCTCTGGCCAGAGACTTCTAAGTAATAATCCTAACAAGAGGCCTAGGGCATACATCTCCTTTATCAGGAGTGGTGAATCCTCTATGGGCTATTCAAATACCTTCGATCACTTTAGCTCATACCCAATCATCCCAGAGTTACTTACTATGGTGTAGATGGGTCAAAGAAGTCAAATGATCATGATCAAGGTGACTTGAATATACTCAGTTTAAATGAAGACAATCAACACATATAAAACAATAACATATAAAACTATATAGTCTCCAATGAACTAGTTGAACTAGTTACCATAACTAGCATCCACATGTTCACTCTCAACATCTCTATACTTTCATTCAGTGAGTACCGAATGCTTGGTTAAACCAAGGAGCGTAACATGTGCTAGTCTCACAAAATTGATGATGTCCAATCTCATCAATTCATCGACTAGGGATAGTTTCAATACTTGTATATTTACACATGATGAGATACCCATTAATTGTGATCCAATCATAATTTTTCTCATGTTATGCATCATATTGTGGACTTCAGTACATGAGTTTAAGATCCAATCAAATATATAGATAATGTATACTTAAATAGTCAATTTTATTAATAACTTCTAAGGTGATTGCCTTAGGACACCTTTTAATTACATCAAACTCCCACTTGGCCTACAACCAATCACCTTTGTATCTAATACCATAGGCCTATATATGTCTCTCAAACTTTTCTTGGGGAAGAGGCTTTATGAAGGGATCTGCTAGATTCCTATCAGTGGGAACTTTATCTATTTATATGTCTCTTCTACCAATGATCTCTCTGATAAGATGGTAACGACGTAGTACATGCTTAGATCGCTGATGAGACCGTGGTTCCTTCGCTTGTGCAATGGCGCCATTGTTGTCGCAGTAAACCGGTAATGCTTCAACAAAGCTCAGAACTACTCCAAGTTCAGTAATGAATTTCTTTATCCAGACTACCTCCTTTACTGCTTCAAAAGTTGCAATGTACTATGCATCTGTAATAGAATCAGCAATGGTGTCTTGCTTAAACTCTTCCAACTCACTGCACCTCCATTCAAGAGGAATATGTATCCAGACTGAGATTTGGAATCATCCTTATCTATTTGGATGCTGGCATTAGTATACCCACTTACTATCATATCACCTCCTCCATATACCAAGAACAATTCCTTAGTCCTTCTCAAGTACTTAAGGATTGTCTTGACAGCCACCCAATGGTCCATACCAAGATTCGACTGGTATCTACTCGTAATGCTCAAAGCATACGATACATCAGGCCTCGTACATAATATAACATACATGATCGATCTTGATGTATATAGGATCTGACTCATGTGAATCCTCTCGTCTTTAGTGTGCGGTCACATAGACTTCAAAAGGTGAATCCCATGCCTCATGGGAATAAAACCTTTCTTGGATTCTTTCATGCTAAACCGTTTTAGCATTTTGTCTATGTATGTAGACTACGAAAGACTAAGCAATCGATTTGATCTATCTCTATAGATCTTAATCCCCAAAATATAGGTTGCTTCTCCCATGTCTTTCGTGGAGAATATTTTGGACAACTAGACCTTGACTATTTACAAAATAGGAATATCTTTTCCTATAATTAATATGTCATCGACATATAATACTAGGAACACAACCTTCTTCTTAACCTTCTCCTCAAGATTTTTAATCAAGATTTTGATTAGAAATCAAATGGATATTGATTACCTCATCAAAATGGATATTCTAACTCCTAGATGCTTGCTTCAATCCATAAATGGAGCATCGAAGCTTGCATACTTTGTTCTTGTCAATGGATGTGAAACCCTCTAGTTGTAACATATATACATCTCAGGTTTCCATTGAGAAAACCTATTTTCATATCCATCTTTCATATCTCATAATCAAAATGAGCCGCCATGGCTAGGAGTATCCGAATGAATTTATGCATAGCTACTGGTGAAAAGGTTTCGTGATAGCCAACATCTTGTCTTTGACGATAGTCTTTTCCCACTAATCTAGCTTTATAGGTTAATAATATTACCATCCATGTTGATTTTCTTCTTGAAAACCCACTTGCACCCTATAGCCGTTATGCCTTCGGATGGATCTACCAAGTTCCAAACCTAATTTTCATACATGGAATCCATTTTTGATTTCATGGCTATTAGCCATCTATACCTGTCTAAACTATTCAGTGCCTCTTAGTAACTAGTAGGTTCCTCATCATCTATGAGCAACATGTCATTAGATTCACTTATGAGAAATCAATATCTCTCAGGAATCCTACGTGTCCTACTAGATCTATGAGGAGGTGGTGTATCATCAGCTTCAGTTATTACCTCATCCGAATGAGTAATTAGTTGAGGTTCTTGACTAGGCATCTCTTCTGTGTCTACTGGAGCCTCTTGAACTACATTTAGTTCAACATTACTCCCACTGTTTTCTTGTAAGAGAAACTCCTTCTCTAGGAATACAGCATGCATTGGAACAAAAACCTTTTGATCCAAGGGATGATAGAATTGTTAACCCCTCATTTCTTTAGGGTAAACAATAAATAGACACTTATCAGACTTAGCCTCCAGCTTGTCTGATACTGTCCTCTTCACATAAGCACAACAAGGTTTTCTACTATTTCACATTTTATATGGAGTAGTAGAGATTGCCTTAGTCAGAACTCTATTTAACAAGTAAATATTGGTGCAATCGGCCCAGGACTCGAGTTTGACTCGAACTATATTTTGATGTTAGACAAAACTTATGATATGGGATTGTCATGGAAAGTCCGACATGGGTTGGCCATGTAAATCCAAGTGTGTAGCCTTGGTGGTGAAAAGTCCAAGCATGAGGCTTGGTGTTGGGAAAATCCAAGCATATGGCTTGGTGTTGGAAAGTCCAACATGGGTTGGCCACGTAAGTCCAAGTGTGTAGCCTTGGCGGTGAAAGTCCAAGCATGGGGCTTGGCATGGAAAATCCAAGCATGAGGCTTGGTATGGGAAGTCTTGAGGACTTGGCAAGTTCACTAGGCTCGGGGTCCTTGAGTCGGTGAAGGATGGCATTGCGAAGTTGTGCGCTTGGTGCATCCGAGAGACCATCGGACGGGGAGAGAATGGAGTGAGGCCCAAGGGAAGCATACTTCGAGGGCAAGAGATGCCAAGGATGGCATTGCGAAGTTGTGCGCTTGGTGCATCCGAGGGACATAGGCCGAGGGAAGAGAGCTTCGGTGGGGAACTCCATGAGAGGATGAGGTGGACTTGGCCAAGTGGCTAAGACTGAGTGTCGGAGGCTCAAACGGGGTGTTTGAGGATTTACCCGATGGTCGGATGCTCAAACAACTTAGTGTTTGAGGTTTTACTCGACATCGGTCATAGGTATCAAATCGCGATCTAGGTCGACTATTTCGTGTTCGACTAATGCGATCATTTCGCCGAGGGCAAGATCGCAAGGGAGAGGGCGATTAAACGCCATCGGGCCGATCGATGATGGAGATCACGGACAGGGCGTGGTAACACTTTCCAATCAGTGATTGGGTCACTCGACTAATGGCGCACAAATCGATGGGTATGATCGATGGGTGGATTTTTATCCGCTGGTTTTGCCAACATGGATTGTGAGACAGACAACGGCTATAGGCGCAATGAGAGGCGAGGTAGTCAATCGACGGTGAGAAATCAGGCCAAGACAAGCATAAAAGGAGGAGCTTGGGGAGGATTTCAATAAGAGTTTTTGGGGAGATTTTGGAGGGGAATTGCTACTACATTCCAGACCTTCAAGAGCCAAACCAAAGAAAGCAACAAGCAAGAGTTCAAATCCATTGTTGTAAAGTTTTCTTTACGTATTTCATTGTTGTATTTGTATTTGCTTGTATTATATTTGTGTATTTGCTTGTACGAGGTTTCTGCACCTTTGACGTGTTGTCGAGAAGGATTTGTTGTTAGTGTCGTGCGCATAACATAAGCTCGTTGAGCTCACTCGTGGAGTAGGAACCCTAAGGTTTCGAACCACGTATATCTTTGTGTATTGTGTGTGCTTATGTATTCGTTTTCATTATTATTATTCCACTGCATATTAACGAATATTGTAGTCAAGCATGCGACAAACAAACGACTTCCACCGTATACACGTATTGGGGCTATTCACCCCCCTCTAGCCAGCCACCGACGATCCAACAAGTGGTATCAAAGTGAGGAGCTTGTCGAGGACTAACCGCCAACACAAGCACGACAAGATGGTCGGCTACAACATCCATCCACCAAAATTCGAAGGAGAATTTTCTTGGTGGAAGAAAAAGATAGAGGTATACTTCGAAACCGATTTTGATTTAATGCTAATCTTAGAAAATGATTTTGAAATGCCTAGGGATGAAGATAATAAGCTAATAGAAAAGTCAAGATGGACCAAGGACCAAATCAAGGATTTCAAGACAAATCTCAAGATAATCAAATTGCTAAGTGATTTGATTCCTAACCATATTTGGTCTAGATTAGGTAATTATAGGGATGCTAAGGACCTATGGGACAAGGTGGTAAAATTTCATGAAGATCCCACATTGGTCCGTGATAAGGAAGAATTTCCATCAACCTTCAACAATGTGAATGACTTGGTGGAGACCTCCACCTCTAGCATTGAGGGGGAGGAGAGGCCTTCCATCCTGGAACAAGATCAAGAAGAAGCTTCAATATCCGGGAGAAGTGAAGATCAAGAGGCATCCACCTCCCTAGGTAACTCAAGTATTGTGATTATAAATAAAATTCATATAATATGTTTTGAGTGTAGGGAGCAAGGGCACTATAAAAGTAAGTATCCCAAGAAGGTGAAGAGGGCTCAACCGGTACCAAAGGTGAAAGATGCCGGTGTCCCCACAATTAGAAGCAAAGAGCACATTGCGTGCTTCAAATGCAACCAAAGGGGACATTATAGAAGCCAATGCCCTAGGGGGAGGAAGAAAGGGCAAAAAAGGGCATCTCATGTAGGGGGAGCTTCTAAAGCTAACCCTAAGGTAAATTTAATTAATGCATCTTCAATTTCTAAAGTTAAAAAGCATGCTAAAAATTATTTTAGTTCTCTTGCTATTATTAATGAAAAGCATGCTAATAGGAATAGATACTTTTGTTTAGGTGACAAGCATGTAAATTTACCTAAGGACAAACCTAGGAACAATAATTCTAGACCAATCCTACCTAGGGAGTCTATAAGGAGAATAGAAGAAAACTTGGGCATTAATCCCAAGAAATCTAGGCATATGCCTAAGAAGAGAAACAATTCCTAAAATATTAATGAAAATTCAAAATTGAGAAAATTAGAGTTAGAGAACCGAGCCTTGAGGTCAAGGCTTGAGAAACTTGAGAAGACCCTCAAATTATGACAAATTCATTTAAAGGATCAAATGTTCAAAATTCAAGGCCTAGGAAACAAGAAATGTCCAAGGGCAAGAAATGTTTGGGTCACAAACCTATGTCCTACCATAAGGTTTCATTCAATTATGGAACTAATTCTATGTCTAGAAAGGTCAAGGATAATAGGGAAGTTATCCCTAAGATTAGCCATGATGTGTTCTTAATGGCTAATGACTTAAGAAAAAACAAGAAAGCCACTAAGAAGGTCAAAGGGGGAGTTACCTCCAGAGTTGACCTAGGAAAGACCCATTTGACTAAGGTGTCAAAACCAAAAAGGGTCATTAGGAAGGTATCTAGAGAAGGTATCCCTAGTGAATATCTTGTTAACCCAAGGAGCTCCAATAGGTATTGGGTTCCTAGGAGCGTGATCGATTCACGCTAGATGGGTTAGTGTGTGTCAACCCTAAGTTGATGGGTAGCTAACCTACCCATGGTAGAGTTGACACATCAGGATGTGCCAATGTGGTTTGAGAAGATGAAAAATGATTAAATTGGCACAATTAGGTCTTAGGAGTAATGGTGTGTCATTTTGGGTTTTTGGCACACTAGGGGGATAAATGGCATTAAGGCAAAATGAATTTAATTCTAAGAAATGGCAATTTGAATTTAACACTTAGGTATTTCATACCTTAGTACTTTATAATTGGCATGCTTTGTTTGTCTTGCCATGACATGACATCATATTTATTTTTTATCGTATAAAATACCATGATCATATTTAGAGTTATTTTTATATGTCATGTATGCTTAGATTTCAATCACATGCCATGACATCATGATTTTGGCACATGTTCTTATCTTTGTATCAATTATGCCATAATCATCATTCATGCATAAATAAAATGAATTTAAGTACTAAGGCATAATTTGAAGTCCCAAGCATAAGGGAATCAAATAGTGTTGCCAAGAGATATGCATGAAACCCTAAATAAAAAAGACCCCACATCTCACTGATACTTGACTTGTATGTGTTTTATACATCTAGATACAAATGAGATGTTTAGGAAAATAAAATTAAAGGTTTTAAAAATATTTCAAAATCATTTTGAAAAAACCTTGGTGAAGTCTATCTTTTGATAACAATCACCATTGAATGAGGTGATACAAAGAGGGATCAATATTGAAGCTTTTCTCAACTTTTGAACTTTGTATCAATCTCACTATTTTATGGGTAAAATAATTTTCTAATATTTTTCACCCATAATGATTGTAATAAGTAATATACATACAAAATTTCATGATTTTTCACTTTATGTATATTTACTTATGAATTTCGGAACTTAGGTTCTGAAAACTGAAAACTGCATTTTGCAGTTATCAGTCGACTGTCGTGGATGGCAGTCGACTGATATAGGAAGGAGTCGACTGATCTCTGATAGAGTTGACTAATAATGCTGATTTTGGGTAAATCTTGGTTGTTAGGCCCACGTTCAGCTATGTTTTGGTCCCCTAACCACTCCTAACCCTAGGACATGCTACGGAGAGCATTAGAAAGGGTGGAAATTCATTGGATATGGATTAGGAGAAGTGTTTAGGGTGAGTATCAATTTTAAGGTGGATGAGAGTTCATTATTGTACTTTGCCTTAATTTTGATTGTTTAAATATTCCTATTGGCTTAGGGACTCTCCAAGGACATTGTTGGCAATGGTCAAGGGAGACCAAGCCTTTAGGGGGAGGTATCCATCATGGGAAGATGGATGTGTATTTTTCTTCATGGGAGGAAAATTGGGAGATTGCCTCTCTTAAGTGATATGAGACTTATCACTAGAAAGATTATAGGCATGTGTATTCCTCCAAGGGAGAGATTGTAAGATCTCATTGGAATATGAGACATTCATACCCTTGGGGAGGACCTTTTTTATGTATGTCAAAAAAGGGGAGAAGTTACCAATTGGGATAGTTGGAATTCTCATTGGGATGTGAGAATTGCCAATTGGGATAATTGGTAGACATGAGTTTGAGGTTTTGTCAAACATCAAAAAGGGGGAGATTGTTGGTGCAATCAGCCCATGACTCGAGTTTGACTCGAACTGTATTTTGATGTTAGACAAAACGTATGACATGGGATTATCATGGGAAGTCCGACATGGGTTGGCCACGTAAATATAAGTGTGTATCCTTGGTGGCGAAAAGTCCAAGCATGGGGCTTAGTGTTGGGAAAATCCAAGCATATGGCTTGGTGGTGGAAAGTCCAACATGGGTTGGCTATGTAAGTCCAAGTGTGTAGCCTTGGCGGTGAAAGTCCAAGCATGGGGCTTGGCATGGAAAATCTAAGCATGAGGCTTGGTGTGGGAAGTCATGAGGACTTGGCAAGTTCACTAGGCTCGGGTCCTTGAGTCGGTGAAGGATGGCATTGCGAAGTCGTGCGCTTAGTGCATCCGAGGGACTGTCGGACGGGGAGCGAATGGAGTGAGGCCCAAGGGAAGCATACTTTGAGGGTAAGAGATACGAAGGATAACATTGTGAAGTCATACGCTTGGTGCATCCGAGGGACGTAGGTCGAGGGAAGAGAGCTTCGGTGGGGAACTCCATGAGAGGATGAGGTGGACTTGGCCAAGTGGCTAAGACTGAGTGTCGGAGGCTCAAATGTGGTGTTTGAGGGTTTATCCGAGGGTCGGATGCTCAAACAACTTGGTGTTTGAGGTTTTACCCGACATCAGTCGACTGTTATAGGTACCAGTCGACTGCTCTAGGTCGATTGGACTCGACTAGTGTTCGACTGACTAGGTTTTGGCCAAAAAGACGACTGCCGAGGGAGGGCAGTCGACTGTCGATGCCATCAGTTGACTGATGATGGAGATCACTCGATGGATTGGGATGAATTCGGGCACAGAACACTTTCCAGTCGAGTGATTGCACCGAGCACTCGATTGATGGGATTACCAGTCGACTGATGGGTATTATCAGTCGACTGATGGTTATCCGTTGGATTTTTGCTAATGTGGATTCGAACGTTGTGAGACAACGGCTACAGGAGCAGTCGACTGGAGGCCAGGAGCTGTCGATTGATCGGCAAGAAATCAGGTCGAGACAAGCATAAAAGAAGGAGCTTGGGGAGGATTTCAACAAGAGTTTTTGGGGAGATTTTGGAGGGGAATTGCTGCTGCATTCCAGACCTTCAAAAGCTAAACCAAAGCAAGCAACAAGCAAGAGTTCAAATCCATTGTTTTATTTGTATTTACTTGTATTACATTTGTGTATTTTCTTGTACGAGATTTCTCCACCTCTTACGTGTTGTCGAGAAGGAGTTGTTGTTAGTGTCGTGCGCATAACACGAGATCGTTGAGCTCACCCGTGGAGTAGGAACCCTAAGGTTCTGAACCACGTATATCTTTGTGTATTGTGTGTTCTTGTGTATTCGTTTTCATTATTATTATTCCGCTTCATATTAACGAATATTATAGCCAAGCATATGACAAATGAACGTCTTCTACCGTATACACGTATTGGGGCTATTCACCCCCCTCTAGCCGGCCACCGACGATCCAACAGTAAACAGTGGTCTCGAATGTGCAACTCCAAAAGGGTTTTAGAAGACTTGCATGTTGCATCATTGACCTAACCATGTCCAACAATGTTCGGTTTCGCCTTTCAGCCACACTATTATGTTGTGGCATGTAAGGTGGAGTCCTTTGGGACAAGATGTCATTGTCCCTTAGATAATCTTGAAACTCTTGGATTAAGTATTCACCACCTCGATCCGATTGAAGTACTTTAATACTTTTCCCAAGTTGTTCTCTACTTCCTTTATAAAATCTTTAAATCTTTCAAAGACTTCAGATTTGTATCTTAACATATACAAATATCCATATAACCTCCTATGCCATGAGTTGACATTGGTCTGCATACATCGGTATGTATAAGGCCCAATATCTCAACTACTCGTTCACCTTTTCCTCTGAAAGGTAGTTTATCCATCTTTCTTTTTAAGAATGAAACACATGTATCTAATGAAACTGATTCATAAGACTCCAAAATGTCAAGCTTATGTTGTTTAGACATGCGTTCATTGCTTATATGGCCAAGACGACAATGTCATAATTGTGAGGTTAATTGTTTATCTAACTTAGCGTGTTTGCTATTTGATTTGATATTGAATATCACATTAGATGTATCTAATGTGTAGATTCCATTATTTAACATTCTAGTACCATAAAGAACACTATTTAATGTAACATAATAACAATTATTACTAAACGTCAAATGATAACCTTTCTTATTCAAACATGAAATAGAAATAATATTTTTTTATTAATGCAGAAATATAAAAACAATCATCCAACTCTAAAACTAGTCCCGTAGGAAGTTGCAACATATAAGTACCCTTGGCTACATCAACAACTTTTGCTCCATTGCCAACTCTTAGATCTGCTTCTCTTTTAGCCAGTCTTCTTCTATTCCTAAGCCCCTGTATGTCATTACATATATGTGAGTCACATCCGATATCCAATACCCAAGTGCTAGAAGAAACAATATGATATTCAATAACAAATATATCTGAAGTAGATTTGGCATCAGATGCCTTTTTCTGCTTCAGTGACTCCAAATACTGCTTGCAGTTTCTCTTCCAATGCCCATCTTTGCTACAATGATGGCAGGTGACCTTGGAAGTTAATTCTTCCTTCTTTGCCTTTTTCCTTCCCTTTAGCTTTGGTTTTTGGCTTCCTCTTAGAACCTTTCTTTGAGGAGTCTGTTAGTGAAAGCCCTAGAGCCAATCATGTGATGATTGTTGTATGGACTTTATTGTATCATATTTCTATTTATAAAGGCATGGTTATTATATTAACTTGTATTAGTGCCAAATAAACTAAGTATAATAACGTCCTTGAGTAGAAGGTTCTTATCTATATCAATCGATTGGTTGAATCGATAATGAGATGATATAGAGAACACTACTCTTAATCATTCCTAGTCAAGTATTAACATTCAGGGACAATGTTAATGCGTAGAGACTAGCATGTAGGTCAACTCGATGACTTGATCTCACAAGTCATGGATATGAGATATCAAGTTGACACATGAGTATGCATTGGAGAATGTATACTGAATGACCCGCCATGAGAAAGTATCATAGATTGTTATATGAGTGTCATATACTTTCTCATGTGGCTATTAGTATGACTATTAATCCTTAGACCTGAAGTCACCATGGTTCCCTACATAAGGAGTCGCATACTTTGGTTTCGTCAAATGTCACCCGTAAATGGGTGGACTATAAAGGCGATTACTGGATATGTAACAAATTATGCGAAGGGATGTGAGTGATGTAGATGGGATCTATCCCTCCTATATGACGGGAGTGACATCGTTATTCTTGATAGAGTGAGACCACGAAGTGCATGGCCATGCCCAAATGAGTCAATATGAGATATTGAGCTCATTTGATTAAAGTGAGTCTACTTGGAGTTCAAGAAATAGATTGTACCGAGGATGACACGATCTATGCCTCAATTGGTCAATCTAGATGTCAAGGATAGAAGGACATTGTCACATATTGTGAGAGTCGCAATTAGTAGTCACAAAGGTGATGTTGGATCTCAACATTCTTGTAACTTGGGTAGCAATGATGTGTTGCTAGATACTGCTCATTGCTTATGTTTCTAAATCGGTTTAGGGACATTGCCAACGTTACAAGAACCTATAGGGTCACACACAAAGGGAAATTAGATGGAGATTAGGTTCATATGATGAACCATGAGGATTAGGTACATGGGATGAACCAAATTTGATTAAGAGTAATCCAAATTAGACTAATTGAGTTGGACTCAATTTGATTCAAGTGTTGAATGAGTCTAATTTAGATTTGATTCATTGAGTCAATTTAAATTAATGAATAGAGATTCATTAAATCAAATTGACTTGAATTAAGTGGTTAGATTTGATCAACCATGGGAGATAAGAGGTCAAGTTTGACTTGACTTGAGATGGAAGATGAATGATCAATTTTGACTTGACCAACTGCCATGTCATGGTGACTTGGCATGGGGGCCGGCCAATGATGGTGTTCCACATCATCATGGACTTATCATGTGGTGCCACCTCATGAGGGAGACCAAGAGCCATAGGCTCTTGGAGTTACATGCATGCATGTAACCCCCCCCCCCCCCCAAATAGAAGTGGCCGGCCACTTTAGAGTTTGCATTAGTGTGAATTCATTTTTGTGAGTAACTTCATCTTCTTCCTTGGTGCTCTTCCTCAAGATCTCTCCCAATCCTCTATCTTGGCCAAATCTTCCATGAGTGCTAGCACACTCTAGGTTGATTTTCTTCACCATTTGTCCGTGTGGATACCAATAGAGGAGTGTATACTTGACACTCTTGAGTTTTGGCAAAACGTTTGGACGAGCAGGATAAGCGAAGGGCGTCGCTACGAGGGTAACGCTCTCATCTTGTAGATCTAAGGTAGATCTAGGTTTACTTAAGCACATACATGTTTTTATTTTTATATATCTTCGCACGGATCCGTGGTCGGGCTTCCGAGGTTTCCGCAACGCAAAAAACAGTTTTTGAGGCTCGGAAAGTCCAACAGTGGTATCAGAGCCACGTGCGAAGCTTGTATGTGTTTTAAATTTATAGTTTTTGTATTAAATATAAAAATTACATATTTTTAAGTTTCTGTAAATTTCCTATTTTTATAGATTTTTTGGGTATTTTTCTCAAAGAGTCGAAGCAACGAGTGTTGGGACACTTGTAGGCTTCAACCACCGAGAAAAACTCTCCGAAACGGCGAGTTCTTGCTTTAGGTTTTTTGGACAACGACTTAAGTCACTGTAAGACCGAGTAGGGACACTCGCAAAGTTTATTTTTGCGAGTAGGGGCGCTACCCCTATCCCTGAAAGGGGCCTTGTCCCGCGATCGCGCCCGGAAATCGCTTAGCGAAACCGTTACGGAGAGTTGACTCATAAAATTGAAAAACAAAAAAAAGAAAAAATTATAAAAATTTTCTGTAAAATACATAATTTAAAATTATGTATAATTCTGTGATGGTCATGGCCCAAGAACCCCAATATGATTGGATGATAATGTGTTGTAATTCATAATACGGCCTGCGTGTCATTTTTGTGGTTGTGCTTGTTGTATAGGATATGCGACCTATGCGTCGTGCCTCTTCTTTTAAAATTCTAGTAGTAAATAGTTTTATACTCGAATGTAACTCGAGTTTCATGTTTGTAATGTACAAAATAGAGCGGTGGAAGGTCCACTACTAGACAGAGTTACGAGAAGGGTGCCGACGACACATGGCGGTCAAAGGAGGCGCTTGGAGAAGCCGCTAACCCTAGGTTGACCGCCCGATCTTCTCATTGGCTTGAGAAGATCGTAGTAGGGCCATGACCTATTCACAATTAATATATATATATATATATATATATATATATATATATATATATATATATATATATATATATATATATATTTATTTATTTATTTATTTATTTATTTATTTATTTATTTGTTATGCTTGTATGTATGTGATGCATGCTAGTAGAATAATGCTTGTATGTATATGATGCATGCTAGGATATTTTTCTTGTATGTATATGATGCATGCTAGAATGATGCTTGTATGTATGTGATGCATGCTAGTGTAGGATAATAAAGGCCTTGATGCGTATATGATACACATTCACGATTAGATTAGATCATAATCGAATCAACTCAAAAAATGTCTACCAAGTCATGATACCCATCACTACCTCGATCATTTGTAGTTGTTGAATTTGCCAAAGCAAAGAAACGCATATTATCTTGATAGGGTGCGGAGGGACAATCTTGGTCCCACCTATCACGTCTTGAGTTAGAGTAAGCTCAATTAGATTGAGTAAAACTAGTTAACTCAATTGGATTGAGTAGAACTATAGGCATATTCCAACCGTTGGAAAGATAGGATAAGATCGCATTTACACTAAATCTTGGGCGATTTAGCCAAAGCTAACTCAAGGTCTTTTGTAAATGTGGGTCTTGATCCTATAAACAAGAGTTGCATAGAGATGTAATCGGTAATATGTTACCTACCGATCATACTAAGTCTTGGGCGATTTAGCCAAAGCTAACTCAAGGCCTAGTATGATGTGGATCTTGTCCCGCATGAATTATAGCATGTTTGTATGAATCTAGTAATGTGGTTTGACCATAACTCAATTCTACAAAAATCCTATAATTCAGCGGGAGCATCATTTGTTTAAAGGCCTAATTAAATGATAAAAGGAATATGATATTAATTTTATGCATTGTATATGTTGTAGATTACTATGTCGACAAACACGAACACTCTCTCCCTGCGTTCTGTCCTTGAGAAGGACAAGCTCAATGGAGCAAATTTCCTGGACTGGTACAAGAACCTGAGAATCATTCTCACCTAAGAAAGGAAATTGTACATCCTGGAGAAGCCCATTCAGGAGGAACCTCCTGCCAATGCCTCGCGAACTGACAAAGATGCTTACAAGAAGCATCAAGATGATGCATTAGATGTGTCATGTCTCATGTTCGTGACCATGAACTCTAAGCTTCAGAAGCAACATGAGTTCATGAATACTTATGATATGGTTGAACATCTTCGTCAACTATATCAAGGACAAGCAAGGCACAAGAGATATGAAGTCTCTAAGGCATTGTTTCAGTCCAAGATGCAAGATGGGACTCCCGTAGGTCCATATGTACTCAAGATGATTAGGTACGTAGAAAACCTACAGAGATTGGGATTCCCACTTGGCCAAGAGTTGGCCACTGACTTGATCTTGTAGTCTTTGCCACAAAGCTACAATCAATTTGTCATGAATTAAAACATGAATGAAGTTGATAAGCCACTGCCTGAGATGCTCAGCATGTTGAGAACGACTGAGCTCAACCTTAAGAAGGAAAAATCTGACTCCATTTTGATGGTACAAAAGAAGAAAGGCAAGGGCAAGCCTAAAGGTAAGGGAAAGGCCCAAGCCAAGGGCAAAGGCAAAGAACTGAAACCCAAAGGAGGGGTGGCCAAGGAAGGGGCTTGCTTCCACTGCAAGGAAGCTGGACACTGGAAGCGTAACTGTAAACCATACCTAGAAGATATTAAGAAAAAGAGAAGTGAGACTTCTACTTCAGGTATAAATGTTATAGAAGTCAATCTATCTATTTCTTCATCTTGGGTATTAGATTACGGATGTGTATCTCACATTTGTACCAATGTGCAGGCGCTGAGAAATAGTAGGGCATTGACAAAGGGCGAGGTGGACCTTCGAGTAGGCAATGGAGCAAGAGTTGCTGCTGTTGCTGTAGGAACTTATGATCTATCTCTGCCCTCTGGGCTTGTACTAGAACTAGATGAATGTTGTTATGTGCCTGCTTTGACTAAGAACATAATTTCGGTTTCTTGTTTGGACAAGAAAGGATTTACATTTATAATAAAGAACAAATGTTGTTCAGTTTATTTAAATGATATGTTCTATTGTAGTGCACCTCTAATGAACGGACTCTACTTTCTAGACTTAGAGAGCCCCATCTATAACATAAGTACCAAAAGGTTCAAGTCAAATGAGTTGAACCAAACCTATCTCTGGCATTGTCGCTTAGGTCACATAAATGAGAGTCGCTTATCTCAGCTCCATAAGGATGGGCTGCTAGACTCATTTGATTTTGAATCATATGAGACATGTGAGTCTTGCCTTTTATGCAAGATGACCAAGACTCCCTTTAGTGGACACAGTGAAAGAGCAACAGACTTGTTAGGACTTATACAGATGTATGTGGCCCTTTTAATGTTGCTGCTAGAGGTGGTTACAGGTACTTCATTATATTTACTGATGACTTCAGTAGATATGGTTATGTGTATCTCATGACACATAAATCAGAATCCTTTGAAACGTTCAAAGAATTCAAGAATGAAGTACAAAACCAACTTGGCAAGAGTATTAAGATACTTCGATCAGATCGAGGTGGTGAATACCTTAGCCATGAGTTTCGTGACTATCTAGCTGAGTGTGAGATTCTATCCCAACTCACTCCTCCTGAAACACCACAATGGAATGGTGTATCCGAAAGGAGGAATCGTACCCTATTAGATATGGTACGATCTATGATGAGTCACATAGATCTTCCTATATCCTTTTGGGGATATGCTCTAGACACAGCAACCTTCACCCTTAACCGTGTACCATCCAAGGCTGTGATAAAGACACCATATACGATATGGACAGGGAGAAATCCCAAGATGTCTTTTATGAGGATTTGGGGTTGTGAGGCTTACTTTCGACGTCAAGTCTCAGACAAACTGGGACCCAAATTCGATAAGTGATATTTTGTTGGATATCCCAAGGAGACTAAGGGATATTACTTCTATATTCCCAGTCAGCACAATGTGTTTGTGGCAAATACTGGAGTTTTTCTAGAAAGGAATTTTGTTTCTAGAAAAATTAGTGGGAGTACGTTCGATCTTGAAGAAATTCAAGATAAGGACCATAGCACTGAGGCCTTGATGGAGGTTGAATAGGAACCACAAAATGTTGTGGATGATGAGATTGTTGCACAAAGTGTTGTGGAACAACCACTTGTTCAGGTAGACCTACCTCTTCTCAGGTCTGATAGGGTACGTCGTCAGCCTGAGAGATACTCATTTCTCTTGTCTGACCATGAGAATGAGCCTACCTTTTATCAGGAAGTTGTGATGAGCCCAGACTCTGAGAAATGGCTAGAGGCTATGAGATCCGAGATGGAATCCATGTACACCAATCAAGTATAGACTTTGGTTGATCCACCTGAAGGGGTCAAACCCATTGGGTGTAAGTGGGTCTTTAAGAGAAAGACTGACATGGATGGACTTACGCATACCTATAAGGGTCGATTGATGGCTAAAGGTTTCAAGCAAATTCATGGTATTGACTATGATGAAACCTTTTCTCCAGTGGCGATGTTTAAGTCCATTCGGATCATGCTTACTATTGCAGCATACCACGATTATGAGATCTGGCATATGGATGTCAAAACCGCATTTCTGAATGGAAACTTTCTCGAGGATGTGTACATGACATAGCCTGAGGGTTTTGTAGATCCACAGCATACTGGGAAAGTATGCAAGCTGCAAAGGTTCATTTATGGGCTAAAGCAAGATTCTCGGAGCTAGAATCTTCGATTCGATGATGCGATCAAACATTTTGGTTTCATCAAGAATGAAGATGAACCCTGTGTCTACAAGAGGATTAATGGGAACACAGTTATCTTCCTTGTATTGTATGTGGATGACATACTACTCATTGGGAATGACATCCCTTCGCTACAGTATGTGAAGACTTGGCTGGGGACGTGCTTCTCAATGAAGGACTTAGGTGAAGCAGCCTGTATTGTAGGCATCAAGATCTATAGAGATAGATCTAAGAGATTGCTTTGCCTAAGTCAGAGTACATACATTAACACGGTATTACTACGGTTTGCCATGCAAAATTCCAAGAAGGGACTTCTGCCGATGTCACATGGTGTGAGTCTTTCGAAGACTCAAAGTCCCTCTTCTAGAGAGGAGAGAGACCGCATGGATAAGATCCCTTATGCATCTGCTATAGGATCTATCATGTACGTCATGCTATGTACTCGTCCTGATATCTCGTATGCTTTGAGCATGACGAGTAGATACCAGTCAGATCTAGGTGAGCGTCACTACATTGCAGTCAAGAATATTCTTAAGTACTTGAGAAGGACTAAAGAATATTTCTTAATATTTGGAGGCGATGAGGAGCTAGCTGTAAAGGGTTACAGCGATGCCAGCTTCCAAACTGACTAGGATGATTATAGATCGCAATCAGGGTTCGTGTTTTGCTTGAATGGTGGCATTGTGAGCTGGAAGAGTTCGAAGCAGGACACAGTTACTGATTCTACAATAGAGGTCGAGTATATTGTTGCATCAGAGGCAGCAAAGGAGGCAGTTTGGATCCGCAAGTTCATTACTGAGCTTGGGGTGGTTCCTAGCATAGCAGATCCTATAGAGCTCTATTGTGACAATAATGGAGCAATTGCACAGGCTAAGGAACCTCGCTCACACCAGCGGACCAAACACATACTACGACGCTTCCATCTCATTCGAGAGATTATCGATAGAGGAGATATGAAGATTTGTAGAGTACCCACATAGGCTAACATCGCAGATCCCTTGACAAAGGCTTTGGCACAAAAAAAGCACGATGGTCACACTAGGTCATTGGTATTAGATACTACGGTGATTGACACTAGTGCTAGTGGGAGATTGTTAGTGAAAGCCCTAGAGTCAATCATGTGATGATTGTTGTATGGACTTTATTGTATCATATTCCTATTTATAAAGGCATGGTTATTATATTTACTTGTATTGGTGCCAAATAAACTAAGTATAATAACGTCCTTGAGTAGAAGTTTCTTATCTATATCAATCGATTAGTTGAATCGATAATGAGATGATATAGAAAACACTACTCTTAATCATTCCTAGTTAAGTATTAATATTCAGGGACAATGTTAATGCGTAGAGACTAGCATGTAGGTCAACTCGATGACTTGATCTCACAAGTCATGGATATGAGATATCAAGTTGACACATGAGTATGCATTGGAGAATGTATACTGAATGACCCGCCATGAGAAAGTATCATGGATTGTTATATGAGTGTCATATACTTTCTCATGTGGCTATTAGTATGACTATTAATCCTTAGACCTAAAGTCACCATGGTTCCCTACATAAGGAGTTGCATACTTTGGTTTTGTCAAACGTCACTCGTAAATGGGTGGACTATAATGGCGATTACTGGGTATATAACAAATTATGCAAAGGGATGTGAGTGATGTAGATGGGATCTATCCCTCCTATATGACGAGAGTGACATCGTTATTCTTGATAGAGTGAGACCACGAAGTGCATGGTCATGCCCAAATGAGTCAATATGAGATATTGAGCTCATTTGATTAGAGTGAGTCTACTTGGAGTTCAAGATATAGATTGTACCGAGGATGACACGGTCTATGCCTCAATTGGTCAATCTAGATTTCAAAGATAGAAGGACATTGTCACATATTGTGAGAGTCATAATTAGTAGTCACAAAGGTGATGTTGGATCTCAACATTCTTGTAACTTGGGTAGCAATGATGTGTTGCTAGATACTGCTCATTGCTTATGTTCCTAAATCGGTTTAGGGACATTGCCAACATTACAAGAACCTATAGGGTCACACACAAAGGGCAATTAGATGGAGATTAGGTTCATATGATGAACCATGAGGATTAGGTTCATGGGATGAACCAAATTGGATTAAGAGTAATCCAAATTAGACTAATTGAGTTAGACTCAATTTGATTCAAGTGTTGAATGAGTTTAATTTAGATTTGATTCATTGAGTCAATTTAAATTAATGAATAGAGATTCATTAAATCAAATTGACTTGAATCAAGTGGTTAGATTTGATCGACCATGGGAGATAAGAAGTCAAGTTTGACTTGACTTGAGATGGAAGATGAATGGTCAATTTTGACTTGACCAATTGCCATGTCATGGTGACTTGGCATGGGGGTCGGCCAATGATGGTGTTCCACATCATCATGGACTTATCATGTGGTGCCACCTCATGAGGGAGACCAAGAGCCTTAGGCTCTTGGAGTTACATGCATGCATGTAACCCCCCAAATGGAAGTGACCGGCCACTTTAGAGTTTGCATTAGTGTGAATTCATTTTGTGAGTTACTTCATCTTCTTCCTTGGTGCTCTTCCTTAAGATCTCTGCCAATCCTCTATCTTGGCCGAATCTTCCATGAGTTCTAGCACACTCTAGGTTGATTTTCTCCACCATTTGTCCATGTGGATACCAATAGAGGAGTGTACACTTGACACTCTTGAGTTCGGGCAAAGCGTTTGGACGAGCGGGATAAGCGAAGGGAGTTGCTACAAGGGTAATGCTCTCATCTTGTAGATCTAAGGTAGATCTAGGTTTACTTTAGCACATACATGTTTTTATTTTTATATATCTTCGCACGGATCCGTGGCCGGGCTTCCGAGGTTTCCGCAATGCAAAAAGTGGTTTTTACGCCTCGGAAAGTCCAACAGAGTCAACCAGCATCACCGTCTTGTGTTCTTTAGCAACAGATAACTCCACTGTTTTGAGCATATTGATCAATTCAAAAATTGTGGACTCAATCTTATTCATCCGATAGTTCATCACAAATTGTGAATAGCTATCAGTCATATTGTGAAGAATTAAGTCAATACTTAATTCATGGCCCATGAAAAATCCTAATGATCTCAATCGCTCAATATAGCTATTCATCCTTAGTGCAAACTATACTATAGATGAACCCTCATGCATCTTCAAACGAAATAGGAGTTGTGTGACCTCAAACCTTTCAGATCGCGCTTGCTCATCGAACAACTCTTGAAGATGAAAGACAATTGTATTAGTATCCATATGCTCATGTTGCTTCTGTAACTCAGGAGACATTGACGCTAGCATAATGCAACTCGCCATCTCAAAGTCAACAATATATTTTTGGTAAGTCAACTTTTGGTCACCAGATGCATTGTCTGCAAGAGGTTGGGGAAGAACGTCTTCAAGGACATAAGCTATCTTTTTAGCCTTGAGAACAATTCTCAGGTTGCGAAGCCAGTCCAAGAAGTTTGTCCCAATCAATTTGTTATTGTTCAAAATAGAACGTGAATTGATGGAGGTTGACATGTTGTTATAATTAGTACCTAGACATACAAAAAGTGGTGTATAAGAGAGATGAATTTATAGTAATGCAAACAATTTACATTAACAAGAAACTCTCACTATTTTTTATCAAATTCAATAGCCCTCACTTTGAATTCGAGAGATGGTAGGCTATCTCCTAGTGGGTTGATATCCATTATGACTAAGAATAACCTTGGAGAGAGTCCAACAAGTCATTCATATTCATAATGTTAGGTATCAACAGTACCCATTATATATCAAATATATAACTATCACTTTATGCTATCAGCTAATTAAATGTTCACATATACATTAGGTTGTTAACTCATTAACATATTTACATCCAATGCATATCACCAAATTGCACCTCTATCCACATTAACCTTGGAGAGAGTTCAATAAATCAATGCTTTCAGTTACGGCCGACCCATTAATCATGAGAACGAATTTAAATGATTTGAATAGATCCAATTTACAAGCTAGGCTTGGAGAGAGTCCAAAAACCCAAACTTGAAATTGACCTCTGGTCCTTACCATTTAAAATAAACATCGAATCTCATATGAATTGAACATGTTCGATGTCATGCCAAGCTTGGAGAGAGTTCAACAACCCAAACACGAAAAAGAACTCTGGTTCAACCATATTAATGGGAGGTGTTAGCCCTAATATTTGCACGAAGAATTTTAGGTTATTATGGGTCTCATTTATAAAAGGAAATAAACCTAAATATGGAAAAACCAAGGTCACATTAGGAAATAAATTTCCCGATGTGAACGTGAGTCTAACAATTGACACACATGTCATTTTAGGAATTAAATACGCGAATTGCACAACCTATTTCCAAACGCATGGCTAGTCTATTTCCAAACGCATGGCTAGTCTATGTCTAGGCTCTAACGATGCGGCCAACACCTTCGGTGTTTCTAGGCACATCCTCGCTAATTTCTTTTTTATTATAAACATATTCTTATATGTAAAATCAAGCATACTGTAATCTCATATAGTAAACATGGCACAGGTATATTAAAACATCAAACATGCTTTAAATATTCTCCTACAACATGTAATCTATGCCAAACAAACAAGGTGACTCTAATACCACTTGTTGGAGATTCTAGAATCATGCATAGTGGAATAAGAAAATAAAATATTTTTTATTACATCCCATACATCCCTAGGGGCCAAGAAAACTTTCTTTGGCATAATCACATGAAAAACTACAAAAGGAGAAGGAGAAGTTGTACCTTCAAGATTATTTCGAATCCATCGAAACCACAAGCAAGACCAACCGACCTTACCTCTATCAGTATCCACGCCGAGATCACCTGAGACAACTCCTAGAACAGCAAGCATTTGTCTCCAATTGGTGCTAGCCAACCGGCGGAGACAAGAGAAGAGGAGAGAGGAAAGACGACTACCAAGGGAGAAACCTAAAACTCAAAAACTTTTTTCCAAAGATCATCAAGGGTTCTATTTATAGATCTCTTGATTAGGTCATCTTAGGAGGCTTAAACGGAATAAATTTTACCATAATTATCCCATAATTAAGGTAAGAACAACCCAGGAAATTTCCATGAGAGAAATCTACAAAATCGGTAGAACCGCGACACGTCCATGTGTCTTACACACGGTCATGCCAAGACACACGACCGACCGTGTGTCCTTCTAGGCACAACCCAGTTTTAGCCATTTTGGGCCAGAGCTAGGCACGGCCCGTGGAAAGTTAGGCACAGTCGTGTAAGGCTCTGTATGGTCCATTTGACTTTGTTTAGGTGTGATATGGTCATGCTAAGTCCAACAAGGTCATAGGAGGTTCCATAGCCTCCGTTTCACACCCCCCCTTGGTCTGGTCCAACCAGACATATCCTCTCTCGTCGAGAATCTCATTCTCAGACTTGTTTTTGTTAGGGCAATCTCTTGCCGTAATATGGTTTTGATGGTGTGGCAAAGGGTTTAAGTTAGTTTGATATGTTGATTTGATATGTGCGTTGAAGTCGTGCAGGACTTAGTAATTCGCACATTGAGCCATGGCGAGTTTCACATCTCATGACTCGTGCCTTGAGTCGGTGAAGGATAGCTTTGCGGAAGCCGTGCGCTTGGAGCATCCGAGGGACCGCCGGACGAGGAGCTTGGAGTGAAGCCGGAGGAAGTAGACTTCGAGGCAAGAGACGCGAAGGAGCATTGCAAAGCCGTGCGCCTGATGCTGTCGAGGGACGTGGCCGCGAACGAAGAGAACTTCGAAGGCGAGGGACTCCGAGGGATGAGAGTGAGCGATTGTAACCCGGGAAGGGTAGCTCTTAGGTGAAACTTGGCCATTTGGCCAAGTGTCGGATGAGTTTTCCCGACACCAGTCGACTGCCGTGTCATGGCAGTCGACTGCTCTGAGTCGATGGGTCGATCGACTGGTCTAATATGGCTGAATCAAGTTGATCAGTCAACTGCCAGCATGGGCAGTCGACTGATGGCTTAATCATTCGACTACCAAGGGACGGCGATCGATATCCTGCGGCACGGCATGAATGGAGTCGACCTCGTTGAGGACTCGATCGTTGACATCGACGATCGATGAGTGCCATCACGATCGATTGGATGGTATCCAACGTGGAAAGCGGCCGTTATTGGGCAACAGCTGACTCCGATGATGGGTGCCATCGGCTCTGTGTCAACGGGAAGAAACCCTCTTCCTCTATAAAAAGGAAGGGGATGAGGCTTTGGGGGGCTAATGCTTATGCTCCTAATTGCTCCCAAAGTGCTCTAAGTGTTCTTCCACTCTTCTTACTAGTTTTATCTCCATTCTATTGTAAGAAGAGAGATTGTAAAGAGGTTACCTCCACCTAGCTTTGTGCAAAGGAGAGATCTAGTGGATAGATTGCGGAGTGATTCACCGTGGACGAATCGGACCGTGGATTAGCGGCGCAGCCGTGAACCACGTTACATCTCGGTGTTTGTATTGCTTGCTTATATTTTGTTTGTCTTTGTTTGTATTTGTATATTCCGCTTGCGCTAACATTTTGTAGACGAACAAAATACGACGATCATCGAACGAGGGCTATTCACCCCCCTCTAGCCGGCCATTCGATCCCCAACAAGTGGTATCAGAGCCAAGGAAAGCTTGTCGAGGACTAACCGCCACAACAAGCAAATTTTTAAAATGGCCGGCTCAAACATCCATCCACCGAAGTTCGACGGCGAATTCTCTTGGTGGAAAAAGAGAATGGAGGTATTCTTCGAAACCGACTTTGAAATCCTTTTAATAATGGAAAATGGTTTCGAGTTGCCTAGGAACGAAAATGGGGAGCCATTAGAGAAATCTAGGTGGAGCAAGAGGCAAAGAGAAGAATACCTGGCAAATTCAAAGGCCAAGCACCACCTATACAATGTCCTCCCTCAACAAGAAGTCAATAGGATAGGAGAGTGTGCTAGCGCCAAGGAAATGTGGGAGAAACTAATAGAAATCCATGAAGGCACATCCGAAGCAAAGCTAGCAAGGAGAGACATTTTTCGCTCCCAATTGTCCAATATCAAACTTGAAAAGGGAGAAAAGGTAAAATCCCTACACTCTAGATTTAAGGAAATACTAACCGGTTTAACAAGTGTAGGTGAAAAACTCTCAAACTGGGATATGGTAATGAAGGCCATAGATGCCTTTCCCCGGTCCTCAAAATGGAGCTCCATGGTGGACTCATTTTATATCTCCAAGAACTTAGAAGTAAGCACCTTGGAGGAATTTTTCTCAACAATGGAGCTTCATGAGACAAGGCTTGAAGGTATACAAGAAGAGCCTAGAGTCCAAAATTCAAGGGGAGTAGCCTTGTTGGCAAATAAGGGGAAGAAGAAGATGGAAGTCCCCTCCTCCTCATCCGACGAAGCCTCTACCTCCTCCATGGATAGCACGGAAGAAGCCTACATGGTAAGGAAGGTAAGGCGTGCATTTAAGAATTTTGGATTTGACAAATCTCATGACAGGAATAGAAGACCAAGGGGGAAGGTCATATGTTATAATTGCCAAGGAGAGGGACATATAAGGGATAATTGTCCCCTCCTAAACAAGAGCAAGGAAGAGAAGAAAAAGAAAGAAGAAAAGAGGAAGAAGAAGGGGAGCAAGAAAAAGGAAGAAGAAAAGAAGGCAAAAGGAAAAGGGAAGGCCATGGCACTCAAAGCCAAGACATGGGATGATCTTGCCTCTTCATCCTCATCCGAAGAAGAAGAGCATGTCTACTCCAACCTAGCACTAATGGCTCTTCATGACTCGGATTGCTCCTCCTCCTCCTCAAATGAAGAATCAAGCTCAAGTGGGGAGAGCTCAAATGAAGGGGGAGCCTCCACATCCTCCTCATCCGAAGAAGAAGAGGACATGGAAACTATGGTAACGAATGCTTCTCCTAAGAAAATAGTTTCCATAATTTCTAGTTTAACTAAGGAGTTATTTGGCATGAAAAAGAAAAGTAAAAGCATGCTTAGTCAAATTAAGGAATTAGAAAATAAGCTAGAAAATGCATGCTTAAATGATAATATTTCTTCTAGCTTAAATGATGCATGCTCACATGATCTTTATGTGCCATTAGATGTTAGTGATGCATGTATAAATGAAAATAGGGCTTTAAGGGAAAAGGTAGACTATTTGACAAAAGCCCTAGAAAAATTCACAATAGGCTCTAACACATTAAATATGATCATAGGGAGCCAAAGGGCAAGCTTTAACAAAAAGGGCCTAGGATATAAGGAAAAGAAAAATGAAAAGGCCTACAAATGCCTAATAGCTAGGGGACAAGATAAAAAGAAAGTAATTGTTAGAAAATGGATCCCCAAGGAATATCTAGTGAACCCAATAGGAAAGAACTTATTTTGGGTTCCAAAATCCATCCTTAAGGGTTAGAATAACCCTAGGGTAGTCAACCACATGGAACTAACCTATATCATATTTTGGTTGACTTAGGATGACGGGACAACATTTTTTAGATAGTGTTGGGTGATGATAGCGTACCCATAAATAGATAATATTGCTTAAATCATGATGATTAATGTAATTGTTATGTATATTTGCAATCATGATTTATGTTTTTGAAATTTGGCACGTTATCATGAGAAATAGGTTTAAATCATGCTTATCATCATATAATACCTAATGCATGATTATAATTTGATGAAAACATGTATTTCATGATCATAGTGTGAAATTAATTCATATATGTCATTATGATCATGCAGGATGTTAGGTTGATACTTAACCATGATAGAATTGCATGAATATATTGGTTAAGTATGCACAAATACCCCCTAGGATATTTCATATGTTTTCAAAATAATTTCTTACGTTAAAATACATGTATTCATGTTTTGAAACAATTGGATGCAAAACTAGGTGTTAAAATGGATACTCTTATGATCAAAAACCTATTAGTTTTTAAAGATTTTGGATTTTTGGCAAATATGTGGAAATATAATGATTTTTTATGAAAACATATTTTTCACTGATAGATATACTTAAAAGAAATATGTTCCCCAAATTTCATGATTTTTCGAATTTTCTAGAATTTTTAATGCATTTCTGAAATTCAACCCAGAAATCAGAAAATCCCGAATTCACGTGCATCGATTGTATCTGAACCAATCGTGATGGCTGAATATCGGAAGGTTGAATTCCGATTTTAAATCAACTTGTGGTATTTTCTTTCTATTAGACTTGATGTCATGTGTTTTTAACTTAGTGATAATCTTTTTGATGGTGTCAAAGGGGGAGAAAATATTATGTTTAAGTTAATTATAAAAGGGGGAGAAATTTATGATGGGGAGAAATTTACATAGAGAGTTTCATGGATTAAGGGGGAGTTGCATGTTGCTATATCATGTTTATGTTTACATGCTTTCTTTACCTTAAAATTTATATCAAATGTTTTTACCTAACTTAAACGGATTGCCACACATCAAAAAGGGGGAGATTGTTAGGGCAATCTCTTGCCGTAATATGGTTTTGATGGTGTGGCAAAGGGTTTAAGTTAGTTTGATATGTTGATTTGATATGTGCGTTGAAGTCGTGCAGGACTTAGTAATTCGCACATGGAGCCATGGCGAGTTTCACATCTCATGACTCGTGCCTTGAGTCGGTGAAGGATAGCTTTGCGGAAGCCGTGCGCTTGGAGCATCCGAGGGACCGCCGGACGAGGAGCTTGGAGTGAAGCCGGAGGAAGTAGACTTCGAGGCAAGAGACGCGAAGGAGCATTGCAGAGCCGTGCGCCTGATGCTGCCGAGGGACGTGGCCGCGAACGAAGAGAACTTCGAAGGCGAGGGACTCCGAGGGATGAGAGTGAGCGATTGTAACCCGGGAAGGGTAGCTCTTAGGTGAAACTTGGCCATTTGGCCAAGAGTCGGATGAGTTTTCGACACCACGACCGTGTCGCCTGATCGCCGATCGGCGTCTGGTCGATGGGTCGATCTATATATGTTGATTGATCGATCATTGATCGGCGCTGATCGATGAGTTGATCACGATCGCAAGGACTAGCGATCGATCGATGTCATGCACGAGCACAAAATGGAGTCGACCTCGTTGAGGACTCGATCGTTGACATCGATCGATGAGTGCCATCACCGATCGATATCGCGATGGTATCCAACGTGGAAAGCGGCCGTTATTGGGGGCTGATGGGTGCCAGAAGAAACCCTCTTCCTCTATAAAAAGGAAGGGGATGAGGCTTTGGGGGGCTAATGCTTATGCTCCTAATTGCTCCCAAAGTGCTCTAAGTGTTCTTCCACTCTTCTTACTAGTTTTATCTCCATTCTATTGTAAGAAGAGAGATTGTAAAGAGGTTACCTCCACCTAGCTTTGTGCAAAGGAGAGATCTAGTGGATAGATTGCGGAGTGATTCACTGTGGACGAATCGGACCGTGGATTAGCGGCGCAGTCGTGAACCACGTTACATCTCGGTGTTTGTATTGCTTGCTTATATTTTGTTTGTCTTTGTTTGTATTTGTATATTCCGCTTGCGCTAACGTTTTATAGACGAACAAAATACGACGATCATCGAACGAGGGCTATTCACCCCCCTCTAGCCGGCCATTCGATCCCCAACAGTTTTCCATCTCGAGATCACTCGTAGTGTGTGTGACCCAATAGGTTCCCGATTATGTTGGTCATTCATAATTAACCCCTTAATTATGAATATATTATGAGTGGCATCTAACAATATATCATGACCCCTAATTGATCGGAAAGTCTAAATCGACTCTAGAATATTTTTGAATCCTCCAGCAGTTTCAGTTGTTCATGCCTTATTCCTTTCACTCATACTATACCCACTTGGTTTAGGACATGGTCTATGTGTTCGTCCCCACTAGGATGACCACGTCGCACCTAGCCCAAGTTAGTTTCCTTGTCCTATAGATTAAAGATACTCCTACATATTCCCAAGAAGACCATCTTCTTAACATGTTTGCTCTGGCCAGACTTTTGAGTAACAATCCTAACAAGAAGCCTAGGGCATACATCTCCTTTATCAAGAGTGGTGAATCCTCTGTGAGCTATTCAAACACCTTTGAACACTTTGGCTCATACCCCAATCATCCCAGAGTTACACCTACTATGTAGATGGCTGCGAAGATGACAAAGTACAAGGCAACATGATCAAGGTGACTTTAATACCTCAAGTCTAAGGAAGCTCGCACTCAAGCTGCAATGAGATCTTCAACGACATATAAAATCATACGAAGTCTCATAGCATATCACTCCAATGAACTAGTTACCATAACTAGCATCCACATGTTCACTCTCAGCATCCCTATGCTTCCATTCAGTGAGTACCGAATGCTTGGTTAAACCAAGGAGCATAACATATGCTAATCTCACAGAATTGATGATCTCCAATCTCATCAATTCATCGACTGGGGATAGTTTCAATACTTGCATATTTATACATGATGAGATACCCACTAATTGTGATCCAATCACAATTTCTCTCATGTTATGCATCATATTGTGGACTTCAGTACATGAGTTTAAGATCCAATCAAATACATATATAATGTATACTCAAATAGTGAATTTTATTAATAACTTCTAAGGTGATTGCCTTAGGACACCTCTTAATTACATCAAGTCTGACCTATTGGGAGTATTGGGAATACAATCAAAGTCCCACATTGGTAATACATGAAAATGATCATGTGCTTATAAGATAAAAAGATATTTCCATTGGTATAAGTTTTTTTGGGTAAAGACCAAAAATAAAACCATGAGGGCTTAGGCCCAAAGTGGATAATATCATATCATTGTGGAGATATATAAATCTCATTGGCCCCAACAATTAGTATCAGAGTCATGGTTCATGTCAAGCCATGCATCTCGAACGAAGGAAGAAGAGCTCCCATGTCTAGATCAAGAGAACCAAAGGCTAGGTAAGATGTCCAGTAGGATCAGGATGACTGGACAATTAGTAGGAAGTCCAATTGAATCAGAAGGGTCAAAAAACTAGCAGGATGTTCAGCTGGGTAAGGAGGACTAGACAGTTGACAGGAAGTCTTGGTGGGTTGAGAATCAGACATCAAACAGAAAAAGTCCTTCGAGAATGGATAGGCTTAAGGGAGTCCAATGTGGTCTTTCGTTTGAGGGGGGTACTGTTGGAAGTAATGGGATACATCAAAGTCCAACATTGGTAAGGCATAGAAAAAATTATGTGCTTATAAGATGAAAAAAATATCTCCATTAGTACGAGGCCTTTTGGGTATAGTTTAAAAAAAATAAAACCATAAGGGTGTATGCCTAAAATAGGCAATATTATATCACTGTGAAGATATGTGAATCTTATAGACACGTACAATTGGTATCAGAGTCATGATCACGAAGGAAGTGTGGTTCCCATATCTGGATCAAGAGATTCAGACACCAAATAGGAAGTCCAGTTGGGTCAGGAGAATCAGACAGTTGGTAGGAAGTTCTGGTGGATTGAGGATAGGACATCAAGTAGAGGAAGTCATTCGAGGATCGATAGGCTTGAGGGGAGGGTCCAATGTGACCCTTCATTTGAGAAAGGGATTGTTGGGAGTATTGGAAATACAATTGAAGTCACACATTGGTAAGACATGGAAAAAATCATGTGATTATAAGATCAAAAGATATCTCCATTGATATGAGATATTTGGGTATAGCCCAAAAATAAAACCATGATGACTTAGGGCTTAAAGTGGGCAATATCATACTATTGTGAAGATATATGAATCTTACAAGCACTAACATGATCCTCTACCTTCTCGCACAATGCATCATCTACTGTCTTTTCCATTATCGTTGCCTGCAGACCATGTGTCATGATGAAGATGATGGGGCCTCCTATGATGAGGAAGTCGTTGAAGGAACTCCTTGCGGTGCATCTCGACGTCTTGCTCAGAGTTCCCATAGATGATGACAACTAATGTGGTCTTTGTTGAAAGATCGGTGGCCGGCTAGAGGGGGTTGAATAGCCCCAATTTGCGTATACGATGGAAGTCGATCGTTCTTTGCGTGCTCGACTACAATTCTCATTAATGCACAGTGGAAAACAAATGCTAACAAAAGATTAAGCTAAATACAAGAAGTAAAAAGAAGAGCAATCACTAACACAATTATGTAACGTGGTTCACGGCCTTGCCGCTAATCCACGACCCAATTCGTATGGTGAATCACTCCCTTCAAATCCACTAGTCTCTCCTTTGCACCAAGCTAGGTGGAGGTAACCTTTCTTACAAGAAATCACTCCTCTTACAATATGATTGAAATAAACTCAATGTAGAGGAGGAAATTCGTGTTGGGCACTTGGGAGATGTTTAGAGTAGAAGCATTAACCCCCCCCCCCCCCCCAAGATGACCCAAGGCTTCTTCTTATAGAGAAGAAGCCTTTCTTTTCGTTAGACACCGAGCAGTCGACTGATGTAGCTATCAGTCGACTGCTGCTGTAGTCGTTGCCTCGCAATGGCTTCATCCACATTGGATTTTAACCAACGGCTCCCACATCATTCGACTGATCGTACCCATCAGTCGACTGATGGAGCCAACAGTCGAGTGCCCGAAGCAAGCAGTCGACTCTCCAACGTTCTGTGCACAAAACCCTCGTGACCAGTCGACTGCTGCCATTAGCAATCGACTGTCATCTCTTGGTAGTCGACTGATGGGACAGAAATTAGACTCGAACACCAGTCGAGTCTTCAGTCGACTTGGAGCAGTCGACTGCCACTTCATGGCAGTCGATTGGTGTCGGAAAAACCCATCTGACACTTAGCCATTTGGCCAAGTTCACCTACGAGCTATCCTGTCTCAGGTTACAATCGTTCACTCTCATCTTCGCTTTGAGTCCCTCACCTTGAAGTTCTCTTCGTCCAGCCACGTCCCTCGAATGCGCTAAGCGCATGGCTTCGTAGTATCATCCTTCGCGTCTCGCCCTGAAGTATACTTCCTTCGGCTTCACTCCAATGCTCCTCGTCCGGCGGTCCCTCGAATGCACCAAGCGCACGACTTCCACAATGCATCTTTCACCGACTCAATGACCGAGCCATGAGATGGTGAATCTTTCCAATGCTATCGTCAAGTCATTCATGTGTGAATTACTAAGTCCTGCATGACTTCAACGCACATATCAAATCCATAACAACCTAACTTAAACCCATTGCCACACACATCAAAACCACATAACATGGGTTGATTGCCCTAACAATCTCCCCCTTTTTGATGTGTGGCAATCTGTTTAAGTTAGGTAAAACAATTACAAAAATACATAAGGCAAGAAAGCATGTAAGTAAATATGAGTATCACAATTCCCCCTTAAACATGCAACTCCCCCTTAAGACATGCTAATTCTCCCCCTACCATAATTAACTTAAACTCATCATTTCTCCCCCTTTGTCACCATCAAAAATATTATACAAATATTATACAAGCATGACACCAAGTATAAGGGAAGAAAATACCAAAAATCAAGTTAAAAACCTGATACAGCAGCTTACTATGCTCGTACAGACAAGATACATCGATCGATCGAATCGGAGCATCACGATCGCACCATTTTGATTTTTCGATTTTTGAATGAATTTCAGAAATTCACCAGAAATTATAGAAAATTCAAAAAATCGTGAAATTTGGAAAACATATTTCTCATGAGTTCCTTTATCGGTGAAAAATGATTTTTCATAAAAATTTATTATATTTTTGAAAATTAGGCAAAAACTCAAAAGTTGTAAAATGTCTAAAGTTTGTATCAACTTTAAAGTCTAGTTTTGCCTAGAAACTTTTCAAAATATGAACTCACTGTTTATGAAACATGAAATATTTTTAAATCATTTAAAATATCCAACTATGATCTATGGGCAATATGTCCATTGATTAAACATTTGTTTTCTCCATAGTTGATCTATGATTAATATGACATGATACATGTAAATGACCATCTAAATGTCATAAGCATTAGTGGACATTTGTATCAACCTAACATCTCACTCATGCTATGTTTTCAATCAAGTTAGCCTATAGTGAGTGTGAGATGAACCTAAAGGTATTTCATATTTAACCATCAATTTTATGCAATTCTACCAAGGTTAAGTATCTTTAATCCAAAAACACCAAACATGATCATAAAACATGTATTATCAATCATGATCATATATTTTCAATTATTACATATCATGATCAAAAATCAAACAATATTCATGATTTTATATTATGATCACATTATCATCACCCAACACTTAAATCAAAAACTATTACCCACATCCTTATAAGCCAACCATTTTATTATGATATAAGTTAAGTTCACTTATGGTTGACTAACCTAGGATTTTCCTAACCCTTAAGGGTGGACTTAGGAAGCCAATATAGATTCTTTCCAATATGGTTCACCAAGTATTCTTTAGGGATCCATTTCCTAGCTACCATTGTACTTTTAGCTTGACCCCTAGCAATTAGGCAATGATAGGCCTTTTCATTCTTGGTCCCCTTATATCCTAGGCCTTTCTTATTAAAACTTGTCCTTTAGCTCCCAATAATCATGTTTAGGGTGTTGGAGTCAATTATGAATTTTTCTAAGGCCTTAGTTAGGAAATCTACCTTTTCCCTTAGAGCCTTATTTTCTTCAATGCATGCATCATTAACATTAAAAGGCATATAATCATCATGTGAGCATGTATTATTAATACTAGAAGAAGCATTATCATTAACATTTAAACATATTTTTTCTAGCTTTTCTTCTAGGGCCTTAATTTCATTTTGCATGCTTTTGTTTTTCTTTTTAGCCCTAAATAAGTCTTTAGTTAAACTTGTAATCATGGAAATAACTTTCTTGAGAGGAAGATTCGTTACCTCACTTACCCAATCTTCCTTTTCGGATTCCGATGAGGTAGACACTCCCCCTTCACTTGAGCTCTCCTCCTCACTTGAACTTCTTTCTTCTTCCTCGGAGGAGGTGGAGTCTAGATCTTCTATTCCATTAAGGCAAGTCTTGTGAAGGCTTCTTCTTCTTCCGATGAGGATGATGGATCATCCCATGTTGCCTTGTGTGCCTTGGCCTTCCCTTTTTCCTTTGTTTTTCTTTCTTCTTCCTTCTTCTTGTTCCCTTTCTTCTTCTCTTCTTTCTTCCTCCTTTCTTCTTTGCTTTTGTTCAAGAGGGGGCAATCATCTCTTATATGTCCCTCTCCTTAGCAATTGTAGCATATTATCTTTCTTCTTGGCCTTCTCCTCCTATAATTAGATTTGTTAAATTTAAAATTTTTAAGTGCATGTCTTACCTTCCTGACCATGTAGGTCTCTTCATTGTTATCCATGGAGGAGGAGGTAGAATCTTCATCAGATGAGGAGGGTGGCATCACCTTCTTCTTTCCCTTCTCGGCTATGAGTGCTACTCCCCTTGATGACTTGATTGGCTCTTCTATTATACCTTCAAGTCTTGTCCCATGAAGCTCCATGGTGGAGAAAAATTCCTCTAGAGTACTCGCCTCTAGATTCTTGGAGATGTAGAAGGAGTCCACCATAGAGCTCCACTTCGACGATCGAGGGAAGGCATCTATTGCCTACATTATCATGTCTCTATTTGAGAGCTTCTCTCCTACACTTGTTAGTCCATTAATGATTTCTTTAAATTGAGATTGCAACGATAATACCTTCTCTCCCTTTTCTAACTTGATGTTGTTCAATTGAGAGCGAAAGAGATCTCTTCTTGCTAGCTTGGCTTCGGATGTGCCTTCATGAAGCTCCACTAGCTTCTCCCACATATCTTTGGCACTAGCACACTCCCCAATTTGATTTATCTCATGCTGGGGAAGCACATTGAAAAGGTGGTGCTTGGCCTTTGAATTTGCAAGGTGTTCGTCCCTTTGCTTCTTGGTCCACCTTGACTTTTCAATTGGTTCACCCTCTTCATCCCTAGGCATCTCAAAACTATTTTTCATTATTAACATAATATCAAAGTCGGTTTCAAAGAATACCTCCATTCTCTTTTTCCACCAAGAGAATTCACCCTCGAACTTGGGTGGATGGATATTTGAGCCGGCCATCTTTGTTGTCGTGCTTGTTGCGGCGGTGAGTGCGGTGACAAGAAACCTTGGCTCTGATACCACTTGTTTGCATATACAGTGGATGTCGGTCGTTCTTCGCGTGCTCGTCTACAATTCTCGTTAATGCGCAACGGAAAACAAATGCTAACAAAAGATTAAGCTAAATACAAGAAGTAAAAAGAAGAGCAATCGCTAACACAATTATGTAACATGGTTCACGACCTTGCTGCTAATCCACGACCCAATTCGTATGGCGAATCACTCCCTTCAAATCCACTAGTCTCTCCTTTGCACCAAGCTAGGTGGAGGTAACCTTTCTTACAAGAAATCACTCCTCTTACAATATGATTGAAATAAACTCAATGTAGAGGAGGAAATTTGTGTTGGGCACTTGGGAGATGTTTAGAGTAGAAGCATTAACCCCCCAAGATGACCCAAGGCCCCTTCTTATAGAGAAGAAGCCTTTCATCCCATTGGACACCGAGCAGTCGACTGATGCAGCCATCAGTCGACTGCTGCTATAGTCGTTTCCTCACAACAGCTTCATCCACGTTGGATTTTAACCAATGGCTCCCACATCAGTCGACTGATCGTGCCCATCAATCGACTGATGGAGCCAACAGTCGAGTGCCCGAAGTGTCACGCCCCGGGAGTATGTCGTGCCGAAAAGCAAACGGACGACATCTCCCCTGTACGTGGCAACATATCGGGTTAATACAAGGCTCGTAGGTCCACAACAACAATATGATATACACAGATATCAACATATCAAACGTAGCGGAAACATACAACAGATAAAACAATATACAATGACCCAACTGTGCACTCCGGAGTGACTTGACACAACAAGAAACATAATAGAAGCCACATCGAAAGCCAAATATATACAACACGTCCATATATCACAGATACGGAAACAATATGGGCTAAAACCACAAAATGACAATCCACACACAAATACAACAATGCGGATTAAATATCCATCCATCCGGTGTGAGATGGGATCAGCTGGCGGAGCTCCGAACATCCAAAGAATCTTCTACCTGTTATCTGGGCGACAGGAAGCCCAGGGTCCCGGGGTGGTGAGTATAAACTCAGGGGTAATATATAGAAAGTGCATGAACAACATATAAGGATAGATCTACAAGTATACATGTGAAGATCTACAGGTATACAACATGAGTCCAATAAACATACAGTCATATCCAAATCTAATAACAAGTAACTACAGTAAAGTCATACTCAATGTATATACTAAACTGATCAACTGAACATAAAGTAATGTACCAACGTACCTGACGGTCTGCAACACCATAAGCTATATCATCCTGACAGATATACAATAACATAACCCATATAATGTACCAAGTCAATCCCATACCTGACCAATACTCCAATATATGAACAGTATATGATCACCTGTAATAACAACCCGGTCCGTACCACACAATGACATGATGCTAATCAAATGCATATAACAGTCTGAATCAATGTAGGTATCATGCTCAACACATAGCAGTAAATAAAAATGCAGATGGCATGTATCATGATGAACAACCATATGCAGCAATCATAGCTCAATCAAATGCAGCATCTCACAGACATATGTAAAACATATATCAAGTACATGCATACATATATATCAGCAATGCATATCCATGGTCACTATCTGCGGACTCGTCCAACTACGACCCCAGAGTGGCCAGGGTGGCATGACAAATGACAACTAGCCCGACTCCAGCTGCCACCACTCTCGAGTGACCGAGTTGGGTAGTATGATTGAGTAACGTATAAGCGTAAAAAGCTAACTACTCTTAGGGGCCCCTGCTGCAAGCCACGCTGTCCCTACCCATGAGTAGACAAACGCCGCACACAGGACAACTGCACGTCACACAACCACCGTCTATAGTGGGCGAGTGCTAACACCACTCTGCACAGTGGCCAGGTGCGCATCTCCAGCTACCACCATCCATAGTGGTCGAGCGCGGCACATCCAATGCTCTGCCCTCAACCCTGCTACCACTACCCCGAGTGGCCGGGGAGGCAGGATGACTGACGACCCGTCTCATCCATAAGGGAGACCCAGTCGTCAGCATGCATGCAAATGTAATGATGCATAGATCCACACAAGTATCCTCGCAACACTCCCTATCTCACGGGGAGTCCTGGTCAACCAAAAGTCAAACAATGCAAGGACTACAATCCACAAGACTCTCTCTATCACACAAAGAGTCATACTCATCTGACAGTCAACCACGCTGAGACCTCTAGTCAGTAGCGATACACAATCGACCGTCCACATAACCATACACAGGCAGACAATCCATAATGGATATACCATCACGCTAGGACCTCTAGTCCATGGTCACATACTGACAACCATACAATTATCTATGCACAGACAACTAGATCCGTCATAAATGCACCACTAATACGAATATGATATAACAATCGACTCCATAATCCAAACCATCACCTAACCCTAGTGATGTAATACAGTAACCCAATCTGAAGTCACAAAGATAACCCTAACCACATGTACTTACTGAACATCTATCAGCTAATACCTAATAGGGTTTATAGTTCCTATCCGTGCTAGATAATCAATGAAGTACCAGAGTTTATATCTCAAAGGTCAAGGCAGTACAAGCATATGATTAAATAAGAGTGGATTTAAGGTAAACAGGTATAAACATAAATCCAAGATCATGCACTAGAATTTGATCAAAACTACCAGACCAGGTAGATATTACCCACCTGATACGAAGCTCGTATCCGCATCCGTGAATCTGCCCCGTATCAAAATCCTGTAATCAACACGCAAACATTGACAAAGTCTATTATAAGTCCAATGATGGTATCAAATCCCAAATCGAACTTACCTAGCTCGATTCATTAATCGAACAATCTAATACTACAGGATGAATGAATTCATATTAACCAATCAGTCTACAATATTAACTATAAATATACCAATCGGACATACCTTGCATTTCCGAATTAGATCCACAAGGAAATCTCTGCTCCCACACAATCGTGTGTCAATTCCCATAACTGAGCTCACATCTCATCAATACACCAATTCACAATACCTTATTGTCAATACCTCCAACCGTAGCTCAACTAGTGCAACTTCAATCACAGCTGCCCAATTCCAAGTATAGGTATTAGATCTGCATTAACCAACCAAATCAAAAGCAAAACATAACTCAGATCATTAATCCAATTTCTCCTCACCTCATCCTCACCATGTTTCACGACTGCCACCCTCAAGCTTCTGCCCAAACAATCGATTGCCAACGTGAACAATTCAGCAAAATAGATCACAAGGAAAGATAATCTATAGGGTAACCTAAATATTACCAGGAATCAATGATCACATCATATCCATCGATGTTGTCACAGCGACCAACTGCCAGTTGCAAATGCAGGGTAGGCTATCAATGAACAGGTGAGCTAAGCTGCCGATGGAAGTGACTAGTGGTAGCATTCCATACCGACGCAACACCAACTGCAGAGGCCATTGGCGAAGAAAGATCGGGAGGTGGCAGTGATCGAAATCTTGCCCACGAAGCTCCGATGACAAGAAAACGACGAAGTAGCAATCGGTGGTTCTAATAGTGACTCCAGCTGGAAGATCGCCGGAGAACCCTTGCTGCCCTCGCCACAAGTCCACCAGCTGTGGCAGCAGCTTCGCGTGATCGAATCCATGGCGTCGTAGCCACGGCAGGAAGGGATCGACGAAATCCCAGAAGAAGGAAATCAAGCTATCTTCCGGCCGGAGCGATCTACCGTAGCGGCGGCATCTTTGTGCTGCTTGCGCGAGGACACCGACAAACTGGGATAGAAGAGATCGACGAAAACTGGCCGCTGCAGAGATCGGGAAGGCTTTTAAAGGTCGGTCCACGATCGACGATCTTCCACTCAAAGCAACCTCCGGCGACCTGGCGGCAGCAGCGAGGCCGTTGCTTGTGGAGAAGAGGGCGGCGATCGAAAATGAGAAGAATCGGCGACGGAAGATGGAAATCGAGTAGGAAAGGGGAAAAGAACGGGTTCGGGTTTTTAAGGCCGATTCGGTTGAGCTAGCTTAGGTTTAACCTAGATCTAACCTAATTAACATTTAATCCATCCCTTATTAAATCAAATAATACCAAATGAACTCAGCCCAATGGGCTCAACCCAATAAACTAATTAAACCCCATTAACCCATTAATTAAAGGGGTTAATCCATAATAATTTTTTTTTTGTATTTTACATTCTCCCCCACTTATAAAAATTTGGTCCCCAAATTTCCGACTCATGTACGAGTACGAGATGTCACAACAATCATCTCAAGTATCCGGAGAAAAGTCACACCTCAAGTGACTAAGTGGGGTACTGAGCTCGAGTATTACATTCTAGCTCTTATATACACTCTCAACCGACCTATAAAAAGGTAATAATTATACCAAAGTGGAGCTCTATACTCGTAACCGATGGGAGACTTTGCCAGAATCGTAAGGTGAATCGTGAATCACTATCAGAAATGATACCCAAGGATACTCCATGGATATAATTCCATCAAGCGATCCAACGGAGTCCATCTTACGGCTCGGAAGAAAATGAGCAAACCTAGCTAATCGATCATCGATTACCCAAATCCTATCAAGTCCTTTCCGAATTCTAGATAATCTCCCAACACAGTCTAACGTACTAGGCTCCTACTTTATCACGGTACGTGACCCTACCGATCACAATATTTCACCTTTGCTTGTTGGCATACCCAACATCAAACTACGAAATCAACCGTGTCCCATATCTCGTTCCACCAACAGGAACATCCCAATACTCACTATTTTCGGATACATTCCGAATAAATCATCACCCTCGAATGAAGAGTCTCCTGAAACAACTCTTCCTAAAGCGAATGCAACTCTGGGAACCACTATCCTTCCCAGAGACGGAGATTTATTCTCACAAGAGAAATTAATCCAATGTCCCAAATTCACTCTGTCACACAGCACTATAAGTGACTGGAAGATAGTAATAACTAATCTCGCTAGTTTCTCAACCAGCATACACATAATATACGTCTCATTCAACTGCATCGGGATCGCTCCTAATCCCTAAAAGGATGCATCTACGTACAATACCCTTCCATCCATATCGGACGGATTAACTAACACTGACATAAAAGTCACCACCGCCTAGGCCTCAAAACCTAGCTTCACAAACTTCCACTAAGTGATTCCATCACCTTCTGTCCAACAAGTCGCGATATAGTATCGCTAAAACATCCTATCCTCATCTATGGTAAATACCAAATCAATCTAGGGAAACCACAACTTTCTAAGATTTTGAATATATCCATAAATATATCCTCCACAGATATATGATGACAATCGATCTCAAATACTCCAAGAGTACTTGATTCTCAAATCCATGAACGACTAAATCGTCGATAAGTCTAACAACATTATCAATCACTCTATACACCTCGCAATCCTTTACTCATGCTAATGATAGCTCAATCATCACACGACAATGATAATTGTATGACACTAAGTCACTACAATATCAAACCTCCAATCAGGCCAACCCTAGGATATACACAGTGTCATTTAGCTGATCTAAACAAATCCTCTATCCACAAAGGATACTCATTCTCAACTATCATTCCAAATCATCGATAATCGATGCATAACCTCAAAGGTCTCATTTCTTCTAACAAAGAGTTACAAGTCTTCAAGAAGAAACACTAGGAAAGATAAATCTCCCATAGTGTTTAGGCAACACCGATACCCATAAAATCATCTCCCTGCATGAGGTCCCCAATATCGTGACTATTCCCAAATCACCTCAATCGATATTCCTACTTGCCCATGCAAAGGCAAGCCCGAGAGTTCTATCCAAAACTATATCCGAATACTCTGATTATACGACATCCGAGAGTCCTAGTATACCAACGCTCCAACAATCCAACTATCCGTATGGATATGTCTATAGTGGAGGTATGTCTAGCAAAGGCTAAGGGTATCCTTGACTTTGATTGTTGATCAACATCTCACCCGACGTAGAGAAAATCACCAACCCACAAGTCGAATAGGAACCCTTCAACCCTATCTAAGAATGTTCTAGACAAAGATACCTATAAACTACCAAGATCTCTCGATATATCCGCAAATAGGATAACCTAAAGTAATACTCAAGGACCGATCCTTCGGCCTTCTATACTTTTCTCGAGTAATCATGTAAACTTGTCCAACATCTGCTCGATCGAGCTCAAGTAGATGCAAAAAATCTTCCATGGAGGAAATGAAATCAATCAAAATGGAGGTACAAATCAAACAATCGAATGGAGATGATAAACACCGTTGTATCGCAAAAGATACACATCCGAAAAATCACGAAGAATTATCAACATCGTATCGCTCCAACTCTGCGAAGAGTATAATTTGAAGAATCTGCGATAGATCGACCATCGTCGTATCTCTCTCTCCTCACAGACAAATCATAACCACGCACAGGAAGATACTTGATTGTTGTAAATGCAGGAAGGTAACTTGATTGTTATGCAGATATGCGAATCTTACGAGATGTCTTGGTGAATCTTTCTTTGAGTAACTTACTTCTTAGGATGAAAGTATCAAAGAGCTCCAACTATATCTAGTAGATGCTTGATGTGATAATCCTAATCTTCGTAATGATCTCGGCGAGGTTGTGGATCATCCGCTCGAAAGCATCATCCATAGTCTTATGAGTCTTCAAATACATACTCTCCTCGTAGATCTTGCTTATAGTAGAAGCAGATACAATGGTCCATCGGATAATCGCTCTGTGTCGTCGTAACCATACTGCACACATAATCTCCTTGAGTCTTTCCTGAGTTATTTGATAAACATGAGAAAATGACAATCTACAATCGGTCTTCTATGATCGAAAAACTCTCCAATAGTTGCTCGTGACTTACGACTTTAATCTTGCTCCTTTTATCCAACATTTGGAGATTTGAATTCCAATAATTTGACTTATATCTGCTTATCAAATCTCAACTCTTTAAAACACTCTGAGTCATTTCTATACACATGACTATACACTCCTAGGATCTAGTAGAGATCAAACATCGATCAAGATGTCAGCGATAACTGTGGGTGGCCAAAACCAACCCAATCACATTCTCGAGCTATTAGAAATTCGTAACCCTCGAGTCTAACGACTCTGCATGGTACTTCGTCACGATCACCCAACCTGAAGCTCAAGAATTCCTGACGATGAGTCAAAAAAATGACATGGGAAAATACTCTCACAACATCACTACAGTGCCAAGTGATGTGTGATTTAGGTTATTTCCTATCTCTTCCCAATCTGGCTAGATCAGGATAATGGTATCACTAACTAGCTTCCTCGTATAACGAGTTAAGTACTCAAAAGTACTCCCAATGTTATACAACCTAGAGCGACAACTCAGGATCAAAATCCTATGAATATCACCAAAATAATCCTCTACTATCGACAATAGTGTACTCGCTTGTCCATTACCCAATAGGTAATGATCTGACTAACATAATTAGTGAAAATCTTAGGACCGAAATCCTTAATCTCCACAATAGATGTGACTACCTAACTCCTGCTTTCCGACTCGGTATCAGTCGGCTCTCAAAGGTAATTACCTTTTCGATAGCAGGCACATATCTAATAACCTCAACATATCGTTCCCGTGGTCAAACTCAAACCACGATACTAACCAATATCCTACAGTCATCCATGTTATAAGCAACTAAATGCATAACCAATAGAAGGATATGTAATAACATTAACATACCTTAAACCTTGTAGCTCGGAGATGTCATAGCGGCGGATCGAACTCACAAAATCAAAACCGAGTAAAGCAAAACTCGATGTCGAATCAAATAAAATCCGAAAATGGACTTATGACCTAGGGCTCGATACGATAAAATTGTCACGCCAGGGGTATATCGTGCGAAAAGCAAACGGACGGCATCTCCCCTGTACGTGGCAACATATCGGGTTAATACAAGGCCCGTAGGCCCACAATAACAATATGATATACACGGATATCAACATATCAACACAATAAACATACAGATAAGAATATCTGATACTGCTGTGCACTCGGGTGACTTGACACAACAAGAAACATAATAGAAGCCACATTTAAAGCCAAATATATACACTCAGTATATCACGATCGGAAACAATACGGGCTAAAACCACAACGACAATCCACACACACAATGTGATTAAATATCCATCCGTCCGGTGTGAGATGGGATCGGTGGAGCTCGAGCGTCAAGGAATCTTCTACATTATCTAGGCGACAGGCCCGAGTCGGGGTGGTGAGTATAAACTCGAGGTAATATATAGAAAGTGCATGAACAACATATAAGGATAGATCTACAAGTATACATGTGAAGATCTCACGGTATACAACATGAGTCAATAGACATACGATCGTATCCAAATCTAATAACAAGTAACTATGAAGTCATACTCAATGTATATACTAAAGTGATCAGAACATAAAGTAATGTACCAGCGTACGGCGATGCACACCATAAGCTATATCATCTGGATATAAAATAACATAACCCATATAATGTGCAGTCAATCCCGAGGCCAATACTCCAATATGAGCGATATATGATCACTGTAATAACAACAACCGGTCCGTACCACACACATGGCTAATCAAATGCATATACGATGCGAATCAGCGCGTATCATGCTCAACACATAGCGATAAATAAAAATGCAAATGGCATGTATCATGATGAACAAGCATATCACAATCATAGCTCGATCAAATGCATCTCACGGCATATGTAAAACATATATCAAATACATGCATACATATATATCGACAATGCATATGCATCAGTCCGGACCGTCAACCACGACCCAGTGGTGTACGATAAATGACAACTAGCGACTCATGCCACTCTCGGTGGCCAGGGTTGAGTAGTATGGTGAGTAGCGTATAAGCGTAAAAGCTAACTACTCCTAGGCGCTGCTGCAAGCCGTCACTACCCCCATGAGTAGACAAGCCGCCGCGGGACAGCACCGTCACACAACCACTATAGTGGGCGAGTGCTAACACCACTCTGCGGTGGCGGTCGCATCTCTACCACCATCCATAGTGGTGGAGCGGCACATCGATGCTCTGCCCTCAACCTGCTACCACTACCCGAGTGGCGGGGCGGGATGGAGACGTCTCATCCATAAGGAGACCCGATCGTCGGCATGCATGCAAATGTAATGATGCATAGCTCCACACATATCCTCGCGACACTCCCATCTCACGAGTCTGGTCAACCAAAGTCAACAATGCAAGGACTACAATCCACAAGACTCTCTATCACACAAAGAGTCATACTCATCGGCGATCACCACGCTAAGACCTCTAGTCGATGGCGATACCAATCGGCCATCCATAACCATACACAGGCAATCCATAATGGATATACCATCACGCTAGGACCTCTACATGGTCACATTACATCACCACCATACAATTATCTATGCGGACAACTAGATCATCATAAATGCACCACTAATACGAATATGATATAACAATCGACTCCATAATACCATCACCTAACCTAGTGATGTAATACGATGAATCTGAAGTCACAAAGATAACCTAACCACATGTACTTCACATCTATACATAATAGGGTTTATAGTTCCTATCCGTGCTAGATAATCAATGAAGTACAGTTTATATCTCAAAGGTCAAGCGGTACAAGCATATGATTAAATAAGAGTGGATTTAAGGTAAGCGGTATAAACATAAATCCAAGATCATGAATTTGATCAAAACTACGGACGGTAGATATTACCCACGATCTGGCTAGTCTCCGTGTCCAGTATCTGCCCGTATCAAAATCATAATTAACACGTAAACATTGACAAAGTCTATTATAAGTCAATGATGGTATCAAATCCCAAATCGAACTTACTAGCTCGATTCATTAATCGAACAATCTAATACTACGATGAATGAATTCATATTAACCAATCGATCTATATTAACTATAAATATACCAATCGGACATACCTTGCATTTCCCAATTAGATCCACAGAAATCTCTGCTCCTGTGTGTCGATTCCCATAACTAAGCTCACATCTCATCAATACCAATTCACAATACCTTATTGTCAATACCTCCCCGTAGCTCAAATCAACTTCAATCACATTTGCCCAATTCCAAGTATAGGTATTAGATGCATTAACCAACAAATCAAAAGCAAAACATAACTCGGATCATTAATCCAATTTCTCCTCACCTCATCACCATGTTTCACGATTGCCACCCTCAAACACGCGACAATCGATTGCCAGCGTGAACAATTCGATAGATCACAAGGAAAGATAATCTATAGGGTAACCTAAATATTACGAGAATCAATGATCACATCATATCCGCCGATGTTGTCATGGCGACCAATCCCGATTCTGAATCAGTAGGCTAAATATGACAGGTGAGCTAATTTCGATGGAAGTGACTAGTGGTAGCATTCCATCACGGCACTGCGAGGCCATTGGCGAAGATCGGGAGGTGGCAGTGATCGAAATCTTGCCCACGAAGCTCCGATGACAAGAAAACGATGAAAGCTCGATGGTTCGTGACTCGGCTAGAAGATCGCCGGAGAACCCCTGCTGCCCTCGCCACAAGTCCACCGGTTGGCGGCTGACTTCGCGATATCCATGGCGTCTAGCCAGAAGGATCGTGAAATCCGGAATAAAAATCAAGCTATCTTGGCGGAGCGATCTATAGCGGTGGCATCTTTGTCTTCTTCGAGGACAAATAAGGATAGAAGAGATCGGCCGTGTAGAGATCGGGAAGGCTTTTAAGTCGGTCCACGATCGGCGATCTTCCCTCGCAACCTCGGCGACCTAGCGGCGGCCAGAGGTGCTTTGGAAGAGCGCGATCAAATGAAAATCGTGTGAAGATGGAAATCGAGTAGGAAAGAGGAAAAGAACGGGTTTGGGTTTTTAAGGCCGATTCGGTTGAGCTAGCTTAGGTTTAACCTAGATCTAACCTAATTAACATTTAATCCATCCCTTATTAAATCAAATAATACCAAATGAACTCAGCCCAATGGGCTCAACCCAATAAACTAATTAAACCCCATTAACCCATTAATTAAAGGGGTTAATCCATAATAATTTTTTTTTTGTATTTTACACGAAGTGAGCAGTCGACTCTCCAACGTTCTGTGCTCAAAACCCTCGCGACCAGTCGACTGCTGCCATCAACAGTCGACTGATTGTTTCAACAGTCGACTGTCATCCCTTGGCAGTCGACTGATGGGACAGAAACTAGACTCGAATATCAGTCGAGTCTTCAGTCGACTTGGAGTAGTCGACTGCCACTTCATGGCAGTCGATTGATGTCGGAAAAACCCATCCGACACTTAGCCATTTGGTCAAGTTCATCTACGAGCTACCGCGTCCCGAGTTACAATCGCTCACTCTCATCTTCCCTTAGAGTCCCTCGCCTTGATGTTATCTTCGTCCGGCCACGTCCCTCGGATGTGCCAAGCGCACGGCTTCGCAACGCCATCCTTCGCGTCTCACCCAGAAGTCTACTTCCTTCGGCTTCACACCAATGCTCCTCGTTCGACGGTCCCTCGGATGCACCAAGCGCACGGCTTCCGCAATGCATCTTTCACTGACTCAAGGACCGAGTTATGAGATGGTGAATCTTGCCAATGCTATCGTCAAGCCATCCATGTGAGAATTACTAAGTTCTGCATGACTTCAACACACATATCAAATGCATAACAACCTAACTTAAACCCTTTGTCACACACATCAAAACCACATCACATGGGTCGATTGCCCTAACAGTCTCTTTTTAGCCCCTTCTATAGAAGCATCAGAGAAGGGTGGTTCTTCACGGTCGCAACAGTAAGTTCTGTCAAAATCAACACGTGTCAAAGAACGTCGTTAGTATTCCGACGACAACCTTCCAATGCTTAAGTCAGATAGGACATAGAAAAAGAAAAAATATATTCCATGTAGTAAAAATTTATAGAGAAGAAGAAGCTGAAGAAGAAGAAGATCTGAGCCTAGAGGAAGACGAAGAGTCCGAGAGAAGAAAAAAAATCCCTTTCTTTTACCTCAATCTATTCTTACGTAGGAGCTCCCACTCACCTCCCTAACAAGCTTATCCCTTGTCATATTCCTTATAGTGTAGTTAGGGGACAAACGTTGTATGGGACCCTTATGGTTTGACATATTCCCTCCTTGACACATATGGAGGTGACCAGAATCTTCCTAGTGATTGGTCACGTATGTCATATAAGTCGAGTACTCGGGAGTGGGTGATATCACTCAAGAAGAAGTCATGGACTTGCACTCTAGTCATCAGGAAGAAGTCACGGACTACACTTGGGTGTGAAACTCGACACTCAGGAAGAAGAGCGACAGTCAGTGACTCAGGCGAAGAGCTCGACACTCAGGAAGAAGAGCAACAATATGTGACACGGCGAGGAGCTCGGCACTCCAGAAGAAGAGCAACAGTCTATGACTCAAGCGAGGAGCTCGACACTTGGGAAGAAAAGCGATAGTCTGTGATTTGAGTGAGAAGTTCGACACTCAGGAACCCACAAGCGAGCGAGTGCTCAAGTAGGCAAGTGCCTATGTACTCTGGCAAGCGAGCGCTCGTGCACGTAGGTGAGCGAGTTCTCGGGCACGGAGGTGAGTGAGTGCTCGGGCGATTGTGATCGGTCAGGCGGTCGCATAGGTACTCAGGTGAGCAAGTCAATACAAAAAAATATGAAATTGGCGATAAACTTTTGCAATGAAAATAGTTCGATACAAATCTGCAACGAATTTTGCGACGAATTTTATGTTTCGTCGCAAATTTGTAACAAAATTTCCAACAAAAAAAAAATTGTTACAAAAATTTTAAAATTTCCAACATTTAATTTTCATTGCAAAATTAGTCCCAAATTGGCGACGAAAATCTTTGTTCATCACAAATTGGCGATGAAAAAAGATTTTCGTTGCAAAAATCTGCAACGAATTTTGTTTTTTCGTTGCTGATTTCTACAACGAATTTTTTTTCGTTGCAGATTTCTGTAATGAATTTTTTTTCATTGTAGAATCCGCAATGAATTCAAAATTCGTTGCAGATTCTGCAATGATTTTTTTTTCATTGCAGAATTCTGCAACGAATTTTTTTTTTCGTTGCAGAATTCTGCAACGAATTGTTTTTCATTGCAGAATCTGCAATAAATTTTTTTTCATTGTAGATTCTACAACGAATATAGGATTTGTCGCCAAATTAGCGATGAATATAGGATTCGTCGTCAAATTGGCGACGAATTTAGCGACTAAAAAATATTCGTCGCTAAATTTCCCCTAATTATCCCGCCGCACCCAATCTCTCCATTTCCTCCGCAATCGCGCTCGTCCTCCTCCCGCCGCCCCGTCCGTACATCTCCCTTCTCTCCCTCCCTTCCGACACTCCCTTCCGGCGCTGCCGTCGCTGCCGTCGCTGCCGCACGTACACGCGGCAGCTGCTGCCGCGAGCTCGCGTGGCGATCCTGCCGCGAGCACGCGGCGGCATCGGCCGGTCGATGAGCTCATGGCAAAGACTGCCGCGTCTTTGGCGAAACTAAGTCTTCTGCGCGTACACGCGGCATTTGCCGCCGCGAGCTCGCGTGGCGATCTCGCCGCAGCACGCGCGCACGGCCGATCGCGAGCTCGCGGCGACTGCCGCGTCGGGCGAAACGTCTTGCCGCCGTGCGTACACGCGGCAAGTTGCTGCCGCAAGATTGCGCGCGGTAGTAGGTGCCGCCGCAAGCTCACGGCGGTGCTAGTGGCCACGCGTGCTCGTGGTGGCGCTCCCACGTGCGCGTGGTCGCGGTGGTGCCGTCGCTCGTGCTTGTGACAGTCGCGTGTGTGCCCTAGCGCGATAGCATTATAAGTAGTCGTCGTACACTTGTCCACGCGGGCGCTACGCACGTGCCCTCGTGGCCGCCGCATGCGTGCCCGTGCGCGTGTCCTCGTGCTCACGGCCGTTGCATTCATTGTAAAATACGAAAAAAAAAAATTATTATTATGGATTAACCCCTTTAATTAATTGGGTTTAATTAGTTTATTGGGCTGAATCTATTGGGTTGAGCCCATTGGGCTGAGTTCATTTGGTATTATTTGATTTAATAAGGGATGGATTAAATGTTAATTAGGTTAGATCTAGGTTAAACCTAAGCTAGCTCAACCGAATCGGCCTTAAAAACCCGAACCCGTTCTTTTTCCCTTTCCTACTCGATTTCCATTTTCCATCGCCGATTCATCTCATTTCCCGTTCAATCGTGATTCCTCTTTTTCTTCATCACCATCATTTCTCCCGATTCGAGCAGCTCCCCATCGCGATCTTCACCGCGCTCGATCGCAGCCCTCCGCCGCCAGCTGAGCTTGACTCAGTGGTCACCAGCCCCGCCGGAGCTCTCCTTGTCGCCCTCTAGTCGGCGTGCAGTTCCGTCTTTCCACTCGTCGACCGCCGCAAGGCCTCCAACCGATGCGCAGCCGCCTTTTCATTGTCGAAGCCTAGCTTGTTGTCGCCGTCGGCCCTGCTCGCCGCGAGGACGATCTGCCATCGCCGACGCTTGAGATCAGCTCGTCGTCGCCTTTTTCCTCCCGATCATCATCTCGGTCGATTTCTTCCTCTCCTCCGCTGCCTCTGCTCAGATCGTCGGTGTTTTTCGTCTGCTCTACATCCCTCGTGTTGCAGATAGCCACAGCCATTGCAGCCAGCTCGTAGTTACTCAAATCGGTCGCCGGTCGATTTCTTTCTTCCTGGTAGACGATCTTTCGATCGCTGAGAGCTTAACCTCGCCGGAGCAACCCGCTGATGCTGCTGTGCCCTAGCCATTGCCTGCATCGTCGTGGTCGATTCGGATCATCACTGGGGATAGCTGGCAGTCTCACAATGGGTCGCTGCGAGATGGGATTGCCGTCGATGTCCTTGTTCATGAGTCCATCCCTGATTTTGCATCCCGGTGATCAGAATGTCGCTGGTTTTTCCTGGTAGCATTTCATTGGCTTCCTATTTTGCTCAATTTAGTTTCGATTCACGGTGGATGATGGAAATGAGGGAAGGTAAGCTACTGCTATAGCTTAGATTTAGAGAGTTATTCGATTGTTAACGTTGATTTAGTTGATTTTGGTGGATGTTCGAGGTGTGTTGATGGTGTTGTGTTGTGATCTATATGTAATTGGGAAGGATGCCATCCGTCCCGATTGTTAGGAGTGAAAGGTTCAAGGTAAATATGAGCTCATGGTAGCTCATAAACTGGTTTCTATATCTGAGAGGAGGATGGGAAGCAACTACAGGCTGGTGTCATCGATTTGGAAACTAGGTAAGTTTCAATTTGGATTCAATTAATTGTACCATATAAGAGTTATCTACATGATTGATTAATTAGAGTGAATCTATGATAACTGTCTAGACTTAATCTGGGTAATCATGTGAAAATAATAGATGGTGAGGAAGTGTATGAGTTTACACTACTATGAGATTTGGTTAATCAAATCAGGGATTAAGATTAAGTTAGATACCTACCGATTGTTTATATTCGTGTTTGGTTATACTCTGTGTTATTTATAGGATCTTGATTTGAGATAGATTTGCAGACGTGAAGACGACTGGTGGTTCACATATCAGGTGGGTAATATCTACCTGGTCCGGTAGTTTTGATCAATTCCAGTGCATGATCTTGGATATATATGTTTATACATGTTTATCTTAAATCCACTCATGTTAATCATATGCTTGTACTGCCTTGACCTTTGAGATATAAACTCTGGTACTTCATTGATTATCTAGCTCGGATAGGAACTATAAACCCTATTATGTATTAGCTGATAGATGTTCAGTAAGTACATGTGGTTAGGGTTATCTTTGTGACTTCAGATTGGTTTACTGTATTACATCACTAGGGTTAGGTGATGGATTGGATTATGGAGTCGATTGTTATATCATACTCGTATTAGTGGTGCATCTATGATGGATCTAGTTGTCTATGAATAGATAGGTGTGTGGTTGTCAGTATGTGACCATGGACTAGAAGTCCTAGTGTGATGGTATATCCATTGTTAGTAATATATGAGAGATGTCCTAAGGCAATCGCCTTATGTATGAACCATTTATATGATAAATGAAGATTCACTATTTGAGTATACATGTTTTATGTATTTGATTGGATCTTAAACTCATTTCTTGAATGCGCGATACGATTCACGGCATGAGAGAATTTGTGATTGGATCACAACTAGTGAGTATCTCTACATGTGTAATTGTGATGTATCGGAATTATCCTAAGTCGATGAATTGATGGATTTGGACACCATCAATTACATCGAGACTAAGCAGTATACTCCTTGGTGTATCCAAGCGGTGATTCTCCTTTGTGGAGACATAGTGATGTCGGAGTTAATCGTGGATGCTAGTTATGGTAACTAGTTCATTGGAGTGACGGTAGTAAGACTTCATATGGTTCTCTGCATATATAGATATGTCAATGAAGTTCTTCTTTGTGGCTTAAGTGCGATGTTCCTTTGACTTGCGGTATTCAAGTCATCTTGATCATGGAGACTTATGCTTTGACATCTTAAGCAAACATCTCAGGAGATGTGGACCGAGATGATTGGGTATAAGTCGAAGTGATCGAAGGTGTTTGAATAGCCTATAAAGGATTCACCACTCCTTGCGAGGAGATGTATACCCATGGCCTCTCGTCGGATTGTTACTAAAGTCTTTGGCCAAAGCATTACATGTTTAGAGTAAAGTACTCTTGATACATGTGGAGTAACTAGAATCCGTAGGGCGAGGAAATGATACTTGGGCTAGGTGTGGCGTAGTCGACTAGTGAGGTGACACAATAGACCATGTCTGAACCAAGTGGGTATAAGATGAGTGAAGGAATGGGGCACGATTCATTCGAGAGCTCTTGAAGGGTTTGAGAAATAGTTACGGATCAACCGTTGATCTTTTGGTTAATTGGGGATCATGATGTACTACTAGGTGCCACTCATGATCGTTCTATAATTAATGGTTAATTATAGGCGGCCAACATAAACCGAGAACCTATTTGGTCACGCTGCGAGTGTAATCCAAAGGATTTAAAAGCGAGCTTGAGAATGGGATTCTCGAGGAGAGAAACTATGTTTGGTTGGACCAAACATAAGCGAGCATGAAATTGTTTGATCGCAATGGAAGCATGGATGGGCCGTGTCTTATGAAGACATAATGGATGCTCAAAATGGTTTGGTTCTAAACTAATGGATGAGAATAAACCAAAGGGTTTGGTTTATATTAAACTAATGAACCAAAGGTTGGTAGTTGGTTCGCTTTTAACTTAAAATAAACCATCATGGTTTGGTTTATTTTAACTTATCTTAATGGAGCGGTTAACGGGCTTTATGGATATGATCCATTAACCATTAAGAGAATTAGTTCTCTATAAAATAGGGCTTAAACCCTCCACCTCTAGGATTTCGGCGCCTAACCCTACAAGCCAACCGCTCTTGTGCCGCTATCCAAGGCCCTGTCAAGCCTGCTCAGAGGTGAACCTCCGCGACTTCTCCGTGATCTCCTATAGGTTTGGCATCAAGGTGAGCCTTTTCTCTCCTTGTTTTGGCCGGGCGCCTATCTCCACCAAGCTGTCCAGTTTTCTGACAGCTTTTCTCCTCCGCTGGAGCGCATCGCTTGGACGACGGTTAGTGCCCGACAGCGCTAACTTACCGGGATTTGATCTCCGTAATCCTCTGAGGTGGAGGACGGCGATCTGGCCAAACGGTTGACGAATACCTCTCCGGAGAAGCGAAGTTTTGAGAACTCGCTTTAGGATCCGAATTTGGATTCGGATCGTGATCATCTCTCGATCACGCCGCCTTCAACACGAGGCTAGTAACCCGCACGAAGACGAAGCTCGTGACTTAGCGAAGTCATCCCGAGGAGCTCGGCGTGGATACGGATAGAGACGATTCTTACGAGGATCGTTCCGGTTGATGCCGTTCCCGCTACACGTCATACGAAAGGTATCACGTAGATAATTTCTTTTATTGCACATTTTAATTTACGGTTATGTCTTCTCGTGTGGGAATAGCATGCGTGTGGTGTGGGTGTGCTAATAAATATAGATTTATTATTTTTAATTGCTTCACTGTGCTCATGTTTACGTAAACATGATCGAACACACACACGCCATGTGCTAAAACCCAACAAAGGGTATCAGAGCCTGTGTGTGTTTCACATAATCGTAAAATGGTTTTGCGATAGTCATAATGTATTTCTGGAAATTTTCTAATTTTGGAAATTTAGAAGTATTTATGGAAATTTTTCAATTTTGGAAAGTCTAGAAGTATTTATGGAAATCTTCCACTTTTGAAAAGTTGGAAGTATTTATGGAAATTGATATTTTCCATAAATAAAATATTTGATTAGATTCTGAAAATTTGTTTCCTAATTTAATCATGATTTGATTTGGGAAATCAAATCTTAAAATATTTTATTTCCATAAGTAGTTTTAATGATTTAGGAAATTGGTTTCCTAAATAGATTTTCCTTAATCAAATAATTCCATGAATAAAATATGTGATTAGATTTGGAAATTTGTTTCTAATTTAATTATGATTTGATTTGGAGAATCAAATCTTAAACATATTTTATTTCCATAAATAGTTATGACATATAAGGAAATATATACATGACATAATTGTATGCCATGTAATTGCATTAGATGCATAACATTATGTCATGCGTGTCGTGACATGTAGATGTATGCCATGTATGCCATGCCATGTAGATAATAGTTATTTGCATGCAAAGAGGATGAGACATAAAACCCTTAAACAATATTAAAGCCTACACCTTCCATTAATATGGTTAGAACCAGAGTTCCGTTTCTTGTTTGGGTTGTTGGACTCTCCAAGCCCTCCAACCTCAATATGTTCAAACCATGGAATAGTTTAATACTAATATGGTAAGAGACAGAGGTAAATCGTTATCTATGGTTGTTGGACTCTCTCCAAGATGGGCTAATTGGTTGAATGCGCTCTAACCATATTAAAACTATTTCTCGATTAATGGGTTGGCTTTAACCTGGAGCATCGGCTTGTTGGACTCTCTCCAAGGTCGATGTAAAGGGAGGTGAAGTTGGGTGCTATGCATATGATGCATACTTGTTAATGTGTTAACAACCCGATGTATGTGTGAACATTCTATTCGTTGATAGCACATTGTGATAGTTACATATACGTGATATGCAATCGGTATAGATTATACCTACCGTCGGAGTTATGAATGACTTGTTGGACTCTCTCCAAGGTTGTTCATAACTATGATGGATATCAGCCCATTCGGAGATGGACCTATGATCTCCCAAGTGATTTTGGGGTTTTTGAAATTCAAAAATGAATGGGATTTATAAATGTATATTGATGCATTTTAAAATCATTTTCTCATATATGCTCGCTTTGTATTTCTAGGTCAATAAATTGATCATGACGCTTTGAATTTGCACTATTTTGGATTCGAACAAACCGATCGGGCCTAACTTCGGATCGGCTTAGAAACTCGAGAATTGTTCTCAAGGCGGAAAAGCTTGCATATGTCCTTGAAGAGCCTCTTCTTCGACTTCTAAGGACGATGCAACCTGCATCAAATGTTGGTCTATCGTAAGCATGCGGCGATTCTCGAGGGCGAAGTTGCATCATGCTAGCGGCGATGGTACCGAGTCGCAAAAGCGATGAGCATATGGATGCTAATACTATGGTCTTCCATCTTCATGAGTTGTTCGATGAGCAAGCGAGATCAAAGGTTCGAGGTCTCTAGGCTCCTTCACCACGAAGATGCAAGAAGGTTCATCTCAGAGTGCTTTGTACTAAAGATGAACGGGTACATCGAGCCTAGCTACCCTCGGTTTTGTGATGGATCATGAGTTAAGTATTGACTTAATTCTGCATTGTTTTCCCAAGAGTTTCTCGCAATTTGTGATGAACTATCGGATGAACAAATTGGAATCCACCATTCCCGAGCTCCTCAATATGCTGAAGACTGTGGAGCCTTCTGTGAAGCATGAGGAGAAGGCGGTTCTGTTAGTTGATTCTCAAAGAAAGGTTCTAAGAGGAAGGCAAAAGAATGTAAGAAAGGAAAGAAAAAGGCAAAGAAGGCTAACTAAAGAAAAGGGCACTTGCCATCATCATGGGCAAGGAAGGCCATCGCGAAGAAATCAAGATTTATCTTGAGTCCATGAAGAAGAAGAAGGCATCCGATGCCCCATCCTCTTCGTATCTTCTATTGATTGTCATTCTATTTCCTAGACACTTGGGTATTGATACTGGTGTAGCTCACATATATGTAATGACATACAGGGCTAAGGAATAGAAGAAGACTTGTCGAGGGAGTCAAATTTCATGAGTTGGCAATGGAGCAAAGGTTGCCGCGGACGCCATCGAACTTATTTGTCAAGCTCCCTAGTGGACTAGTCTTAGAATCGACAATTGCTATTATGTTCCTTCTCTAATAAAGAACATTGTTTCTATTTCGCTTAAATAGAAATGGTTTCATTTGACGCTTAGTAACAATTGTTGTTATATAACTTTAATGGCGACTTTATGGAACCGGAACTCGAGTAATGGCATTTATACGCTGGACGATCCAAAGTGACATTTTCAATATCGGCGAGCAACACGCGTGCTCGAAAGGATAATCAAATAGACTTATATGTGGCATTGTCGCCTTGGCCATATAAGCAAGAAACGCATGTCCGAATTACACCGATGTGGAATTCGAATCGCTTGAATTGGATTCATACGATACATAATCATGCTTAAAAGGCAAGATGACTAAGTTACCTTTTACCGAAAAGGTGAACGAGTGGGAGAGTTACTAGGTCTAATACATACTGGTGTATGTGGACCTATGTCAACTCAAGCATTAGGAGGCTATAGCTACTTCATTACCTTCACCGATGATCACTCACGGTTTGGGTATGTGTTCTTGATGAAACACAAGTCTGAAGCCTTGAAAGGTTCAAAGAATTCAGAAATGAAGTAGAGAAACAACATGACAAGAGTATTAAAATACTTCGATCGGATCGAGGTGGTGAATACTTAAGTCAAGAGTTTCTTGATTATCTAAGAGACAATGGCATATTGTCTCAATGGACTCCACCCTATACACCACAGCATAATGGTGTATCTGAGAGGCGTAACCGGACCTTGTTGGACATGGTCAGGTCAATGATGAATCATGCAACTCTTCCCAAGTCCTTTTGGGGTTATGCACTCGCATAAATTGTTTACTTGTTAAATGTAATGCCTACCAAGGTAGTCTCAACTACTCCATATGAGATATGGAATAGTAAGAAACCTCATGTATCTTACTTGAAGATATGGGGTTGTCCTGCTTATGTGAAGCGGACAGTATCAGATAAATTGGATGCTAAGTCTGATAAATGTCTATTTATTGGATACCCTAAGGAAACAAGGGGTTACCAATTCTATCATCCTGTGGAACAAAAGGTGTTTGTTTCAAGGCATGCTGTGTTTCTAGAGAAAGAGTTTCTCTTGCAAGAAAATAGTGGGAGTGTCGTCGAGCTTGAGGAGGCTCGAGAGACTCAAATAGACATTGATGAGATACCTAGTGAAGCACAACAGCCGACAACTCATAGTGATGAGCAATCGACTGGACCTATTGTAACACCACATCTTCGTAGATCTGGTAGAACACGCAATATTCCTGAGAGATATGGATTTCTTGTAAGTGAATCGAACGACGTGTTACTCATTGATGATGAGGAGCCTACCAGTTATGAAGAAGTGCTGACAAGTTCAGAAAGGGATAAGTGGCTTGGTGCCATGAAGTCGGAAATGGATTCCATGTATGAAAACCAAGTTTGGAACTTGGTTGACCCACCTGAAGGGATAAAGCCTATAGGGTGCAAGTGGGTTTTCAAGAAGAAAACCGACATGGATGGTAATGTGATTACCTATAAGGCTAGATTGGTGGCGAAAGGATATCATCAAAAACAAGGTGTTGATTATGACGAAACCTATTCGCCTGTAGCTATGCTTAAATCCATTCGGATGCTCCTGGCCATAGCGGCTCATTATGATTATGAGATATGGCAGATGGATGTGAAAACAGCTTTCCTTAATGGAAACCTGCTCGAGGACGTGTATATGATACAGCCTGAGGGTTTCACATCGGTTGATAAAACCAAGGTATGCAAATTGCGACGATCCATTTATGGATTGAAGCAAGCATCCAGGAGTTGGAATATCCGTTTTGATGAGACAATCAAAAAGTTTGATTTCTCACAAAATCCAGACGAACCTTGTGTGTACAAGAAGGTTAGTGGGAGTGCAGTCGTATTCCTAGTATTGTATGTCGATGACATACTACTATAGGAAACGATGTTTCAATCTTACACCTGCTGAAGGTTTGGTTATCCAAGACATTCTCCATGAAAGACTGGGAGAAGCAACCTACATCCTCGGATTAAGATCTATAGAGATAGATCAAACTTGCTTGGTCTTTCGCAGCCTACATATATAGACCGAAAAGCAAAGAGGTTTAGCATGTCAATCCAAGAAAGGTTTCCTACCCATCGTGCATGGGTACACCTTCAAGTCTATGTGTCCGCCGCACGTAAGACGAGAGGATTTGCATGAGTAAGATTCCCTATGCATCCGCAATAGGATCTATCATGTATGCTATGTTATGTACGAGGCCCGATGTATCGTGATGCTCGAGTGTCACGAGCAGATACCACCTCCGATCCAGAATGGATCATTGGGTGATCGTTAAGACGATCCTAAGTACTTGAGAAGAACTAAGGATGTGTTCCTAATATATGGAGAAGGGGACATGGTGATACGTGGGTATACGGATGCGACTTCGCATGCACAAGGATGATTCTAGGTCTCATGCGGATCGTGTTCACCTTGAATGGGGCGCAGATGAGTTGGAAAAGTTCCAAACAAGAGATCAGAGCGGATTCTTCCACTAATACATTGCGGCTAAGCAAAGGAAGCGGTTTGGATCAAAAGTTCGCTCATGAACTTGGTGTGATTCCGCCATTGTTGAAGCAATCTTGGTCTCTGCGACAACAATGGAGCAATTGCACGAAAGAGCCAAGGTCTCATCAACGATCCAAACATGTGCTTCACGCTATCATCTTATCGAGAGATCATCGTAGGGAACGAAATACAAATCGAGAAAAATCCCACCGAAGGAACTTAGCGGATCCTTTGACTAAAGCATTACCTCAAAGTAAGTTTGAGGGTCATGTTAGAGCTTATGGTATTGGATACCGTAGCGATTGGCATTAGGCCAAGTGGGAGTCCGTTAGTAATATATGAGAGATGTCCTAAGGCAATCGCCTTATGTATGAACCATTTATATGATAAATGAAGATTCACTATTTGAGTATACATGTTTTATGTATTTGATTGGATCTTAAACTCATTTATAAATGCCCACGATACGATTCACAAAGATGAGAGAATTTGTGATTGGATCACAACTAGTGAGTATCTCTACATGTGTAATTGTGATGTATCTAATTATCCCTAGTCGATGAATTGATGGATTTGGACACCATCAATTATGGCCGAGACTAGCACGAGGTATACTCCTTGGTGTATCCAAGCACCGATTCTCACCGGGCCGAGACATTGTGATGTCCGGAGTTAATCGTGGATGCTAGTTATGGTAACTAGTTCATTGGAGTGACCAGCCGTAAGACTTCATATGGTTCTCTGCATATAGAGATATGTCAATGAAGTTCTTACTGTGGCTTAAGTGCGATGTTCCTTTGACTTGCGGTATTCAAGTCATCTTGATCATGGAGACTTATGCTTTGACATCTTAAGCAAACATCTCCGAGGAGATGTGGACCCGGATGATTGGGTATAAGTCAAGTGATCAAGGTGTTTGAATAGCCTATAAAGGATTAACCACTCCTTGCAGGAGATGTATACCCATGGCCTCTCTGCGTCATTGTTACTAAAGTCTTTGGCAAAGCATTACATGTTTAGAAGTAAAGTACTCTTGATACATGTGGAGTAACTAGAATCCGTGGGGCGAGAAATGATACTTGGGCTAGGTGTGGCGTGAGTCGACCTAGTGAGGTGACACAATAGACCATGTCATCACGAACCAAGTGGGTATAAGATGAGTGAAGGGAATGGGGCCGCGATTCATTCGAGCTCTTGAAGGGTTTGAAATAGTTACGGATCAGACCGTTGATCTTTTGGTTAATTGGGGATCATGATGTACTACTAGGTGCCACTCATGATCGTTCTATAATTAATGGTTAATTATAGGCGGCCAACATAAGCCGAGAACCTATTTGGTCACCACGCTGTGAGTGTAATCCAAAGGATTTAAAGCGAGCTTGAGAATGAGATTCTCGGACCGAGAGAAACTATGTTTGGTTGGACCAAACATAAGCGACATGAAATTGTTTGATCGCAATGGAAGCGTGGATGGGCGTGTCTTATGAAGACATAATGGATGGACCAAAATGGTTTGGTTCTAATCCAATGGATGAGAATAAACCAAAGGGTTTGGTTTATATTAAACGAATGAACCAAAGGTTGGTTCGGTTCGTTTTAACTTAAAATAAACCATCATGGTTTGGTTTATTTTAACTTATCTTAATGGAACGAGTTAACGGGCTTTATGGATATGATCCATTAACCATTAAGAGAATTAGTTCTCTATAAAAGTGGGCTTAAACCTAATCCAAAACCTAATCTATTTTGGCGCCCAACATAGTTGCCGCCCACCTCCTTGGTGATTTGGCGCCCAACTACAAGGCCGCCCCGGCTTTGTGCCGCCGTCCAAGACCCTTGCGGCGTCAAGCTCCAGCGGTGAACCTCCGGCGACCCTCCGGTGATCTCCTATAGGTTCGGCATCAAGGTGAGCTTTTTCTCTCCTTGTTTTGGCGGCGCCTACTCCTCCACCAAGCTGTCCAGTTTTCTGGACAGCTTCTCCTCCTCGTCGGGCGTCGTTTGGGCGGCGGTTGAGTGCTCCGACAGCGGCTAACTTACGAGGATTTGATCTCCGGTAATCCTCTGAGTGGAGGGCGAAGGATTCGTCAAGCGGTTGTGAATACCTCTCGGAGAAGCGAGTTTTGAGAACTTCGTTTTAGGATCGAATTTGGATTCGGATCGTGATCATCTCTCGATCCGCGTCGTCTTCAACACGAGGCTAGTAACCCGTCACGAAGGCGAAGCTCGTGACTTAGCGAAGTCATCCCGAGGAGCTCGGCGTGGATACGGATAGAGACGATTCTTACGAGGATCGTTCCGGTTGATGCCGTTCCCGCTACACGTCATACGGAAGGTATAACGTAGTTTAATTTCCTTTTATTGCAAATTTTAATTTACGGTTATGTCTACACTTGTTGTAATAGCATGCGTGTGTTGTGTGTGTTGTAATAAATATAGATTTATTAATTTTAATTGCTTCCGCTGTGCTCATGTTTACGAAACATGATCGAACACACACACGCCGTGGTGCCGGAATCCCAACATCCATTAGGGATTGTATGCCTGTGTATGGTTTTATGGATGGTCGATTGTATATCGCTATTGACTAGAGGTCTTAGCGTGGTTGACGGTCAGATGAGTATGACTCTTTATGCGATAGAGAGAGTCTTATGGATTGTAGTCCTTGCATAGTTGACTTTTAGTTGACCAGGACTCCCCGTGGGATGGGGAGTGTCGCGAGGATACATGTATGGAGCTATGCATCATCACATTGCATGCATGCTATTGACTGGGTCTCCCTTGTGGATTGAGACAAGTCGTCAGTCATCCTGCCTCCCCGGCCACTCGGGGTAGTAGTACTTGAGGTTGAGGCGAGCATTGGATGTGCCGCTCGACCACTAGGGATGGTAGTAGGAGATCACTTTGCCACTGAGTGGTGTTAGCACTCTCCACTATAGGCGGTGGTTGTGTGAGTCTGTTGTCTGTGTGCAGCGTTTGTCTACTCATGGGTAGGGACACGTGGCTTGCGGCGAGGGCCCCTAGGAGTAGTTAGCTTTTACGCTTATACACTACTCGGTCATACTACCCAACTTCGGCCACTCGAGAGTGGTGGCGGTGAGTCGGGCTAGTTGTCATTTATCGTGCCACCACAGCCACTCTGAATTCGTGGTTGGGCCAGGGTCCATGACGATGACCATGCATATGCATTGCTGATATATATGTATGCATGTATTTGATATATGTTTTACATATGCCTGTGAGATGCTGCATTTGATTGAGCTATGATTGTTGCACATGCTTGTACATCATGATACATGCCATTTGCATTGTTATTTACTGCTATGTGTTGAGCATGATACATGCATTGATTCAGACTATTATATGCATTTGATTAGCATCATGTCATTGTGTGGTACAGACCTGGTTGTTATTACAGGTGATCATATACTGTTCATATGTCTGAGTATTGGTCAGGTATGGGATTGACTTGATACATTATATGGGTTATGTTATTGTATATCTGTCAGGATGATATAGCTTATGGTGTTGCAGACCGTCGGGTACGTTGGTACATTACTTTATGTTTAGTTGATCAGTTTAGTATATACATTACGTATGACTTTACTGTAGTTACTTGTTATTAGAGTTGGATAGGACTGTAAGTCTATTGGACTCATGCTGTATACCTGTAGATCTTCACATGTATACTTGTAGATTTCTTTACCCTATATGTTCATGCACTTTCTATATATTACCCCTGAGTTTATACTCACCACCCCTAGACCCTGGGTTTTCTGTCGCCCAGATAACAAGTAGAAGATTCCTTGGACGTTTGGAGCACCGCCAGCTGATCCCATCTCACACTGAACATTTGGGGTTTTCCACGTATTTGCTTTCGCTGTTATTTTGTATTATGGCCATGTATAATCAGTGTTGTATCTGGCTGTGGATTTGTACGTTGTTGTGTGTAGTATGTTAGAGTCGCACCGGTGCGCACCTTTTGTGTTATTGTGGATATATTGTTTGGTATTGTCCATTTATATATTGTTGTTGTGGGCCTACGGGCCTTGTATTAACCCGATATGTTGCCACGTACAGGGGAGATGCCGTCCGTTTGCTTTTCGGCACGGCATACTCTCGGGGCGTGACAATTTTATTGGTATTAGAGCCCTAGGTTGCGAAGTCCATTTTCGGATTTGATTTCGTTCGGACATCGAGTTTTGCTTTACTCGGTTTTGGTTTGTGAGTTACGGGATCGGTATTGCGGACATCTCAGAGCTACAAGGATTAAGGTATGTTAGCATTGTTATTACATATCCTTACATTGGCTATGCATTTAGTTGCTTATAACGATTGCATGACTTGTAGTATGTTAATCGGTATTAAATGTGCGTGGTTTGAGTTGACCACGAGCGATATGTTGAGGTTATTAGACATGTACACGCTTCTCGAAGGTAATTACCTTTGAGAGCCGATCTGAGTCGGATAGCGGAGATTAGGTAGTCATATCTCTTGTGGAGATCAAGGATTACGGTCCTAAGATTTTCACTAATTATGTTAGTCAGATCATTACCTATTGGGTAATGGAAAAGCGAGCATACTATTGCTGATGCAGATAGTAGAAAATTAGGGGATGATATTCATAGGGATTTTGATCCCTGAATTGGTCGTTCTAGGTTGTATAACGTCGAGGGTACTTTGAGTATTTAACTCGTATTATACAGAGGAAGCTAAGTTAGCTGCATACCATTATCCGGATCTAGCCGGTACTTGGTGGAAGAGATAGGAAATAACCTTCGGGAAATCACACATCACTTGGCCCGCGGTGTAGTGATGTTGTGAGAGGCATTTTCCCATGTGATTTTTGACTCATCGTCGGGAATTCTTGAGCTTCAGTTGGGTGATCGTTTGGTGAAAGTACCATGCGAGTCGTTAGACTCGTGAGGTTCTGACCCTAATAGCTCGAGAATGTGATTAGGTTGGTTTTGGCCACCCACAGGTTATCGGTTGACATCTTTATCAGGATGTTTGGATCTCCTACCAGATCCTACTGGAAGTGTATAGACCGAGTCATGTGTATAGAAATGACTCCGTAGTAAGTGTTTTAAAGAGTTGGAGATTTGATAAGCAGATATTGCGAGTCAAATTATTGGAATTAGAAGTCTCCGAATGTTGGACAAAAAGGAGCAAGATTTGAGTTATGAGTCATGAGCTACTATTGGAGAGTTTTTCGATCATAGAAGACCGATTGCAGATTGTCGACTTCTCATGTTTATCAATGAACTCGGAGGAAAGACTCAGAAAGAGATTATGTGTGTGCGGATGGTTCACGAGAGACATAGTCGATTATCCGATGGACCATTGTATCTGTTTCTACTATAAGCAGTCGGTATCTATGAGAAGAGTGTATTTTGAAGACTCAGTTGAAGACTATGGATGATGCTTTCGAGCGGACGATCCACAACCTCGAAAGCCGAGATTATTACAGAAGATTAGGTTATCACATCAGCAGCGATCTACTACCCCAGATATAGTTGGAGTTCTTTGATACTTTCATCCGGAAGAAGTAAGTTACTCGTGATATCGGTAGAAGACATCTCGAAGACTTGACGTGACAACAAATTACCTTCGACGCGACAACAACTATTACCTTCCCAGGCGTAGTTATGATTTGTTCAGAGGAGAGAGAGTATACAACGATGGTCATATCTATGCAGTATTCTCCAGTTGCAGCTATACCTTTCACAGAGATGGAGCGTGCTATGATGTTGACAATTCTTCAGTATTTTACAGCCGGATGTGTATCTTTTGCCAGTACAACAGTGGTTATCATCTCCGTGCAGTTGTTTCAGTTGTACCTCTGTTCCAGCAGTTGATTTCAGTTCCTCCATAATAGTCTTTGCATCTACATGAGCTCAGCCGTCCAGAACAGATGTTGGACAAGTTTACATGATTACTCGAGAAAAAGTATAGAAGACCGAAGGATTGATCCTTCGGGGTATTACTTTAGATTATCCTATTTGCGGATATATCGAGAGATACTAGTAATTTATAGGTATATTTGTCTAGAACATTCTTTGATAAGGGTTCGAAGGGTTCCTATCGACTTGTGGGTTCGTGATTTTTCTCTACCGTTAGGTGAGATGTTGATCGACAACCAAGAAGTCAAGGGATACCCTTGGCCTTTGCTAGACATACCTCCACTATAGACATATCCTTACGGATAGTTGGATTGTTGGAGCATTAGTATACTAGGACTCTCGGATATATGTATAATCCGAGAGTATTCGGATGTAGTTACGGATGAACTCTCGGGCTGGTCACTGCATGGGCAAGTGGAATATGCGATTGAGGTGATTTCGGGAATAGTCCTGATATTGGGGACCTCATACCAGGAGATGATTTTATGGGTATCAGTGTTGCTAAACACTATGAGAGATTTATCTGCCTCAGTGTTTCTCCTTGAGAAGACTTGTAACTCTTTGTTAGAAGAGAGTCATACCTTGAGGTTATGCATCGATTATCGATGATTGGAATGCAGTAATTGGGAATGAGTATCATTCGTGGTGGATAGAGGATCTGTTTAGATCAGCTAAATGACACCTGTGTATACCCTAGGGTTGGTCTACGACTGGATGTTTGATATTGTAGTGACTTAGTGTCATACAATTATCATTGTCGGTGTGATGATTGAGCTATCTGTAGCTTAGAGTAATAAAAAGGATACAGGTGTGTAGAAGATGACATTTCATACTTGGTATGAATTTTAGGAGATGTTGATAATGTTGTTAGACTTATCGACGATTTAGTCGTTCATGAATTTGAGGAATCAAGTACTCTTGGAGTATTTGAGATCGATTGTCATCATATATGTGGAGGATATATATTTATGGATATATTCCCAATCTTGAGGGAAGTTGTGGTTTCCCTAGATTGATTTGGTATTTACCATAGATGAGGATAGGATGTTTTAGCGATACTATACTGTCGACTTGTGGGACCAAGAATGTGATGGCAATCACCTGGTCGGAAGTTTGTGAAGCTAGGTTTCAAGGCCTAGACGGTGGCCGACTTTTGTGTAAGTGTTAATTAATCTGTCCGATATGGATTGAAGGGTATTGTACGCAGAGGCATCATTGTAGGGATTAGGAGCGATTCCGATGCAGTTGAATGAGACGTATATTATGTGTATGCTGGTTGAGAAACTAGCGAGATTAATCATTATAGTCTTCTAGTTACTTTCAGTTCTGGGTGACAGAACGAATTTTGGACATTAGATTAATTTCTCTTGTGAGAATAAATCTCCGTCTTTGGGAAGGATAGTGGTTCCCAGAGTTGCATTCGATTTAGGAAGAGTTGTTCAGAAGACTCTTCATTCGAGAGTGATGATTTATTCGGAGTGTATCCGAAAATAGTGAGTATTGAGATGTTCATGTTGGTGGAACGATATATGGGACATGATTGATTTCGTAATTTGATGTTGGGTATTGCCAACAAGCAAAGGTGTAATATTGTGATCGGTAGGGTTTCGTACCGTGATGAAGTGAGAGCCTAGTATGTTAGACTGTGTTGGGAGATTATCTAGAATTCGGAAAGGACTTGATCGGATTTCGATAGTAGATGATCGATTAGCTAGGTCTGCTTATTTTCTTTTGAGCCGTAAGATGGACTCCGTTGGATTGCTTGATGGAGTTATATCCATGGAGTATCCTTGGGTATCATTTCTGATAGTGATTCATGATTCACCTTACGATTCTGGCAAAGTCTCCCACCGGTTATGGATATAGAGCTCCACTTTGGTACAGTTATTGACCTCTTAATAGGTTGATAGAGAGTGTATATAAGAGCTGGAATGTAATATTCGAGCTCAGTACCCCACTTAGTTACTTGAGGTGTGACTTTTTTCCGGATACTTGAGATGGTTGTTGTGACATCTCGTACTCGTACATGAGTCGGAAATTTGGGGACCAAATTTTTATAAGTGGGGGAGAATGTAAAATACGAAAAAAAAAATTATTATTATGGATTAACCCCTTTAATTAATTGGGTTTAATTAGTTTATTGGGCTGAATCTATTGGGTTGAGCCCATTGGGCTGAGTTCATTTGGTATTATTTGATTTAATAAGGGATGGATTAAATGTTAATTAGGTTAGATCTAGGTTAAACCTAAGCTAGCTCAACCGAATCGGCCTTAAAAACCCGAACCCGTTCTTTTTCCCTTTCCTACTTGATTTCCATTTTCCGTCGCCGATTCATCTCATTTCCCGTTCAATCGCGATTCCTCTTTTTCTTCATCACCATCATTTCTCCCGATTCGAGCAGCTCCCCATCGCGATCTTCACCGCGTTCGATCGCAGCCCTCCGTCGCCAGCTGAGCTTGACTCAGTGGTCACCAGCCACGAGCTCTCCTTGTCGCCTCTAGTCGTGCGCAGGCCTCTTTCCACTCGTCGATCGCCGCAAGGCCTCCAACCGATGCGCAGCTGCCTTTTCATTGTCGAAGCCTAGCTTGTTGTCGCCACGCTGCGCTCGCGTGAGGATGATCCGCCATCGCCGACGCTTGAGATCACTGTCGCCTTTTTCCTCCCGATCATCATCTCTCGGCCGATTTCTTCCTCTCCTCCACGCTTCTGCCGGATCGTGCCGATGTTTTTCGTCGTCTACATCCTCGTGTTGCGAGATAGCCACATGACGGCCAGCTCGTAGTTACTCAAATCGGTCGCCGGTCGATTTCTTTCTTCCTGGTAGACGATCTTTCGATCGCTGAGAGCTTAACCTCGCCGGAGCAACCCGCTGATGCTGCTGTGCCCTAGCCATTGCCTGCATCGTCGTGGTCGATTCGGATCGTCACTGGGGATAGCTGGCAGTCTCACAATGGGTCGCTGCGAGATGGGATTGCCGTCGATGTCCTTGTTCATGAGTCCATCCCTGATTTTGCATCCCGGTGATCAGAATGTCGCTGGTTTTTCCTGGTAGCATTTCATTGGCTTCCTATTTTGCTCAATTTAGTTTCGATTCACGGTGGATGATGGAAATGAGGGAAGGTAAGCTACTGCTATAGCTTAGATTTAGAGAGTTATTCGATTGTTAACGTTGATTTAGTTGATTTTGGTGGATGTTGCTGTAGGTGTGTTGATGGTGTTGTGTTGTGATCTATATGTAATTGGGAAGGATGCCATCTGTCCAGCTTGTTAGGAGCTGAAAGGTTCAAAGGTAAATATGAGCTCATGGTAGCTCATAAACTGGTTTCTATATACAGAGGACAGGATGGGAAGCAACTACAGGCTGGTGTCATCGATTTGGAAACTAGGTAAGTTTCAATTTGGATTCAATTAATTGTACCATATAAGAGTTATCTACATGATTGATTAATTAGAGTGAATCTATGATAACTGTCTAGACTTAATCTGGGTAATCATGTGAAAATAATAGATGGTGAGGAAGTGTATGAGTTTACACTACTATGAGATTTGGTTAATCAAATCAGGGATTAAGATTAAGTTAGATACCTACCGATTGTTTATATTCGTGTTTGGTTATACTCTGTGTTATTTACAGGATCTTGATTTGAGATAGATTTGCAGAAGTGAAGACGACTGGTGGTTCACATATCAGGTGGGTAATATCTACCTGGTCCGGTAGTTTTGATCAATTCCAGTGCATGATCTTGGATATATATGTTTATACCTGTTTACCTTAAATCCACTCATGTTAATCATATGCTTGTACTGCCTTGACCTTTGAGATATAAACTCTGGTACTTCATTGATTATCTAGCTCGGATAGAAACTATAAACCCTATTATGTATTAGCTGATAGATGTTCAGTAAGTACATGTGGTTAGGGTTATCTTTGTGACTTCAGATTGGTTTACTGTATTACATCACTAGGGTTAGGTGATGGATTGGATTATGGAGTCGATTGTTATATCATACTCGTATTAGTGGTGCATCTATGGTGGATCTAGTTGTCTATGCATAGATAGGTGTGTGGTTGTCAGTATGTGACCATGGACTAGAAGTCCTAGTGTGATGGTATATCCATTAGGGATTGTATGCTTGTGTATGGTTTTATGGATGGTCGATTGTATATCACTATTGACTAGAGGTCTTAGCGTGGTTATTGTCGGATGAGTATGACTCTTTTATGCGATAGAGAGTCTTATGGATTGTAGTCCTTGCATAGTTGACTTTTAGTTGACCGGGACTCCCGTGGGATAGGAGTGTCGAGGATACATGTATGGAGCTATGCATCATCACATTGCGTGCATGTTGTTGACTGGGTCTCCCTTGTGGATTGAGACAAGTTGTCAGTCATCCTGCCTCCCCGGCCACTCGGGGTAGTGGTAGCAGGGTTGAGGGCAGAGCATTGGATGTGCCGCGCTCGACCACTAGGGATGGTGGTAGTGAGATCGCGCTTGCAGTGGTGTTAGCACTCGCCCACTATAGGCAGTGGTTGTGTGAGTCTTTGTTGTCCTGTGTCGGCGTTGTCTACTCATGGGTAGGGGCACGTGGCTTGCGTGAGGGCCCCTAGGAGTAGTTAGCTTTTTGCGCTTATACACTACTCGGTCATACTACCCAACTCGTCCACTCGAGTGGTGGCGGTGAGTCGGGCTAGTTGTCATTTGTCGTGCCACCACAGCCACTCTGGGGGGTCGTGGTTGGGAGTCATGACATGACCATGCATATGCATTGCTGATATATATGTATGCATGTATTTGATATATGTTTTACATATGCCTGTGAGATGCTGCATTTGATTGAGCTATGATTGTTGCACATGCTTGTACATCATGATACATGCCATTTGCATTGTTATTTACTGCTATGTGTTGAGCATGATACATGCATTGATTCAGACTATTATATGCATTTGATTAGCATCATGTCATTGTGTGGTACGACGGACACAGTTGTTAGTACAGTAATCATATATCATTCATATGTTGTAGTATTGGTCGGTATGGGATTGACACATGCGATTATATGGGTTATGTTATTGTAAATCTGTCAGGATGATATAGCTTATGGTGTTGCAGACCGTCAGGTACGTTGGTACATTACTTTATGTTCAGTTGATCAGTTTAGTATATACATTGCGTATGACTTTACTGTAGTTACTTGTTATTAGAGTTGGATAGGACTGTATGTCTATTGGACTCATCTTTGTATACTGTAGATCTTCACATGTATACTTGTAGATTTCTTTACCTATATGTTCATGCACTTTCTATATATTACCCCAGTTTATACTCACCACCCCTTGGACCACAGGTTTTTACATGCGATAACAGGTAGAAGATTCCTTGGACGTTTGATGCACCGCCAGCTGATCTCATCTCACACCGAACATTTGGGGTTTTCCACGTATTTTCTTCCGCTGTTATTTTGTATTGTGGCCATGTATAATCAGTGTTGTATCTTTTGTGGATTTATGCGTTATTGCTGTGGTGGCGCTCCCGCGTGCGTGGTCGATGGCGCGCTGCGTGCATGACGATCGCGTGTGGCCTAGCGATAGCGATAAGTATATGTCACTTGTCACGCGAGGTCGCGTGCCCTCGTGGCCCCGCGTGCGTGCCTGCGTGTCCTCGCTCCGGATGCGTTAAGTGCCTCGCTCGCGTCAAGCTTATGTACTTGTTGCGCATTCGCGTGCTTGGGTTAATCATGATTTGATCATTAATTCAAATATATATATATATATATATATATATATATATATATATATATATATAATACTGTGTCGTAATCTAAATACAATATTTTTTTCATAGGTTGTCCTACTTTGAAGGTGTTCGTCAAGTGTTCATTTCTAGCCGTGAGCTCATCCGTACGTTGTTTCCATTTGGACAAGTACACGTAAAAATAGTGTTTATAACATTAATTATAGTATTATTAATTATGTTATAATTTTTATTCTTAATGTTTGATTTTAAGTAATTTAATTACTGTTAATAGATCATAATTGTTTGAAATTATATTATAATTTGCAATTAAATATCACACAAAATCATATTTAGTATTAGAAAATTTTAATTAATGTTGAGTATAAATTTATGGTTAGATTGATATATATATATGGATGAAGTTAATTTGGAAGAAATTAAAATTAATCATTGATATAATTTTGAAAACAGGATCGAGGAGAGAGAACGAAGTTGGATGTATAAAAAGAATTTACCCGAACATCGTGGTTTAACTAATAAATTTATAATCGAGTTGGAACAGTTTTTGAGATTTGTTAATAATAATGTTGAGTTTATGGATGAGAATAAATTAAGGTGTCCATGCAAAAAATATCATCATGGTAAAATTTTTCAATGTGATAAAGTTCGAGAACATCTTTGTAGATTTGGTTTTACGCCAAATTATTATAATTGGACTTGTCATGGTGAACCATTTATATCCGATGAAGAGGTTGGACAAAACATACAAAGGACAGTTAGTGGAGAGCAAGTATATTGCGATGTATAATAATTAGTTGGAGGAGGTAGAAATTACTGGTGGTAATGAAAATGTGTACAATGAGCCATATATAAAATTTCAAGAAGTATTGAGTGTAGGGGATCGATTGGCCGGATAGAGGGGGGTGAATAGCCTTTATCGTAGACGGTGGAAGTCGTTCGTTTGTTGCTCGTCTACAAACAACGTTAGCGCAAGTAGAATATACTAATACATAACAATAAAGATAAGTAATTCTAATACTAACAATACATCGATAGCTAATCACGATTCAGGACACTCTTTACCAAAACCCTTTGCACCGCTAGGTGGTCTCGAATCACTTCTTTTACAGGATACACAGTCACTCACTCACTTAAGTATATAATAACATAGAGGATGTAGAAGAAATCTAAAGCACTCAGGAGAGTTCATAGCCCTCCCCTTCCGGGACATTTCTCATCCTTGATCCACCTTTGAGTTTCTTAGGTCGCTCCCTCGAGATCTTGGCCTATCACGTCTTTCAGCACTATTCTTTGTGTCTGAAAGTCTACTTTAATGCTTATCGATGTTTCGTTCGGCGGTCCTCGGATGCTCTAAGTGAGGCAGAAAGTCATCCTTCCGGTCGACAAGGAGTCATGAAGGTGAAACTACTTATCTCATGTCGAATTCTAAGTTCGCAGAACTCCGCACATTATCAAATCCAAGCATCTAAGTTGCCTTTGCCATACACTCAGAAACCTATCTGGTTATTCACTAACAATCTCCCCTGATGTGTGGCAATCCTAAGTTAGAGTGCTTTATAAATAAAAATATCGAGTGAAAGCATGTAAATAAACATGATTATCAATCTCCTCCTTAATACATGAAACTCATCTACAAATTCCTCACTTAAACATATATATTTCCTTTCTTTTTCGCCAAAATATTAGACAAAGTTTATATAAGCATGGCATCAAGTCTAGAGAAGAAAAAAAACAAAACATGCCTTAAAATCGGATAAAAGAAGTTATTGGGCATGTTACCAGTCAATCAGTCGACTGGTTCAGACTACCAGTCGATTGGCACTCTGATTTCGAATTTTTTTTATTTTCAGGTTGAATTTCAAAAATACGTTAAAAATTCTATAAAATTCAAAAAATCATGAAATTTGGGGAACACATTTCTTTTTAGATTCTTTAACAGTGAAAAATAGTTTTCCATAAAAAATCATTATATTTTCAAAGATTTGCCAAAAATCCAAAAGCTTCAAAAACAACTAGGTTTTTTTTATCAAGTTTGTATAAATTTTTGCACCTAGTTTTGCTTTGAATTGTTTCAAAACATGAACCCACAGATTTTAAAGTAAGAAATTGTTTTGAAAACATATGAAATATCCAACCATGATCTTTGGGCAATATGTCTATGAATTAAACATAAGTCTTCCCCATAATTGGTCTATTATTGCTATTTTGATACTTTAAATGACCATCTAAATGCCATAGGCATTAGTGGACCATTAGTATCATCCTTTCATCTCACCCATGCTAAGTTTTCAATCAAGGTAGCCTATGGTGAGTGTGAGATGTATCCTAAAAGTATATATACTTAACCATTAATTTCATGCATTTCTACCCATGGTTAAGTATCATCCTAACATCCCACATGATCATAAAGACATATATGTATTGATTCCACATTATGATCATTAAACAAATGTATTCATCAATTTATAATCATGCATTAGGTATGAATTATAATAAATAATTCAAGTATTATCAAAAGCATGATTTAAACCCTATTGCCCATAAATATATATTAAATGTCAAGATCATAAATCATGATTGCAAACATATATAACAATTATATTAACTATCATGATTTAAGCATTATTATCAATTTATGGGCACATTATCATCACCCAACACTATACTAAAAATGAGTGTCAAATAACACTAAGTGTTGAGCATGATTTAAACTATTTATGGGTGCATTATCATACCCAACACTATTTCTAAAATTAAGTCCCACCATCCTAAGTCAACCAAAAATATGATATAGGTAAAATTCTTATGGTTGACTATCCTAGGGTTTTCCTAACCCTTAAGGATGGATTTAGGAACCCAAAACAAATTCTTTCCTATAGGGTTCACTAAAAATTCCTTAGGGATCCATTTTCTAGCTATTGTTTCCTTTTTATCTTGACCCCTAGCAATTAAACATTTATAGGTCTTTTCATTTTTATTTTCCTTATATCCTAGGCCTTTCTTATTGAAGCTTGCCCTTTGGCTCCCTATAATCATGTTAAGGGTGTTGGAGCCTATGGTGAATTTTTCTAGGGCCTTGGTTAAATGATCTACTTTCTCTCTTAAAGCCCTATTTTCCTCAATGCATGCATCATTAACATCAAAGGCATATAAAGATCATGTGAGCATGCATCATCATTGTTATCATTTAAACATGCTTGTTCTAATTTATTTTCTAAGGCCTTAATTTGATCTAGCATGCTTTTATTCTTTTTCTTAGCCTTAAATAAGTCCTTAGTAAGGCTAGAAATCATGGAAACTATTTTATTAGGTGAGAGATTCGTTACCATAGTTTCCATGTCCTCTTCCTCCGATTCCGATGATGATGAGGATGAAGCTCCCCCTTCACTTGAGCTCTCTTCACTTGAGCTTCTTTCTTCTTTCTCGAAGGAGGAGGTGTCTAGGTCATCAAACGCTATCAAAGCAAGGTTGGTGACAAAAGCATTCTCCTCTTCCAATGATGATGATGATGAAGAGGGCCATCCCAAGTTCTTGCTTTTAGTGCCTTGGCCTTCCCCTTTTCCTTGGCCTTCTTCTCTTCTTCCTTCTTCTTGCTCCCCTTTTTCTTCTTTTCTTCTTTCTTCTTCCTCTCTTCTTTGCTCTTGTTCAAGAGGGGACAATTATCCCTTATGTGTCCCTCTCTTTGGCAATTATAGCAAATTACCTTCCCCCTTGGTCTTCTCCTCCTATCATTAGATTTATTAAATTTAAAATTTTTCAAAGCACGTCTTACCTTCCTTAAGATGTAAGCTTCTTCCGTGATATCCATGGAGGAGGAGGAGGATGCTTCATCGGAGGAGGAGGGAGTCTCCATCTTCTTCCCTTTGTTGGCTAATAGTGCCACTCCCCTTGATGGTTGAAACCTTGGCTCTTCTACTACTCCTTCGAGCCTTGTTTCGTGGAGCTCCATGGTTGAGAAAAATGTTGGATCGAGCGGATCACTAGAGGGAGGGTGAATAGCGATAAAACTTTTTCTTCGAATTCGTTCGATAGACAATTAAACGCAGCGGAAAGATAAATGAATAAATAAACAAGACAAATGGATTTTTTACTTGGTTCGTAGCCTTCGGCTACTTCTCCAAGGCCCTAACGGTCCTAGACCGTGTACGGAGGGCAATTCACTAAAACACTCCTCCTCGTTGGAGGTAGGAGTTAGACGATTACAAAAACCTTCGAAAGCAAAAGATAGAGAGACAAACCCTCTCTTTTATTAATGTAAAATGCAACGATAGAAAACCTCGATTAACAAAAAGAATTGCAATATTAATGAAACGACAAAGTAAGATTATACCAACAACTAGGGAATAGAAATTAAGCTAGGGTTGTTGGTGTTTCGACAGCACTTCGTCGTTGTAGAGTCGTCGGAGAGTTGCAGCGTTGTGGAGGCTTTAGGGCACTTAGGATTGATGAAATGGTGAGAAATGGGCCTTCTTTTATAGCCCTAGAAGTCCCCTCCTCGAGCACATCAAGATCCTACATCAATGGCCACCTCACCCTTAAAGAAAGGGATGAGTTTTGACTCATCTCGAAGTTGATCCTTGACCAGCGGTTGAACTGATTTCTTGGCTGGTTGAATTGATGGCTCAGTAGTTGACTGGCCAGTTGAATTGATGTCCAACAGTAGACTGGCCGGTTGAACTGATGGCTAGAATTTTTGACTAAAATAAAGAGTTAGCTCGAAATATAAGTGAATTTGACGGCCACTTGTCATCCGATCTCAACATAGACCTTCCATGGGAAGTCTTGGTCGGATCATCGCCTAAGGATGTCCCCGTATGGAGGACTCGACCTTACTTACGCTCACTCACACGAGCTTACCTCGATACTTACTGTGTCTCTTTCACTTTCGGCCTTCCACTCGATTCCTTCGGCTCCCTCCGAAGTCACTCGAGTGTCGCCCGACCACCGCGGCTTCCTCCGGGTGTCGCTAACCTTCAGCTCCAGCTTTAGCACTTTTCTGCACACTCGATTCAGCTCGTGAGATAATGATATATCCTTGACTTTGTGTCTTTTGTCATAATCAAAATACAAGTTCGAATTAGGTGCCCCTGCACCAACAATCTCCCCCTTTTTGATCCTATGGCAAATTTACACAAAGTTAAGGGAAAATATAAAGCAGAAAATGAGTAAGATAAATATTACGCTCATTTGTAGTGAACTCCCTCCTAACCTTCGGCGAGTTTTAAAACAAAAGATTAATTTTCAAAAATTTAAATTTTGTTCTCCCCCTTAACTTATGCTCTTCTCCCCCTTTTGCCATGAATAAAAAAAGCTATGGGGTTTTTTTTATAGAGAAGATAGCATGCATAAAGATTATCTAACATGAGTGCAAGCATGTGTCTTGATTTAATTTGGTTCGAGGTATAACCCTCTGCACCAACAATGTAAGTTTTTTGGAAACTAAGTTTGATTTTCAAAATACTTATAAAATTAGCTTTGAGTTCCACAATACTTATACGCTAATAACTTTTGAAAATATATAACCCTTAGGGTTAGTTTGCTCTCCCCCTTAATCAAATATATAAGGTATAGAAGAGTTAGGGGGCGCTAAACATTGACCTAGAAGGTTGTATATTTAGAATTTTGTCCGAGTATAAATAAACGTTTAAGCTCAATAGTTTGAAAAATAGATAGCATTTTTAAAAAGATTATGTAAATTGAAATTGTTCCTTATTCATCTCACCCATTCTAAGTGTCTTAGAATTGGTTCACCTTATATGTTGTGTGAGATGATTCCAATTTTATCTTGATTAAGTTTTAATGATTTGAAACTGGTCAACCTTGTGTTAGATTCAAATTTGATCCCAAACTCATCAAGTCACCTTTTCAAGATCTTAGCTTCCAGGTCGTGGCGAGGCACAGGGGCCTTCTTTGATCGGAAAAACGACCACTTCCTTAGACAAAGCTAATTTCGAGAAAATAGTAACTTGACTCACCTAAGACCACTTCCTGGTCTAACTAGTCTAGGATACGGCGAGGTAGCTTCAGCTAGTTCCACTCGGTCAAGTGAACCGAACTAGATACACCTTATCTAGCTCGAATGCACGAGACTCCATTTTCCTAGCATACTATCATCTCGTCGCGTCCTGGTACTATGTTATCAAGCATTGATGAGTTATAATCTTATCTAACCATTCTAAAGAAAATAAGAGGTTTAGGTTACCGGATATACTATTTTGGTATTAGCTCCCCCTGGATCATTTAACCAGTATGGTCTGGTCAAGTAATGAACTTGATTCTGGGGAATCCAAAACCTATTGGTCCTTATATGTGAGTTTAATAAGGTTTTCGGGACCCACGCTTGGACTCGATGATGACTACGGTTTACGATAGACATGTAAGATCTATTCGTAGTCTTTGAGCTATATCCAAGTCCGGCTCTATTATACACGGCTCTCTGAGTTCCAAGAAGTCGGTTAAGATTCTTAGACCCCATCGAGAACTTGTTCAACCGAGCTTTGAGCTCTTGGACTCATCCTTTCAAGAGAGAGTTCTCTTCTTCGAGTTTTTCAACTCGAGTTGAGTCCTCCTTTTGAACTCGACTAGTCGAAGAGTTTAGGGGTGTCTCTTGTTTGAGGGTTTCAACCTCCTCAACCAAGGACTCGACCCTAGACTCGGATTTAGCTAATTTTCTAGTTAGCAATTTAATTGTACTATAAAGCGTATGAATTAGTGACCGGCTAACCTTAATTTTCTCTTTTGGTCCGTCTTTGTGTTGCTTCTCGAAGTAGTCCTCGAGTTCAGAGTCGGTGTTGCAATTGGATTCAGATTTGGACTCTGACTCGGACTCTTCGGGTCTTGCTGTAAGATACGAAAAAAAAAAATTTTGATTAACCCTCTAATTAAATTGAGTTTAATTAGTGGGTTAATTGGAACTAATTAGTGGTTGGGTTAGCTTCGGGTCAACATTGGACTAGCTTGGATTGAACCTAGGCTAGCTTAACCCAAAGAGATTGGTTCTTAAAGGCTGAACTCGACCGTTTGCGCATTTCCCATTTCTTCCTCTGCGATTTCTTCCCTTCACCTCGATTTCCTTCTCAAATCATGATCTCTTCTCTCCCTCTGTTTTTCCTTTCGCCGCAGCTCTCTCCTCTTCACCGGCACCTCCCTATCACTGCGGCGTGTGGGTGGAGCGTTGGCTGTGAGCAGGATCGTCGTAGTTTCTTCTCTCAGTAGATCGATGTGAGCCAGCGCCGTCGGATCAGATCTCCTCTCTTCCGATTCAGTCACTGTGAGTTAGAGCCGCTATCGACCTCCCATCTACCGTCGTCGACCACTTATTCGAGAGGCCAACTCGACGGTGTCTTCATCGGTGAAGCTCAGATCAGTCGCCACCCTTTTTCGTCGCATCACGAGGATCGTCCAGCCGTCGCTTGAGCTCAACTTGTCGTTGCTATCTTCTGCAGTTTCGTCGCTACCAAAGATCTCCAATTGAATAATCGCACAATCATCGCCTACCTCTCCATTCGATCACCTTCGGTCAGTGTCATCTTCTTGTGATGCCGATGTCCACGGTGAGTTGGCAGTGCTGCTTGATTTCCATCGATCTCCAATTGCTTGCTGGTAAATCTTGTTTGTCTATTGTGGTTGTGGATTGTTGATGAGAATGCAGATCAACCTCTTCCCTGGCTGCCAAATCTCCTTGAGGCACCTTAGATTGGAGATAGGGCATCGCTTCCCTCTTCGCATCCTCACCGGGAATAGCTCTGCAGTCAACTGCCTTTGGCTGAACGTTGCCGGAGCTAGGGGGTCAGGGGGTGGTTCTATCTGGTCTCTGATCATGAGCTGTGCTTCACGACCTCTGTCGATGTTAGGGCAGTAACGATTGAAGTTGGGTTGCCCGGTGAGTAGAGCAAATCAGAGAAGGGGGACTGGTGATATTGATTGCGCCAGAGGTTGGTGTGGGTTGCGTTGTGAGGAAGGTTGTGTATTTTGTTCACAGCAGTTGATGAGGATGAGTTATTGTTGTTCACAGTATCATTAAACTTGGATAACTCTGTTTGCAACATAGCTTGGATTTTCCAGCAGCAATTGGGGTCACTGAGCTGTTTTCCCTATGGTGTGATCCGATCGGTGTGTGAGACTGAAGGTAAGCTTTGATTCTGAATGTTATGTTATAGGTTATGTTATAGCTGTGTAACAAATGTACAGGGCTTTGATTTAGGATTGTCTTGTGGACGTGAGGATAAATGATGTTTTCAGAGGAGTCTTCGTATCAGGTGGGTAATATCTACCTGGTCCAGTAGTTTTGATCAAATTCTAGTGCATGAATTTGGATATATGTTTATACTTGTTTACCTTAAATCCACTCTTATTTAATCATATGCTTGTACTGCCTTTGACCTTTGAGATATTGCTGTTATTTCATTGATTATCTATCACGGATAGGAACTATAAACCCTATTATGTGTTAGCCGATGGATGTTCAGTAAGTATAGCTGATTAGGGTTATCCTTGTGATCTCAGATTGGATTACTGTGTTACATCACTAGGGTTAGGTGATGGTTTGGGTTATGAAGTCGATTGTTGTATCGTTCACATGTTAGTTGTGCATCTATGGTGGATCTAGTTGTCCGTGCATAGATAAATGTGTGTGGTTGTCAGTATGTGGTTATGGACTAGAGGTCCTAGCATGATTGTATATCCATTATGGATCGTATATCTGTGTATGATTATATGGATGGTCGATAGTATCTCGCTACTGACTAGAGGTCTTAGCGTGGTTGACTGTCAGATGAGTATGACTCTTTGTACGATAGAGAGAGTCTTATGGATTGTAGTCCTTGCATAGTTGACTTTTGGTTGACTAGGACTCCCCGTGAGATAGGAAGTGTTGCGAGGATACTTGTGTGGGGCTATGCATCATTACATTTGCATGCATGTTGTTGACTGGGTCTCCCTTGTGGTTGAGATGGGTCATCAGTCATCCTGCCTCCCCGGCCACTCAGGGTAATGGTAGCAGGGTTGAGGGCAGAGTATTGGATGTGTCGCGCTCGGCCACTATGGATGGTGGTAGCTGGAGATGCGCACCAAGCCACTGTGCAGAGTGGTGTTAGCACTCACCCACTATAGACGGTGGTTGTGTGACGTGTAGTTGTCCTGTGTGCGAAGCTCGTCTACTCATGGGTAGTGATGGAGCGAACAGCAGCAAGGACCCCTGGGGAGTAGTTAGCTTTTTACGCTTATATACTACTCATTCATACTACCCAACTCGGTCACTCGAGAGTGGTGGCGGCTAGAGTCAGGATAGTAGTCATGTCGTGCCACCCGGGCCATACTGGGGTCGTGGTTGGCGGGTCCGCAGACATGGCCATGCATATGCATTGCTGATATATATGTATGCATGTATTCGATATATGTTTTACATATGCCTGTGAGATGCTGCATTTGTTTGCTGCACATGTTTGTACATCATGATACATGTCATTTGCATATTATATATTGCCGTGTATTGAGCATGATATATGTGTTGGTCCAGACTGTTGTATGCGTTTGATTAGCATCATGTCATAGTGTGGTATGGACCGGGATGTTATTACATGTGATTATATACTATTCATATGTCTGAGTGTTGGTCAGGTATGTGATTGACTTTACACATTATATGGGTTATGTTATTATATATCTGTTCAGGATGATACCATATGGTGTTGCAGACCATCAGGTACGTTGGTACATTACTTCATGTTCAGTTGATCAGTTTAGTATATACATTGAGTATGACTATACTGTGGTTACTTGTTATCAGATTTGGATAGGACTGTATGTCTATTGGACTCATGTTGTATACCTGTAGATCTTCACATGTATACTTATAGATTTCTATATTCTTATATGTTGTTCATGCACTTTCTACATATTACCCCTGAGTTTATACTCACCACCCCTGGACCCTGGGTTTCCTGTCGCCCAGATAACAGGTAGAAGATTCCTTGGACGTTCGGAGCTCCGCCAGCTGATCCCATCTCACACGTATTTGCTTCCACTGTTGTTTTGTATTATGGCCATGTATAATCAGTGTTATATTTGGCTGTTGGTTTGTATGTTGTTTTTGTGTAGTGTGTTAGAGTCGCACCGGTGCACACCTTTTGTGTTGTTGTGGATGTATTGTTTGGTATTGTCCATATATATGTCATGTTGTTGTGGGCTTACAAGCCTTGTATTAACCCGATATGTTGCCACGTATAGGGGAGATGTTGTCCGTTTACTTTTCGGCACGGCATACTCTCGAGGCATGACACTTGCCATGCATGCTATGCCGACACCTTCTTCGTTGTCCCATGTTGCATGAAAAGCCTTCTTTTGATTTGATTTGAATTGTGCCCTCTTTTGGTTCTTTAGTAGCCTCCTTTCCCTCCAAATGATCTTCCGTACTACGTTTACTATTGCTTCCACCTCTTCGGATTCGGACTCTAATTCGTCTTCGGGTTCGAGTCCATCTTCTTGCCTGGTAGGTGGCTTGCTTCTTTGTCCTGCAAGTAGAGCAATACCTCTCTCGGCCCGGACCACGTTAGTCTGCTCGTGAAGTTCAAACTCGGAAAATAACTCGTCTAACCTAAGCTTCGAAAGGTCCTTAGAGACCTTGTAGGCATCGACCATGGATGCCCACAAGGTAGTCCTAGGAAATGAATTAAGAACGTACCTTAGGAGGTCGCGGTTTTCGACCTTGTGTCCGATAGTGTGTAGGCCGTTGACAATGTCCTGGACGCGGGCGTGTAGTTGCGTCGCCGTCTCTTGTTCCTGCATCTTAAGGTTATACAACTTATTGAAAAGAATGTCACGTTTACATACCTTAGCATCAGACGTTCCTTCGTGTAGCTCGATTAATTTGTTCCACAGGTCCTTTGCGCTGATGAAGGGTCCGATGCAATTGAGCTCCTCTTTGGACAGACCGCACTGCAACATTTGGGTCGCCTTTGCATCGGCTTCGATTTGCCTCTTGGTTGCATTGGTCCACTTGTTGAAATCCAAGGGCTCGCCTTGATCATTGGTGGGTAGAGCAAAGCCGGTTTGGATGATTATCCAAGTCTCGACTTGTGTTTTTAGAAAACACTCCATCCGACCTTTCCAATAACAGAAATCATCTCCGTTATAGAACGGAGGTCGGATGGTGTTGTACCCCTCAATGTGGGCATTTGGAAGGAAAACCTTGCACACAAAATAATAAAAAAACACGAAAGAGGTTCCAAGACTTTGCCTTGGATTAGCAATGTAGGAAATGAAAAGAAACAAAAGGAATATATGAGAAATAACCAACTAAAATCAAAGATGAGCACTTACAACCTTCGATGTCCCCGAAAGGGTACTAAACGTCGATTTTTGGGGATGAAGACAGCTTGTTACAAGAGTAAACCCCTGGTAAGAAGTTTAGATCTCTCAGAGAGCTTCGTTTTGGTAGGTAGCCCGTTTCGTGGGTCAACTTGTACGAAAAGTTATGCCCGTTTTACCGTCGGCTACTCCAAAAGTGAATACTTGCAAAACAAAACCAAAAGAAAAGTACCAAGACTTCGTCTTGGATTAGTAGTGCGGGAGAAAATTTAAACGAATGAAAAAAGATCTGTAAAATTCAAAAACAAATCTGCTAGATTGGTGGTTTCACCAAATCTTAGCGCCCCCGACTCTGATACCAATTGTTGGATCGAGCGGATCGCTAGAGGGGGGTGAATAGTGATAAAAAAATTTCTTCGAATTCGTTCGATAGACAATTAAATGCAGCGGAAAGATAAATGAATAAATAAACAAGACAAATGGATTTTTTACTTGTTTCGTAGCCTTCGGCTACTACTCCAAGGCCCTAACGGTCCTAGACCGTGTACGGAGGGCAATTCACTAAAACACTCCTCCTTGTTGGAGGTAGGAGTTAGACGATTACAAAAAACCTTCGAAAGCAAAAGATAAAGAGACAAACCCTCTCTTCTATTAATGTAAAATGCAACGATAGAAAACCTCGATTAACAAAAAGAATTGCAATATTAACGAAACGACAAAGTAAGATTATACCAACAACTAGGGAATAGAAATTAAGCTAGGGTTGTTGGTGTTTCGACAGCACTTTGTCGTTGTAGAGTCATCGGAGAGTCGCAGCGTTGTGGAGGCTTTAGGGCACTTAGGATTGATGAAATGGTGAGAAATGGGCCTTCTTTTATAGCCCTAGAACCGACCCGATTCGTCCAAGGAGAATCACTCCTTTGTCAAATCCACTAGATCTCTCCTTTTCACCAAGCTAGGTGGAGGTAACCTCTTTTACACAAGAATCACTCCTCTTACAATATAATGTAAATAAGCTTAAGTAAGAGGATGGAAAACATGTTGGGCACTTTGGAGGAGTTTAGAGCATGAACATTAGCCTCCCAAAGCCCCTCACATCTTCTTTTTATAGAAGAAGAGGGTTTTTTCCCGTTGACACAAGATTAGTCGATTGATGCCCCGATCAGTCGACTGATCTTCTAGTCGTTGCCCAATAACGACTGCTTTCCATGTTGGATTTCACCTAACGGCTCCTACATCAGTCGACTGATCTCACCATCAGTCGACTGATGGAGCTATCAGTCGAGTGACGGAAGCGAGCACTCCATTCTTTGCCCGAAACCCTTGCGACCAGTCGACTGATGCCTTCATCAGTCGACTGGTGGTCTCGCAGTCGACTGCAAATCCATGGCAGTCCACTGTTGGCACATGAACCAGACTCGAACACTAGTCGAGTCACATTCGACTTAGAGTAGTCGACTACCATAACATGGTAGTCGACTGATGTCAGGAAATCCCATCCGACACTTAGCCAATTGGCCAAGTTCCACCTAAGCACACTTCCCCTTCCCGGGTTACATTTGCTCACTCTCATCCCTTGGAGTCCCTCGCCTTTGAAGTTGTCTTCGTCCGGCCACGTCCCTCGGATGCGTCAAGCGCACGGCTCTGCAGTGCCATCCTTCACGTCTAGCCCTAAAGTCTACTTCCTCCGGCTTCACTCCAATGCTCCTCATCCGGCGGTCCCTCGGATGCTCCAAGCGCACGGCTTCCGCAAAGTCATCCTTCACCGACTCATAGACTGAGTCATGAGAGGTGAAACTCGTCAATGCTCCATGTGCGAATTACTAAGTCCTGTAAGGCTCCAACGCACATATCAAATCCAAATATCCTAACTTAAACCCTTTGCCACACACATCAAAACCATATCACAGGTTGATTGCACTAACATTGAGAGTTGCAGATGAACTCGTGTGGTCCGATTGTGACAGTCACATAAAATTATCTCTCACTGTAAGATTGTTGAATGTTAAAGTTGAGCATAATGTGTCTGAAGAATGTTTTAATGATTTTGTTTAAGTTATTAGAGAAGTATTGTCGCGTGATCACATAATGCCGAATGATTTTTACAGTATGAAAAAACTTGTGAAAGATTTAGGTCTTCCGGTGCAAAGAATTAATGTTTTAATAAATGGTTGCATGCTATATTGGGGAGATAATACAGATTTAGAGACTTGCAAATTCTGTAGTCAATGCAGGTACAAGAGTACCACGAGATCAAATTGTAATAAGCGATTAAAATCATTCAGACAAATGTTCTATTTGCCTTTAACTCCTAGATTGCAAAGGATTTATGCTTCGAAGGTGACTGCTGAACACATGACTTGGCATGCAAATCATGAAATAGAGAATGGGCTAATGTGTCATCCATCTGATGCAGAGGTGTGGAAAAATTTTGATCGAACATATCCTGAGTTTGCAAATGAGACCCAAAACATCAGGTTGGGGCTATGTGCTGATGGATTTGCTCCATTTGGCAAATCAGGAAGAACATATTCTTGTTGGCCAATTATAGTAACTCCGTACAATCTTCCTCCTGGTATGTGTATGAAAACACCTTATATGTTTTTAACATTGATTGTGTCTGTCCCTCATAATCCGAAGAATTTAATAGATGTTTATATGCAACTGTTGATTGTCAAGTTGATCCAACTATGGGACGTGGGTGTTTCCACATATGATGTCCATACTAATCAGCTGTTCACAATGAGAGTTGTACTTCTTTGGACCATAAAAGATTTTCCTACTTATGGGATGTTATCGGGCTGGAGTACTGCAGGGATTTTAAGATGTCCAATATGTATGGAGAGATCAAAGTCATTCAGATTGAAACACAAAAAGAAACCGAGTTATTTTGATTGTCATAGACAATTTTTACCGCTAAATCATAAATTCAGAAGAAATAAAAAAGAATTTACTAATAATAGAATTGAAAGAACACCTCCATCATAGAGATTCATCAGTCAAATTTTATGGCAAAGAGTGTTTAACTTTCCATCTATTATTGAAGACCAAATGTTACAACATATGACTATGGAATTACGCATAAATGGACATAACAGAGTATCTTTTGGGATTTACCGTATTGGCAGAGTAATTTGATTCGTCACAATCTTGATTTAATGCATATTGAGAAGAATGTTTTTGAAAATATGATAAATACGGTGATGGATATAACTGGAAAAACAAAAGACAATCTGAATACAAGAAAAGGTTTACGTCTCATATGTAAACGACCCACCCTTGATGTTGATGCAAATAGTAGGGGACCAAAACCAAAAGCAGTTTATACATTGAATAAGGATCAATAACGGATTGTTTTTGAATGGTTGAAATCATTGAGATTTCCTGATGGTTATGTCTCAAATCTTGGTAGATGCGTTTATTTGAAGGAATGCAAATTTATGGGTTTTAAAAGTCATGACTGTCATATATTCATGGAAAGATTAATTCCTATTGCTTTGAAGGAACTGTTACCAAATTTTGTGTGGGGTGTAATTACGGAATTAAGCATTTTCTTTCATGATATCTGCTCGACAGTACTGAGTCATTCACACATGGAGACATTAGAGAGAGACATTCTGATTATTATGTGTAACTTAGAAAGGATATTTCCACCGACATTTTTTGATTCAATGGAACATCTTTTGGTTCACTTACCATATGAGGCTAAAGTTGGAGGTCCTGTTCAATTTCGATGGATGTATCCGTTTGAAAGGTGAATTTTTTTTAACTTTTTTCTCATTGTTATTTCATTTGGTCAAATTTAGTCTAATTTTTTTGCTAATAAATTTTATTGTATTACTCTTAGATTCCTCTATCACTTGAAAAAAAAGTGAAAAATAAGGCTCATGTTGAAGCTTCTATTGTTAATGCATATATTGTGGAGGAAGTTACAACTTTTGCATCATATTACTTTGAACCTCATGTTCAATGCAAGAGTCGGAAAGCAGGAAGAAACGATGAGGGTCCCGTTGATCCAAATTTGAGGGCATTCTCAATTTTTAATTACCTTGTTCGACCAAGTGGATCTTGTACAAGTAGATACTTAACTGGTCCGGAGTGGTGAGCAGCCCATACATATATTTTATTGAACTGTCAAGAAGTAACGTCTTATTTTGAGTAAGTATATAATAGTTATATTAAACATTTCATATATCATAAAATATTGTTCATGTTTTATTTAATTATATTGTAGGATTTTTCAAACTCTATATTCAGAGCTTCCGGAGCATGAGTTTAATAATTTCTGTGATGAAGAATTTGCACAATGGTTCAAAAATTATGTAAGTAGTATATGATAGTAAATTTGATAAATCTTGTCTAATGACACATATTTATTTACTTTAGGTTCTTGATAATCACGGTCACATTGAGCAAGACCTAATAAAACATCTATCATGGGGTCCAAATTCAATGGTTAAAACTTGGCCGACATATTTCATAAACGGATATAATTTTCATACTCAAACTTATGGAACTGGGAAAACTACAATGAATAGTGGAGTTTGTGTTCAGTCATCTATTGATGGGGGTGCAAGGAATGAATTTTACGATTTACTAGATGAAATTTTAGAGGTAGCGTATCCAGGCTCAGATTTGCGAGTTATTTTATTTATGTGTCATTGGTTTGACCCTATCAAAGGCATGAGGGTGCATCCACAGTTTAATTTGGTTGAAATTAACTACAAAAAAAATATAAAAGAGATACGAACCATTTGTATTAGCACAACAAGCGATTCAAGTATTTTATGCTTCATATTCTAGTCTGAGACGAGACAAAAGTGATTGGCGGGCAGTTTGTAAAACAAAAGCACGTAATAAAATTGAGGAATATTGGGAAGACATAGCATATCACCAAGATGAAGTTGTCAATACATTTCATATCGAAGAGTATATATTTCAACGTTACGAGATCCCAACAGCATAGTAATAGACGTTGATGCAAGTGAACTGAATGAGTATGAAGATGAAGATTTCAATGATGAGGATGAGGATGACGATGACGATGACGATCACAATCACGATGAAGATGATGATCACAATCACGATGACGATGACGATGACGATGATGATTAGATGCATTACCAGGCCAAAAAAATTATTACAGACTTCGATTTCTAATTATTGGTAATTTACCTTTTATTGAGTACCAATTATGTTTTAATTCACTGTGTTATTCGAAATTCCATATATTTGATATACTAATGAACTTTTTTTTATTTAGGGTCATCCAGTTGCTATGAATATGGTAATATTTTCATATTTTTCCTATTGATAATTCGATATGCAACTGTATTTTTTTCCTATAATATTCTTCTAATAATCATGATTATTAGTTTCGACGTGGCAGTCATAGACGTAGTAGTGATGGAAGATCACAGTCTTCCTCTGCTTCAGCACCCGCACATTCTGATGCTCTTGTAAGAAATGTGCCCTCCACCTCTTCCCCAGTTGCAGGATTCTCTGATTCTCAGCATATACCTGCTAATATGTCTTCCTCGATACAACAATCACTTGTGGAGAGGGAAGATACAAGAGAGCTTATATCTCCATGCGGAGATTCGTAAGTATTCAAGTTTTAGAATATCTATATTTAATTTTTAATACAATATGTTTTTTTATAAGTATATAACGGGGTTTGTTTTTGGTTTATGTTAGATTTACAAATTCTATACATGTTATTTATGAGGTCAATAAAATAGTGAATAACCATTGGGGCGGCGCTTCTATGATTTATACAAGCACGCCGGAAGAAATTAAAGTTCTGTGGTGGAATGAGTTCAAGGTAACTTATTTCAATCATTTAGTATATGAAATTGTAGTTAATATAATCAATTTTTATTTTTCTCTACTGCAGTGGGTATTTATTTGGGAGGAGAGTCAAACACTAGAGATTAGGAGGATTTTTAAGGAAAAGTGTGGTGATCATATTAGAAACATACTAAATCATGTCAAAACTAGAAATAAGAAACCGCACTGTATAACCGAGGAGAATTGGAATAAAATTGTTACGCATTGGGGATCTGATGAAAGTAAGCGGAGGAGTGAACAGAATAAGCAAAATCAGAATTATAACCCGGTTATATGTCCGCATATGCGCGGGAGGATCCATAAATATCGATGAGCATAGACATCGATTGGTGAGTATTTTCAATTTATGATTTTGTAATCTAATACTCACTAATTTATAAATATTAACTATTTAATTTGTTTAGGCCAAGGAGATGGGAACTAAGTCATTATTTATTGACACTTTCACTCGTACATTCCAAAAAAAGGATAAAACATGGAGTGGGGAAAGAGCTAGAACAATAAAGGTGTGTAATTGTAAAAATTTAATTTCTTATGTTACTATTTATATTTTTTTTCTTTCACAATAGGAGAAATACGATGAACTTTCACAAAGAAATTCAGGTGCAAGTGATGATGGAGTCGAATCGGAGCTATTTGTTAGCAATATAAATTTATGGCTCGAAGCATCTGAAAGACCAAAAAGTGGAAGAATACTTGGACTCGGCTCTTTGAGCCGATCCTATAGAGTCCCTAGTGCTTCTTCTTCATCCTCTCCAACATCAAAAGCCCAAGTAATTTGATTAACCGAAGAGGTTAATCATTTGAGAGAGTTACTAGTGCAGAAGGAAACTGAATCGAGAGAGAACACTCAGAAAGTTCAAGACTTAAATGAAAAGATGAACGAATTTCAAAGGCAACAAATGTTTATTATGCAACATCTTCAGTTAACGTCTAGCTCAAATCAACTTCCTCCTTCCGCTCGCTCCTCCTCACTTTGATTCGCCATGGAGACAATGATGATGTATTTTTTGATGACGATGGTGATGATGGTGGTTATCTTTGACTATATTTGTGAAAGTTTAATTGTTAGCTACTTGACTTATGACATATACAATATTTATATTTTTATAAGTTTGTTGTATTTAAATGTTACCTGATGATAATGGTACGGTAGACCTTTGGATGTATTTGTTATATGTATAAATTTGTTTGATGTCCATATTAATGTTTGTTGTATAATTTTATTAATATTGTTGTGTGTTTATTGTAAAATAGGAAAAAAAGATTAATTTAAAATATATTTTTTTTCATTTTTCTCCAGATTTGCAACGAAAATACAATTATCGTTGCAAAATTATATGTATCAGTCGACTGATGTAAACATTCAGTCAACTGATACTTGAGAAACTACGCAATCCAAAATTATTTTGGGCATCAGTCGACTGGTAAACATTATCAGGCGACTGATGTATCAGAGCGTAGCTTTATAGAACGCCAGTCGATACCGTGGCCAATGACCGACTACTCACTTGGCAATCGACTGATGGATATGATCAATCGACTGTCATACTGTAGCAATTCACAGAATGTCTGGTAGCCGACTGATACGTCCAACTGGTCGCACTATCAGTCGACTGATAGTGAAATTTTTTGCGACGAATTTTTCTTTTCATCGCCAAATTTGCAAAGAAAAAAAAATTCGTCGCCAAATTTAATTTTATTTGTTAATCCCGTCCATCAGATTTTGGCGACGAATATTTTTTTCGTTGCAAATTCTGCGACGAAAAAAATATTTCGTCGCAAAATTTGTGATGAAAAAAATATTCATCGCCAAATTTCATTATATTGGGTGGAGATGCATGCAAGAGTTTTGCGACGAATAAATATTTCGTCGCAAATTCTGCAATGAAAAAATTTATTCGTCGCTAATTTAGTGTCGAAAGTATAATTCCCGAATTCGGCGACGAAAAGTATTATTTGTCGCAAAAATTTGCGACAAATCTTCTTTTCGTCGCCGAATTGGCGACGAAACATTTATTCGTTGCAAAATTTGGCGACGAATTTTGTAACGAAAAAAATTATTCGTTGCAATTTGGCGATGAATTTTATTTTTTCGTTGCAAAATTTAGCGGCGAATTATTTGCAACGAAAAATTTTTCGTTGAAAAAAATTTTGCAACGAATTTTTTTGCAAATTTCGTTGCAAATTTCGTCGCCAAAAACCATTATTTTTGTAGTGAGTGTTCAAGCATGTAAGTGAGCGAATACTCGGGCGTTCAACGTGTAGTTCCCCGGCTCAGGAGGTTGTTGGACTGTAGAAAAGCTCCAGAATAGTTACTTGGGAAGAGACAATAACTTGGGTAGAACCTATATCACTCGGGAAAGTCAACCGTAAAAATTTCGGATACCATCATTTAGCTTGACCCACATTCTAGCAATATCAACATGTTTAGAAATAACTTGATTGCGTTATATATTAGATGACCTAAAGATCCCTCAAATAACTCTTATATCATTGTTATGTGATGATCAAATAAGTTTGCACATTACAGCGAATCGAATTTGTCTATCATGGTCCCCACGGGGATAGCGTAGTGGCTAAGACACAGCGAAACTTGCGGATAAGGCAAAGATCGAGTCCGGAGGAGGTCTAAAGTCCTTTCTTTGGATTCAGATGACCCTCACGTGTCTTGGCCACCACGTCAAAGCACATATGACCCTCCGTGATTTATCTCCTTTACAATGGTCGTGAGATAAACCGGTGAGGATCGTTAGATTGAGAGATTCCAATCTTTTACAAAATTTGTCTATCATGAATGCATAAAGTATATTGAAATTGACTATCATGTAATATGAGAAATATATATATATATATATATATATATATATATATATATATTTCGCCACGCTAATTGAGCAATCATCCGCGCCCGTCATGCGGCGCATCGAGTCACCTCCGCGCCGCCGCTCCGCCGCCGGACTTGGCGCGATCGGCCTTGTCGCCGGTCGAGACTCGAGGCTGGGATTCGGCCGCGATTGGCCGAATCCGACGCGGCGATGGCGCGAGCGGGCCGAATCGCAGCGATCGGCCGAGAATCGCGGCGGAATCCGACCGGAAGGATCACCGTGTTGGCGGTCCTTCCTCCGGTTCCGCCGCGATTCGCCGGAATCCGCCGATCGTCGGCAGCGGGTCGCGCCATCGCCGTGAATTCGTCGGACTCGCCGAATCGCGGTCGAATCCGTGGCCGAGTCCCTCCGAACGTCGCGACTGGCGATCGATCGCGCAGTCGGCGTCGGACGTGGCGGCAGCGGTGATTCGGTCGCGCGATGATTGATGGAAAACTCTATATATATATATATATATATATATATATATATATATATATATATATATATATATATATATATATATATATATATATATATATATATATATATATATATATATATATATATATATATATATATATATACTAGAATGATTAGATCTTCCTTTATACATTCGCACTCACAGTGTCTAATATATTTATGAAGATCTTAAGAAAGGATTAATTTATAAATTTACGCAACAAATTAAGCCTTTATGACATTCACTCTTCAATTGAGGGGAAGTATTAGAAAATATTCAACATTAATCTTTTTCATTTTTTAATATTAATTAAATTTTTTATTTTTATTTATTAAATTTTATAAAAAGAAGATTATATACTTAAATCTAAACTTATATGTATATATATTGAACAATGTTAAAGGAATAAACATATTAATTCCCTCGCAAATTTCTGCCTCGGAATCAATTTCTTCGTTTCCCACGTATCTCTCTGCCGAGGCGTTGGTGCAATGGCTCAGAGCTGGAAAAATAATAATAATAACTGGAATTTGAAAAAGAAAAAAAAAATCCGTCTGACCTCAATTGTCATCCTGCCTGCATATAGCTTCCAAGCAGCAGCGAAAAGGAACTTTACTGGACTCGAAGCTAAAAAAGACAAACCTGACAACGTTCTATAGCTAAGCTAAGCATGCATTCAGAGAGCATCACATTGCTTGATCAATCCTTTCTTTTCTTTTAACGCGTTAATGCAGTGAGGAAGACAAGACAACAAAAAGGTCGTTTCGGCTAAGCCAACAGTCGAAAGCAATCATGCCATGACTCTGCTTAGCAGGCATGAATCCACGTTTGTATGTGCATAGATTGACTGCCTGCCTTATATATGAACACAGAAGAAGTTTACTAGGAACTTAATGGGAAAGTTCATACATTAATTAAAGATCTAAGCTGCCAAGAAAGTAACTTGGCTGGTCCTGCTTCCACAAAATTTTCCTTCTCTACTACAATTGAAATGTGTATCTTTCACACCTCACTTTTACTCCTTTCCTCTGTCGCGCCAACACCAAGGAAATCAAAGAAGGGTATCCTGATCTTCTCTCTTCCGTCATCTGCTTCCCCTTGTGGCCAGGCATTGCTCCTGTGGAAGGTCACTGCGCCAGCAGCAGAAACCTCTGCAGTTGAGTAACTGGCGTGCTCCATCTCCATGGGGGCAACTCCGGAGACATTTAACCCTGCGGTAAAACAACAACAGCAAAGACCTCACGCACAGCATTGCTGCAGCAATTGTCCCCACAAAACGAGCACCGAAAGCAACCCATACCGCTGAAGATATCACAGGGAGGGAAGAGCTGGGCTAGGGAAGGACAACAGGAGACAGGGAAAGTGCTGGGGAAGGAGTTGAGGGAGAGGTCTGTGCAGGTGGAGGCAGACTCGTTTCTGGTGGTGGTGATGGTGGAGTCGCCGCTGCAAGCATTGATGGGCATGCTCAACTCCATTCGGTTGCAGACAATGGCGTGAGGTGGGAGTAGGGGGGAGTCTAAGGAAGAGAGAGCGGACGTCTTCCTCCTTCCGTAGGCAGATTGCTCTCTGTGCTTCCTTGCCATGATCACATGCCAGTGATTCTTCACTGAATTGTCTGTCCTCCCGGGAAAGAGCCTGGCAATCAGTGCCCATTTGTTGCCGTAAAGCCTGTGAGCAGCCAAAAGTCTCTCTTCTTCCTCCTCGGTGAAGACACTTTTGTTGATCCTCGGGTCCAATTGGTTGAACCACCTTAGCCTGCAGCTCTTCCCTGCCCCAAAACAAAGCAGAGAAGAACCATCAAGCCAGAACACACAGACAAAATGTGCAACTAGGAAAGAATATATACTTCTTCCTTTTTATTTTCCTTTCGCTCGACACGATAGTTACCTGATCTTCCTTCTAGCTTCTCGGCAATCAGGTTCCAGTTCTGAGGACCATACTGGGAGACAAGCTCCTTGAGTTTGGCATCCTCAGCTGGCCTCCAGTGACCCCTGACGCAAAGCTTCTGCTGTTGGACGCACTCAAGATTTAAACCGTCATCACCTGTTTGATCAGTTTCCTCGCCTTGGTTGCTGCTCTTCTCGCCCTCATGGCACTCCTTCCCCCCTACAAAACACTGAAATCCCCAAGCTTGTTCACCACTACTTCTACATCCCTTCTCCCTAGAGCTACGGGGAGAAGAAGATCCGATAAACGAAGGCAGCATTGGTCCAGAAAAGAACCCAATGCCACCTATGGGTTTCACCTCACCTGAAGTCATTTCCCTTCTTCAAAAAAGAACCAGAAGAAAAAGGGCGAAAAAAGAATGCAATGAACTACTGTTACTGCTGTCTTCAGATGTCTAGGAAGGAGACCTACACAACATCGACACAAGGAAACCAACTCTTCTCCTGCTCGTTATCTAACACACCACAGCACACCACAGCACACCACACCTGTGAGGCGTCTCCATGCTTGCCTCACTCTGAGACTGATAGCACCGAGGAGGGTGGGGGTGTTGGGGGACGCAAGCACAGGGCGCAAAAGGGAGCCACTCGTGTGGGTTGGGAGTCTGAGTCCTCTCACCATTCTCCTTTATATCGGAGCTGCACACTGTCTCTCTCAGCCTGGGCAAAACCACCAGAACTCCCTTGTCCATTAGCGCGCGCACACAATTCTCGCCAGCGCAGGAAAACAAAAGTTGGATCACTGAAAATTAAGCAAATAATGGGGTGAAAGCTAAGAAGAAAAGAATTGGCGAGAGCTCTCTGCCTATGAATAGAGGAAGTGGTACGATTGCTAGTTGGCCATCTCAATTTTTGTGGTACTTGTACAACTTTAATCACTGTGCACCTTTCCTAACTCGTCCTTCATCATCACTCCTCAAGAACTTTTTCTTCAAGTTCATATTCCTGTTAAGTTTTTGTTTTTAAGATATCTCTTGGAGAAAATGCCAATAATTAATGATGACCACTGATGTTAGTATTCATGTAGATTTTAAAGAGATTTGCCTAAACTCCTTTAGCTATTTAGACTACATGGATTGCTCAGTAAGAACATACTTTAGATATTTAAAAAACGAGTTAACCAATACAATCAAGACGATCTCTTATATATATATATATATATATATATTTGTTGAAGGTTAAACTTTTCTTTTGAAAAAATTATTTTTATTACGTGGAATCCAATGCACAAATGTAGAGATAAAGTATTTGTGGTCGTCTTTAATTAGAGAGAAGTATATTAAGCAACTTAATTCAGTAAAAATGGTGAATCTTTTTTCTTCTCATTAACGAATGATGAGCAAGTATCTTGGGAGGGATAATGGAAAAGAACTTTCATCTAGAAAAGGGAAGACTTCAACAAGAAAAGTCATAAGAAGAAGGACACGAACTAACAAAATGGCAGAGTGATCTTTTCCCTCAAGGAAGAATATCAATTATTTGCCTTGCAATAAGCTTGGTCTCTTATAAAATGAAAATTATGGAGCCAAGCTTAAAAAGAGATGTAGCGGCCAATTATGCAATAGCTAAGATGAACAATAGAGTTCCAAGTGGAGAAGAAGTTGCATGATTTAATCGAGTGATTATGATCCTCATTCTTAGAAGTGTGTATCATATGTCAACTTTTATTCCATGCCTAATGTAGTGGACACGTGAAATTTCTTACAAATGGCGAGGAGATAATGTGGACATTTTTTCTCATAAACAACTGTAGACTTAGTGATGGTCCATAGTCTTTTTTGATCTCTCTCACCAGACGGAAAAGTACATGGGAGGCTATTTGATCTCTTTTTCTCTCAAGACGCAAGGTTCCCTTGCTATATATGCTTGGTGTGTTCTAAGGTCAAACTGCACTGCTGAAGGGCTCTCAATGTCATTATCATTCAATTTTCTTTAGTTGCTAACTCAAGTGATTAGGGGTGTAAATTAGTGGAAGTTAATCCTGTTGATTAGTCATGGTTATTCTGGTAATTCAATGCATGCTTAATACTTAACCATCTTCATTGCTTGATGCGACGGCTCTTCTCTTCGATACTACACAGGTGTTACGGAGGCAGCAGGTGGAGCTAGCTGCTTCCTTCCCACCCTGCCTCGCTTCGGTGTTTTATTCTTTCTTTCTTCCCATGTGTCGCTGCTTCGGATACTGCTGAAGAGGAAGAGGAGTCGTATTTGTCTTCTAAGTTACGGTTTCGTTCATGCATAAGAAGGGAGATGAATTGGAAAGAAAACGGCCGCTACGGCCAGATTCGGAGCGATGTGATGCATGTGCCGGGGTGGATGGGAGTTGAAACGGCCCTGCGCGGTCACCTCGTGACGGACCCGGTTTGATGGGCCTCGTCCGTTACGCATTTGTAGATGCGTTGGTTTGGCTCCTTTTTGGGTACGTGTTTGTCATCTTATCGGGGGGTTTGGATGCTTCTGAAACCGTTTTATGCTTTGCCTGTGAGAGTGGTGACAGGGGAGTGGGCAGTGGTAACATGTGGGTGGAGCCCTGGGGGATTTCGATCGGGGTGACATGTGGAAGATGATCGGAAAATAAAATAGCGAGATGACGTGACAATATTTTTCCTTTATTTTTTTAATTGATGGAGTTCTCTTTTCAGTATGTTAGAATTTCTCCTCTTCCTTAGTTTTTAGAGAGCAGAATTTGTTAGCCTTAGGGAGGTTTGTGAGGATCGTAGTTTGCGAATGAATAGAATGTTAAAGATGAATCGACTTTGCTGATAAAGTCTCTCTGACTCTCAAATCAATGTTCGTCGAAGAGAATGGGAAAGAACACAATAGACGAGAGCAAAGAAAAGAATGAGCGAAGAAGCTCAAGGAAGAAAAATTATCTCATCATACCAAATGTGAAATACATGTATAGAATGTTGATGCAATCGATCTCTAATCAAAATTGATAAAGCTTGAGATAGACTCTAGTTAAGTTTTAACATTTGAACAATATGTGACAATATTTGAATAAGATGTGACTAAGCTCGGTTTGATTGTGATGGAGATTTTCAAAGAGCGAGATTATTAGCGCAATCATCCTTGGATGTAGTTGACCATGATGGATGTAGGATTCAATGGAAGATGATTGAGCGAGAAGTCAAATAAATCAAAGTTGATTGAATACTTGATAAGCAAAAAAATCCAAGTCGATCATGTAGGATCGGACACTTGGCATATAGATGGGAGTTCTAACAAATCGTGGGAGATCAGTGTTAAGTGAGTGGAAAAATTCTAATATGTTAGAAAGGACCAGATGTTAGATAAGTGAAAAATCCTAATAAGTTAGGAAGGATCGGATGTTAGGTGAGTGAAAAAATCTTAATAAGTCATGAAGAATCGGATATTAGATGAGTATAAAAATCCAAATAGGTCAAGAATGTAGGATATTTTGGCATTAGAGAAGTGTTGGAAAGTCAAAGTTGATCGGAAGCTAGTCATGAGAAGCAAAGTCTAAATAGGTTAGAGAGCACCAAATGTTTGATGTCAATGAACCTAGCAAGTCAATGGCGACTAGATAATAGGCGAATAAAGTCCCAACAAATCATGAATGACTGAATGTTGGGCGAGAGAAGTCTTGGTAGGTTGTGATCAATCATATATCAAGTGAAGCGAGAGTTAGCTTTAGTGAAAACTGAAATTGAAGTTTCAATTAATAGATAGGGTTATTAATTGACTAGTAAATCCTAAACCATAAATTCAGGAGTTTGAGCAAGTTTACAGGGGATCTCGAGTATGATTAGTCGATTGATATTACTATAATAGAGCACAGAAGGTTCAAAACTCAACTACAAAACTCATTTGGATAGGCATTAATCGAATGTTACTAATCATCAATCAATTAAGGTTACTGTAGCAAGATACAGAAGGTTCAAAACTCGACTATGACAATCAACTTGATAGGTTCCAGTCGACTGATGCTAATGTGGATAAAGTCGTTAAATTGACAAGTAACATTCAAATCCACAGTGGAGCAGTCGACTGATTGACGGAAATCAACTTGACAATAGTTCTATAAATGAGAGTTTTGAAGTGATTTCAAGATATCAATTCTTGGAGACATTGAAGGGGAATTATTATTACATTCCATATCTTTAAGAGACATTCAAAAGCAATCAAATAGCAAGCAACAAAGATTTGTATAAATTGTTATTTACTTTGCATTTCGATTTCTCTATTATATTTGGTTGTATTTATTTATAAAGAATATGTGTTATAAGTGGTTTCTCCACTTTTAGAAAGTGTTTGAGAATGAGGAAGCATAATGTTGGTAGCTATACTAGGACTAGACCGTGGAGTAGCAACCTAGTATTTCGAATGATGTAAAATCAATGTGTTGTACTTATATTTTTTTGTTCTATGTTTATTTTCATTGCACATTAACATCTTATAAATGAGCACACTGAACAATAATCAAATCACAATCACTATTCACTCCCCCTCTAGTGACATTAAGATTCCAACAAGTGATATCAAAGCAATGTTGCTTGTCATTGGCTAACCACCAACAGAGCACAAAGCTAGAAGTAGAAAATAAAGCTTCAGATTTTTGAAGGGGACAAATGGAGTTCAAAGATGGATTCTAATATGACATTCAATTTCCACCAACCTACGAATTAGGAGGGTTTGTCCAATAGAAGATGAGAAATGAGATGTTTGTTCAAATGGATATCAAAAATTGGTTTGCTCTATCAGAAGTATTTGAGGCTCCAAAAGATAGAAGAAAAGTACCTTTCAAAAGAAGTAAATGGATTAAAGAACAAATCAAGAAATTTGAGGCACATGATAAGGTAATTAAAATTTTGACTAATTTAATACTTAATGTTATTTTATGAAATTTAAGTGATTACAAGGATGTAAGTTAATTACAAGCAAGTTGTCCAAGTTTCATGAAGTGCTCTGATTGACATAAGAGTGAATTTGAGAAAGAAGATTCATCGGCACAAGAACTTGAAGACTCAGAGATTGAGAAGTGCTCAATTTCTAAAATTGAGAAAGATGAGGAAACCTCTCCCTCAAATTGAGAGAGAGGATAGAACAATGACACTAGAATAAGAGAAACCCTCGACATACAAAACTAATGAAGAAAAAGTTCATATTTTCTCTATTACCATGAAAGGTAGCACAATTTCAATTGTAAAAAAATAAGAATCATATAATATGCTATGAGTATAGAGAGAAAGGATATTATAAGAGTAGATGTTCAGAATTAATCAAGAAGAAGATTCAAGTGACACGAAGGGCAAAAGAAAAGTCAAAAGAGATCGGAACCTTAATACACAAAATAAGACACATGTTATATGTTTCTTATGCAACCAAAATGAACACTAGCAAAATCAATGTTAAAGGGGGAATTAACTACTTAAAGACATGGGAGGAAGTTCAAGTTTAGGGGGAGCTTCTAAGACAAGGCATGAGGTATCTTTAATTAATGGAATTGCATTGTATCATGATAAAGAAAAATATTATGATTAAAATGCTAATCATAATGTTAATAAGAAACATGAAAAATTCTAAGGAGAACTTTAGAGTATTTCAAGGTAGACTTAACCTATCTAAAAGTAGAAAGGTTAAGAACAATCTTGGCAATAATCCTAAGAAGATTAAACATATGCTTAGAAAGAAGAATGTCTAACAAAATGAAAAATTAAATATCATGGTTTTAGAGGAAGAAAATCAATTTTTGAAGTCAAGATTCAATAAATTGGATAAAAAACCCTTAGATGGAAAATATATTTAATGGGTTGAAAGGATAAGATCTAGGATTTGATAGGCAAGAACTGCCTAAGGACAAGAAGGATTTGGGATACAAAGTTAAGTCCAAGGAGAGCATGTTAGCATACCATAGAGTTTTATATAACTATGAAACTAGTCCTAAATCTAGGAATGGAGCTAGGTTACAAGGGAGATCATTCCTAGAGTTGACTTTGATGAGATTATGACTAAAGCTTATAAAACAACTAGGAGGGTCATTAAGAAGGTAGCTAAAGAGGTTATCCTATTGAATATCAAAAAAATCCAAAGAGATTCAATAGGTATTAGATTTCTTGGAGTGTGACCCCCTCACACTAAATGAGTATAGGGTATATTAACTTAAACTAGAAAGGCTACCTAACCATAGTAAAGTTGACATTCTAGGGCATTTTTGAGGTATAGTGATACTTTGAAAATGAAATTAGAATTTTAAAATGTGCCAATGGAAACAAAAGTTTAAAATTTAATCATGATTGACACATTATGTTAGGATCAATAGTGTGTCAAATTTGAAATTTAATTCACTCAAGGAAGTTGATCCGTTCTTATGTCAAATTTAATATTTATTATAATTTTTAGATAGTCATGCTTAAATTAAAGACTTAGGTATTTTGTCTATATCATGTTAATCTCATATTTGTCATGCTTTATATATCATATTATATGCTATGATATTATATCATACATGATTACATAGAATCTATTTTTTATATATGATTTTTTATTTTGTCATGTCATGACATATTTATATCATTTAAGATAGACTTTTTTTTTTAAATTATGCATATAATATATGTCATGATCATTTTCATTGTCATTGATTTATTTTCTTACAATTTATAACAAATAACAATATTTGATATCCTAAGTAAGATGATCAAATTAGGAGTGTCTAGATAGAAAATGTATAATTAGGAGTACTAGATAGAAATGTATGATCCATTAGTATAGGAAAAAATTAATTTACATTTCACAAAGATAATAGGATGATTTGTGTGGGTATTGAGACACATTAGACATAAGTAAGATATTAGGATGATGAGTTAAGTTCACAGCGTTGTCATTGGTCCATCTAAATGATCTAAACTTTATCAAATGATATGATTTTCTTATGGACAAATTATGAGGAAAGCTAATGCAAGTCTTGTACACTTGACTCATATATTATTATTGAAAATTAGCTTTGAAAAGTTTTTAAAATTATTTTAGAAAACTTAGGCGAATTCTATTTGTTAATAGAAATTACTATTAATAGCATTGATACAAAGTTTGGATGAAATATTAAAGTTTTCAATGATTTTCAACTTTATGTCATTCTTTGAAAATAATAGATATTTTAATACAAAATTATGCTTTTCTCATATTATTTGACATAAATAATATTTGAATAAAGTATCAAGATTTTTGAATAACTAGAGAATTATTTATATTTCCTCAAAGTTGGATTGACAATTTTTTAGAGTTATCAGAAACTAGTTGATTGCTACAAAGAAACAGTCATTTGGGACTAGTATCAGTCAATTGATGGACTGATCAACCGACTGTTAAGGTTATTTTTTTATTGAACAGGACTATTTTAACCATTATCAACCTTAGGTACGTTAACTACTTCTAGCTCTCTGATATGCTTAAACAAATATTAAAAGGGAAAGTTTTAAAGTGAAAATGAATAAGAGAATTTAAAAGTGAGTGAATTAAACTTTTAAAGGAGGTTATGGTTCAAGGTTGAATCTTTATCCTCATAATTTAGGATTTAAAACTTTCTAAAAGTTGGAAACTCTCCAAAATATTATTGGTAGAATGGTTAAGAAAAAAATATGCTTTTAGGGAGAGGCTTTTCTTGAAGGCATGAAGAATAAATTATTTATCAAAAGGAGAAGAATAAAGGACATTGATGAATGGCAGAGTGAGGATGGAGTTCTTATAAAATCTTTTTATGTATGTCAAAGGAGGAGAATGAAGTGTTTAAGTTATAAAACCTTTATTATACTTTGGCATAGGAAGCTTTAAGTTGGACTAGTATAACTTAAAGATATTGTCAAATATAGAAAAGGAAAAGATTATTGATGCAATCAATCTCTGATCAAGATTGACCAAGCTCAAGTTGAATTTTGATGTTTGAATAATATGTGATATTGTTTTAACAAGATTTGATCAAACTCGATATGATTATGATGGAGATTATTAAAGAGGAAAATTATTGATGTAATCATTCTTGACAATATCGATTTCGCGCTAGAGGGGGTGAATAGTGATTTTCTTCGATTTCAATCATTCGTTCTTATGGTTGTCTACAAGATTGTTAGTACGCAGCGGAATACAAAATACAAGTAGAAATAAAATACATAAAACAATCGCAAACACAAGACAAGATTATATGTGGTTCGAAACTAGGGTTCCTACTTCATGGTCAGACTTTAGTATCTACTTCACTAAACCTCGTCTCCTTCTAGGAATGCAATCCAGAGGTGGAGAAATCTTGTACAGTATGAATATTTACAACAATAAACAAGGAACCAACCAAATACAACAATATACAAAAGCAAATACAAGAAATGTAAAGAACACTTTACAAGAAGCTTGTTTTTAATCACTTGTTTGTTAGTTGCTTTGAACACCTTGGAAGATCTGACATGCAACAGCAAAATCTCTCTCAAATGCTCAAGAACCGACAACTTCTCCTTCTTCCATCGATCTCCTTTTAAAGCATGCTTCAGGCTAGATTTTTGCCTAGCAGTCGACTACCAAAAGGCACCAGTTGGACGCTCCCTTATCCTCTGTCTCACAACAGACTAATCAACGTTGGCATTCTAGCCAATGGATACCTTAGCATTCGATTTCTCTTACTAGCGATCAGCCAACCTATGATCACGCCCTAGCAATCGATTGGTTGTCGACTACAAGATATTACGTCGTGTCCACCACCACTAATTATTTGCCCATCATTGGCGATCGTATCGTACCGATGACGCCACAATTGCGATCAATTGCCCGAACACAAGTTGAGCAGTCAAAGCTCAGTCAACTACTCGACCAGTCAAATGGTCATATCCCCAGTCGATTGTATAGGAATGTCGGTGACCACTAGAGGAGAGGGGGTGAATAGCGCATTTTCGTTTGACAATGAAAATCAATCGTGCTTGCTACAATTTTTGTTAGCACAACGGAAACAAAGATAATATAGCAATAACAAAAATACAAGCACACAAACACAACGATATAACGTGGTTCGGAACCTTAGGGTTCCTACTCCAAGGGTTGGGCTCGAATGAGCCCTAGCGATGCCAAACACCACTAATAATCAAAATACTCCTTCTCGACAATAAGTCGGAGGCAGAGAAATCTCGTACAATATATCTTACAACAATAAGAAATATATACAAGCAAATATGAATGAAATACACAAAAACACGTAAAAAACTTTACAAATGAGCTTTTGGATGCTTGCTTGTTTGGTTGCTTGAGCTGCACTTGGAGACCTTGAATTGCACCAGCAAATCGCCCCAAATCGCTCTAGAAACCGCTGCCAAATCCTCCTCCACGAGCTTCTTTTATAACCTGCATTTGGGCTGGATTCAGGCATGGCAGTCAACTGCTATAAGAGCCCAGTCGACTGCCAACAGTATCGTTGTCTCACAACGGACTTAATCCATGTCAACATTCAAGCCAATGGATACACTGACAGTCGACTGTCATTACCCATCAGTCGACTGCCAGGGCCATAGCCAACTGATCAGTCAGCTATCGAGCATTCTTCTCCCGCAACATCGATCAACAGTCGATTGCCCTCCATGGCTATCGACTGCCATCAGTCGACTCCCCAATTCTGGTAGTCGACTACCAAGGCATTTTGCTGCAATCGAACCCTAGTCGACTCACAGTAGTCGACTGGTCATAATCCCAGTCGACTACCAAGAGTCAACTTGGTTGTCAAGTGTCAAAACACTTAACCAATCGACTGGTCCAAAGCCTCAGTCGACTGATAACCTCAACCATAAGGTTTAACCCCAAGTATGATGCCCTCATACTTGCTAAACCACCCTTAGCCTAGACCTAAACCTTCTAGCCACCTCCATCAGCCTCATGCCTATCGGATCCCTCCAAGTCATCCATGACTTGTTCATCCATACGCTAGCCTTCGGGTGCTTCCATCGGCTATTGTCATGCTAAGCTGGTATATACCGCCAAGGCACATTTGGGCTTATGCTGCCAAGACTACCACTTGGACTTTACGCCGCCAAACCATTAAACTTATGCTGCTAAGACTCCCGCTTGGATTTTACGCCGCCAATATCAACCTTTAGACTTCCCTTGCCAACCCATATTGGACTTTTCATTTGCCAAGACTCAAGATTGGACTTTCTCTTGCCAAGATCTATGCTTGGACTTTCCATGCCAACCTATGTTGGACTTTCCATTTGTCAAGACTCAAGCTTGGACTTTCCCTTGCCAAGACCCATGCTTGGACTTTCCATGACAAGTACACATGACTTGGACTTTCTCATGACAATCACATTATCATACATTTTGTCGAACATCAAAATACCGCTTGAGTCAAACTGGAGTTTGGTCAATCGTGACCTGGGCCGATTGCACCAACAATCTACCCTTTTTTGATGTTTGAAAAAAATACAAACACCTTTGAGTTAGCCCACCTAACTCAAATCTCCTTGTCAATTCTCCCAAATTGGTAATTCTCAAATTCTCCCATCAATTCTCCCCCTTTTGACTTACATCAAAAAGGTTCTCCCCAAGGGTGTCAATGTCTCATATCCCAATGAGATCTTACAATCTTTCCCTTGGTCCAAAAACATCTAGGATGCCTTCACTCTTCCTAGTGATAAGTCTCATATCACTAAAGAGAGGCAATCCTCACACTCTCCTAATTTTTCCAATTGAGCATCTCAAATTCTCCAAAATTCTCCCACTCATGAGGAAGAACACATTAATCATGCCATGATGGATAACCTCCCCCTAAAGGCTTTGCTCCCCCTTGACCATTGCACCAACAATGTCCTTGGAGAGTCCCTAAGCTTATAGAAACACTAAACCATCAAAATTAAGGTCAAAAGTTCAACCTTGAACTTTCACACGTCTTAAAATTGATACACACCCTAGACAACTCTCCTAATATATTCCAATGGATTTTCACCCTTTCCAATACTTTCCAAAGAATATCCTAGGGTTAGGAGCCATTAGGATAGCCTAACATAGCTGAAATCAGGCTAAACATTCTTGTTTACCCGAAATCAGCGTTGGCAGTCGACTCTTAAAGTCACCAGTCGACTGTCGTAAGCGGTAGTCGACTGATTTCTACAAATACAGAATTTCAATAATTAGAAATGAATTTTTGAAATACATAAATAATTATTCATAATTTGAAAAATCTTGAAACTTCATACGTATAATTCTTATGTCAAACATTATGGGTGAAAAATATTTAAAAAATAAAATATCCATAAAATAATGAGATTAATACAATGTTCAAAACCATTGAAAAGTTCAATGTTTTGACCCTACTTTGTATCAACTCAATCAATGGTGATTGCTATCAAAAGATAGACTTCACCAAGATTTTTTAAAATGATTTTAAAATATTTTTGAAAACCTATATTGGATCATGATCAATGGGCTTAATGCACATGACTTGCACATTAGCTTTTCCCATGATCCACCCATGGTATAAGATGAGTTTGAGTTCATCTAGATGCAAAAACTATGCACCTTGACCTTAACTCATTTCCTAGCATCTCACATGTGTCTAGGGTGTATGAAAACACACACAAGTCAATGTGATCTGAGATGTGGGTTTTTTCATCCTAAACTAAGGCCTCATGCATTTTCTAAGGCAAAACTACTTAATTCTTTTATACATGAGACTTCAAGTCATGTCATAGTCCTTAAATCAATTTTCATTAAACCTAAATGCATGAATGATGATTATGACATAAATGATAACATAAATGAAATATGTGCGAATAATCATGATGTCATGACATATGATTAAATCTAAATACACATGACATTAAAACTAAAACCTAAGCATGATCATGATATATTATATGATAAAAATAAATATGATATCATGACATGACATATGACAAATAAAGCATGGAAAATAAAAGGTATAGGTATAACAATACCTAAATTTTAATATTGATTGTCATTTTTTATTATTATGTTCATTTTTCCATATAATCACTTATTCCCCAAGTGTGCCAAAAACCCAAAATGACACACCATGACTCTAAGACCTAACTTGTGCCAATTTGATTAGTTTTTCAAACTTCTTAAATGATATTGGTACATCCTAAAATCCTTTAGGATATAAGATCAAACTTATTTCCAAGGTACCCATAACCTTGAAAATGACCTAAAGTGCCACCTTTACCATGGTTAGGTTAACTACCCATCCATTTAAAGTTGGCACAACCTAACCCATTTAGCGTGAATCGATCATGCTCCTAGGAACCCAATACCTATTTTGTGCTCCTTGAGTTTACTAGGTATTCCTTAGAGATAACTTCCCTAGATACCCTCCTAATGACCCTTCTAGGCTTGGTAGCCTTGGTCATTTGGGTCTTGCCTAGGTTAACTCTAGGGGTGACTCCCCTTGTAACATCCTTAGTGGCTTCCCTAGGTTTCTTCAAAATCTTAGCCACTAGGCATTTGCCATGGTGAATATTAGGGATAACTTCCCTAGTAACCTTGACTTTCCTAGACCTATGTTGAGTTCCATAATCAAATGGAATATTATGATATGTCTTCTTGGGGTTGGGTTCGTGACCCAAACCTTTCTTGCCCCTTGAAGGTTATTGCTTCCTAGGAACTAGATTTTGACCATTTGACCCTTGCATTTGATTTTACATTTTCCTAAGGGTCTTCTCCATTTTCTTAAGTTTTGACCTCAAAACTTGATTTTCTAGCTCTAATTGCTCAATTTTTGAATTTTGATTTTGTCTTTGGGCATTACCATTTCCTCTAGGAATATGCCTACCCTTCTTAGGGTTAATGCCTAAATGGTCCTATACCTTCCTAATAATTTCCCTAGGTAGGATTTTTCTAGGGACATTAGTCCCAAATTTATCCTTAGTTGAAATAGGTCTAGAGTTATTATTTCTAGACTTGTCCTTAGACCTAAAATTAACATGTTTATCCCCTAAGCAATAAAGCTTATTTCTAGCATACTCTTTATGATAAATTTCAAGTGAATTAAAAGCATGCTTTTGATTCTTACATAAAGAATGAGCATTATGAAAATATACCTTAGGGTTTGCCTTAGAGGCTCCCCCTAAATTCGATGCTCCTTCTTCACCCTTGGTAGGCTTCCTCCCCCTAGGGCATTGACTTCTATAATGCCCTTTTTTATTGCATTTGAAGCACACCACGTGCTCCTTGCTTTTATGTATTGGGGCACCGACATCTTTGACCTTTGACGCCGGTTGAGGCTTCTTGACCTTCTTAGGGAACTTGCTCTTATAGTGCCCATATTCCCTACACTCAAAGTAAATTATATGATTTTTATTTTTAACTAAATTGCTTGAGTTACATAGGTTAATGGTGGTGGACTTTTGGACTTCTTCATCTTCTCGACTGGAGGTAGATGATTCCTCTTGAGTTGGCTCCGGTATGGAGATGGCCGAGTCTCCTCCCCCTCAATCCTAGAGGTGGAGGCTTCCTCTACCTCTTCCACCTCTTCCGATCTAGATGTTGATTCCCTATCAATCTCCGAATCTGCAAGCTCTTGAGATGATGATGTACTTGCTTCTTCTTGATCTTGAGAGGACGAGCACTCCTCCTCGGACTTCTCCTCTACTACATAAGTCGGTGATGGGTTTTCATGATATTTTGCCAACTTGTTCTAAAGGTCCTTGGTGTCTTTACAATCTCCTATCTTGATCAAAATATCATTAGGAATTACACCAAGTAATATACCCATTACCTTATTGTTTGTATTGAAGTATCAGAGTTGTTCATGGCTCCAATTCTTCTTCTTGAGTTTTCTTCCTTCTTCGTCCTTTGGAGTGTCGAACCCTACTAAAATACTAATCCAATTATCACAATCATACATTAGAAAATACATCATTTTACCTTTCCAATATGCAAAATCTTTGCGGTCAAAGGAAGGCAGAATGTTGATGACGTCACCCAATTTCTCTTGAAGATCCATCTTGCCCTCTAGCGTGTTTGCTCCTTGGTGGTTAGCCCAAATGAAGAGCGGTCTCGCTCTGATACCAATTGTAGGAACGTCGGTGACCACTAGAGTGGGGGTGAATAGTGCATTTTCGTTTGACGATGAAAATTGATCGTGCTTGCTATAATTTTTGTTAGCACAGCAGAAACAAAGATAATATAGCAATAACAAAAATACAAGCACACAAACACAACGATATAACATGGTTCGGAACCTTAGGGTTCCTACTCCATGGGTTGGGCTCGAATTAGCTCTAGCGATGCCAAACACCACTAATAATCAAAACACTCCTTCTCGACAACAAGTCAAAGGCGGAGAAACCTTGTACAACAGATCTTACAATAATAAGAAAGATATACAAGAAAATATGAATGAAATACACAAAAACACATAAAGACCTTGAATGCACCAGCAAATGACCTAAAATCGCTCTAGAAACCTCATACAGCAAATCTTACAACAAAATGCGCTTTTGTATGCTTGCTTGTTTGGTTGCTTGAGCTGCACTTGTAGACCCTGAATTGCACCAGCAAATGACCTAAAATTGTTCTAGAAACTGCTGCCAAATCCTCCTCCACGAGTTGCTTTTATAACCTGCATTTGGGCTAGATTCACGCTTACCGATCGCCATAAGACCCGATCAATCGCCCCGCTGATCGCCAACTAATCCATGCCATCATTCAAGCCAATGGATACACTGGCAGTCGACTGTCATTACCCATCAATCGACTATCAGGGTCGTAGTCGACTGACCAGTCGGCTGCCGAGCATTCTGCTCTAGCAACCTCGACCAGCAGTCGACTACCCATTCTGGCAGTCGACTACTATCAGTCAACTACCAAGGCATTTTGCCACAGTCGAACCCTAGTCGACTCACAGTAGTCGACTAGTCATAATCTTATTCGACTGCCAAGAGTCAACTTGGCTGCCAAGTGTCAAAACACTTGACCAATCGACTGATAATCTCAACCATGAGGTTTAACCCCAAGTATGATGCCCTCATACTTGCTAGACCACCCTTAGCCTATACCTAAGCCTTCTAGCCACCTCTATCAGCCTCATGCCTATCGGATCCCTCCAAGTCATTCATGACTTGTTCATCCATACGCTAGCCTTCTGGTGCTTCCATCGGCTATTGCCATGCTAAGCTAGTCTATACTGCTAAGGCACATTTGAGCTTATGCTGCCAAGACTACCTCTTGGACTTTACGCCGCTAAACCATTGGACTTATGCTGTCAAGACTCCCGCTTGGACTTTACGCCGCCAACATCAACCCTTGGACTTCCCTTGCCAACCCATGTTGGACTTTACATTTGCCAAGACTCAAGTTTGGACTTTCCCTTACCAAGACCCATGCTTGGACTTTCCATGCCAACCCATGTTGAACTTTCCATTTGCCAAGACTTAAGCTTGGAATTTCCCATGCCAAGATCCATGCTTGGACTTTCCATGCCAAGTACCCATGACTTGGACATTCTCATGACAATCACATTGTCATATATTTTATCGAACATCAAAATATCACTCGAGTCAAACTCGAGTCTGGTCAATCATGACCTGGGTCGATTGCACCAACAGATTGCTCAGAGTCAATTAGTCTCCCGAGTTTCAAACACTCGACCAGAGTACTAGTCCATAACCCCAGTCGACTGATAAACCTCAAACATGATATTTAACCCAAGTATGATCCCTTCATACTTGATTGACCACCCTTAGCCTAGACCTAAGCCTTCTAGCCAACTCCATCTGCCTCACGCCTCTCGGATCCCTCGAGTTTGCGACTCTTCATCCTTCGTATTAGCCTTTCGGTGCTTCCATCGACTATGTCATGCTAACCGGGTCTTTTGCTAAGGTTCATTTCGACTTATGCCGCTAAGATCCACGCTTGGACTTTACGCCGGCAAAAACTCACCCTTTGACTTCCACATTGCCAAGATCCATTTAGACTTACACCGCCAAGACCCATGCTTGGACTTTACATAGCCAAACCTACATTTGGACTTTCCCTTTTGCCAAGTAACCATGACTTGGACTTTCAATTGCCAAGTACCCATGACTTGGACTTTCTAATTTCCAAGACCATGCTTGGACTTTCTATGCCAAGACCATGCTTGGACTTTCTAATTGTCAAAGTTTACTTGGAATTTATACCACTAAGACTACACACTTGGACTTATGCTGCCAAGACTTTACCTTTGGACTTTCCTTGCCAAATATCCATATTTTGACTTCCAAGTTTGATTGCTCCAACAATCTCCCCCAAATAATCTCCCTCATATGACTTTGGATATCCTAATCATCCACTAGTCATATGGTCAACATATGGTCAAACAATATAATTGAACAATGGTCAAACCCATTGTCAATCAATTGTCAAACATCAAAACACTACTCGAGTTCCACTCGAGTTTGGTTAACATTGACCCGGGGCTTGTTGCACAACAATCTTCCCCTTTTTGATGTTTAACAATACCTTTAAGTTAGGCTAACAATAATCCAACTTAACTTTTCTAATACCAAAGCATAGTGACGGTTTATCTAACTTAAATCTCACTTCTCTCCCTTTGACATACATTAAAAAGCCTACTGAGGTTTTTAATGTTCCATTTCCCAACGATATCCTACATTCTCCCTCTTGGTCCAAAAATATTTAGGATGCCTTCACTCTTTATGGTGATAAGTCTCATATCACTAAATGAGAGACAATCCTCACTTCTCCAATTCTCCCCTTTAGTGAGCACAATGTGGGTTTCAAACCCTTCATTTCACTCCCTTTGAGGAATATTCATCAATTATCCCTTGATGGATGACCTCCCCCTAAATGCTTACTCCCCTTTAACCATTGTACTAACACTTAGAATTTGATACTCTACCCTAAACACCTCTCCTAATTATTTTCAATGATATTTCACCCTTCCCATGCTTTCCAAAACATACCCTAGGATTAGGAGACATTAGCATACTTAAAATTGCAGATACATGGCTAAACAAACCTTGTTCAACCCATATCAGACACAACAATCAACTGATTTTAGCTACCAATTGACTAAAACACCAACAGTCGATTGCCTAAAGTGGCAGTCGACTAGTTTCTGCAAGTGCAGAAGTCATCTTTCAGAAATCAGATTTTGGAAAAGCACAAGTAAATATATGTATTTTGAAAAATCTTGAAAATTCATATGCACATTACTTACATCAATTACAATGGGTGAAAAATAATTTTAAATTAAAATACCCATTAAATTGCAAGATTGATATAAAGTTCAAAACCATTGAAAACTTCAATGTTTTTGGCTAACTTGTATCAACTTGTTCAAGGGTGATTGCTATCAAAAAATAGGCTTTACCAAGGATTTCTAAAATGATTTTAAAATCTTATTTTGAACCTTGGTCCATGGGCTAAATGCACATGACCTGTACATTAGTTTTTCTCATGATTCATCATGTCATATTATGAGTTTGAGTTTATCTAGATGCAAGAACTATACACCTTGAACTTAACTCATTTTCCTAACATCTCACATGAGTCTAGGTTGTATCAATACACACACATGTCAATTTAATATCCTTGTGAGATATGGGTTTAGGTTCTTCCCTAATCTAGGGTCTCATGCATTTGTCTAGGCAACTCTATTTGATTCCCTTATCATGGGAATTCAAATCATGTCATTGCCCTTAATTCAATTTTATTAACCTTAATGCATGAAATATGATCATGGCATATAATGATTGCATAATTTAAAATATTTGTCAATAATCATGATGTCATGGCATAAAATTGACCTAAATACAAATATAGCATATTACCCTAAGCATGATTATAACATTTAAATAATTATATGAAGTATGATGTCATGACATGACATATGAAAAACAAAGCATGACAAATATATAAAATACAAAGGTATAGAATACCTAAGTTTTAAAGCAAATTTGTCATTTTCTAAGATTAAATCCCATTTTATCATAATGCATAGATTTCCTAAGTGTGTCAAAAATCCAAAATGACACACCATTAACTCTAAAACATAATTGTGCCAATTATGATTGATTTTTCAACTTCTAGACCGAAGAACAAATCCAAGCCTTCGAAATAAATGAAAGGGTAACAAATATTTTAGTTAATGTAATCCCTAATGACATTTTGTGTAGATTAGAAGATTATAAGGATGCCAAGGAGTTTTGGAGCAAGTTGGCAAAATATCATGAAGATTCATCACCGGCCTCAAGTGAAGAAAAATTCCAAGAAGTCAAAGAATGTTCATCGGCTCAAGAATGTGAGAATTCGAAGGTCGAGAGGTGTTCGACATCCGGATCAATAGAAGAAGTGGAAGAATTGAAGGAAGCCTCCACCTCTAGGATTGAGGGGAGGAGAGACCATCCACTCTGGAGCAAGAGCAAGAAGAACTATCAACCTCTGGGAGAGATGAAGAACCAACTCCAGTTCCTACCATCGACCTAGGTAACTCAAGCATTTTAATTAAAATAAAATATTATATGCTTTGAGTATAGGGAAAACTGATACTACAAGAGCAAGTGTCCAAAACGGGTCAAGAAGACGGCACAAGTTATGCTAAAAGACCAAGGAGACCGGAGCCCCAACACTTAAGAGCAAAGACACTACAAGGAAAAAAATGTGATAGATAACGCTTTTCATCCGTTGTCTATGTGGCTGAAAAAGCGTTGTTAAAAGTACTTTTCTAGAAAAGACAACGCTTTTACAACGGATAAAAAATGTTATTTTTTTTGCAAAGACAATGCTTTTGCAACAAATAAAAAGTGTTGTCCTTCTGCATAGACAATGCTTTTTACAATGGATAAAAAGCATTGTCGTTTGAAATGAATATCACTTTTTATCGACAAATAAAGGTCGTTGTCTTTTGTATTTACAAAACTGTTGTCTATTATATTACATGATGAACTACTTAATTAAATCCTTATAAATAACACCAATTAAAATATCATTAAAGTATAACTAATCAATCTTCTTACAATTGAAATATAAATGTGTCATAATTGACAAATAATGAAAAACAGAAAGTGTGAAGCCATAATCCACAAACTTTGGATCCAAATTAAGTTTACAAGAGCAAAAAACCTACATACTAGACATGCATATTAGTTTCAATCTACCTTGCTTCTTGGATTGAATTTGTCTGAATTGCATCTTCTTGAATATATGAGTATCCTTGTCAAAACAATTCTTTCCACATTCATCTGTAAGGAAGAAAATTATTACATTATAATTAAAATAATTAATACAAACCTTGCATAGATTCTTATCAATTTATTCATAAGAGTTGTAGTAAATACACTATTTAAGATCTGATAAAATCTGCAATAAGTATTGATCGTGAACCCAATTTAAAGCAATAGAAAATGGGCTCATTCAAATGTAACCCAGACTCTAACAACCACAAACAACCACAAATATACCCAAATAAACAAGTATTCCATAATCAAATAACAACTATAAACATCCCCAAACCACTAACAACCATAAATATCCCCAAACAAACAAGTATTCCACCAGTAACCACAAACAACCACAAGCATCCCTAACAACTAACTGCCACAAACATCCCCAAACAAACAAGTATTCTATAATCAAATAATAGTCACAAACATACCTAACCAAACAAATGAAATTCCCCAACGACTTGTAACCACAAATATCCACAACCAAATAAATGGAATTCTCCAAGTGCAACATCTATATAAATTTAACTAAATGGAAAAAGATGGCTACAAAACTATGCCATTTAGCATTCCATACCTACTTATAAATATGATCTTGTATACATTCTTCCAACTCAAACCACACCTCATCAATTTCTTCTCGAGAGTACGGTGTATTTGTGAACTGTGAACACACACATAGATTATGTTCATGAAAACAACAATTGATTCTACTTGTCAAACAATATATGTAGAATATGATGAATAGAAATGTCTCATTTGAGAGATGAAGCAAACCTCCTCCCATGATTTTCCTTTAGATTCAAGTAAAGCTACATTGCAAGTCTTAAGTTCTACCACTGCACCAGAGAACACTAATGTTGCTTCTTCCCAACCTCTATTGTGTCCCATGCACCTGTAGGCTGATCCTAATAATGATAATCTTGCAGTACAAGGCTTAGAAAGATAATTAACAACAAAGCATGCAATGCTACTTGATTAAGTCAATATAGACAATTTGACTTACATCACTGTAAGGATCTCATCCTTCGATTCTTCTTGAGATATCCACCTTTTAGACTCCTAGGAAATTCAAATCTGTTCGTTAGGATGATCCACTACTCAATGTCCATCATCAAGAAATGCTCCATCCACATCCTCCATTGATCAAATTCCTTAGCTCCAAAAAGTTCATATGGAGGAGGCATGTTGATGTCATGACCTAGTCTGAGACTTGGTTCCTCTATCTTCCTTCTTCGCTCTAGCGGTGCTCCCTTGGCAGTTAGTCCGTAGAAGAGCTTCTAGCTCTAATACCAATTGTAGAGGGATCGGACGTCACTAGAGGTGGGTGAATAGCGGAATGCATCGTTTGGAATTCGATCGCTTGCGTGCTTGTCTACAATACTTGTTAGCGCAGCAGAATATAGAAATACAATATGAAGACAAACACAAACATACAAGCACAATCAAAACACAAGATATAACGTGGTTCGGAACCTTAAGGTTCGTACTCCATAGGTTGAGCTCAAATGAGCTCTAGTGATGCAAACCACCACTAATACACTCCTTCTCAGAACAATCCGTAGGTTGAGAAACCTCGTACAAAGGATTACAACAGTAATAAGAAAATACAAGTAAATACAACACTATGTAAAGGACACTTTATAGAAGATCGCTTTGAATGCTTTGCTTGTTGGTTGCTTAGATGAACTTGAAGGACAGTGAAATGCACCAGCACTTCACCTTTAAATCGCCTCAAGAATTGCTCAAGAAACCAAGGTCGAAATCATCCACGAACTGCTCCTTTTATGCCTACATCAGGCTACTCCACGCTTGGCAGTCGATTGCCAAAAGACCCCAGTCGACTGCCTACAGTGTCATTGTCTCACAATGGCCTTGATCCACGTTGGCATTCCAGCCAACGAGTACACTGGCAGTCGACTACCATTACCATCAGTCGACTACCATGCTCGTAGCCAACTACTCAATCGTTTACCGAGCTTTCTGTGCTCATGACCATAAACAATAGTCGACTACCCTCCATAGTATCGACTACTCGGTCAGTTGACTACCCATATCTGGTAATCAACTGCTAAGGCCACTCAGCCGCAGTCGATCGCCAGTCGACTCCTGACCAGTCGACTGGTCATAATCCCAGTCGACTGCTCAGAGTCGACTCGGTTGCCAAGTGTCAAAACACTTGACCAGTCGACTGGTCCATAACCCCAGTCGACTGCTAAATCTCAACCATGAGGTTTACCTCAAGTATGATCCCCTTATATTTTCTAGACCGCCCTTAGCCTAGACATAAGCCTACTAGCCACCTCCATCAGCCTCATGCCTATCAGATCCCTCCAAGTCATCCATACGCTAGCCTTCAGGTGCTTCCATCGGCTATTGTCATGCTAACCGGGTCTATACCGCCAAGGCACATTTGGCCTTACACTGTCATGACACACGCTTGGACTTTATGCTACCAAACATTGGACTTATGCTGCCAAGACTACCGCTTGGACTTACGCCGCCAATATCATACCCTTGGACTTTTCTTGCCAACTCCATATTGGACTTTCCAAATGCCAAGACCCATGCTTGGACTTGCCAATTGCCAAGACCCATGCTTGGACTTTCCATGCCAAGTGTCCCACTTGGACTTTCCATACCAAGACCCATGCTTGGACTTTCCATGCCAAGTGTCCCACTTGGACTTTCCATGCCAAGTACTCAAGACTTGGACTTTCCAATGCCAAGTGTCCCACTTGGACTTCTCCATCATATGGTCAACCCCATGTCAACCATATAGTCAACCTATTATCAAACAATGGTCAACCCATTATCTAACATCAAAATACTACTCGAGTCAAACTCGAGTCCGGTTAATTGTGACCTAGGCGGATTGCACCAACATCAAACACTAGGCCAGTTGACTTATAAACCTCAAACATGTGGTCTAACCCAAGTATGATTTTCTCATACTTGATTGACTAATCTAACTAGACCTAATCCTTCTAGCCAACTCCATCATCCTCATCTCAGATCCCTTGAGTCCGTGACTCTTCATCCTTCGCGTTAGTCTTCTGGTGCTTCCATCAGCTATGTCATGCTAACCGAGTCCTTTGCTAAGGTTCATTTAGACTTATGCCACTAAGACCCATGCTTGGACTTTATGCCGTCAAAAACTCACCCTTTGACTTCCACATTGCCAAGATCCATTTGGACTTATGCTGCCAAGACCCATGCTTAGACTTTACGCCGCCAAACCTACCCTTAGACTTTCCCTTTGCCAAGTACCCATGACTTAGACTTTCAATTGCCAAGTACCCATGACTTGGACTTTCCAATTGCCAAGACCATACTTGGACTTTTCATGCCAAGACCTTGCTTGGACTTTCCTTGTCAACTCCATGTTAGATTTTTCAATTGCCAAAGTTCACTTAGACTTTATGCCGCCAAGACTACACACTTGGACTTATGCTGCCAAGACTTTACTACTAGGAACGTTGGCGTCGCTAGAGGGGGTGAATTACGATTTCATTCCGTCACTTACAATTCGATCACGTTCATTTGCTTGCTTGTCTACAATTATGTTAGAGCGGAGCGGAATATACAACAAATACAAATGCATAAGAAGAATACACAAACACAACACAAAATATAACGTGGTTCAGAGCCTAGAGTTCCTACTCCATGGAGCGAGCTCAATACCGAGCTCTAGTAATGCACACCACCACTAATAAACCTCTCCTTCTCGAGAAACACTCCGAAGGTGGAGAAACATCATCCAACAAGATTACAAAAGTAATACACTAAGAAAATACAAGTATACAAATGAAATGCAAAGAAAACTTTACAAGAGTGCTTTGGATTGCTCTTGAAGGTCTGGAATGCAACAAAAATTCTCCTTCAAAATCTCCCCAAAAACTGATGCAAAATCCTACATCTCGAGCTACTTTTATAACCTGCATTGAGTCAATTTCGCACCTAGCAGTCGACTACCAAAAGACACCAATCGACTGCTCATAGTGCAGTTGTCTCACAATGGCTCATCCATGTTGGAAAAACCTCAACGGATACCACATCGATCGACTGCCCTTACCAACAGTCGACTGATACTCAGTAGTCGACTGGCCAGTCGACTACCAAAGCTTCTATGCTCATGTCTGCTGAAATCAGTCGACTGCCAAATCCTAGCGGTTGACTACCTACAGTGGCAGTCAATTGCTAGTGCTTAATCTGAGCAGTCGAAGCTCTGTCGACTACTTGACTAGTCGACTAGTCATAATCCTAGTTGACTGATCCAAGTTGACTAGGTTGCCAAGTGTCAAACACTCGACCAATCGATTGATCCATAATCCCAATCGACTGATAAACCTCAAACATGAGGTTTAACTCAAGTATGATCCCCTCATACTTGATAGATCACCCTTAACCTAGACCTAAGCCTTCTAGCCACCACCATCAGCCTCACGCCTATTGAATCCCTCCAAGTAATTCATGACTTGTTCATCCATATGCTAGTCTTTAGGTGGTTCCATCATCTATTGTCATGCTAACCGGGTCTATATTGGCAAGGTACATTTGGACTTATGCCACTAAGACAAACACTTAGATTTTATTCTGCCTAACATTGGACTTATGCCACCAAGACTACATCTTGGACTTTACGCTGCCAATATCATAACCTTGTACTTCCCAATCGCCAAATATCCATACTTAGATTTTACGTCGCCAAGACTACACGCTTGGACTTATGCTGCCAAGACTATACCTTTGGACTTTTCTTGCCAAGTACCCATGACTTGGACTTTACCATTGCCAAGACCCATGCTTGGACTTTTCCTTTGCCAAGACCCATGCTTGGACTTCTCAATTGACAAGTACCCATGACTTGGACTTTACCATTGCCAAGACCATTCTTGGACTTCCCATGACAATCACATTATCAATCATTTTGTCAAACATCAAAATACTACTCAAGTTAAACTCGAGTATGGTCAATCGTGACTTGGGCCGATTGCACCAACAATCTCCTCCTTTTTGCTATTTGACAACACCTTTGAGTTAGGCTAACCAATAATCCGAACTTTAACTCTTCTAATGCCAAAGTATAGTGATGGTTTACCTAACTTAAACATCACATCTCTTCCTTTGGCGTACATCAAAAAGATTACCAAGGGTATCAATGTCTCATATACCAATGAGATCTTACATTTTTTCCCTTGATCCAAAATCATCTTGAATGCCTTCAGTCTTCCTAGTGATAAATCACATATCACTAAATGAGAGGCAATCCTCACTATTCTCCAACTCTCCTTCTTTGAGGAAAAACTCATCCATCATCTCTTGATGGATAACCTCCCTCTAAAGGATTACTCCCCCTTCACCACTGCACCAACAATGTCCTTGAAGAGTTCCTAAGCCAATAAGAACCCTAGACCATCAAAATTAAGGGAAAAAGTTCAAACTTGAACTTTCACATGCCTTAAAATTTGATTCTCCACCCATAACAACTCTCCTGATCCATTTCCAATGGATTTTTACCCTTCCAATGCTTTCTAAAATATATCCTAGGGTTAGGAAATGTTAGGGTAGCCTAAACTTGTTAATAAGTGGCTAAACAAACCTAGTTCGGTTGAAAACAACTTTAGCAGTCGACTCGATCAGAGACTAATCGACTGCCCTCAAGCGATAATCGACTGATTTCTGCAAACGCAGAAAACAATTTTAGAAATTTGAATTTGGATAATTCATAAGTAATTATACGTAATTTGAAAAATAATAAAACTTAATACGTATAATACGTATACCAAATACAATGGGTGAAAAATAATTTTAAAATAAAATACTCATTAAATTATGAGATTGACACAAAGTTCAAAACTAATGATAACTTCAATGTTTTGAGTCTACTTTGTATCAACTTCATCAATGGTGATTGCTATCAAAATATAAACTTCACCAAAGTTTTCTAAAATGATTTTAAAATATTTTTGAAAACCTATTTTGAACCATGGTATATGGGCTAGATATACATGACTTGTACATTAGCTTTCCTCATGATTTATCATTATCATTTAATGAGTTCTAAGTTCATTATGATGTACTAAATAAACACATGAACTTAACTCATTTCCTAGCATCTCACATGTGTCTAACATGTATCAATACACACACATATCAATTTGATGTGAGATATGGGTTTTGGTTATTTTCTAGTCTAAGATCTCATGCATTTTTCTAGGTAACTCTATTTGATTCCCTTATCATGGGACTTCAAATCATGTCATTGTCCTTAAATCAATTTTAATTAATCAAAATGCATGAATGATGATCATGACATATAATGATATCGTAAATAAAGTATATGTCAATAATCATGATGTCATGACATAAACATAAACCTAGATACACACATGACATATTAACCTAATTATTAATCATGACATTTTATATGATTAAATAAAATATGATGTCATGACAAGGCAAGACAAACAAAGCATGACATGTATAAAATACAAGGTATATAATACCTAAGTATCAAGCCCAAATTGTCATTTTCTAAAATTAAAACAATTTTGCCTTAAACACAATTCTCTCAAATGTGCCAAAAACTCAAAATTTCACACTATGACTCTAATATTGGATCGAGAAGCGTCGCTAGAGGGGGGGGGTGAATAGCGAGCGTAAATATTTTTGTTTGTTCATTCGATACACGAGTAAGCACAGCGAAAAATAAAGAGACATGTTTATTTTTACTTGGTTCACAACCCAGCAGTTGCTACTCCAAGGACCTAACGGTCCTAGACCGTGTACGGAGGGCAAAGCACTATAACGTCTCCTCCTCGTTAGAGGTAGGAGACAACGATCAAAAAACCGAAAGTATGAGGATGAGGCAACAAGCCTACCTAACCTCGTTACAAATAAAAATAAAGAATACAATAACAAAATATGTTACTTGATGCTGCTACCGACGAAGAAGATCAGAACTTATCGTCGCGTCGGCGTTATGACGGTGTTGGAGCTTTGGCATTGTAGGAGCACTTGAGAATAAACTTGATGATCTTTGGAGTTGGAATTCTCCCCTCCTTTTATAGAGTTTGGCCTCTGAATATGTCTCCTCATCTTTTGGAATAGATCACGAAGTTGTACAAGATTTTATCGCGAAGTGGTCACGTCAAATGTTATCCATTTTGACCTAGCGCAAAGGTTGATTCGTCGCCATCAGTTGACTGATGAGCATCAGTCGACTGCCCAATGTCCAGCAGTCGACTGCCAGCCTGGCCACTTACCTGCAGTAAGAGGTTAGTACGGAAAATGGTAAATGCGACAATTTCTAACCATCCAATCTCGACCTAGACCTTCCACAGGAAGTCTTAGTCCGATCGCCGCCTACGGTCGTCCCTGTACAGAGGACACAACCTTACTATCTCTCACTCACACGAGCTTACCTCGATACTTACTTTATAGCTCTCGCTTCCGGCTTTCCACTCGATTCCTTCGGCTCCCTCCGAAGTCACTCGAGTGTCGCCCGACCACCGTGGCTTCCTCCGGGTGTCACTAGCCTTCAGGTCCAGCTTTAATACTTTTCTGTATACTCGATTTAGCTCGTGAGATAACGATGTAAACTTAACTTTGTGTCTTTGCCATAATCAAAACACAGGTTCGATTATCTAGTGCCCCTGCACCAACAATCTCCCCCTTTTTGATTTATGGCAAACCAACACAAAGTTAAGGGAAATTAAAGCATAACACAAGTATAGTAGATGATGAATGTCATTTCCAAAAACTCCCCCTTAACCCTAGGTGAGTTTTGAAAGAGAAACTTTAATTTTCAAAATTAAATTTTGTGTTACTCCCCCTTAACTTTTGCTCTTCTCCCCCTTTTGCCATAAATCAAAAAGAATGTTGGGGTTTTTGTATAAAATAGGGGTTTAAAAACAATATCGTATATGCATGCATCAAGATAAATCAAATATGAGTCCAAGCATGCATCTAGCAGTAGTTAGATAGATTGGTTCAAGGTGTGTCCCTCTGCACCAATAATCTAAAGGTTTATAATATAACCCTTAGGGTTAGTTTGCTCTCCCCCTTAGTCAAATATATGAAGTATAAGAGATGTAGGGGGCGCTAAACTTTGGCCTAAGAGTTGTTAAATACAATAGTTGAGAAAATAAGTAGTATTTTGAAGAGGTTATATTTTAAGTATATTTCAATTATCCTTAATATCTCACCAATTCTATGTGTCTCAGAATTTGTTCACCTGATATGTTTTGTGAGATGATTTGAAATTGATTAAAGATAGTCAACCTTGGATTAGATTCAGATTTAACCTTTAGATCGTTAAGTAACTTTTCGAGAAACTGACTTCCAGGTCGTGGTGAGGCACATGGGCCTTCTTTGATCTGAACAACGACCACTTCCTTAGACAAAGCCAAATTCAAGAAAATATCACTTTAGTCACTTAGGGTTACTTTCTGGTCTAACTAGTTTAGGATACGACGAGGTAGCTTCAGCTAGTTTCACTCGGTCAAGTGCACTAAGTTAGATATGCCTTATCTAACTCAAATACACGAGACTTTGTTTCCCTAACGTAATATCATCTCGCCACGTCCTGATACTATGTTGTCAAGAGTTGACTAACTATTTTTCCTATCTAGCTGTTCTAAAAATTAAAGTAAAATATTCAATGGTTTTGCTAAGTAAGTGGGTATACTATTTTAGTGTTAGCTCCCCCTGGACCATTGAACCAATATGGTCTATTCAAATAATGAACTTGATCCTGGGAATCCAAAACTTATTAGTCCTTATATGTGAGTTCAATAAAACCTTTGGGACTCATGCTTGGACTCTTTGATGACTATGATTTACGATAGACATATAAGATCTATTCGTAGTCTTTGACCTAAATTCGAGTTAAGCTTTGTTGTACATGACTCTTTGGGTTCCAAGTAGTCGGTTAAGTTTCTTAGATCCCAACGTGAACCTTTCCAACCTAGCCTCAACCTCTTGAACTCGGTCTTTCAAGAGAGAATTCTCCTCCTCAAGTTTTTCAACTTGGGTTGAGTTTCCCTCTTGAACTTGACTAGTTGAAGAGGTTAGAGTAGCCTCTTGCTTGAGTGTTTCAACCTCCTCAAGTAATGATTCAACCCTAGACTCGGACTTAGTTAATTTACATTTTAATTGTATTGTAAAGCATATGGATTAGTGAGCGGCTAACCTTAATTTTCTCTTTTGGTCCGACTTTGAGTTTCTTCTCGAAGTAGTCCTTGAGTTCGGAGTTGGTGTTGTAATTGGATTCAGATTCGGACTATGACTCGAACTCTTCGGGTCTTGCCATGCATGCTATGCCGATGCCTTCTTCGTTGTCCCATGTTGCATGAAAAACCTTCTTTTGATTTGATTTGAATTGTGCCCTCTTTTGATTCTTTAGTAGCCTCCTTTCCCTCCGAACGATCTTCCGCACTACGTTCACTATTGCTTCCACCTCTTCGGATTTGGACTCTGATTCGTCTTCAGGTTCGACTCCATCTTCTTGCCTAGTGGGTGTCTTGCTTCTTTGTTCTGCAAGCAGAGAAATACCTCTCTCGGCCCAGACCATGTTAGTTTGCTCGTGAAGTTCAAACTCGGAAAATAATTCGTCTAACCTAAGCTTCGAAAGGTCCTTAGAGACCTTGTAGGCATCGACCATGGATGCCCACAAGGTAGTCCTAGGGAAAACATTTAAAGCGTACCTTATAAGGTCCCGATTCTCTACGACTTGCCCGATCGAGTGGAGACCGTTGACGATGTCTTGGATCCGCGCATGTAGTTGGGTGGCGGTCTCGCGATCTTGCATCTTTAGATTATACAATTTATTTAAAAGTAAATCTCTTCTACATACCTTAGCATCGGACGTCCCTTCGTGTAGATCAATTAATTTGTTCCAGAGGTCTTTGGCGCTAATGAATGGTCCGATGCAGTTGAGTTCCTCCTTGGAAAAGCCGCATTGCAATATTTGGGTTGCTCTTGCATCGGCTTTGATTTGCCTCTTGGTTGCATTTATTCGCTTGTTAAAATCCAAGGGCTCCCCTTGATCATTGGTGGGTAGAGCAAAGCCGGTTTGGATTATTATCCAAGTCTCGACTTGTGTTTTCAAGAAACACTCCATCCGACCTTTCCAATAACGGAAATCATTTCCATTAAAGAACGGAGGTCAGGGTGGTGTTATACCCCTCAATGTGAGCCATTACGTATCTTGCAAAACACAAATAAAAACCAAAGAGAATTCCAAGACTTGGTCTTGGATTAGTAGTGTGGGAAATAATAGGAAATAAACATAAATAAATAAGAAGAATAAAAAACTAACAAAAACTAGAAACTTACGACCTTCGATGTCCCTAAAAGGATACTAAACGTTGGTTTTTGGGGTTGGAAACAGCTTGTTACAAGGGTAAACCCTTATAAGGAATGTAGATCTCTCAGAGAGCTTCGATTTGGTAGGTAGATAATTTTGTGAGTCCACTTGTGCGAAAAGTTATGGCCGTTTTACCATCGACTACTCCAAAAGAGAATACTTGCAAACACACAACCAAAAGAAGCGTACCAAGACTTCGTCTTGGATTAGTAGTGCGGGAGGAAAAAAAACTAAAAATGAACGCGACTCAAAAAATACGAAAAGAAAACCAAAAAGTGCTAGATTGGTGGTTTCACCAAATCTTAGCGCCCCCGCTCTAATACCAATTGTTGGATCGAGAAGCGTCGCTAGAGGGAGGTGAATAGCGAGTGTAAATCTTTTCGTTCGTTCGTTCGATACACGAGTAAGCACAGCGGAAAATAAAGAGACATGTTTATTTTTACTTGGTTCACAACCCAGCGGTTGCTACTCTAAGGCCCTAACGGTCCTAGATCGCGTACAGAGGGCAAAGCACTATAACGTCTCCTCCTCGTTGGAGGTAGGAGACAACGATCACAAAACCGAAAGTACGAGGATGAGGCAACAAGTCTACCTCACCTTGTTACGAATAAAAACAAAGAATACAATAACAAAATATGTTACTTGATGCTGCTGTCGATGAAGAAGATTAGAACTTATCGTCGCATCGGCATTATGACGGTGTTGGAGCTTTGGCGTTGTAGGAGCACTTGAGAATAAACTTGATGATCTTTGAAGTTGTAATCCTCCCCTCCTTTTATAGAGTTTGGCCTCTGAATATGTCTTCTCATCTTTTGGAATAGATCACGAAGTTGTACAAAATTTTATCGCGAAGTGGCCGCGTCAAACGTTATCCGTTTTGACCTAGCACAAAGGCTGATTCGTCGCCATCAGTCGACTGATGCCTCCCATCAGTCGACTGATGAGCATCAGTCGACTGCCCAATGTCCAGCAGTCGACTGCCAGCCTGGCCACTTCCCTGCAGTAAGAGGTTAGTACGGAAAATGGTAAATGCGACTGTCTGATCTCAACCTAGACCTTCCATAGGAAGTCTTAGTCGAATCGCCGCCTACGGTCATCCCCGTATAGAGGACATGACCTTAGTATCTCTCACTCACACGAGCTTACCTCGATACTTACTTTGTAGCTCTCTCTTTCGGCCTTCCACTCGATTCCTTCGGCTCCCTCCGAAGTCACTCGAGTGTCGCCCGACCACCGCGGCTTCCTCCGGGTGTCGCTAGCCTTCAGCTCCAACTTTAGTACTTTTCTGCACACTCGATTTAGCTCATGAGATAATGATGTAAACTTAAATTTGTGTCTTTGCCATAATCGAAACACATGTTCGATTATCTAGTGCCCCTGCACCAACATCTAAGACTTAACTTGTGCCAATTTGATCAATTTTTCAAACTTCTCAAATTTAATTGACACATCCTAAAATATTTTAGGAAATAAATCCAAACCTATTTCCAAGGTATCCTATAACCTTGAAAATGTACTAAAGGGGAAACTTTATTATGGTTAGGTTAATTACCTTTCCAGTTCAAGTTGACACACCCTAACCCATCTAGTGTGAGGGAATCATGCTCCTAGGAACTCAAAACCTATTTGAGCTCTTTGGGTTTACTAGGTACTCACTAGGGATATCCTCCCTTAGTACCTTTCTAATGACTCTTCTAGACTTTGAAGCCTTAGTCATTTTGGTCTTGTCAAGGTCAACTCTAGGGGTAACTCCTCTTGTAACCTTGCTAGTAACTTTCCTAGACTTCTTCGAAGCCTTAGTCACTTGACACTTTCCAGGGTTAGCCTTAGGGATGACTTCCCTAGTAACCTTGGTTTTTCTAGACCTATGGGTGGTTCTATAGTCAAATGGAATGTTATGGTAGGTTGGCATAACCTCCTTGGACTTAGGCTTGTGACCCAATCCTTTCCTATCCTTGGAAGACTCTTGCCTTATAGACCCTAATTTTTTATCATTAGATCCATTAATTGAATTTGTCTTTCTTCTAAGGGGCTTCTCCAATTTCTCAAGCCTTGACCTCAAGGCTTGATTTTCTACCACTAATGCCTCAAATTTTGAATTTTCATTTGTTCTTTGGGCATTATTTCTCCTTTTAGGCATATGTCTACCCTTCTTAGGGTTAATGCCTAAATGATTCTCTATCTTCCTAATAGCTTCCTTAGAATTGTTCTTGAGTTAGTTCTAAGTTTGTCTTTAGGTAAATTGAAATTTTTGACACCTAAGCAATAATATTTGTTATTTCTAGTATGTTTTTCATGAGTAATAGCAAGGAAATTTTTAGCATGCTTCCTATCATTACGTAAAGTAGGAGCATTATTTAAATTTACCTTAGGGTTTGCTTTAGAAGCTTCCCCTACATGTGATGCTCTTCCTTTGCCCTTGGTTTGCTTCCTCCCCCTAGGGCATTGGCTTATATAGTGGCTATTTTGATTGCACTTGAAGCACACAATGTACTCTTTGCTCTTAATTGTTGGGACTCCGACCTCCTTGGTCTTTGGCACCACTTGTATCGTCTTCTTGACCCGTTTCGGACACTTACTCTTATAATGTTCATTTTCCCTACACTAAAAACACATAATATGATTTTTTTAATCTTTATTTATTGTGCTCGAGTTACCTAGGCCAAAATTTTGACTTTGTTCTTCATCTCTCTCGGATGTTGAAGCTTCTTCTTGCTCTTCCTCCAGCGTGGACGGTCTCTCCTCCCCCTCAATCGTAGAGGTGGAGACTTCCACAATTTCTTCTACCTCTTCCTCAGATGTTGAGCATCTCTCAACTTCCGATTCTTCATGCTCTTGAGAGGATGATGAACTTGTTTCCTCGGTCTCCTTCTCTACTTGGGTCGATGAAGGGTTCTCATGGAGTTTGGCTAGCTTACTCTATAAATCCTTGGTGTCTTGATATTGACTTATCCTACATAATAGGTCATTAGGAATTAAATCAACCAAGAATTTTGTTATCTTCTTGTTTTTCTCGAATTTTTGGAGTTGTTCCTCGGTCCATTTCTTCATCTTGAGGAATCCTCCCTTCGGCCCTCTTGGATATTCGAATCCTTCCATCAAGATCCAATCTTCGATGTTCATCATGAGTAAGGTTTCTATACTCTCCTTCCATTGGTCAAAACCCCTAATTCCGTAAAATCCATATGGCAGTGGAGTGTTGATATCATGGCCTAATCCAAGACTTGGTTCCATCTTGCTTCTAGTGTGCTCCCTTAGTTGTTAATTCTTGAAGAGCAACCTGGCTCTGATATCTTGTTAGGAACGTTGGCGTTGCTAGAGGGGGGGTGAATAGCGATTTCACTTCATCTTTTGGAATTCAATCGTGTTCGTTCGATTGCTTGTCTACAATGATGTTAGTGCACAATGGAATATATAACAAATACAAATGCACAACAAAAATACACAAGAACACCACAAGATATAACATGGTTCAGAATCTAGAGTTCCTACTCCATGGAGTGAGCTCAATACCGAGCTCTAGTGATGCACACCATCACTAATAAATCTCTCCTTCTCGAAAAACACACCGGAGGTGGAGAAGCCTCTTACAACAAGATTATAAAAGTAATACACAAGAAAATATAAGTATACAAATGAAATGCAAAGAAAACTTTACAAGAGTGCTTTTGATTGCTCTTGAAGGTCTGGAATGCAGCAACAATTCCCCTTCAAAATCTCCCTAAAGACTGATGCAAAATCCTCCATCTCGAGCTACTTTTATAACCTGCATCGAGCTGATTTCGTGCCTAGTAGTTAATTTCCAAAAGGCACCAATCGATTTCTCATAGTGCCATTGTCTCACAATGGCTCAATCCATACTGGAAAATCTCCAATGGATACCACATCAGTCAACTGCACTTACTAGCACTCGATTGATGCCCAGTATTCGACTGGCCAGTTGACTACCAAAGCTTCTATTCTCATGTCCACTTAAATTAGTCGACTGTCAAACCCTAGTTGTCAACTGATTAAGGACATTCGACTTCCCACAGTAGCAGTCGACTGCTAGTGCTTTATCTGAGCAGTCGAAGCTTAGTCGACTACTAAACCAGTCGACTGATCCAAGTTAACTAAGCTGCCAAATGTCAAATACTCGGTCAGTCGATTGATCCATAACTCCAATCGACTGATAAATCTCAAACATGAGTTTTAACTCAAGTATGATCCCCTCATACTTGATAGACCACCCTTACCCTAGACCTAAGCCTTCTAGTCATCTCCATTAGCCTCACGCCTATCGGATCCCTCCAAGTCATCCATGACTTATTCATCCATATGCTAGCCTTCAAGTGCTTCCATCGAATATTGTCATGCTAACCGGGTCTACTTTGTCAAGGTACATTTAGACTTATACCGCCAAGACAAACGCTTGGACTTTACACTGTTAAACATTGGACTTACGCCACCAAGACTACAACTTGGACTTTATGCTGCCAATATCACACCCTTGGACTTCTCAATTGTCAAGTATCCATACTTGGAGTTTCACCGCCAAAGTTCACTTGGACTTTATGCCGCCAATACTACATGCTTGGACTTTTGTAGCTAAGACTATACCTTTGGACTTTCCTTGCCAAGTATCCATGACTTGGACTTTACCATTGTCAAGACCCATGCTTGGACTTCTCAATTACCAAGTACGTATGACTTGGACTTTACCATTGCCAAGACCATTCTTAGACTTCCCATGATAATCACATTGTCAATCATTTTGTCAAACATCAAAATACTACTCGAGTCAAACTCAAGTCTAGTCAATCGTGACCTTGGTTGATTTCACCAACATTTACCTTTGGACTTCCCTTGTCAAATATCCATATTTGGACTTCTGAGATTGATTGCTCCAACAATCTCCCTCAAATAATCTCCCACATATGACTTTGGATATCCCAATCATCCATTAGTCATATGATCAACATATGGTCATACCATATAGCTAAACAATGGTCAAATCCATTGTCAAACTTCAAAATATAACTTGAGTCCCACTCGACTTTGGTCAATATTGACTCGGGGCTTGTTGCACCAACAGAGTTGAGTTTTGATGTTTGAACAATATGTGATAATGTTTGAACAAGATTTGATCAAACTCGGTTTGATTATGATGAAGATTATTGAAGAGGAAGATTATTGATGTAATCATCCTTGGGTTTAGTTAACCATGATGGATGTATGATTTGATGGAAGATGGTTGAGCAAGAAGTCAAGTGGATCAAGATTGATTGGATAATAAGAAAAAAAATCCAAATGGATTATGGAGAATCAGATACTTGGTGTGAGATGAAGAAAATTCAAGTTGATCATTGAAGATCGGACACTTGGCATATACATAGAAGTCCTAATAGGACATGGGAGATTAGATGTTAGTTGAGTAAGAAAATCTTAGTAAGTCAAAAAGGATCAAATGTCAAGTAAATGAAAAAAATCTAATATGTTAGGAAGGGTTAGATGTTAGGTGAGTGAGAATGTCCTAACAAGTCATGAAGGATCAAATATTTTGAAATCTTGATAGGTCTAGAGTAATCAGATACTAGGTTAGTGAAGTCTTAATAAGTCAAGAATGACCGAATGTTAGGTGAGAGAAGTCCTGGTAGATTGAGATCAATCAGATATTAGGTGAAGCGAATGTTAGCCTTAGTGAAGACTAAAATTTAGATATCAACCGACTAATAGGGTACATCAACATTTTGGGATTTGAGCATGTTTATAGAGGGTCTTGAGTGTAATCAGTCAATGAGATCAGTCTACTGGTGTTATTGTAGCATAGCATAGATGATTCAAAATTCGACTGAATAGGTGTCAATCGACTGATGATTAATGGAAGTTGACTGAGGGTATTGTAGCAGGTCACAGGATGTTCAAAAATTGATTGTAGCATTCGATTGATAGGTTCTAATCGACTGATGATGAATGACAATTAATCGATGTTGACGTAGATAGAACTGTTAAGTTGACTAGCCAAACAATGTTCAAATACACAATGGAGTAATCAACTAATGACCAAAGGAAATCAACTGATTTATAGAAACTAACCCAATAGAAACTCTATAAACGAGGGATTCGTGGTGATTTTAAGACGTTGGTTCTTAGAAATATTAAAGGGGAATTACTACTACATTCTAGACTTTCAAAAGACATTCTAAAATAACCAAATAACGAATAAGTAAATATTTATATGAATTGTTATTTACTTTGCATTACAGATTTTCTATTGTATTTGGTTGTATTTTTTTTGTAAAGAACATGTACTGTACAAGATTTCTCTATCTTTGAAAAGTATTTGAGAAGGAGGAAGTATAGTGATGATATCTAAGTTAGGACTAAGTCATGGAGTAGAATTGGAGGTTTTGAATCATATAAAATTAATGTGTTGTCATGCTTTTATTTTTTTTTGTTTTATATTTTATTTCCGTTGCACATTAAGATTTTGTAGATGAGCATATCAAATAATGATCAAATTGCAATTGTTATTCATCCTCTCTCTAGTGATGTCAATATCTCAACATAGAATCTATTAACCTAGTTCGTTAACATTGATAGGTTTTTAATGGATTACAGACTCAATAATAGAATGGTCCTTACAGGTTTGACATATAAGTAGAGGGTTATGGATATTGAGCTAAAATTATGGGTCTACGGACGCTTCTTTTCTCCTCATCATATGAGATATGTAGTTGTCACTCAAACTCCTATAGAAACCACTCCACTTTCACTACATCTTGCACGAACTTCATCTACAATGCAAATGGAACAATAACTTTAGATCTAGATTGCATTTTAATTTGTCATTGTTTCGATATCGACATTATATTATCACGATTTCAATGATATTTAGGTCATGTGAATAGCTCGTTCATGCATTCTATGCCCTTACAATAACTACTTCAAAGAAGTATTGTGCATTGCTATTATAAGGGATTGAACAAATGATGGATAAACATCACATGAGAAATTGGTTTTCCTTCTGAATTCAGAAATCCTAATATAAAAGGATGGAAAATGGTAGGAATTTTGAATTGGAATCATTCATAACACTGCTATTGATAATAGAAACTGATGAATAAATAGAATATTACAATGAAATTCAAGTGTTGGATCTCAAACATCTTTGCAAGGTTTGTTTTGCAATAAATGGATCGGAAACCCATTCTTTAATAATACCTATTAATTAAGCAATGAAACCCTACATTCTTGGAGATGGCAAAGATTAAGGTGTCATTTGGTTTGAGTATGGGAATAGAAATGGGAAAGAGTTTGATAGCAGACTGGAATAGGAATGAGTTTAGTCATTCTAATGTTGTTGTTTGGTTTATAAGCTGAGATTATGTATGATTGGCAATACTATTGTTTGACCAGCGGTAGCGGTGATGGCGGTGGGCGACGAATGACGACGGTTGCTTGAGGAGGGGGGGTTGGTGGTGGCGGCGACGACGACGGGTGGCGGAGGTGGGGCGATTCATAGCATGAGAGAACTAGTGATATGACTAGTATCTCTACATATATAATTATGATTGTATTGAAATATTTCCAAGTCGATGAATCAATGAACTGGACATCATCAGTTTTGAGAGACTAGCACGTGTTATACTCCTTGGTTTATCCAAGTAGTTGTTCCTCACTAGCTTGAGACATTGGGATGTCTTGAGTTAAACATGAATGCTAGTTATGGTAACTAGTTCATTGGAGTGACATGTTGTAAGACTTCATATGGTTCCTTACATATATGGATATGTCTATGAAGTTCTTACTGCATCTTAAGTGCGAGTTTCCTTTGACTTGAGGTATTCAAGTTATCTTGGTCATGGAGACTTATACTTTGACATCTTAAGAAAACATCTTTTGAGATGTGGACCTGGGATAATTGCGTATAAGTTGAAGTGTTCGAAGGTGTTTGAATAGGCAATAAAGGATTCACAACTTCTGGTAAAAGAGATGTATACTCTATGGTCACTCGTCAGGATTATTACTCAAAGTCTTTGGCCAAAACATTTACATGTTAATTAAGAGTATGGTACTCTTAGACACATATGAGAGTAATTTGAATCCATAGGATGAGGAAGTATAACTTGGGACAGGTGTGACGTAGTCATCCTAGTGGGGATAGACACATACCATGTCCTGAACCAAGTGGATATAAGACGAGTGAAAGGAAGGAGGCACGATTCACTGTAACTACTGAAAGGTTTTGAAGAAGTTCTGAGATCAACCGTTGATTTTTTAGTTAATTAGAGATCATGTTGTACTACTAGGTGTTATTCATGATCATTCCATAATTAATAGTTAATTATTGGCGATCAACATAAATTGGGAACCTACAAGGTCACACGCACTACGAGTTATTTCTTGATGAACTTAAAACGAGTTTGAGAATTAGATTCTCATATTGTGAGAGACTGAGTCTTGTTGGACCAGACGAATGGAAAGGATGAAAATAGTTTCATCAGAATGGAGACTTGGATTGGTTCATGTCTTATGAAGACGGAATGAACCCATGGTTGTTTAATAATGAACCAAATTGGTTTGGTTCAATGAATCAAATGGTTTGGTTTTGAACCAAAGGTTATTGGTATGGGCTATTGGGCTAATATTATTGAGTTTGAATCTTGATCCATTAAACCAATAAAAAACCCATATATAAGGGAAGCTTATGGAGGAAACCCTAGCTAAGCAAGAGTTCTTCTCCTCCTCTATAGCTGCTAAAAATATGCTTGCTGCCTCTCCTCTTCCACCACTCAAAAGGGGTTGTTTCTAGCCTCCTTTGGCTCCGGAAGCCCTACTTTGGCATCCTCACTTGTAGAGGAACCTTCCTCAGCGATTTTTCCACCAGAAGCAAGTGTTGCAGCCACCTAAAGCCATCAGAACAGAGAAAATATCCGGGTGAACAGATTCTTGCCCAAGCAATTTTTCTCGTCGTTGGTGTCGTCTGGTTGCGTACGCCACTAGACACTAACCCCGTCCTCACACACAAGGCTAGTACCTTTCACGAGGACAAAACTCTAGCTTTGGAAGCTGTCCAGAATGAGCTCCATGTGGACACGAGGCAAACTCCGATAAGTTTGCGACTGATGTCATTCCCGCTCTGTATCATCTGATAGGTATAACTAGAATAAATGTTATTCTCAGTTTTAACTATTCATAAAATTTTGTTCATAATTATGTCATCATGTGTTGTATCGTACATATGTGGATGTGTGTGTTATAATAAATTAGGAATTTATTATACAATTTTTCCGATGTACGCATTTGTGAAATGCCACCGAGCACCATCCACGGGCTTGATAACCCAACAGTAGTATCAGAGCCAAACGTTGTTCGGCATAATCATAAAATATTTTTACGAATTGTATTGTAGTTAGTCGAAAATAGTATTTCTATAATTTTTCTAATTTTGTAAAGATTGTTTTTAAAATTTTGGAAAAATTTCCTAATCGGTTAGGAAGTTTCCAAGTTAGAAAAAATCTAGAACGATTTGAAAAATTTTGGTTTGGAAAAATTCTATAAAATAATTTAGAAAATTTAATTTTGGATATATTTTGAATTTATTAAGGAAAATCCAATTTTGGAAAATTTCTTAATTTTTCAAGAATTTCCATTTGCGAAGATTTTCTAAAATAAATTTCAAAAAAATTTCAAGTTCGAAAAATTCTGAATTAATCGAGAAATTCTAATTAATAGTTTCCTAATTTGTTAGGAAATTTAAAATTAAGAAATTATTTTCTAATAATTATATTTTCTTATTCGAAATAATTTCCAAGATAATATTATGATAACTATAAATACCATGTCATTTGATGCTATAGAGATGCATACCATCATTTATGCTATGCGTGTGTGATGTCATACCATCATTTATGTCATGCATGTGTGATGTCATTTGCATTACGATGAGACCTAACTCTCTTACATTAAATATTAAAGCCTACACCTTCCATTAATATGGTTAGAACTAGAGTCTAAGTTCTTGTTTAGGTTGTTGGACTCACTCCAAGATCAACTTAAAATTAGATATATTCGAACCATTGAGATACAATCTCACAATTAATGAGTTGGCTTTAATTTGAAGCATTAGCTTGTTGGACTCACTCCAAGGTCAACATGGATAGAGGTGAAGTTGAGTGATATACATACGATGTATACTTGTTAATGAGTTAACAACCCAATGTTTATGTGAAAATTCAAATATTTGATAGCATAATATGATAGTTATGTATAAGTGATACATAATTGGTATATGTGATACCTACCATTGTAGCTAAGAACGATTTGTGGGACTCACTCTAAGGTTGTTCTTATTTATGGTGGATATCAACCCTTTCAGAGATAAACCTACGATCTCCCGAATTCAAAGTAAGAGCTCTTGAATTTGAAAAATTAATGAGATTCTAAATGTATTTAAATTGTTTACATTACATTACAAATCATCTCTCTCATATTTTCTCAATTTTGTATTTCTAAGTTAATCATCTGATCATGACATCTTTAAATTTATGTTCAATCATGGACTCGAACAAACTGACTAAGCCTAACTTCTTGGATTGGCTAAGGAATTTGAGAATTGTTCTCAAATGTGAAAAGTTAGCCTATGTCCTCGAAGCGCTTCTTCCCGATGTTTTTACAGAGAGTGCTACTGATGACCAAAGGTTGGTCTATGAGAAGCATTTGGCTGGTTCTGAGCAGGCTAGTTGCATCATGTTAGCCTCAATGACTCCTGAGCTTCAGAAGAAACATGAGCATATAGATGCTTATACTATCATATTTCATCTTTGTGAGCTTTTCGATGACCAAGCTAGATCCGAAAGTTCGAGGTCACAAAGCTTGTCTTCAACTCAAAGATGCAGGAAGGTACATCTGCATTGCAGTTTGTACTAAAGATGAATAACTACATTGAGCGACTAGGATCACTAGATTTTATGATGGATCATGAAATAAGTATTGACTTAATTTTGCATAATTTTTCTAATAGTTATTCATAATTTGTGATGAACTATCAAATGAACAACATTGAATCCACCATACCTGAGTTGATCAACATGCTCAAGACTGTGGAGCCTTCTGTCAAGAAAGATCAAAAGATAGTGTTGCTGGTTAATTCCTCGAAGAAAGATTCTAAGATGAAATCAAAGCATCAGCACAAAGGGAAGAAAAAGGCCAAGAAAGAAGAACCTAATCCAAAGGGTTCTTGACATCATTGTGGCAAAGAAGGGCGCCGACGAATAAACTAAAAGGTCTATCTTGAGTCCTTGAAGAAGAAGAAGGCATCCGATGCCCTATCCTCTTCGGGTATCTTCGTTATTGATTGTCATACTATTTCCTCTGACACTTGGGTATTGGATACTGAGTGTAGCTCATATATATGTAATGACATACATGACCTAAGGAATAGTGGAAGACTCATCAAGGGAGAATCAAATTTCCATGTTGGCAATGGAGCAAAGGTTGCAGTTGTGGCCATTGACACATATTTATTGAAACTCCCTACAGGACTTGTCTTAGAACTGGATGATTATTATTTTGTTCATGCATTGATAAAGAACATCGGTCCTATGTCTTGTCTAAATAGAAAAGGTTTCCATTTGACTTTTAATAACAATTGTTGTTAAATAACTTTGAATGGAGTTCTTTATGGCATTGGAACTTTATGCAATTGTTGGTGCAATAGGCACCGGGTCAATGTTGACCAAATTCGAGTGGGACTCGAGTAGTATTTTTATGTTTGACAATGAGTTGATAATGAGTTTGACCATTGTTTGACAATATGATTTGACCATATATTAACCATATGACTAGTGGATGATTGTGATATCCAAAGTCATATGGGGCAGATTATTTGGGGGAGATTATTGGAGCAGTCAACCTCGGAAGTCCAAGGTTGGATAATTGGCAAGGAAAGTCTAAATATGAATATTTGGCAAGGGAAGTCTAAAGGTAAAGTATTGGAAGCATAAGTCCAAGTGTGTAGTCTTGGCGATGTAAAGTCCAAATGAACTTTGGCAATTGAAAAGTCCAACATGGAGTTGGCAAGGAAAGTCCAAGAATGGTTTTGTCAAGGGAAAGTCCAAGCATAGTGTTGGCATTGAAAGTCCAAGCATGGTCTTGGTAATGGGAAAATCCAAGGATGTAGTTTTAGCAGCGTAAAATCTAAGCATGTAGTCTTGGCGACATAAGTCCAAATGCATCTCGGTAAGAAAGTCCAAGCATTGAGGCTTGGAAATGGAAAAGTCCAAGGGTGAGGTTTTGACAGCGTAAAGTCCAAGCATGTGTTCTTGGCAACATAAGCCCAAATAAACCTTGGCAAAAGACTCGGTTAGCATGACATAGCCGATGGAAGCACTCGAAGGTTAATGCAAAGGATGAAGAGTCACGGACTCGAGGGATTCGAGAAGCATGAAGGTGATGGAGGTGGCTAGAAGGCATAGGTCTAGGCTAAGGGTGGTAAATCAAGTATGGGGGATCATACTTGGGTTAAATATCATGGTTGAGGTTTATCAATTGACTAGTTCAGTCGACTGGTCGAGTGTTCAGCACTCGAGAGCCTAGTCAACTCGGAGCAATTAGCTAGGATTATGACTAGTTAACTGGTTAAGGAGTCGACTGAGGCTCGGTTGCTCGGCTGAGGCTATGGTAGTCGACTGCCATGTGTGGGCAGTCGACTGCCATGTATGGGCAATTGACTAATGGCATTGTAGTAGTCCACATATTTTTAGGTAGTTGACTAGCCAGTCGACTATAGGCCAGCAATCGACTACTGGTAAGGGCAGTCGACTGCTGGTAAGGGCAGTCGACTACTTGGGTATCCGTTGGGCAGATTCCAACGTGGATGGAGTCATTGTGAGACAACGGTATTGAGGTCAATCGACTGTTGGGTAAGAATAGTCGGTTGGAAGGTGAAAAATTGGCCCAAGCTTAACTTTATAAGGAGGCTTCGAGGAGGATTTGGGACTGCCAGTTCTTAGTGATCTTGAAGGGGAAAAGTTAATGCTTTCCAAACCTTCCAAGCTATCCAAAGCAACCACAACGTGGTTAAGCAATCAAAGCTCATTTGTAAAGTATTTTCTTTACTTGTATTCATTCTTATTATAATTTCTTGTATTTTTTTGTATTTCTTATTATCGTAAGAACTTGTATGAGGTTTCTCCACCTCCGGTGTCATACCGAGAATGAGAGGTTCATAGTGATGTTAGATCACTATATCATCGTCGTGGAGTAGGAACCCTAGTTTCAAACCATGTAAAAAAAATTTTGTTGTGTGTGCGCTTGTATTTATTGTTTTACTTTATTATTCTGCTATGTATTACTAATAAATTATAGACGAGTACGTAATCCATCAAAGTGAAACAAAAATCGCTATTCACCCCCCTCTAGTGCGACGTCATAGACCTTACAATTGGTATCAGAGCAAGGTTGCTCTTCTACGGACTCACCGCTGAGGGAGCAAAGAACTAGAGGAGCATCTAGAAGAATGAAGCTTCAAGATAAACTAGGCACGACATCATAGTTCCACCTTCCTTCGACCGCAAAGACTTCACAAATTGGAAAGTGAAGTTGGAACATTTTATAATGTGTGAAATAAAAAATTGGTTTGTTTTGATGCAAGAATTTGAAGCTCCCATGGACAAGAAAGTTAAAATTCTCAAGATGAAGAAGTGGACAGAGGAACAAGTCCAACAATATGAAACCAATGGCAAGGTAACAAAAATGTTGGTGAATTTGATTCCTAATAACCTATTGTGTAAGATAGGTGAATATCAAGATGCTAAGGAGTTATGGAATAAGCTTGCCAAGCTCCACGACAATTCCTCACCGGAACAAGTAGAGAAGAAGCCCAAAGAAGAGGAATGCTCATCCTTCAAAGAGCTTGAGGATTCGGAGGTTGAGAGAGAATCAATATCCGGAGAATAAAATGTGGAGGTATTGGAAGTCTCCGCTTCTATAATTGAGGGGGAGCATAGGTATTCAACACCGGAGCAAGAACAAGAAGAAACATCTACCTCCGAACAAAATGAAGAGCAAAGTTGAGACTCTTCTCTAGGTAACTCAAATGTAATTCATAAAAATAAAAATCATATAACTTGCTTTGAGTGTAGGGAGAAGGAGCATTACAAAATAAAGTGCTCAAAAAGAGTCAAGAAGATGACTCAATTGCCCAAGGGGAAGGAGACGACAAAGGAGGTCGGAGCCCCGACACGAAAAGGCAAGGAGCACATAGTGTGTTTCAATTGCCAACAACCAGGGCACTATATAAGTCAATGTTCGAAGGGAAGTCGCCCTAGGAAGGACATGAGAGGAGCATCACATGTAGGGGGAGCTAAGGCAAACCCTAAGGTATATTTTAATAATACTCATAATTTGTGCAAAAATAAAAAGCATGCTAAGAATTTTCTTGATATTGTTTATCATGATAAAAAGCATGCTAGTAGTAAGCCTAAGGATCAATCTAGAAACAAATATTTTTTTTTTAGGTGCTAAACATGTTAATTTGCATAAGGACAATTCTAGAACCATTCCACCTAAGAATGATAAGAACCTAGGCATTCACCCCAAGAAGTCTAGACACATGCCTAGGAAGAAGAATATCTCAAGAAATTCAAAAATCGAGATATTAGAAAAGGAAAACCAAGACTTGAGGTTAAGGCTTGAGAAATTAGAAATGACCATTATGATATATGCAAATCATATTGGATTTTAGAAGTAGTTTTAGCACACATCTCATTGCATTTCATACTTGTTCAATGCATATTTTTCTTATTTTGCACTTATTTACTATTTTCTAGTTCGGAGATATACTTTTACTATTTTTATGTGTAGAGCGGCATTTTGGAGGCAAAATGACACGATAAATGTAGCTCAAGAAAGACAAGCGTGCTCTGGCCGTGTCCTCAAGACACTGGCACACTTTGAACGAAAAGATGGCATCTGCTTAATGTTCCAGAAGAAGACACAGTCGTGTGGTGACCTCGTAACTTATGAAGATCCATTTTCACAGGCAATTAAGGAAAGCTGATTTTACCACTATAAAAGGGAAGGCATGCCTAAACCTAGGAGGAGTATGGACGGTTGGGAAGAGTGGTGGGTGCCCTAAAAAGCACTGAAGACTCACAACGGGGAGAAAGGAAAGGGACTAAAGGGCGGGATTAAACTCCAACATGCAAGAAAGCGGCCAAGACATCTCCAGAAAGCATTCAAGGCATATATTTTATTGTTTAATTTCTGTTTAAATTGTAATGCTTAAGGATTCAATGTCTTGTGCGTATGTTTTCATATGTATGGAGTAGATTTCTCGATTATAGGATTAGAGAGTAACTTGTGCAAGTTGGACATGCTAGTTCAAATATATTTCAACTTTCTTTGATTTTATTTGCAGTTTATGATATCTAGGTTTAATGATAATTGCATCTTGGTTCTAATCCTATTGTGCTTAGTCGATATAGAAGACGAAAACCTCTATATCGAAACCTAGGAGAAACAAGGAGGAACCTCTCGGTCATCCTCCCTCCCAAAACAGTAGGAAATAGGTTGTGAAAGAGTAGAACATGAAATATGGTTCACCTGTTCATGGGGACACATAGGACATCTTAGAGCTCTATTAACTTATTCCAGCAGAAGGCCCAAAGTAGGAGAAATCAACTCAATGGTTGTCAGACCTGTGACAGGGGCATTCTATGACAGCAACCCCCTGATCTATGCCGATTCGAATTAAAGGGAAACTTAGTTAGGAATAGACAATTCCCGATAGAAGCAAAAGTTCATCGGGATTACATATGATGATCCTCCCACAAGATCGTAATTAGAGAACATAGGAGCATTAACTTAATATCATGTACTACAACGCACAAGTGAAATCGAAATCCTGGAATCCCATGACCAACCTTTGAGTAAACCCCTTAATTCAGGAAGAGATTCACTCCGAACAACATACACTCACTGGACACTCAGTACTCGAATCACAGTCTCTGTTGGATAGATATATAATTTATTACTTGATAGCAACCGTGCACTTGTGGGCATTGAGCGCAAGCCTGCACATCAAGTCCTTGGTGATCATGGTCAGAGATTTAAGGTCGTGATTGTGTGCGATCAAGTTTTTGGCATCGTTGCTGAGGATTGTATATTCGATATTGGATCGAAAGTGAATAAATTGGATCAGACCTAGTTTAGATTTATTTCACTAGTCGTAATTCGTTGCCAATTTATGTTAGTTTTAATTCAGTTTTAAGTTTTCTTTATTTAGTTCATTACTTTCAGTTTATTTAATTTTTTTTAGTAAGTAGCATAGATACTCTTGTTTGGTTGTGGTATTTATCGTATGCACAGGCGTATAAGATCAGAAAATCTACTTTTGATTGACCGAGAGATAGACCGAATCTTTCATCGAAGAAGAGTCGAACAGAGAGGGATGGAGGAGCACGGAGCTCCTCTAACAAACATAGGCAGTTGTCCCCTATGGGATTATGCAGCTCCGAGTGACTAAGGCCACAGACCTAGCATCACTGGACCATCATTTACCGCTAATAACTTTGAATTTAAGTTGCACTCATACACATGGTTTAGTAGAGTCAGTTTGGAGGAGCTGTGATTGAGGACCCTAACCAACACCTGAAGAAATTTTTAGAAATTTGCTCAACACTGAAATTCAATGGAGTACCTACAGATGCAATCCGCTTGAGCTTATTTCCATTTTCTCTGAAGGACAAGGCGAAGACGTGGCTACACTCATTGCCTTCGGGAAGCATCACCACGTGAGAGCAGTGTGAGCTACAGTTCTTGAACAAATTATTCCAGCTACAGTTCTTGAACAAATTATTTCCACCAAGTAAAATAGCTCACATGCACCACCTGATCACTAGCTTCCGCTAGAAGGAAGGAGAGTCCTTGTTTGAAGTCTGGAATTGATACAAAGGTCTACTTCATCAGTGTCCTCACCATGGTCTTGAGAGGTGGCTTGTGATTCACATATTCTACAACTGGATCACGTACGCCACAAAGGTTTCCCTGGACTCTACTGTAGGAGAAACTTTAATGAATAAAACTATCAAGGAAGCAGAAGAACTTATTGAGGAGGTGGCCTAAAACCACCATCAGTGGGCTTTTGAACGTAGTCATCCAACACCTACAGTCAGAAGATATGTTGTCAACTCCATCGATCATTTAGCAGTGAGGATGGACACACTGAGCAGATGGTTTGATTCCCTAACTCTTGCTTCTGTATGTGCAGCTAATTCTTCTAGTGATAGAGTAATAGGAAATCAGGAAGACTACTATTATGGAGGGCAGAACATCTCAGAAGGGCATATTGAGCACGTCGATGCAGTGGGCGATTACAATCAAAGACCCAACAATTCATATTCTGGCACGTATAATCCCGAATGGAGGAACCACCTGAACTTTTCATATAAGAATAATTTAGGAAACTTCCAACAGTCAGGAGGGTACGAACAGTAGAGTTGTGGGCAGCAGCAACCACCTAAATTCAGACTCAAGTTAATGATGGAAGGCTTCGTTGCTACCCAGACAAAGGCTAATGCAGAATTCCAGCAACGACATCAAACAACTGAAGAGGTACTGAGGGAGTTGAAGGCCTCTATCGATGGGCTCACAAACCACACCAAGATGTTGGAAATGCATGTGGCCCAGATAGCCAAGACCACATCACGAGCTACGAACAACTCCCCTGAAAAATTTGAGCCAAGCCAGAGGGAACATTGTAACGCTATGTACACTTTAGAATGACAACAAAACTCAGTAAAGTGTGATGGGGCATCAAAGGAATCAGTGGGTTTTAAAAACAAAGGTACCAAGGGGTGCGTAGCCATGATATTAACACTAGTGAGTTAAGTAGAAATCGAAGAAAAGACCCCACCCAAGCTCGATGACCCAGGTGATTTCGTCATACCCTGCATGATCTATGGGCAAAATTTTGACGAGGCATTATGTGACCTAGGATCATCCGTTAATATGATGTCCTATGCATTTTACAAGGAGATGGGGTTGAATGGGTTAAAGCCTATCGATATGGTTCTTCGAATGGCAGATGACACAATTAGGGAACCAGTCGACATTTTGGAAAATGTACTGATAATTATAGAAAATTTCATGATACCTACAAACTTCATTGTTTTAGACATATGACAGGACCCTCAGACCCCGCTAATCCTAGGAAGACCATTTTTAGCCACACTGGGGCTCGTATTGATGTGAAGAAGCACAGAATCTCCTTGGAAGTGGAAGATGAGATCATACAATTTGACTTGTTAGGGTATAACGATCCTTTTTCAGTAGGGTATTCTTCTTATTGGATAGAGGAGACCACAATTGGGATTAAAAATTCTGACATCAATGGGTGGAGATTCACGGAACTATTGGCGCCTAGTTGACACACAGGAGTATGGTCGAGCTAAGGACCTTAAACAAACGCTTCTTGGGAGGCAACCCAAGTTTAACTTTATTTGCTTTCCGTTTACGCATTCATACATGCTAGTTTAGGTTTTAACTTTTGCTTACTATCATCATTATGTGTGTTTAGTTTCATATAGAATTTGCCAGGCAGAAGAAAGAAATTTTTTCAAAACCCTAGAAGAAACCATGGGTAGTCATGTGAATTTCACACGGTCGTGCCAATGGGCAGATGAGAACACGGTGGGCATGTGGAAAATTTTGGACCGTGTGGTACTATAGGAAAATTCCAGAGCTGCACACGGCCGGTCATGTGAATTTCACATGGTCGTGCATTTTTTCAAATTTTTCCAAGCAGTCGCGACAAGCTCACACACGATCGAGTGTGTGAATTTCACATGGTTGTGTCGCGCCCCATTAAAAGGAGTGAGAGGCGTGTGTTTTGCCCCAAATAAGCCGTGTCTCTCAAATCTTCTGCCCTAGCTCACACCTACCTTCGTTCTCTAATCTCTAAGGACCTTCTCCAACCTCCAAGAAGCCTTCTAGAAGCAAGAATGAGGAGGACCAAGTGTACCACAACAAGAGTTGCTTCTTCAAGGTCGAGGTCGAGAGGAAGAAGTGCTCAATAAGAACCGGAGGCAGGTAATGACCCTCTTGATATCATATTTATAGATAATGCTCATAGAGTTAGGTTTAATATTCTTTCATCTCGAAAAATCATTGCCACTTGGTACCTAGATACAACTCTCTTAGAAACCCTAGGTCTTTTAGGGGATATACAATGGTTTTTTGCCAAGGTAGGTTGGGAGGATATCATGGGAGTTAGATGTCCGACCTATCCTAGGATAGTCCTTGAATTTTTAAGTTCAGTGGATGCGAAGATCTTGACAAGGGTAGATAGTCAAGAGGGCAAGATTACTTTCAGGATGTTTAACATAGAGCATGAGTGGACACTACATCAATAGAACCTTTGCTTTGGATTACCAAGTGGGGGAGAGAGAAGAATCTTGAATGAGTTTAATGTGAGGTCATTCTGGTTTGATTTAATAGGAGAAATCTCCTACGTCCTTTCTAGAGCCAAAGTATCCCGATTACAAAACCTGATCTTCTGATACATTCATCGGGTTATGGCGAGCTCTATTTTTGGAAGAGGGGAGAGTGATGGTGTAGTGAGGATGAGCAAAATTTTATGTTTGTGGTGTATGTTGGAGGGAAATAATACTATGGATGTGGGGTCTCACTTTATTAAGCACCTAGTGAAGATGGGTAAGGCATCCAAGGGGGATATCATTTTTGGTGGTCTTTTGACTCACATTTGCAATAGTATGGGGTATGATTATGAGGGTTCAAATAGAGTAGAAGGGAGCTCTAATATTGACCTAGGGGTTTGTATGGCCATGAAAATGATAGTTAGAGAAAGAAATTATTTTTGTTTTATAAGGAATAACTTGCCACCCCTTAGGCTTCCCAACCCAGATCGTACCACTATCACCAACCATGCCAATTAGCGGTTGGATAAGCTAGTGGAGTCCGCCCCACATGAGGGACCCTCTACCCATGCACCCCCTTCACTACCTTCACATCATTTACCTTTAGATCCACCTATGCATGGGAGCCCCCCTAGCCCACGACCCATGCCTGCACCATATTCTTGTCTTTCTTCTGAGTAGGATGCAGGTCAATCCGCTTATGATTTCTTTGAGTTCTGTAGGAACGTTGGTGACCGCTAGAGGGAGGGTGAATAGCGCGTTCGTTTGATGAACATGGAAATCGATCGCGTGCTTGCTACAAATGTTAGTGTACACAGTGGAAATAATAATGATAAAACAAATACACAACATAAGCACAAATACAAGTGATATAATGTGGTTCGGAACCTTAGGGTTCATACTCCACGAGTTGAGCTCAAACGAGCCCTAGCGATGCAAACACCACTAATAACTCCTCGACAACAAGTCGGAGGCGGAGAAACCTCGTACAATGATTACACAAGTAATACAATGAAATACAAGTGAATACAAGATAATAAACAAAACAAGTAAAGAGCACTTTACAACAATTTCTTTGAACTCTTTGCTTGTAGCTCGCTTTGGTTTGCTCTTGAAGGTCTGGAATGCAACAGCAATTCCCCTCCAAAATCTCCTAAAAAATCACTGTGGAAATCCTCCCTAAGATCCTCCTTTTATGCTTGTCTCGGGCTGATTCCATGCCTAGCAATCGACTTCCATAAGGCCCCAGTCGACTGCTCCTGTAGCCGTTGTGAGACAATGGCCTAATCCACGTTGGCATCCAGCCAACAGATACACTGGCAATCGACTGCCAATTACCATCAGTCGACTGCCAGCCTCGTAGCCGACTGATTAGTCGACTACCGAGTGTTCTTCCCTCGCATCCTCGACCAACAGTCGACTATCATCCATGGCAGTCGACTGCTGAAGCCATCAGTCGACTATCCAATGCTGGCAATCGATTGCCATGACATACAATGTAGTCAAACAGCAGTCGACTTTCACCAGTTGACTATTGTCAAGTAAAACCTCAAACACAAGTTGTTTGAGCATCCGATCGTCGGATAAAACCTCAAACAACATGTTTGAGCATCCGACACTTGGCCAAGTTCACCTCATCCATGAGGTTTAACCCAAGACACCCTTAGCCTAGACCTAAGCCTTCTAGCCACCTCTACTAGCTTCGTGCCTATCAGATCCCTCCAAGTCGTCCATGACTTGTTCATCCATGCACGGATCCCTCTAAGTCATCCATGACTTGTTCATCTATACGCTAGCCTCCAAGTGCTTCCTTCGGCTATTGTCATTCTCTCGGTGTCTACACCGCCAAGGTATATATGGACTTACGCTCCCAAGACTACCGCTTGGCCTTACGCCGCCAAACCACCCCTTGGACTTCCCAAATGCCAAGTATCCATAACTTGGACTTTCACCACCAAGTATACACACTTGGACTTACGTGACCAAGGCTACACACTTGGTCTTCCCTTGCCAACTCCAAGTTGGACTTCCAATGCCAAGCCCCATGCTTGGACTTTCACCGCCAAGGCTACACACTTGGACTTACATAGCCAAGGCTACACACTTGGTCTTCCCATGACAATGACATGTCATATGTTTTGTCTAACATCAAAATACTACTCGAGTCAAACTTGAGTTTGGTCAATGTGACCTGGGCCGATTGCACCAACAAGTTTTGATCGCGCCTTGACGACATTTATAGTGAGCAGCAGGCACAGGGGCAATGATGGGAGGAGCAGTAGACATATATGCAAGTGGAGTTTCAAGGCCTACAAGATCATTTTCAATGGGCCGAGGAGTTCTACCGCCAGGCTCAACATTATTTCCAGAAGAAGGCCACATATCACCAGGAGATGGGGCAGTTTATGCAAGATGTGTGCACATAGTGGGCTCGAGAGGAGGAGCACAGAGCAGCCGTTGAGTCCACCAACTCGTATGTTGATCACATGTATATGTGGCACCAACGACTGAGCTCGCGATTCTCGCATGGGCTAGAGATGCTGAGACTGCCTGACTTTCCACCTAGGCCTCCACTCTAGAGGTACGATCGATCCTGAGTCTAGGGGAGCATTATATTTTATTGCATTTTTCTTCTATGTTTTGGGTAGTTCTATCTCTATGTTTCTTAGGTCTAGATTTTATTCCAACATTTGTTTTAGTCTATCATACATGTAGTCTTGTTTTTAGGATTCTTTTATCACTTAGTTGATTGTTCCTATAAGTTGTTTCAGTGATTTTTTTTTGAAAACCTTGACATTATATTTCCATGCTATAAGTAGTTCACTTTCTCTTATCTGGTGGTATTCTATTTTGAGATGCTTTAATGGATTTTGTAAATTTCTCACTTGTTAGCTTTTATTTTCACTTAAACTTATCGAAAATTCTGAAAGAGAGAATCTAGTATATACCTAGTTATGATTCATCTCAATAGTCTAGTACTTAGGAATTCACAAGTGACTCTAGATTAGTATTTTAGTTACTGGAGATGCACGGATCATGTAAACTCATTCATAAAAGAGAGAAAATTTCAGTGAGCTAGAGAGGAATAAGAGATTCGAAAAAAAAGAAAAGGAAAGAGAGAGAGAAAAATAGAGGTTAAAAATAGTTATCATAGGTGGAAATAGTTAGGTTCCCCTTTGAGACTGAGTTAAGTTACTGGAGAAACACCCACCAATTTCTTTCGATACCAAGCACGTCTTTGAGACTTTGTGCTAACTCTAGGGAACGATCCTTGCTCAGGACAGGTAAGTGCCTAAAAGCTATAAGATGATGACTTAACATGGAATGTGAACCCCCTTGGGAAACTTTTTGGCACATACACGAAAAGCTAACTTAGTGAACTTATAGAACATATACCCTTGATTTGAATGTAAGTACCTTACGTATTGCTATTTCTAGGTCATGGGTATAGTAGGTCACATTTTAAATTTCTATGGCACTGAAGTTTGCTTGAGGATAAGCAAAGATCTAAGTCTAGGGGATTTTGATGTATGCAAATCATATTGGATTTTAAGAGTAGTTTTATCACACATCTCATTGCATTTCATACTTGTTTTATGCATATTTCCCTTATTTTACACTTATTTATTATTTTCTAATTCAGAGATCTGTTGAATCGAGAAGCGTCGCTAGAGGGGGGGTGAATAGCGAGCGTAAATCTTTTCGTTCGATCGTTCGATAAACGAGTAAATACAGCGGAAAATAAAGAGACACGTTTATTTTACTTGGTTCACAACCCAGCGGTTGCTACTCCAAGGCCCTATCGGTCCTAGACCATGTACGGAGGGCAAAGCACTATAACGTCTCCTCCTCGTTAGAGGTAGGAGACAACGATCACAAAACCGAAATTACGAGGATGAGGCAACAAGCCTACCTCACCTCGTTACGAATAAAAATAAAGAATACAATAAAAACAATTACTTGCTACTGCTACCGACGAAGGAGATTTGAACTTGTTATCGCGTCGGCGTTATGACGATGTTGGAGCATTGCCGTTGTAGGAGCGCTGGAGAATAATCTTGATGATGCTTGGAGTTGGAATCCTCCCCTCTTTTATAGATTTTGGCCTCTGAATTTGTCTCCTCAATTTTTGGAATAGATCACGAAGTTGTACAAATTTTATCGCGAAGTGGCCGCATCAAACCTTATCTGTTTTGACCTAGCACAAAGGTTGATTCGTCGCCATCAGTCGACTGATGCCTCCCATCAGTCGACTGATGTGCATTAGTTGACTGCCCAACGTCCAGCAGTCGACTGCCATCCTGGCCACTTCCCTGCAGTAAGAGGTTAGCTCGGAAAATGATAAATGCGACGGTTTCTAACCGTCCAATCTCGACCAAGACCTTCCCCAGGAAGTCTTAGTCGGATCGCCTCCTACGGTCGTCCCCATACAGAGGACACGACCTTACCATCTCTCACTCACACGAGCTTACCTCGATACTTACTGTGTCGCTTTCGCTTCCAGCCTTCCACTAGATTCCTTCGGCTCCCTCCGAAGTCACTCAAGTGTCGCCCGACCACCACGGCTTCTTTCGGGTGTCGCTAGCCTTCATCTCCAGCTTTAATACTTTTCTGCACACTCGATTTAGCTCGTGAGATAACGATGTAAACTTAACTTTGTATCTTTGCCATAATCAAAACACAGGTTCGATTATCTAGTGCCCCTACACCAACAATCTCTCCCTTTTTGATCTATGGCAAACCAACACAAAGTTAAGGGAAATCAAAGCATAAAACAAGTATAGTAGATGATGAATGTCATTCCCAAAAACTCCCCCTTAACCAAAACTCCCCCTTAACCCTAGGTGAGTTTTGAAAGAGAAATTTTAATTTTCAAAATTAAATTTTTGTGTTACTCCCCCTTAACTTTCTCTCTTCTCCCCCTTTTGTCATAAATCAAAAAAGAATGATGGTTTTTTTTATAAAATAGGGGTTTTAAAAACAATATCGTATATGCATGCATCTAGATAAATCAAAATATGAGTCCAAGCATGCGTCTAGAAGTAGTTAGATAGATTGGTTCGAGGTGTGTCCCTCTGCACCAATAATCTAAAGATTTGTAATATAACCCTTAGGGTTAGTTTGCTTTCCCCCTTAGTCAAATATATGAAGTATAAGAGATGTAAGGGGCGCTAAACTTTGGCCTAAGAGTTGTTAAGTACAATAGTTGAGAAAATAAGTAGTATTTTGAAGAGGTTGTATTTAAAGGATATTTCAATTGTCCTTAACATCTCACCTATTCTATGTGTCTCAGAATTTGTTCACCTTATATGTTTTGTGAGATGATTTTAAAATTGATTAAAGATAGTCAACCTTGGGTTAGATTCGAATTTAACCTTTAGATCGTTAAGTAACTTTTCGAGAAACTAGCTTCCAGGTCGTGGCGAGGCACAGGGGCCTGTTGGTGCAGTGGGCACCAAAGTCGAACCGGTATTTTGATTATGGCAAAAGGCTCAATAGTTAAGGGTATATTTGTTATCTTACGAGCTCAATTAAGTGTGCAGAAATGCTAAAGTTGAGCGGAAGGTCTGCGACACCCGGTGGGAACCGAGGTGGTCGGGCAACGCCAGAGGGACTTCGGAGGAAGCCGAGGTACTCGGGTGAAGACCGGAAGCGAGGCTACAAGGTAAGCTCGTGTGAAAGCGAAGCAAGGTCGTTAAGCGTAGATCCGACCCAATACCTCCAATGGAAGGTCTAGGTCGAGATCAGATGGTTAGAACCATCGTACTTTATATTTTAAGCTAACTTGCTGCGGTCAAAACCCTTTGACTACAGTCAAGCTAGTCAAGTTCCAGCCTCGAGAAGAGCTCGAATTTCAAGGGGGTGAATTTGGACTTGACTCGTGTTTTGGTACAAAGGGTGATGTGGCATCAAGGTGGACATCCAAACCATCACCAAGCTTCCTTGTGGTGGACGCCCAAAATAAGGTGAGTTGGCACAAGATGGTTGGCTCCCATGATGTGGCACAAGTTGAATGGCTCCAACAAGTTGGCGCCCAAGGAGGTTGGAGGTGGCACAAGATGGTTGGCTCCCATGATGTGGCACAAGTTGAATGGCTCCAACAAGTTGGCGCCCAAGGAGGTTGGAGGTGGCACAAGGTGGTTGGATGAAACACCTCATCCTCAAGTTGGCGCCCAAGGAGGTTGGAGGTGGCACAAGGTGGTTGGATGAAACACCTCATCCTTGAGTTGGCGCACAAGGAGGTTGGAGGTGGCACAAGGTGGTTGGATGAAACACCTCATCCTTGAGTTAGTATGAAGGATGTGGATGAACAAGTCTTGGGGGATAAGAACCTCACCTTGGACACTACCTATGTCTAAATTCATAGATCAATATCCATAAATAGACATGTTCAAGCCAAGCAAATAACAAGTATTCAAGAGCTCTCAACACGCCGTCGTAACGCCGCTACTACTACTCACATTTGCTACGACGGCGTCACGACAACGAAAGCTACATCTTCTACTTATAAGAGTTGTCGGTATATTTATTTAAGTTCTACTTTTTAAATTGTCTTTGTGCTTTAATCGAATAAGGAAAGGGGAGGTCCTTTGCCTTGATTTCTTTTGTAATCGCTGTTCTACCTCCAACGAGGAGGAGTGGTTTTAGTGAATTGCCCTCCGTACGTGATCAAGGATCACTAGGGCCGTGGATTAGCAATCGAAAGATTGTGAACCACGTAAAAATATCTTGTCTACTTTATATTTCACTGGCATTCTCTACTTGCTTTTTACTTATTGCAAAAGTTTTTAACGACATCAGTATCGCTTATTCACCCCCTCTAGCGAAATTTTCGATCCAACAATTGGTATCGAGTCGGGCGCTAAGATTCGTGAAACCACCAATCTAGCTTTGTTTTTCTTTTTTACAGATTTTTTATTTATTTATTTCTGTTTTGATAATTATTTCACTTGCTTATCTTCTCCTACATATAGAATTGCATTAGAGGCTTTAGGATCCGGATAAGGTTGTCCTTCTGTTAGATCCCGAGTAAGGTTGTCCTCCGAACTTCAACGACATTCGCATTTGATTGTTTATTTCTTTTGCAAGTTACATTTTATATATCTTTTTACTTCTCAAGACTACTAATCCAAGACGAAAGTCTTGGAATATTCTTTCCAGGTGTGTTTTGCAAGATTCTTTTCGCGCTCTTCTTCTTGTTTTTAAATGGCCCATCTCGAAGGGTTTAGCACCGCCTGACCCCGCTTTACAACGGTAATGACTTTCGTTATTGGAAGGGTCGGATGGAATGCTTTCTTAAAACCTAATCGAGATGTGGATCGTAATCCAAACCGGTTTCACACTTCCTATTAATGAAGATGGTGAATCTTTGGGTTACGATCAATGGTCAAATTCCATGAAAAACAAGTAGAAGCCGATGCCAAGGCAACTCAAATCTTGCAATGTGGGTTGTCCAAGGAAGAGCTCAACCGCTACGCCCCTTCATTAGTGCAAAGGACTTATGGACCAAGCTAGTGGAACTACACGAAGGCACCGACGACACGAAGGTATGTAAAAGAGATTTACTTTAAATAAATTGTATAACTTGAAAATGCAGGAAAACGAGACCGCAACTCAACTACATGCTCGTATCCAAGACATCACAACTAACTCCATGCCATCGACAAAAGGTCGAGAATCGCGACCTTATCGTATTCTCTTAACTCGCTTCCTAGGACCACCTTGTGGGCATCCATGGTCGATGCCTACAAGGTCTCCAAGGACCTTTCTAAAATTAGGTTAGACGAATTGTTTTCGAACTTGAATTACATGAGCAAACTAACGTGGTCCAAAGAAGAGTATTGCGTTAGCTGCGTGTTCCAAGAAGAAGAAGCCCGCAAGCAAGCCACCCCAAGGAAGAAGACGAGTCCGAATCGGAAGTAGACTCGAATAGAATCCGAACTAGTCAATCTAGTTCTAAGATGATCAAGAGACGAAACGACCAACAACTCAAGGTAAGCCTAAACCTAATTCAAATACTTCTAATTTTAGATGCTATGAGTGCAACAGTGTCTGGTCCACATCAAGTCCGAGTGCCCAAAGCTAAAGAATAACGCATCAAAGACCAAGAAAGCGCTAAACGCTACTTGGGAGGAGTTGTCGAGGAAGAAGACGATATCCAAGCTCTAATGGCCAAGCCGACTGAGCACGACTCAAACCAAGAAGAGTCCGAGTCCGAATCCGATGATGAGCTTCCATTCAAGACAAGCCACGGATCCGTATCCGTTCAAAAGAATCATTAAGGGTAAGTCGGTCGTTACTTAATACTTTGTATGGTGCAATTAAATTTTTAAATAAGAAACTAGCTAAGTCCGAGTCCAAGGTCGAGACCCTAATTGAGGAGGTTAACCTTCTCAAACATGAGGTCTCCTAACCTCTTCGACTACTGTATTCAAGAGGAGGACTCAACTCTGCTGAAAAGCTTGAAGTTGAGAACTCGCTTTTGAAAACACAAGTCAAGACCTTAGGAACACGTTGAAAGGTTCACTTTGGGATCCAAGGGACTTGACCTCTTACTTGATCACAAAGGGCCGTGTACAACAAGGCCTGACTGGGTTTAACTCAAATACAACCAATAAGTCATATATGTCTATAGTAAACCAACATAAGAAAAATGTCCAAGCATGGGTCCCTAAGACCACTTTGATTTCAACTTTAGATCTAACATGTATTGGGTTCCCAAGGACCAAATTCACTATGTGAATAGACCCACTCGATTCAATGGTCCAGGGGAGCCAATACAAAATGTATTTTTGTTAAGTCTTAGAAATTGCATGCTTAGTTTTTCCTTTATTTTTAGAATGGTTAGATAGGACTCATAACCAACTAAAATCCTGCGAAAAGATTGAGCCTCGGGAGCCTCTTTTCAAAAATAAACCAACTAAAATCCTCAAAAGATTGAGCCTCGGGGAGCCTCTTTTCAAAAATAACTAGTTAGACCAAGACGTAGTCTCAAGTAAGTCGAGTTATCAATTTCTTGAAATTAGCTTTGTCTAAGGAAGTGGTCGTTGTTCCGATCAAAGAAGGCCTCTGTGCCTCGCCACGACCTGGAAGCTAATCTCTTGAAAAGATTACTTGATGAGCTTAGACTAAATCCGAATCTAACCTAATGTTGGTTAATTTAAATTCATTAAAATTAATCAAGTAAAATTGAAAGTCATCTCACAATAACACATAGGAATAACATGTTTTGATCATGTAGATATTGGTGAGATGATTTAGGTTTAAAACTTACAAACAACCCTTTAGTAATTCCAATATCCGATCCAACTACCTTATGTGTAGGATCAATGGATGTTGACAGCTGGTTGCTCCCGACACATGACCGGGATCAACTCAAATTTTCGGTTACGATTCAAACGACAAGGATCGGTAGCCTTCTGAATAACGCAAGCTCAAAATCATCTGATCGTGATATTGAGCTCAACTCTAACTTTACAATTCAAAATGTCTTATTAGTAGAAAACTTTCAATATAATTTACTTAGTGTAAGCCAATTGTGTGATAACAATTATAAGGTCATATTTCTAGAAAATGAATGCGTAATCAAAATAAATGCAACATCTAAAATAATACTTAAAGGAACTAGGAGTAGCAACATCTACACAATAAATTTACCTAACTCCTCAACCAAGTGTCTTATGACACAAAGAAGAGGAATCTTGGTTATGGCAATCAAGACTCTGACACTGCACTCCAAGACTCGCCCACAAGATGAGTCGAGTGGCTTGGTTATAGGTTTGCCTAAACTAAACAACTTGGATAATAAAATATGTAATGCTTGTCAACAAGGTAAACAATCTAGGACACAACATCAATTAACTAATCAAGAACGAACCAAAAGTGTTCTTGAGCTCCTACACATGGATCTATTTGATTCACATGGAGCTAAGTCACTCAATGGTAGTCAATTTTGCTTAGTCATAATTTGACGACTATTCTAGATTTACTTGGGTTAGGTTTATCAAACATAAAAATGATACCCTAGACCAACTAATCAATCTTTGTAGGTTAATCAAAAATCAAAAGAACCTTAAGATTAAAAGACTTAGAAGCTTATCATGGTGGTGAATTCGAAAACCACAAAGTTTACAGATTGTGAACCTAAACGGATACCACCATGAGTTTTCATGTCCTAGAACCCCACAACAAAATGGGTTTTAACGGAAAAATAGAACCCTACAAGAAGCCGCTAAGACAATGTTAAACGAGTATAACCACCCGATAGATTTTGGGCAGAGGCCGTTAGTACGGCTTGCTATGTCCAAAATAGGATCCTTATGGTAAAGAGGCACCAAAAGACCTCAGAGATTTATCACGATAAAATACCAACATCAAGTACTTTAGGTATTTGGATGCAAGGTACATATCTTAAACACTAAGGATTACCTAGGAAATTCAAATCCAAAACCTCTCATCGAACCTTTCTAGGATACTCAACCACCAAGAGAGCTTATAGGGTATACAATCACGACACTCTTAGAGTCGAAGAAACCATTAATATAGTTTTCGAAGGACACGAACCCGCTCAATCCTTAACAAAACCAACTAGCAAATCAACTTATAGCGAACCCGACTGATCTTGAACTTGAATCTCGTCCTAACCCAAGTCATCCTATCGACCAAGTGATAGATGACTCTAACCCAAGTCAAACTAGAACTCACCCAAGTCATCCTATCGACAAGTGATAGATGACCCTAACCCGAGTCACACTAAGACTCAAACAAATCATCCTATCAATCAAGTTATAGGTGATCCAAATTTAGGGTTCGAACTAGAGCTTCATATCGAAACCTTAGTCAAATCTCGTTAATTTCCAAAATCGAACCCAAAACTATTGAACAAGCACTTCTTGATCCCGATGGATTATTGCTATGCAAGAAGAGCTAGCTCAATTCACTAGAAATGAAGTCCGGGAATTAGTACCACCACCTAAAGAAAAATCAATTATTGGAACAAGGTGGGTATTTCAAATAAACTTGATGATAAAGGTGAAGTAGTTAGAAATAAAGCTAGGTTAGTCGCAAAAAGGGTTTAGTCAAGTCGAAGGTTTAGATTACGATGAGACCTACGCCCAGAGCTGACTAGAGTCCATCCGAATGTTGTTAGCATATCGCACATCGAGGTTTTAAATTGTTTCAAATGGATGTCAAGTCAGCATTTTTGAATGGATACATTAAGGAAGAAGTTTACGCTACCAACCTCCGGATTCAAAAATCTAGATAAACTGACCATGTCCTTAGACTTAAGAAAGCCCTATATGGACTCAAACAAGCCCCAAGAGCTTGGTACGAAAGGCTTTCGATCTATCTTAAGTCCAAAGGATTCAACCAAGGTTTAGTCGACCCAACCTTATTCGTTAAAAACCGTAGGAAAAGAAATCTTTATAGCCCAAATCTATGTAGATGATATAATTTTTGGAACTACCAACTCGATCCTCGCTAAACGAATTCATCTCACTTATGGAAAGTGAATTTGAAATGAATTTAGTGGGAGAGTTAAGTTTCTTCTTAGGTTTACAAATTAAACAAACTAAAGATGGAATATATTTACATCAACAAAATATACTAAGGACTTAATAAATCGATTTGGAATGCAAGATGCTAAAATAATCAATACACCTATGGCACTAATAATATAAGCGAAGATGTAGAAGGAAAACCCGTTGACCTAAAATACTATAGAGCGCAATAGAAGTCTCCTATACTTATACCGCTGAGCCGACCCGACATTTTATTCGGTAAGTATGTGCGCAAGGTTACAAACCTGTGCCAAGGAGTCTCACCTAACCCTAGTCAAGCGTATCCTTAGATATCTAAAGGGCACGCTAAACGAGGTATTTGGTACCCTAGATCTACCGAGTTTAATCTAATCGGCTACATCTGACCGACTATGCCGGTAGTAAACTCGATAGAAAGAGCACGAGTGGTTGTTGTCAAATCCTACCGAGTCTAGTAAGTTGGTGCGAGGAAGCGATTTCGTTGCCTTATCTACCACCGGGCCGAATACGTTGCGATGGGTGAGTGTGTCTCACTCCCGTGGATGAAGCACACTCTCCAAGACTTTAGCTTAATCTTTAACAACATTAAAACCTACATAGATAACATTAGTTCAATTAACTTAACTAAAAATCCAATATGTCATTCTAGGACAAAACATATAGAAGTTAAACACCACTTCATTAGGGAACATGTAACTAATGGAACTATACAACTAGAGTATGTTGAGTCCAAATCAAACCTAGCGGACATCTTCACCAAACCACTACCCGAAGCCGAATTTAGTTTATTAAGACGAAAGTTAGGTATGTGCGTAATAGAGTAGGATTTAAATTTTTCTATATATGTACTCTACTTTTGCTTCTTTTATGAAATTAGCCTAAGTCTTACCTTAGAAATCATATACCTATAGATTTAAGGAGCCAACACATCTCACAACACATAGGACTAATGTGTTTGTGTACTTAGCCACGTAGACGGGCGTGAGATGTTAGGACCTTACTCACAGTTCCGCATGTAGATTCAAGTGCATCGACATGAACCATGGAGTATAATTATTTAAAATTAATCAACTCCTTCAAGACTTATTGATCATTCTATATCAATCAAGTCCAACCGGAGTTGTACATTTTAGATGAACATATTTTCAAGCTTATTATTATTTTAAAAAAAAAATATATTTATATTGGGAACTTGCTTGGACTTACAAACCCTAAAATATATTTACAAACTTTTTGAGTTAAGGCAAAAGGGGGAGAAAGTCACAAAAGTAAGGAAGAAAGTAAACAAAATTATTACCCTTTATATTAAGTAATTCCGTTTACTTAAGCAACTATTAAGGGGGAGTAAAAATTATTTTTCAAGAACTCACCTTCGGTCAAGGGGGAGGTTACCTCAAAGGGGAGAACTTGAAACAATAATATTTCTCACTCATACTTAATCATTATGCTAGCTCATTCATATTTAATCATTATGCTAGCTCATTCATATTTAATCTTTATGCTAGCTCATTCATGCTTAATCATTATGCTAGCTCATTCATATTTAATCTTTATGCTAGCTCATTCATGCTTAATCATTATGCTAGCTTACTGTTATGCTTAAATTTTCCTTAACTTTTGTGTCGGTTTGCCATGAATCAAAAAGGGGGAGATTGTTGGTGCAGTGGGCACCAAAGTCGAACCGGTATTTTGATTATGGCAAAAGGCTCAATAGTTAAGGGTATATTTGTTATCTTACGAGCTCAATTAAGTGTGCAGAAATGCTAAAGTTGAGCGGAAGGTCTGCGACACCCGGTGGGAACCGAGGTGGTCGGGCAACGCCAGAGGACTTGGAGGAAGCCGAGGTACTCGGGTGAAGACGGAAGCGAGGCTACAAGGTAAGCTGTGAAAGCGAAGCAAGGTCGTTAAGCGTAGATCCGACCCAATACCTCCAATGGAAGGTCTAGGTCGAGATCGGATGGTTAGAACCATCGTACTTTATATTTTAAGCTAACTTGTATCAGCAGCCCAAAACCCTTTGACTACAAATCAACTGCTAGTCAAGTTCCAAATTTCGAGACGAGCTCGAATTTCAAGGGGGTGAATTTGGACTTGACTCGTGTTTTGGTACAAAGGGTGATGTGGCATCAAGGTGGACATCCAAACCATCACCAAGCTTCCTTGTGGTGGACGCCCAAAATAAGGTGAGTTGGCACAAGATGGTTGGCTCCCATGATGTGGCACAAGTTGAATGGCTCCAACAAGTTGGCGCCCAAGGAGGTTGGAGGTGGCACAAGATGGTTGGCTCCCATGATGTGGCACAAGTTGAATGGCTCCAACAAGTTGGCGCCCAAGGAGGTTGGAGGTGGCACAAGGTGGTTGGATGAAACACCTCATCCTTGAGTTGGCGCACAAGGAGGTTGGAGGTGGCACAAGGTGGTTGGATGAAACACCTCATCCTTGAGTTGGCGCACAAGGAGGTTGGAGGTGGCACAAGGTGGTTGGATGAAACACCTCATCCTTGAGTTGGCGCAAAGGATGTGGATGAACAAGTCTTGGGGGATAAGAACCTCACCTTGGACACTACCTATGTCTAAATTCATAGATCAATATCCATAAATAGACATGTTCAAGCCAAGCAAATAACAAGTATTCAAGAGCTCTCAACACGCCGTCGTAACGCCGCTACTACTACTCACATTTGCTACGACGAAGTGCCGCCGACAACGAAAGCTACATCTTCTACTTATAAGAGTTGTCGGTATATTTATTTAAGTTCTACTTCTTTAAATTGTCTTTGTGCTTTAATCGTAACAAGGAAAGGGGGAGTGTCCCTTTGCCTTGATTTCTCTTCGTTCGGTTACGTATTGCTATCTTGAAGAGATTGTTTTAAGTATTTCAATTATCCATAACATCTCACCCATTCTATGTGTCTCATAATTTATTCACCTTATATGTTTTGTGAGATGATTTTTTAAATTGATTAAAAAATAATCGACCTTAGAGTTGGGTCCAGATTTAACCTTTGGATGAATTAATTAACTTTTTTAAAGAAAGCGGCTTCTAGGTGGAAATGGCGAAACCTGAGGGCCTTCTTTGATCAGATTCTTGACCACTTCCTTAGACAAAGCCAAATTCAAGAAAATATCACTTAAGTCACTTAGGGTTACTTCCTGGTCTAACTAGTTTAGGATACGGCGAGGTAGCTTCAGCTAGTTCCACTCGGTCAAGTGCACCAAGCTAGATATGTCTTATCTAGCTCGAATACACGAGACTTTGTTTCCCTAACGTACTATCATCTCGCCGCGTCCTGATACTATGTTGTCAAGAGTTGACTAACTATTTTCCCTATCTAGCCGTTCTAAAAATTAGAGTAAAATATGCAATGGTTTTGCTAAGTAAGCGGGTATACTATTTTAGTGTTAGCTCCCCCTGGACCATTGAACTAATATGGTCTATTCAAATAATGAATTTGATCCTGGGGAACCCAAAACTTATTAGTCCTTATATGTGAGTTCAATAAAACCTTTGGGACCCATGCTTGGACTCTTTGATGACTACGATTTACGATAGATATATAAGATCTATTCGTAGTCTTTGACTTAAATCCAAGTCCGACTTTGTTGTACGCGGCTCTTTGGGTTCCAAGTAGACGATTAAGGTTCTTAGATCCCAACATGAATCTTTCCAACCTAGCCTCAACCTCTTGAACTCGGTCTTTCAAGAGAGAATTCTCCTCCTCAAGTTTTTCGATTTGGGTTGAGTTTCCCTCTTGAACTTGACTAGTTGAAGAGGTTAGAGTAGCCTCTTGCTTGAGAGTTTCAACCTCCTCAAGTAACGACTCAACCCTAGACTCGGACTTAGTTAATTTCCTATTAAGTATTTTAATTGTATTGTAAAGCGTATGAATTAGTGAGCGGCTAACCTTAATTTTCTCTTTTTTGTCCGGCTTTGAGTTGCTTCTCGAAGTAGTCCTCGAGTTCGGAGTCGGTGTTGTAATTGGATTCGGATTCGGACTCTAACTCGGACTCTTCGGGTCTTGCCATGCATGCTATGCCGCCGCCTTCTTCGTTGTCCCAAGTTGCATGGAAAGCCTTCTTTTGATTTGATTTGAATTGTGCCATCTTTTGGTTCTTTAGTAGCCTCCTTTCCCTCCGAACGATCTTCCGCACTATGTTCGCTATTGCTTCCACCTCTTCGCATTCCGACTCTGATTCGTCTTCGGGTTCGAGTTCATCTACTTACCTAGTAGGTGGCTTGCTTCTTTGTCCTGCAAGTAGAGCAATACCTCTCTCGGCCCGTACCACGTTAGTTTGCTCGTGAAGTTCAAACTCGGAAAATAATTCATCTAACCTAAGCTTCGAAAGGTCCTTAGAGACCTTGTACACATCGACCATGGATGCCCACAAGGTAGTCCTAGGGAAAGCATTTAAAGCATACCTTATAAGGTCCCGGTTCTCTATGGCTTGCCCGATCGAGTGAAGACCGTTGACGATGTCGTGGATCCGCGCATGTAATTGGGTGACGGTCTCGCGATCCTGCATCTTTAGATTGTACAATTTATTTAAAAGTAAATCTCTTTTACATACCTTAGCATCAGGCATCCCTTCGTGTAGATCAATCAATTTGTTCTAGAGGTCTTTGGCGCTAATGAATGGTCCGATGTGGTTGAGTTCCTCTTTGGACATGCCGCATTGCAATATTTGGGTTGCTCTTGCATCGGCTTCGATTTTCCTTTTGGTTGCATTTGTCCACTTGTTGAAATCCAAGGGCTCTCCATGATTATTGGTGGGTAGAGCAAAACCGGTTTGGATTATTATCCAAGTCTTGACTTGTATTTTTAGAAAACACTCCATCTGACCTTTCTAATAATGGAAATCATTTCTGTTAAAGAACGGAGGTCGAGTGGTGCTATACCCCTCAATGTGAGCCATTAAATGTCTTGCAAAACACGAATAAAAACCAAAGAGAATTCCAAGACTTGGTCTTGGATTAGTAGTGCGGGAAATAATAGGAAATAAATAGAAATAAATAAGACGAATAAGAAACTAACAAAAGCTAGAAACTTACGACCTTTGATGTCCCCAAAAGAGTACAAAACGTTGGATTTTGGGGCTGGAAACAGCTTGTTATGAGGGTAAACCCTCATAATAATCTTAGAGAGCTTCGATTTGGTAGGTAGATCGTTTTGAGAGTCCTCTTGTGCGAAAAGATATGGTCGTTTTACTGTCGACTACTCCGAAAGAGAATACTTGCAAACACACAACCAAAAGAAGCGTACCAAGACTTCGTCTTGGATTAGTAGTGCGGGAGGAAAAAAACCTAAAAAAAACACGAATCGAAAAATACGAAAAGAAAATAAAAAAGTTCTAGATTGGTGGTTTCACCAAATCTTAGCGCCCCCGCTCTGATACCAATTGTTGGATCGAGAAGCGTCGCTAGAGGGGGGTGAATAGCGAGCGTAAATCTTTTCATTCGATCGTTCAATACACGAGTAAACGTAGCGGAAAATAAAGAGACACGTTTATTTTACTTGGTTCACAACTCAGTGGTTGCTACTCCAAGGCCTTATCGGTCCTAGACCGCGTACGGAGGGCAAAGCACTATAACGTCTCCTCCTCGTTGGAGGTAGGAGACAGCGATCACAAAACCGAAATTACGAGGATGAGGCAACAAGCCTACCTCACCTCGTTACGAATAAAAATAAAGAATACAATAAAAACAATTACTTGCTACTGCTGTCGATGAAGGAGATTTGAACTTGTCGTCGCATTGATGTTTTGACGATGTTGGAGCTTTGGCATTGTAGGAGCGCTTGAGAATAATCCTGATGATGCTTGGAGTTGGAATCCTCCCCTCCTTTTATAGATTTTGGCCTCTGAATTTGTCTCCTCAATTTTCGGAACAGATCACAAAGTTGTACAAATTTTATCGCAAAGTGGCCGCGTCAAACCTTATCCGTTTTGACCTAGCGCAAAGGCTGATTCGTTGCCATCAGTCTACTGATGCCTCCCATCAGTCGATTGATGTGCATCAGTTGACTGCCCAACATCCAGCAGTCGACTGCCAGCCTGGCCACTTCCCTGCAGTAAGAGGTTAGCTCAGAAAATGATAAATGCGACAGTTTCTAACCATCCGATTTCGACCTAGACCTTCCCCAAGAAGTCTTAGTCGGATTGCCGCCTACGGTCGTCCCCGTACAGAGGACACGGCCTTACCATCTCTCACTCACACGAGCTTACCTCGATACTTACTGTGTCGCTTTTGCTTCTGGCCTTCCACTCGATTCCTTCGGCTCCCTCCGAAGTCACTCGAGTGTCACCCGACCACCACGGCTTCCTCCGGGCGTCGCTAGCCTTCAGCTCCAGCTTTAGTACTTTTCTGCACACTCGATTTAGCTCGTGAGATAACGATGTAAACTTAACTTTGTGTCTTTGCCATAATCAAAACACAGGTTCGATTATCTAGTGCCCCTGCACCAACAATCTCCCCCTTTTTGATCTATAGCAAACCAACGCAAAGTTAAGGGAAATCAAAGCATAAAACAAGTATAGTAGATGATGAATGACATTCCCAAAAACTCCCCCTTAACCAAAACTCCCCCTTAACCCTAGGTGAGTTTTGAAAGAGAAACTTTAATTTTCAAAATTAAATTTTTGTGTTACTCCCCCTTAACTTTCGCTCTTCTCCCCCTTTTGCCATAAATCAAAAAAGAATGTTGGGGTTTTTGTATAAAATAGGGGTTTTAAAAAAATATCGTATATGCATGCATCTAGATAAATCAAAATATGAGTCCAAGCATGCATCTAGCAGTAGTTAGATAGATTGGTTCGAGGTGTGTCCCTCTGCACCAATAATCTAAAGATTTGTAATATAACCCTTAGGGTTAGTTTGCTTTCCCTCTTAGTCAAATATATGAAGTATAAGAGATGTAAGGGGCGCTAAACTTTGGCCTAAGAGTTGTTAAGTACAATAGTTAAGAAAATAAATAGTATTTTGAAGAGGTTGTATTTAAAGGATATTTCAATTGTCCTTAACATCTCACCCATTCTATGTGTCTCAGAATTTGTTCACCTTATATGTTTTGTGAGATGATTTTAAAATTGATTAAAGATAGTCAACCTTGGGTTAGATTCGAATTTAACCTTTAGATCGTTAAGTAACTTTTCGAGAAACTGGCTTCCAGGTCGTGGCGAGGCACAGGGGCCTTCTTTGATCGGAACAATGACCACTTCCTTAGACAAAGCCAAATTCAAGAAAATATCACTTAAGTCACTTAGGGTTACTTCCTGATCTAACTAGTTTAGGATACGGCGAGGTAGGTTCAGCTAGTTCCACTCGGTCAAGTGCACCAAGCTAGATACGCCATATCTAGCTCGAATACACGAGACTTTGTTTCCCTAACGTACTATCATCTTGCCATGTCCTGATACTATGTTGTCAAGAGTTGACTAACTATTTTTCCTATCTAGCCGTTCTAAAAATTAGAGTAAAATATGCAATGGTTTTGCTAAGTAAGTGGGTATACTATTTTAGTGTTAGCTCCCCCTGGACCATTGAACCAATATGGTTTATTCAAATAATGAATTTGATCCTGGGGAACCCAAAACTTATTAGTCCTTATATGTGAGTTCAATAAAACCTTTGGGACCCATGCTTGGACTCTTTGATGAATACGATTTACAATAGACATATAAGATCTATTCGTAGTCTTTGACTTAAATTCAAGTCCGGCTTTGTTGTACATGGCTCTTTGGGTTCCAAGTAGACAATTAAGGTTCTTAGATCCCAACGTGAATCTTTCCAACCTAGCCTCAACCTCTTGAACTCGGTCTTTCAAGAGAGAATTCTCCTCCTCAAGTTTTTCGATTTGGGTTGAGTTTCCCTCTTGAACTTGACTAGTTGAAGAGGTTAGAGTAGCCTCTTGCTTGAGGGTTTCAACCTCCTCAAGTAACAACTCAACCCTAGACTCGGACTTAGTTAATTTCCTATTAAGTATTTTAATTGTATTGTAAAGCGTATGAATTAGTGAGTGGCATATATGATATCTAGCGCGGTGTAGTCGTACCCCATCCTATGGAAAATGTGGGTTAGTAGGCCCCCCACAATGATCTCTCCTCTCGCTGTTTTGCCCATTTTCACTAGGTGTCTAATGAAATGGGACCCTACATCAATGCTGCTCCTTTCTTGTAGCATGTCCCACAAGCAAAGCAGCTCACTAGCTCGCACTACACCGTCACTCTTCCCACGACCAAAAATAGTACTTGCAAAATTCGGTGTAGGTACCGAAAAATAGGGTTTTGGAGGCGCGATGCTTTAGCCCTAGAAGGGTCGTAAGCGTGTTCTCCTGTCAATTCAGTTCAATATATCCGAGAGTTAAACCCAATAGGGGTTCTTCTCTCTCCCCCACTAGGCAAGCCAAAACATGTGTTCCATTGGTGTAATGTCCATTCATGTTCAATGTTAAATAACCTAAAGGTAATCCTACCCTCTTCGCTTTCTCTACCCGTTAAAACCTCAGCTTCTAAAGAACTTAAAAACTCTAAAACTATCCTAGGGTAATTTGGGTGTCTTATCCCTATTATCTCTCCCCACCCCATTTTTGCAAATAGGGCTTGAATATCACCTAACAAACCTAGGGTCTCTAAGAGATCCTCATCAAGATACCTAGTAGCAGTGATTCTTCTAGTAGAAAGCATATCAAATCTCTCCCTATAATCATTATTTCGAAAAAGAAGGGTTGGAAGAGCATTACCTTCTTTCGGAGCTTGAGAGGCGTCGCTTCTCTTTGTTCTTCGCTCTAAAGCATCGGATCGAGATGTCACTTGCTTGGTCCTCCTCATCCTTACTTCTTCTGGGTTTCCTTGAAGGTTGGAAAGGTTTCTAGGTGGTGGGGAAGAAGGATTCACATGGCTAGGGCAAGAGGAATCAAAGCACACGACGTATTTGGGGTGAAAACGCACGGCTTGGCCTCTTAAACCTCACGTGCCACAGCCATGTGAAAACACACGACCAGGCCATGTGCGCCATTGGAAGGTGGGGCACGACCGTGTGAAAACACATGGCCAAGTCATATGTCCCCCGTTTCCTTCTCACGATGTACAACGATCCAAATTCTCCTGACTCGCTTAGTCGTGTGGGTTCAAAGTGATTTTCCTTTCACCTAGCAGGTTCTTTCTAGTCCTAATACATGTTAAAAATGATAAATGAATGGAATCCAAAGTTCAAATTAAACAAATAAATGCAATACAATGAAAAGAACACCTAAAAACTAAACTTGGGTTGCCTCCCAAGAAGCGCTTTGTTTAAGGTCTTTTAGCTTGACCCTACTCCATGGTTTTAACTTGGCTCCGGAGGTTCTGTGAACCTCCATTCATCCATCTCAGAGTTGACATCTGGTGGGTTCGGCTCTACCCTACTGAAAGTGTAGTCGTCTAGGAAGGGCGCTCTTAATTCTGATAGATTGAAAATGATTATCTCCCCGCCTACCTCTAAGGAGATCTTGTGCGCCTTTACGTCTATTTAATGCTCCCGCAATCGCCAGAAAGGGTCTTCCCAAAATGATGGGATTCTGGGGATTTAGTCATGTGTCCAATATAATAAAATCCATGTGTATCATGAAATTCTCAATGACCACAGGCACATGTTTTAACATGCTAACGGGCTTCTTGATCGTGTCATCCGCCATGCGAATACCTATGCTCGTTGGTTGTATATTGGCCAGCCCCATCTCTAGGTAGAATGCATAAGGCATCACGCTAACTGATGACCCCAAGTCGCATAATGCTTCATCGAAGCTTTCCCCATAAATCGAGCAGGGGATAACAAATTCACTAGGGTCCTCAAGCTGTGGTGGAATTCTGTCTTCGATTTCAGCTTGGTAGGGTAGGGTGGAAATCATGACTGCACACCCCTTGGTGGATCTATTCTTCTGACCTACTCTTTCGCCGTATATTCCCTCCTCCTTGACTTGACTCGGCTCGGGTAATGATGGAGAACTATCTATAGATCGCGACATGGTGTGGGCTATCTGGGCCACTTGTGTTTCCAACATCCTCGTGTGACTTGCAAGACCGTCAACAGTGGCCTTCAAATCCTTAAGTGACTCTTCTGTTTTCTGATGTTGGCGTCATAACTCTTCATTGGCCTTTGTTTTGATAGCAATGAAGTCTTCCATCATCAATTCTAGCATAGACTTCTATGGTTGTTGCTGCCCATTGCCCTATTGCTGCCCATATCCTCCAGATGGTTGGAAGTTCCCTGAGTTATTTCGATAGGAAAAGTTCGGGTGGTTCTTCCATCTAGGGTTGTAAGTACTGAAGTATGGGTTGTTGGGCCTTTGATTCTAGTCTCCAACCGCATCAACATGCTCAATCTGCTCTTCTGAACCGCCCTACCCTCCATAGTAGTCCTCCCGATACGTTGTTGCTCCTTCTCCAAAGTCATTGGTCGCACATGAAGAAACAGGATTGAAAGAGTCGAACCATCTGCTAAGCGCGTCCAACCTCGCTATCATGTGGTCCACGGAGTTAACAACATATCATCCCGCGGCAGGAGTTGGGTGACTACGTTCGGAAGCCTATTGATGGTGGTTCTGGGCCACCTCTTCTATTAGCTCCTCCACTTCCTCGATAGTCTTGTTCATAAGTGCTCCTCTTGCGGGAGAATCGAGGGATATCTTTGTGGCATACGTGATCCCATTATAGAAGATGTGGTTCACCAGCCACCTTTCCAGTCCATGGTAGCGCATGTGAGCAGTCTTGCTAGGTGGGAAGTATTTATTTAAGAACTGCTGCTCACATTACTCCTAGGTAGTAATGCTTCCCGAAGGCAGGGAGTGAAGTCATGCCTTAGCCTTATCCTGCAATGAGAATGGGAATAGGCTCAGGCAGATCGCGTTTGCAGGGACTCCATTAATCTTCATTGTTGAGTAGATTTTCAAAAATATCTCCAGGTGCCTGTTCGGGTCTTCAGTCGCAGCTCCCCTAAATTGACTCTGCTGGACCGTGTGTATGAGTGTCAGTTTCAGCTCAAAGTTGTTTGCTAAAATGGACGGTCCAGCTATACTCGACATAAATCCTCTAACACTAGGGGTTGCGTAATCCCTCAAAGGTCGGCTACCTAAATTCACCTCGGATGTAGCTTGGTCCTCCATCCTCTTCTGTTCAGCTCTTCGGTGATGATAGGTTCGTTCGATTTCTAGATCGATCGGAATTAGGCCTTCTGATCCTAAGCATCTATGCATACGAGGAACCGAGCCACAAAATTAGGAGTATTACCTAATACTTAATCAAAATAGAAAATAGCCTAAACTAATACTAAATCAAATGCAAAAAAATTAACTGAAGGTCAATGCAATGTAATTACTGAAATAAATCTAAACTTACTCTAGATATTAAAAATCTAAAACTGAAGTAAATAAAAATAAACGAAAGAAATAAAAGTAAAGCAAGTAAATAAATCTACCTTAAGTCCAATCCAATTATCTACTTCTTGATTCGATATCGAATCAATCAGTCCCCGACAACGACGCCAAAAACTTGATGCATATGAACGCGACCTCAAATCTCACGACGGAGATCGTCGAGGACTCAAAGCGTATGCTCGCGCTCAACGCCCTCAAGTGAATGGATGTCGTCAAGTAATAAAAAGATTATCGATCCCACAGGGACTGAGATTCGAGTACCGATTTGGTAAGTATCCATTTATTGTTCGGAATTCAATTCTAAGGGGTCTGATTTTGAGGGTTGACGGCGGTCCTAACTCAATATGGTGTCACACGGAAGAAGAAAGAAACTAGTTGCGAGTCTTTGGAAGGGATTCTAGGATTTCAATTTCATTTGTGTGTCATAGAACATGCTGTCAATTGGGTTTTGTCTAGGTTTCTAGCTACGGTTTTGTGGAAAGGACATCATACACTCCCTCGATGAGCCTTCGCATCTATCGAAAGCTACCTCTTTCATTACCAAGTTGACCCTTGGACTTATGACGGGATAGTCGGTATGAGGATGCCGAAGCGATTCCTGCGACGAGTCAAAAATGGGGTGCGTTTCCTACTCTATCGCATTCTTCTATCCACGGTTAATCTTAGATAGGAGGGTTGTCACCCCTTGTATTGGCTAGCACAGTAGATAGAAAACCAAAACAATAGTTATAACTCTAAACCAAATGCCAATTGCAAATATAAATTCAAGAACAGAATTCAATTTGGAATAATATGTTCTATGCACACAAACTACTCCATAATGCTAAAATCGGAGAATCTACTCCATAAATAAGAGAGGAGAAATACAAAGCACGATCATGTTCGTATAAACAATAGAAATTAAGCAAAGAACAAAAATTACAATGCAATGTGACTCTTCTCTCCGGCATTGAAGTGCAAAATTTGGATCTTCGACGGCTTTCTTCCTCCCCGTTGCAAGTTCCCGAAGCTTTTTAGGGCGCCGGAGTGTCATCCCAGTCGTCGTGCCTCCCCCCTAGGGTTTAGGCATAGCCTCCTTTATATAGACATCAGCCTGGATCTTTCTAAAACTTGGAAAATAATCAACTCACATTGGAATCGCGCAGAGCCACACGACCAGGTCATGTGTGGCACCGTGGTGGCCAATTTCCACCCTTGGACACGGTCATGTGTAGCCACACGCCCTAGCTGTGTCCCCTTCTACGTCCAGCTGTAAAATATCCTTTTTTTGCTCTGAAAGTGTGCCGTTTTCTCCATGAAATGCTATCCTACACACAAAAGTACAAAGAGAAGATCTCCAAACCAGAAAATAGAAAATGCATGCAAAACAAAGTAAAATATGCATGAAACAAACATAAATGTAATGAGATGTGAGTGAAAACTACTCTTAAAATCTTATATGTTTTGCTCACATCATCTTGGCAGCATAAGTCTAAATGAACTTTGGCAAAGGACCCGGTTAGCTTGACATAGCTGATGGAAGCACCTGAAGGCTAATGCGAAGGATGAAGAGTCACGGACTCGAGGGGTCCGAGAGGCATGAGACTGATGGAGGTGGCTAGAAGGCTTAGTTCTATGCTAAGGGTGGTCAATCAAGTATGAGGGGATTATACTTGGGTTAAATCTCATGTTTGAGGTTTATCAGTCGATTGGGACTTTGGGTCAGTCGACTAGTCGAGTATTCAGCATTCGAGAGCCTAGTCAACTCAGAGCAGTCGACTGAGATTATGACTAGTCGACTGGTCAAGGAATCGACTGAGGCTTGACTACTCAGTTGAGGCTATGACAGTCGAGTGTCCTATATGGCCAGTCGACTATCCTTGGGCAGTCGACTGCCATGTATGGGCAGTCGACTAGTGACACTGTAGTAGTCCACAGATTCTTGGATAGTTGACTGGTCAGTCGACTATAGGCCAGCAGTTGACTGCTAGTAAGGGCAGTCAACTGTTGGGGTATCCATTGGAGAGATTCCAGCATAGATGGAGTTGTTGTGATACAACAGTATTGAGGTTGGTCGACTGCTGGCTAAGAGCAATTGACTGGAAGGCAAAAAATCAGCCCGAGCTCAGCTTTATAAGGAGGCTTCGTGGAGGATTTGGGGTTGTTAGTTTTTGGCGATCTTGAAGGGGAAAAGTTGATGCTTTCCAAACCATCCAAGCTATCCAAAGCAACCAAAGCATGATCAAGCAATTAAAGCTCATTTGTAAAGTATTTTCTTTACTTGTATTCATTCTTATTGTAATTATTTGTATTTGGTTGTATTTGTTATTATTGTAAGAACTTGTACGAGGTTTCTCCACCTCCGGTGTCATACCAAGAAGGAGAGATTCATAGTGAGGGTAGATTATTATAGCGTCGTCGTGGAGTAGGAACCCTAGTTCTGAACCACATAAAAATCTTATTATTTTGTGTATTTGTTGCTTTACTTTATTATTCCGCTATATATTACTAACAAATTGTAGACGAGCATGCAATCCATCGAAGCAAAATGAAAATCGCTATTCACCCCCTATAGTGTGACGTCATAGACCCTACAATAATGAGATCTACACATTAGATATATCTAGCGACATGCTCAATATCGAAGTGAGCAATAAACATGCTCCATTAGTTGATCAACCATCCTCTTACTTGTGGCATTGTCGCCTTGGCCATATAAGTAAGAAACACATGCCCGAATTACACAAGTGTGGAATTCTAGAATCATCTGAATTGGATTCATTTGATACATGTGACTCATGCTTAAAAGGCAAGGTGACAAAGTTATCTTTTATTGGAAAAGGTGAACTAGTAGAAGAGTTACTTGGTCTCATACATACTGATGTATGTGGACCAATGTCAACTCATGCACTAGGAGGATATGTCTACTTCATTACCTTTATTGATGATCACTCACGATTTGGGTATGTATATCTAATAAGATATAAATATGAGGCTTTTGAAAAGTTCAAAGAATTCAGAAATGAAATAGAGAAATATCTTGGTAAGATTATTAAAATACTTCGATTCGATTGATGTGGTGAATACTTAAGTCAAGAGTTTCGAGATTATCTAAGGGATAATGGAATATTATCTCAATGGACTCCGTCTTATATGCCACAATACAACGGTGTATCGGAAAGGAAAAATTGAACCTTGTTGGACATGGTTAGGTCAATGATGGATCATGCGAGTCTTCTCAAATCCTTTTGGGGTTACGCACTCGAGACAGCTGTTTGCTCGCTAAACAGAGTCCCGACTAAGGCAATCTCTACTACCCCATTTAAGAAATGGACTGGTAAGAAACCTCACCGATCTTATTTGAAGACATGGGGGTGTCCTGCTTATGTGAAGAGGAAATATCAGACAAGTTTGATGCTAAGTCTGATTGGTGTCTATTTATTAGCTACTCTAAGGAAATAAGGGGTTATAAATTTTATCATCCATTGAAGTAAAAGGTGTTTGTCTCAAGACATGCTGTATTCCTAGAGAAAGAGTTTCTCTTATAGGAAAATAGTGAGAGTAAAGTTGAACTTATGGAAGTTCAAGAGACTCCAATAGACACTGAAGAGATGCTTAGTCAAGAACCACAACAGATTACTTCTAGTGATGAGGCATCGGTTAAACCTATAAAGACACAACCTCTTTGGATATCTAGTAGGACATGCAATATTCTTGAGAGATATGGATTTCTTGTAAATGAATCGAATGACGCATTACTCATTGAGAATGAGGAGCCTACAAGTTATGAAGAAGTTCTGAAAAGTTCAAAAAAAGAAAAGTGGCTTACAACCATGAAATCGAAAATGGATTCCATGTATGAAAACCAAGTTTGGAACTTGGTAGATCCACCTGAAGGTATTACACCTATTGGGTGCAAGTGGGTTTTCAAGAAGAAAACTGACATGGATGATAATCTGATTACCTACAAAGCAAGATTGGTGGCAAAAGACTATCATCAAAATTAAGGTGTTGACTATGACGAAACTTTTTCATCAGTGGTTATGCTTAAATTCATTCGGATACTCCTAGCCATAGCATCTCATTATGATTATGAGATATGAAAAATGAATGTGAAAACAGCTTTCCTTAATGGAAACCTGTCTAAGGATGTGTATATATATATATATATATATATATATATATATATATATACAATCTGAGGGTTTCACATCTGTTGACAAAAATAAAGTATGCAAGCTTCAATGATCTATTTATGGATTGAAGCAAACATTTAGGAGTTGGAATATTTGTTTTGATGAGACAATCAAAGAGTTTGATTTCTCATAAAATCTAGATGAACTTTGTGTCTACAAGAAGGTTAGTAGGAGTGCGATCGTATTCCTGGTGTTATATGTCAATGACATATTGCTTATAGGAAACGATATGCATATTCTACAGTCTGTTAAAGTTTGGTTGTCCAAGGAATTCTCCATGAAAGACATGGGAGAGGCAACCTATATCCTAAGGATAAGGATCTATAAAGATAGATCGAAAAGGTTGATCGGTCTTTCACAGTATACATATATAGATAGAATGCTAAAACGATTTAGCATGTCAGAATCCAAGAAATATTTCATACCCATGTGACATGGGATTCATCTTTCGAAGTTTATGTGTCCACGCACAGAAGATGAGAGGATTTGCATGAGTAAGATTCTTTATGTGTTAGCAATAGGATCTATCATGTATGTTATGTTATGTATAAGGCCTGATGTATCATATGCTCTGAGTGTCACGAGCAGATACTAGTCGGATCCAGATATAGATCATTGGGTGGTTTCCAAGACAATCCTTAAGTACTTGAGAAGAACTAAGGATATGTTCTTAGTATATGGAGAAGGTGATATTGTGATATGTGGGTATACAGATGTCAATTTCTAGACAGATAATGATGATTCCAAATCTCAGTCTGGATGTATATTCACTTTGAACGAGGGCACAATGAGTTGGAAAAATTCCAAACAAGACACCGTCACTAATTTTACCACTGAGATAGAATACATTGCGACTTCTAAAGAAGCAAATGAAACAGTTTGGATCAAGAAGTTCATCAGTGAACTTAGAGTGGTTTCGACCATTGTTGAACCAAGATCTCACCATCGATCTAAACATGTTCTTCGATAATATCATTTGATCAGATAGATTATTAGTAGAAAAGAAATACAAATCCAGAAGATTCTCACTGAAAGGAACCTAGTTGATCCTTTAACAAAGGCTCTACCTCAAAGTAAGTTTGAGAGTCATGTGCAAGCCTATGGTATTGGATACCGTGGTGATTGACAATAGGTCAAGTGGGAGTCTGTTATATTTGAGAGGTGTCCTAAGACAATCGTCTTATGGTTTGTACTATTTATTTAATAAATAATATATTCCCTATTTGAGTGTACATTCATTATGTATTTGATTGGATCATAAACTCATTTACTGAATGTCCACAATATGACTCATAGTATGAGAGAACTTGTGATGTGATCACAACTAGTGAGTATCATCATCAGTTCTGAGAGATTAGCACGCGTTATACTTCATGGTTTATCCAAGTAGTTGTTCTTCACTGGCTAGAGACATTGGGATGTCCAGAGTTAAATGTGGATGCTAGTTATGGTAACTAGTTCATTGGAGTGACATGCTGTAAGACTTTATATGGTTTCCTACATATATGAATATGTCTATGAAGTTCTTACTACAACTTAAGTGCGAGTTTCCTTCGACTTGAGGTATTCAAGTCATCTTGGTCATTGAGACTTATACTTTGACATCTTAAGCAAACATCTTTCGAGATGTGGACCTGAGATGATTGGGTATAAGTTGAAGTGTCCGAAGATGTTTGAATAGCCAACAGAGGATTCACCGCTCCTGGTAAAAGAGATGTATACCCTATGGTCACTCGTCAAGATTATTATTCAAAGCATTTGGCCAAAGCATTTACATGTTAAAAGTATGATACTCTTAGACACATGTGAGAGTAATTTGAATCTGTAGGACGAGAAAGTATAACTTAGGCTAGGTGGGACATAGTCAACCTAGTGGGAATAAACACATAGACCATGTCCTGAACCAAGTGGATATAAGATGAGTGAAAGGAACGAGACATGATTCACTGTAGCTACTAAAAGGTTCAAAAGAAGTTCTTGTTAGGGCAATCTCTTTCCATGATAAGGTTTTGATGTGTGTGCCAAAGAGTTTAAGTTAGAGTGTTATTATGATTTGATATGTGCGTTGGAGTCTTGCAGGGCTTAGTAATTCGCACATGGAGCCTTAGCGAGTTTCACCTCTCATGACTCGGTCCTTGAGTCGGTGAAGGATGGCTTTGCGGAAGTCGTGCGCTTGGAACATCCGAGGAACCGTCGGACGAGGAGCTTGGAGTGAAGCCGGAGGAAGTAGACTTCAGGGCGAGACGCGAAGGATGGCGCTGCAGAGCCGTGTGCTTGGCACATCCGAGGAACGTGGTCGGACAAAGATAACTTCAAAGGCGAGGGACTCCGAGGGATGAGTGTGAGCGAATGTAACCCGGGAAGGGGTAGTAGCTCTTAGGTGAAACTTGGCCATTTGGCTAAGTGTCGGATGGGATTTCCCGACATCAGTTGACTACCATGTTAATGGTAGTCGACTACTCTAAGTCGACGGTGACTCGACTAGTGTTCGAGTCCGGTTCAAGTGCCAACAGTCGACTATGAGACCACCAGTCGATTGATGAAGGCATCAGTCAACTGGTCACAAGTGTTTCGGGCACAGAATAGAGTCGAGCTCGCGGAGCACTCGATCGATCGATCGGATCGATGGAAATATCGATCGACTAATGCGATCTGCCGATTGGATGGAATCCAATGTGAAAGCGATCGTTATTAGGCAGGCTGGGACGATCGTGATAGGGACATCAGTCGACTGCTCCTGTGTCAACGGGAAGAAACCCTCTTCCTCTATAAAGAGGAATGATGTGGGGCTTTGGGAACCTAATGCTTATGCTCTAATCTTCTCCCAAAGTGCCCTAAAGCTTTCCATCCTCTTACTTGAGCTTATTTCCATTATATTTGTAAGAGGAGTGTTTTTTGTGTAAAAGAGGCTACCTCCACCTAGCTTTGTGCAAAGGAGAGATCTAGTGAAAGATTAAGGAGTGATTCACCTTGGACGAATCGGACCATGGATTAGCGGCGTAGCCGTGAACCACGTTACATCTCGGTGTTTGCATTGTTTGTATTCTTGCTTATCTTTTGCTTTGTCTTTATTTATTTGTATTTGCATATTCCGCTTGTGCTAATCTTGTTTGTAGACGAGCTAATTACTTCATCCAACGAAAGAGGGCTATTCACCCCCCTCTAGTCGGCCGATCGATCCCCTACAAGTGGTATCAGAGCCAAGGAAAGCTTGTCGAGGACTAACCGCCACAACAAGCACATTCAAGGATGGTCGGCTCAAACATTCACCCACCAAAATTCGAAGGCGAATTCTCTTGGTGGAAAAAGAGAATGGAAGTATTCTTTGAAACCGACTTTGAAATTTTATTAATAATGGAAAACGGTTTCGAGTTGCCTAGGAATGAAGATGGGGAGCCATTGGAGAAATCAAGGTGGAGCAAGAGGCAAAGGGAAGAATACTTGGCAAATTCAAAGGCCAAGCACCACCTCTACAATGTACTCCCCCAACAAGAGGTGAATAGAATAGGGGAATGCTCTAGTGGAAAGGAGATGTGGGAGAAGCTAGTAGAGCTTCATGAAGGCACCTCGGAGGCAAAACTTGCAAGGAGAGACCTCCTCCGCTCCCAACTATCCAACATAAAATTAGAAAAGGGAGAAAAGGTAAACTCATTGCATTCTAGGTTTAAAGAAATTTTGATTGGACTAACAAGTGTAGGAGAAAGGCACTCCAACCGGGACATGCTCATGAAAGCAATTGATGCTTTTCCCCGGTCATCAAAATGGAGCTCAATGGTGGACTCCTTCTACATGTCCAAGAATCTAGAAGTGAGCACCTTGGAGGAGTTCTTCTCAACAATGGAGCTCCACGAAACGAGGCTTGAAGGAATACAAGAAGAGCCAAAGTTTCAACCGTCAAGAGGAGTAGCCTTGATGGCACACAAGGGAAAGAAGAAGATAGAGATCCCCTCCTCCTCCGATGAAGCGTCCTCCTCTTCCTCCATAGATAGCACGGAAGAAGCCTATATGGTAAGGAGGGTAAGGTGTGCATTAAAAGGTTTTCATTTTAATAAGTCTAATAATAGGAGAAGAAGACCAAGGGGAAAGGTAATTTGTTACAATTGCCAAGGAGAGGGACACATAAGGGACAATTGTCCTCTCCTAAACAAGAGCAAAGAAGAGAGGAAGAAGAAAGAAGAAAAGAAGAAGAAGAAGGGGAGCAAAAAGAAGGAAGAAGAGAAGAAGGCCAAAGAAAAGGGGAAGACCAAAGCTTTAAAGGCAAGGACTTGGGATGACTCCTCCTCCTCATCTTCATCATCATCGGAAGAGGAGAATTCTTTTGGCACCAACTTAGCCCTAATGGCCTTTGACGACTTGGATTGCTCCTCCTCCGAAAATGAAGGATCAAGTTCAAGTGGAGAGAGCTCAAGTGAAGGGGGAGCCTCCTCTACCTCCTCATCCGAAGAAGAGGACATGGAAACTATGGTAACTAACCTTTCACCTAGTAAAATAGTTTCTATGATTTCTAGCCTCACTAAGGATTTATTTAGAGCAAAGAAGAAAAATAAAACCATTCTTGATCAAATTAAAGATTTAGAGCAAAGATTAGAAAAAGCATATTTTAATAATAATGATGATGATGCATGCTCACATGAATATATGTCTTTCAATGTTAATGATGCATGCATAGAAGAAAATAGAGCTTTAAGGGAAAAGGTAGACTATTTGACCAAAGCCCTAGAAAAGTTTACTATAGGCTCCAATACCTTGAACATGATCATAGGGAGCCAAAGGGCAAGTTTTAACAAAAAAGGCCTAGGATATAAAGAAAAAAAAAATGAAAAGGCCTATAAATGCCTAATAGCTAAGGGTCAAGACAAGAAGAAGGTAATTGCTAGAAAATGGATCCCTAAGGAATTTTTAGTGAACCCAATAGGAAAGAACTTATTTTGGGTTCCAAAATCCATCCTTAAGGGTTAGGAAAACCCTAGGATAGTCAACCATAAGGACTTTATCTATATCATATTTTTGGTTGACTTAGGATGGTGGGACAACATTTTTGAAATAGTGTTAGGTGATGATAATGCACCTAAAAATAGATAAATCATGCTTTAGGTAATGTTTACCTTATTACCATTATGAAATTCCTAATGCATGATAACAAATTGATGAATACATGTGTTTCATGATCATAATGTAAAAATAAGTCATATACATCTTTATGATCATGTGGATTGTTAGGATGATACTTAACCTTGATAGAATTGCATAAAAATAATGGTTAAGTACATACAAATACCTTTAGGATACATCTCACACTCACTATAGGCTACCATGATTGAAAATTTAGCATGAGTGAGATGATAGGATGATACAAATGTCCACTAATGTCTATGGCATTTAGATGGTCATTTAAGATATCAAAATAACAATAATAGACCAATCATGGGGAAGACTTATGTTTAATTCATAGACATATTGCCCAAAGATCATGGTTGGATATTTCATATGTTTTCAAAATAATTTCTTACTTTAAAATCTGTGTATTCATGTTTTGAAACAATCCAAAGCAAGACTAGGTGTTAAAATGGATACTTACATTATCAAAAACCTAGTGGTTTTTAAAGCTTTTGGATTTTTGGCAAATACTTGAAAATATAATGGTTTTTCATGGAAAACTATTTTTCATTGATAGATATACTTACAAGAAATATGTTCCCCAAATTTCATGATTTTTCGAATTTTATAGATTTTCTAATGCATTTCTGAAATTCATTCTGAAAACCTGAAAATCCCGAAATGCTTGTGTCAGTCGACTGGTAGTCTGAACCAGTCGACTGGTAGTCTAATAACATGCCCAATAACCTTGTGTATCCGATTTTAAGGCATGTTTTGAGTTTTGTTTCTCTCTAAACTTGATGTCATGCTTAGATAAACTTTGTTTAAATATTTTTGATGGTGTCAAAGGGGGAGAATTGTTTGTTTAAGTAAGGGGGAATATATGTAGGGGGAGTTTCATGTATTAAGGGGGAGAGTTGCTAATCATGTTTACTTACATGCTTTCCTCTCTTAATAGTTTTATCAAATATTTTTACCTAACTTAAACGGATTGCCACACATCAAAAAGGGAGAGATTGTTAGGGCAATCTCTTGCCATGATAAGGTTTTAATGTGTGTGAAAAAGGGTTTAAGTTAGAGTGTTATTATGATTTGATATGTGCGTTGGAGTCTTGCAGGGCTTAGTAATTCGCACATGGAGCCTTGGTGAGTTTCACCTCTCATGACTCGGTCCTTGAGTCGGTGAAGGATGACTTTGCGGAAGCCGTGCGCTTGGAGCATCCGAGGAACCGCCGGATGAGGAGCTTGGAGTGAAGCCGGAGGAAGTAGACTTCAGGGTGAGACACGAAGGATGGCGCTGTAGAGCCGTGCACTTGGCACATCTGAGGGACGTGGCCGGACGAAGATAACTTCAAAGGCGAGGGACTCCGAGGGATGAGTGTGAGCGAATGTAACCTGAGAAGGGGTAGTAGCTCTTAGGTGAAACTTGGTCATTTGGCTAAGTGTCGGATGGGATTTCCTGACATCAGTTGACTACCATGTTAATGGTAGTCGGTCAGTGACTCGACTAGTGTTCGAGTCCGGTTCAGTGTTACAATGATCGCCATGGAATGACAATGATCGATCGGCGAGATCACCAATCGAGTGATGAAGGCATCAGTCGACTGGTCGCAAGTGTTTCGGGCATAGAATGAAGTCGAGCTCGCAGAGCACTCGACTGATCGAGCATCAGTCGATTGATGGAAATATCAGTCGACTGATGCCAGTGCCGTTGGATGGAATCCAACGTGGAAAGTAGTCGTTATTGGGCAACGACTACAGGACCAGTCAACTGATAGGGACATCAGTCGACTGCTCCTGTGTCAACAGGAAGAAACCCTCTTCCTCTATAAAGAGGAATGGTGTGGGGCTTTGGGAACCTAATGTTTATGCTCTAATCTTCTCCCAAAGTGCCCTAAAGCTTTCCATCCTCTTACTTGAGCTTATTTCCATTATATTTGTAAGAGGAGTGTTTTTTGTGTAAGAGGTTACCTCCACATAGCTTTGTGCAAAGGAGAGATCTAGTGAAAGATTAAGGAGTGATTCACCTTGGACGAATCGGACCGTGGATTAGCAGCGTAGCCTGAACCACGTTACATCTCGGTATTTGCATTGTTTGTATTCTTGCTTATCTTTTGCTTTGTCTTTATCTATTTGTATTTGCATATTCTGCTTGCGCTAATCTTGTTTGTAGACGAGCTAATTACTTCATCCAACGAAAGAGGGCTATTCACCCCCCTCTAGCCGACCGATCGATCCCCTACAGTTCTGAGATCAATCATCAATTTTTCGATTAATTGAGGATCATGATGTACTACTAGGCGTCACTCATAATCGTTCAATAATTAATAGTTAATTATGGATGATCAATATAAACCGAAAACCTACAAGATCACACGTACTACGAGTTGTTTCCCGATGGACTTAAATTAGTTTGAGAATTGAATTCTCAGATTGAGAGAGATTGAGTCTGGTTGAACTAGACGAAGAGTAAGGATGAAAATAATTTCATCAGAACAGAGACTTGGATGGGGTCATGTCTTATGAAGGCAGAATGACCCCATGGTGGTTTAATAATAAACCAAATTGGTTTGGTTCAAATAGAGGGTGGTTTGGTTCAATAAACCAAATGGTTTAGTTTTGAACCAAAGGCTATTGGTCTGGACTATTGAGCTGATAGTATTGGGTTTGGATCTTGATCCATTAAACCAATAAGAGACCCATATATAAGGGAAGCTAATGGAGGAAACCCTAGCTAAGCAAGAGTTGTTCTCCTCCTCTCCTCTCTAACCGCCAAAAATCTGCTTGCTACCTTCTCCTCTTCCACCACCCAAAAGGGGCTATTTCCGGCCTCCTTTGGTTCCGACATCCTCACTTGTAGAGGAATCTTCCCCATTGATTTTTCCACTGGATCAAGCGTTGCAGCCACCTAAAGCTGTCAGAATGGAAGAAAAATGTATGCAGATGTATTATGTCCCAAGTAGTTTTTCTCATCGTTTGTGTCGTCTGGTTGTCTACGCCGCTGGACACAAATGCCATCCTGCATGTAGAGCTAGTACCTTTTTGCGAGGATGAAACTTCAACTTTGGAAGTTGTCCTGATAGAGCTCGGCATGAACATGAGAAGAGGCAAACTCCGACGAATTTATGGTCGATGTCATTCCCACTGCATATCATCCGACAAGTATAATTAGAATAAATGTTATTCTTAGTTTTAATTATTCGTAAAATTTTATTTATGATTATGTCAACACGTGTTATATCATGCATGCTTTAATGTATGTATTATAATAAATTAAGAATTTATTAAGTAATTATTATAATAAATATTATGTAATTAATATTTGTGAAATGCAAGCGAGTGTGATAACTCAACATCCTAAACCCATCACCCTTTTGAATTTTATTCATTAGGAATGATTCCATTCCTTCTATTTTCAAATTTATTAATCAAATACTTTATATTTTTATCATTCTATTCCTTCATTTTTAAACTCCTAAACCAAACGTCCCTTGAGTTATCTAATGCTGATGGGTGGAATTGCAGTGAGTTCACGAGAGACGAGAGGATTCTGGAGATGACTCTTTCGTCTTCCTCCTACGGCAACGGCTGCAGCAAGTGTAAACAAAGATGGTCCAAGCAAAAGTAGGCATGCGATTGTAGAGTGGAATGGCAAATTAAATCTAAGAATGGGAATTTATTCTGCAGGGCTGCTGAGGTCGCGTGGGTAATGAGTATAAAGGCATGGGTATTGGGTAGGGTAAGGTACGGGTAGGCTGTAAAGAGGGAGAGTTAATTAAGATGAGCAGATGACAGATTGTCAATGGAATGGGATAAAGCTGGGTGGTAATATAAGCCCCATTATTTGCTTCCACAAAAGGTAAGCATTGAACCGCCTTCGTTTTTAAGCACCATGTGCCTCCGCTCGAAGTAGGGCGAAAGCAGTACACCCGTGGCAAAGTCAAATGAAAATATCCAACAAACTCCTCGCCGATTCTCTGGAAGCAAATTGTCTGGTACAAGTAGAGTAACACTTGAACAGGTGCGGGTAAAAAAAAATAAAAAATAATGATATACTACAACAATTTTGATTTTCTGTCGTGTACAATTATTTTTTCTGCATCCGTATCCTATATTTCAGTGTCAAAATTATTGAAAATCATAAGATATTGACATTGTACAGACGTGCACTCCGATTAATCAAGTACATTCGTAATACATAGGTGTGCACTGCGGTTAAATACATTCGCACCACACAATCGTGATTAAGTACATACATAGGTGTGCATTGCAGTTAAATACATTCGTACCACACAACCGTGATTAAGTACATTTGCAATGCACAATCACGCACTGTAATTAAGTATCGTCTCAAAATACAATATACATATAATTCATACAATTATAATATAAATACAAATAATTATAAAATCAAAATTTTTTATATTATAATGCAACATATAAGTACCACACATAAATTATAATATCACATACATAATTATAAAATCAAAACTAAAATAATTATAATATATATATATATATATATATAACATTAACATTACACTTTAACACTTTAAAAAAATAATAATTCACTTGATAAAAAAATAATTCAAACTAATAAAAGAAATTCACTTATATATTTATTTTACTATAAAAATTAGATGATCAAACAATAGAATCACATATGATTTCTTTAATTACTATATACAGTCCCCTCTTGTACTCTGATTTTAGTTTTCATAATTAAAATATCAAATTCCTCTATGATACAAAAGGTTAGAATTTGTCAACCTAACAGCTCTTACTAGTCCACCCTTAGACTATCGTAAGGGAGGTAAATCACGGTAGGTCTTTGTCTCTTGAGATTAGTAACTAATGCATGGAGGGACGGCACCCTCGCATTTGTGAGGGATTGATCCGTTATCCTATGATGCAACGTCTGCATATGTTGATCACTAGACCCTTCTCACGAAGACTAAAATATCGAATTCCTCGATTTACCACAATGGAGTATACATTCGCATAAGACAAGTATATAGATGAAATTAAATATCTTTTACATACAGGGAGTCATTCAATCATTATAATTTTTTTATGATAATTATGGGATCAATTGGTAAAAACATTTGAGATGAGATGAACGTAATCAACTTTTGCCTAATGATTAAAACATCAGATGATAAATAGAACATTAAAATTCAATTCTTATCGTAACAAAACTTGAAATATCTAATCTGTGAATAACATGAGAAAAGACCGTTCATCTTGAAATTAATCGGACAAAATTTGAATATCTAAATTATTAAAAAAAATAATCATAGTAAATGATAAAGTGAAACAAATAAAAAATCGATTTAAATTCTACTGTGCACGAATATTTTAAAAATTATATATAAATTATATTTTAAATTTATCAAATAGATTAATTAAAAAAAGATTGTCTTCAAAATGAGATAACAAGATCTAAATACTTAAATTATAAAAAGAAATTAAAATAATATCTCCTATGCTCTCCCACTCTCCCAATCTCTTTGTTTTCCTCCCTAGCTCGTATCTAAAATCTCTGGCTATATTTAGGATTGTAAATGAATTAAATATTCATAAAAAAATTTGGTGTTCAATGATACTAGAGTAGGATAGTAGCTCAGAAAGCAAAACTGAGTCAGGAGGATAATAACTGGGAAAGCAAAGTCGAGTCAGGAGGACAATAACTCAGGAAGCAAAGTTGAGTCAGGAGGACAGTAACTCGGAAAGCAAAGCCGAGTCAGGAGGATGACGACTCAGGAGGCAGGCAGGGCATTAAACAGCTCAAGGTGTGAGACGAATGTTGAGTTAGAAGGAAATAACTCGGGGCATAGGTTGAATGTTGAGTTGGAAGGAAGCAACTCGAGAAGTAAACCAAGTATGAAGTGGGAAAAATGGCTTAGAAAATTAACAGAAAGTCAAGTTGGAGAAAGGAATAATAAGGCAGCCAAAGGGGGGCCTCATTAAATATTCCTTGAACAGTTTGCTAGAATTCCTGTATGCATGTCACCATCCGTAATAATGGATTGAAGACGCCTCATAGGCTTTGGAAAAGATCCCCTACGTAGCAATTCTCTAACATCATAATAATATCATCACCTCAACCCGCGTGGCTTTCCACATAGACGATGATCTTTGTAGTTTATTACATTATAGTTTGCCCTAATACTTCAAGAGATATAAAGGTAGAAGAGGGAGGAATGAAAGGGGAGCAGAACTCATTCTTCAGATACTTACTATTTTCTTTACTACATTCATCTTTCTCATTGCTATTACTTGTTTGTCTTCCTAATACAAGCTCTAACTTAAGCATCAAAGAACCTCCAATGGGTGGACCGGTGGTTGTTTAACGTGTGTTAACTTTTACAGAAAGGGAGCAAGGAGCTTCTTACTGTTGCAGTCGGAGAGAACCTATCCTGAATGACCTAATCTTGAGGAGAAAAATTTGTGTCGCATCATTTGGTATCGTTTATGGGAAACATTCTGAGTATGACATAGAGATGCAACATCAAGAGATTCCTCCTCCTGCGGTTTCTACTCTTGAAGAAACTCCTATCACCATACTGCCTTCTTAATTGGCCGCGATGATAAATAAAGTTGTGGTCGATGTCCAGATGCAGGAGGATAGAAAGATGGGGTATTTTCAACCCCACTCTGCAGAGTCATCCCAAAGAGAGCAACCCTATGATGGGTTTTCACACCTCCCCGCTACTGGTCAATAAGAAACGGAGGTATTACCGGGAGAGGGACTGTAGGGAGGGGTCGATAGGTATCCCCTTCCTATACTGCCCGCAAGAAGGGAAGATCAGGAAGAAATCCATTCAATTAAGGCTCCATAACCATACGAGTCATCTCCATTTATAGAGAATATAACGTCAAAACGTCCACTTGCTCATTTTTTTCCCTTCTCATATTGGGTCATATGACGACACCTCTGATCCAGAAGAACATCTTTCTCAGTTCAAAAGTGCAGTTGCTCTTCATTATTATACAGATGCCCTCAAGTGTCAAGCCTTTCACACCACCTTATCCTCCTCAGCTCAAAGGTGGTTCGAATCATTGCATCCTGGTTCCATTACATGCTTTAAGGATATAAAGGGAGTCTTTCTCAAGCATTTCACTCGTAGTAAAAGGTACAAACACTCTGTTGCTAGTTTACTTCATCTAAAATAGGAACAAATGGAATCTTTGCGAAGTTACATTCATCAGTTTACCAATACTGCAATGGAAGTCCCCTCAGCTGCACTGGATTTCTTGATGGAGGCTATTTCCCATGGTTTGAAAGATGGACTCTTCCTTTATTCTCTATTGAGGAAATCTACTGTCAGTTATGAAGAAATGCTTGGATGAGCTGAGGAGTATATTAATGAAGAAGAAGGACTGAAGATAGCGAGAGCTGAGAAAAAGCATGTCTCTACTCCGATAGAAACAAATCAACCTCATGTTCAGCGGGAGCCTCTCAGAAGAGAATATGCTAGACCTTTTATTTCAAAGGTTCCTCAGCCTTGACCCCTTATGTTAGGTCCCCATTATCGACCTCTCCGCATCATGGCCACTGAGTCCCTACTCCTTCCCCTGCCCCAAACCTAGAAGGAGTGAGAATTGAAAGCTTATGATAGGCAAGGCATCCTGCAACGCCCTGCTGGGTACCGAGGAGATTCTTGCAATCCCCCGACTCCATTCTTCTGTCAGTACCTTATGGAATATGGTCATTCTAGTAATGGGTGTTTTGGGTTACAGAGGGAGTTGGAGCGCATCAAGAAGGAGCACCCCCATTTGCAACAACAATTAGTGTTGGGTGTAGGAAGAGGATGCAAACCTCCTGCTCCTCGCCCCAGGCCTTACGACAAAACACCACAAGTCCTTCCTCCACAAATACAAACGCAGCCCAATCCAAGAGTTATCTCTCAAGATGGGGAGACAGGCGATGGTACTTTGGTTGCTATGGAAGACATTCCTCCCAGGGGTGTTATTAATGTTACAGTGGGAGGGCCACTGATAGAAACTCCAATAAAGCTCAAAGTCTTATGCCCATATAATGGAGAGTTTGTCTATTGAAGAAGATCGGGCAGCTCAAGAAACGCCTCAGATAAGCTTTGAGCTAGAAGATTTGTAAGGTATTCTTTTTATCTTATATTGATGCTCTGGTAGTTAGAATTTCTCTTGTAAACTATGAAGTTAATCGAGATCTGGTGGACTCGGGAAGTTCGGTTAGTATTCTCTTCTAGAAAGATTTCAATCATATGCAAATAGGGAATGTGTAGCTGGAGGAGGTTTCAACCCCTCTGTTTGGGTTTGCAAGGCACATGGTGCAACCTTTAGGGTAAATATCCTTTCACCTTACCCTAGGAATGAAGCCGAATCAGAAGACTAAAATGACTCCTTTCCTGGTGGTGGATGCCCCTTCAGCATACAATGCCATTTTGGTTGTCCATTCTTATTAGCTTTTCAGGCGGTGGCTTCCCATTATCATCAAAAGGTAAAATTCCCAGTGGGTTGGCTAGTCAAGGAGGTCAAAAGAGAAAAAAAGGTAGCTCAAATCTATTATGTGTTGGGTTTCCGGCACCGCGGCGTGTGTGTTTTCGATCACGTTTCGTAAACATGAGCACAGCGGAAGCAATAAAATAATAAATCTACATTTATTACAACACACACATCACACACATGCATAGTACAACATGTGTAGACATAACCGTAAATTTAAATTTTCAATAAAAGGAAATTTAACTACGTTATACCTTTCGTATCACGTGTAGCGGGAACGACATTAACCGGAACGATCCTCGCTAGAATCGTCTCTATCCATATCCACGCCGAGTATCCTCGGGATGACTTCGCTAAGCCACGAGCTTCGTCTTCGTACGGGTTACTAGCCTCGTGTTGAAGACGACGTGATAGAGAGATGATCACGATCCGAATCCAAATTCGGATCCTAAGACGAGTCCTCAAAACTCGCTTCTCCGGAGAGGTATTCGTCAACTGATTGACGAATCCTTCGTCCTCCACCTCAGAGGATTACCGGATATCGAATCCCCGGTAAGTTAGCCGCTGTCGGAGCTCTAACCGTCGTCCAAACGACGCTCCGACGAGAGGAGAACAAGCTGTCCAGAAAACTGGACAACTTTGGTGGAGGAGATAGGCGCCGGCCAACCAAGGGAAGATAGAGCTCACCTTGATGCCAAACCTAAAGAAGATCACCGGAGCAGCTCGGCGACGGCGAGGGAAGGAAGCTTCCTTCGACGCCGGTTGGAGGAGCAATGGCGGCGGCAAGATGTTGGCGCCGAGAACTCCAATGATGAGGTGGGCGTCAACTTCAAGCTAGTGATTTTGGATTAGGTCTTAATTATCCATTAAGCCCTCTTTTATAGAGAACTAATTCTCTTTATGGTTATTGGATCATAACCATTTGGCCCGTTAACACGCTCCATTAAGATAAGTTAAAATAAACCAAACCATGATGGTTTATTTTAAGTTAAAACGAACCGAACCAACTTTTGGTTCATTCGATTAAAATAAACCAAACCCTTTGGTTTATTCTCCTCCATTGGATTAGAACCAAACCATTTTGGTTCATCCATTATGTCTTCATAAGACACGGCCCATCCATGCTTCCATTGCGACTGAAACGATTTTATGCTCGCTTCATGTTTGGTCCAACCAAACCTAATTTCTCTCGGTCTGAGAATCCCATTCTCAAGCTCGTTTTAAATCCTTCGGATTACGCTCGTTGTGCGTGTGACCAAATAGGTTCTCAGTTTATATTGGTCGTCTATAATTAACCATTAATTATAGAACGATCATGAGTGGCACCTAGTAGTACATCATGATCCCCAATTAACCGAAAAGATCAACGGTTGATCCGTAACTATTTCTGAAACCCTTCAGCAGCTCGAATGATTCGTGCCCCATTCCCTTCACTCATCTTATACCCACTTAGTTCAGGACATGGTCTATAGTGTCAGTCCCCACTAGGCTGACTACGTCACACCTAGCTCAAGTATCATTTCCTCGTCCTACGGATTCTAGTTACTGTACATGTATCGAAGAGTACTTTACTCTAAACATGTAATGTTTTGGCCAAAGACTTTAGTAACAATCCGACGAGAGGCCATGGGTATACATCTCTTCGCAAGGAGTGGTGAATCCTTTATAGGCTATTCAAACACCTTCGATCACTTCGACTTATACCCAATCATCCCGGGTCCACATCTCCTTAGAGATGTTTGCTTAAGATGTCAAAGCATAAGTCTCCATGATCAAGATGACTTGAATACCGCAAGTCAAAGGAACATCGCACTTAAGCTACAGTAAGAACTTCATTGACATATCTATATATGCAGAGAACCATATGAAGTCTTACGGCTGGTCACTCCAATGAACTAGTTACCATAATTAGCATCCACGATTAACTTCGGACATCACAATGTCTCCAGCCAGTGAGAATCAGCTGCTTGGATACACCAAGGAGTATACCTCGTGCTAGTCTCGACAGAATTGATGGTGTCCAAATCCATCAATTCATCGACTAGGGATAATTTTGATACATCACAATTACACATGTAAAGATACTCACTAGTTGTGATCCAATCACAAATTCTCTCATGCTGTGAATCGTATCGTGGACATTCAGGGGTAATATGTAGAAAGTGCATGAACAACATATAAGGATAGATCTACAAGTATACATGTGAAGATCTACAGGTATACAGCATGAGTCCAATAGACATACAGTCCTATCCAACTCTAATAATAAGTAACTACAGTAAAGTCATACTCAATGTATATACTAAACTGATCAACTGAACATGAAGTAATGTACCAACGTACCTGACGGTCTGCAACACCATAAGCTATATCATCCTGACAGATATACAATAACATAACCCATATAATGTACCAGGTCAATCCCATACCTGACCAATACTCCAACATATGAACAGTATATGATCACCTGTAATAACAACCCGGTCCGTACCACACAATGACATGATGCTAATCAAATGCATATAACAATCTGAATCAACGCATGTATCATGCTCAACACATAGCAGTAAATAAAATGCAAATGACATGTATCATGATGAACAAGCATGTGCAACAATCATAGCTCAATCAAATGCAGCATCTCACAGGCATATGTAAAACATATATCAAATACATGCATACATATATATCAGCAATGCATATGCATGGTCACTGTCTGCGGACCCGTCCAACCACGACCCCAGAGTGGCCAGGGTGGCACGACAAATGACAACTAGCCCGACTCCAGCTGCCACCACTCTCGAGTGGCCGAGTTGGGTAGTATGACTGAGTAGCGTATAAGCGTAAAAAGCCAACTACTCCTAGGGGCCCTCACGCAAGCCACGCCGTCCCTACCCATGAGTAGACAAATGCCGCACACAGACAACCGCGACGTCCACACAACCACCATCTATAGTGGGCGAGTGCAACACCACTACGGGCGGTGCGCATCTCCGCCTACCACCATCCATAGTGGCGAGCGCGCACATCCAATGCTCGCCTCAACCTCGCTACCACTACTCCCGAGTAGTCGGGAGGCAGGATGATGACGACCGCCTCATCCATAAGGGAGACCCAAATCAAGATGCATGCAAATGTAATGATGCATAGATCCACACAAGTATCCTCGCAACACTCCCTATCTCACGGGGAGTCCTGGTCAACCAAAAGTCAACTATGCAAGGACTATAATCCACAAGACTCTCTCTATCGTACAAAGAGTCATACTCATCTGATAGTCAACCACGCTCAGACCTCTAGTCAGTAGCGAGATACTATCGACCATCCATATAACTATACACAGATATACGATCCATAATGGATATACAATCATGCTAGGACCTCTAGTCCGTAACCATATACTGACAACCACACACATTTATCTATGCACAGACAACTAAATCCACCATAGATGCACAACTAATATGTGTACGATACAACTATCGACTCCATAACCCAATTCATCACCTAACCCTAGTGAAGTAACATAGTAACCCAATCTGAGGTCACAAAGATAACCCTAACCACCTGTACTTACTAAACATCCATCAGCTAATACATAATAGGGTTTATAGTTCCTATCCGAGCTAGATAATCAATGCAGTACCAGAGTTTATATCTCAAAGGTCAAGGCAGTACAAGCATATGATTAAATAAGAGTGGATTTAAGGTAAACAGGTATAAACATAAATCCAAGATCATGCACTAGAATTTGATCAAAACTACCGGACCAGGTAGATATTACCCACCTGATACGAAGCTCGAATAATCCTCACGGTCGTGGACTCGCTTCGTATCCCAAACCTGCACATAATAACAAACAATGATTAAGTACAAGTATCCAACAAACGTAGGAACTAAACACTACATCATTCCTATACTCGCATCCTTTCCTTGTCTATGAGGTAGAAATTCTGATCACCCAAATCTGATACACCATAATCAGACTCACAATAGATTACTGACATTCACAAGATCAATTAAGATAAATAGATCTAAACACACTCAAATCAACTCGTCGGCAGCTACCTGCAGCTTCTCTTCCACACACACGACACAACAACTTGAAATCACAGAACTTAAATCAACTCCGGATCAATCTTACTGATCCAAATCACAGCCCCGATTCTAATCGAAAACATCCATACAACTCAGATTGATACCCAAATCCACAATACCCCTCCATTCACATATTTATATGAAACAATTTACTCTAAATCGAATCCAGTAAATCCACTGCATAAACCAACAATAATCCAAAATCCTTACCACCACTCACCACTGTTTTTCCCCCTTTCACCATGGCATCTTTAGCATCTTGGAGCTCTGGAATCAAGCTATCGTGGAAGTGTGGAAGAAGGCGGCGGCGAACTAACTGGGTTCGCCTGAATAGATCCAGCAAATGTGATGCATACGCAAGAACCTAGCAGTCGATGTGTTGCCCCGGCGAGGTTAAGCTCTCAGCGATCGAAAGAACATCTACAAAGAAGAAAGAAATCGACCGACGGCCAATTTGAGTAATCGCGAGTTGGCTGCAATCCAAGAGAAACTGCAGATCGAAATTGATGTCGGACAATACCTACTGTAGCGACGAAGTAGAACCAAGGAAGGAAGGAATCGACCGTGGCTGTCGTAGGCGTTCGACGGAGCTGGCGACCACTCCGGCGATGCTTGAGAGGAGGAGTGGCGGAGAGCTCTCGGCGAGTTATAGCTCAAATCGGGACAGTTGAGAAAGAAAATCGGCGACGGCCGGATCCTCCACCATCAGCAGAAGCAGTCGCCGGCTCGCTCGAAAAAGTGCCGATGAGATCCGCTGTCGGTAGAAGGTCGGCGGCAACTGGTTCTCACGGCGAGGAGGAGACTAACTGTGGCGACAACGAGCAGCTCCGACAGAGTCGGCGATGGTGAGCTCCGGCAGCGACGACGAGGCTGCGGCAGTGAGGAAGAGGGGAAATCACGATCGGGGAAGGAAACGCGATGGAGAAGGAGAGGGATCGCAGCTAGAGGAAGAAATCGCGTGATGAAGGGAAGAGGGAAGTAATCGCGATGAGGGAATTGACCAGGTTCGGGTTCGACGGGCTTTTAAAAGTCGGTCAATGACTTGAGCTAACTCAAGTCCAACCACAACCAACCTAGGTCTAACCCAATCCAGTTCAAGCCCAATTCCAGCCCAATCCGAAACCAGCCCATTGGACTCAATCCAACTAGCTAATCAACCTCATTAGCCCACTAATTAAGCCCAATTAATCCACTAATTAAACCCAATTAATTAAAGGGTTTAATCCATATAATTTTTTTTTTTACATTATTTTACACAGAGGATTCTAAATAGGATGGATTAGGCCTTGAGTTGTGTATTCGGTGGATTATGGAATGCGCTGGGTGATGCTCTATTCTTGATTGTGAATGGGCAAGGATGTTATTAGAGCTGTTATATATCATGATTTCTAGGTGAGGAAGGTGATTCGAATAGGGATTTCTTGCAAAACAATCTGATTGGTCCAGATTTGATACCTATACTCGGATCAAAGGAGTTGTATAGGGTAAGTGTGGATTGGATTCACGGTATGAAATTGAAGGTCGATTTGTGATGTCCTGTTGGTGAATTGTTGTGGGATCCAAGTGTTGGATCGTGTTTGAGGTAAGGATTGGTTGAGTCGTGTGTATGACACCTAGGGTTAGGTTGGATTCATAATTATGATCGGTTCTGTAATTTAGTATGGAGGATTGATTAGGTTGAATAGGATAATTAAATCAATCTAGTGGATCGGATATGAGGTCGAGGTAGGATTCGATTTGATCATTTGTTGTGAGATGGATAATATTTTCATATGATGAGTATTGATCATGGTGAGATAAATTTCAAGGATATGTTTTTGGATTGAGGAGTTAATCACAATTTGTGACCTACGGATTGAGGGTCTACTTGGAGATTCATAGTAGTATTTAGCACGTTGTCATGTGCTTGGATTTGATGGATTTATTTTGGATTAATTGGTTATGGAAGTAATCGATTATGTATTCGATTTATCGGTGAATGATATTTTATGCTTAACAATAGTTATGCGTTATGCAGGTTTCGGTCACGCGGCAGGATCACGGTCGTGACGATCTGGTTCTCTTTGCGGATATTTGGCAGGCGGGTATTTTGACTTATCTTTTAGATACAGTCATTGTTGATATGCTAGTTAGGATAGCATGCAATAATTTTCATGTTTATATGCCTATTATATTTTTGGTGCCTACTTGATACATGCATGTGATAGGTTATGATCATATCTTCCCTGTTTTATTTGGATCATAGTTACTTGGATTATGGATATGTACATATTGATTGTACATATTATTCGGATAGGTATTTTGAGTAGGATTTACATGCTTTAGTATCATGCACCATTTTTGCATGATTGCATGATGGCTGGACGGGGTTCCATTATTGTTGAGCCCGCAGCCAGTTACATGGCATGCACACACTGCCACTCATGGGTTAGTGGTACATCAGGAGGGTGTGTGCAGTTGCTCTGTTAGGCTCCGCTGGTCCGCTCATGGGTAGCGATGAGGCAGCGTGGTAGCGGGCAGGGATCCCTCCTCTGGTCTATGACACCGGGAGATGAGAGCTTAGCTCCCCCACTATGTTTGGGGCAGGAGGATAGGTGTACTCTGACAAAGATCCTCGCTCACACTGGCCACCAGAGCAAGCGATGATGGAAGAGTGCAGATTGTCATAGCCCTACCCACTGGCTTCACCATCGTAGGAGGCTACGACAAGGCGTGGGTGACCATGTCATTGGCACGGCATGCATTTTGCATGGATAGTATTTGTATTGTGTTTGCTGCATTTTTATTGCTGCCTTGGATGTGCATGTGATTGTCATACATACATGATACATATTTATATATATGGTGAGGACTTTATTACTTCTAGTCAGGCCCATGCTCCTATATTAGGGTAGGAGGTTTAGGTGAGTACAGTCCTTTTGCATTTATTTCTTGCTTACCCTATTGGTGAGACTGTACTGGCATGATTTTTATTGTTAGCTAAATCTTACTTGCATATCGACTATATCCGCTGAGTTTTTTGAACTTACCCCGTTGATTTATATTTATTTCAAGATGAAGCTGTCAGGAGAGTGCAACTGCCAAACCCCACTCGTCATGAAAGTTTTGATTGGTTATTTGTTTCTATGGTTTGGATATGTTGGTTAGAGGACATGTTTAGTATTGGAGTTCGATATTTGTATTTGTGGATTTTTGGTGTCCTTATGGACTTTATTAGGAGCCTTATTCTGGATTGGGTTTCGGTTGAGTATTCCTGCTCAGATGGCAGAAGGGGTAGGTTTAGTTATGATATTCTTTTGGTTATATCATTTGATTGTTGGCCTGAGGCCTGATTTATTATCTGCGTGTGTGTTTGGATTTCGGTCGTGTTGACCGATGTATAGTGGTCGTGTAGGCCTTGTATAAAAATTGACATTGTCACCCGTACAGGGGAGATGCCGCCGGATTTTCGTCTGACGGGGACTCCATCGGGGCGTGACAAAGGTAAAATTTAAGCATGAACTAAAGTAAAATTAACATGTAAGAAACAAGTAATGAACATGAGTAAATAAGCATGTAGCACATGATTAATCACTTATTCATAACCTCCCCCTCAAGGCTACCTCCCCCTTAACCCTATGTGAGTTTTGAAAAAGACACTTTAAAATTAATTTTTTGGAAAACATTTTTGCTTTACTCCCCCTTAACTTTGCCCTCGCCCCCCCCCCCCCCCCTTTTGCCATAAATCAAAAATACTTGGGGGTGTATATATAGGATAGGGGTGTATTTAACGAAATGTTATAAGCATAAAATGTGCTTGTAAAATTATTAAAAAGAGAAATCAAATATAATAGTCCAACCATATGTCCCTTTGAAGTTCATTTAGTCAAGAATAACATCCTAAGAGTGTAGAATTGATTCGAGATATATCCCTCTGCACTAATAATTGTAAAACTAGTTTTACTAAAGTAAGTTTTTGAAACTATTCAAAACATAATTTTGATTTCAAAATTCCATAAGTACATTTTCAAAATACTTTAAGGAGTTTGTAATATAACCCTTAAAGTTAGTTTTCTCCCCCTTAGTCAAATACATAGAGTCTAGAAGATTTAGGGGGCTAAACTTGGCCTAGAGAGTTATATATTTAGTATTGGCCAAACAAAACTAGTAACTACATGTTAAATGTAACAATTAAGAAAATAAGTGTTCTTATAGTTTTGAAAGCATTTCGAAGAATTATATTATTCGTATTTCAATTATCCTTAACATTGTTGGATCAATATGAGCGCTAGAGGGGGGGTGAATAGAATTCGTAAAAACTTTTCTTTTTCGACGATTAAAACCAAGTACACAACAAAAAACTAAAAGACAAACACAAGAAAGACACAAAGCTTTTTTACTTGGTTCACAGCCCACCGGCTGCTAATCCAAGGCCCTGCGATCCTTGATCGCTTCCGAAGGGCAATCACTAAAAGTCTCTTCCTCGTTGGAGGTAAGAGACAAGACGATTACAATGATTATAAGGCCGGTAACAACCTTACCGGTCCTTATACAAATTAAGTACATAAAGATAATAATAATACCGACAATTAATTAGAAGATGGCGCACGGTCGGAGTAGCGTTGTAGAGAACACGAGCACTTGGGAGATTCTTGAATTTGGGTGTGAGTCCTCCCCTCCTTTTATAGATTTGTGCCTTGGAATTTGTTCCGATCCAGATCCAAAACTCGTGGATCTTATCTTGAGGTGACGACTTATCTTATCCTGAGGTGGCGGCTTATCTTATCCTGAGGTAGTGGCATCAATCTCTATCTCTTTAACCTTGTGCACTGGGTTGATTCGTCGACATCAGTCGACTGATCCTCTTAGTAGTCAACTGCCTTCAGTCGACTACCGACATCTCCAGTTGACTGCCGCACTTGAGAATTCCTGCAATACAAGATTAGCACAATAGATGCATAATGTCATGCAGTGTGACAGTCCTTTGACTGTCCGATCTCGACTTCAGCGTTCCTCCGGAAGCCTTAGTCGGATCGACGCATAGGATTCTCCTCTAACCGAGGGCGCGTCCTTACCACCGCTCCACACACGGAGCTTACCTTTGGTCCTCTTGACCTGTCGCTTAGCTTTCGGTCACCACTAAGGTTCCTCGACTCCCCGAGGTTCTCCTGGTGTCGCCCGACCACCACGGTTTCTCAACTTGAGATTCTCCGGATGTCGCTCGACCTTTTGCTTAGCTTAAACACTTCTTGCACACTTAGCATATCACATGAGATAACAAAATAACTTAACTTTGAATCTTTGCTATCATCAAAACCAAGGTTCGATTATCTAGTGCCCCTGCACCAACAATCTCCACCTTTTTGATCTATAGCAAACTAATTCAAAGTTAAGAGAAAATAAGTAGTAAGCATTGAACAATCATTTTTCAAAACCTCCCCCTTAAGGGTACCTCCCCCTTAACCCTAGGTGAGTTTTGAAAAACAATTACTTTTTGGGAAAGAAAAAGTAAGTAATCTCTTAACTTTATTCTCTCTCCCCCTTTGACATATATCAAAAATAACTCTATATTGGATACATTGCCAAGAAATAGAATTTTTAAACATGCTAATCAAGTTGATTTAATATGTTCAACTCCCTTTAATACTTACGAGTTTAGGAGTTTAGGTTTCTAGATCCTGCACCAACAATGTATATCCTAGGTTAGAATGTGACCCCCTAACCTTTAACATTGTTATAAAATTTTGAGAAAGAATTAAAAAAAAACATTTTAAAGGCTCATGTCTATTGGTTTTTATGCCAAACTGGAGGTAGCTAGATACTAAGTTTGTCCAACTTAAGTCTTCTCTCCCCCTTGGTATATTATCAAAAAAAGGATTTAAATTTAGAAAGTATTGGTGATTTTTTTTAAAAAAATATTTTTTAACAACTTCTATGATGATTATCCAATTAGAACCTCCCCCTTAACCTAACATCCTTGTTAGCCACAAGGAAGGCATATCTAGAGGGTCTCCCCTTTTGTCTGACAAACTCTTAGGACATCCTTGTTGGCCATAAGGAAGGCTCACCTAAGTGTCCAGAGGGTCTAGGTATCTAAAGTTGACCTAAGGATTTGTACGTTCAATATTGGTCAACTAACCATCATTTTAAGAAGCATAATTATTTTGAAAACTACGTATATCTACACACAATAATCATGGCAACCAATAAAAATAGTTTTAAGAATCTATTTATGTGTATATAAATTTTGAAATTGTTTTCAAAATCATTTTTAATTTATTGTTCTTACCATCTCACCCATTCTACATGATCAACCAAGTTATTCTTATAGGTATTGTGAGATGAATTTAATTTAATGCCTTAGAAATTAATTAATCTTGGGTTAGATTCATATTTCACCTTTAGTTAGTTAAGTGAACATTTCAAAAGAGGGCTTCCAGGTCGTGGCGAGGCACAGGGGCCTTCTTTGATCGGAACAACGACCACTTCCTTAGACAAAGCCAACTTAGGAAATTACACACTTAATTCACTTAGGATTACATCCTGGTCTAACTAGTTTAGGATGTGGTGAGATAGCTTCAGTTAGTTCCACTTAGTTAAATGCACCAAGCTAGATACTCCTTATCCAACTCGGATACACTTGACTTCGTTTCCTTAATGTACTATCATCTCACCGCATTCTGATAATATGTTGTCAAGATTAATTAATTATTTCCTATCTAACCATTCTATGAGAGTGAATTTAAAACTAGTATGTATGACATGACAAAATAAGCATGATAATGATATGTATGCATGAGCAAGCTACATTCAATCAATTTAAAGAAATGATTATTTTCTTGGGTAGACTTTTATTTGTTCTATAGTTATAAGATACTTTATTATAATTAGGTTTACAAATTTTAGTGTCTTGATTTTTGGTTAGCTTAGACTTGTAACCCAAGTCTACATATTTATTAGTTGAATTTTTAAAAGTTGAAGGTTTAATTACTAGATTATTAATTTGTGTATAATCAAATGGTACTCTATTATAATTAATTTTATTGGTTTGATTATCTAATTTTGAATTTTTAATTAAGTTAGATTGTGAATTATTTAAAATAGGATTATTAGAATTTTTTAAAATAACATTATTAGACTTTTTCAAGATAAGATTATTAGACTTTTTAAAAGTAGAATTATTAGAATTTTTTAAGATAAGATTATTAGACTTTTTAAAAATAGAATTATTAAAATTATTAGAATTTTTTAAGGTAGAATTATTAGAATTATTCAAGATAAGATTATTAGAATTTTTAAAGGTAGAATTATTATTAGAATTATTTAAGATAAGATTATTAGAGTTCTTAAAGGTAGAATTATTATTAGAATTATTTAAGATAAGATTGTTAGAGTTTTTAAAGGTAAAATTATTATTAGAATTATTTAAGATAAAATTGTTAGAGTTTTTAAAGGTAGAATTATTATTAGAATTATTTAGATTATCTTTGGAATTTTTTAAAGTTAATTTCGATTTTTTTATGGTTGAATTTTTCAAAACAGTATTTTTTAATTCGAAATTATTTAGATTAATCAGATCTAGGATTTGATGATTCTGTCCTATGGTTTGATTATTCTGATCAAGAGTTTGATTATTCTGATTAAGTCCTAGGTTGGTTTTATCTTTGACTTGATCTAGATCTATGTTGATTAAACTAAATATTTGATTAATCTCTTTGTTAATTTTATCAAATGTTAGATTAATTTGATCATTTTCTTCCATGATATTATTATTATTATTATTTAAACTAATTAAATCTGAATTAATTAATTTTTTATTAGTTGAATTATTAATTGTATTAATTATCAACTATTTTAAAACTCAACTTTTCAAAATTATTAATTTTACTAACCTTTTTTTTCGGACACCGATTCTTGTAGTGACCGAATCTTCCGCACCCGAAGCACTTGATGTGCTCCTTGTTCTTTGGATTCCTAGCAATGATGTCTCCTTTGTCGTCGGTTGCGTCGTTCGAGTCTTACGAGTAGGACACTTATTTTTATAGTGTCCTCTCTCCCTGCACTTAAAGCAAATAATATGAAATTTAAAATTTAAATTGACATTGTTACCTTTATGCCTTGTGGGAGACTATTCCATGGTTTGCTCGGTCAATGATTTTCTAAAACTCGCAAAAAAAAACACAAACCAAAACGTCCCAAGACTTGGTCTTGGATTAGTAGTGCGGGAGATATTTAAAAATAAAAAAAGAAAATTCTCGATCGGTGGTTGCACCGAATCTGAGCGCCCCCGCTCTGATACCAATTGTTGGATCGATATGAGCGCTAGAGGGGGGGTGAATAGCGTTCGTAAAAACTTTTCTTTTTCGACAATTAAAACCAAGTACATAGCGGAAAACTAAAAGACAAACACAAGAAAGACACAAAGCTTTTTTACTTAGTTCACAGCCCACCGACTGCTAATCCAAGGCCCTGCGATCCTTGATCGCTTCCGAAGGGCAATCACTAAAAGTCTCTTCCTCATTGGAGGTAAGAGACAAGATGATTACAATGATTATAAGGCCGGTAACAACCTTACTGATCCTTATACAAATTAAGTACAGAAAGATAATAATAATATCGACAATTAATTAGAAGATGACGCACGGTCGGAGTAGCGTTGTAGAGAGCACGAGCACTTGGGAGATTCTTAAATTTGGGTGTGAGTCCTCCCCTCCTTTTATAGATTTGTGCCTTGCAATTTGTCCCGATCCAGATCCAAAACTCGTGGATCTTATCTTGAGGTGACGACTTATCTTATCCTGAGGTGGCGGCTTATCTTATCCTGAGGTAGTGGCATCAATCTCTATCTCTTTAACCTTGTGCACTGGGTTGATTCGTCGACATCAGTCGACTGATCCTCTTAGCATTCAACTGCCTTCAGTCGACTACCGACATCTCCAGTTGACTGCTGCACTTGAGAATTCCTGCAATACAAGATTAACACAATAGATGCATAATGTCATGCAGTGTGACAGTCCTTTGACTGTCCGATCTCGACTTCAGCATTCCTCCGAAAGTCTTAGTCGGATCGACGCCTAGGATTGTCCTCTAACCGTGGGCATGTCCTTACCACCGCTCCACACGGAGCTTACCTTTGGTCCTCTTGACCTGTCGCTTAGCTTTCGGTCACCACTAAGGTTCCTCGACTCCCCGAGGTTCTCCTGGTGTCGCCCGACCACCATGGTTTCTCAACTTGAGATTCTCCGGATGTCGCTCGACCTTTTGCTTAGCTTAAACACTTCCTGCACACTTAGCATATCACATGAGATAACAAAATAACTTAACTTTGAATCTTTGCCATCATCAAAACCAAGGTTCGATTATCTAGTGCCCCTGCACCAACAAACATCTCACCCATTCTATGTGTCTCAAAGCATGTTTACCTTATATGTTTTTGTGAGATGATTTCAATTTTAACTTGATTAAAGATAGTCAACTTTGGGTTAGATTCAGATTTAATCTTTAGATCATTAAGTAGACTTTTTAAGAAAATGACTTCCATGTCATGGCGAGGCACAGGGGTCTTCTTTGATCAGAACAACGATCACTTCCTTAGACAAAGCCAATTTCAAGAAAATATTTACTTAAGTCACTTGGGGTTACTTCCTGGTCTAACTAGTTTAGGATACGACGAGGTAGCTTCAGCTAGTTTAACTTAGCCAAGTGCACCAAGCTAAATACGTCTTATCTAGCTCAGATACACAAGACCTCGTTTCCCTAATGTACTATCATCTCGCCGCGTCCTAATACTATGTTATCAAGTTGACTAACTATTGGTCCTATCTAGCTGTTCTAGAAATTAAAAGAAAAACTAATCATGTAAAGTTTTACTAAGAGATCGGGTACACAATCTTAGTACTAACTCCCCCTAGACTATTGAACCAATATGGTCTATCCGCATTGTGAACTTGATCCTGGGGAATTCAATATTTATTAATCCTTATATGTGAATTTAATAAAATTTTAGGGACACATGTCTGGATTCTTTGATGACTACGATTCACAATTGACATGTACGATTTGTTCGTAGTCGTTGACCTAAACCCGAGTCCGACTTTGTTGTACACGACTCTTTGAGTTCCAAGGAGTCGGTTAAGATTTCTGGATCCCAAAGTGAACTTTTCCAACCTAGCCTCGAGCTCTTGAACTTACCCTTTCAAGAGAGAATTCTCTTCCTCAAATTTTTTACTTGAGTTAAGTTTCCCTCTTGAACTTGACTAGTCGAAGAGGTTAGGGTGCCTCATGCTTAAGGGGTTTAACCTCCTCAAGTAAAGACTCGACCCTAGACTCGGACTTAACTAACTTCTTATTTAACAATTTAATTGTGCGATATAAATTACCAATTAAAGAACGACTTACCTTGATCTTTTTTTTGAGTCAGCTTTGAGTCTTTTCTCGAAATCATCCTTGGAGTCGGAGTCAGAGTTGGACTCGTAGTTTGCTTCAGACTCGGACTCAGACTCTACCGGTCTCGCCATGAATGCTAAGTCGTCGTCTTGATCTTCTTGCTCCCAAGTTGCTTGGAATGCTCTCTTTGATTGTCTCACATTCCTTTCCTTTTTGATCATCCTCTGAACTAAGTTGACTAGTTCAGTCTCCATCTCTTTCTCCGATTGGTAGTCGTCTTCTTCGGGAGGTGGCTTGCCTTTCGCCTTTCTTCTTTGGACTGCAAACAATGCTACACCTTTCTCAACCGGGACCGCATTAGATTTTTTGTGTAATTCAAATTCTGAAAATAATTCATCTAATCTAATCTTAGTTAAGTCTCTAGACACTTTGTAAGCATCAACCATAGATGCCCACAAGGTGGTCCTAGGAAATGCGTTTAATGCGTACCTTATTATGTCCCGATTCTCTACCTTTTGTCCAATGACATATAGGTTGTTCAGGATGTCTTGGATCCGAGCATGGAGTTACATAGCGGTCTCGTGATCCTGCATCTTTAGATTATATAACTTATTCACTAGTAAGTCTCTTTTGCATACCTTTGCATCGGATGTCCCTTCATATAGCTCGATTAACTTGTTCCAAAGGTCTTTGGCACTGATGAACGGTTCAATTAGGTTGAGCTCCTCCTTGGACAAGTCGCACTGCAAAATTTAGGTTGCTTTTGCATGGGCTTCGATTTGCCTCTTGGTTGCGTTGGTCCATTTGTCGAAGTCCAATGGCTCCCCTTGATCGTTGGTGGGTAGAGCAAAGCTGTTTTGGATTATTATCCAAGTCTCGACTTGTGTTTTCAAGAAACACTCCATCCGACCCTTCCAATAACGGAAGTCATCTTCGTTAAAGAATGGAGGTCAGGTGGTGCTATACCCCTCAAGATGGACCATTGACTAAAACCTTAAACAACAAAAAGGATGACAAAACACGAATTTCCAAGACTATGTCTTGGATTAGTAGTGCGGGAAAACTAATAAGGACAAGCTTAAATTAATTTTCGAATCAAAAAATACGAAAAGAATTAGAAAGATGCTAGACCAGTGGTTGCACCGAATCTGAGTGCCCCCGCTCTGATACCAATTGTTGGATCAAGTGAATCGCTAGAGGGGGGGTGAATAGCGATTGTAAAAAGTTCTTTTCATTTTCGTCGAAAGCACAAGTAACACAACAGAAATGTAAAGTAATAAAGGTAAAGAGACAATTTATTTTTACTTGGTTCACAACCTAAAAGTTTCTACTCCAAGGCCCCGCGATCCTAGACCGCGTACGAAGGGTCAATTCACTATAAGTCTCCTCCTCGTTAGAGGTAGGAGACAATGATTACAATGAAAACACAAATACTCGAGGTTGAGGCAATAAGTCTACCTCACCTCGTTATGATGAAAGCTCGAGTACAATGAATTAAAGCAAAGTAAATATCAACTCTAACTTAAAGTACCGATGGGGGAATGGAAACTTGGTGTGGCGTCGGCATTTCGGCGGCGTAGCATCGTCGTTGAAGCGTAGCATCGTTGGAGCACTTTGGGAGCGAAGAATGATGATCCAAAAGAGTGGAACCCCCCTTCAAAACCCTAATTTGTTGAGATCTGGATCTGGGTCAAAGAGCCTTATCTCCCCAAGATAAGTGGAGCTATCTTGACTTTTATCGAGCTGACCAGTTTGAATAGCAATCGATTGATGCTAGTAGCAGTCGACTGACAATAGCTATCAGTCGACTGTTGGACTGGTCACTCTCCTGCAGTAAAGAATTAGCACAGAACTAACAAGTAATGGATAATACGATGGCTACTTACCATCTGATCTCAACCTAAACCTTCCATTGGAAGTCTTAGTCGGATCATCGCCTAAGTTGGTCCCTGTATAAAGGACACGACCTTACCATTACTCTTCACTCAGTGCTTACCTCTGGTCCTCCTGACTTGTGGCTTAGCTTCCAATCTTCCACCGAGGTTCCTCGACTCCACGAGGTTCTCCTGGTGTCGCCCGACCACCACAGTTTCTCGACTCGAGATTCTTCGGGTGTCGCTTGACCTTGAGCTTAGCTTAAACACTTCTTGCACACTTAACATAGCTTATGAGATAACAATAACAACTTAATTTTGAGCCTTTGTCATAATCAAAATCTAGGTTCGATTATCTGGTGCCCCTGCACCAAAAAATATCAGCAACCAACGGAGAAATTAATAGCAGCCACAATATGTTTCAAGTGATAAAATACTTTTAAAAAATAAATAAGATAATTAAGATTTAAATTACGAATGTTTTAGAAGGCAATCTAAGTGAACGAATTGAGAAGAAGACTATCTATCTTGAAGATTAGTCAAATGAAGCCCACCACTTAGATTAAGAAAAAAATAATAACCATTGCAAGTCAATTCATGAGAAATAAGAAACACATTTTGAGAATACTCAGTAAACCTACTAATGCACATCAACCAATTAGTCTACTGCTTAAAAATCTTAATTGTCATTTAAAAGAAAAATATCATTTTTCACTACCTCTTTTTATTTTATCCTTACTGTAAACAGAAGGAAATTCCTTTCATTCTATTCCCTCCAATTTTTAATTTTTTCGCCCTCTTTTGTTTTCTCTCATTTTCTATCCTCACGATCCCATTAAACAAAGTCTAATATATTCAAAATTGGAGTTCAAATATAAGTAAAAATTCAGTGAAAATTATTAAGATTTGATAGTAGTATACCTGTGATAATCTAACTGCCCAAATAAGGCCATGTAGGATTTACTTGCATCTTCAGAGCATTTTATATGGAATACTATAAATAAAATTGATAATATGAAATTTATAGTGATTTATTAGATTCTTCGCGCTTCCGAGGATGGATTATGACAGAGGAATAGATTTTTCGATCTTTGTTTGCTGTCTGAAGAATGATCACAATGACGAACCAATCTTACTCTTCCACGAATTAAGATCCGGTCATGCCTTGGCATTCGCCGATCTCTCTATTCTCTTCAACAGAGCTTCCGCAATGCTCCTACAGCTTCCAGCTGCCTGACGGTGCTCTACCTCTCTACCCCTTTTACACTTGGATGCTCACCTATTTAAAGGTGCTTGACAACCACCTTAGCACTGCCCTAAGTGTAGCACTTGCACACGTTGCCACAAGACATGCATCATGTTGCCACACATGACAACGTGTGCTAACCGTTGAAATTGTCTACATCTCTCACTTGTCCAAGTTATGCCACATAAGCAAAATAGTCACATTGACCAATAAAAGGTATTTAGCCATATAGACTAAACGGAGTCGGAGTCCATAGTCACATAGACTAATAGAATAGAGATCAATAGTCATAAAGACCAATAGAACAACCAATTCATACTTAGAAAAATAGTTCGTGCGACAACAAGCATACTAAGCATTCCATGCTAAGAAAGTTATTACATCTTACATAGCTGCTCATAGAGTGATCACTACTAAGAAAAATTGTTATACCTAACTTAGTCACTCTTCAAATGGTACGTAACCATTCTCTGAATGACATATAGTCATTCTCCAGGCGGCACACAACCATTCTCCAAGTGATACATAACCATTCTCTTGGTAGTTCATAATCGTTTTCTTGGAAATATCCATGTATTTCTATTTATCCAGATTAAATAATCTTTATTTGCATCAATATAAACATCTCTAATCCCTTAAATTACCATCGTGTCAAGAGCATGTTACATATTCTCAATATTCATAATCATTTCTATACATAGCAGAAATGGATCGACCAGTGAATAACACTAAAAGATATAAATCTATTTAATCTTCCTTTTTATCTCGAATCTATTCATTTTAATTAGTCGCTTTCCTAGTCATGTTACATAAACTAAATCATCCATATTTAATAGGTTTACATGCTAAAGTAGTAGATCCTGATCAAAACTTCAAGTAGACATGTTTGTTTCAGTTCTTGAAGAATCATTCATTACAATGGAGAAACATGAAGTTTTACATGTCAAAAATGTTGTCCGGGTATTCATCTATAGCAGCTTCTATGCTTAAGTAGCTGGTATCTATACCCGGGGGAGGATGTCCATGGGCGACGTGTTGTTTGTTGGCTCCCTTAAAACCCATAATGAACAACTCGGCTGTTTTGTCATCAAATTTTGTTAGCAGCTCCTGCTCTTGCTCTTTCCATTGAGCTTCCTCAGTAGCCATTTGAGTAGCAAGAGTGATTTTCAATTCATCTCTCTCTTTGTCAATGACCATGGTATGTTGGCTCACAAAGGTCATGGCTTGGGCGTACTCCAGCTGCAATGCTTGCATTTGTTTAGTTATTTTTGTCATAGCCCTCGATAGTGTAGATACTTTGGAGGAGATGTCCCTTGGTTGTGTCTGACTTGACTCTCGGGAGGCCTCCAAAGTATCGATAATTGATTGAGCCCTTAGAAGTTCAGTGGAGGACTCAGATTGTCTGGCCTGAGTTTCTTGAAGCTAAACTTTGTACTCTGACAGCTCTTGGGCTAGGGCATTAACATGCTGGATCTTCTCAGATTATAGGAATAGTTGGACTTGAAGAGAATTAGCCTTTTTGAGGGCTTCTTCTTTTTCACGTCCTGCTGCTGTCAATTGGGCATGCAATTCCTCACAATGGGCAGTTAAAACAGCCTCTCACTGTTTACTGTCAGCAAGCTGCTGACTTATCTTTTTTTTGTTGGACTTGGGAGGCATTATGGCAAGCCACCATAGTGGATTGATAGTCCGTCAAATACTGGGCTGCTTCATTATAATTAGTGGTTGCCTGTGGAAAGGGAAGAAATATTTCAGAAATAAACACTAGGATATTTCAAGTATAGTAGAGTTAAGGGAAGATACCTTTGATAAATTCTTTCGCAGTCGTTCAAAAGGGCCCGGTACTCCCAATTGATTGAAGAGCTTTACTTCTTGGGGAGTACAAATTTTAAGTAGGGCCTCGAGGGTAGTTGTCGAAGGGTTGAGAGGAAGAATATCCCCATAGGAAGTGGGGGTTCAACCCCGAGTGAGGAAGAATCAAGAGAAGTAGAGTCAGGAAGTGAGGAAGGGGGATGAGGTAACTCAGGGAATGCAGTCAGAGGGGGAGGAGGCATAGGAGGATCAATTTCCATGCCAGAAGAAGAAATGAGGGAGTAGGTAAAAGGGGGGGTGCTCTCCGAGAATGGGAGAAGGTTGTCGGGAGACTGGATGTCCTCCTCAGTAGGACTGGAGGTAATAAGGTGGCAGCGTCGACGGAGTAGGAGAGTAGGTGGGCTAGGGGAATAAGAGGATGAGGTTGCTGGAAGAGTTGAGGAGCTGGCAGGACTCCCCTTGCGCAAGAGAAGTTTCTTGGGAGGCGAAGGGGGGGAGAAAGGGGATTTTCCCCTTGCCCGTTTCCCTTGGGGTTTATGGGCCATGGCTTTCTCTGCGTTGTTCCTAGCCCTCTGCATCAAGCCGTCTATAATGCAAGACATCCAGAACCATAGATAACAGTAATAAAAATTAATAGACATTGTATATGAAGTGTTGGTAGTACCCTACCTATGACGACAGGATCGTCCAAGTGGAAGGGGACAACTCATAATGGCTCAGGATGTGGGCATATAATAAGAGATCAGAGTTGTAGTGGTGTTTTTTCAGCACCTTATAGACTTCAACAAAAGAGCATTGAAGCCTACAATCTTGGAAGGGGGGTAAGTCGGGAAGGGCAGTCTTCCAAGTGTCGGAGTAAGGAAGTGGAGTAGGGAGTTGGGCAAAGAAGTAGGATTCCCTCCAACCTTTGTGGGAGGAAGGTTTATTGGTAAGGAACTAGCAATCTGGACGACTAGCAAAATAAAAAATACCTGCCTTTGAAGATTTCAATTGAAAGAGATAGTGGAAATAGAGGGAGTTCTAAATATTTAAAAACTATAACAGTGCCCGCCAATAGTCGGAAGGCATTAGGGGCTAATTGGTTTACGGATAGCTTATAGAAATCTAATAGCTCAAAATAAATAGGGGTATGGGTAGTCGAAGGTCATTCTCTAGTTGATTTGAAAAGAATCAGTGATGGTTGGGAGGAGGAAGATGTGGTCGATAAGAAGAGGAAGTAAAAAAAGGTATTTTACAGAAGGGTCTATAAATAAATCCTTAGCATCTAGGAAATAGTGGTTACCATCTATGTGCGTAATGATATCCTCGTAACAAGGGGTCGAACTAGGGTTTGTCGGAGAAGGAGCCATAGTAGGGAAAGCAAGGTGGCACTTACTTGTGGTTGAGAGGAAGCGGTCGTTTGGAGAAAGAAGACTCCTAGGTGCCGAAGGGTTAGGTGTGGGACAATCACTGGCGAAAATCGTCGGGCAGAAGAAGAAGAGTCGGAACGGAAGAAGAAGTTGTCGTGTGAAGACCAGGATTTTGAGGGTTTTTATCTTTTAAAATTCTCCCTAAGGTGAGAAAGTGGGGCCCATTATCCCAACAAGAGGCTTAATATGTTTAGGGTAAGTAATAAAGAGGAAGATCCCAACCCAATAAGTTAAATAAATTTTGTGCACGATCAGAAGGTGGTTCCATCCTAACCGAGGAAGGGTGACTAGAAGGGATTCCTAACTTAAAAACTTAAACTCAAAACTTCATTTGACTATTTTGGGAGGTGGCTAATGATGTTGGTGCAATCGGCCCATGTCACAATTGACCAGACTCAAGTTTGACTCGAGTAGTATTTTGATGTTAGACAAAACATATGACATGTGATTGTCATGGGAAGTCCAAGTGTGTAGCCTTGGCAGTGAAAGTCCAAGCATGGGGCTTGGCATTGGAAGTCCAACATGGAGTTGGCAAGGGAAGACCAAGTGTGTAGCCTTGGTCATATAAGTCCAAGTGTGTAGCCTTGACGGTGAAAGTCCAACATGGGTTGACATTGACAATGGGAAGTCCAAATGTGTAGCCTTGGCCACATAAGTCCAAGTGTGTAGCCTTGGCGATGAAAGTCCAACATGGGTTGGCAAGGGAAAGTCTAACATGGAGTTGGCATTGGGAAAGTCCAAGTGTGTAGCCTTGCCAATGGGAAAGTCTTGAGTACTTGGCAAGGTCACTTGTCTCATGGCTCGGGTCCTTGAGTCAATGAAGGATGACACAGGGAGAAGTCATGAGCTTAGTGCATCTGAGGGACTGCCGGACAAGGCGCAATGGAGTTAAGCCAAAGGAAGCAGACTTTAGGGAAAGATGTGAAGGATGGTACGAGGAGAAGTCGTGAGCTTAGTGCATCTGAGGGACGTAGGTCGGAGGAAGAGAGATTCGAGGGGGAACTCCATGGGAGGATGAGGTGAACTTGGCCAAGTGGCTAAGATAAGTGTCGGATGCTCAAACATTGGTGTTTGAGATTTTACCCGATGGTCGGATGCTCAAACAACTTGTGTTTGAGGTTTTACCCGACAATAGTCGATTGATGGTATGTCCCAGTCGACTGGTGAAAGTCGACTGTTGTTCGACTACATCATATGCCATGGCAGTCAATGACCAAAATTCGCGATTGATCGATGGCTTAATCACCGATCACGATCGAGGACGCAAGGTAATGCTCGATAGTTGATCGATCGACTACGAGGCTGGTAGTCGATTGATGGTAATTGGCAGTCGACTGCTAGTGTATCCGTTGGTTGGAATGCCAACGTGGATTAGGTCGTTGTTTCACAATGGCTACAGGAGCAGTCGACTGGGGCCTTATGGCAGTCGACTGCTAGGTGCGGAATTAGCCCGAGACAAACATAAAAGGAGGAGCTTGGGGAGAATTTCCATCGCGATATTTGTGGAGATTTTGGAGGGGAATTGCTGCTGCATTCCAGACATTCAAGAGCAAACCAAAGCAAACAACAAGCAAGAGTTCAAAGTCATTTGTTGTAAAGTATACTTTACGTATTTCATTTTGTCTTTGTATTTGCTTGTACATTTTTGTATTACTTTATAATTACTTGTACGAGGTTTCTTCACCTCCAACTTGTTGTCAAGGAGTTTTAGTAGTGGTGTATTCATCTCTAGAGCTCGTGGAATAGGAACCCTAAGGATCCGAACCACGTATATCGCGTGTGTTGTGATTGTGTTTGTGTATTCGTCTTTGTATTCGCATTTGTATATTGTATTTTTGTTGCGCTAATGAATATTGTAGACGAGTGAAGGAATTTCAACGAACAATGCACACGGGCTATTCAACCCCTCTTATAGCCGAGCCACGATCCCCCCAACAAGTGTTATCAGAGCAAGGAGCTTACCGTTGAACTGATCACCGTGATAAGCAACCAAAATGGTCGACATCAACATTCATCCACCGAAATTCAAAGGAGACTTTTCTTGGTGGAAGAAAATGATGGAGGTATATTTCGAAACCGATTTCGATATGATGTTAATCATTGAAAATGGTTTTGAAGTGCATGGGGGTGAAGACAACAAGCCATTAGTAAAATCAAGATGGACCGAGGAGCAACGACAACAATTCAAAACAAACGTTAAGGTAACGATTATGTTAGTAAAATTAATACCTAACAATTTTTTGTGCAAGTTAGGTGAATATCAGGATGCTAAGGACCTATGGAATAAATTGGTAAAATTCCATGAACATCCCGAACCAGCTCAATCAGAGAAGGAGGCCGAGGAAGAAAGCTCATCCTCATAAGAAAGTGAGGACTCGGAAGTTGAGAGATGCTCAACATCCGAATCGATAGAAGAGGTGGAAGAAGTAGAAAAAGCATCCACCTCCGGAAGAAGTGAAGAAACCTCCCATATCGCTACAACCTCCCCAGGTAACTCAAGCATTGTAATTAAGAATAAAAATCACATTATATGCTTTGAGTGTAGGGAAGCCGAGCATTATAAGAGTAAATGCCCAAAATGGGCTAAGGAAAAAGTATCGGCGCCTAAAAGTCAAGAAAAAGCTAAGGATGCTAGAGCCCCAATTAGAAAGGCCGAGGAGCACGTGGTGTGCTTCAAATGCAACCAAAAAGGGCATTATAGGAGTCAATGCCCTAAGGGGAAAAAATAAAATAAAGGGCAAGAAGGAGCATCATATGTAGGGGAGCTTTTAAAGCAAACCCTAAGGTAAATTTAATTAATGCACCTTCAAGTTCTAAGGTTAAAAAGCATGCTAGAAATTATTTTAATTCACTTTCTATTGCTCATAAACATAAGCATGCTAGTAAAAATAATAGATTTTATTGTTTAAGTGCTAAACATATTAATTTACCTAAGGACAAATCTAGAACTAATAACTCTAGACCAATTTTACCTAGGGAGTCCATTAGAAAGGTAGAGAACCACCTATGCATTAATCCCAAGAATCATAGACATATGCCTAGGAAGTGTCATTTCCAAAAGATTAATGGAAAATCAAAATTAGAAAAATTAGAATTGGAAAATCAAGATTTGAGGTCAAGGCTTGAAAAATTAGAGAAGACCCTAACAAAAATGACAACCCCATTTAAGAGGTCTAATGATCAAAATCTAAGACCTAGGAGACAAGAACCGTCCAAGGGAAAGAAAAGGTTGGGTCACAAATCTAAGTCTTACCATGATGTTTCATTTGATTATGGAACAATATCTAGGTCTAGGAAAACCAAGGTTAATAGAGAAGTCATTCCTAAGGTTAACCAAAGTAGGTGTCTAGTGGCTAAGGTTTCAAGGAAACCTAGGGAAGCCACTAAGAAGGTCAAAGGGGGAGTCACCCCTAGAGTTAACCTAGGAAAGACCCAAATGACTAAGGCTTCAAAGTAAAAAAGGGTCATTAGGAAGGTATCTAGAAGTTATCCCTAGTGAATACCTTGTTAACCTAAGGAGCTCCAATAGGTATTGGGTTCCTAGAAGCGTGATCGATTCACACTAGATGAGTTAGGGTGTGTCAACCCTAAGTGGATGGGTATTCAATCTAACCATGGTAGAGTTGACACTTTAGGATGTACCAATGTGTTTTGAGAAGTTTGAATATTAATCGAATTTGCACAATTAGGGTTAGAATTCTTGGTGTGCCATTTTGGGTTTTGGCACACCAAAATGATTTTGAAAATTTTGGGTTTTGGATACAAATTAGGGTTAAACATTGAAAATTTCAATGATTTTGAACTTTGTATCAATCTCACTATTTATGAGTATTTTAATTTCTAACTATTTTTCACCCATAATTATTGTTATAAGTATTACACGTATAAAGTTTCATGAATTTTCAAATTACATATTTTTACTTATGAATTTCGGAATTTCGTTTCTGAACCCTAATTTCTGCACTATGCAGAAATCAATCGACTGCCATGGATGGCAGTCGACTGGCGTCAAGGGTAGTCTATTGGTAGCTGAGAGAGTCGACTGCCAATACTGATTTCGAGTAAATAAGATTTGTTAGACCCATGTTCAGCTATGTTTAGGTTCCCTAACTGCTCCTAACCCTAGGATATACTTTGGAGAGCATTGGAAGGGTGAAAATCCATTGGATATGGATTAGGAGAATTGTTTAGAGTTTATATCAAATTTTAAGGTAGGTGAAAGTTCAATGTTGAATCTTTGCCCTTAATTTCGATGGTTTAGTGTTCCTATAGACTTAGAGACTCTCCAAGGACATTGTTGGTGCAATGGTCAAAGGGGAGCAAGCCTTTAGGAGGAGGTTATCCATATTTGAATGATGGATGTATTTCTCCTCATGTGATGTGATGCATGCGAACACGACCTCAAATCTCACAACAGAGACCATCGAGGACTCGAAGCGCACGCTCGTGCTCAACACCCACAAGTGCACGGATGTCGTCAAGTAATAAATAGATTATCGATCCCACAGGGACTGAGATTCAAGTACCGATCTATTCAATGGATGTTATTGTTTGGAGTTCAGTTCAAATGGTTGTGATTAAGAGGGTTGTCGGCGTTCCTAACTCTAGTACGGTGTCACACGAAGGAAGAGAAGGGTTGCTACGAGTCTTTTGAGGGAATTCTAGGATTTCGATTTCGCTTGTGCGTCGCAGAACACACTACCAATTGGGTATTATCTAGACGTCTAACTATATCCTTGTGAAAGGGACATCATACACTCCCCCGATGAGCTTTCGCATCTATCGGAAGCTACCTCTGCCATACCAGGTCGACCCCTGGCGGTAGGACGGAGTAGGTGGTACGAGGATGCCGAATCAATCCCTGCGTTGAGACGGAACGTATCTCATTTTTGACTCTATCGCATCTTTCTATCCACGATTACCGAAGATGAGGCAACCCCAAGGCTCCTACTTAATTCTTCTAAATCTTAGATACGAGGGTTGTCACCTCTCGTATCGGTTACACACAGTAGAGAGAAAACCAAAACATGTAACTATCGATCTAAACCAATACCAATTGCAAATATAAACTCAAGAATCAGAAATATATTTGGAATAACATGTTCTACACACACAAACTACTCCCTAGTCCTAGAATCGAAAAATCTACTCCATGAATATGAGAGGAGAAACACAAAGCATGATCATGTTCAGATATACAATGGAAATTATGCACGGAAAGTAAATTACAATGCAATGTGGATCTTCTCCCTGGAGTTGAGGTGCAGAACTTGATCCTCGAGCGGCTTTCTTCCTCCCCGTTGCGAGTTCCCGAAGCTTTTTAGGGTGTCGGAGTGTCATCCCGACTGTCGTGCCCCCCCTAGGGTTTGGGCATAACTTTCTTTATATAGACATGAGGCTAGCTCTTCACGAAATCCGAAAAAAGACCTAATCGCGTCAAAACGGTGGGCCGCCACATGGTCGTGTGTTTCCACACGGTCAGGCCATGTGTGGCCCTGTGGTGGCCAATCTCGAGCTTCAGACATGGCCGTGTGTAGCCACACGCCCTGGTCGTGTCCCCTACTGCATCCAGCTACCAAATGCTCTTTTTTCGCTCCGAAAGTGCATCATTTTCCCCATGAAATGCTATCCTGCACACAAAAGTACAAAGAGCATATCTCAAAACCAGAAAATAGGAAATTCATGCAAAACAAAGTACGATATGCATGAAACAAGTATAAAATGCAGCAAGATGTGAGCAAAAACTACTCCTAAAACTCTATATGTTTTGCTCACATCAATTCCCCCAGACTTAATCCTTTGTTTGTCCTCAAGCAACCCTCAGTGCCATGAAATAGATTGTTTCATACTTAGCATGTTAACTAGATTTATCAAGTGGTATTTTCAATCAAAGCAAAAGAGACATGTTCTAAAATTCACTAAGTTAGCTTTTCGTGCACGTGCTAAGCGAATCTTCTTAGGGGATACTCGTTCCATGGTAAGTTAAGTCATCATCCTATAGCTTTCTTAAGGTCTCCGGCTCTTAGACACTTACCTGCCCAAAGTGAGGGTCATTCCCTAGATCCAGCATAAAGTCTTAAAGACATGCTCGATATTGAGATAAATTAGTAGGTGTTTCCCCAGTAACCTAACTCGGTCTCAAAGAGGCACCTAACCATTTCCACCCACGACAACTGTTTTTTTCCTCTTGGGGATTTTGATTTTCCCGAATGGACTTACATAATCCGAGCATCTCCAGTAACTAAAGTGCTAAACCTAGAGTCACCTATGGATTCCAAAGGACTAGACTACTGAGATGAATCATAACTAGGTAAGTACTAGATTTTTCCTTTCAGAATTTTCGTCATGTGTAGGTGTAAAATAAAAGCTAACTAGTGTAAGTCTAGAACATTCATTAAAGAAGATAAAATAAAATACCATGAGGTAAATGAAGTTAAGCTACCCATGGAAATAACTCATGAAGAAAACTTTTAAAAATACTACTAGGCAGCTTATAGATAGCAAGAACTAAGTGCTGAAAGAAACTAAATAACCTATGCATGAACAAATGAATGTTAACTAAAATAAAAATATCATGATAGAAACTACTACTAGAAAAAAAATAAATCCAAAACTTGGGGTCCCCCCCAGACTTAAGCGAAGCATACCTCTAGTATGGTGGATGAGGTGGAAAGTCCGGTAGCCTCGGCATATCCGGCTCCTAGGAGAACCTGGTGCTTAGCCGTTGATGCCACATATACATGTGGTCGATCTGTGAGCTGATGGATGCAACAGCTGCTCGGTGCTCCTCCTCCTAGGCCCACTGTGCCTGTTGGGCACTCATATGCTGTCGAACCTCCTAGCGACGGACATCCTCCTCCTGGAAGTAGACACGGGCCTCATCGTAGAACTCCTCGGCCCGCTGGAAGTGCTCCCGAAAGCCTTGAAACTCTGTCTACATGTAGGCACTCTACTCCTCCCATCGCTGCCTCTGCGTCTGCTGCTCAGCATATATGTCGTCGAGGCACGATCGGAACTCCGAAAAATCATAGACAGATGTACCTGCATCCTGCTCAACAGTAGAAAAAGGTAGTGGTGCAGGTGCAGGCTCATGCCGACGTGGACTAGGTGGGCTCCTATGCATGTGTGGACTGGAGGGAGAGTGTTGTAAAGGGGGAGAGATGGGTGCCGAAGTGGATGGTCCCTCATATGGTGGGGACTCCACTATCAGGTCTAAACGCCAGTTGACGCATGTTGTGATGGTGGTACGATCGGGGTCGGAGAGCCTAAGGGCTGATAGGTTTTTCCTTACAAAGCACAATGAGTGTCCCTCTCTTACTATCATCTTCATGTCCATATACACTCCTAGGTCGATCCTAGGGTTCCCCTCTATGCTATATAGAGTGGTGTAGTTGTACCCCATCCTACGGCAAATGTGGGTAAGTAGGCCCCTCAAAATTATCTCTCCTCTCATCGCTTTACCCATTTTCACTAAATGTCTAATGAAATAAGACCCTACATCAATGCTACTCCTTTCTTGTAGCATGTCCCATAAGCAAAGCAGCTCACTCACTCTCACTATACTGTCACTCTCCCCACGACTAAAAATAGTACTTGCCATAATTTGGTGCAGGTACCGAAAAATGGGGTTTTAGAGGCGCGATGCTTTGGCCCTTGAAGGGTCGTAAGCGTGCTCTCCTGTCAATTCGGTCCAAAAGATCTAAGAGTTAAACCTAATAGGAGTTCTTTTCTCTCCCCCCACTAGGCAAGCCAAAGCATGTATTCCATTGGTGTAATATCCATTCATGTTCAATGTTAAACAACCTAAAGGTAATCCTACCCTCTTCGCTCTCTCACCCCGTCAAGATTTTCGCTTCTAAAGAGCTCAAAAATTCTAAAACTATCCTAGGGTAGGTTGGGTGTCTTACCCCCATTATCTCTTCCCACCCCATTTTTGCAAATAGGGCTTGAATATCACCCCACAAACCTAGGGTTCCTAAAAGATCTTCATCTAAATATCTAGTGGCGGTGATTCTCCTAGTAGAAAACATGTTAAATCTTCCCCTGTGCTCGTTATTGCAAAAAAAAAAAAGGGTTGGAAGAGCGTCACCTTCCTTCGGTGCTTGTGGGGCATCTCTTCTCCTTGTGCTTCTCTCTGAGGTAGTAGATCATAATAGGAGTTCTTTTCTCTCCCCCCACTAGGCAAGCCAAAGCATGTGTTCCATTGGTGTAATATCCATTCATGTTCAATGTTAAACAACCTAAAGGTAATCCTACCCTCTTCGCTCTCTCACCCCGTCAAGATTTTCGCTTCTAAAGAGCTCAAAAATTCTAAAACTATCCTAGGGTAGGTTGGGTGTCTTACCCCCATTATCTCTTCCCACCCCATTTTTGCAAATAGGGCTTGAATATCACCCCACAAACCTAGGGTTCCTAAAAGATCTTCATCTAAATATCTAGTGGCAGTGATTCTCCTAGTAGAAAGCATGTTAAATCTTCCCCTGTGCTCGTTATTGCAAAAAAAAAGGGTTGGAAGAGCGTCACCTTCCTTCGGTGCTTGTGGGGCGTCTCTTCTCCTTGTGCTTCTCTCTGAGGTAGTAGATCAAGGCGCCACTTGCCTTGTCCTCCTCATCCTTGCTTCTATTGGGCTTCTTTGAGGTTTAGAGAGGGTCCTAGGTGGTGGGGAAGATGATTCCACACGGCTAGGTCAAGAGAAATCAAAGCACATGGCGCGTTTGGGGTGAAAACACACGGCATGGCCCTCTTAAACCTCACACGCCATGACCATGTGAAAACACATGGCTAGGTCATGTGTGCCACTGGGGGTCGGGGCACGGCGGTGTGAAAACACACGGCCAGGCCGTGTGCCCCCCCGCTTCCTTCTCATGGTGAACAACAATCCGAATTCTCCTTACTCGCTCAGTCGTGTAGGTTCAAAGTGATTTTTATTTTTACCTAGCAGGTTCTTTCTAGTCCTAATTCATGTTCAAAAATGCTAAATGAATGGAAATCAAAGTTTAAATTAACTAAATGAATGTAATAAAATAAAAAAAAACACATAAAAACTAAACTTGGGTTGCCTCCCAAGAAGCACTTTATTTAAGGTCTTTTAGCTCGACCATACTCCATTATCTCAACTTGGCTTCGGAGGCTCTGTAAACCTCCATTCATCTGTCTATGTGTTGTCTTCCGGTGGGCTCAGCTTTACCCTGATAAAAGTGTAGCTGTCTAAGAAGGGAGCTCTACACTCTGACAGTTTGAAGATGATGATCTCCCCGTCTACCTCCAAGGAGATCTTGTGCACCTTTACGTCTATACATGCTCCCGCAGTCGCCAGAAAGGGTCTTCCCAAGATGATGGGATTCTGGGAGTTTGGTCCTGTGTTGAGTATAATAAAATTCGTATGTATCACGAAATTCTCAATGACTACAGGTACATGTGCTAGCATGCCGACGGGTTCCTTGACTGAATCGTCACTCATACGAATACTAAGGCCCGCTAGTTGGATGCCACTTAGTCCCATCTCTAGGTAGAATGCGTAGGGCATCACACTAACTGATGACCCTAAATCGCATAGTGCTTCATCGAAGCTCGCACCATAAATCGAGCAGGGTATAACAAATTCACCAGGGTCCTCCAGCTTGGGTGGGATTTTATCTTCAATCTCAGCTTGGATTGGCAGGGTCGACATCATAGCCACACATCCCTTGGCGAATCTATTTTTCTGTGCTACTCTCTCGTTGCACATTCTCTCTTCCTTGACCTGACTCAGCTCGGGTAATGATGGAGAGCTATCCATGGTTTGCGCTACGGTTTAGGCTATTTGGGCCACTTGTGTTTCTAACATCCTCGTGTGACTTGCAAGACCGTCAACAATGGCCTTCAAATCCTTAAGTGACTCTTATGATTTTTTATGTTGGCATCGAAATTCTTCATTGGCCTTCGTTTAGGTAGCAATAAAGTCTTCCATCATCAATTCTAGCCTAGACTTCTGTGGTTATTGTTGCCCATTGCCCTGTTGCTGCTCATATCCTTCAGACAGTTGGAAATTTCTCGAGTTATTCCGATAGAAAAAATTTGGGTGGTTCCTCCATCCGGGATTGTAAGTGTTGAAATATGGGTTGTTGGGCCTTTGATTGTGGTCCCCAACCACATCGACCTGCTCGATCTGCTCTTCTAAGCTTCCTTGCCTCCCATAATAGTTCTCTTGATACATCGCTGCTCCCTCTCTAAAGTCATTGGCCGCACATACAGAAATAGGATTTAAAGAGTCGAATCGTCTACTAAGTGCATCCATCCTCGCTGCTAGGTGGTCTACGGAGTTGACAGCATATCGTCCCACTGCAGGAGCTGGGTGACTACGCTCGGAAGTCCATTGATAGTGGTTCTGGGCCACCTCTTCAATCAGCTCCTCCGCTTCCTCGATAGTCTTGTTCATTAGTGCTCCTCCTGCAGCAGAATCGAGTGACATTTTTGGCACACTTGGGGGATTAGTAATAATATGGTAAAATGGAATTAATCATAACAAATGACAATTAATATTAAATTTTAGGTATTATATACCTCTCTATATATATTTTTTCCATGATTGATTTGTCATATACCATGTCATGACATCATATCTATTTTTATTATATAATATGTCATGATCATGCTTAGGTTTGTTTTTATATCATGTATATTTATATTTAATCACATTCTATGACATCATGATCATTGGCCATGTTTATTTATGCTATCATTTATTCCATGATCATATTTCATGCATTAATAAAATTGAGTTAAGGACAATGACATGACTTAAAGTCCCATGTATAAGGGAATCAAGTAGTGTTGCCCTAGAAAAATGCATGAAACCTTAGTTTAAGATGAACAAAACTCACATCTCACATCAAATTGACATGTGTGTGTATTGATACACCTTAGACACATGTGAAATGATGGGAAATGAGTTAAGTTCAAGGTGCATAGTTTTTGCACCTAGATGAACTTAAACTCAACTTATACCATGGATGAATCATGAGGAAAGCTTGTGTACAAGTCATGTACATTAAGCCCATAGACCATGGTTCAATATAAGATTTTAGAACTATTTCAAAATCATTTTGAAAAATCTTTGTGTAGTCTATCTTTTGATAGAAGTTACCATTGATGATGTTGATACAAAGTGAGCTCAAAATAATGAAGTTTTTCTAATTTTTAAATTTTGTATCAACTTCACTATTTTATGGGTAAATTATTTTTCAAATATTTTTCACCCATTGTATTTGACATAAGTATTATACGTATGAAGTTTCAAGATTTTTCAAAATACGTATATTTAATTATGAATTTTTGAAATTCATTTTTTGTTTCTGATTTCTGCATTTTGCATATATCAATCAACTGATGCTTGTGGCAGTCGACTAATGTATAGGGCAGTCGACTGATTACTATCAGAGTCGACTATCAATGCTGATTTCGAGTAAACAAGGATGTTTAGCCTATGTTTCAGCTATGTTCGGTTACCCTAACTGCTCCTGACCCTAGGATATACTTTGGAAAGCATTAAAAAGTGTGAAAATCCATTAAATATAGATTAGGAGAGTTGTTAAGGGTGTATATAAATTTTAAGGTGTGTGAGAGTTCAAATTTGAACTTTTACCCTTAATTTTGTTGGTTTAGTGTTCCTATAGGCTTAGGGACTCTCCAAAGATATTGTTGGTGTAATGGTCAAGGGGAAGCAAACCTTTAGGGGGAGGTATCCATCATGGGATGATGGATGTGTTCTTCCTCATGAGGGGGAGAAATGGGAATGTGAGATGCCCAATTTAGAAATTGGGAAAGTTTATAGGAAGTCTCTCTTAAGTGATATGAGACTTATCACTAGGAAGAGTGAAGGCATCCTAGGTGTTTTTAGACCAAGGGAGAGATCGTAAGATCTCATTAGGATATGAGACATTGACCTCCTTGAGGAGAACCTTTTTGATGTATGTCAAAAAGGGGGAGAATTTATGAAATTACCAATTTCGAAGAATTGGTAAGGAGATTTGAGTTAGGTGGCCTAACTCAATGTTTTGTTTGTGGTTTTTGTCAAACATCAAAAAGGGAGAGATTGTTGGTGCAATCGGCACAGGTCACGATTTACCAGACTCGAGTAGTGTTTTGATGTTTGATAATGTTTTGGGGAGATTTATGGTGCAATCGACCCGGGTCATGTTTGACTGGACTCGAGTTTGACTCGAGGGGTATTTTGATGTTTGATGATGGTTTGACCATTGTTTGACTATATGGTTGACTTGGGGTTGACCATTTGATGGAAAGTCCAAGCATGGGTCTTGGCAAGGGAAAGTCCAAGCATGGGTCTTGGCAAGGGAAAGTCCAACATGGGTTGGCATGGAAAGTACAAGCATGAGTATGGCAAGGGAAAGTCCAAGCTTGAGTCTTAGTAAATGGAAAGTCCAACATGGGTTGGCAAGAGAAGTCCAAGGGGTGATATTGGTGGCGTAAAGTCCAAGGGTAGAGTCTTGGCAGCATAAGTCCAATGGTTGGCGGCATAAAGTCCAAGCGGGAGTCTTGGCAGCGTAAGCCTAATGTGCCTTGACGGTATAGACCACGTTAGCATGACAATAGTTGATAGAAGCACCTGAAGGCTAGCATATGGATGAACAAGTCATAGCTGACTTGGAAGGATCTGATAGGCGTGAGGCTGACAGAGGTGGCTCGAAGGTTTAGGTCTAAGCTCTGGGTGGTCTAGCAAGTATGAGGGCATCATACTTGGTGTTAAACTTCATGGATGAGGTTTATCAGTCGACTGGTATGATTATCAGTCGACTAATGGGAGTCAACTGATGTTCGACTGTAGAAAATGGTCTAGCAGTCGATTGCCAGAATTGGGCAGTCGACTGATGTGTCGTGCAGTCAACTGATGGTCGGGTTTTCGGAAATAGAATGTTTCCGAGTCGACTATTAGGGTTTGACAGTCGAGTGATGATTCGATCAGTCGACTGATGGTCATGATCAATCGACTAATGGTCTATCCGTTGGAACTTATCCAACGTGGCTCGGGTCGTTGTGAGACAACGGCTACAAGAGCAGTCGACTGATGGTCGCGATCAGTCGACTGATAGGCAAAATCCAACAGGAATATAGGTTATAAAGGCAGCTCGTGGAGAGGGATTTTGCAATGGTTCTCTTGGGTGATTTGAAGGGGAATAGTTGGTGTTGTCAGTCCTTCAAGGCTAGTCCAAGGCAATCAAAGATCAAGTAATCAAAAGCTCCTTGTAAAGTGTTTTTCTTTACATATATTGCATTTCATATTTATATTTGCTTGTATCCATTATATTACTTAGTGTAATCATCTGTACGAGGTTTCTCTGCCTCCGACTTATTGTCAAGAAGGAGTATTATTGTTTAGTAGTGTTGGTTACATCGCTAAAGCTCATTTGAGCTCACCCCGTGGAGTAGGAACCTTGAGGTTCCGAACCACATTATATTTGTGTGTTGTGCTTATGTCATATATTTGTTGTATCATTTATATATTCCATTGCATACTAACAATCATAGGCAAGCACGCGAACGAATTCCATCATGCAACGTCGAATCGCTATTCACCCCCCCCCCCCTCTAGCGGACATCACTGTCCCAATAATTTTTGTAGCATACGTGATCCCATTATAGAAGATGTGGATCACCAGCCACCTTTCTAGTCCATAATGGGGGCATTGGTAGAGTAGCCCCTTGTAGTGGTCCCAGACTTCGAATAAAGACTCCCCTTCCTTCTAATAGAAGCTCATGATTAGATGGCGCATTTGAGCAGTCTTGCTTGGTGGGAACAAATTATTCAAAAATTTCTGCTCACACTATTCCCATGTAGTAATGCTTCCCGATTGCAAGGAGTTAAGTCATGTCTTAGCCTTATCCGGCAATGAGAAAGGGAATAGGCTCAGGCAGATCACGTCGGCAGGTACTCCATTGATCTTCATTGTCGAGCAGATTTCCAAAAATATCTCCAGGTGTCAGTTCGGGTCTTCATTCGCAGCTCCCCTGAATTGACTTTACTAGACCATGTGTATAAGAGCAAGTTTCAATTCAAAATTGTTAGATGAAATGGACGATCCAGCTATACTCGGCCTAAATCCTCTAACACTAGGGGTTGTGTAATCCCGTAAAGGTCGGCTACCTATGTTCACAATGGATGCATCTTGGTCCTCTATCCTCTTCTCTTCAGCTCTCCTGCGATGGTAGGTTCGTTCGATTTCTAGATCTTGTTGGTGATCGTTTGGAAGCTAGAGGGGGGGTGAATAGAGCTTTTCGTTTCTACAAGAGTAATTAGCAGAAGCAAGCACAAATAATATGACAATGAAGATTTGAGAGGAGGAGGGAGATTAATACACTTAGAAAGCTTGGAAAACTTGTGGGAGCTTAGAAGAATGATCAGAATATAAGCATTAACCCCTTCTTGCTCCCCTTGGGCTCTTTTTATAGGAAAGAGCCTCTTTTTCCCGTTGGAGGTCTATCAGTCGACTGATGACTTACATCAGTCGACTACCGCCGATTCTAACGGCTTCTGAACAGCCGGATTCGCGGGATTTGCGATGCCATCGCCAACGGAAGACTATCATCGATCGCCAACAGCGATGGCGATCGATATCGCCAGAGCCGACCGCTCGGCTACGGGCCATTTTGTTTGTGAAGTCGATCGCCAATAATGGAAGTCGATTGCAGTATCGCGACGGTTCGAAGTCGACTCACCGTCGACCGATAACCCCAATCGATCGCTAACAATCTTCCAACCTCTAATCTTTGCATTTTAAGGGATTCGGCCGACCGACACCATGTTCTGATCGGCACACCCCAAGTATGACTAATTCATACTTGAAAACATAACCTAAGCCTAGACTTAACCTTCTAGCTTCTCCATCAGCCTTGCGCCTCTAGGATTTCTTTGAGTCCACGACTCCATCCATGCACTTGCCTTCAAAAGCTTCCTTCGGTTTCGTCATGCTTTGGTTTTCTTCTTTGCCAAAGTACGCTTGGACTTTACGCCGCCAAGACTACATGCTTGGACTTATGCCGCCAAGACTTTCCTTTGGTCTTTCTTTTCCAAGGACTGCTTGGACTTTACGCAGCCAATACTACATGCTTGGACTTACGCCAAGACCAAGACCTTTCCTTTGACTTCTCTTTGCCAAGATCACACTTGGACTTGTCTTTTACCAAGTCTTCATACTTGGATTTTCCTGTCACTTAAACATGTTTACAATTAGATCACAAAACATTGCCTAACTTAGATGATTATCCAAACATCAAAATATATAAATGCTTGGGGCATTGTTGCACCAACAATCTCCCCCTTTTTGATGTTTGACAATCATTTAAGTTAGATCTTCTTCTACATATAAACATATTTCAATATGAATTCTAACTTAAATATCCCTTCTCCCCCTTTGACATACAACAAAAAGAGAAGAGTTTATCCAATAAGTGCAGGAAAGAATTGACATATCTTGAACAAAGGTATAAAATTGATATGAAGCTCCCCCTAAATCCAAGACATGTTTCATGATGTGGAAATAACATGTGAAGCAAGGCATAAGCAATAGAATAAGCAAATATGTCCTAGCCTTGCACCAACAATTATAGAAATAAGGGATGTAGCTCCCCCTAAACCAGTGCACCAAGAAAATCCGCCTTTCCATACAAGTTATCATGTATATACTGTGGAAATCATATAATGTCCAAAATTGAACCTTTTAACCGATGAAAAACCGTTTTCTATTCCAAAACAGTGTCACCGGTTCGACTGGAATAGGCATCAGTCAACTGCCGGCCTTGGCAGTCGACTGCCAATAACGGCAGTCGACTGATATCAGACAAATCTGAAATTCGAATTTTTCAGTCAAGGTTTGAAAATGCGTAGAAAATTCCGTGGGTGTCCAAAAATCACGAAACTCGTCATACACATTTTATTCGACTAATATAACATATGAAAAATATTAGACGAAAAACATGCTCATCAGATTAATGGATTGATACGATATTCAAAATAACAAAATTATGACGCAAAAAGTGTAATTGTATCGTATCAATATTCATAACTTCGTACTATATGCTCAACTTCTAAACTTGACAAATAACAAGTTGTAGACACTAATAGAAATGAATTAAAACAAAGACACAATTTCATTTCATTAATCAAAAGTTATGACACAAGTAGGAGTTTATGTCGTACATACGGCCAAAAAGAAAAAAGAAAAAAAAACAAGCAAGCTAACGATCGTCGTCCTCAGCATCCATCGGTGCAGATGACAATCCATCGTGAGGTGGGTGTCCAGGTGCAGCAGGACGGAGAATCGCCAGGATGTCCTGCTGCTGCCGATGCACCCCTCTCACGAGGGAGAGGAGCTCCTGATGCTCCCGTGAGCTCCCGATGCTCTGCGCAGCCTCCTCAAACGTGTCTACCGCTCGCAAAGCATCGGCGAGCAATGAAGGATGTATCGCATATGCACGCAGTCTCGCTCGCAGCTCTCGCACGGCCCCTCAAGAATACCTCGAACACCCTCGCATCTCCTTCCGCGCGGCATCCTGCAGTGCCGAGCGCCACACCGCTAGCCGCCGTCTTTGGGTCCTATCCTCTCATATTTTCTATTCATGACTTTAATGACTCCTATATTGACATCAATGCCTACGGAGCTGAGCCATTGAGTAAGGACATTTCCAAAAGGTATATGAACCTTCCCATTGTTTGGCCTTATGAAATGAGTGATGCAATGGAAGGTATTGAGTTCAATATTGATGTCTAAGTATTGACGAAAGATATGCATGAGAAGTAAGTGTGGAGGGCGAACCAAGGCCAAACCACGGGTAACTATAGGGAGAAGACAATGAGCAATGACCTTATAAAGGACATTGTCAGAGGCAAAAAGTTCTTGTGATTGAAATAGATTGGTGTTTAAAGGTCGAGGAGAATGATAGAAAGTAGTGTGAAGGAAATCCAAAGAAATCTCCTCAAAAGGAGGTGGAAGAGGTTCACTCCAAGATGGATATAAAATGAAATCATTCTCGGAAGAGAGACAACAGAGAAAATCGGTCCAGATCTGGGGACTGAAATCCAGATCGTGCTGAGCAACGCGAGTCCGGTATCTCATCCCATCTCCAGCCAGTCGCAGGTTGTTGAAAAATTCAAAGAGAAGAGTGATATTAACATGATGTTCACAAAAGACTAAAGACTCGAGTTTGTAATGTTGAATGATTTGAACAATGTCAAAACAGTAGTCTTTAAGAAAATTGGGATCCATTGATCTAGGTGGAATAAGTTGGAATTTGTTTTTATTGAAAGCACTTTCAAGTGCGGAGTTTGGAAATCGAGGATCGACAGAGGGTCGAGGGTTTGATGGGCCCTCGTTGGTCGGAGGTGCCCGGGTACGCTTAGTAGCAAAGTGCTTAAGTCTAAATGTGTGAAAAGACAACAAAAAAAGTATGCACAATGTAGGTTAAGGATGATGCATGGACAAAGACAACAAAACAAGCACGGGTTAGTGAAATACAATCATAGGAACAAACAAACATTGATCAGGAATGAGAGTTTACCTAGGCGGCATGGTGAACAAAGAATGGTTTACCACGGAACCCTAGCCGAAAGTGGATCGGAAACTAGGCGCGAACGGAGGACAAGAGGAGGTCCTCGAGTCGAGAGCACTCCAAATGGGAGCACGGTCGGTGAAGTCGCCGAAAAGCGAGGAGAATAACGGCACGGTGGAGGTTCGTCGGAAGAGGAAGAGGAGAGAAAATCGGATGGTTTGGCGAGTCGAACCTGGAAAGCCCTAAAATTACGACGACATCGGTCCGATCGCCATTAGTCGACAATGAACGAATCGATGGGGATCGGCCGAATCAGTCACATATGAACGATATCAGAGCGCGGCCGATCGCATAAATGGCGAATCAATCGATGTATCGGGCCGAATCACCATGTGATACGAACGATTTCAGGGGTAATGATCGCCTATAAATTCATAATTAATTCAATAAAGATCAAAAAATCACGAAATTTTATGGATAATATTGTTAGATCATTTCCTATCAAGGAAAAATTATTTTAAAATTATATCACCTCTAGATTTTGATATTGACACAATCTTGAGATTTTGCAAAAGTTATGATATTTTTGCAAAACTTTGTATCACTTTGGCTTATCAATAGGAAATTGTTTCTCAAGGTTTGATAGACATAGTTTAAATTTTATTTTATTTGACATTTCCAATCATATTCTTGGAGCTATATGCACATTAATTGTACATAGGCCTTCCCAATGATTGGTCCAATGAAGGATTAATGTCTCTAGATGACACTTTGGTTCATAGTAATGCATCATAACAAGCATGATGATCCAAGTGCATCTTCCTAACATCTCACATGTTGTCTAGGTGGCTCAATACAAAAATCATGGTTTCCTAAGTATTTTGTGAGATGGTTAAAGGTATAAATCCTAGTATTTCTATAGGATCATGCAAACCTACATTTCTATTCTACAAAGCACATTCCAAGTTCTCTCCTAAGTGATGAAAATTCTATGTCGGGGAGAGGCTTGGTAAAGATGTCGACTAGGTTGGACTTAGATTCAATGTAATTAAGCTCAATGTCCCCCTTAGCCACATGGTCTCTAATGAAGTGATGTTTCACTTCAATGTGCTTGGTCCTAGAGTGATGCACCGGATTCTTGGTCAAGTTAATGGTGCTCACATTATCACAAAATACTTTCATGTTGGAGTAAGATAGCTCATAATCTTCTAAGGTATGTTTCATCCATAATAATTGAGCTACACAACCACCCATAGCCACATATTCGGCCTCGGTGGTGGATAAAGCAACACAAGGTTGCTTCCTACTACTCCAACTCACTAGGGAGGACCCAAGGAATTGGCATCCACCACTAGTACTCTTCCGATCCAATTTGCAACCGGCATAATCGGAATCGGTGTACCCAATCAAATCAAAGGACCTAGTCCTAGGGTACCATAGACCTACATTTAGTGTGCCTTTAACATATCTTAAAATTCTCTTAACGGCAACTAAATGAGATTCCTTAGCACATGATTGATACCTAGCACACATACCAACCGCAAATAATATGTCGGGTCTACTAGCGGTCAAATACAAGAGGCTACCAATCATGCTCCTATAAAGGGTAAGATCTATTTGTTTTCCTTCACTATCACTATCTATTTTAGTATTGGTTGCCATTGGAGTTGACACTACCTTAGCATTTTCCAAACCAAATTTCTTAATTATTTCCTTAGTATATTTGGTTTGATAAATGTAAATTCTTTCACTTGTTTGTTTAACTTGCAATCCTAGAAAGAAATTTAATTCTCCAACTAGACTCATCTGAAACTCTTTTTTCATATTTTGAATGAAGTCTTGAAGAAGTTCATCATTTGTTGACCCAAAGATAATGTCATCAACATACACTTGGGCTACAAAGATGTCCTTAGATGTTGACTTTATAAAGAGAGTTTGATCTATACTGCCCCTTTTGAAATCCTTAGAGATTAGGAAAGACGACAATCTTTCATACCAAGCCCGGGGAGCTTGTTTCAAACCATATAAGGCTTTCCTAAGCTTGTATACATGGTTTGGGTAGTCCATATTTTCAAACCCGAGAGGTTGTTCTACATACACCTCTTCCTTAATAAACTCATATAGGAATACCGATTTGACATCCATTTGATGGAGTTTGAAACCCATATAGGAGGCATATGCTAAAAGTATTCTAATGGACTCTAACCTAGCAACCGGGGCATATGTTTCATCATAATCAAGTCCTTCAACTTGATTAAAACCCCTTGCAACTAATCGTGCTTTATTTCTAGTGATATTCCCTTGGTCATCTAGTTTGTTCCTAAAGACCCATCTTGTAGTAATAATAGTGTTTTCACTTGGTCTAGGAACTAACTCCCATAATTGACTCCTTTCAAATTGAGCTAATTCATCTTGCATTGCTAAGATCCAATCCGAATCAAGTAATGGATCTTTAATTGTTTTGGGCTCAATTTGAGAGATTAGAGCAATATGACTAGTAGGATCCCTATGGAATGACCTAGTCCTAACTCCTTGAGATAATTCACCCACAATTTGATCTAAGGGGTAACTTTGATGAAATCTTATGGTTCTAGGAGGTGTGTTAGATGAAGTTTGATCATGATCAACCTCAATCCTATGCTCATCATCAGAATCATCCCTTACTCCCCCTTGATTCAATCCTCCCCCTTGATCATTACCCCCTAAGTTTAAGTCTTGAAATTGTTTGGTAATATCTTGATTTTCAATATTTATATCATCATCAATAGGGGATTTCCTAGGGTATGTATTGGAAGTTTCATCAAATTGAACATTTGAAGATTCTTCAATCTTTTGAGTCCTTTTATTGTAAACTTTATATCCTACACTAGTGGATGAGTATCCAACTAGGATTCCTTCATCCGCTTTGGACTCAAACTTACTTAGGTTGTCTTTGGTATTTAAGATATAAACTTTACATCCAAAGACCTTAAAATAATGAATTGTTGGAATTGTACCATTCCACAATTCAAATGGAGTTTTTCCTAAAAACCTATGAATCAATACCCTATTTTGGATATAGCAAGCGGTATTAACCACTTCCGCCCACAAGTAGCTAGGTAAGGAATATGCATTAAGCATTGTCCTAGCCGCTTCTTGTAGGGCACGATTTTTTCTTTCCACAACCCCATTTTGTTGGGGTATTCTAGGACAAGAAAATGCATGCTTGTACCCTTGTTCTAAGCAAAAATTTGAAAAATTAGAATTCTCAAATTCTCCACCATGATCACTACGGATCTGGTTGATTTTGAGTTTTCTTTCATTTTCTACTCTTTTGCTAAATCCTATGATTATTCCTAAGGTTTCATCTTTATTTTTCAAGAAAAACACCCAAGTAAATCTAGAAAATCATCTACTATTACCAAGCAATATTTACTACCAATTATAGATGGGGTACTATGGCAATCAAATAAATCCATATGTAGTAATTCTAACGGTAAAGCGGTACTAAGTAAATTTTTACCTTTGTGTGATGTTTTTGATTGTTTCCCTTCTTGGCAAGCATCACACATCTTGTCCTTGAGAAATTTGACTCTAGGCAATCCTTTGACTAGCTTCAATTTTGCTATTTTGGCTATATTCTTCATGTTTATGTGTCCTAGCCTCCTATGCCAAAGCCAACTTTCTTCCTCTTTTGCAATAAGACACTTAGTGGAAGGATTAGTAGCATAGGATAAATCAACATAATATATATTTGATTTCCTAAAGCCTACTAACATGCAATCATTTATAATTTTGTGTCTTATAAAACATTTTGAGGAATCAAATTTAACATCAAAGTTTGCATCACATAATTGACTTACACTAAGTAAATTAAATTTCATATTTTTAACTAATAGAACTTTATGAATGGCAAGATTGGGAGATACCTCAATGGTGCCCTTTCCTAAAATTTTAAGTTTGCCGCTATTACCAAATGACACTTTTCCTTTGCTAGTGTGGTTGATAGTGGAGAATTTTCTCTCATCCCCGGTCATATGCTTTGAGCACCCACTATTAACTATCCACAAGCTTGGTTCTTCTACCTATGTCACATGAAAAACACAATCCTTAGGTACCCAAATCTTAGGATCACTAGCATCAATTATAAATTTCTTTAGTACCCATGCCTTTCTCCCCTTGCTTTTAATCATTGTTTTTCTACTAACAAGGGATGCAAATGCTACCTCTTTCTCCTTAGGTCTATATCCTAATCCGGCCTTATTGTAAATTACCCTTTGATTTTTAATAATCATATCTAGATATTTAGAACCATTAGTGAATTTTTCTAGGCATGCTCTTAATTTACTTATTTCTTTTCTTAACTCATCATTTTCATCCCTAAGAGTACATTCATCAATATCACTAGATTGTTTGCAGCATGATGAATCTACACTTTTGAGTGATTTGATTTCTAATTTTAGATCCTTAACCCTAATTTTTGATCTATTTAAAGCATTTTGTAAACATGCAATAGTCTTATAAAGTAAATCTATTTTAGGTGAGTTGTTTACCTCATCATCATCACTTGATGATGATTCATCACTTGAAGAGGAGGAGGACTCCTCGCTTGAGCTCGCGGCTTCTTCCTCTAATGCCATAAGAGCTAGGTTCCGGGTGGCATGGCATACTTCCTCATCGTCGGAAGACTCCTCCATACTTAAAGTGTCCCATGGTTGTGCCACCATTGCTTCTTTCTTCTTCTTTTCCTTCTTCTCCTTATGCTTCTTTTCTTTCTCCTCTTTCTTCTTTAGTTCCGAGCAATTTGGCTTGATGTGCCCTTTCTTATTGCAACCATAACAAGTTACATTAGATGAAGAATTTGAATTATTTGAAGATTTACCTCTTGAGGATTGGAACATCCTCTTCACATCTTTCTTGGTGAGTCTCCTTGACTTCCCACCAAACTTCTTGACGTAATGTGCCACCTCGCTTGCCGATAACTCATCTTCACTACTTGATGAGTCTTCCTCGGATTCGGATGAGGAGGACACTTCCTTCTTCTCCTTCTTCTTCTTCTCCTTCTTTCCTACAAAAAGAGTTATACCCTTCTCTTTGGATGAAGTGTTAGCTTGTTCATGTAATTGAAATTCACAAAAAAGTTCATCTAGCTTGACTAATGAAAGATCCCTAGAGACCTTATAGACATCTACCATTGAGGCCCATAATGTGGTCCTAGGGAAAGCGTGTAATACATACCTTACAAGGTCACGATTGTCGACCTTTTCACCTATAACGTGTAGTCCGTTGACTACTTCCTTGAAACGCCCGTGCATTTGGCTCACGGTCTCGTTTGTCTTCATAGTGAAGCTTTGGAGTTGGCCAATCAAAAGATCCCTCTTGGCTCTTCTTGTCTCTTTGGATCCTTTGTTGAGTTCGATGAGCTTCTCCCAAAGCTCTTTTGCGGAGTTGAAGGGCCCGACCTTAGAGAGTTGCTCCTTGGATAGACCACATTGAAGTGTGGTTGTTGCTTTTGCATTTACTTGTGCTTTCTTGACCATCTCTCTTGTCCAATCTTTTGTCGGTAGTGGTGCTCCGAATTCGTCGACCGACTTTTCGAATCCATCTACAATACTAAACCAATTTTCTATGTCATTCATGAGATAGTATTCCATCCTACCTTTCCAATAGCAAGTCGCCATCGAAAAATGGAGGCCTCGCCGTGCTATATCCCTCTTGAAATGTCATGCTCCGGTTGATGGTTAGATCTTCCGATGCGATCCGGGCTCTGATACCACTTGTTGGTGATCGTTTGGAAGCTAGAGGGGGGGTGAATAGCGCTTTTCGTTTCTACAAGAGTAATTAACGGAAGCAAGCACAAATAATATATGTAAAAATACAAAAACAATACTAACAAGGCCTTTACGTGGTTCGAGATAACGCCTCCTACTCCACGGCGATCCTTAAGGTGGATCAACCCAAGCAATTCCACTAAGAAGCTTTCTTTACAAAGACCTCCTCTTCTTACAAAGATGACAATGAAGATTTGAGAGGAGGAGGAGATTAATACGGAGCTTAGAAGAATGAAATATAAGCATTAACCCCTTCTCTTTTTATAGAAAGAGCCTCTTTGGATTATCATCGCCTACCGATCGCCAATAATGGCACGACTGTCACTTAGATGCGGAAGGTGGTCCGAATCGATTACATCGCCTGGACCGATAACCCCCGATCGCTAACATTAGTCTTCCAACCTCTAATGTCCGCATTTTAAGGCTGGCTCGATCCGACACCATGTTCCAATGATCGGCACACCCCAAGTATGACTAATTCATACTTGAAAACATAACCTAAGCCTAGACTTAACCTTCTAGCTTCTCCATCAGCCTTGCGCCTCCAGGATTTCTTTGAGTCCACGACTCCATCCATGCGCTTGCCTTCAAAAGCTTCCTTCGGTTTCGTCATGCTTTGGTTTTCTTCTTTGCCAAAGTACGCTTGGACTTTACGCCACCAAGTCTACATGCTTGGACTTATGCCGCCAAGACTTTCCTTTGGTCTTTCTTTTCCAAGGACTGCTTGGACTTTACGCCGCTAAGACTATATGTTTGGACTTACGCTGCCAAGACCAAGACCTTTCCTTTGACTTCTCTTTGCCAAGATCACACTTGGACTTGTCTTTTACCAAGTCTTCATACTTGGATTTTCCTGTCACTTAAACATGTTCACAATTAGATCACAAAACATTGCCTAACTTAGATGATTATCCAAACATCAAAATATATAAATGCTTGGGGCATTGTTGCACCAACAGATCTATCGGAATTAGGCCTTCCGATCCTAAGTGTCTATGCATACAAAGAACCAAGCCACTAAATTAGAAGTATACCTACTGCTAAAATAAAACAAAAAATAGACTAAACTAAATACTGAATCAAATGCAGAAAATTTAAACTAAAGATTAATGCAATGTAACTACTAAAATAAATCTAAACTTACTCTAGATGTTAAAAATCTAAAACTGAAGTAAATCAAATAAAAGTGAAAAATAAAGCAAGTAATGAATCTACCCTAATTTCGATCCAATTATCCACCTCTTGATTCGATATCGAATCAATCAGTCCCAGCAATGGCGCCAAAAACTTGATGCACGTGAACACAACCTCAAATCTCACGACGGAGATCGTCGAGGACTCGAAGCGCATGCTCGTGCTCAACGCCCGCAAGTGCACGGATGTCGTCAAGTAATAAATAAATTATCGATCCCACAAGAACTGAGATTCGAGTACCGATCTGTTCAGTGGACGTTATTGTTAGGAGTTCAGTTCAAATGGATGCGATTAAGAGGGTTGTCGGCGGTCCTAACTCTAGTACGGTATCACACAAAGGAAGAGAAGGGTTGCTACGAGTCTTTTGAGGGAATTCTATGATTTCGGTTTCGCTTGTGCATCGCAGAACACACTACCAACTGAGTATTATCTAGACGTCTAACTACGACCTTGTGGAAGGGACATCATACACTCCCCCGATGAGCTTTCGCATCTATCGGAAGTTACCTATGTCATACCAGGTCGACCCCTGGCGTTAGGATGGGGTAGGCGGTATGAAGATGTCGAATCAATCACTGCGTGAACGTATTTCATTTCCGACTCTATCGCATCTTTCTATCCACGATTATCGGAGATGAGACAACCCCTAGGATCCTCCTTAATTCTCCTAAATATTAGATACGAGGGTTGTCACCCCTCGAATCGGCTATGCATGATAGAGAGAAAACCAAAACATGTAACTATCGATCTAAACCAATACCAATTGCAAATATAAACTCAAGAATCAAAAATATGTTTGGAATAACATGTTCTACGCACACAAACTACTCCCTAGTCCTAGAATCGGAAAATCTACTCCATGAATATGAGAGGAGAAATACAAAGTATGATCATGTTCAGATATACAATGGAAATTATGCACAGAAAGTAAATTACAATGCAATGTGACTCTTCTCCTTGGCGTTGAGGTGCAGAACTTAATCCTCGAGTGGCTTTCTTCCTCTCCGTTGTGAGTTTTTGAAGCTTTTTAGGACGTCGGAGTGTCGTCTCGGTCGTCGTGCTCCCCAGGGTTTGGGCATAGCTTTCTTTATATAGACATGAGGATGGCTTTTCACGAAATCCAGAAAAAGACCTAATCATGTCAAAACGGTGGGCCGCCACACAGTCGTGTGTTTCCACATGACCAGGTCATGTGTGGTCCTATGGTGGCCAATCTCGAGCTTCGGACACGGTCGTGTATAGCCACACGCCCTGGCTGTGTCCCCTACTACATCCAGCTGCCAAATACCTTTTTTTTATCTCCGAAAGTGCGTCGTTTTCCACATGAAATGCTATCTTGCACACAAAAGTACAAAGAGAAGATCTCTGAACCAGAAAATAGGAAATGAATGCAAAATAAAGTATGATATGCATGAAACAAGTATAAAATGCAACAAGATGTGAGCAAAAACTACTCCTAAAATCCTATATGTTTTGCTCACATCATGAGGAGAATTAGGGATTTCCTCTCTTAAGAGTGATTTGGGACTTATCAATAGGAAGAGTGAAGGTATCCTAGATGTGTTTGGACCAAGGGAGAGATTGTAATATCTTATTGGGATATAAAACATTGACACTCTTGGAGAGGATCTTTTTGATGTATGTCAAAAAGAGAGAGAATGTACCAATTGAGGTTAGTTGGAATTCCCACAAGATGTGAGAATTGCCAATTGGGGATAATTGGTAGATTTGAGTTAGGTCACCTAACTCAAAGGTGTTTGTAGTTTTGTCAAACATCAAAAAGGGGGAGATTGTTGGTGCAATCGGCCCAGGTCACGATTGATCAGACTCGAGTTTGACTCGAACAGTATTTTGATGTTAGACAAAATATATGACATGTGATTGTCATGGAAAGTCCAAGTGTGTAGCCTTGGCCACGTAAGTCCAAGTGTGTAGCATTGGCAGTGAAAGTCCAAGCATGGGGCTTGGCATTGGAAGTCCAACATGGTTGGCAAGGGAAGACCAAGTTTGTAGCCTTGGCCACGTAAGTCCAAGTGTGTAGCCTTGGCGGTGAAAGTCCAACATGGGTTGACATTGGCAATGGGAAGTCCAAGTGTGTAGCCTTAGCCACGTAAGTCCAAGTGTGTAGTCTTGGCAGTGAAAGTCCAACATGGGTTGGCAAGGAAAAGTCCAACATGGAGTTGGCATTGGGAAAGTTCAAGTTTGTAGCCTTGGCAATGGGAAAGTCTTGAGTACTTGGCAAGGTCACTTGTCTCATGGCTCGGGTCCTTGAGTCGATGAAGGATGACATGGGGAGAAGCCGTGAGCTTAGTGTATCTGAGGAATAGTTGGACAAGAAGCAATGGAGTTAAGTCAAAGGAAACAGACTTTAGGGCAAGACGCAAAGGATGGCACGGGGAGAAGTCGTGAGCTTATGCATCTAAGGGACGTAGGCCAGAGGAAGAGAGATTCAATGGGGAACTCCATGGGAGGATGAGGTGAACTTGGCCAAGTGGCTAAGATCAGTGTTAGATGCTCAAACATTGGTGTTTGAGATTTTACTCGACGGTCGAATGCTCAAACAACTTGTGTTTGAGGTTTTACCCGACAACAGTCGATTGGTGGTATACCCCAGTTGACTGGTGAAAGTCGACTGTTGTTCGACTGCATTGTATGCCATGATACGATCGATGTGGTTTGATCAATCGATCGCTATGGATGATCATGATCTGGTCGAGGATGCGGCGAATGCTCGATGTGAAGCCGATCGATCAGCCACGGGGTTAGCAATGATCGATGGTAATTGGCAGTTGATTGCCAATGTATCCATTGGCTGGAATGCCAACGTGGATTAGGTCGTTGTCTCACAACGGCTATAGGAGCAGTCGACTGGGGCCTTATGGCAGTCGACTGCTAGGCGCGGAATCAGCCCGAGATAAGCATAAAAGGAGGAGCTTGGGGAGGATTTCCACAGCGATATTTGGGGAGATTTCGGAGGGGAATTACTGCTGCATTCCAAACCTTCAAGAGAATACCAAAACAAGCAACAAACAAGAGTTCAAAGTCATTTGTTGTAAATTTTTCTTTAAGTATTTCATTTCATCTTTGTATTTGCTTGTACATTTTTGTATTACTTTGTAATTGCTTGTACGAGGTTTCTCCACTTCTGACTTGTTGTCGAGAAGGAGTTTTAGTAGTGGTGTGTTGATCATTAGAGCTCGTTGAGCTCACCCCGTGGAGTAGGAACCCTAAGGTTCCGAACCACGTATATCGCGTGTGTTGTGATTGTGTTTGTGTATTCGTCTTTGTATTCACATTTGTATATTGTATTTCCGCTGCGCTAACGAATATTGTAGACGAACGAACGAATTTCAACGAAAAACGCACACGGGCTATTCAACCCCCTTCTATCTAGGCTACGATCCTCCAACAAATGATACTGCTATAATATGACTTAGGAGCTAGAAAAAGAAATTATGATTGATAGGATGAAATTGGAGGGATGGATTATAATGTAGGATCTATGTTCTAATCCAGCAAGACTCGACTCAAGAAATAAGTTGAGTTGATGAGGTGGCAACTTGGGGAAGAGAGAGGAAGTCTAGTGGTCAGAATGAAACTAGATAGTGACTCAGGAAATTGAGTCGGGTTGAGGGGGAGCAACTCAGGAAATCAAAGTAGGGTATAAGTGTATGCGCCCGATGGCAAAAACAAAGCCAAATAGCAACTTGGAAAGTCGAGTGAAGTTATTTGCACCTTGGCTTAAATGACTAGAATGGTGTAGGGAAGCAAGTAGGGAAAATAAGCTAAGGGCAACTCGAAAAACAAGGTCGAGTTGAGGTAGTGATAAGGAGTGACTAGGGTAGATAAGGGCCCTATGGTAAGGTGAGGGTAAAGAAAAGGGGAAGGTGCTCCTTATCATGCTTTCTTATGAGAGTTTGTTACGCGGTATATAAAACCAAGGCACTTAGAGGACCCCACAGAAGATTCTTAGTAGTCTTCACTCACTAAGATCATAACAGCATTATTCTTCAGGTGGGAAGGGCCTTCCATGTGGACGGTGATCTAGGTGGTTTATTGTGCAATAGCTGGCTCCAGGGGCAACAAGTATAAAAGGAGGAAAGGAAGGAAGAAGAAGGGGCTTCAATATAATTTCTGAACACTTGAACTTTTTTACTCTCTTGGACTCTCTCCGACGGAGGAGCTTCCTGAATGGGGACTGGTCACCGGAAGAGAGAAAACAGATCCCGAACGAAGGAAGGAGGTGGAGAATTATACAAGTCTTACTTGCTTTTATCTTGTATAAGTTTCTATTTGTAAGGGGTTTTCTCTATCTCCAGAAGTACTTCCGAGAAAAAGAGATTATAGTAAAGGTATCTAACGTCAGAATTCACTCTAGAGCTTACCCGTGGAGTAGAAATTTGAATTCCGACCAATGTTAAATCTTTTGTCATTGCTCCCATCACTTTTTCATTTTTTACTGTTGCGGTCAGAGAAAACCCCCAAATCTCCTTGATCTCTTCGCTTTAAAGGAGGTCAAAAATTCGTACCGCATCAATAATATACCATTAGGAGGCTAAACAATAGACACATCATTATTTATTGAAAGGTAAATAATTTAATGATAGTAAATAACTTTATTCAAAAATATTTTTAGTAACTCTAGATTTGATATAATAAAAGGTTGTACATCTGAATTAATCAAGGATATATCACAATTTGTATCTAAAATACTGAAATTAATAAAAGGAAAACAATGAAATTATATACATGTACTACGATAAAAAAAAATATTCCTAACTCTATCATTTTGTTATTATAACTCCTTTCACTATATGAAAGTTGATTATAGCTCATTTGACTTAAATGAAGCTGATGGAAAACTGATAAATTAAAGAGAAGGCTAAAACAAAACAACATATTATGCATTAAACTACTCCTTTCATTTTTTTAATGCAATTTTCAGTTAAGTGAGTTTGATATGATTTAAAAAAATTTAGTTAAGGCTTTTCTGAACTTCCTTTGCTCAAGTGTTGTACAATAACAACAAGATAATTTAGATAATTCAATTTGTATATGAATAGAGAAATAAAGATAAGAGCATCAAAGAGTCACGTGATAATTATATTAAAATTAGAGTCAAGAGGATGATATTAAGATGGATGTACAAATATAATATATGAAATAAAACTATTAAATAAAAAAAATCAAAATTGTGACTATTAAAAGAAAACTCTAAAGAACACCTTAAAGCGTGCACTTAAATGATCATAAATATCCCAAGTTAAGCGATGCAAAATCATAATAAATATAGACATTAATTAAGAAAAAATATAAAAAAAAATAAAAAAATTATTTAAATATAGATGTGAATATAATAAAAGATCGAATTTAATGATATTAAAGAATTCAAACAATCACCTAACTGAGTGGGTTAAAGGTTTGATCAGTTGTTGTTGATGAATAAAAAAAATAAAGACAACTCGATGAAAAGTGGAGCTCTGTCTTATATAGCATTATAAGAACATAAGCTGTAAGGAATAACCTCAATACTAATGTACACTTCAGGCCCAGAGAAATACCACAAGGCTGCTTAATTGTTCAGAATATATCTCATCCAGGTTAAAAGAGTAAACATCTTATTGAGCACAAACAGAGTAGTACAGATTGTAAACTCCATTTGCAGGCCTCAATTCCATCAACCTCCTACATTTGCCATGCTCATCTGTACATGTAACGGTTGGATGGCGAATCAAAACCATTATTTATAAGACGAAGATTTAGGCTGTGTTGTCGTGCCTGCTGAAACCTTTGGTTGGCTTGCCCACTAAATGACCATGTTTCAGGAATCGAATAGATTGTTTGGTTCTTCTCTTAACTCATTATGCAATCGGCTGCTGAGACCATCTATCACAATGCTTGACAGAGGCAAAGTTTCACTAGGCCTTCAGAATTGTGTGCGAAGAAACGCCATGAAGAAGTTTAACAAATCCTAGTAGACTCAGTTTTCCATCAGAATGTCTTATCCAATCCTGAAGAACAACATGAACTGGAACCGACGGGCCGAGACTGAGCTCCTGCAGGAGTGCTTGATCATTAGGTGCCATAAATGTGCAGAATGATAGAATAGTTGCATTTCATGAATAATAAGTTACGTAAACTTTAAATGTGACTAGTAGATTCAGTATGGAATTTGTTCTTTGGTACTTAAAGACGTACTGATGCAAGTTCGTCAATCATGATGGGCCTGTTCCCATCTTTCTCGAAGAATTCATAGGCTCGACGAGCATGCTGCTCCCAGGTATCCAGTGCTTCCATCTGATGCACGCTTATTGCTGAAGCAGCAAATTCCTCGAAATCCAACTTTGTGTACTGAAGGGAACTTACCTAATTCCAAGAGATTTAAAGATGATTATGTTTCAAAATTATCACTCAAAAATTTGTTAAGCTAATCAGAGTTTTCAGAAAAGGATTACCATGCTAACGAAATCAAGGACTTTTGCATCTCTCATTGCCTCTGTTGAATTATTCAACAAAGCCTGAAAGAAGAAAAATTCTGAAGTCATGTGATTAACATAAAAGGGGAGAAGTCATGATCGCAACAAAAGCATCGACTAACCATCTTTAAGTTTTGAAGGGAGATATAACCATTCTTGTTCGGACTTAACAAAGCAAACTGCTCTCTAAGGTAATAGAGTTGATTTACTGTCAGGGTCTTGGCAAGAGACTGTCACATAAAGAACAAACTTGTAACATCACCATAGTTACATGCATTTGATCAGTATACATTTTTATTCCTTGAATTCTGTGATAAAATTGATCGATCCTTTGTTCGATGTTACAAGTTTAAAGATGCTTCAGTCTGTAACTATCTTCTTAAAGCAGTAAATCTGTGTCTAGACCCCTTGCAGGTTGATGTCGGACTAATCCTTTTGGATTTAATTAGTGAATATAATGCATGCCCGCATGAGGATACGTTCTCATAAAATCAAAGTACAGGACAAAATTTTCAACTTTCTTAAATAGGAATAGAGTGCATACCCTTAATGCTGATTTCCTTAGAGAAGACGAACATATGTAAGCTTTTATAAGCTTAAAGACTATAATATCCAGATGAATCTTAATCTTTTCGGGATTCTGCAGCCAAGGATGACCTGAGATCAGTTGTTTTTAGTTATTAACGAGCTCATACACTTTTTTCAAAACGAACCAATGTAATGAGAACCATACAAAGAGCTTGTGTAGCAGTCATTCTCTTTCGGTAATCCTTATTCAGCAATTTCTTGACAAAGTCTTTGGCTTGAGAAGATAGAGATGGCCATGGAGCTTCTTCGAAGCTTGGCTCAGCTTTCAGAACAGCTCGAAATATACCTGACTCTGTGCGTGCCCAAAAAGGGCGGCTACCACAGAGCAAAATATATGCAATTACGCCGATACTCCACATGTCTGCCTCAGTTCCATATGATCGGTGAAGAACTTCAGGCGCAACATAATATGCGCTTCCAACAATATCGTTCAATCTCTCATCTGCAGTGAAGACAGCAGGTTTAGGTTACAAAATTAAAACAAAAAGCATTTGATAACTATAAGTTAGAACAATGTTATGAAACGAACCTGGCTTTACAAAGTCTGACAAACCAAAATCTATGGTCTTTAAGGTAGACATCTCATCCCCTGAAGTAAAAAGAAAATTCTGTTGCAATACAACAGAAGCATGAGTTATAAGACATTTAAACCTTAACACTGCAATGATCTCAGACTTCAATTTAAACACATTGGCTTGTATGATTCTTCTAGAACAGAATTTGTTACATCACGACTCTCGACAATTTGTTTGAAGAGACAACTACCTCTGGCTTGAGATCTCGGTGAACAACACCTTGAAGGTGACAAAAGGACACGGAACTCAGAATCTGAACTATTACAGTTTTTGCATCTTCCTCTGAATACTTCCCGCCCCTTCAAAAAAATTTAAAAAATTAAAGTTACTACTCAGTCATTTAGTTCAAGCCATGAGAGGGGGTTTTCAAATAAGAATATGTAGAAACCTAATCAGAAATACAATTTTGAATATGCAAGTACCTTGACAGAATCCTTTCCAATAATTCACCACCTTTGCATAACCTGTCGAAAAGAAGTAATGTTGCCATTATGTAAGGTAGTGTATGAGCTTAATCAATAAAAAATGCTCAGTTGTTAGATAATGTATCTGTATGTCGTAGATGAATGTATGCTTCTAGGGACTATCGTAAGCCATATGATAACTATCTATAAATTACAGATAATTTTCAAAACCTATTTTATATAACTATATTATGACTAACTTGTTAAATAAAATATGGTAGGGTTGCATAAACAATGATTGATGTGAAAAATGAAAAACCTCTTCAATTAATTGTTTAAAGACTAAATCAGTTGCTCAAGAGATGACCTAAAGGTACATGAGAAAAAGAAATACAAAACCCATTTTCTCTGAGTATATTTTATTATATTTTACTATCTTTATGAGTTTAATTTTTATGAGACTTCATAACTCAAATTTTAAGACATGCATTTGTGCATCAATAGTACCTTACTCATGCTATTGCCTTGTAAAGTGGTTACCGAGGTGTTTCATTAATCGATCAATAGCTAATTCAAGCATTCTGAATTGGTGGCACTAAAATCATATATCTGCCTGATTTTAGTTTTCAATTCCAAGATTTCCATTAAAGATCCAGTTTGGAGATGAAAATGCTAATTTTATTTCCAAGATTTACTTTTTATTGTGATGAATAAATGCAAGATATTTTAATGTTTTAGTGTATGACAATTGAATTAGCATTAATTGGATGAAGAAGAGAACTTCAGAAGTTAGAATAAACTGAAGTTGTGTACATGTATTTTTCATGTAATAATATCAACTTAGTCTCCAAAAAGACCATTGCCAGAAGAATAAAGTTGTGAAGGATCTAGAGTGCCTTAAAGTGGTATAAACTTACTCCATTATGATGTACACATTATCTTCATCCTCATATGCATCATAGAAATGTACTACATTCTTATGCCCTGTTAGAGAACTCAATATTCTCACTTCTCTTTGCACATCTTCAATAGCTATAGCAGTTGTCATCTGCAAAGTATTTCCATACAAGACTAGTTAAGAGGATACTTTTGTTTTGTACTGAACTAATAATATACATCAAGTAGAAAGTATTGTGGAAGAACTCAACTTTATAAACTTAGTAAATGAGATAAAACATAGATGATCAAGAAAACATAGCAAGTCCAATAGCTGAAACATTACATCATGAGAAATGAAGAGATAACTTGATAGAAGATAACATTAACAATCATTGGAGCACTCCCAATGCTGTAGTGTAGGCTGTTGCGAGATTGAGTCACTGTTGATTCAGATCTAAGGTCATGACTACTCCTTGTGGCTCTTTTAGTGTAGATCATTGATATAGGAAGAATGGATAGAATGACAGACTCATGATAAGTCTGGATTGGAAAACTATTTGCATGCCCATTCTAAGACTAGCCCTTAAGAGTTGTCTTACACGTATGCATGCAAGAATCATGGTCAATGGACTGAATTGATGGAGTGTGCCCTATCTGCTTGATGGTTGACATCATGGTTCGTGGACTAAGGCAGTAGTGGTAGCTAAGTTGTAGAAGGTAGTGGGTTAAGCAAGAGGGGACGGTGTTGGTAATGTTTTTATGAAGTGAGGCTTTCATCTGGACAGAAAAGCACTAATGGTAGTTGATGAATATAGATTGTGCAAGAGGAACATAGCAACGTAGGTTTCTTACAAGCACCTACATCAAGCAAATAATGGTGGCAACCGTGGGGTGTGTGTGATTGGCACTGAAGAAGGTTGGTCTAGCATATTGGATTTAGTGAAAAATTGGAGGTAGTGTTAGGTGACAACTAGTTTTAAAGGAACAGGATTAAAGCTTGGTAGAGAGAGGCAAAAAATCCCAATAAGGATGCATGCCTCAATTGGAAACTCCATAGAGGAAAAGAGAATTCAACAAAACTTTTATTGATAACTGAAACTTGATAAATCCCTCAAACAATAGCCCTAAGTCTCATATGTAGGCTTTATATCTCAAAATAAAATAAACCAAATATAAATTATGACCTAGACAAAATACATCAATTATATTTTAAGAAGTAAAACAAAATAGATAAATGAGTTCCATCATTATTGAAAAATCTATATTTTTGTGAGCACATGAGAATTGAGAAGCAAATCAAATGGGATAGCATTGGAAGGTTCAACAATCAATTGAAAACATCAATTTCATAGCATCACAATATCACACAATTTTATTTTTTAAATTTGTGTAACTAGTTTAAGTATCTTAGTGTTATACATCCATTTCTCTCAAAAAAATATTAATCTTATTCCTAGAATCTCCTGCAATAATAATAATAATAATAATAATATCATAGTTATTACATTCATTACATTTGTCAAAAATAAAGAAAATATCCAAGAGATATTTCTTGATCTATTAACTTTCTACCTCATTGTTCTTCATTTGGCTAGTAATATCTTTTCTAATTTTCATTACTTTAATGTTTAATCTTGCAATGCCCAAAAAGATGCCACAGTACTACCATCTAAATGGCTCTAAGAGATAGCTAATTGGAAAACCATGAAACTAGATTTGTCAACATTGAAAACACGCGTAAGATCATAAAAGTGAGATGAGACACATTGGTCATGAAGAATGTTGACAAATTACTTGCTAAATTGAACGAAGTAGATAAGAAATATGAGAAAAGAGATTATCATAAAAGAAATTGAAAACTTGTTAAAAAAAAATAAAGTTAACCATGACAGGGAGCTAAATGAATAAAAAAAAATTTAGCAATAACTTATCTACTTTTCAAATTAACAATTATTAGAGTTCTTGAAGAGTTGTTGATGAAGAAAAAGATGGAGACCAAGTTGAGGTCAAGCAAACTAAGGATGGGAATCAAGCTAACATCATGGAAAAGGAGCATTCCATTTTAGAACTTCTTGATGACCCATTACACAACGATGGAGGTTACATGGGCTAGAGCTAAAAAATGAGGGAAACACTTAATAAGTTGATTAAAGAAGCCAAGACAAAGGCTGCAATTGAATCAGATTTGGACAGAGCAAGTCACGCAGCCTAATCAATCTCAATCAAGCTTTAGATGAGCTTACTTAGTCATTTAACTCTCATGTATATGTAATGGAACAATTTTAATATGTAGGTCCTAATTTTACCTTTATTTGGATTGTAATGATGATTTAAGCACAAATTAGCTAAGTAGTCTATTTAAACCTTTTCTAAATGAGTTTAAGGCCTTTTAGGTTTTTATGTTACCCAATAGTTAAAATAGGAAGGTGGCAACCACACATGTATTTAAGGTTGTTTTCGGTCTAAAAACATGGTGGGCTCGCATTTGTTGGTTCTTCATTGACTAGAACTTATCAAGGCAATCCATGTAGTATTCATCTAACTTGTCAACCTAAATATCTTAGGTTGTGATATCATCTATCTCATATATCTCATGTTCGTGGTTTGCTATAAGACACTATCCTCATCGGATCTATGTCAGTTGCTTTTGGAATATGGAATTGCATGAATTAGTCTCTAATCTCTCATAATGACCATTATGTCATGAGCATGTTCCATATTTTAATAGTCACAATTTCATTTTTGTACTCAACAAAAATAAGTCGACCAGTGAATATTTCTCAAAAGATATAAATCTATTTAATCTTTCTTTTTAGCTAGAATTCATTCATTTAAATGAGTTGTTTTCTTAGTCATGCTCTATAGACCGAATCATATATAGATTTTCTATCATCCAAGTCCCCAGCCCAATCTGCATCTGAATAGTTCTTCAGGCTTATATTTGATCCTTGAAAACAAAGACAATAATCTGTTGTCACTTTCGGATATCCGAATATCTTCTTCACCGCTTTCTAGTATCTTGTTCCTAGGTTTGACTAGAACCGACTGATTAAGCCAATAACATAGCTAATATCGGGATGTGTACAAAACATAGTGTATATCAAACTACTAATAGCACTGACATATGGTCTTTTTTTCATCTCGGCTATTTCCACAAGAGTCTTGGGGCATATACTCTTGCTCAGAACAGTGTCTTTTGCTATAGGTGTTTGTTCAATATTGCAATCAGATATGCTGAAATGTTGTAATATCTTATTTATATAAGTCTCTTAAAACAAATCCAAAAGTCTTTTAGATCGATCTCTCACGATCTTTACTCCTAAGATGTACTCAGCTTCTCTCATATCTAGTATGTCAAATTGTAATGAAAACCACTCTTTGAATTTTATCACAAACTCTATGTCATTTTCTACTATCAACATAGGCAGTTGACCCCCAGCATTTCAGATTTGATTTTTTGTCTGTCCAACATTCATATGGGGTAGATCGAATTGATTTAGAAGACACTCCGTTAAGTATATAGATTGTTGCTAATAATGCATTTTCCTAATAAGAAATCGATAAATTAGCCTGAGTAATCGTAAACCTAACCATTTCAAGAACAGTCCCAGTCCTTGGGATTGTTAGCTATCTAATAATCCCTTTATCATTATAAATTATCTTGAACTGATCAGATAAATATTCACCTCCACGATCAGTGCGTAAGATTTTAATCTTACAGTTCATTTGATTGTCAACTTCGTTTATATAACGAATGAAGTAATCCAATACTTCAGATTTATGAGAAATCAAATACATATGACCAAAACAAGTAAAATCATCAATGAATGTAATGAAATAGAAAGTTCCATGTCTTGCCTTCATATTTATTGGACTACAGATATTTGAATGAATTAATTGCAATGGTGAACCAATCCTAATAGCCTTACTAAATAGTGTTGGAGTATGGAGAATACAATCAAAGTCCCACATTGGCAAAACATAAAAAAGATCATGTGCTTATAAGATCAAAAGATATCTCAATTGGTATGAGGCCTTTTGGGTGAAGCCCAAAAACAAAACCATGAGGGCTTAGACCCAAAGTGGACAATATCATACCATAGTGGAGATATATACGGGATCTTATAAGCACTTACAATTGGTATCAGAGCTAGGTTCCATGTCAAGCTATGAATCTCGAACGAAAAAGGGGAGCTCCCATGTCTGGATCAAGAGAACCACATTAAGTCCTGGTGGGTTAAGGATCGGATGTCAAGCAGAGGAAGTCCTTCGAGGACATATAAGCTTGAGGGGGGGCTCATTATGGTCCTTCGTTTAAGAGGGGGATTGTTGGAGTATGGAGAATACAATCAAAGTCCCACATTGGCAAAACATAGAAAAGATCATGTGCTTATAAGATCAAAAGATATCTCAATTGGTATGAGGCCTTTTGGGTGAAGCCCAAAAACAAAACCATGAGGGCTTAGACCCAAAGTGGACAATATCATACCATTGTGGAGATATATACGGGATCTTATAAGAACTTACGAATAATTTCCTAGTTGTTTTTCCAACAAGACGATGCTCGCATATAGACAAGGTAATTTTAGCACGAGTGTCCAACAGACCCTCTCTTGCTAATCGATTCATACGTTCTTGTCCTATATGTCCTAATCTAGCATGTCAAATAACATCAGGTATATCTGCATCACTAGTAAGAGCAATGTTTGAAAAATAACTATCAATCTCATAATTAATATCCGGCTCTACATCAAAAACCATGAAACCATAGGTTAAAAAATCATATCCTATTAATACATAGTCAATATGAAGTTCTTGTTAGAGTAGGTGCCCTGCAAGCCAACTGTTGGCTAGAGCTTGATTACTCTTGTGAATAAACATCTTTTATTTTAATATAATTCAATTCAGTTTGGTATTTATTTTATCTTAATATTCATGCTAGATGTATAGATAAAGTCCTTGAATATACTATAGTGAGATGTGGTAGTACATATGATGATCATCATAAAATACATCAATATTCACTGTATATTTTAAACATATTTTTAGCCAATTGGGTCGCCTAATAAATAAGGATAAAAGGTTGCTCAAGCTAGAGACTAACATCTATGATATAGTATACCATGTTTCATTGATAAGAACATAGAGATGTTCAAATATACAGATGGATGCTCATACGATGAGTTCATTGAACGACCCTCACACGAACTTTCCAAGTGGTTATCATTTATCGAGTGGATAAGTCCTTAGTTGTGGTTGTATACAAGTAGTCCTTATGACTCGGACAACACTGAGACTCTATATGCTGAGGTTGCACTTTGACTCATTTACAGACTCTATTATGGTCATCAAGCGGTGAGATTGGATACAATAACAAAACATATAGGAGTCAATGCATTGTAGTTTGGGATTCACAACACACCCACGGGTGTAGATATCTTATATAATGTTTTGTTCTATAGTATATGAAGTTTCTAATCAAAGTTGTAAGATGTGCTTTCGGAAAGGATTTTCTTAGTTGCACATGCGATGTCACTATAAGATACATTACATGGTTATCAAATCAATATACAACTCTCGATATACTGATGGTTGTAGATTTAACTGAGATATATGTGTTGGTGCAATCGACCCAGGTCATGATTGACCAGACTCGAGTTAGACTCGAATATTGTTTTGATGTTTGACAATGGTTTGGGAAGATTGTTGGTGCAATCGACCCAGATCATGATTGACCGGACTCAAGTTTGACTCGAGTGATATTTTAGATGTTTGACGATTGTTTGACTATATGATTGACATAGGGTTGACCATATGATGGGAAAGTCCAACATGGGTTAGCATGGAAAGTCCAAGAATGAGTCTTGGCAAGGTAAAGTCCAAGCATGGGTCTTGGCAAATGAAAAGTCCAACATGGGTTGGCAAGGGAAGTCCAAGGGGTGATATTGGCAGCATAAAATCTAAGGGTGGAGTCTTGGCAGTATAAACCCAATGGTTGGCGACGTAAAGTCCAAGAGTGGAGTCTTGATAGCATAAGTCCAATGATTGACGACGTAAAATCCAAGCGGGAGTCTTGGCAGCATAAGCCCAATGTGCCTTGGGGGTGTAGACCACATTAGCATTACAATAGCTGATGGAAGCACTTGAAAGCTAGCGTATGGATGAACAAGTCATGGATGACTTGGAGGGATCCGATAGGCGTGAGGCTGATGGAGGTGGCTAGAAGTCTTAGGTCTAGGCTAAGGGTGGTCTAGCAAGTATGAGAGCATCATACTTGGTGTTAAAACCTCATGGATGAGGTTATCAGTCGACTAATATTATGGTCACCGATCGGATGTTCGATGTTCGAGCAGAAATGGCCTAGCAATCGATCGATCACATATCGGCGATCGTTGTTGCAAATGATCGATATGCTGATCACCGATCGATGGTCGAAGCTTTCGAGACGAAAGTTTCCGAGTCGACTGTTAGGGTTTAACAATCGAGTGATGGGCATGATCGGTCGGATCACGGGCATGATCGGTCGGATCATGGCTTATCCATCAAACTTTCTAACGGCTCGGGCCGATGAGACAATCATACGGTGAGCAATGATCACGGTCTCGATCGATAGATCACAGCGAAATTCATGAATGTAGGTTATAAAAGCAGCTCATGGAGAGGAATTTGGCTAAGGTTCTCTTGGACAATTTGAAGGGGAATAGTTGGTGCTTTCCAATCCTTCAAGGCTAGTCTAAGGCAATTAAAGATCAAGCAATCAAAAGCTCCTTGTAAAGTGTTTTTCTTTACTTGTATTGCATTTCATATTTGTATTTGCTTGTATCCATTGTATTACTTAGTGTAATCATTTGTACGAGGTTTCTCCGCCTCCGACTTATTGTCGAGAAGGAGTATTATTGATTAGTGGTGTTGATTGCATCGCTAGAGCTCTTTTGAGCTCAATCTGTGGAGTAGGAACCTTGAGGTTCTGAACTACGTTATATCTCGTACTCAGGTTGGTTGTATTTGTTTCAGATATTATTATTTCCGCGCATGTATGTTAACATTTTCAGAGCAAACACGTATCAATTCCATCATCCGTGACGTGAAACGCTATTTACCTCTAATGGACATCACGGTCCTAATAATACGAGCCGACGACCGAATCAGATGTTAACCATAATCGATCGGGTTCAGTGTACTATTCAGTGATACATAGGGAGTCATGGGACAATATTGCTAGATGCTCTTACCATGATTCGTTGGATGCTAATTAGAATTAATTTTGACGTCTTATAATCAAAGAGTTGATCATAGGATGGGATAATTAAGGGTATGCCCGAATAAAGGACGAGTAAAATCCTAAATCACAAAGAATTGTGAACCCACAACTATCTGTATTCTTGAACCATTAAGGGTCACATAAGTATTGATTTCCCTATTTCCCATTGAGAAAGTAAAATTCAAGTAGTTGAATTTGATGAATAAAGTTTGATGTGGTCACACGGTGTATTGACGGATAAAATTTGATATAATCAAATGTTATGATTGATAAAAGAATTTATGAGTGATTTTCATTCAATAGAAACAAGGAGAGTGGAAGAGTTCTATACAGAGTCTACGAATCGAATTTATGATGTCATAATATTGAGCAAGTGTGCTCACCACATCGGCGATATTGGATCGTTGATTTGATTATAATGAACTTTATAATTGGGTTTTAGAAATGTTCTATAACCAAGTAGGCCAAAACAGAAGAGAAACAATGGGTCATATAAATAAGCTCATGATGTTTTATCTATAAATAGGAGAGCAAAAGCTTGGATGAGGAAGAGAAGAAAATTTTGGTTTTTCTTCTAAAGCTCTTCATCTTCTCCTTAGAAAGTTGGGCAACCACCTTTTCTTCTTCTTGAAGTGGCAGACCATATGATGAAGGAGAGATAAGAGATCTTCTCCTAATCTTCCATGAACAAGAGTAAGAAAAGAGACTTTTGGTATTCTTGAAAGCCCAAGCTGTCACCTCCTCTCCTCCTTGGAGATTTCGGCGGTCCTCTTCACCAAGAGCAGTGGTCGGATTTTATCTAAAGAAGAAGATTCCTTGCTTCCATCAAGAAGGCTCCTTGTGAAGGGGTCTTTGGGCAACCCCTTGTGAAGGGAAGTTTGGCATCACATCCCTCATCTTCAAGGAATACACCTTGACCATCTCAACGAAAAAAAGACTCTTGATCTCTAGTGTGATCAAGTATTAGAAAAGGGATTCTGAACATGGACCAGATTAGACGAAGGAAACACGAGTTCTAGATATCATCAAACAAAGGTAGTTTGGAAGGTATAAATCTTTGTTTATGTATTGCTTCATAGATATATTGATGCTCATGATAATAGTTTTATTTAGGTTGTGCTTAAATGATCTGGCATGTTTGTTTTAGATAGTTTATCATATCTAAATAAATGATTAAATAGACATTGAATTAATCACATGATAGTTTATCTTTGCTATGCATTTAAGATCTTGCTTAAAAAGTTAGCCTGTATTGCATGCTTAGATCAAAAGATCATACTTATGTTTGTTTTGAAATGCATATGAATACTCCTTTGATTTTGTTAAATCATAAATAAAAATTTAAATTTTCACTGCGCATAGGGGTGTAGAAACACAACACGCTAATAGTGAATAGCGAAAACACCAATAGTTCTATACTATGGCTGTAAAAATTTATACAATAACCCAAATCAAGAAGACATATAACGGAAACTAAATTTCGTCGAATCTCAGGAGCATAGAAGACATCATGCAGAAACAAAGTACGTCCACCACGAAGGTTGAGTTTGCAAGTGTTAATTCCTTTGACTTTAATCCTTACATTGTTTCCTACACATATTCATCTATTGTCAGCTAATGCCCGACGGTACTCTACAAATATAACTCGTTCATGAGCTACATATTTTGTTGCTCCCAAATCTATAATCCACAAAGGATAAGAATCAACTAACAACACATAACTAGTAACATAATACTCAAGAAAATAAGACCGACTTAGATTTACCTTTTTCGACTCAAAACATTCCCAAACGAAGTGACCCTTCTTGTCACAGTTAAAGCAAGTCAACTTGCTTTTAGGTTTCTTCCCAATCTTCTTTCTTTTCTTCTTGTTTAGCCCAGCCTAGCAGCAACACTAGTTTCTTTTCCCTTTCCCTTTCCCTTCTTGAGCTATTTTTTCATCTTGGATCCTAATAATCCAACAAAATCGAAAGCTACATAAGCTTGTCCAAAAATCCTTACGAATTCAACTCTCTACACCTCCAGTTCAACATGACGTGAGACATTAATAAAAGTCTTTATACTCTCACTGTAAGTTAGGTTTTGTTTCATAGTCTTCCATGAATCTGGAAGGGAACGGATCACTGTTTGAATCTATTGTTCATCTGTCAATTCATGACCAGCAGTTTTAAGCTCCTGAACCATATTAGATATCTCCCTCAAGTGTTGAACTATAGAGACATTCGGGCGCTTCTTGTAGCTGTCAAACTTAATTGTCAACTATCGAATATTGCTCAGACTCACTCCATTGTACTTTTCCCTAAGAGTTACCCAGACAGCATAAGCATATAGAAATAACTCGTACTAAAAAATCAGGTTATCTACCATTGAACTAATCAATCTACCCTTAGCAGTGGAGTTTTTTTCTTTCATGCCTTAAAAATATCAAGATCTCGTCTGTACTGTGCAGTTGGATCATCAATAGGTTTTTCCATAACCTGATGAATAACCTCTAGAACTTCTTGTTCCTCAAGAACATATTATATTTTAAGGTGCTAAACTTTTGTAGTTGTTCTCATTCAATTTCTCATCCTTATTCAGTTCAGATATGATGTTTTTAATTGTCATAATCTACCATAAATAAATACATTATTTAATTATTCAGTGTAAGTCATATGTATACAATTTCTGATTGACTCAACGTAAGTCTAAATAGTTTACAAAATCAAGTGAAAACTATGTCTCCACTCATTATTCGTATGTTCTAATCTGACCAACATTGATCAACTATATTACATACATCTCATCTAATGAACTAATCATTAACAAGTCATGATATTAAATATAAAATGAACTAATCATTTTATTAGATGAATTAATCATCTCATTAAATAAATTAATCATTCAATGATTTATTCTTATAATGAACTAATCATTAAGAGTGTTAATCGACTAATTATGCAAAGTATACAATATTAAATGAACTAACCATTAAAATAAATTCATCATTAATATAAACATATTGTACTTTGTTAAAATATAACAAACTCTTTTAAAGATGGTTAACACAACATTCTTTATTTAAGACATTAACTACTCTAATAAACTAGATAGGTAATTATTACTCCCACTAGGACAAACACTAACGAGTAGTAATCATTACTAATCCTATCTTTCTTGGCTTAACTAAAGCACTCTCAGGATTACTAGCTTCAGGATTCTCTTTCGAGTCGACATTTAACTCCTTTTATAGATCCTCCTCAATTTCAGTAGGATCCTCCTAATCCACATGGTTAAGCAACTCTATACACAACTCTGCATATGTGATACACCCTTCATAGCGCTCCCATATATGGTGTGTTACTACACTGAGATTGTTTAGAAGTGAGCACAATAAGGCCCATATGCGATAGTTATCCAGTATCGAAAATTCTTACATCTCGAGTCTCCAGAATAAATGATCGAGTCTCCCAATGTATCCACTGACTCTGTAAGCAAAGTCATATACTATCTTATGGATATCTTTCCTCAGTTTATTTCGCAACCCATCATGACGAGTCATATTGCATATCATCCGTATCATCTGAAATTGAAATTAATATAGTTAGTACAAAACGGACCATCCAATAAAAAATCAACTTTAATTCAATTTAAATAGGCATAGAACCAACACAAATAATCAAAAAAAATAAATCTTATTTTAGGAATTTTCGATCGACTGGTACTTTCGACCAGTCAACTGGATTGATACTGTTAATCATCTAAATGAGTCTAAACTTAGTATAGACTTGCCCAGACCCGACTCGACCAATTCTCGAGTATTTCTGTGCGACTTCCCATGCACTAGACCTAAGAACTGAGAATCCAGCGCTCTGTTCCTTGCACACAAGTATAGTCCTGAGCACCCTTGCACTTGGTCCCACACTCGAAGTGGCATCCCGAGCACTGACACGAGTACCCCTGTGCAAAATCGTGAGCCCAACACCCCTTCTCGAGCACCCCTATCACTAGCCCAAGCACCTCTGCACTTGACTCAAGCACTTTCTCATGCGTCCCAAGCACTGCACCGATGTCCCGAGCACCTCTACGCTTTAACTCAAGCACTTTTTCAAGCGTCCCGAGCACCTCTACGCTCGACTCAAGCACTTTCTCAAGCATCCCGAGCACAATACGCTCCGCACCTGAGCACCGCACAATCTTGAGCACCACGCGCTCAGCCTCGAGCACTAAAGCATGGTGTATGATCCTGAACACCGTGCACTAAGCACCGAGTACCTCGTGTGCTTTGTCTCAAGCACTAGATCGACAACCCGAGCACCACAACGCCAATGCGTTCTGTCCTCGAGCACGCGCTCTATCCTAAGCACTTCTGCACAGTGTCCCGAGCACAATCCTGAGTATGCAAAGAACCGCGCACTCCGCTCTAAGCATCCCGAGCACTACGCGCTCTGCCCCAAGCACCCCATGCTCCCAAGCACCGTATGCTCCTTCCCGAGATCCCGAGCACCACACATCGCGAAGTCCTGAGTGCTCAAGCAAATACCAAGCACCCCGAGAATGTCGAGAGCTACGTGCTCCTTTGTGTCGACCACCTAAAGTGCTCGATCGAGGTAGATCTCAATTGCAACAACACCATTCTCACTCGACAGTACCAAGTATTCTAACTTGGGAGTGTTGATTCTCACTCGGGAGTGCCGAGTAAAAGTCAGAATCACTCGATTTCGAAATTTCCGACACTGTTTATCGTCTTCTTCACGAAGAGCTTGAGAAATCGACAAACATAAAAACAAATTCAAGAAACCAACAACATCTATTACTCGATTTTGATTTTGAGCTTGTGCTCTGATACCAATTTTGGAATATGGAATTGCATGAATTAGTCTAAAACGGTAAACACTTATAGTGAGTTCGTTGACTTTGGAACTTCAAGAACTTCGGTCAAGATCTGTCGAACTAGTGTTTGTTGTCTGAAGGATGATTACAGAATTGAATCACCCTTGCAAATCCACAAACCAAGTTTCTTTCGTGCCTTGGATATTCTTTTCTGCAGACACAATCTCGGAAAAGTTTTGCAGAACTTCTGCAACAACTCTCTGATCTCCCCTTTCGTACACAACGTAAGTTCCTCCTTTTTTTTTAAACATGAACGAACCTTATATAGGAAATCTACATCTCTTCATTACCACAATGCACTAAGTGCATTATTTGCATAGTGTGTACATAGTTACTACACGTAGCAGTAATTGTACACGTTACCCTTGCAATAATGCTAACAGTTACATCCCTATATTAGGCAAATTATTGTATTTAGCCTTGTATAGAGTTCAATGGAGAGGACGGGGTAGCGAGGGATTACTAGTGGTCAGTATTTATGTGCACAAGGTTGTTACATTATTGTATACTACCGGTGAGGGATGTAACTCATACATTAGATTCATTAGATGACGTAATACAACTCTAAGGATAATGATTCTAGAGACTCATTTCTTAGTACATTTATTGATGTGGATTTATTGAAGATTCAATATTGGTGATAGATTTATAATTGGTGATTAAATGATGATAACTATAATTATATTATTTGTAATATATATATATATATATATATATATATATTAAGAACTAAAATGAGAATTTAAAGCTATAATATAAAATTTGGAATTTCCTGATTTTTTTTACCTCTTGATTAAGATTAATTTAATGCATATTTTTTCTATTTACGATTTAGCAAATTTGTGTTTACTTTCTATATTCCTTGGCTTCTAATTTTGCAAGCAGAAAGACAGCCTTGTCACAACGGTAAAGTTGTTGTCTTGTGACCTAAATGTTATGGGTTCGAGTTCTGAAAATAACCTTTTGCAAAGCAGAGTAAGATTTGTCTATAATAAACTCTTCTCCGGAACTTCGCATAGTGGAAGCTTCGTACATTGAACTACTCTTTTCTAATTGCAAGCAACATTTTGATTTCAACTAGAACATAGTGTTGCTCAGGAATCTCCATCCATTGATTTTTTTGGTTTTACTCGTTTGTATTTCGATTCTCATAATACGATCTTTTGCTTTATACGATTTTGATTTTGTTACACTTGTAAAAAAAGATATATAATTGTTTTCCTTTTATCACAGTATCAGTCTATCACCAACCAAGTGGGTTACCTCTGGAGGATGATGTTAGGATCTAGTTGAGCGCGCGCGGGGTGGGGGGGGAATGACGCTTTTCGTGATTTTCGTCGTTCAATTGCATGCTCGTCTACAATAATGTTAGTACGCAGCGGAATATAGAATACAAATACATGAACACAAATGCACAAGCACAACACAAGATATACGTGGTTCGGAACCTATGGTTCCTACTCCACTATTAAACTTCTTCTCGGTGATACACCGGAGGTGGAGAAACCTCTTACAATAATCTTACAACAATAAGAATCAAATACAAGCAAATACAAAGGAAATACAACAACAATATAAAGAACACTTTACAAGAACTTGAATATTTTGCTTGTTTGTTAGTTGCTTTGAAAGACTCTTGAAGATATGGAATGCAACGACAATTCCTCTCCAAAATCGCCCCAAAAAACCTGTTGGAAAACCTCCCTTCAAGCTCCATTTAAATCCTATGTCGGACTGATTTTCCATCTATCAGTCGACTGCTCACTTATCCGTTGTCTCATAACAAACTAATCCATGTCAAATTAGGGCACACCAGTCGACTGCTCTGACCCATCAATCGATTGCCCATAGCCGTCAGTCGACTGTCCTTACATAACAGTTGACTACGGACTTTTCTGTGCTCATGTCCACAAATTCCAGTCGACTGCCTTCAATATCGATCATTGCTCAAGACGATCGGTATCCGATACGATCCGCATGTACGTAAAGCAATCGAGCCTCGGTCGGTAGTATAACCCCAATCAACTGCTCTGAGTCAACTAGGCTTCCAAGTGTCAAACACTCGGCCAGTCGACTGGTCCATATCCATCAGTCGACTGGTAAATCTCAACCATGAGGTTTAACCCAAGTATAATCTCCTCATACTTGATAAACACCCATAGTCTAGGCCTAAGCCTTCCAGCCACCTCCATCAGCCTCACGCCTCTCGGATCCCTCCGAGCCCTCCACGACTCGTTCATCCTTCGCGCTAGCCTTCAGGTGCTTCCATCGGTTATTGTCATGCTAACCGGGTTCCTTGCCAAGGTACATTTGGACTTATACTGCCAAGACTTCATGCTTAGACTTTACGCTACCAAATATTGAACTTATGCTGCCAAGACTATATGCTTAGACTTTACACAGCCAATATTACACCCTTAGACTTCCCAATCGCTAAGCATCCATACTTGGACTTTCACCACTAAGGTTCACTTGGACTTTATGCCGTCAAGACTATACCTTTAGATTTTCCTTGCCAAGTACCCATGACTTAGGCTTTCCATTGTCAAGACTCATGCTTGGACTTTCCAATTGCTAAGTACTCATGACTTAAACTTTACCATTGTCAAAACTCATGCTTGGACTTTTCATGCCAAGTACCCAAGACTTTGACTTTTCATGCCAAGTATCCAAACTGGAACTTCTCTCAAGTCCTACTCGAGCTAAGCCAACCTTGACCTGAGGTCGATTGTTTCAACAATCTCCCCATAAAGCTATCTCCTCATATGGTCAAACTCATGTCAACTATATAATCAACCCATTGTCAAACAATGGTCAAATCATTGTCAAATATCAAAACACTACTCGAGTCTGTTAATCGTGGCTTGGGTCGGTTGCACTAACAATCTCCCTCTTTTTGATGTTTGACAACACCTTTAAGTTAAGCTAACCAATGTCAAAGTATAGTGAAGGTTTACCTAACTTAAACCTCACTTCTCCCCCTTTGGCATACATCAAAAAGACTACCAAGGGTATCCATATCTCATATCCCAATGAGATCTTACATTCTCTCCCTTGGTCCAAAAATATTTTGGATGTCTTCACTCTTCATAGTGATAAGTCTCATATCACTGAATGAGAGACTATCCTCACTTCTCCAATTCTTCTCCTTTGGTGAGCACAATGAGGGTTTTAAACCCTTCATTTCTCCCCCTTTGAGAAATACTTATCCATCATCCCTTAATGGATAACCTCCCTCTAAAGGCTTACTCCCCCTTGACCATTGCACCAACAATGTCCTTGGAGAGACCCTAAGCCAATAGGAACTCTAAACAATCGAAATTAAGGGTAAAGATTCAACATTGAACTTTCACCTCCCTTAACATTTGATTTTTACCCTCAACACCTCTCCTAATTCATTTCCAATGAATTTTCACTCTTCCAATGCTTTCCAAAGCATATTCTAGGATTATGAGCAGTTAGGGTAGCTTAAACTTATTGATAAATAGCTAAACAAATTTTGTTCAGTCGTAATCAGCTTCAGCAGTAGACTCGATTAGAAACCAGTCGACTACCATCAACACTTGTCGACTGCCCTCAAGCGGTAATCGACTGATTTCTGCAGACGTAGAAAAATAGATTTCAGAAATGATTTTCGTTAAATCATAAGTAAATATATGCAATTTGAAACGTCATGAAAATTTATACGTATAATACTTATGTGAATACAATGGGTGAAAAATAATTTTAAATTAAAAAGCCTATTAAATTAAGAGATTAATATAAAGTTCAAAATCATTGAAACTTCAATATTTTTGGCATATTTTATATCAACTTCTTCAATGGTGATTGCTATCAAAAGATAGACTTCACCAAAGTTTTCAAAATGATTTTAAAATATTTTTCAAACCTTATTTTGAACCATGGTCTATGGGCTAGATGTATATGACTTGTACATTAGCTTTCCTCATGATTCATTAATACCATGTTATGAGTTTGAGTTCATCTAGATACAAGAACTATGCACCTTGAACTTAACTTATTTTCCTAACATCTCACATGTGTCTAGGGTGTATAAATACACACACATGTCAATTTAATGTTTTTGTGAGATGTGGATTTTTGTTCTTCCCTAATCTAGGGTCTCATGCATTTGTCTAGGCAACTCTATTTAATTCACTTATAATGAGACTTCAAATCATTTCATTATCCTTATTTAAATTTTATTAACCTAAATGCATGAATGATGACCATGTTATAAGAATGTGCATAATTTAAAGCATTTGCCAATAATCATGATGTTATGACATAAAAATGAACCTAACTACAAACATGACATAATACCGTAAATATTAATCAAGACATTTTATATGATTAAATGAAATATAATGTCATGACATGACACATGACAAATAAAGCATGATAAATAAAATGTAAAGGTATAAAAATACTTAAATTTTAATATTAATTGTCATTTGTTAGGATTAAACACAATTTGCCATAATGACTTAATTTCCCTCAAGTGTGTCAAAACCCAAAATAACACACTAAAACTACAAACTATAACCCGGTGCACGAAGCTCCCGCCACGCGGGATACCGGAGAAGGAATCCATTGTACTCAGCCTTACCTTGCTTTTTTGCAAGAGGCTATTTCCAAGATTTGAACTCATGACCTCTTAGTCACAAGGCAGCAACCTTACCGTTATACCAAGGCTCCCTTCTAAAATGGCATACTAATGACTCTAAATCATAATTGTACTAATTATGGTTGACTTTTCAAAACTTCTTACATTCTATTGGCACATCCAAAATTCTTTTAAGATTAAATATCATCTTATTTCCAAGGTATCCCATTACCTTGAAAATGTCCTAAAGTGTCAACTTCACCATGGTTAGGTTAACTACCCATCCAATTGAGGTTGACACATCCTGACTCATCTAGCGTGAGGAAATCACGCTCATAGGAACCCAAAATTTATTGGAGCTCCTGGGGTTAACTAGGTACTCATTAAGGATATCTTCCTTTAGTACCTTCCTTATGACCCTCCTAGGCTTGGAAGTCTTGGTCATTGTGGTCTTGTCTTGGTTAATCCTAGGGATTTCCACCCTTATAACCTTCTAAGTGGTCTTCCTAGATTTCTTGGAAACCTTGGCCACTAGGTACCTACCATGGTCAACTCTAGGGATAACTTCTCTTGTGACCTTAGTTTTCCTAGACTTAGATTTAGTTCCATAATCAAATGGAATATTGTGGTAAGTAGGCATGACTATCTTGGACATAGGCTTGTGAGCCAAACCTTTCTTGTCTTTAGGCAATTCTTGCCTCCTAATACCTAAGTTTTGACTCGTAGACTCTTTACTTAAATTTGTCATTTTTGTAAGAGTCTTTTTCAATTTCTCAAGCCTTAACCTCAAAGCTTGATTTTCCTCAACCAACTTATCCAAATTTGATTTTGCATTAACCTTTTGGGAATTCTTCTTCCTAGGCGTATATCTAGTCCATTTTGGTTGATGTATAGGTTGTTCTCTATCTTCCTAATGGTTTCTTTAGGTAGAATAGTTCTATGATTGTCCTTAAGTAAGTTGACATGTTTGGCACCTAAGCAATAATATTTGTTATTTCTAGCATACTTTTCATGAGCAATGGCAAGGAAATTTCTAACATGCTTCCTATCATTACATAAAGTAGGAGCATTAATTAAATTTACCTTAACTCCCCTACATATGATGCTCCTCTAATGTCCTTGTGAAGGTGACTCCCCCTATAATGACCCCGTTGATTGCATTTGAAGCAAATAATATATCCCTTGCTCTTTTGACTTTAGGCACCAGCTTCCTTTGGCTTCTCATTGACTTTTGGTATCGGTTGAACTTTCTTAACTCTTTTTGGACATGTGCTCTTATAATGCCTATATTCTCTACACTCAAAATATATAATATGATTTTTATCTTTATTTATTGTGCGTGAGTTACCTAGGCCAGAATCTTGAGCTTGCTTTTCTCTCCCGAAGGTAGATGGTTCTTCCTCTTGCTCTAATATGGAGGATGATCTCTCCTCCCTCTCAATCCTAGAAGTGGAGACTTCCTCCAATTCTTCTACCTCTTCCTCGGACGTTGAGCATCTCTCAACTTCCGATTCCTCAAGCTCTTGGAATAATGATGTACTCTTCTTGAGCTTAAGCGGAGGGCAACTTGGTTCTTCTTCAACTTTCTCCTCTACTTCTTGGGTCGGTGAAGATTTTTCATATAGCTTGGTCAACTTGCTCCATAATTCTTTAGCATCCTTACAATCTCCTACTTTGTGCAAGATGTTACTAGGCATTAAGTTAGTCGAAATTAACATTACCTTTTTATTAATTTCGTATTTCTGGTTTTGCTCTTCGGTCCACTTCTTCTTCTTCTTGAGAACTCTTCCTTTCTTGTCCTTGGGAGGATTAAAATCATCTACAACACTAAACCAATAATCTATATCTTTCATTAAAAAACATATTCCATTTTATCTTTCCAAAATGCGAAATCTTCGTCGTCGAAGAAAAGTGGAACTGTGGTGTCGCAGCTCAATCCATCATGAGGCAACTCCATCTTGTCCTCTAGCGCTTGCTCCCTCGGTCGTGAATCTGGTGAAGAGTGACCCGCTCTAATACCAATTGTTAGGACCTAGTTGAGCGCAAGAGGGGAGGTGAATGACGCTTTTCGTGATTTTCGTCGTTCGATTGTGTGCTCGTCTACAATGATGTTAGTACACAGCGGAATATAGAATACAAATACACGAACACAAATGCACAAGCACAACACAAGATATACGTGGCTCATAACCTATGGCTCCTGCTCCACCGGCGAGCTCTAGTAATGCACACCACCACTATCAAACTTCTCCTTCTCGATGATACACCGGAGGTGGAGAAACCTCTTACAATAATCTTACAATAATAAGAATCAAATACAAACAAATACAAAGGAAATACAATAACAATGTAACGAACACTTTATAAGAACTTGAATGCTTTGCTTGCTTGTTGGTTGTTTTGTAAGACCCTTGAAGATCTGGAATGCAACAACAATTCCTCCCCAAAATCACCCCAAAAACCCTGCTGTAAAACCTACCTTCGAGCTCCATTTAAATCCTCCGTCGGGCTGATTTTCCACCTATCACCGCGACTAATCCACGCCGATTAGGCACACCAATCGACCGATCCCTATAGTCGCCAACCGACTACACGACCTTTCGTGCTCGTGGTCTACAATTCCAGCCGACTCCCATCGATAAGTCGATCGCTCAAGGACCGACTACCCATACATCGCACCAATGCTCGCGCAACAAAGTAGTCAAGCCCCCGGGCCGACATCGACCACCGATCGGTCATAACCCCAATCGACTGTTATGAGTCAACAAGCTTCCGAATGTCAAACACTTGGCTAGTCGACTGATCCATATTCATCAGTCGACTTACAAACCTCAACCATGAGGTTTAACCCAGGTATGATCCCCTCGTACTTGATACACACTCATAGCCTAGACCAAAGCCTTCTAGCCACCTCCATCAGCCTCACGCCTCTCCGATCCCTCCGAGACCTCCACGATTCGTTCATCTTTCGCGCTAGCCTTCAAGTGCTTCCATCAGCTATTGTCATGCTAACCGAGTTTCTTACCAAGATACATTTGGACTTATGCTGCCAAGACTACATGCTTGGATTTTACACCGTCAATATCACACCTTTGGACTTCCCAATTGCCAAGCATCTATACTTTGACTTTCACCGCCAAAGTTCACTTGGACTTTACGCTGCCAAGACTACACACTTGGATTTACGCCGCCAAGACTATACCTTTGGATTTTCCTTGCCAAGTACCCATGACTTGGACTTTCCATTGCCAAGACCCATGCTTCGACTTTCCAATTGCCAAGTACCCATGACTTGAACTTTACCATTGCCAAAGCTCATGCTTGGACTTTTCATGCCCAGTACTCAAGACTTGAACTTTCCATGCCAAGTATCCAAACTTAGACTTCTCTTGAGTCTTAATTGAGCTAGGTCAACCTTGACCCGAGGCTGAATGCTTCAATAATCTCCCCATAAAGCTATCTCCTCATATGGTCAAACACATGTCAACCATATGATCAATCCATTGTCAAACAATGATCAAATCATTGTCAAACATCAAAATACTACTCGAGTACCACTCGAGTTTGGTCAATCGTGATTGGGTCGATTGCACCAACAAATGACACCAGATCTCCAAATGTGTTATCACCTTCACTGTAAGATTAGATGATTAAGTCACAATTCTCATATTTCATGGATATATATAGAGATTAGCATTTGACGATGTTGATCCAACAACTAGTTCCAGTCAGTCAATTCGACAAGTCAATGACTTAAACAGATGGAGCTTAGTATGGCAACATAGACTTTGTCTTGTTTAGGCTCTCGACACACCCTTCTAATTATCAAGACATCTCTTCAAATAATAGATGTAATCTTCTTAGTAACATTATTACCTACTTAATTTAGTCGGTCATCGAGTTATCCCTTTAGATATTAACACACACTTTTAAGTGCATACCCACTTTAGTATACAACCCTTCGAATAAACTTATCCCTACATATAAAAGTATTAAGGCCAAGGTGAAGGCAAGCCTTCTTTCCTTAAGACGACATTATCCCGCCCAGGTGCTTGCTATTTATTAGTAATCGCATCCCAAAATACAACGACCTATGTCTCGAAATAAGAGCACTCCAAATTTTGAGCCCTATCAAACTTTCGAAGCCTTGGAACTCTTAAGAGAGGAGAGAGCTCAAGAGGAGAGTTCACAACTGAGTTTTAGTTGACTAGAATTGAAGGAGTGGGATTTCTTTTATAGGGACGAAGAGTTTTTTCCAAAAGGTGAAGTGGTTCTTCCAAAAAACTAAAAGACATAGAGTGTGTCTTTTCGTTTAATGATTCATGCATCAATTAATTAAGATTATAATTATTGATTCTATTAATCAATATACAATTAATTAATTAATCACTTTATAAATATTAATTAATCAAATGATCAATTAATATTACTATCACGATTTGACTAATCTTTCCATTAATCAATCTATTAATTAATTTTGAATCATTCAAAATTAATTTCACTTTTACACCCTTTAATGGTTCCACACGAATTGACATTCACACATACTCGAGTTAGCATTCATATAATCGTGTCCATGAACCTAGCTCATATGTGAACCAAACTTTTGTCCAATTGTACCAGACCAACCCTTTATTACTCGAATAATCATAGATATTAATTTCTTATTCACTTAAGAAATTGATTTATGACGGTCTACTTGCAAAATAGTCGTCTATATCTCTTTTCAATTTATTGGTTACTGAAACCAATTTTCCAACAATCCCTCTCCCTCAATGAATGGAAATTAAGGATAAGTTTCAAGTCTCAAACAAGAGTTTCAGCCGGAGACTATCACATCGGGAGAGGTGGCTTGTGACTTTAAACCTTCCATATTGGAATATACTCGTATTTACTTGGATGCACAATGAACTATGTCTTGAATTATTCAGCTGTTAGTGTAAACAAAGACAATCAGACTCACACAATAGTCCTTTAGGCTTCTATTGGTTCCCTGTCGTGTCTGTTTTGACCATGGATAACAATTTGAGAATTCATAAGTATTTCATTAAAAGAAGAAAGTCTTGACACAATGGTAAGGTTGTTGTCTTGTGACCAAGAGGTCACGGGTTCAAATCCTGGAAACAGCCTCTTACAAAAAAAAGCAAGATAAGACTGCGTACAATGGATTCCTTCTCCGGTACCCCGCGTGGCGGGAGCTTCGTGCATTGGGTTGTAGTTGTAGTTGTATAAGTATTTCATTAAAGCGGCCCGTCTTCACACTTATATAGGAAATCTTCTATTAAGAATATTCTACAATACCCTATCATATCTCTGCAATGTAATATAGGAATCATTAAGAGCTTTTGCTCAATCTCTACCCATTTTGTAGGTCGCACCTTTTTGTCTCCATACATGAGTTGGAGTAAATACTCTAATACTTCAAATCTTGTAGCTTAGTTGTCCCTTTTAAACCACGATCTTAGAGTCTCCAGCCAACATGGTTGGATTACTACTACTTGATTCAAATATTAAGTTTTTAAACTCCTTCCCCTAGACAAGCAGAATATTTAATCTCTTGGTAGGCCTTTTTAACTAGCGGATCCATACAATTCTCCATATTAAATGGGAATCTCACCATTAGAGATCTGTTGCTTTAATGTTGTCAAATCTTTGATAATTATTCCAAGACTTGCCATTTCACATAGTGCTCTTTTTGCAGTGTATTATAACTGTCGGCACACATTGATACATTTTTTTATAATTAATACATTTGGCCTTAATTTGGGTATTTTAACTTACTCAAATACCTCACATTTACTAGTTCACCCCCACATTTATCAGCTCTATAGAAAGGTTGTGACTCTTAGAGATTTTTCATCTCTATCTAAATGAGGTTTGTGATTCCTTATGAGAATAATGTCTCCATAATATATTCACTAACAGTCAGACACTGTTGGTTGGATCACAATCTTTAAGGCTGAATGCTACCGAGTGCCAAGTCGGTTGAGAGCTGAAATTATCCTCATAAGAAATTATAAGCCTCATTTAGATAGAGATGAAAATTTTCTATGAGTTATGAAAAGGTCATGACCTTCCTATAGAGCCGATAAATGTCGGGGTCAACTAGTAAATGTGAGATATTTAAGTAAATTAAAATACCCAAATTAAGGTCGAATGAATTAATTGTATAAAAATGCATCAATATGTGTCAATAGTTATAATACATTGCAAAAAGAGCACTATGTGGAATGGCAAATCTTGGAATAATTATCAAAGACTTGACAACTTTAAAGCAGTAGATCTCTAACGGTGAGATTCTCATTTAATATGAAGAATTGTATGGATCCGCTAGTTAAAAAAGTCTACCGAGAGATTAAATATTCTGCATGTCTACAGGGAAATGAGTTTAAAAATCCAATATTTTAATCAAGTAGTGGTAATCCAACCATGCTAACTAGAGATCCCAAGATCATAGTTCAAAGGGGACAACTAAGTTACAAGATTCGTAAGTTACAAGATTCGAGGCACCTAAGAGTAATTACTCTAACTCATTTCTAGGGACAAAAAGGTGCGACCTACAAAATGGATAGAGGTTGAGCAAAAGCTCTTAACGATTCCTATATTATACTGTAAAGGTATGGTAGGGTATTGCAGAATACTCTTAATAAGAGATCATCTATATAAGTGTGATGACGGACCGCTTCAATGAAACACTTATGAATTCCCAAGTTGTTGTCCATAGCCCAAACGGATACGAAAGAAAATCAATAGAAGCCTAAGGAGCTATTAAGTGGGTCTAATTGTCTTGGTTTACACTAATGGATGAACAATTCAAAACATAGTTAATTGGGCAACCAAGTAAATCCGATCATATTCCATAATGGAAGGTTCAAAGTCATAAGCTACCTCTCCCGATGTGATAGTCTCGTGCTGAAACTCATTTAAGACTTGAAACTTATCTATAATTTCTATTCATATTGGGAATTGTTGAAAAATTGATTTTAATAACCAACAAATTGAATAGGGATATGGATGACTATTTCGCAAGTAGATCATCATAAATCAATTTCTCGAGTGAATGAAAAATTAATGTCTATGATTATTCGAGTAATAAATGATTGGTCCGATATGATCGGACGAAAGTTTGGCTCACACACAAGTTTGGTTCATGGATGAGATTACATGAACACTAACTCGAGTATGCGTGAATGTCAATTCACGTAGAACTATTAAAGGGTGTAAAATTGAAATTAATTTTGAATGGTTCAAAATTAATTAATTGATTAATGGAAAGATTAATCAAATTATGATAGTAATATCAATTGATCATTTGATTAATTAATATTTATAAAGTCAATTTTATTAATTAAATAATTAGTCAATTAATTATAATCTTGATTAATTGATGCATGAATCATTAAATAAAAAGACACACTCCATGTCTTTTATCTTTTGGAAGAACCCCTTCACACTTTGGAAGAAACTCTTTATTCCTATAAAAAGAACTCCATCCCTACTCTAGTAACTAAAATTAAAAACTAAAACTCAAGTTCTGAACTCTCTTTTTGGGCTCTCTCCTCTCTCTTATCTCTTCAGAGTTCCAAGGATTTGAAAGTTTGCTAGGGCTCAAAATTTGAAGTGCTCCTATTTTGTATCTTGGGAGGTGATTGCCAATAAACTGTAAGCATCTGGTTGGACAATATCATCTTAAAGAAACAAGACTTGTCTTCACCTCAACCTTAATACTCTCCATAGGGATAAGCTTATCCAAAGGGTGAATACGCACTTGAAAGGGTGTGTCAATATCCAAAGGGATAACTCAACGACTGACGAAATTAAGTCGATAATGATGTTATCAAAAAGGGTACGTCTATTATCTAAAGAGAAGTCTCGATAACCGAAAGGATGTGTCGAGAGTCTAAATGTGACAAGGTTCATGTTGCCATACTGAGCTCCATTGGTTTAAGTCGTCAACTCGTCGTCGAATTGACTGACTGGACCCAACTATTGGATCAACACCGCCATATGACAATCTCTATATATCCAACATACTAGAGAACTTTCCAACAATCTTAAAATGATATTGATTTCAATAACCAATGAATTGAATAAGAATATGGATGATTATTTCGTAAGTAGACCATCATAAATCAATTTCTCGAGTGAATGAGAAATTAATATCTATGATTATTCGAGTAATGAAGGGTTAGTCCGGTATGATCAAAAGAAAGTTTGACTCACACACGAGCTAAGTTCATGGACGCGATTACATGAAAGCTAACTTGAGTATGTCTAAATGTCAATTCTCATAGAACAATTGAAGGGTGTAAAATCAAAATTAATTTTAAATGGTTCAAGATTAACTAATAGATTAATTAATTGATTGATTAATTGAAAAATTAATTGATTGATGGAAAAATTAATCAAATCATTGCAGTAATATTAATTGATCATTTGATTAATTAATATTTATAAAGTCAATTTGATTAATTAAATAATTAATCAATTAATTGTATATTGATTAATCGAATCAATAATTATAATCTTAATTAATTGATGCATGAATCATTAAATGAAAAGACACCCCATGTCTTTTACCTTTTGGAAGAAACCCTTCGCCCTTTGGAAGAAACTGTACACCCCTATAAAAGGAACCCCATTCCTTCAATTCTAATCAACTAAAACTCAAAACGAAAACTCAAGTTGTGAATTCTCCTCTTGAGTTCTCTCCTCTCCCTCCTCTCTTAAGAGTTTTATGGCTTCGAAATTTTGCCCGGGCTCGAAATTTAGAGTGCTCATATTTCGAGACATAGGTCGTTGTATCTTGGGAGGCGATTGCCAATAAACCGCAAAGATTTGGGCGGAGCAATATCATCTTAAAGAAAGAAGGTTTGTCTTCATCTCGACATTAATACTCTTATCCGTAGGGATAAGCTTATCCGAAGGAGTGTATACCAAAGTGGATAAGCACTTGAAAGGGTGTATCAATATCCAAAGGGATAACTCGACGATCGACGAGATTAAGTCAGTAATGATGTTATCAAGAAGAGCATCTTTATTATCCGAAGAGATGCCTGATAACCGGAAAAGTGCGTCAAGAGTCTAAACGGGACAAGGTCCATGTCACTGTATCAAGCTCCACCGGTTCAAGTCGTCGACTCATCGTCTTATTGACTAATCAGACCCAACTGTTGGATCAATATCGCCAAATGTCAATCTCTCTGTATATCCATCACCCAAAGAAAATTCTGACATTTTCTTCGACTATTGTTGCATCACGTTGCTTTACATATTAACAAAATATGCAAAGAACAGAAAAAAGAGAAATCACTCCATGGAATTAGGACATGGTGTAGATTATAAAAAAACTATCACAAATAGGATAAATCTGAAGAATAAATCCCAGCTATAAACGATAATTCTTTTAAACATTTCTGTAATTGACTGTAAGAGCTAAACAGTGAAGTCAGGCATGTAACAAAAATGGTGGAAAGAAAGCAAATGTTGTGAAAACAAAGAATTCTGTAGGGAAAGAGATGAACCTTTGTTTTGGGAATAACCTTGACCGCCACCTCTTCTCCTTTCATGTCTCCCTTCTTCACCTTGGCAGCACATGTATACCCAAAATGCCCACGCCCAACCTCCTCCGCAAGTTCAAATTTTGAGAAGAACTGTTTGGAGAATCCGAAGTTCTTGTCCAATCCCACTTCCACCTCGCTGCCCTCAGGGATCGACGCCTCGTTCGGCCTAACCGGGCCGTGCCGACGAGCGAGGAGAGCCCTGATGTGCTTCGCAGGCGACGGAGGAGGGAAAGGCCGCTTGAGAAATCTCAGAGGCGTTCTCGCATTGGAGTTGGCAGGCGAGTTCTTGTAAGAGCCTAGATGAGGGCTTGGGCTGCAGAAGGGGAACTTGCCTTGCTTCGGGGTTGCCGGAATCGGTGTGGGCTGCCCAATGTTCGGCACCGGAAGGCTCTCTTCTTCCTGGAATTCAAGGTCCGGGGCATGCTTTCCATGGCAGAGTCCCATGGAGACCTAAATAACCAAAAATTCAAGGATGTGAAGAACCAGAAGTGCAATAGGTAGGAAGACAAGCAGAAAAGATTAACGAAGAAGTGATAAAAGAATCAAACTTGCGAAAGGAAGGGGAAAAGGAGAGAAAACAACAGCAAAGCTCAACTTTTTAGAGTAGAGAGAGGAAAGGAGGAAACTTTGGAACAGGAGGACGCAAAGTGAAGAACAAAGGATCAAAGTAAGAAGCAGCGGCTGAGCATTGCAAATCCTCGTATAATGCAGAGGGAACTCAGTGTTTGCCTTCTTTCAGCATGTTGAAGTGGAAACAATGAGAGAGAGAGAGAGGAGAAGGAATCCCTTGCTTTTGCTTTTTGCAGCTCTTGGCCGATGGTGGGATGGAACCCGTTGGCGATTAGGGAAATAACGCCATATCTAACATTTGAGTTTGCTTCTGTGCCTCACTCACAGCCTGTCCTTTTTCAGCCACCCAAATAAAGAACTGTTTTTTTTCCTTTGCATTTTCTGATTTCCCTGTGCATCTCTGTGATTGAGCATTCATGGGAGTTTGACTCGATTGCTGGATTGCCATTGTGTGCCTAACTTGAAGAGTATAAAATTTTCCATGATTCATCCACTGAGATCATATATTCCCAAAGAATATATTCTCAGGCAGCAGGATAAGACAGAAAGAGGCCATTTCTGATTCTTCTTCTAGTATAGATTAAAAACTTTTTCCCTCCAGCTAAAACAGAATTGTTTTGACTAATGACAACTAATTCTTATCTGGAATCTCAACCATGTGGTCCCATGAAAAAGAAGAAAGAAAAAGAAAAAAAAAATTTATGAACACTTCTTGTGAACTGTGTTCCTGCCCAAGGTTTGTTGAGACTTGGAACTCATTTATGTCAATGTACCTTCCCTTGGTGCAGTTTGGGAGAGTTCATGGAAACATGTAAATAGTAATGGTGTTGAGATGCATCAGCATCTCATTGAAGGTATCCCAACTCCCTCAGACAGCTCAGATTACACGAGGATGCCAGTTTGAAGGACAAGAATCTCCGTTCATCACCCATGTGGAATTGCAAAACTGCAGACTGACCTGGTTGATCAATACTAAAAAGCAATTTGATGATGATTATCATTTTTTTGTATGAGTTTTCAGAATCAAACAATCTCTTCTCAGAATATAAAGAATTTTCTCGAGGAAGAGGATGGTGTTTTTTAATGCTGGCCTTGGGCAGGCAAGTACATTGGAGATTTCAGGAATCCATTGGGAATTAGAATGTGTCAGAGCTTTGTCAGTTAATCTTCCAAAATCAAATCTGTTCTTATGCATAGCTTGTGAAAAGAAAGGAACAGATTGATGGAGTGCATGAAGAAAAGGGACTTCCAAAACCCCTAAAAGCTTGCTTATGAATTCACCAATTTGAAGCGAAAGTAGAAGGGTCTAATGAAGACTGAGTGTGATCATCAGGGCAAAGAGCTCAATCGAGATATAGCAGCTCCTTAGAGGCTTAATATACCTTTTTCGAAAGTAAATAGATCTATTGATACACCCATAACTAGTCACCCAACCAACTTAAATAGCTCCCTAAAAGTCACATGTATCATTAATCTCAGCAGTTGGTCCTCACTCAGTTTAGATGAGAATGAATTGGTGTGGTACTGTAGTTGCATCAACTGTCATTACATCTCCAACAAGTGTTCACTCCTCTTTCAGTTCATCAGCCAGTGGCTTAAGGCATTTTGGTGCGATTGTCCCCGTTGCACTTCTGTCAGCCAGTGACTCTGCTGGGTTCTTGAGGTCTCTTCTCACACTGCAATAATTGCAATGCTTATTAATGGATTCAGAGATGCAGGACGCTTTTATGTCAAAGAGATTGGGCATGGCCTCTTCACCTTGTTTACCTTCACAGTTCCCCCACTTTTGCTTCACCTTTAACCACGTATTGTGATAGCTTTCTTCCATGTATATCTTGCTGAAGGAGATGATGTCTTCATGAGGTGAAAACTGTTTTTTGGGGATGGCAAATCTTGTCACAGCCTGGGAAACCCTATGCAACCTAACGCCACAATGAATATTGATGTTTAGCCATGATTGAGACACTAATTTATATGAATTGGTTGGAGCATTATGGAGCTTACCAAATGGAGTGAGGATTAGAACACTGGAAAAAAAAAATACACTAAAATATAGGAATTGATTGTATTGATGATGACGCTATCTGTCCTTATCTGCAAGAAGTTTTACAGGTAGATGTCAAATTCAGCCTGTTAATGGAGATCATGACAGAAGAAGGTTTAATACTGGAATGTTCTCAATTAATAAAATTGGTCAAACATATTTGGAATCAAAATATGTTTTAGTTTAGTGTTCGTACCTAAATCACTCGATGGAAATAATTATAGAAAAATCACGCGTTGCAAATAGGTCTAAGCGTCAAGAACAAAATTAACTATCCAAACCACTATTGACAACCGACGATAAGTTCCTCATATAGGTATGATATTTCTATGGAACTTTAATTCTATTGATTCTAACATTGCAAGTAGTATTGTTTATACATAATTTGTGACTAGAATAGAATGGTCCATATGAAAAGTTCTCATGAGGAAACAACACTTACATTTTTGAAATTTGACAAGATATCATAGAACTTCGATAAGGATATCGACCTTTGTCAATCTATTACACCAACATGAAGGTGCTTTTGGATGAACTCACTTCTTATCATGACCGGATCACTTACAATTGTTGGTCTCAAAGGACTTGCCAAAAGAGAAGAAAAAGAGCAAGCAATGTAATTCCTCATGGGATTGATAATTCCTTTTCTACTATCCATGGTTCTATGCTTATGATGAATCCCCTATATAACACTCGAAAAGTTCATACCCTCATCTTACAACATGAAACACAAAATGAGGTAGCTATAAATCAGCATATCAACAAACTTCATATTTCCAATATGACCGAGTTAAAAATGTTAACACATGGACCTTAGATAGTGATTCTATTGATCACATATCTAAGAATGCACCTATTACAAACAAACTTGCCTTTAAAAAACCATTGTACAACTATCAAATGAAGGCCATTCTAAAATAAAATTCATATAATTTATAAAATTACACAGCGATATAATTGTTGATGATGTGCTTCATGTTCCAAATTTTAAATTAAATTTGTTTTCCATTAGCAAACTTACACAGCCCTTAGGTTGTAACATGACATTCTACCATGACTTTCGTGTAATACAAGATTTAATTATGAAGAAGATTGGATCGGGCAAACAGAACAGAATAATGATTTGCACTACTTCACTAGGAATCTGAAGCTACATGTATCCGATGTTGTTCATTGCATATCTAATATTTGGCAAGCATCTCAGACATCATTCCATTCAACCACTTCAATTGCTATCTAAAACTATTTCAAACACTTCTTTTGATTCTAATAATATTTGTCATTTTGTCATTTTGCAAAATGTATACTCATAAACCTTTTGACTCAATACATTGTGATATTTTGGGATCTTAATTTTTTTTTTTTTACTTTGGAGTTCCATTTTTCCTTACCCATTGTTAATGATTATTCTTGTTATACTTGAAATTCACCTTATCCGAAATAGATCTAAAACTCAATTCATCATTAGAAATTTCTTTGTTTTGGTCAAAATACAATCTGATTACCTAATTAAAACCATAAAGTCTATAATGGACATGAGTTTTTTCCTTTGAAAAGCTTTTTCAATGATTAGGACATCATCTTTCTTAGATACTGCACTTGCATTCCTCAACAAAATGGGGGTAGCTGAATGCAAACATCATTATCTTTTAAATGTAACACAAGCTATTAGATTTCAAGTAAAACTTCTCTTAAAATTTTAAAGAGATCATTCAAAATTACATTAATTATATTTTACTTACACCAATTTTGTCCAACAAAACACCATATATATGAGCAATTATATAAAAACTAGATTCTTACTCACGCATATGTGTCTATAGTTGTTTTTGTTTTGCCATAAACTTACATCCCATTGACAAAATTGATGCTCAAGCACATTGTTGCATCTTCTTTAGATATCTACTAGGTCAAAAGGGATACCTTTTATATGATTTGAATGAAAGAAAAATGATCACTTCTCGAGATATCATATTCTAGAATGACATTTTTTCATACTCAAGTATAACAGATGATTGATGAAATTAGTATATTCAAACCTTACCAAAACCTATAGACACTAATATAGAACCGTCATTAATTAGACTCTCCGTCTAACTTTGCTAATCCTTCTATCAATAGTATCCTGCAATATACCATTGAACCCTTTCTATCATGACATAAGAATCATTAAGAGTTTTTTGCTCACCCTTTAACCATTTGCAAGTCGCACTTTTCTATCATGAGAATGAGTTGGAGTAATTACTTATATGTTCTTTGAATCATTAAGGATTTCTAGTCAACATGGTTGGGTTATCACTATTTGATTCATATATTTGATTTTAGACTCATTTAGCTAGATAAGCAATTTACTTGATCTCTAGGTAGGCCTTTAGTAAGCAGATTCTCAAGATTCTCCTTCGACTTCACATAATCGATAGAGATCACGCTATTAGAAATCAATGTCGAATGTTATGTCTCTAATAAATGTTTCAAGTCTTACCATTATACATGTTACTATGTGTCCTCCCTATAGTTGCTTGGCTATTACAATGCATTATAACTTTAAACTCAAGTCTTGTCCAGCTCGAAATACCCTCCAAGAAGTTGCAAAGCCATCCTGCTTCTTCTCCATCTTTGTCTCCAGCTATGAACTCAAACTCCATAATAGATGGAGCTATGCATGTTTGTTTCATAGACTTCTTGTACATTGCTCCTCCAATAATAAATATGTAACGACTCATGGGTTTTAAGTCTTTTATATCAATATCCAACTAAAATTACTATATCCTATTAGATCGGTAGATAAGGCTAGAGAAGAAGTTGAATATGTTAGGACCTTTGGTGTCGCTAGAGGGGGATGAATAACGTTCGTCGATTTTGAGCTTTGATCGCATCGTTGTGCTTGTCTATAAGATGCTAGTGCAGTGGAAACATATAGCAAAAAAAAACAAGAAAAATACAATCACAAATACTACACAAGATTTTACGCAGTTTGGAATTCTAGTTCCTACTCTACGGTCGAGCTCTAGTTGAGCTCTAGTGATGCACACCACCACTAAACCTTCTCCTTTTTGGAAACAATCCGAAGGTGGAGAAACCTCTTACAATAGAGTTTTACAAGAAGGTAATAACCAAATATAAGAAGCAGATGAAAATAAACGAAATGACAATACTTTATAAGTGAGCTTTTGATTGTTTGATCTTTTCGTTGCTTTGAGACTCTTTAAAGGTCTAGAAAGCAGCAGCGTTTTCCCTCCAAGAACTGGTGACGATTTCCTCCATCGCAATCTCCATTTAAAGTACCACATCGAATTGACTTTTCACATAGCAGTCGACTACCCACTTGATCGTTGTCTCATAACGGACTAATCTGTTGGTGCAATCGGCCCAGGTCACGATTGACCAGACTCGAGTTGGACTCAAGTAGTATTTTGATGTTTGACATTGATGTCTGACAATGTGTTGGGGGAGATTATTGGTGCAATCGACCAAAGTATTTGATGTTTGACGATGGTTTGACCATTGTCATGGGAGAAGTCCAAGTCTTGAGTACTTGACATGAGAAGTCCAAGCATGGGTCTTGGCAAGGGAAAGTCCAAGTCTTGAGTACTTGGCATAGAAAGTCCAAGCATAGGTCTTGGCAAGGGAAAGTCTAAGCTTGAGTCTTGGCATTTGGAAAGTCCAATATTACGTATTTTTATCTTGCCATGAAACCAAGTTAGATTGGCTTGTCAATTTTAGCAGAAAATCGAGAGTTAAATCTTAAATGCGTATTCAGTGAAAGTCCAAGTCATGGGTACTTGGAAATTGAGAAGTCCAAGGGGAATATTGGCGGCGTAAAGTCTAAGAGTGGAGTCTTGGCAGTATAAGTCTAATGGTTGACGGCGTAAAGTCTAAGCGTAGTCTTGGCAGTGTAAGTTCAATGTGCCTTGGCGGTATAGACATCGTTAGCATGACAATAGCCAATGGAAACACCTGAAGGTTAGCGTATGGATGAACAAGTCATGGATGACTTAGAGAGATCTGATAGATGTGAGGCTGATGGAGGTGGCTAGAAGGCTTAAGTCTAGGCTAAGGGTGATCTAGCAAGTATGAGAGCATCATACTTGGTGTTAAAATCTCATGGATGAGGTTATCAATCGACTAACTAGTAGTCGATCAACGATGAGCGAGCAATGATCACCTATGGATGGCAATGACTAATGGTCGAAGCCGGGATGAAGTTTTGAGCCGATCGTTAGGGTTTGAATGAGTGATGTTGATCAATCGATCGATGAACATAATCGATCGATGGTCTATCCGCTGAAACTTATTCAATATGGCTCATGTCGCTTGTGAGACAATCCATGAGGAGCAATGATCGATGGTCTCGATCTCGATCGCTAGCAAAATCTGCAGAGTTGCAGGTTTAAAAGGAGCACGAAGGGAGGGATTTGACAACTAATTTCTTGGGCGATTTAGAGCGATTTGTTGGTGCAAATCAGGGTCTTCAAGGCTAGTCTAAAGCAATCAACAAGCAAGCTTCCAAAAGATCTCTTGTAAAGTGTTTTTCTTTACTTGCATTGTATTTCATACTTGTACTTGCTTGTATTCAGTGTATTACTTAGTGTAATCTCTTGTACGAAGTTTCTCCACCTCCGACTTATTGTTGAGAAGGATTATTTGATTAGTGGTGTGTGTTTGCATCGCTAGGGCTCTTTTGAGCCCAACCTGTGGAGTAGGAACCTTGAGATTCCAAACCACGTTACATCTTTGCGTTGTGGTTGTGTATCTTGTTATTTGTCTTTGTTATTATTATTCTGCTGTGCTAATAAGATTGTAGACGATCAAACGCGAACGAATTCCATCGACGTACGACGAATTGCTATTCACCCCCCTTTAGCAGGCGTATAGGTCTTAACAAGTGGCATCAGAGCTAGAAGCTCTTCTACGGATTAACACTCGGGAGCAAGATCGCTAGAGGAAAGATGGAATTTAAAGAACAATTAGGATGAGATATCAACACTCCAGTCCCGTATGCGCTCTATGGATAAGAAGACTTCAATTCATGGAAGGCAAGGATTGAAGACTTCATGATGATGAGGGATATCGAAGGGTGGTCTACTTTGATGGAAGGATTTGAATATCCTAGAGGACCAAATGGAGGTTTCCTCAAGATGAAGAGATGGACCAAGGAACAACTCCAAGGGTTTGAGAAAAATAAGAAGTTAATGAAATTTTTGATTGATTTAATACCTAACAATATTTTATCTAGTTTAGGGGACTACATGGATGCCAAGGAGATATGGAGCCAAGTGGCAAGATTCCATGAGAACCCGCAACCGGTCCAAGAAGAAGAGGAAGAAAGCTCATCCTCATAAGAAAGTGAGGATTCGGAAGTCGAGGAGTGTTCGACATCCGAGGTGGAAGAATTGGAGGTTGAAAGGCCATCAACGTCCAAGGAAGAGGTAGAATTGGAAGAAACCTCAACCTCTAGGATTGAGGGGAAGGAGACACCATCTACTCCGGAGCAAGAGCAAAATCAAGAAGTACCATCAACTTTCGGAAGAGATGAAGAAGCCCAAACATCCACCGATGACCTAGATAACTCAAGTATATTGATTCAAAATAAAAATCATATAATGTGTTTTGAGTGTAGGAAATATGGGCACTACAAGAGCAAGTGTCTTAAGAAGGTCAAGAAAAGTCAACCGACACCAAAACTTCAAGAAATCTCAAAGGATGTTGAAGTCCCCGATAAGAAGAGCAAGGAGTATGTCATTTGCTTCAAATGTCGACAATCGGGATACTACCGGAGTCAATGCCCAAAGGGAGAGAAGAAGACTCATGAAGGAAGAGCTACACATGTAGGGGGAGCTAAGGCAAATCCTAAGGTAACTTTTAAGTATGCCTCTTCTTCAATTAATTATCAAAAGCATGCTAGAAGTAATCTTGCAATTATTCATGAAAGGCATGCTAGAAATAATAGACTTTATTGTTTAGGAGCGAAACATGTCAACCTTAGGAATAAGGAGAAATTTGGGACTAATATCCCTAAAACAATTTTACTTAAGGAAAGTATTAGGAAGGTAGAAAACCATCTAGGCTTTAACTCCAAGAATTTTAGACATATGCCTAGGAAAGAGAAAAATACTCAAAGAAATAATGGGCCCACAAAATTTGAGCAACTAGAGTTAGAAAATCAAGTCTTGAGGTCAAGACTTGAGAAATTAGAGAAAACCCTTAGGAAAATACAAAATCAAATGCAAGGATCAAATAGTCAAAGTCTAGGGTCTAGGAGTCAAAGTCAAAGACCAAGGAAATAAGAAACATCCAAGGGCAAGCTTAAGCCCAAAAAGACCTATCACAATATTCCATTTGATTATGAAACTCAAGTTAGGTCTAGGAAAACCAAGGTCAATAGGAAAGTTATCCCTAAGGTTGACCAAGGTAAATGCCTAGTGGCTAAAGAGGATCAAAGGGGGAGTTACCTCTAGAGTTGACCTAGACAAGACCCAAATAACCAAGACTTCAAAGCCTAGGAGGATCATTAGGAGGGTATCTAGGGAAGTTATCCCTAAGAAATACCTAGTAAACCCAAGGAGCTCCAATAGGTATTGAGTTCCTAAAAGTGTGATCGATTCATCCTAAATGGGTTTAGGTGTGCCAACTTTTAAATGGATAGGTAGTTAACCTAACCATGGTAAAGGTGACACTTTAGGTCATTTCCAAGGTTATGAGTATCTTGGAAATAAGTTTGATCATAATCCTAAAAAATTTTAGGATGTGTCAATATTATTTAAGAAGTTTGATAAATTGATCAAATTAACACAATTTAGGTCTTAAAGTCATAGTGTGTCATTTTGGATTTTTGGCACACTTGGGGGATTAGTAGTAATATGGCAAAATGGATTTAATAATAACAAATGACAACTAATATTAAAATTTAGGTATTATATACCTTTATATTTTATTTGTCATGTCTTGATTATCATATACCATGTCATGCTATCATATTCATTTAAATCATATAAATGTCATGATTATACTTAGGGTTTATCTTTTAATATAATGTATATTTAGATTATATCATATGTCATGACATCATGATCATTGGTCATGTTTATTTATGTTATCATTTATGTCATGATCATTCATGCATTAATTAAAATTGATTTAAGGATTATGGCATGACTTGAAGTCCCATGTATAAAAGAATCAAGTAGTGTTGCCTTAGAAAAATATATGAAACCCTAGATTAGGATGAACAAAATCCGTATCTCACATTACATTGACATGTATATGTATTGATACACCCTAGATACATGTGAGATGCTAGGAAATGAGTTAAGTTCAAGGTGCATAGTTTTTGCATCTAGATGAACTCAAACTCAACTTATACCATGGAGGGATCATTGGGAAAGCTAATGTACAAGTCATGTGCATTGAGCCCAAAGAACATGATCCAATATAAGGTTTTAAAATTATTTTAAAATCACTTTGAAAAATCCTGGTGCAACCTATCTTTTGATAGAAGTCACCATTGATAGAGTTGATACAAAGTGAGCCCAAAACAATAAAGTTTTTCTCACTTTTGAACTTTATATCAAACTCTCTATTTTATGAGTAAATTATTTTTCACATATTTTTCACCCATTATATTTAGTATAAGTATTATACATATGAAGTTTCACTATTTTCAAATTACGTATAATTACTTAAGAATTTTGAAAACTGGTTTATGAAATCTGATATATGTGTTTTGCAGATATTAGTCGACTGTCGCTTGATGGCAGTCGACTGATGTATAGGGCAGTCGACTGATTACTATCAGAGTCGACTGTCAAAGTTGATTTTGGGTAAACAAGGATCTTTAGCTCATGTTTCAGCTATGTTAGGGTTTCATAACTGCTCCTAATCCTAGGCTATGCTTTGAAAAGTATTAGAAAGGGTGAAAATCCATTGGATATGGATTAGGAGAATTGTTAGGGTGTGTATTAATTTTAAGGTATATCAAAGTTCAATATTGAATTTGGGACCTTAATTTTTGATGGTTTAGTGTTCCTATAGACTTAGGGACTCTCCAAGGACATTGTTGGTGCAATGATCAAGGGGGAGCAAGCCTTTAGGGGGAGGTTATCCATCTTGGGATGATGGATGTATATTCTTCCTTGCAAGGGGGAGAATGTGGAGAATTTTGGAGAAGTTTATAGGAAGCCTCTCTTAAGTGATATGTTACTTATCACTAGAAAGAGTGAAGACATCTTAGGTGTTTTTGGATCAAGGGGGAGATTATAAGATCTCATTGGGATATGAGATATTGATCTCCTTGGGGATAACCTTTTTAATGTATGTCAAAAATGGGGAGAAAGTGAAACTATCAATTTGGGACAATTGGTTAGGAGATTTGAGTTAGGTGGCCTAACTCAAAGGTGTTTGATTTTTGTCAAACATCAAAAAGGGGGAGATTGTTGGTGCAATCGGGTCAGGTCACGATTGACCAGACTTGAGTTGGACTCGAGTAGTATTTTGATGTTTGACAATGTATTGGGGAGATTGTTGGTGCAATCGACCCAGGTCATGTTTAATGTTTGACGATGGTTTGACTATTGTCATGGGAGAAGTCCAAGTCTTGAGTACTTGGCATAAGAAGTCCAAGCATGGGTCTTGGCAAGGGAAAGTCCAAGTCTTGAGTACTTGGCAGAGAAAGTCCAAGCATGAGTCTTGGAAAGGGAAAGTCCAAGCTTGAGTCTTGGCATTTGGAAAGTCCAACATTGGGTTGGCATGGAAAGTCCAAGGGTGTAGTCTTGGCCACATAAGTCCAAGGGTATAGTCTTGATGGTTAAAGTCCAAGTCATGGGTACTTGGTAATTGAGAAGTCCAAGGGGAATATTGGAAACGTAAAGTCCAAGGGTGGAGTCTTGGTAGCATAAGTCCAATGGTTGGTGGCTTAAAGTCTAAGCGTGGTCTTGACAGCGTAAGTCCAATGTGCCTTGGCGGTGTAGACACCGTTAGCATGACAATAGCCGATGGAAGCACCTGAAGGCTAGCGTATAGATGAACAAGTCATGGATGACTTGGAGGGATCCGATAGGCGTGAGGCTGATAGAGGTGGCTAGAAGGCTTAGGTCTAGGCTAAGGGTGGTCTAGCAAGTATGAGGGCATCATACTTGGTGTTAAAATCTCATGGAATATTATGGCGGTCGACTAATGTGAAATTTAGCAATCGATCGCGATGTGGGCGATCAGTGATGTGCAATGATCGCCATGGATGGCTGATCGGTGATGGTCAGTTTTCGAGGACGAAAGTTTTAGTCGAGAGTTTGACACTCGAGTGATGACTTGATTAGTCGACTGATGGTCAAGTTTTCGGGGACAGAAAGTTTTCGAGTCGACTGTTAGAGTTTGACACTCGAGTGATGACTTGATTAGTCGACTGATGGATATAATCAGTCGATTGATGGTCTATCCGTTGGAACTTATCCAACGTGGCTCATGCCGTTGTGAGACAATGGCTACATAAGCAGTCGACTGATGGTCTCGATCAATTAACTACTAGGTAAAATCCAGTCCAAGTTGCAGGTTTAAAAGGAGCACGAAGGGAGGGATTTGGTAACTGATTTCTTGGGCGATTTGGAGTGATTTGCTGGTGCAAATCAGGGTCTTCAAGGCTACTCCAAAGCAATCAATAAACAATGTTCCAAAAGATCTCTCGTAAAGTATTTTTCTTTACTTGCATTGTATTTTATACTTGTACTTGTTTATATTCAGTGTATTACTTATTGTAATCTCTTGTACGAGGTTTCTCCACCTTCGACTTATTGTCAAGAAGGAATATTTGATTAGTGGTGTGTGTTTGCATCGCTAGGTCTCTTTCGAGCCTAACCCGTGGAGTAGGAACCTTGAGGTTCTGAACCATATTACATCTTTGTGTTGTGATTGTGTATCTTGTTATTTGTCTTTGTTATTATTATTTCGCTATGCTAACAAGATTGTAGATAATCAAACATGAACGAATTCCATCGACGTACGACGAATCACTATTCACCCCCTCTAGCGGGTGCATAGGTTCTAACATAATCCACATCAGAAAATATCCAATTAGTCGACTGTATAGCCATCAGTCGACTGCTCAACCCTAGTAGTCAATTGTTAGTGCTCAGTCAATTGGTGCAAGCCACCAGTCGACTTCTAGAGCAACAATCTAGCAGTCGAGCCTCAGTCAACTACTCTACTAGTCGACTAGGTCATAACCCCAGTCAATTGCCCGAGTCAACTAAGCCTTCCAAGTATCGAGCACTTGACCAGTCGGCTGGTCAATACCACCATTCGACTAGTAAACCTCAAAAGTGAGGTTTAACTCCAAGTATGCTCCTCTCATACTTGACACTCACCCTTAGCCTAGACTTAATCCTTCGAGCCACTTCCATTAGTCTCACGCCCTTAGGGTCCATCAAAGTCCTCCACGACTCCTTCACCCTTTGCGCTAGACCTAAGTGCTTCCATCGACTTTATCATTATATCGATACCCTTAGTCTAGACCTAAGTCTTCAAGTCATTTTCATCAGCCTCACGCTCTTGGTTCGAGTCCATGACTCCTCACCCTTGGCGCTAACCTTAAAGTGCTTTCGTCGATTTTGTCATGCAAATGGATCTCCTTTGCCAAGTCTCTAAACTTGGGCTTTTGTCACCAAGACTACACACTTAGACTTACATGTCCAAGACTACACCCTTGGACTTTTCCTTTGCCAAGTATCTATACTTGGACTTTCGTCGCCAAGACTTCACACTTGGACTTACACGATCAATACTGCACTTTTGGACTTTTCCTTTGCCAAGTATCCATACTTGGACTTCCCCATTGCAAAGACTCCACCCTTGGACTTTCCCTTGCCAAGTATCGATACTTGGACTTCTCTATTGCCAAGTATCCAAACTTGGACTTCCACTCGAGTCTCACTCAAGTTTGGTCAACCTTGACATAAGGTTGATTGCTCCAACACTCTCCCTCATGACAATCTTGTTGGATCGAGGAAAACACTAAAGGGGGTGAATAACGTTCGAAAATTCTTTATCTTTTCGTCATAAAAAATCGAGTGCACAACGGAAAACAAAAGTAAAAGTAAAATGAACACGCTTTCTTTTTTGCTTGGTTCACAACAAAACGGTTGTTAGTCCAAGACCATGTGGTCCTAGACCACTTTCGATGGGTAATCCACTAAAAGAGTCTCTTCCTCGTTGGAGGTAAGAGACGACGAATACAAAAGAGATATAGAGGAAGAGGCAACAAGCCAACCTCTCCTCTTAGCAATTAAAAGTACAAGTAAGAAAATAAACACAACTATAGAGAATGCTACCGACTTAAGGATGCGAGGTTGTATGCATTGTCGGTGTTATGATGCCATTGCATCGTCGAAGGAGCTTGGAATCATTGGAGCACTTCGGGAGCAATTAGAGATGATGAAAAGAGGTGAAACCCTTCTTCTTTTATAGCCCTTTGATCCCTATTTCGTTGAGATCTAGATCTGGGTCAAAGCTCCTCATCTCCTCTCATTTTGTGGCTCTTATCTTGACTGTTAGGGCAATCTCTTGCCATGATAAGGTTTTGATGTGTGTGGCAAAGGGTTTAAGTTAGTTTGTTATGATGATTTGATATGTGCGTTGAAGTCGTGCAGGACTTAGTAATTCGCACATGGAGCCGTGGCGAGTTTCACATCTCATGACTCGGGCCTTGAGTCGGTGAAGGATTGCTTTGCGGAAGCCGTGCACTTGGAGCATCCGAGGGACCGCCGGACGAGAAGCTTGGAGTGAAGCCGGAGGAAGTAGACTTCGAGGCAAGAGACGCGGCGAGCATTGCGAGCCATGCGCCGATGCCGAAGGGACGTGGCCGCAACGAAGAGAACTTCAAGGCGAGGGAGGACTCGGGATGAGAGCGAGCGATTGTAACTCGGAAGGGGTAGCTCTTAGGTGAAACTTCGCCATTTGGCCAAGTGTCGGATGGGTTTTCGACACTCACCGATCGCCATGTCATGGCGATCGCCCGAATCGAATGTAGTTCAACCGGTATCCAATCGATCGGATTGTGGCGTAGTCGATCGCCATACGTGGCGGCCGATGCCAAGACTCATCGATCGACTCATCAAGGCGGATCGTCAATAGGGTTTTTGTTAGTTAAAGCCCTAGAACCAATCATGTGATGGTTGAATAGGGAACATTTTGTATCATATTCTATAAAGGCAAAGGATTGGTTATTATATTTACATCTTGCTTGTGCTACTAATTTAAATATAATAATGCCCTAGAAAAGTAGGTTCTTATCTACAGCACATCAATTGGCAGAATTGATTATGAGAGGCTGTAGAGAACACTTTCCTAAATGTTCCTAGTCAAGTATTAATATGCAAGGGCAATATTAATACATCAAGACTAGCATGTAGGTCAATTGATGACTTGATCTCACAAGTCATGGATATATGATATCAAGTTGACACATGGGTATATATTAGAGAATATATACTGAACTGACCCGCCCTGAGAAAGTTTCATGGATCGTTATATGAGTGTCATAAACTTTCTCATGTGACTATTGGTATGAATAGTCCTTAGACTCAAGTCACTACGGTTCCCTACATAAGGAGTTATGTACTTTGGTATAAACGTCACCCGCAATTGAGGTGGACCATAAAGGCGACATCGGGTATGTAACAAATTATGCGGAGGGATGTGAGTGATGTAGATGGGATCTATCCTTCCATATGACGGAGTGATATCGGTGGGCCCCTTGATTGAGTAGAACTACTAAAACGCATGGCCATGCTCGAATGAGTCAATATGAGATATTGAGCTCATTTGTTTGAGTTAGTTTACTCAGGGATCAAGAAACACATAGATTGATCGAGGATGACACGGTCTCTGCCTCATTGATCAATCTGATATCAAGGATAGAAGGACACGGTCATCTATTATAGTAGTCACGGAAAGGTTAGTCGGATCTTGACTTATCTCAGAACTTGGGTAGCAATGATGTATTGCTAGATGCCGCCATTGCTTGTGTATCTAAAAGAGTTTAGATCCACTGCCAACGTTATGAGAGCCTATAGGGTCACACACAAAGAGCATGATAATTAGAGGAATTAGAGTATTCTAGTTTGACTAGAATAATTTGGGAATAAGCTTAAGTACAAAATGATTTTTGGACTTTAAGCTTAATGAGAATTTTAGCTAATTGATTTAATGAGATTAATTCAATATGTTACCTTATTGATTTAATAAGATTAATTCAATATGATAACATAAGCTTAATTGAATTAATAAGATTAATTCAATATGATAACATAAGCTTAATTGAATTAATAAGATTAATTCAACATGCATGAATGCCACATAAGCATGCCACCTAAGCATCCACCTAAGCTAGATAAGGTGGAAGGGGACAAAATGGTTTTTGTCTCCTTAAGTGGCCGGCCAAAACAAAAGGGGTCTCAATGCAATGGATTGCATTAAATTGTAGGAGGTGAAAGGGTTTTGCCAACCCTATAAAAGGCCCCATGGAGTGGCCGGCCAAAGCATCATTTTGGATTGTGATTGTGGTGTGGTTGTGAGAGAGAGCTTGAGAAGATTGGTGGAAGCTTTGGTTGTGTGGCTTTGTGAGTGTAGGCTAGCAAGAAGAGTAGTCTTCTTCCTCCTTTCTCTTCTTCCCTAGATTCCTCTCCTTTAGGGACTTCTCTAGCAAGAAGTAAAGGAGAGCTCTTCTAGTTTCTCTTGTGAGACAAGAGCTTGTGTGGATACGATAGAGGCACGGACACTGAACGTGCTAAAGATCCAACAAACCGAAAGGAAAAGCGGGATTAACAAGGGCACGCAACAAAGGTAATCCTCTCCTATAAGATAGGTTTGGTTTAGAGAAATTTATTTTATACGAGTTTGCTTTCGCATGGATCACTTGGAAGGGATCCTATTTTCCGTTGCGCATATGCCATTAGGCATACGAGATTTCCCTACAGTGGTATCAGAGCCACTTGCGAAAGATCGTATAAAAATAGGTTTTCTCTATTTTATATGTGATATAGAAGTAGGATAAATTTTATTATGAGTTGATAATTGCATTAGCAAATTTTCAAACATAATAAAATATCCAATGTCTTTAAAAGTTAAAATGACATGGTGCATGGTTATGGCCTAGTCCCAAAAAGTTTGTGATTGTGTGTTGTAATTCTTAATACGGCTGCGTGTCGTGCCTTTCTCCTAATATTCTTGTTGTAAAATTAGTTTTAGACTAATGTAACTCGAGTATTTCTCCTTTGTAATGTACAAAACAAAGGAGGGTCCATTGGAAGATGAGGTTACAAGGAGGAAGTCAACACACAAGACAACCAAAAGGAAGCACTTAGGAGAAGATGCTATCCCTAGGTTGACCAATCAATCTTTTCATTGGCTTGAGAAGATTGTAGAATAAGGGCCATAACCATGACACGTTAGTTTAATATGTATGTGATGCATGTTAGTTTAGCTTGTATGTGATGCATGATTAGTTTAGCTTATATGTGATGTATGCTAACATGTATATGATACATGTTTATTTCTTAATAAGTCTAAACGATATGCCTACCAAAGTTGGTACTCACTACTTCCTCGATCATTTGTTATTGGGTTTGCCAAAGCAAAGCAATGCATTTTATCTTGGAGGGGTGCGAGTGGACAATCGTGATGTCCCGCTATCAGTCTTGGTTAAGACTTAATTAAGTGTTTTCTTAATTGGTTAAGAAAGTAGAGGCATATATTAGCTTTGAACATAAGTGTTAACATTAGTTTTGTGTGATTTTCGAACATCAGCTTTGTCTTAGAAGTGGTCGTTGCTCCGATATCCAAGAAGGCCCCTGTGCCCGCCACAGCCTGGAAGCTGGTTTAGGAATAAACACTAAACTAATCTAAAACTTAACCAAAGCTATTAAAGAGTTACATCAGATGTAATTGGCAAAAGATTGCCTACCTAATTATACTACGTCTTGGGCGATTAGCCAAAGCTAACTCAAGGCAATTATGATGTGGATCTTTATCCCATATAAATTTATAGCTAAATAGTAGCTATGAGAATTTAGTGGAGCCTCATTTAATTAAAGGCCTAATTAAATGATTTAGGTATGATACTTAACTTTGCATTTTAATGTTGTAGATCACCATGTCATCTAACACGACACACCCCCTCAACTTGCGATCTGTCCTTGAGAAGGACAAGCTCAATGGATCAAACTTTCTTGACTGGTATAGGAACTTGAGGATTATCCTCAAACAAGAGCGTAAACTGTATGTCCTAGAGCTGATCCTCAAACACCCGCCCTACGCGCCACTCGTCTTTGAAAAGGATGCTTATAAGAAGCATCAAGATGGCGCGATGGATGTGTCATGCCTTATGCTTGCCACCATGAACTCTGAGCTTCAGAAGCAACATGAGAACATGGATGCCTATGATATGGTTGAGCACCTGAAACAACTATATCAAGGACAAGCTAGGCACGAGCGTTTTGAAGTGTCTAAAGCTCTTTTTGCATGCAAGATGCAAGAAGGAACACCTGTAGGGACTCACGTACTCAAAATGATTGATGCGTTGAGAACCTTGAAAGACTAGGTTTTCCATCGAGCCAAGAATTGGCGCGATGTTATCCTGCAATCGTTTAGGAAGCATACAATCAATTCGTCATGAATTATAACATGAATGAAATTGATAAACCTTTGCCTGATATTCTCAGCATGTTAAGAACTGCTGAACCAAATCTCAAGAAGAAAGTTAGTACTGTACTAATGGTCAAGAAGGACAAAGGTAAGCGCAAAGGCAAGGGTAAGACCCAAGCCAAAGGCAAGGCCAATTCATCCACTTCAAAGGGTAAAGGTAAAGTACCTAACGAAGTGGACTGCATCCATTGCGGTGAGGCCGGACCTGGAAGGCGAATCGCAAAGTCTACCTTGAGGAAGTAAAGAACAAGAGAAGTGGGACTTCTGCCTCAGGTATACACGTTATAGAAGTTAATCTATCTATTTCTTCTACATGGGTATTAGATACCGGATGTGCATCTCACATTTGTACTAATGTGCAGGGACTGAGAAATAGTAGAATAATGGCAAAGGGTGAAGTGGACCTACGAGTAGGCAATGGCGCAAAAGTCAACAGATGTGAGGAACATATTCTTTGTCTTTGCCCACCTGGGCTTATCTTAGAACTAGAGGAGTGCTTCTATGTACCTGCATTAACAAAGAACATAATTTCTGTATCTTGTTTAAACAAGAAAAACTTTTCTTTTATAATAAAGGACAAATGTTGTTCCATTTATTTAAATGAAATGTTCTATTGTAATGCACCACTTATGAATGGTCTCTATGTTCTAGATTTAGATAACCCAATTTATAACGTAAATATAAACGGTTCAAATCGAATGATTTGAACTGGACATATCTTCGCATGCCGCCTAGGTCACATAAATGAAAACGCATATCCCAACTCCATAAAGATGGATTATTGGACTCATTTGATTTTGAATCATATGAGGTATGCGAGTCTTGTCTTTAGGAAAGATGACTAAAACTCCATTTAGTGGACATGGCGAGAGAGCGACATTTGTTAGGACTCATACATCTTGATGTATGTGGCCCTTTCAATGTCGGGCCGAGGAGGCTATAAGTACTTTATTACTTTCACCGATGATACGAGTAGATTTGGCTACTTATATTTGATGAGACATAAGTCAATCCTTTGAAAAGTTCAAAGAATTCAAGAATGAAGTACAAAACCAACTTGGTAAGCGTATTAAGCTACTTGATCGATCGAGGTGGTGAATACCTTAGTCAAGAGTTTCGTGATCACCCGAGTGTGGGATAATATCCCAACTCACTCCACCGAACACCACAATGGAATGGTGTATCCGAAAGGAGAAATCGTACTCTATTAGATATGGTACGATCAATGATGAGCCGGTGATCTACCTACTTCCTTTGGGGTTTAGCTCTAGAGACACCGCTTTCACACTTAATCGCGTTCCATCAAAGTAGAAAAGACACCATATACGATATGGATGGGAAGAGTCCCAAAATGTCTTTTATAAAGATTTGGGGTTGTGAAGCTTTACGTTAGACGCCAAGTCTCGATAAACTAGGACCCAAATCGATAAGTGTTATTTTGTAGGATATCCCAAGGAAACTAAGGGATATTACTTTTACAATCCCACACTTGGCAAGGTGTTTGTTGTTGAAATGCCGCAGTCTTTCTAGAAAGAGAATTTATTTCTAGAAATACTAGTGGGAGTAAAATTCATCTTGAAGAAGTTCAAGATGATGATAACACTAAGGCTTCGATGGAAAATGAGCAGGCACCACAAAGTGTTGTGGATGAGGAATTTGTTGCCCAAAGAGTTGTGGAGCAAACACTGCTCAAGTAGACCAACCTCTTCAGTAGATCTAATAGGATCCGCTGTCAACCCGAGAGATATTCTTTTCTCTTAATCGACAACGGTGATGTATTGCTTGTCGATCTTGACGAGCCTACATCCTATCAAGAAGCTATGATGAGCCCAGATTCTGAGAAATGGCTAGAGGCCATGAGATCCGAAATGGAATCCATGTACACTAACTAAGTATGGACTTTGGTTGATCCACCTGAAGAGGTAAAACCCATTGGGTGTAAGTGGGTCTTTAAAGTAAAGACTGACATGGATGGTAATAAGCATACCTATAAAGGTAGATTGGTGGCTAAAGGATTCAAACAAATTCATGGTATTGACTATGAAGAAACCTTTTCACCGATTGCGATGCTTAAATCCATTCGGATCATACTTGCTATGCGACCTACCATGATTATGAGATCTGGCAGATGGATGTCAAAACCGCTTTTCTGAATGGAAAGCTACTCGAGGATGTGTACATGACACAACCTGAGGGTTTTGAAGATCCAAAGCATCCTGGAAAGGTATGTAAACTGCAAAGGTCCATTTATGGACTAAAGCAAGCCTCTCGAAGCTGGAATCTTCGATTCGATGATGCAATCAAAGAGTTTGGTTTCATCAAGAATGAAGATGAGCCTTGTGTCTACAAGAGAAATAGTAGCACATGATTGTATTTCTTGTCTTGTATGTAGATGACATACTTCTCATCGAAAATGATATTCCTCACTCGGTCTGTGAAGATGTGGTTAGGGAATTGTTTCTCGATGAAGGACTTAGGTGAAGTCGCCTATATTCTAGGCATCAAGATCTATAGAGATAGATCTAGAAGATTACTTGGCCTAAGTCGAGTACATACATTGATAAAGTGCTAGATCGTTTTGCTATGCAAAATTCTAAGAAAGGGTTTCGCTTTATCACATGGTGTGAGTCTTTCAAGACTCAATGTCCCTCTTCTAAGGAGGAGAGAGATCGCATGGATAAGATCCCTTATGCATCGGCTATAGGGTCTATCATGTACGCATGCTTTGTTCTCGACGCCTCGTATGCTTTGAGCATGACGAGTAGATACGATCGATCGGTGAGAGTCATTTGGATAGCAGTCAAAAATATTCTTAAGTACTTACGAAGAACGAAAGAATATTTCCTGATATTTGGAGGCAATGAGGAGCTAACTGTAAAGGGTTACAGTGATGCAAGCTTCCAAACAGACAAGGATGACTATAGATCGTAATCGAGTGCGTGTTTTGCACGAATGGTGGAGTGTGAGTCGGAAGAGTTCAAGCAGACACGATTCTTGATTCTACAATGTGAAGCGAGTATATTGCAGATCCGATGCAGAAGGAGGTCATTTGGCTCCGCAAGTTCATCAGTGAACTTGGGGTAGTTCCTAGCATTGCAGATCCAATAGACCTCTATTGTGACAACAATGGAGCTATTGCACAGGCTAAGGAACCTCGATCACATCAGCGGACAAAACACATACTGCCGCGCTTCCATCTCATTCGAGAGATCATCGATAGAGGAGATGTGAGGATATGCAAGCGAGAAGCTAACATCGCAGATCCATTGACCAAGGCTTTGGCACAGAGGAAGCATGATGGTCACACTAGGTCACTAGGTATTAGATATCATAGTGATTGGTACTAGTGCTAGTGGGAGATTGTTAGTTAAAGCCCTAGAACCAATCATGTGATGGTTGAATAGGGAACATTTTGTATCATATTCTATAAAGGCAAAGGATTGGTTATTATATTTACATCTTGCTTGTGCCAGCTAATTTAAATATAATAATGCCCTAGAAAAGTAGGTTCTTATCTACAGCACATCAATTGGCAGAATTGATTATGAGAGGCTGTAGAGAACACTTTCCTAAATGTTCCTAGTCGAGTATTAATATGCAAGGTCAATATTAATACATAAAGACTAGCATGTAGGTCAATTGATGACTTGATCTCACAAGTCATGGATATATGATATCAAGTTGACACATGGGTATATATTGGAGAATATATACCGACCATGAGAAAGTTTCATGGATCGTTATATGAGTGTCATAAACTTTCTCATGTGACTATTGGTATGAATAGTCCTTAGACACAAGTCACTACGGTTCCCTACATAAGGAGTTATGTACTTTGGTATCGTCGAAACGTCACCGTAGGTGGACCATAAAGCGACATCGGGTATGTAACAAATTATGCGGAGGGATGTGAGTGATGTAGATGGGATCTATCCCTTCCATATGGCCACGGAGTGATATCGGTGGGCCCCTTGATTGAGTAGAACTACTAAAACGCATGGCCATGCTCGAATGAGTCAATATGAGATATTGAGCTCATTTGTTTGAGTTAGTTTACTCGGGATCAAGAAACACATAGATTGATCGAGGATGACACGATCATGCCTCATTGATCAATCGATATCAAGGATAGAAGGACAGTCATATATATTATAGTAGTCACGGAAAGGTTAGTCGGATCTTGACTTATCTCGTAACTTGGTAGCAATGATGTATTGCTAGATGCCGCTCATTGCTTGTGTATCTAAAGAGTTTAGATCCACCGCCAGCGTTATGAGAGCCTATAGGGTCACACACAAGAGCATGATAATTAGAGGAATTAGAGTATTCTAGTTTGACTAGAATAATTTGGGAATAAGCTTAAGTACAAAATGGTTTTGGACTTTAAGCAATGAGAATTTTAGCTAATTGATTTAATGAGATTAATTCAATATGTTACCTTATTGATTTAATAAGATTAATTCAATATGATAACATAAGCTTTAATTGAATTAATAAGATTAATTCAATATGATAACATAAGCAATTGAATTAATAAGATTAATTCAACATGCATGAATGCCACATAAGCATGCCACCTAAGCATCCACCTAAGCTAGATAAGGTGGAAGGGGACAAAATGGTTTTTGTCTCCTTAAGTGGCCGGCCAAAACAAAAGGGGTCTCAATGCAATAGATTGCATTAAATTGTAGGAGGTGAAAGGGTTTTGCCAACCCTATAAAAGGCCCCATGGAGTGGCCGGCCAAAGCATCATTTTGGATTGTGATTGTGGTGTGGTTGTGAGAGAGAGCTTGAGAAGCTTGGTGGAAGCTTTGGTTGTGTGGCTTTGTGAGTGTAGGCTAGCAAGAAGAGTAGTCTTCTTCCTCCTTTCTCTTCTTCCCTAGATTCCTCTCCTTTAGGGACTTCTCTAGCAAGAAGTAAAGGAGAGCTCTTCTAGTTTCTCTTGTGAGACAAGAGCTTGCTCGTGTGGATACGTATAGAGGCACGGACACTTGAACGTGCTAAAGATCCAAGAAACCGAAAGGAAAAGCGGGATTAACAAGGGCACGCAACAAAGGTAATCCTCTCCTATAAGATAGGTTTGGTTTAGAGAAATTTATTTTATACGAGTTTGCTTTCGCATGGATCACTTGGAAGGGATCCTATTTTCCATTGCGCATATGCCATTAGGCATACGAGATTTCCCTACAGTTTTGGCCACAGAATCGTTCGTGGCCGTGGCGATCGACTACGGAGGCGTGATCGTGATGAGGTCCATCGATCGCGCTAAGTGTTCCGTTGGACTACAACGGTCGGGATCCGACGTGTTCGGAGGTCGTTGGAGTGGCGGCAGTCGACTTCCAAGGGCAGCAGTCGACTGGTGGCGGCCAACGGGAAGAAATCAGCCCTCTCTATAAAAAGAGAGGGTGTGGAGCTTTGGGAGGCTAATGCTTATGCTCTAAGTGATCTTCCAAGTGCTCCATAAGTTCTAAACTCTTCTTACTTGCTTTTACTCCATTCTATTTGTAAGAAGAGTGATCTTGATTGTAAAGGTTACCTCCACCTAGCTTGGTGCAAAGGAGAGACCATTTAGTGGATTGGTTTAGCGGAGTGATTCACCGAGGACGAATCGGGGACCGTGGATTAGCGGCGCAGCCGTGAACCACGTTACATCCTTTGTTAGCGTTTGTATTTTCGTTTATCGCTTTGTCTTTATTGTTTATGCTTCCGCTTGCGCTAACGATTGTGTAGACGAGCAAACGAACGAGAAAATTCCAACATCCATAGTAAGAGGGTTATTCACCCCCCTCTAGCCGGCCGTTCGATCCCCTACAAGTGGTATCAGAGCCGAGGAAAGCTTGTCGAGGACTAACCGCCACAACAAGCAACTTTCAAAATGGCCGGCTCCAACATCCATCCTCCGAAGTTTGAAGGAGAATTCGCTTGGTGGAAGAAGCGAATGGAGGTATTTTTCGAAACGGATTTTGATATTATGATTACAATGGAATCCGGTTTCGTTTTGCCTAGGGATGAAGAGGGGAAGCCAATAGAGAAATCTAGGTGGACCAAAAGGCAAAGGGAAGAACACCTTGCAAATTCAAAAGCCAAGCATCATCTCTTCAATGTGCTCCCCCAATAAGAAATCAACCGAATAGGAGAATGCCTAAGCGCCAAGGAGATGTGGGAGAAGCTAATTGAGCTTCATGAAGGCACATCCGAGGCAAAGCTAGCAAGGAGAGATCTCCTCCGCTCCCAACTATCCAACATTAAATTAGAAAAGGGAGAAAAGGTAACTTCTTTGCATTCTAGATTCAAAGAAATTTTAAATGGACTAACAAGTGTAGGAGAAAGGCTCTCCAATTGCGATATGATAATGAAGGCCATAGATGCTTTCCCCCGATCATCCAAGTGGAGTTCAATGGTGGACTCATTTTACATTTCAAAGAATCTAGAGGTAAGTACTCTAGATGAATTTTTCTCCACTATGGAATTACATGAATCTAGGCTTGAAGGAATACAAGAAGAGCCAAAAATACAACCTTCAAGGGGAGTAGCATTGTTGGCAAATAAGGGAAAGAAGAAGATAGAGATCTCCTCCTCCTCCGATGACGAAGCGTCTTCCTCCTCCTCCATGGATAGCACCGAAGAAGCCTATATGGTAAGGAAGGTAAGACGTGCATTTAAGAATTTTAGATTTGATAAATCTCATGATAGGAATAGAAGACCAAGGGGGAAGGTCATATGCTACAATTGCCAAGGAGAGGGGCACATAAGGGACAATTGTCCTCTCTTAAACAAGAGCAAGGAAGAGAGGAAAAAGAAAGAAGAAAAGAAGAAGAAAAAGGGGAGCAAGAAAAAGAAGGAAGAGGAGAAGAAGACAAAAGAAAAGGGGAAGACCAAAGCTCTAAAGGCAAGGACTTGGGATGACCCATCCTCATCCTCCTCATCATCATCGGATGAGGAGAATGCCTTTGTCACCAATTTGGCTTTGATGGCCTTTGATGACTTGGATTGCTCTTCATCCGAAAATGAAGGATCAAGCTCAAGAGGAGAGAGCTCAAGTGAAGGGGGAGCTTCTACATCCTCCTCATCCGAAGAAGAAGAAGAGGATATGGAAACTATGGTAACGAAAGCCTCTCCTAAGAAAATAGTTTCCATAATTTCTAGTTTAACTAAGGACTTATTTGGAATGAAAAAGAAAAATAAAAGCATGCTTAATCAAATTAAGGCATTAGAAAATAAGCTAGAAAATGCATGCTTAAATGATAATATTTCTTCTAGCTTAAATGATGCATGCTCACATGACCTTTATGTGCCATTAGATGTTAGTGATGCATGTATAAATGAAAATAGGGCCTTAAGGGAAAAGGTAGATTATTTAACAAAAGCCCTAGAAAAATTCACAATTGGCTCCAACACATTGAACATGATCTTAGGGAGCCAAAGAGCTAGTTTCAACAAAAAGGGCCTAGGTTATAAAGAAAAGAAAAATGAAAAGGCCTATAAATGCCTAATTGCTAGGGGACAAGATAAAAAGAAGGTAATAGCTAGGAAATGGATCCCCAAGGAGTATCTAGTGAACCCAATAGGCAAGAACTTATTTTGGGTTCCAAAATCCATCCTTAAGGGTTAGAAAACCCCTAGGGTAGTCAACCATATGCAATTGACCTATATCATATTTTGGTTGACTTAGGATGGCGGGACAACATTTTTAGAATAGTGTTGGGTGATGATAACGTGCCCATAAATAGATAATAATGCTTAAATCATGATGATTAATGTGATTCCTATGTATGGTTGCAATCATGATTTATGATTTTGAAATTTGGCACATTATCATAAGAAATGGGTTTAAATCATGCTTTAGGTGATACTTTGCTTATTATCATGATATAATACCTAATGCATGAGAACAATTCAATGAATACATGTATTTCATGATCATAATGTAGAATTAATTGACATATGCCTTTATGATCATGATGATTGTTAGGTTGATGCTTAACCTTGATAAAATTGTATGAATATAATGGTTAAGTATATACAAATACCCCCTAGGATGCATCTCACACTCAACATAGACTACTTTGATTGAAAACTTAGCATGGGTGAGATGTTAGGATGATACAAATGTCCACTAATGCCTATGACATTTAGATGGTCATTTAAAGTATCAAAATAGCAATAATAGACCAATCATGGGGAAGACTTATATTTAATTCATAGACATATTGTCCAAAGATCATGGTTGGAAATTTCATATGTTTTCAAAACAATTTCTTACTTTAAAATCTATGTGTCCATGTTTTTGAAATAATTGAATGCCAAACTAGGTGGTAAACTTGATACTAGAATGATAAAAAACTAGTGGTTTTTAAAGCTTTTGGATTTTTGGCAAAAATAAGAAAATATAATGAGTTTTCATGAAAAACTATTTTTCACTAATAGATATACTTAAATGAAATGTGTTCCCCAAATTTTATGATTTTTCGAATTTTTTGGAATTTTTAATGCATTTCTGAAATTTAAAATCAATTTCTAATCCATTGTGCCAATGATCCATATCGATAGAATGATCGATAACTGAAAAATAGCCCAATATTTTCTGATTTCAGATTTTAATCAAGTTTTTGGTGTTCTCTTTCTACTATACTTGATGCCATGAGTTTATAAATTAGGATTAATCTTTTTGATGATGTCAAAGGGGGAGAAATGTATGTTTAAGTAAAGGGGAATATATTTAGGGGGAGAAATGATTATGCTTATGATAGGGGGAGAATATTTTTATGGGGAGTTTCATGGATTAAGGGGGAGTTGCATGTTGCTATATCATGTTTATCTTTACATGCTTTCTTACCTTAGAATTTTTATCAAATATTTTTACCTAACTTAAACGGATTGCCACACATCAAAAAGGGAGAGATTGTTAGGGCAATCTCTTGCCATGATAAGGTTTTGATGTGTGTGGCAAAGGGTTTAAGTTAGTTTGTTATGATGATTTGATATGTGCGTTGAAGTCGTGCAGGACTTAGTAATTCGCACATGGAGCCGTGGCGAGTTTCACATCTCATGACTCGGGCCTTGAGTCGGTGAAGGATTGCTTTACGGAAGCCGTGCTCTTGGAGCATCCGAGGGACCACCGGACGAGAAGCTTGGAGTGAAGCCGGAGGAAGTAGACTTCGAGGCAAGAGACGCGAAGGAGCATTGCAGAGCCGTGCGCCTGATGCTGCCGAGGGACGTGGCCGCGAACGAAGAGACCTTCGAAGGCGAGGGACTCCGAGGGATGAGAGTGAGCGATTGTAACCCGGGACGGGTAGCTCTTAGGTGAAACTTGATGTCATGAGTCAAATGTAGTTCTATCCGATCGATCGGATTAGGCGCGATGATCGCCATACGTGGGCGATCGCTAAGACCATCGATCGGCTGCTGAAGAGAATGATCGGTAGTCAATAGGGTTTTAGCCACAGAACCGTTCGGCCGGCCGGGTAGTCGACTCACGAGGCGTAGCCGATCGGCCGATGAGGTCCATCGATCCGCCAAGTGTTCTGTTGGACTACAACGGTCGGGATCCAACGTGTTCGGAGGTCGTTGGAGTGGCGGCAATGACGCCAAGGCGCTGATCGGTGTGGCGCCAACGGAAGAAATCAGCCCTCTCTATAAAAGAGAGGTGTGGAGCTTTGGGAGGGTAATGCTTATGCTCTAAGTGATCTTCCAAGTGCTCCACAAGTTCTAAACTCTTCTTACTTGCTTTTACTTCATTCTATTTGTAAGAAGAGTGATCTTGATTGTAAAGGTTACCTCCACCTAGCTTGGTGCAAAGGAGAGACCATTTAGTGGATTGGTTTAGCGGAGTGATTCACTGAGGATGAATTGGGGACCGTGGATTAGCGGCGCAGCCGTGAACCACGTTACATCCTTTGTTAGCGTTTGTATTTTCGTTTATCGCTTTGTCTTTATTGTTTATGCTTCCGCTTGCGCTAACGATTGTGTAGACGAGCAAACGAACGAGAAAATTCCAACATCCATAGTAAGAGGGCTATTCACCCCCCTCTAGCCGGCCGTTCGATCCCCTACATTGACTATCTTCAAAGTGATCAGATTGACTAGCAGTCGACTGATGCCTTAAAGCAGTCGACTGATGGCAAGTTCAGTCGACTGCCACTAGCCTCCAGTCGACTGTCAGCTTAATCACTCACCTGCAGTACATGATTAGCACATAATACTTCATTGATGGTAATTATGACAATACCTTACCGTCCGACCTCGATCTAGACCTTCCTTCGAAAGTCATAGTCGAATTGCCGCCTACGGTTGTCCTCGTATGGAGGATGTAACCTTACCATCACTCTATACCCAGTGCTTATCTTTGGTCCTCCTGACCTGTCGCTTAGCTTTCGACCACCATCGAGGTTCCTCGACTCCTTGAGGTTCTTCTGATGTCACCCGACCATTGAGGTTTCTCGTCCCAAGATTTTCCTAGTGTCGTTTGTCTTAGTAGAGCTTAATACACTACCTGTACACTCAACACAGCATGTGATATAACAATAATGACTTAACTTTGAACCTTTTCCATTATCAAAACCTAGGTTCGATTATCTAGTGCCCCTGCACCAACAATCTCTCCTTTTTTGATCTATGACAAACTGATTCAAAGTTAAGAAAAAATAAGCATGAAATAAATAGTAGTAAGCATGAATATGTAGTAAGCATTTAAGTAGTAAGCATGAGATGAACATGAATTAATTTCTTTTTCAAATCCTCCCCCTCAAGGTTACCTCCCCTTAACCCTAGGTGAGTTTTGAAAAAGAAACTTTCTTTAAGTTTTTTGAAAAACCTTTTTTCTCCCTTAATGTGAGTTTTGAAAGAGGCTCAAGTTTTGAAAAAAAAACTTTTTCTCCCCCTTAATCTTTGACCTCTTCTCTCCCTTTTGTCATATATTAAAAAAACAAGGGGTGTATTTATAAGATTAATGTGTGAAATGCTTATAAAGAAAAAGGAAACTCTATATGTATTTGTAAGTCCAAGCATGTCCCTATTTATTTTGAAAAATAATAGTTTCAAAATAATTCATCTAATAAGTATATGTTCAACTCTTTTTGACTCAATTGATATAATATGATTAATAAGTCTTGATTAGAGTTGGTTATTTTGAAAAATTATACTCCAAGATTCATGTCGATGCACTTGATCTACATCTGGAATCAGGAGTAAGGTCCTAATATCTCACGCCCATCTATGTGACTCAGTACACAAACACATTGAACCTATATGTTATGAGATGTGTTGGATCTTTAAATTTATAGGTGCATGCTTTCTAAGGTAAGCCCTAATCTAGTTCCATATAGCATGAAAGATAGATTATAAGTAAAAATTAGGTCCTACTCTGCTATGCACATTCCTATCTTCGCCTAAGCAGACTAAACTCTGCTTCGGGTAAGGGTTTTGTAAAACTGTCCGCTAGGTTCGATTTTGACTCAATGTACTCAAGCTTTATATTTCAATTAGCTACATGTTCTCGTATAAAGTGATGTTTTACTTCTATGTGTTTCGTTCTAGAATGACATATCGGGTTTTTAGTTAGGTTAATTGAGCTAATGTTATCAATTAAAATTTTAGTATTAATAAAGTTTAATTGAAAGTCTTTGAGAGTGTGCTTCATCCAAAGAAGTTGAGATACACACTCACCCATGGATATATATTCGGCTTCGGTAGTAGATAAGACAAGACAATGTTGCTTTCTACTACACTAGTTGACTAGACTCGATCCTAGGAGTTGGCAACATCCACTCGTGCTCTTCCTATCGAGTTTACTATCGGTATAATCCGAGTCGGAGTAGCAATTAGTTCAAACTCACTTGTCCTAGGGTACCAAATGTTAGTGCCTATAAGAATCATATATCTCCACAATGGTATGATATTGTCCACTTTAGGCCTAAGCCCTCATGGTTTTATTTTTGGGCTTTACCCAAAGGCCTCATACCAATGAAGATATCTTTTTATCTTATAAGCACATGATCTTTTCCATGTCTTACCAATGTGGGACTTTGATTGTATTGCTTATACTCCCAACAATCCCCCCTCCCCCCTCAAACGAAAGACCACATTGAGTCCCCCTCAAGCCTATCCGTTCTCGAAGGACTTCCTCTGCTTAATGTCTTATCCTCAATCCACCAAGACTTCCTGTCAACTATCATGTCCTCTTGACCCAGCTGGACTACCTGTCAGTTATCCAACCCTTCTGGTCCAACTGGACTTCCTGCCAATTGTTCGGTCCTCACGACCCAACTGGACTTCCTGCCTGGTGTATGGTTCTCTTGATCCGGACATGGGAGCTCCACTTCCTTCGTTCGAGGTTCATGGCTTGACATGGACCATGACTTTGATACCAATTGTAGGGACCATTAGTGACCACTAGAGGGGGGGGGGTGAATAGCGCGTACATTGCGTAGATGAAATTTGTTCGCATACTTGCTACAAAACTTGTTATGCATAGTGGATATTCAAATAATAAAGTAATAATAAAATACAAGCACAACAAAACATGCAATATAACGTGGTTCAAAACCTTAGGGTTCCTACTCTACGGGGCGAGTTCAACGAGGTCTAGTGATGACAACACCACTAATAAAACACTTTCTTGACAACAAGTCAGAGGTGGAGAAACCTCGTACAAGTGATTACAAAAGTAATACAAGTAAATACAAGCGATTACAAATGAAATATACATAAACAAGTAAAGAAAACTTTACAAATGTGCTTTTGGATGTTTGCTTGTTGATTTCTTGAACCGTGCTTGAAGACCCTGATTTGCACCAGCAAATCGCCTCAAAAATGGCCAAGAAATTGCTATGGAAATCCTTCCCATTGAGCTCCTTTTAAGCCTCCTCGTGACCTGGATTTCCACCTGGCAATCGACTGCCATAAGGCCCCAGTCGATTGCCAATAGTATCGTTGTCTCACAACGGACTTAATCCACGTCTGCATTCAAGCAAATGGTTACACTGGCAGTCGACTGCCATTACCCTGCAGTCAACTGCTAGGGTCGTAGCCGATTGACCAGTCGGCTACCGAGCATTCTGTCCCGCAACCTCGACCAATAGTCGACTACCCTCCATGGCAGTCAACTGCCATTAGTTGACTACCCAATGCTGACAGTCGATTGCCAGGTCATTTCTTGTAGTCGAACATCAGTCGAGTCCGAGCAATTCGACTGGCCATAATTATGATGAAGTCTTTAATCCTTCCTTTCCATTGATTGAAGCTTTCTCGTCCATAAAGCGCATACGGGACGGGCGTGTTGATATCTCATCCTAATGTTTCTTCAATCACCATCTTCTTCCTCTAGCGTGCTCCCACGGTTGTTAAACTTGTTAGTAATATATGAGAGATGTCCTAAGGCAATCGCCTTATATTTGAACCATTTATATGATAAATGAAGATTCACTATTTGAGTATACATATTTTCATGTATTTGATTAGATCTTAAACTCATTTACTGAATGTCCACGATACGATTCACAGCATGAGAGAATTTGTGATTGGATCACAACTAGTGCGTATCTCTACATGTGTAATTGTAATGTATCGGAATTATCCCTGGTCAATGAATTGATGGATTTGGACACTATCAATTCTGTCGAGACTAGCACGAGGTATACTTCTTGGTATATCCAAGCAGCTGATTCTCACTGGCTGGAGACATTGTGATGTCCAGAGTTAATCGTGGATGCTAGTTATGGTAACTAGTTCATTGGAGTGACTAGACGTAAGACTTCATATGGTTCTCTGCATATATAGATATGTCAATGAAGTTCTTACTGTGGCTTAAGTGCGATGTTCCTTTGACTTGCGGTATTCAAGTCATCTTGATCATGAAGACCTATGCTTTGACATCTTAAGCAAGCATCTCTGAGGAGATGTGGACCCGGGATGATTGGGCATAAGTCGAAGTGATCGAAGGTGTTTGAATAGCCTATAAAGGATTCACCACTCCTTGCAAGGAGATGTATACCCATGACCTCTTGTCGGATTATTACTAAAGTCTTTGGCCAAAGCATTACATGTTTAGAGTAAGGTACTCTTGGATACATGTGCAATAACTAGAATCCGTAGGACGAGGAAATGATACTTGGGCTAGGTGTGATGTAGTCAACCTAGTGGGAACTGACACTATAGACCATGTCTTGAACCAAGTGGGTATAAGATGAGTGAAGGGAATGGGGCACGATTCATTGTAGCTGCTGAAGGGTTTCAGAAATAGTTCTGGATCAACCGTTGATCTTTTCGGTTAATTGGGGATCATGATGTACTACTAGGTGCCACTCATGATCGTTCTATAATTAATGGTTAATTATAGACGGACAACATAAACCGAGAACCTATTTGGTCACACGCACAACAAGTGTAATCCGAAGGATTTAAAACGAGCTTGAGAATGAGATTCTCAGACCAAGAGAAACTAGGTTTGGTTGGACCAAACAAGGAGCGAGCATGAAATCGTTTCAGTCGCAATGGAAGCGTGGATGAGCCGTGTCTCATGAAGACATGATGGATGAACTAAATTGGTTTGGTTCTAATCCAATGGTGGAGAATAAACCAAAGGGGTTTGATTTGTTTTAAACGAATGAACCAAAAGTTGGTTCGGTTCGTTTTAACTTAAAATAGACCAAATCGGTTTGGTTTATTTTAACTTAAATTAATGGAACAAGTTAACGGATTTTGGTTATGAACCAATAACCATTAGGAGAATTTATTCTCTATAAAATAGGGCTCAAGGGTTTAATGAGAGCCCTAATCCAAAGTTGCCGCCCCTCTCCCTCCTCTCCTCTTGTGGTCGTCGCCCAAACCTTTGTTGTCGCCCAACCCTCGTGTTGTCGTCCAAGCTATTGCCAGCATCCAAGCTCCTGCCGACGATCCTCCGGCGACCCTTCGGTGATCTTCCTTGGCTCCGGCGACAAGGTAAGCACCTAGCTTTCCTTATTTGGCCGGCGCAAGTTCTCCACCAAAGCTGTCCAGTTTTCTGGACAGCTTGTTTCCTTCGTGTCGGAGCGTTATTTGGACGACGTTTGGAGCTCCGATAGCGGCTACCTTACCGCGGATTCGATCTACGATAATCCTCATAGGTGGAGGACAAGGGATTCGTCAAATGGTTGACGAATACCTCTCCTGAGAAGCGAGTTTTGGGGACTCATTTTTGAATCCGAATTTTGATTCGGATTGTGATCTTCTCTCGATCACATCATCTTCAACACGAGGTTAGTGACTCATACGAAGATGAGGCTCGTGGCTTTGTGAAGTCATCCCGATGATACTCGGCGTGGATATGGATAGAGGCGATTCTAGCGAGAGTCGCTCCGATTGATGTCTTTCCCGCTACACGTGATACGTCAGGTATACGTAGAGTAATTTTCTTTTATTACAAAATTTAAAACTACGATTATGTCTATACATGTTGTACTATGAATGCATGTGGTGTGTGTGATGTAATAAATTAGATTTATTGCTTTTTATTTCTTCTGCTGCGTATATGTTTACGAAACATGATCGAACACACACTCACCGCAGTGCCGGAAACCCAACAAAACCTTGATGAGTGGCCTCACTCTGATACCAATTGTTAATGCCTATAAGATCCACATATCTCCACAATGATATGATATTGTCCACTTTTGGCCTAAACCCTCATGGTTTTATTTTTGGGCTTTACCCAAAAGACCTCATACCAATGAAGATATCTTTTTGTCTTATAAGCACATGATCTTTTCCATGCCTTACCAATGTGGGACTTTGATTGTATTGCCCATACTCCCAACACCAAATTCCTACATTTTGTGTTTCTTTTAAGTATCTAAAAATCCGTTTAACTAATGTTAGGTGAAATTCTTTAGCACAAGATTGAAATCTTGCACACATACTTACTGCAAAGAGTATATCAGGTCGACTCACAGTTAAGTATAGAAGGCTACCTATTATACTCCTATAGTATTTTAAATCTATAGGTTTTCTCTCTAAGTCTTCTCTTATGTTTACGTTGGTGGCCATAGGTGTATTAATTTCCTTAGAATATTGCATTCCAAATCTACTAATTAATTCATTAGCATATTTACATTGATGCAAATAAATTCCTTCTCTAATTTGTTTTATTTGTAACCCTAAGAAGAAGGTAAGTTCTCCTACTAAGCTCATTTCAAATTCACTTTCCATTAGTGAAATGAACTCATTTAAAAGCATTGTATTTGGTTGTTCCAAAGATTATATCATCTACATAAATTTGTGCTATGAAAATTTCTTTTCCTATGGTTTTTACAAATAGAGTTGGGTCAACTAAACCTTGATTAAATCCCTTAGACTTAAGATAAATTGATAGCCTTTCATACCAAGCTCTAGGAGCTTACTTTAATCCATACAAGGCTTTTCTAAGTTTGAGTACATGGTTAGATTTGTTTAGGCTTTCAAATCCTGGTGGTTGGCTAACATAGACTTCTTCCTTGATAAATCCATTTAGAAACGCTGACTTGACATCCATTTGAAACAATTTAAAACCTTGATGCGCATCGTAGGATAATAACATTCTAATTGATTCGAGTCTAGCTATGGGTGCATATGTTTCATCATAGTCTAATCCCTCTACTTGACTAAATCCTTTAGCTACTAACCTAGATTTATTCCTTATAACTTCACCTTTGTCATCAAGTTTATTTCGAAATACCCACCTTGTTCCAATGATCATTTTTCCTTTAAGTGGGGGTACTAATTCCTAAACTTGACTTCTAGTAAATTGAGCTAACTCTTCTTGCATAGCAATAATCCAATCCGGGTCAAGAAGAGCTTGTTCAATTGTTTTGGATTTGATTTTAGATATGAGTGAGATTTGACTTAGGTTCCTATAGGATGCCCTAGTTCAAACCCCTAAATTTGGATCACCTATTACTTGGTCAACTAGATGGTTAGCTTGTAATCTAGACTGATTTGGGTTAGGGTCTACACTAGATTCGTTTTGTGGGTTAGGTTTAGGTCTAACATCATTTTCAATTTGTTCATTGTTCAATTTTGCTTCAGATTTTGTAGACTTGTTTTCTTCATCAAACACTACATTAATTGTTTCTTCTATTTTTAGGGTTTCATTATTGTATACTCTATAAGCTTTACTAGTGGTAGAATATCCTAGAAACATTTTGGTAATTGTTTTAGACGTAAATTTTCCTAGGTAATCTTTAGTGTTTAGTATATGTACCCTACATCCAAAGACCCTAATGTACTTAATGTTAGGTAATTTTTCATAATAAATTTCATATGACATTTTTTGGTGTCGTTTAACTAATAAAATCCTATTTTGGACATAACAGGCAGTATTGATTGCTTCTGTCGAAAACCTATTAGGTAGATTATATTCGTTTAGCATGGTTCTAGCGACTTCTTGTAGAGTTCTATTTTTTACGTTCAACTAGCCCATTTGGTTGAGGGGTCCTAGGGCAAGAGAACTCATGGTGGTATCCGTTTTGATTACAAAAATTGGTGAACTTATGGTTTTCGAATTCACCACCATGATCACTTCTAATTCTCTTAATTTTTAGGTTCTTTTCATTTTCTATTAGTTTACATAAATTAGTGAGTTGGTCTAAGGTTTCACTCTTATGTTTTAAAAACTTAACCCATGTGAACCTAGAGTAGTCATTGATTATTACTAGGCAATATTGACTTCGTTTAGTGACTTGGCTCCATGAGAGTCAAAAAGGTCCAAGTGTAGGAGCTCAAGCACACTTTTAGTTTTTTCTTGATTAGTTAGTTTATGTGAAGTCCTAGTTTGTTTTCCTTGTTGACAAGCATTACATATTTTACTTTCTAGGTTATTTAGGTTGGGTAGACCTCTAAATAAACCATTTTGACTCATTTTATGTATGAGTTTTGGATGGGAGTGGCCGAGTCATCGGTGCCATAACCATGATTCCTCTTACTGTGTCATTAGATACTTGGTTGAGGAGTTGGATAAATCGATTGTATAAATGTTATTATTCCTAGTTTCCTTAAGTATAGTTTTTGAACAATCACTATTTTTAATCAAGCATTCATTTGGTAAGAAAACAACCTTATAATCATTATCACACAATTAACTAACACTTAGAAGATTAAATTCAAAGTTTTCAACTAAAAGGACTTGACATATTATAAAGTTCGAGTTTATCTCAATATCACCTAATCCGATGATTTTGAGCTTCCCATTGTTTCCGAAGGCTATCGATCCTTAGTTTTTGAATCTAAACTTCGTAAACTTTAGTCAGTCTCCGGTCATATGTCGGGAGCACCCACTGTCCAACATTCATTGATCCTACACATATAGTAGTTGGATCGAATATTGGAATTTTAAATTTGTTTGAAAATTTAAACCTAGGAATCATCTCACCCTTTCTACATGATCAAACATATTCACCTTATATGTTTTTGTGAGATGACTGCAATTTTACATGGTTAGATTTAGTTATTTGAGGACTAATTAACCTTGGGTTAGATTCAGATTTAACCTTTAGTTAGTTAAGTGAACCTTTCAAAAGATGGCTTCCAGGTCGTGCTGAGACACAGAGGCCTTCTTTGATCGGAACAACGACCACTTCCTTAGACAAAGCCAATCTTAAGAAATTGCTCACTTAATTCACTTAGGGTTACATCCTAGTCTAACTAGTTTAGGATGTGGTGAGGTAGCTTCAGCTTGTTCCACTTAGCCGAGTGCACCAAGCTAGATACGCCTTATCTAGCTTGGATATACAAGACTTTGTTTCCCTAACGTACTATTATCTCACCATGTCCTGATACTATGTTGTCAAGGTTGATTAATCATTGGTCCTATCTAGTTGTTCTAAAAATTAAAACAAAAAGAAAACTAAGCATGCAAAGTTACACTAATCAAGAAATTGAGCGCACAAGTTTAGTGTTGGCTCCCCCTAGATCATTGAACTGATGTGATCTATCCACATAGTGGATTTGATCCTTGGGGACCCAATACTTAGTAGCACCTATTTGTGAAATAAAAAAGGTCTTAGGGACACATGCTTGGACTTTTCGATTATTATGATTAATAATTGACATATAGGATTTGTTTGTTGTTGTTGTTCTAAATCTGAGTCCGACCTTATTGTACATGGCTCTTTGCGATCCAAGTAGTAGGTTAAGACCCTTGGACCCCAAAGTGAACCTTTCTAATGTCTTCCTAAGCTCTTGAACTTGTCCTTTCAAGAGAGAATTTTTTTCCTCAAGTTTTTCAACTTGAGTCGAGTTTCCCTCTCGAACTTGACTAGTTAAAGAGGTTAGGGTAGTCTCATGATTAAGGAGTTTAACCTCCTTATGCAAGGACTTGACCTTAGACTTAGACTTAGCTAACTTCCTATTTAAGTACTTAATTGCATTATACAAAGTATTGATTAAGGATCGACTTACCTTGATAGATTCTTTTGAATCGGATGCGAATTCGTGACTTGTCTTGAATTGAAGCTCGTTGTTGAATCTGCGGTCAAACTCGGTCTCGGACTCGTAGTTGGTCTCGGGTTCAGATTCGGACTCGGACTCGGACTCAGACTCGGTTGGTTTTGCCATGAACACCAAGTTATTGAGTTCTTCTTCCTCCAAGGTTACTTCCCAAGTTGTGTTGAGAGCTTTCTTGGTTTGTGGTTGCTTGTTCTTTAGTCTCAGACATTCGGATTTGAGGTGACCTCTCTTGTTGCATTCGTAGCACTTGTAATCGGGTCTCTTCTCCTTAGTTTGCTTGATGGGTCACCTTCGACTTGTGATCATCTTCCGAACTAGATTGACTAGTTCGGTCTCTATTTCGTCATCTACCTCCGATTTGTACTCTTCTTCTTTGGGAGGTGGCTTGCTCTTTTCCCTTCTTCTTTGTCCTGCAACTAAAGCAACACCTTTCTTGACCGGGGTCGAGTTAGACTGTTCATGCAATTCGAATTTCAAAAATAACTCATTTAATCTAATTTTTGAAAGATCTCTAGATACTTTGTAGGCATCAACCATGGATGCCCATAAAGTGGTCCTAGGGAAAGCATTTAAAGCGTACCTTATAATGTCTCGATTTTCCACCTTTTGTCCAATGGAATGGAGGTCATTCATTATTTCTTAGATCCATGCGTGAAGTTGAGACACCATCCCATTGTCCTGCATCTTTAAATTAAACAACTTATTTAAAAGTAGGTCTTGTTTACATACCTTCGTGTCAACCGTCCCTTCATGCAACTCGATGAGTTTGCTCTAGAGGTCCTTGGCACTAATGAAGGGTCCGACACGATTGAGTTCTTCCTTGGAGAGACCGCACTGGAGAATTTGAGTGGCTTTCGCATCAGCCTCTACTTGTCGCTTCATGGCGTTTATCCACTTGTCGCAGTCGACGTGTCACGCCCCGAGAGGGGTACTTGTCCGACGAAAATCGGACAGCACCTCCCCTATACTGCAGACAATTAAAACCTGTATACAAGGCTCACACGACCCACTATACATCGGCCAACATGGCCAGAACATAACATGACAATACATATAATATATGAGCCCCAGGCCAACAACCAAAGTAAATAAAAGGTCTAAAACCTCTAGACTTACCCCTTCTGCCATCTAAGTAGGAAAACACAACCACACACATAACCAAAACCAATCGAAACCAAAAGTCCCTATAGACATAATCAAATACTACCAAACAACCATGAGTATAAAATACTACAAGTTTGAAACATAAAATACTAGAAATAAAAATGCGGAAGCTTGAAAACCAAATAACGGAGTCTTCAGATCAGGGGACTGACAATTGGACCCTCTGGAAGGCTTCATCTTGAAATAAAAGAGATATCAATGGAGTGAGTAAAACTTAGCGGATATCTAATAGTCATGCATAGTAAACTATAAGTAGCAATAATAATCATGTCAGTACAGTTTCTCAACAAAAATACATACCTGAAACTGTACATACCAGAATCACCTAAGCTGACATAAAAATACATCCACACAAGTATATATAGAATCACCAAAACAAACAAACATAATACCTCCTGTATGTGCATGACAATCATATGCAATAACTAAAAAGTGCAACAAGCAATGCATATAGTAAAGCGTATGCACATGATGCAATCACCTGTGTCACCCCTGACGCCAGTCAAGCCACTGACATATCATGTGTCTTGTAGAGTGGGTAGGTTTGTGACAGGCACTGCACTCTGCCGTCACTACACCTATGTGACCGAGTGAATAGGATGCTGGCGGAGTATCACCCTCCTACCCCATGTATGCATATGGGGGACATCACCTCGTCTTATCTCCTCATCTCACGACAAAGGAGGGATCCTTGTCTGCTACCACGTCGCAATACCAATCACCTGAGCGACCGCTGTGGAGCCCTGACAGAGCAACTACACACACACCTGAAATACCACTAACCCACGAGTGGTTGTGTGTAGATAATGTAATTGGCGATGAGCTCAACTACCAAGTAGTATCACCTCCTACCGAGGAGCCGATGATCGCCAATCATGCAATAATACAAGATGGTGCATGTCACTAATGCATGATACACCTATCAATCCATGACTACCCATGGTATGTACCAATAGGAGTCCATATCAAATAACCTAAGTACATAAGTCTATGTACACATGTAAGTTATATTCATTATTCACCCAATGCCCAGTATGTAAGGTATGTCACTACTCTAGTGCTGCATAAACAAATAACAAGTATCTAGGTGATAAAACATAATATAATAAGCATATGAAAAGACTGCAACATGCACTAGGTAGTGACATACCAGGACAGTAAACAAGCATAGAAAATTACTACTAACTATAGTAAACAATGCACAACAAGATGACAATATCTAAAAGAAGATAAGTTAAAGATACCCGCTTGCTATGAGAATACCAACTGTCTTTACGCCTATGGACCTGTCTCACGACTGAAACCTGCATATAACATGATGACCATCAAATCCAAGCACACGACAACGTGCTAAATTATTACTATATAATTTCTATATTCGCATCCCTTTATCGAATATGAATTAGAAACCCCCTACTGACCCTCAGCTTGTATATTTAATACATTCACACCATGAAACCCAAAATAGGTGCCTTAACTACTTAATCCCTCAAATCCACCATCCACAGGCCGAATCAAAACCCAAATAGCTACATTACATATCAAAACACACCTAAACCATTCACAGCTCACTTAACCTACCAATTACGGTCATACAACCGACATCAAACACAATCACAACCACATTATAGCCCTTCACAGTCCTCACCTACACCCTCCATTCAACACAGCCGACTCCACAGATCACAAATCCAGCCGTAGACAACCAGGTTTAACCACAATAGGAAAAGAGGTAATTCGAGTTATACCTGCCCTTGGGATCCCACTAGCCACAGTTCCTTCCCTACTGCTCTGTTCACCGACACCACCAAAACTCACCGATTACTGCCCAAAATCATAGATTCATAATGAATGAGGAAGTCCATAGTAGGTATAGAACTAATCCCAAATCAAGGTCGGCCCCTTACCTAGATATAGCGACCACCGGCAAAAATTTGTGACCTCGAGCAGAACAAGGAGTAGTCGCCGCCGATGAAATTTCCCGGCCACACGCACGCTCCTGTCGGCTCATCCGTGGGAACGTTGGCGGGTTCGATCGAGGGGCTCGTTATTCGTCGTAGAGAAGGGAACGACTGGGCAATGGGAAATGGAAGCGACGAAGCTCTCGGCGGCTGGTGCTGGCTGACCGTGGCAATGATGCGCGGGGCGGTGACCTGGTCATCGGCGCAATGCGCGAGGAGAGGGCATCGGCGGAGAGGAGATCGCGAGGGAAGCAGTCGCGAGGGGAGAAGTCGTGGAGAGGAGGTCGCGAGGAAGAAATCGACGCAGCGGGGGAAAACTTGGATGGGTCAAAAAGTTAACCGGATTACCCCTTTATAAATAAATCAAAACCTAGGTTTTAATTAACACCTCATTAATTTAATTATACACTTATATATTCCGTACAAGCCCTGTTTAATTCTAGAAAAATTCTTGGAAAATTTCCTAAGATAATTTCTTAATTAAAAATGAGTATTTATATTTTTTTTCCGGTATCTCACACGACGAATTCTCCATCCTCATTTGTTGGTAAGGTGAAACCCGTCTGGATGACGATCCACATCTCGACTTGGGTCTTAAGATAGCATTCCATTTATTGGAAGTCGTCTCCATTAAAGAACGGAGGTCGGGCAATGCTATACCCCTCAAGATGGGCCATCAAAAAACCTTGCAAAAAGAAACACAAACAACGAAAACTTCCAAGACTTTGTCTTGGATTAGTAGTGCAGGAGAAAAAAAACTTAAATTAAATAGAAACCAAAAACACAAAAAGACAAAAAATTGCTTGATCGGTGGTTGCACCGAATCTGAGCGCCCCCGCTCTGATAGAAATTGTTGGATCGAGAAAAATACTAGAGGGGGGTGAATAGTGTTCAAAAATTCTTTATCTTTTCGTAGTATAAAATCAAGTGCACAGTAGAATACAAAAGTAAAAGTAAAATGAACACGCTTTCTTTTTTACTTTGTTCCCAACCAAACAGTTGCTAGTCCAAGGTTCCGCGGTCCTAGACTACTTTCGATGGGCAATCCACTAAAAGAGTCTCTTTCTCATTGGAGGTAAGAGACGACGAATACAAAAGAGATATAGAGGAAGAGGCAACAAGCTTACCTCTCATATTAGCAATTAAAAGTACAAGTAAGAAAGTAAACACAACTATAGAGAAGGATACCGACTTAAGGATGCGAGGTTGCGTGCCTTGTCGACATTATGGCGGTGTTGCATCGTCGAAGGAGCTTGGAATCGTTGGAGCACTTTGGGAGAAATTAGAGATGATGAAAAGAGGTGAAACCTTCTTCTTTTATAACCCTTTGAGCCCTAGTTCGTTGAGATCCATATCTGGATCAAAGCTCCTCATCTCCCCTCATTTTGTGGCTCTTATCTTGACTATCTTCGAAGTGATCAGATTGACGAGTAGTCGACTGATGCCCTATAGCAGTTGACTGATGGTAAGTTCAATTGACTTCCACTAGCCTCTAGTCGACTGTCAGCTTGATCACTCATCTGCAATACACGGTTAGCACAAAATACTTCATTAATGGTAGTTATGACAGTACCTTACCGTCTGATCTCAACCTAGACCTTCCTTCGGAAGTCTTAGTTGGATCACTGCCTATGGTTGTCCCCGTATGGAGGACATGACCTTACCATCACTCCGCACCTGGTGCTTACCTTTGGTCGTCTTGACCTGTCGCTTAGCTTTCGGCCACCATCGTGGTTCCTCGACTTCCCAAGGTTCTCCTAGTGTCACCCGACCACCGAGATTTCTCGTCTCGAGATTCTCCTGGTGTCGTTGGCCTTAGCAGAGCTTAATACACTACTTGCACACTCAACATAGCATGTGATATAACAATAATGACTTAACTTTGAACCTTTGCTATTATCAAAATCTAGGTTCGATTATCTGGTTCCCCTGCACCAACAAATCTCCCTCAATACATATGTCAAACATATTGTTAAACTCATTGTCAAACATCAAAATCCTACTCGAGTCCCACTCAAGCTTGGTCAACATTGACTTGGGGTCGATTACACCAACAATCTTCCCCTTTTTGATATTTGATAATACCTTTAAGTTAGGCTAACACATAAGCCCAACTATGTCTTTTCTTGTGCCAAAGCATAATGAAGGTTTCCTAACTTAAACCCTTCATTTCTCCCCCTTTGGCATACATCAAAATGTCTACCAAGGTTTTCAATATCTCATCTTCCAATGAGATCCTTCATTCTTCCCCTTTGGTTCAAAATTATCTCACATGCCTTCATTCTCCTTAGTGATAAGCCCTTACACTAAATGTAAGGCAATTCTTCACTCTCCCCCTTTTTAAATATCATCTATCATCCCGTGATGGACAAACTACCCTTAAAGGCTTACTCCCTCTTGACCATTGCACCAACAATGTTCTTGGAGAGTCCCTAATGTTGGTACAATAGGCCCCAGGTCAATGTTGACCTGACTCGAGTAGGACTCGAGTAGTGTTTTGATGTTTATCAATACGATTGGATATGAGTTTGACCATATATTGACTATATGACAAGTGGATGTTTGGAATATCCAAAGTCATATGGGGAAGATTATTTGAGGGAGATTGTTGAGCAATCAAACCTCAAGTCAAGATTGACCTGACTCGAGTGAGACTCGAGGGGAAGTCCAAGAATGGTCTTGGCATGGAAAGTCCAAACATGGTCTTGGCATGGAAGTCTAAGTTTGGATACATGTCATGGAAAGTACAAACATGGTATTGGAATGGAATTCCAAGTTTGGATACTTAGCATGAAAAGTCCAAGAATAGTTTTGGCATGAAAAGTCCATGTTTGAAGTCTTGGCAGTGAAAGACTAAGCATTGAGGCTTGACAATCGGAAAGTCCAAGGGTGAGATTTTTGGCAGCGTAAAGTCCAAGCATGTAGTCTTGACAGCATAAGTCCAAATGAACCTTACCAAAGGAGACCTGGTTAGCATGACATATCCAATGGAAGCACCTGAAGGCTAACGCGAAGGGTGAAGGAATCGTTGAGGACTCGGATGAGCCAAGAGGGTGTGAGGATAATGGAGGTGGCTAAAATGCTTAGATCTAGGCCATGGGTGGTCTATTAAGTGTAAGGGGATCATACTTAGGTTAAACCTCATGGTTGAGGTTTACTAGTCGACTCGGGTTATGGATCAGTCGACTAAGCAAGTGTTTGACACTCAGAACCCTAGTTGACTAGGGCATTCGATTGGGATTAAGACCAGTCGACTGGTCGTGTAGTCGACTGTTGATCTGTGACTTTGGCAATCGACTACTAGGGTTTAGCAGTCGACTGCTAGGGTTGAGCAGTTGATTGGAATTAAGTGACCAAGGCATAAAATGTTGGGTAGTCGACTACTAGCCTATGGGAAATCAATTGGCCTTTAGTAGTCAACTGCCATGTATAGATAGTCGATTGGAACTAGTGGATATGAGCACAGATTATTACATAGTCGACTGCTGGTAAGGGCAGTCGACTGCTAGGGCATCCATTGGAGTAATCCAACCTGATGTAGGTTATAAAAGGAGCTCGAGTTGGAAATTTTAGCAGCGATTTTTGGGGCGATTTTGAAGGGGAAGTATTGTTGTATTCTAGACCTTCAAGAGCAATCCAAAACAACCAACAAGCAAGCAATCAAAGGTTCTCTTTGTAAAGTTTTCTTTACTTATTATTGTATTTGCTTCTTGTATTTAGTTGTAGTTTATTGTTGTAAACATATTGTAAGAGGTTTCTCCACCTCCATAGTATTTTCCGAGAAGAAGTATTTTAGTGGTGGTGTGCATCACTATAGCTCAACCGTAGAGTAGGAACTAGGGTTTCGAACCACATTAAATAGTTTTTATCTTGTGTTGTGTGTTGTATATTTGTATTTGTTGTTGTATTCTGCTGTGCTAACTTGTGTAGACAAGAACACACGAACACGATCGAATCAAGGAAATCGAGAATCGCTATTCACCCCCTCTAGTGCATCAAACGATCCCCAACTAGTGGTATCAGAGTGGGTTGCTCTTCAAGAATTAACAACCAAGGGACCAATGCTAGAGGAGATAGAGTTGCCCAAAGATGGATTGGGCTATGACATCAATGTTCCACCCGTCTTCAACCATGAAGATTTTGGGTATTGAAAAGGTAGGATGAAATATTTTCTTATCTATAAGTTAGAAAATTTGCTTATTTTGGTAAGAGGGTTCAAAGCTCCGATGGACAAAAAGGAAAGGATCCTTAAGAAAAAGAAATTGACGGAGGATCAAATTCAAGAATTCGAGACTAATGAAAAGGTAAACAAAATGTTAATAAATTTGGTACCTAATGATATCTTGTCCAAGTTAGGTAGCTATAGGGATGCTAAAGAGTTATGGAGCAAGTTAATTGGGCTCCATGAGAATCCCTCACTGGCCTAAGAAGTAGAGGAGAAAGCTAAAGAAGAATCAAATTGCTCATTGACTCAAGAATGTGAAGATTCGAAAATTGATAGGTGTTCAACATCCAAGATGGACGAGGTAGAAGAAATCTCGAAAGTCTCCACTTCAAGGATCGAGGGGGAGGAGAGACCATCATCAGAGTCGGAGCAAGAGCAAGAGGAGCCATCTACCTCTGGAAGAAATGAAGAACTAGACCACAATTCACCTACCACTGAGCTAGGTAAATCAAGCATAATTCCTAAAATAAAGATCATATAATGTGTTTTGAGTATAGGGAGAAGGGTCACTATAAGAGCAAGTGCCCTAATTTAATCAAGAAGAAGACAATTCAAGTGCTAAAGGCTAAAGAAAAATCAAAGGAGGTCGAAGCCCCAATAAGGAAGAGCAAGGAATACATAGTGTGCTTTAAATATCAATAAAGAGGCCACTATAGAAGTCAATGTCCTAGGGGGAGTCACCCTCGGAAGGGCAAAGCAGGAACTTCATATGTAGGGGGAGCTAAGGCAAATCCTAAGGTAAATTTTAATAATGCTTATAATTTATGTAATGATAGAAAGCATGCTAGGAATGGTTTTAATTTACTTGCAATTGTTAATGATCATAAGAAGCATGCTAGTAGTAAGCCTAAGGATCACTCTAGAAATAAGTATTTATGTTTAGGTGCTAATCTTAGGGTTAAAGACAAGACCTTACTTAAGGATAAGAACAACCTAGGTAGTAATCCTAAGAAATCTAGACATATGCCTAGGAAGAGCAATTCCCAAAAGAAGAATGAAAATCACATATTGGGAAATTAGAAATAGAAAATCAAGCTTTGAGGTCAAAGTTTGAGAAAATGGAAAAGACCCTTAAAATGATGTAAAACATGATTATGGGGTTTAATGGTTAAAACTTAGGTGTTTGGAAGCAACAACCAACCAAGGATAGGAAAGGCTATGGTCACAAGCCTAAGTCCAAGGAGGTTATGCCAACCTATCACAATGTTCCATTTAACTATGGAACAAGCTCTAGGTTTAGGAAAACCATGATCACAAGGGAAGTCATCCCTAGTGTTAACCATGGTAGATGTCTAGTGGCCAAGGTTTCAAAGAAATATAGGAAAGCCACTAACAAGGTTACAAGGGAAGTTATCCCTAGGATTAACCTTGAAAAGACCACAATGACCAAGACTTCAAAGCCTAGAAGGGTCATTAGAAAGGTACTAAGGGAAGTTATCCCTAGTGAGTACCTAATAAACCCAATGAGCTCCAATAGGTATTGGATTCTTAGGAGCGTGATTCCCTCACGTTAGATGGATTTAGGGTGTGTCAACCCTAAATGGATAGGTAGTTAACCTAACCATAGTGGAGTTGGCATTTTAGGGCACTTTCAAGGTTATGTGATACCTTGAAAATGAGTTTAGAAATATATCCTAAAAGATTTTAGGATGTGCCAATAGAAATTATGAAGTTTGAAAAGTTAATCAAAATTGGCACAATTATGTTTTAGAGTCATGGTGTGCCAAGTTTGGGTATTTGGCACACTTGAGGAAAAATTAGCATTATAGTAAAATGGACATAATCATAGGGAATGACAATTAAACTTAAAACTCAGATATTTTTATACCTTGATATTATATATTTATCATGCTTTGCTTTCCATATGTCATGTCATGACATTGTGCTCAAATGATCATTTAAAATGTCATGATAATGCTTAGGTTAATTTATATGTCATGATAAATACTTAGGTCTATCTTTATGTCATGATTAATACTTAGGTGTATCTTTATGTCATGACATCATGAATCATTGACACATGCTTAAATTATGCAAATCATATATGCCATGATGATTATTCATGCATTAGGATAATTAATTAAAAATTAAGAACAATGGTATTGATTTGAAGTCTCAAGATAAGAGAATCAAATCGGATATGCCTAGATATATGCATGAACCCTTAGATTTAGGAAAGAATAAAACCCACATCTCACAAAACTATAAGGATGACATGTGTGTGTATTGATACACTTTAGACACATGTGAGATGCTAGAAAAATGAGTTAAGTTCAAGGTGCATAAATATTGCATTTAGATGAACTCAAACTCATAATATGACATTAAGGAATCATAAGGAAAGCTAATGTATAAATCATGTACATCTAGCCCATAAACTATGGTTTAATACAAGGTATTAAAAATATTTTAAAAAAACCTTAGTAAAGTCTATCTTTTGATAGCAATCACCATTGATAATATTGACACAAAGTTAGACAAAACATTGAAAGTTTTCAATGATTTTGAACTTTGTATCAATCTCTTAATTTAATAGGTATTTTATTATAAAAATATTTTTCACCCATTGTATTTCATGTAAGTAATGTACGTATGAAGTTTCATGAATTTTCAAATTACGTATAATTACTTATGATTTTTCAAACTCGATTCTGAAATTTGATTTTTGCATTTGTAGAAACCAATCAACTGCTGCTTAAAGCAGTCAACTGGTGGTGAGCAATCGACTGGTTATTGACCTAGTTAATTGTTGGTGCTGATTTCTCCTAAACAAGGTTTGTTTAGCCATTCATTAGCAATTTTAGGCTACTCTAATATCTCTCAACCCTAAGATATGCTTTGGAAAACATTGGAAGGGTGAAATAATCATTGAAAATGATTAGAAGAGTTATTTAGGGTGGAGTATCGGATTTTAAGGGAGAACTCCATCTATGATGTGTTAATCTTGTTGTGGTTGGTCCCAAGCCTGAATAAAGGAGGAGAGTTATGTTAGGTTGCCAACTAGCATTAAGCTAATGCAAATATTCAACAAATAGATCAATTAGACTATTGTGCTAATATTAGGTTGTTCTTCAGAAGGAATGTGTTACAGGGTTCGATTGTAACGTCTCTGCAAGGATTGCTACATCTCTAGAACTCAAGTGTGGTGATAAATATGCAAGGGTTCGTGTTATAGGGTTCGACTGTAATGTATCAGCAAAGACCGCTACATCTCTATGAGAACTTGGGTATAGTGTTAAATAAGCAAGAGTTCTCACACCATAGGTTAGGTAAGAACAAATATTATAAGAAAACTAATAGTCTAAGATTTTATACATGGAGTATAGGAACCCTCACTGGTAAAGCAATGGAGGTAGTAGATATGATGATTAGGAGAAGAATTAATATTGTGTGTGTATAAGAGACAAAATGATAGGCAAGAAGGCAAAGATGATAGAGAACTCAGGTTTTAAGTTATAGTATACAGGAAAGAGTAAAACAAGAAATGAAGTTGGTATTATTGTAGATAGTTTATTAAAGGATGAAGTTGTAGGAGTAATTAGAAATGGGATATAATTATAGCTCTTAAAATAGCAGTAGAGAAAGAAACTATGAACATAATTAGTGTATATGCACCTCAAGTAGAATTAGATGAAAAATACCAAATTAAGATTTTGGGACGACATAGATGAAATATTACAAAATATTTCGCCAAACGAAATGATTTTAATAGGAGGCGATTTAAATGGGCATGTTGGAGTAAAAAATGAGGAATATGAGAGGGTGCACGGGGGTTATGAGTTTGGAACAAGAATTGAAGAAGGTAAAACTATATTGAATTTTGCGATAACATATGATCTTATATTAGCTAATATATTTTTTAAGAAAAGAGAAGTACACTTGGTTACGTTCAAAAGTGGAAATAATAAATCACAAATTGACTTTCTTATGGTTAGGAAGAGGGATAGAAAGATTTATAAAGATTGTAAGGTCATCCCAGGAGAAAGCTTAACTATCAAACATAGGTTAGTAGTATTGGATATACGCCTCAAACATAGTATTAATAGAAGGAAAATATACATGACTCCTAGAATTAAATGGTGGAAGTTAAAGGATGGGAAACAAAACAAATTTAAAGAGAAGGTAGGAATATAAGTATTAGATGAAATATACGGTGACTCTAATATGACATGGGATAAGATGGTATCAAAGTTGAAGATTGTAGCAAAGAGTATACTCGATGAGTCAAAGGGACATGCACCACCAAGTAAGGAATCTTGGTGGTGGAATGGGAAAGTACAAGAGAATGTGAAGGAAAAAACGAGCAGCCTATAAGAAATTATATATTTGTAAAAATGGAAAAAAAAAATACAATAGCCAAGAAAGAAGCTAAGAAAGCAGTGAATGAAGCTAAGACTGAAACTTTTAAACGGTTATATCGAAAATTAGATACAAAAGAAGGGGAAAGAGACATTTATATAATAGCTAAAGTGAGAGAGAGGAAAATAAAAGATCTTAATCAAATAAGATATATTAAAGATGAATGCAATAGAGTACTAGTAAATAATGAAGAAATAAAATAGCGGTGAAAGAGATATTTTCATCAACTTTTTAATGAAGGTTTAGATGATCAACTTAATTTAAGTAATTTAAGTAGATAAAATGAGTATAGAAATTTAAATTTTTATCGTAGAATTCAAATTTCAGAAGTAGAACAAGCTTTAAATGGAATACAAGATGGAAAAGCCGTTAGACCAAATGATATTCCGATAGAGGTATCGAAGTGCATAGGGAAACAAAGTATTGAGTGGCTTACAAAATTATTTAACATGATATTGAAAACAAAAAGATGTATGATCAATGGAGGATAAGTATCCTAATTCACTTATATAAGAATAAGGGAGACATACAAACTGTGCAAACTATAGGGGTATTAAATTAATGAGTCATACCATGAAACTTTGGGAAAGAGTAATAGAAAAAATATTAAGGAAGGAGGCTACGATTCTCGAAAATCAATTTGAATTCATCCTAGGAAGGTTGACAATAGAAGCTATACATCTTCTCAGGCAACTAATTGAAAAGTATCGGGAGAAAAAAGCAGGATTTACACATGATATTTATTGACTTAGAAAAGCTTATGATAGAGTTCCAAGAGAAATTATATGGAGAATTTAAAAAAAAAGAGGTGTAAGTGTAACATATATTGAACTAATTAAGAATATGTATGAGAAAGTAACGACTATAGTGAAGACTTCAGACGGATTAACTGAAAAATTTCCAATAAAGATAGGATTACATCAAGGATCAACTTTAAGTCTCTATCTTTTTACACTAATCATGGACGAACTCACTGGACACATTCAAGATACAGTACCGTGATATATGTTATTTGCAGATGATATTATTTTGGTAGATGAGACAAGTGAATGAATAAATGCTAAACTAGAATCTTAGTGGGAAACATTAGAAGTGAAAGGTTAGACTTAGTAGAGTAAAGACAAAATATATGAAATTTAAGTTTAGCAATATTAGACGTAATGAGATAAGTGTTAAGATAAGAAATGATGAGTTATCTGGAACTGAGAGCTTTAAATATTTAGTATCATTTTTGCAAGGTGATGGAGGGATTGAGAGAGATGTCTTACATAGAATACAAGTAGGATGGTTGAAATAGAGGAAAGCGTCGGGTGTTTTATGTTATCGTAAAGCACCTTTAAAACTTAAAGGGAAGTTCAACAAAATGACGATTAGACCTGCAATGTTATATGGAGCTGAATGTTGGGCAATAACTCGAGCAGATGAGCAAAAGATGAGAGTTGCAGAAATGAGGATGTTAAGGTGGATGTACGAACATACGAGGATGGACAAAATAAGAAATGAGAGCATTAGAGAAAAAGTCAGAGTTGTATCTATTAAAGAAAAATTCTGAGAGACATGTTTAAGGTAGTACAGACATGTAATTAGATGACCAATAAATGCTCCAGTTAGGCGATGTGAAATGATGACAAATATACACATCAAATGAGAAAGAGGAAGACCAAAAAAATACTTAGTTAGCAACAATAAAATAAGATAAAATTTATTTAAGTATAGATGAGATGATGTATAGGAGGGGATAGAGTCCAATGGCGTAGAAGGATCCATATAGCCGTCCCCATCTAGTAGGATAAGGCTTGGTTGTTGTTGTTGTTGTTGTTGTTGTTATTGTTGTATTGGATTTCAAGGAAGGTTAAAGTTCAAGTTTGAACCTTTACCCTTATTTTTGATTGTTTTAGTTTCCTATAGGCTTAGGAAATCTCCAAGGATGTTGTTGGTGTAATAGTTAAAAGGGGGAGCAAGCCTTTAGGGGAAGTGCTGTCCATCAAGAGATGATGGATGAATTTTTCTTCCAAAGAGGGAGAATGAGGGATTGCCTCTCATTTAGTGATATGGGGCTTATCACAATGAAGAGTAAAGACATCCTAGATGATTTTGGACCAAGGGGGAGGATGTAGGTGTTAGGGCAATCAACCCAAGTATGGTTTAAGGTTTAAGTTAGGATGTTTATGTGATTTGATATGTGTGTTGAAGTTGTACAGGACTTAGTAATTCACACATGTGTTGGCTTGACGGAAGCATTAGTGGGTTCACCATCTCATGGCTCGGGTCTTTGAGTCGGTGAAGGACGACATTGTGAAGCCGTGCACTTGGTGCATCCGAGGGACCGCCGGATGAGCAGCATTGGAGTGAAGCCAAGAAAGTAGACTTTAGGGCGAGACACGATGGATGACATTGCGAAGCCGTGTGCTTGGTGCATCCGAGGGACGTGGTCGGACGAAGAGAACTTCGGCGAGGAACTTCAAGGGAGATGAGAGAATGAGCGAAGTGTAACGTAGCTCATAGGTGAACTTGGCCGAATGGCTAAGTCAAGAGTCGGATGTTCAACCGAGTGGGTTGAGGTTTACCCGACGAGTCGAATGTTCAAACTAGGGTTTGAGGTTTTACCCGACGTATGGTTAAGTCGGACGCTCAAATATTAGTTTGAGGTTTTACCCGATGAATGGAAGTGTCAGATGCTCAACCGAGTAGGTTGAGGTTTTACCCAACCGTTGGATGCTCAAACAAGTCATTTGTTTGAGGTTTACTCGGCATCAGTCGATTGCCAAGTATGGGCAATCGAATTGATCCAAGTCAAATTGAGTTTGATTGGTCGACCAGCGAATGACCGCCAAAAGCGGCATGATCGTCGAAATCATCATCGCGACAAAGGGCTTCGTAGTCATCGCTTTGACTACGGGGTCATCAATCGGACTGATGGGATTGCCAGTCGACTGCTTAGGCGATCGTTGGACCGTGATGATCGCGGTTTAGATGGCGTTAGAAGCCGTTGGAAGGGTGGCAGTCGACTGCTGCCTTGCGACAGTCGACTGATGAAACTCCAATGGGAAGAATTTGCCCCTCTCTATAAAAAGAGAGGGTATGGGCTTTGGGGAGGTTAATGTTCATGCTCCCAAGTATCCCCTAAATGCTCTACATGATTTCTACTCATTCTTCTTGCTTTTATCTCAATCCTATTGTAAGAAGGAGTGTTTGTTGTAAGAAGGGTTACCTCCACCTTGCTTGGGCAAAAGAAGAGACTAGTGAAGGTTTAGGAGTGATTCACCTAGAATGTATCGATCTGTGGATTAGCGGCAAGGGTCGTGAACCATGTTACATTGTTTGTTAGCATTGTTCTTTCTTTTACTTCTTGTGTTTTGTCTTAATTACTTTGTTTAGCATATTTTCGCTGCGCTAACCTAATCGTAGACAATCAAGAAGCGATCGAACGCCATCATCCATTGAATTGGGCTATTCACCCCTCTAGTCGGCCATCAATCCTCTAACAAGTGGTATCAGATCGAGGAGCTTGTCGCGGACTCATCGCCAACACAAGAACGACAAGATGGCCGACTCCAACATTCATCCACCCAAGTTCGAGGGCGACTTCACATGGTGGAAGAAAAGAATGGAGGTATTTTTCGAAACTGACTTTGATATAATGCTTATTATGGATGCCGATTTCGAGATGCCTAGGGATGATGAGGGGAAGCCGATAGAAAAGTCTAGATGGACCAAGAAGCAACGAGAGGAGTACCTTGTGAACTCAAAGGCCAAGCATAATCTATACAACGTGCTCCCTCAACAAGAAATCAACCGAATTGGAGAGTATGCTAGTGCCAAAGAGATGTGGGAGAAGCTAGTGGAGCTTCATGAAGGCACATCCGAAGCCAAGCTAGTAAGAAGAGACCTCCTCTGGTCTCAATTAAGCAATATCAAACTAGATAAAGGGGAGAAGGTATTATCTCTTCATTCACACTTTAAAGAAATTATTAATGGTCTAACAAGTGTAGGGGAGAAGCTCTCCGATAGAGATATGATCATGAAGGCCATAGATGCATTTCCCCAATCATCTAAGTGGAGCTCCATGGTGGACTCATTTTATATCTCCAAGAATCTAGAGGTAAGTACTCTAGAAGAATTCTTTTCAACTATGGAGTTACATGAAACTAGGATTGAAGGAATAGTAGAAGAGTCAATCAAGCCATCAAGAGGATTAGCACTCATGGCCGACAAGGGAAAGAAGAAGAAGGATACGCCACCCTCCTCATCCGATGAAGATTCATCTTCCTCATCAATGAATAGCAATGAGGAAGCATATATGGTAAGGAAGGTAAGGCGTGCATTGAAAAATTTTAAGTTTAACAAATCTTATGATAGGAGAAGGCCTAGAAGAAAAATCATTTGCTACAATTGCCAAGGAGAGGAACACATGAGGAATGATTGTCCCCTCTTGAACAAAAGCAAGGAAGAAAGAAGAAAGAAAGAAGACAAGAAGAAGGGGAGCAAGAAGAAGAAAGAAGAAAGAAAATCAAAAGAAAAAGGGAAGGCTAAAGCACTCAACCTTAAAGCTACGTGGGATGATCCATCATCATCGGAGAAGAGGAAATTGTCACCCACCTAGCACTAATGGGAGTTGATGACATAGCATCCACTTCTTCCAAAAAAAAGAAACAAGCTCAAGTGAGGAGGAGAGCTCAAGTGAAGGGGGAGTGTCCTCATCTTCATCATCATCATCGGAAGGAGATTGGGTAAGCAAGGTAACTAAATTACCCTCCAATGATGTAGTTTCTATGATTACTAGCCTAACTACAGATTTATTTAAGGCTAAGAAGAAAAACAAATGCATGCTTGATCAAATTCAAAAACTAGAAGAAAAATTGAAAATTGCATGCTCACATGTTAATGAGATTTCTTCTAGTGTTAATGATGCATGCTTAGTAGAAAAAAAATAAGGCTTTAAGGGAAAAGGTAGACTTTCTCACTAAGGCCTTAGAAAAGTTCACAATTGGCTCAAATACCCTAAATATGATCATAAGGAGTCTAAGAGCTAGCTTTAACAAGAAAGACCTAGGATATAAAGGATCCAAGAATGAGAAAGCATATCATCGTTTAATTGCAAGGGGTCAATCTAAAACAACTACAATGGTGGCTAGAAAATGGATCCCAAAGGAATACTTGGTGAACCCCATTGGAAAGAATTTGTATTGGGTTACCAAGTCAATCCTCAAAGGTTAGAGGAACTTAGAAAAGTCAACCATAAGTGGACTTTACTTATATCATGTTAAATGGTTGACTTAGGATGATGTGGGTGATAGTGTTTGTTTTATAGTGTTGGGTGATGATAATGTGTGACCTATGAATTGAATGATATACTTGATTTATCATGATGTGTAGTTAAGGATAATACTTGAATTCATGGTCATGCTTGTTGATACTTAACCTTGATAGAAATTGCATGAAATTGATGGTTAAGTACACTACTTTAGGTACATCTCACACTCACTATAGGTTAACTTGATTGAAAACATAGCATGAGTGAGATGTTAGATTGATACAAATGGTCCACTAATGCTTATGACATTTAGATGGTCATTTACAAGTATCATGATAGCAATAATACACCAATCATGGGGAAAACATATGTTTAATTCATAGACATATTTCCCAAAGATCATGGTTGAATATTTCAAATGTTTTCAAAACCATTTCTTGTTTTATAATCTGTGTATTCATGTTTTAAATCATTTCAAGGCAAAACTAGTTCGTAAAGTTGATACATGATTGAAGGTTTTTGCAACTTTTGAGTTTTTGTCAAATGATTGAAAATTGAATGAATTTTCAAGAAAACTTATTTTTCATTGATAAAGGACTTTACAAGAAATGTTTTTTCAAATTTTCATGATTTTTTAAATTTCCTAGAATTTTTAATGCATTTTTGAATTTCAGTCTGAAAATTAGAAAAGGTTGAAATGGTGTGTCAGTCGACTGCCATTCTGATAGTAGTCGACTGATGACTGTGAAAGAGCACAGTAATCTGGTTTTATCAAGTTTCAAGTCTTATTTTGATGATTTTCTTCCTTTAGACTTTAAGGCCATGTTTATAACATAAGTTTAGTGTTTTTGATGGTGGCAAAGGGGGAGAAAATGTGGGTTTAAGTTAATCATGCTAGGGGGAGAGAATTAGCATGTGTTAAGGGGGAGTTGCATGTATTTAGGGGGAGTGTTTGATACTCATGTTATTTTACATGCTTTCCTGCCTTATGTATTTTGTTAATGGTTTACTTAACTTAAACATGGTTGCCACAAATCAAAAAGGGGGAGATTGTTAGGGCAATCAACCCAAGTATAGTTTAAGGTTTTGATGTGTGTGGCAAAGATTTAAGTTAGGATGTTTATGTGATTTGATATGTGTATTGAAGTCATGTAGGACTTAGTAATTCACACATGTGTTGGCTTGACGAAAGTATTGGTAGGTTCACCATCTCATGACTCGGGTCATTGAGTCGGTGAAGGACGGTATTGCGAAGTCATGCGCTTGGTGCATCCGAGGGACCACCGGACGAGCAACATTGGAGTGAAGCCAAGGAAGTAGACTTTAGGGCGAGACGCAAAGGATGACATTACAAAGTCATACGCTTGGTGCATCCGACGGATGTGGTCGGACGAAGAGAACTTCGGCGAGGGACTTCAAGGTAGATGAGAGAATGAGCGAAGTGTAACATAGCTCATAGGTGAACTTGGCCGAAAGGCTAAGTCAAGAGTCGGATGTTGAATCGAGTGGGTTGAGGTTTACCCGACAAGTCGGATGCTCAAACTAGGGTTTGAGGTTTTACCCGACGTATGGTTAAGTCGGACGCTCAAACATTAGTTTGAGGTTTTATCCGACGAATGGGAGTGTCGGATGCTCAACCGAGTGGGTTGAGATTTTACCCGATTGTCGGATGCTCAAACAAGTCATTTGATTGAGGTTTACCCGACATCAATTGATTGCCAAGTATGCACAGTCGAACTTATCCAAGTCGAATTGAGTTCGACTGGTGTTCGACTGAATTGGCCGACTAGCAGTTGACTGCCAAAAGCGACTGTCGACTGTCGAAAATCATCGTAACACAGAGGGCTTCGTAGCCTACTGTTTAGTCGACTATGGGGTCATCAGTCGGACTGATGGGATTGCTAGTCGATCGCCAGCGCATCGCTGACCGGATAATCGCGTTCGTGACAAGCTTTCGCGTCTGATGGAAGAAGCGGCGGCAATGATCGTTGCCTTGCGATCGATGAAACCCCAAAGGAAAGAATTCGCCCCTCTCTATAAAAAGAGAGGGTGTGGGCTTTGGGGAGGTTAATGTTCATACTTCCAAGTATCCCCTAAGTGCTCCACACGATTCCTACTCCTTCTTCTTGCTTTTATTTCAATCCTATTGTAAGAAGGAGTGTTTGTTGTAAGAAGGGTTACCTTCACCTTGCTTGGGCAAAAGAAGAGACTAGTTAAGGTTTAGGAGTGATTCACCTGGAACGAATCGGTCCGTGGATTAGCGACAAGGGTTGTGAACCACATTACATTGTTTGTTAGCATTGTTCTTTCTTTTACTTCTTGTGTTTTGTCTTAATTACTTTGTTTAGCATATTTCTGCTGCGCTAACCTAATCGTAGACAGTCAAGAAGTGATCGAACGCCATCATCCATCAAATTGGGCTATTCACCCCCTCTAGCCGGCCACCGATCCTCCAACAGTAGGATCTTATTGGGAGATGAAACATTGAAAACCTTGGTAGTCTTTTTGATGTATGCCAAATAGGGAGAAGTGAAGGTTTAAGTTAGGAAAACCTTCATTATGCTTTGGCATAGGAAGAGGTAAGTTGGGATTATTGGTTAGCCTAACTTAAACATATTGTCAAACATTAAAAAGGGAGAGATTTTTGGTGTAATAAGCCCCGGGTCCATGTTGACTAGACTCAAGTGAGACTCGAGTAATGTTTTGATGTTTGTCAATATGGTTGGATATGAGTTTTATCATATGTTGACTATATAAAAAGTGGATGTTTAGGATATCCACAATCATATGGGGAAGATTATTTGAGGAATATTGTTGGAGCAATCAAACCTCAGGTCAAGGTTGACCAAACTCGAGTGAGACTCAAGAGGAAGTCCAAGAATGGTCTTGGCATGGAAAGTCCAAGTATGGTCTTGGCATGAAAGTACAAGTTTGGATACTTGGCATGGAAAGTCCAAGCATGGTCTTGGCATGGAAGTCTAAGTTTGTATACTTGGCATGGAAAGTCTAATAATTGTCTTGGCATGGAAAGTCCATGTTTGAAGTCTTGGCGATGAAAGTCCAAGCATTGAGGCTTGGCAATCGAAAAGTCCAAGTTTGAGGTTTTTCGCAGCGTAAAGTCTAAACATGTAGTTTTGTCGGCATAAGTTCAAATGAACCTTAGCAAAAGAGACCCGATTAACATTACATATCCAATGGAAGCACCTGAAGGCTAATGTGAAGGGTGAAGGAGTCGTGGAAGACTCAGATGAACCTTGAGGGCATGAGGCTGATGGAGGTGACTAGAAGATTTAGGTCTAGGCTATGGATGATTTATCAAGTATGAGGGGATCATACTTAGGTTAAACCTCATAGTTGAGGTTTACCAATCGACTGAGATTTTGGACTAGTCGACTAGCCGAGTATTTGACACTCAGTAGGCCTAGTTGACTAGGACATTCGACTAGGATTAAATCTAATTGACTAGTTGTGTAGCCGACCAAGGCTCGACTGCTGATTTATGACTTTGGGAGTCGACTAGCCACTAGCAGTCGACTGCTAGGATTAAGCAATTAACTAGAATTAAGTGGTCAGGGCACAAAATGTTAGGTAGTCGACTGTTAGCCTGTGGGTAGTCAACTGACCTTTAATAGTCGACTGCCATGTATGGACAGTCGACTGGAACTAGTGGACACGAGCACAGATTATTGCGTAGTCAACTGGGCAGTCAACTATTGGCTTGGCAGACGACTGCTAGTAAGGACATTCGACTGCTAGGGTATCCGTTGGAGTAATCCAACGTAGATTAGTCGGTTGTGAGACAACGGATAGGTGAGCAATCGACTGGTACCTTTTGGCAGTTGACTACTAGGTGGGAATCCAGTTCGATGCAGGTTATAAAAGGAGCTCAAGTTGGAGAATTTAGTAGTGATTTTTGGGGCGATTTTGAAGGGGAAGTGTTGTTGCATTCCAGACCTTCAAGAGCAATCTAAAACAACCAACAAACAAGCAAGCAAAAGTTCTCTTTGTAAATATTTCTTTACTTATTGTTGTATTTACTTCTTGTATTTGGTTGTAGTTTATTGTTTATTATTGTAAACATCTTGTAAGAGGTTTCTTCACCTCCAGAGTGTTTTCGGAGAAGGAAAAGTTTGTTAGTGGTGGTGTGCATCACTAGAGCTCACTCTAGATCTCGATCGTGGAGTAAGAATTAGAGTTCCGAACCACGTTAAATTATTTTGTTCTTGTGTTGAGTGTTGTATATTTGTATTTGTTTTTTATTCCACTATGCTAACTTGTGTAGACAAGAACACACAAACATGATCGAATCGAAGAAATCGAGAATCACTATTCACCCCTCTCTAGTGCATCAAACGATCCCCAACATCTAAAACCTAAACAATAAAAAATAAGGATAAAAGTTTAAAGTTGAACTATAACCTCCCTTAAAATTTTATTCTTATCCTAATTAATTCTCCTATTCATTTTCAATGGAAATTTTACCCTTCTAATGCTTATCTAAGCATATTATTGTGTTAGGAGTGGTTAGGGTACATAGGGGTACTGATAAGTAGCTAAACAACCCTTGTTCAGCCAAAAATCAGACCAACAGTCAATTGAAATCAGTAATCAGTCGACTGCCACCACCATCAATTGATTGGCTACACTAGTAGTCAACTGGTGTCGGATTTTATAGAAATCATACTTTTTAGACGAAATTTGAAAAATCATAATTAATTATATGATTTTCAAAAAATCTTGAAATTGCATTCTACATTAGTTATGCTAAATACAATGAGTGAAAATAATTTTATATTAAAATACCCATTAATTTGAAGGATTGATACAAAATTCAAAACTATTGAAGCCTTCAATATTTTTGCCTAACTCCATATCAATATTGTCAATAGTGATTGCTATCAAAAGATAGATTTTACCAAGATTTTTCAAAATAATTTTAAAATGATTTTGAAAATCTATTTTCAATCATGGTCTATGGACTAAGTGTACATGACCTGTACATTAGCTTTCCTCATGATTTCTTCCAATGATCGAAAGAGTTTAAGTTTATTTTGATGTACCATATAAACACATTGAAATTAACTCATATTCCTAGCATCTCACATGTGTCTATGGTATATCAATACACACACATGTCTCTTTATGATCTTTGTGAGATGTAAATTTAATTTTTACCTAAACTAAGGGTTCATACATTATTAACTAGACATATTCATTTGATTCCTTTATCTAGGACATCAAATAATGTCATTTGTCCTTAAATTCAATTTTATAAAATTCATGAATTATGATTATGACATATATGATTGTATAATTTAAAATATTTCCAATGATGCATGATGCCATGATATAATGAGAATAACCTAAATATTAACCATGACATAAATCAATCTAAGTACTATCATGATATTTTAAATAATCATATTAACCATGATGTCATGACATGACATATAGCAAACAAGACATGACAAATATATAAATTAAAAGTATAGAAATACCTAAATTTTAAATTTAATTGTCATTTACTAGGATTATAATAACTTTTCCATAACAACCCAAGTCCCTTAAGTGTAGCGAAACCCCAACTTGGCACACCCTTAACTCTAACCTATTTGTGCTAATTATGATCAATTTTTCATCTTCTATTAAATCCATTGGCACACATCCTAAAGCCTTTTAGGATATATTTCTTATTTCATTTCCAAGATATCGCATTATCTTGAAAATCCCCTAAAGTGTCTACTCTACCATGGTTAGGTTAACTACCCATCCATTCAAGATTGACACACCCTAAACTCATTTAGTGTGTAGGGATCACACTTCTAGGAACCCAATATCTATTGGAGCTCCTTGAATTTACAAAGTACTCACTAGGGATAACCTCCCTTAGTACCTTTCTAATTAATGACCCTCCTAGGCTTGGAAACCTTGATCATTGTGGTCTCTTCAAGGTCAACACTAGGGATTGCCTCTCTTGTAACCTTACTAATGACTTTCTTAGGATTAGAAGCCTTAGTCATTTGACTCTTACCATGGTCAACTCTAGGGATGACTTCCCTTGTGATCTTGACACTTTAGACTTAGAGCTAGTTCCATAGCTATATGGAACACTACTGTAGGTGGGCTTATCCACCTTGGACTTAGGCTTGTGATCCAAACCTTTCTTGTCCATAGATGCACCTTGCCTCCTAAAACCTAAACCTTATCCTCTTAACCTAAGATTTTGCCCATTTGACCCTTTCATCATATTTTCTATCCTTTTTAAGGTCTTTTTCATTTTATCAAGTTTTGATATCAAAACTTGATTTTTTACCTTTAACTTATCCAATTATGATTTTTCATTAATCTCTTGGACATATTTCTTTCTTCTAGGCATATGCCTACCTTTCTTAGGATTAATGCCTAAATTGTTCTTATCATGGTTATCTCTAGGGTTGTCCTTAGTTATTTACTTTTCCTTAACCCTAAGATTATAATGCTTGGTCCCTAAATAAAAATATTTGTTTCTAAATTGGTCCTTAGGCTTATTTTAATGATATATAGCATTTAGGAAATAAAACTTATTACTAACATGTCTTTTATCATAACATAAAGGAAGAGCATGATTAAAATATACCTTAGGGTTTGTCTTAGCTCCCCCTACATATGAAGCTCCTCTCATATCCTTCCTAGGGTGACTCTCCCTCAGACATTGGCTCCGATAGTGCCCGTTTTGATTGCATCAGAAGCATACTATATGCTCCTTGCTTTTTCGTATCGGGGCACCGACCTCCTTTACCTTCTCCTTCCCCTTTGGCACTATTTGAATTTTCTTCTTGACTAATTTTAGGCATTTACTCTTGTAGTTCCCTTGTTCCCTACACTCAAAGCAAGTAATACGATCTTTATTTTTATGAATTGCATTTGAGTTACCTAGTTCAGTGGTAGGAGAATCATGAGCTTGTTCTTCATTTTGTCTAGATGTAGAGATTGATGTCTCCTCTTGTTCTTGTTCTGACATTGAAGGTCTAACTTCCCCCTCAATCCTAGAGGTGGAGGCTTCTTCTATTTCATCTACCTCTTCTTCGGAAGTTGAGCACCTCTCAACCTTCGACTCCTCAAGCTCTTGAGATGATGAACTTGATTCTTCTTCAGGCTTGTCATCTTTTTTACTTTAGGCCAATGAGGGTTTCTCGTGGATCTCGACTAATTTTCTCCACAACTCCTTAGCATCCCTAACTTCTCCTATCTTGCATAAAATATCATTAGGTACTAAATTGATTAGCATTTTGGTTACCTTTCCATTGATCTGGATTTTTGAAGTTGCTCCTCTGTCCATTTCTTTTTCTTAAGAAGTCTTACTTTCTTGTCCATGGGTGCTTCGAAACCTTTAATCAAAACAATATAATTTTCTATAGAACGCATAATAAAGTACTCCATCCTACCTTCCCAATACTTGAAATTCTCGCGGTCAAAGGAAGGCGAAGCTAGAATATTGTGTTGGTGCAATCAACCCAGATCATGATTGACCAGACTCGAGTTTGACTCGAGTAGTATTTTAATATTTGATAATGGGTTGACCATTGTTTGATAATGGGTTAACTACATGTTTGACATTAGGTTGACCATATGATGGAAAGTCCAAGTCATGGGTACTTGGCATGGAAAGTCCAAGCATGGGTCTTGGCATTTGGAAAAGTCCAAGCATGGGTCTTGGTATTTGGGAAAGTCCAAGGGTGTGATATTGGCAGCATAAAGTCTAAGCGGTAGTCTTGATAGCATAAGTCTAATGTTTGGTGGCGTAAAGTCTAAGCGGTACTTGATAACTATCATTTTGTCGGGTTATTTTGGTCCTTAATATCACTGTTTTAATCCTCTCGTGTGTCTATTTATCGATTATTATCATATTTTATGAGTTGGATTTATTTTTGGACATTATTATAAATTCTCCTAATTTTTGGACTTATATGCAAATTTTATCTTTATTTGTAGGAGATCGAGATGAGCCATCGGACTAGACTCACAGTGGATCGAATATGGCTTCATCTAGGGGCTAGAAGGACATTTTAAGCTGGATCAATCTGGACCTTTCATCATGATCGAGGGCAATTTAATCAAGAGATCAGATCTGAGCGATATGGACCATCCGATAAAAACGGCTTGATTCTGAGCCATCTACCTAGATCTGGAGAGATCCGGTCCGTACATTTTGATCTGGACATCAGAGCTTTTCATCTAGATTTGGCTGATCGTGATTATCTATTCAGATGGATCAGATCCATCCATTCAAAATCGGAGGAATCTGATCCATTGGATGCACAACCAACTTAATTGATTAATCAAGGAATTAACCTAGCTTTAATTGGACGGCTGGGATTTGATCCAACATAGATCGGACAACCAAGCAAAATCATCATATAAATCGACATTTCCTCACCGAGCAGCCATTGTGCGGCAAAGTCTTCTTCACCCCTTCTTCCTCGTGCGACGTCGGTGCCGTCCACTTCCTTCGCCTTCCTCGCCGATCGCCGGAGAGGAAGGGGATCCCCTCCTTCTCCGATGACCGGCGGTCTCCTCCATCACCTCATCTTCCCACTATCGGCAGCCGCCCCTTTCTTCTACCCCTAGCGCCTCCGCCATCTTCACTGTCGCTGATCACCGGAGTGGGGATTTCCCTCTGGTTTCATCTCCATCCGGTCAGCGGCTCTGAGTTCTGTCGCACCTTCACAGGGATTTCACCCAACGCCATTTCACCGTCGATCAGTCCATCTCCTCCTCCAACGAGAGCTGCCAACAGCTCTGAGTTTCCAACTTCCGGCCAGCCACTCCATCCACCATCACAGCTCTGACAGCCAGTTTCAATTCTAACAGCTCCTATTGCAATTTTCGGTAGCTCTTCCAGCTCCAATTTCAGAATCCTACAGCGAGTTTTCCAATGTAGATGTGTTTGATTATTTCTTCATTTAGTTTGTGTTGAATGGTTGTAATCAAAATTACTTTCATGTTTAGATTTGCACTTAATTAGTTTAATTTGTTTCATGCTTACAAAGTGTTCAGTGAAATGTCTCTTAGAGTAATTAGATTGCAGTTGGTTAGTTTAGATTTAATTTCATGTTATTTTTTACTCTTATGTTATTCTGCATATTTAAATTCATGCACTTTTTTGTTTGAATGCTTAGTTTAGGTTTCTTTTAATTTCAACACACTCGTGGTTTAGTTAGATTAGAGCTTAATTTCCTTGCATTGTCTTTCATTTGGTAGGATTAGTCTTTTAAAATCCAAAACCCCAAATCTTCAATAGAAAACTCAAGCAATAATTAGAAATTCTAAGTTTACTATTTTGTCGATTACACTCGTTGGGAAACGATCCGGGCCATCCACTATGCTATATTAGTGTAGTTTGGGGGTTCGATAATTAATTTGAAACGGTACCACGACAAATACCGCACATCAAATTTTGGTGCCATTGCCAGGGAGTGTAATGATGCTTAATAGACTTAGGATTGTTTACCTATTTTTCTAAAAAAAAAATTCAAAAACTTTTGTTTAGGGCTGCATTCTTTTATTTTTTTTGCATATCCATGTGTTTGGTCATATCTATTTCTTGTGTCTTTTGATATTATTTGTTAGTATTGCAGGAAAGAACAAGAAATTTCTTTAAATATGGATCCTTATTATCAGCGATTTGGAGACTTCAATCAGGCTTATTATTCAGACCAAAATGAGCAGCATAGTGTTTTTCTTATTGAGCCTCAGAGTTACCCGCGACAATATCAAGACATATATGATCCAACTCTTAGATCTTATAGTTATGATTATGGAGATTCTTCAACGCAATATTATCAGCCCTAGCGAATTTCAGAGCAATATGAGTACTTTCAACCTCAACAATAGAATAGTTATGAATCATTTTCAAATACCTATAATTATAGTTGGATGGATCATTCAGGGTTCAAGTATGGAAGCACACAACAGAACATTCCTCAATCTCAATTCAACAATTCAGGGTGGACTGATCATCAGAGCTTTGATAATGGAAATGAGTAACAACAGCTTGATCAACCTTTTCTAGCATATCAGAGTCCAATATATCAAAACTACAATGAAGAAACCCTTGCTCCTAGTCAAGAAGATACACTAGAAAAGTTCTTGCAGCTAGCAATATTGCAGCAGCAAATGAGGAATAGTGATCAACAACAACAAGAAAAGCTACAAAATTTACAAATCCAGCTAGATCAAATTGTATCATCCATCAGTCAGATACAAGCATAGGATTCCTTACAACCTCCGTCAAAGACCATTTCTATGGATATTGACATGCGTAGGGAGATGGATTGTGGAGTGAGTGATGGGCATGTCTATGATTCAGCCGCTCCATAGGACTCCTCTGAATCTTTGTCCTGTGATGCTATTGTAGATACTGATGGATGTGAATTTGTAGATGAAGTGGATGATGATACTAGTGGCTTGGATTTATTTTGTGATGCTATTTATGCCACTGATACTGAGATATCTGCAATGGAAGCAGGGTCAAAAAAATTAGTTGAGGATGATGTTAGTGAGTTGCCAGCTACTCTTATTTGTAGTTTTATTGTAGATGATGTTGCAGAGGAGACAGTGCCTACAGAATATTTATGTTTAGATGTGCAACCACTCGATAAGCCTGGCGGAGGAGTGATGGATAGCTGGGTTTTTCCCCTAGATTGGACACTCCTATTTGAGCTGAAGACTCCAAGAATTTTGCTAATGAAGGACCTAACAACATATGCAATAATCCAGCCCCAAGGATGGACACCTTTCCTGAATCGCCTCCGACCACCAGAGATTACATATGATGCGGCGATCATATTGGAGGGAGCGACATGGACCTATTCTGATGATACCATGAAAGCGCTCACCCCCATTCTGTCCATCCCACTTCCGGCATGGATGCTTACACTGAATCTTCTCCAACCATCGGGACGAGATTTCTTTCGGAGCACTCCATTTCCTGAGTGGCTCCTTCTGCTAAATCTTCTTCAACCGCTAGGACCTCAGGGGAGTTTGCTCCATCTCACATCTTTTCTTTTCCTTTGTATATATGTTTCTTTTACTTCATTTGTTTTTGTTTTTGTTGTTAAGTTTTGGTTGTTGAGTTTTTGTTTTGTCAGTTTTTCAAATAAATTTCCTATGCATTCCTTTATATCATTTTAGAAGTCGTGAAAGCTAGTTAAATTTGATTGTTGAATTTTGGGATTTATTGACTTGAATGGATTATTTAGTTGCATGTGGTTACTACTTGGTGATGGATTCTATCTTGATAGATTGAGATGATTTTTTTTTTCATTCCTAGTGAGGATTGCGCCTGTTTTTATTGCTTGTGTGTGGTGCACTTGTGGTCATTGTAACTCTAGAACTTGCTTTGATTCTTTCGAGATCACACAACCATAGGTTTGCATGTTTACTATGAAGGTAATCTCACTTGTTTCCCTTTACTTCTTTTGTTGTCACATGCTATTCGAATAATTTTCTTATCACACGTCATATCATTTTCATTATTTATCCCATTATCTTTTCTACATTTTCATCATGTCATTTTTCTTCCATTTCTATTTTTGGATGTGGAATATTGAATGTTACATGATGAGTATTTTGCCCGGGACAGACAAAAGTTTAAGTGTGGGGGAGAGAGTGTCTCAGGAGAATTTAGTGGAAGCATAGGCTAGTTGTGCTTGATCACCATAAGCTAGTCATGCTCTTTATCTTTTTAGCTGGGCTTAATGTTGGAGCATAGGGAAGTGCACTACATGTTGAAAAAAGTGGAAAAAAAAAGAAAGTTTGAAAAAAAAAGCTGAAAAAAAGTTGAAAAAAATAAATTGGGTGCCCATGAAAAAAAAAGTATTGTGAAATTTTTGACATGTGGTGCCATTCATTTTTTTTTATTTATGTGTGATAGTATTTTTGTTAACGACATCTCTTGTTGTAGTTATTGAGAAATTTATTGTATATCATGAGTAGATTTGTATTGAAGAATGTGATAAGGGTTGTTTACATGTTTATTGAGATGGAAGAAAATTTTTTTTAGGACAATGCTTTCTTATACTCATCTATGTAGCATTCCAGTATTTTCATATCTTCTTCTTTCATTTCTTTAGCTATTTCATTTCTTATCTTTCTTTTCTTTCATAGATCTTGTCATTTTTCTTGTATTCATGTTTCCCTTACATTCTTAATAAGCCTTCAGTGATTGTGCATTCTTATGTGTATATAGTGGTGAAGGTAGAAGAAAAGCAAGCATATGGTAGTTCATAAACCATAAGTAGCTTGAGTGAACTCCACTATTATATGCTTATGAGAGCGAGAGAAACCACCACTTACCTTGTGAAGCTTAGTCATTCTCAGTCTATTCATAATGGATTGAAGTTACCATGTTGTTAACCTATGTAAGATTTGAGTCCATGATTGCTTGAGTCTTTGAGATTTGACAATCCTAGGTAACTTTCTTTCACGATCTTCTATGTATGATTAGGAATTGCTAGGGAAACATACTTTCAGTTTACTTTTAGTTTTCTTTACTTGCTCGGGACGTGCAAGAATAAGTGTGGGGGAATTGATAACTATCATTTTGTCGGATTATTTTGGTCTGTAATATCACTGTTTTAATCCTCTTGTGTGTCTATTTATCGATTATTACCATGTTTTATGAGTTGGATTTATTTTTGGACCTTATTATAAATTCTCCTAATTTTTGGACTTATATACAAATTTTATCTTTGTTTGTAGGAGATCGAGATGAGCCATCGGACTAGACTCACAGTGGATCAAATATGGCTTCATCTAGGGGCTAGGACATTTTAAGCTGGATTAATCTGGACCTTTCATCATGATCGAGGGCAATTTAATCAAGAGATCAAATCTGAGCGATATAGATCGTCCGATGAAAGCGGCTTGATTCTGAGCCATCTACCCAGATCTGGAGAGATTCGGTCCATACATTTTGATCTGGACATCTGAGCCTTTCATCCAGATTCAGCCGATCGTGATTATCTATTCAGATGGATCAGATCCATCCATTCAAAATCGAAGGAATCTGAGCCGTTGGATGCACAGCCAACTTAATTGATTAATCAAGGAATTAACCTAGCTTTAATTGGACGGCTGGGATTTGATCCAGCATAGATCGGACGACCAAGCAAAATCATCATATAAATCCACATTTCCTCACTGAGCAGCCATTGCGTGGCAGAGTCTTCTTCACCCCTTCTTCCTTGCGCGACGCCGGTGTCGTCCACTTCCTTCGCCTTCCTCGCCGATCGCCGGAGAGGAAGGGGATCCCCTCCTTCTCCTGTGATCGGCGGTCTCCTCCATCACCTCATCTTCCCACCACCGGCAGCCTCCCCTTTCTTCTACCGCTAGTGCCTCCGCCATCTTCACTGTCGCCGATCACCAGAGTGGAGATTCCCCTCCGGTTTCATCTCCATCCAGTTAGCGGCTCTGAGCTCTGTCGCACCTTCATAGGGATTTCACCCGACGCCATTTAACTGCCGATCAGTCCATATCCTCCTCCAACGAGAGCTGCCGGCAGCTCTGAGTTTCTAGCTTCCGGCCAGCCACTCCATCCACCATCACAGTTCTGGCAGCCAGTTTCAATTCCAGCAGCTCCTATTGCAATTTTCGGCAGCTCTTCCAGCTCCAATTTCAGAATCCTACAGCAAGTTTTCCAATGTTGATGTGTTTGATTGTTTCTTCATTTAGTTTGTGTTGAATGGTTGTAATCAAAATTCCTTCCATGTTTAGATTTGCACTTAATTAGTTTAATTTGTTTCATGCTTACAAAGTGTTCAATGAAATGTCTCTTAGAGTAATTAGGTTGCAGTTGGTTAGTTTAGATTTAATTTCATGTTATGTTTTACTCTTATGTTATTCTGCATATTTAAATTCATGCACTTTCTTGTTTGAATGCTTAGTTTAGGTTTCTTTTAATTTCAACGCACTCGTAGTTTAGTTAGATTAGAGATTAATTTCCTTGCATTGTCTTTCGTTTGGTAGGATTAGCCTTTTAAAACCCAAAACCCCCAATCTTCAATAGAAAACCCAAGCAATAATTAGAAATCCTAAGTTTACTATTTTGTCGATTACACTCGTTGGGAAACGATTCGGGCAATCCACTATGCTATATTAGAGTAGTTAGGGGGTTCGGTAATTAATTTGAAAATGTACCATGACAAATACCGCACATCAGTACTCTTGGCAGCATACGTCAAATGTTTGGCGGTGTAAAGTTCAAGCGTGTATCTTGGTAGCATAAGCCCAAATGTACCTTGGCGGTGTAGACCAGCTTAGCATGAAAATAGCCAATGGAAGCACCTGAAGGCTAGCGTATGGATGAACAAGTCATAGATGACTTGGAAGGATCCAATAGGTATGAGGCTGATGGAGGTGGTTAGAAGATTTAGGTCTAGGCTAAGGGTGGTCTATCAAGTATGAAGGGATCATACTTGAGTTAAACCTCATGTTTGAGGTGTGTCAGTCGACTGAGGTTATGGACCAGTTGACTAGCCGAGTGTTTAACACTTGGCAATCTAGTCTACTTAGATCGGGATCGGGTTACGAGCAATGATCGAGAGAGTCGATCGATGCTCGATCGTTGTATCGTGGTTCAGCAAATGATCGCTAGGGTTTAGCATTAACTTATCACAATGATCGCCGCCATGAAGGGCCGATCGGGTCTAAGAGGACATGAGCACAGATGCTTGATAGCCGATCGACAATAATCGTTGTGCCATCACGATCGGCCGTAAGGGCAAATAATCGCTAGGGTATCCATTGGAGCTTTTCCAGTGTGGATCAAGACATTGTGAGACAATGACTACAGGAGCAATCGACTTCTAGGTGAAAATCAGCCCGAGTTATAGCCTTATAAGGAGCTCAAAGAGGAGGATTTTATCCATGGTTCTTAGGGCGATTTGAGGCGATTTTCTAGTGCAATTCAGGGTCTTCAAGTGCATCCCAAGCAACCAAATAGTAATTGCTTGTATTACTATTGTAATCGCTTGTATTTCTATTGTAATCGCTTGTATGAGGTTTCTCCACCTCTAGTGTGTCATCGAGAAGGAGATTTATTAGTGATGTGTGCATCACTAGAGCTCGACCCATGGAGTTGGAACCCTAAGGTTTCAAACCACATTATATCTTGTCTTGTGCATGTGTATGCTTGTATTCTTGTGTATTCGTGTTTGTATTCATATTGTATTTTCTATTTCCGCTGCGTACTAACCTAATTGTAGACAAGCACGATCGATTTCAAACGAACGATGCACAAATGCTATTCACCCCCTCTAGCACATTATCAATGATCCTATAAGTGGTATCAAAGCTAGGAGCTTTTCTATGGACTAACCGCCACGAGAACAAGACACTAGAGGGCAAGATGGAATCAAATCTTGGATTGGGGTGGGATATGAACAATCCAATTCCATATGCATTTTATGAACGAGAAGACTTCAATCAATGGAAGGCAAGGATTGAAGACTTCATGATGATGATGAACATCGAAGATCGGTTCATCTTGATGGAAGGATTTGAATATCCAAGAGGGCCAAAGGAAGGATTCCTCAAGATGAAGAAATGGACCGAGGAACAACTCCAAAGATTTAAGAAAAATAAGAAGGTAATAAAATTTTTGGTTGAATTAATCCCTAATAATATTTTATGTAGATTAGGTGAATATAAGGATGCCAAGGAGCTTTGGAGCGAGTTGACAAAATATCATGAAGAACCCTCGACGACTCAAGAAATAGAAGAGCCCAAGGAACAAAATGCTCGTCGACTCAATTGGAGAAGGAGACCAAGAAGAAAGCTCATCTTCACAAGAAAGTGAGGATTTAGAAGTTGAGAAGGAATCAACATCTGAAGAAGTAGAAGAATTGAAGGAAGCTTCCACCTCTAGGATTGAGGGGGAGGAGAGAATTTCCACACCGGAGCAAATTCAAGAGGAAGCTTCAATCTCCGGGAGAGATGAAGAATCAACTCCAGTTCCTACCACCGACTTAGGTAACTTAAATACATGTGTTAATAATAAATATCACATGATATATTTTGAGTGTAGGGAAATAGGACACTACAAAAGCAAGTGTCTGAAACGGATCAAGAAAATGACACAAGTTGTGCCAAAGGTTAAGGAACCCGGTGCCCCAACAATTAAGAGCAAGGAGCACGTGGTGTGCTTCAAATGTCATAAAAAGGGGCATTATAGAAGCCAATGCCCTAAGGGAGGAGCATCACATGTAGGGGAGCTTCTAAAGCAAACCTTAAGGTATCATTTATTAATACACCTTCAAGTTTTAATGTTAAAAAATATGCTTTTAATTCACTTGCAATTGTGCTTAATCATAAGGAGCATGCTAGAAATAATAATAGATTTTATTGCTCAGGTGTTAAATCTTGTGATATTAGGGTTAAGGACAAATCTAGAACAAATAACCCTAGAACAATTCTACCTAAGAAAGCAATTAGAAAGGTAGAAAATTACTTAGGCATTAACCCTAAGGAGGGTAGACATATGCCTAGGAAGAACAAAAATACTCAAAGAAATAATGGGCCCATCAAATTTGAGAAATTAGAGTTAGAAAATCAAGCCTTGAGGTCAAGGCTTGAAAAATTAGAGAAGACCCTTGCAAGAATGACTAATTCAATTAAAGGGTCTAGGAGTCAAAACCTAGGGTCTAGAAGATAGGAACCATCTAGGGGCAAAAAAGGTTTGAGTTACAAACCTAAGCCCAAGGAGACCTACTATAGTGTTCCATTCGATTATGGAACCATTCATAGGTCTAGGAAAACCAAGGTTAATAGGGAAGTCATCCCTAAGGTTAGCCATAATGTGTGCCTAGTGGCTAAGGTTTTAAGGAAACCTAGAGAAGCCACTAAGAAGGTTACAAGGGGAGTTATCCCTAGAGTTAACCTAGGTAAGACCGAAATGACTAAGGCTTCAAAGCCTAGAAGGGTCATTAGGAAGGTATCAAGGGAAGTTATCTCTAATGAATACCTTGTAAACCCAATGAGCTTCAATAGGTATTGGGTTCCTAGGAGCGTGATTGATTCACATTAAATGGGTTATGTTGTGTCAACCTTAAATGGATGGGTAGTTAACCTAACCATAGCAAAGTTGACATTTTAGGTCATTTCCAAGGTAATAGGATACATTGGAAATAAGTTTGAATTTATATCCCGAAGGATTTTAGGATGTGCCAATTAAATTTGAGAAGTTTAAACAATTAATCAAATTGGCACAATTAAGTTTTAGAGGTTATGGTGTGTCATTTTGGGTTTTTGGTACACTCGGGAGATGAGTTGGTTATGACAAATTAGTGTTAATTTTAGAAAATGACAATTTGGACTTAACACTTAGGTATTATGTACCTTTGTATTTTATACTTGCCATGTTTTATTTGCCTTGTTATGTCATGACATCATACGCATTTTAATCATATAAAATGTCATGATCATGCTTAGGTTTATTTTTAATGTCATGAGTGTCTAGGTTCATTTATATATCATGACATCATGATTATTGGCACATGCTTATTTATGCTATCATTATATGTCATGATCATATTTCATGCATTTAAGTTAATTAAAATTGATTTAAGTACTATGACATGATTTGAAGTCGTATGTATAAGGGAATCAAATAGTGTTGCCTAGAAAAATGCATGGGACATTAGATTAGGAAGAACAAAAACCCACATCTCATATCAAATTGACATGTGTGTATATTGATACACCCTATACACATATGAAATATTAGGAAAGTGAGTTGGGTTCAAGGTGCATAGATATTGCATCTAGATGAACTCAAACTCATTTCAATCTAATGATGGATCATGGGGAAAGCTAATGTGCAAGTCATGTGCATTGAGCCCAAAGATCATGATCCAATATAAGATTTTAAAATCATTTCAAAATCATTTTGAAAAACCTTGGTGTAGTATATCTTTTGATAGAAGTCACCATTGATGAAATTGATACAAAGAAGCTCAAAATATTGAAGTTATCTTTGTTTTTGAACTTTATATCAATCTCACTATTTTATGGGTATTTTATTTTTCAAATATTTTTCACCCATAATGATTGACTTCAGTATTATACGTATGAAGTTTCATAATTTTTCAAATTACGTATGTTTACTTATGAATTTACAACTTTTATATTTTGAATCGATTTAGATACAGATAAACCGGTACGCACTTTGGGCGACCGAGTTAAGAGCATTGATCGTTGGTTTCGATCGAGTCGATTGCCAATACTGATTTCGAGTAAACAATATTGTTTAGCCCATGTTTCAGTCATTTTAGGCTACCCTAAATGCTCCTAACCCTAGGATATGCTTTGGAAAGCATTGGAAGAGTAAAAATCCATTGGATATGAATTAGGTGAGTTATTGGGGTGATGTATCAAATTTGAAGGTGTGTGAAAGTTCAAGTTTGAACTTTTTCCCTTAATTTTGATGGTTTAGTGTTCCTATAGGCTTAGGGACTCTCCAAGGACATTGTTGGTGCAATGGTCAAGGGAGAGAAAAGCCTTTAGGGGGAGGTTATCCATCATGGGATAATGGATGTGTATTCCTCAAAGGGGGAGACATGAAGAGTTTTGGAAATCCTTATTGTGCTCACCAAAGGAGGAGAATTGGAGAATGAGGATTGTCTCTCATTTAGTGATATAGTACTTATCACTAGGAAGAGTGAAGGCATCCTAGATGTTTTTGGACCAAGAGGGAGATTGTAAGATCTCATTGGTATATGAGACATTGATACCTTGGGGTGTCTTTTTGATGTATGCTAAAGGGGGAGAAGTGAGGTTTAAGTTAGGTAAACCTTCACTTTGCTTTGGCATTGGAAGTGTTTAAGTTTAGATTATTGTTAGCCTAACTTAAAGGTATAGTCAAACATCAAAAAGGGAAAGATTGTTGGTGCAATTGGCCTAGGTCACGATTGATCAGACTCGAGTTTGACTCGAGTAGTATTTTTATGTTTGACAATGGGTTGACCATTGTTTGAAAATGGGTTAATTATATGATTGACATGGGGTTGACCATATGATGGAAAGTCCAAGTCATGGGTACTTGGCATGGAAAGTCTAACCATGGGTCTTGCCATTTAGAAAGTCTAAGCATGAGTCTTGACATTTGGAAAAGTCCAAGGGTGTGATATTGGCGGCGTAAAATCCAAGCGGTAGTCTTGGCATCATAAGTCCAATGTTTGGCAGCGTAAAGTCCAAGTGGTAGTCTTGGCAGCATAAGTCCAATGTTTGGTGGCGTAAATTCCAAGTGTGTGTTTTGGTAGCGTAAGCCCAGTACCTTGGCGATATATACCAGCTTAGCATGACAATAGTCGATGGAAGCACCTAAAGACTAGAGTATGGATGAACAGGTCATGGATGACTTGAAGGGATCCGATAGGCGTGAGGCTGATGGAGGTGGCTAGAAGGTTTAGGTCTATGCTAAGGGTGGTCTATCGACTATGAAGGGATCATACTTGAGTTAAACCTCATGTTTGAGGTGTGTCAGTCGATTGGGGTTATAGACTAGATGACTAGCTGAATGTTTAACACTTGGCAGCCTAGTCTACTTGAATCAGTCGATTGGGATTATGAGCAATCGACTGACGGGAGTCAACTGATGCTCGACTGTTGTTCTATGGTCCAACAGTCGACTGCTAGGGTTTAGCAGTTAACTGATCACAACAGTCGACTGTCATGAAGGCCAGTCAACTGTTCTAAGTAGACATGAGCATAGAAGCTTCGATAGTCAACTAATCAGTCGACTGCTAGTAAGGACAACCGACTGCTAGGCTATCCGTTGAAGCTTTTCTAGCGTGGATCAAGTCGTTGTGAGACAACGACTACAGGAGTAGTCGACTGTTAGGTATGAGCAGTCGACTGCTAGATAAAAATCAACCCGAGTTGCAGCTTTATAAGGAGCTCGATAAGGAGCATTTTGGCTATGGTTCTTAGGGCGATTTGAGGTAATTTGCTGGTGCAATTTAGGGTCTTCAAGTGAAGCCCAAACAACCAAACAAGCAAGCATTCAAAAGATCTTTTGTAAAGTTTTCTTTATAGCATTTGTTGTATTTCATTTGTAATTGCTTGTATTATCTTGTATTATTGTTGTAATCATTTGTACAAGGTTTCTCCACCTCCAGTGTGTCACTGAGAAGGAGATTTATTAGTGGTGTATGCATCACTAGAGCTCACTTGAGCTCGACCCATGGAGCAGGAATCCTAAGGTTCCGAACTACGTTATATCTTGTCTTGTGCATGCGTATGCTTGTATTCTTGTGTATTCATGTTTGTATTCGTATTGTATTTTCTATTTTTGCTGCATACTAACCTAATTGTAGACAAGCACGATCGATTTCCAATGAACGATGCACAAGAGCTGTTCACCCCCCTCTAGCGCGTCATCAACGGTCCTATATATTGTAGCCCAATCCATCGTTAGGCAACTCCATTGTCCTCTTGTACTTCTTTAGCTCGTGCTCTCACGATGGTTGGTCCTTGAAGATCGGACTTGCTCTTATACCAATTGTTAGGACCTTTGGTGTCGCTAGAGGGGGTGAATAGCATTCGTTTAGTTCGAGCTTCGATCGCGTCATTGTGCTTGTCTACAAGATGTTAGCATAGCAGAAACAAATAGGAAACAAAACAAGACAAACATAATCACAAACACTACACAAGATTTTGTAGGAACATCAGTTGCCGTCTAGAGGGGGGTGAATAGCCCTCAATCGTCGTATAGTGGAAGCCGTTCATTCTTGCATGCTTGTCTACAATTGTAATTAATATACGCAGCGAAAACAATAGAAATAATAACAACAATACAATCACATGCAATACACAAAGATATACATGGTTCGAAACTGAATAGTTCCTACTCTATGAGGGAGCTCACCGAGCTCTAGTTATGCGCACGACACTAACGAAACTCCTTCTCGACAACATGTCGGAGGTGAAGAAACCTCGTACAAGCAATTACAACAGTAATATAGAAATATAAACAAGAATACAAATACAATACAAAAGAACACTTTTCACTGATTGCTTTTGATCACTTGTTTGATGCTTGCTTTGGTTGGCTCTTGAAGGTCTAAAATGCAGCAGCAATTCCCCTCCAAAGTCACCCTTAAAGTCTGGGCAAAAACCTCTATCTCGAGCTCCATTTATAACCTGCATCGAGCTATTTTCACGCCTAACAGTCGACTGCCAAAAGGCCCCAATCGACTGCTCCTGTAGTCGTTGTCTCACAACGGGCAGATCCACGTTGGACAAGTTCCAATGGATCACCCACCAGTCGACTGATCATGCCCATCAGTCAACTGGTGACCTAGTAGTAGATTGCCCAGTCGGTTACGGAGCGTTCTATGCCCGCGACATTCTCATCAGTCGACTATCATCCCTCGACTATCGGCCGATCGCTATCGATATCGCCGATTGATTGGCCCATGGCGATGATCGCTATCCACAAAACCTCCTAACACTCAAACACCAAGTTGTTTGAGAATCCGATACTCAGTCTTAGCCACTTGGCCAAGTCCACCTCATCGCTCATGGAGTTCCCCACTGAAGCTCTCTTCCCTCATCCTACGTCCCTCGGATGCGCCAAGCGCACGACTTCGCAATGCCATCCTTCATGTCTCTTGCCCTCGAAGTATGCTTCCCTTGGCCCTCACTCCATTCGCTCCCCGTCCGGTGGTCCCTCGGATGCATCAAATGCACGACTTTACAATGCCATCCTTCACCGACTCAAGGACCCCGAGCCTAGTGAACTTGTCAAGTCCTCAAGACTTCCCAAATGCACCAAGCGCACAGCTTCGCAATGCATTTCTCACCAAGCACCAAGCGCACGACTTCGCAATGCTTTGGACTTTTCCACACTAGGCCCCATGCTTGGATTTTCCATGTCAACTCCATGTTGGACTTTCCTATGACAATCCCATGTTATAAGTTTTTTCTATCATTAAAATACTACTCGAGTCAACCCGGGCCGATTGCACCAACAATCTCCCCCTTTTTGATGATTGGCAAAACTATCCCTCAAGTCTACCAATTATCCTTAATTGGAAATTCTCACATCCCAATGAGAATTTTAAACCCAATTGGTAACTTGGTAACTTCTCTCCCTTTTTGACATACATCAAAAAGGTCCTCCCCAAGGGTATGAATGTCTCATATCACAATGAGATCTTACAATCTCTCCCTTGAAGGAACACATGCCTACAATCTTTCTAGTGATAAGTCCCATATTTAAAGAGAGGCAATCCAATTTTCCTCCCATGAGAAAAAGTACACATCCATCTTCCCATGATGGATACCTCCCCCTAGAGGCTTGCTCCCTCTTGATCATTGCACCAATAATGTCTTTGGAGAGTCCCTAAGCTAATAGGAATATTAAACAATCAAAATTAAGGCAAAGTTCAACAATGAACTCTCATCCACCTTAAAATTGATACTCTCCCTAAACACTTCTCCTAATCCATATCCAATGGATTTCCACCATTTCTAATGCTCTCCCAAGCATGTCCTAGGGTTAGGAGTAGTTAGGGGACCAAAACCTAGTTGAACATGGGCCTAACCACAAAGGTTTACCTGGCATCAGCTTGGGCAGTCGACTCCTTCCCACATCAGTCGACTGGCCTCCCTGGCAGTCGACTGATAACTGCATTTGCAGTTTTTTGATTTTTAGAAATGAATTTCTGAAATTCGTAAGTAAATATACATAAGTTAAAAAATCTTGAAATTTTGTATGTATATTACTTATTACAATCATAATGGGTGAAAAATATTGGAAAATTATTTTACCCACAAATTAGTGAGATTGATACAAAGTTCAAAAGTTTAGAAAAGCTTCAATATTGAGCCCTCTTTGTATCATCCCATTCAATGATGATAGCTATCAAAAGATAGACTTCACCAAGGTTTTTCAAAATATTTTTGAAATCTAAATGTGAAAAACACATTCAAGACAAATACTCTAGTGAGATGTGGGTTTTTGTTCTTTAATGGTCTCATGTATATTCTAAGGCAACTCTACTTGATTCCCTTATGCATGGGATTTCAAGTCATGCCAATGATCCTTAAATCAATTTTATTTTATGCATGATATGATTATGGCATATATATGATATACCTAAGCATGTGCCAAAATCATGATGTCATGGCATGTGAATGAAATTTTAGCATACATAACATATAAAAATAAGTCTAAACATGATCATGACATTTTTAGAGATAAAAATGAAAATGATGTCATGACATGGTAAGGCAAACAAAGCATGACAATTATAAGATACTAAGGTATGAGATACCTAAGTGTTAAATTCAATTTTGCCATTTCTAGGAATTAACTCCATTTTGCCTTAATACCATTATCTCCCAAGTGTGTCATAAACCCAAAATGGCACACCCATACCTCTAAGACCTAATCGTGCCAATTTAATCATTTTTCAACTTCTCAATCACATTGACACATCCTAATGTGTCAACTCACCATGGCTAGGTTAACTACCCATCCACTTAGGGTTGACACACCCTAACCCATCTAGCGTGAATCGATCACGCTCCTAGGAACCCAATACCTATTGGAGATCCTTGGATTAACAAGGTATTCACTAGGGATAACTTCCCTAGATACCTTCCTAATGACCCTTTTTGGCTTTGAAGCCATAGTTTTTTGGGTCTTTCTTAGGTCAACTCTAGAGGTAACTCTCCCAATGACCTTCTTAGTGGCTTTCTTGGTTTTTCTTAAGTCCTTAGCCACTAAGCACACGCCATGGCTAGTCTTAGGGATAACTTCCCTATTAGCCTTGGTTTTCCTAGACCTAGATGTTGTTCCATAATCAAATGGAACATTATGATAAGTCTTCTTGGGCTTAGGTTTGTGACCCAAACCTTCCTTGCCCTTAGACTGTTCTTGAACCCTAGGTCTTGACTTTTGGGCATTTGACCCTTGAATAGAATTTTCTATAATCCTAAGGGTCTTTTCCATTCTCTCAAGTCTTGACCTCAAGACTTGGTTTTCTAATTCTAATTTTCCCAATTTTGATTTATCATTAGATTTTTGGGAATGCCTCTTCTTCTTAGGCATGTGCCTAGACTTTTTGGGATTAATACCCAAATTTTCTTCTATTCTCCTAATTGATTCCCTAGGTAAAAAAGTTCTAGTGTTATTGGTCCTAGGTTTATCCTTAGATAAATTTACATGCTTAGCACCTAAACAATAATGTTGGTGCAATCGGCCCAGGTCACGATTGACCAGACTCGAGTGATATTTTGATGTTTGACAAAGGGATTTGACAAAATGGTTTGGCATTGATGTTTGACATGAATGTCGGTTAATATGTTGGGAAGATTGTTGGAGCAATCGACCCGGGTCATGTTTGATCGGACTCGAGTTTGACTCGAGGAAGACCTTAATGGTCGACTGGGGTTGACCATGTGATTATGGGAAAGTCCAAGCATGGGTCTTGGCAAGGTAAAGTCCAAGTCATGGGTACTTGGCATGGAAAGTCCAAGTGGGACACTTGGCATTTGGTAAAGTCCAAGTCTTGAGTACTTGGCATGAAAAGTCCAAGTGGGACACTTGGCGCATGGAAAGTCCAAGTCATGGGTACTTGACATTTGGGAAAGTCCAAGTCTTGAGTACTTGGCATGAGAAGTCCAAGCATGGGTCTTGGCAAATGAGAAGTCCAAGCATGGGTCTTGGCAAATGGAAAGTCCAAGCATGGGTCTTGGCATGGAAAGTCCAACATGGGTTGGCAAGGGAAAGTCCAAGCTTGAGTCTTGGCATTTGGGAAGTCCAAGGGGATTGATATTGGCAGCGTAAAGTCCAAGCTGAGTCTTGGCGATGTAAGTCCAATGTGCCTTGGCGGTGTAGACACCGTTAGCATGACATAGCCGAGGGAAGCACCTGGAGGCTAGCGCGATGGATGAACAAGTCATGGATGACTTGGAGGGATCCGAGAGGCGTGAGGCTGATGGAGGTGGCTAGAAGGCTTAGGTCTAGGCTAAGGGTGGTCTAGCAAGTATAGGGGCACCATACTTGGGTTAAAACCTCATCTTTGAGGTTGACAGTCGACTGGCATTATGGCCGGTTTGACTGTCGTGAGTCGACTTGAGTTCGACTGCCGTTTAAGAGCTGAATCGCTCAGCGATCGCTTATCATTGGAAGCGATCGAGCGATATCTCAGCCGATCGCTAAGGCGTCGATCGCCGATCGCTAGTTCACCAAGCAGCAGAATGCTCGAGACAATGCGGAGCGATCCAACGTGGATTGAGCCGTTGTCTCACAGCCTGATCTTTGGCGGCTGATCGGGACTTATGACGATCGCTAGGCAGAAATCCAGCCCGATGAAGGATAAAAGCAGCTGTTCGTGGAAGGCTCAACAATCAGATCTTTGGGAGCTTTGGTGAGGCGATTTGAAGGCGATTTGCAGGTGCATTTTAGGGTCCTTCAAGCTCATCCAAGCAACCAACAAGCAAGCGCTCAAAACCCTAGTTTGTAAAGTGTTCTTTACATTTCCTTTGTATTTGCTTGTATTTCTTTCGTTTATTATTGTAAACATTTGTACGAGGTTTCTCCGCCTCTGACTTGTTGTCGAGAAGGAGTTTATTGATTAGTGATTGCATTGGCATCGCTAGAGCTCGTTAGAGCTCGATCCGTGGAGTAGGAACCGTGTGGTTCCGAACCACGTTATATCGTGCGTGTTGTGATTGTATCTTGTGTTTGTATTTGTTATTGTTTATTCCGCTGCGTACTAACAAGATTGTAGACAAGCAACGCGAACGATTTCCATCTTCTTACGGTCAAACGCTATTCACCCCCCCTCTAGCGGCGTCAAATCTCCAACAAGTGGTATCAGAGCCCGGGGCTCTTCTACGGACTAATCGCCGGGAGCTAGGACAAAGAAGCTAGAGGGTGAAGATGGAAGAACAATTGGGATGGAACATTAACACACCAATCCCTTACTCCTTCTATGGACAAGAAGGGTTTAAGCAATGAAAGTCAAGAATCGAAGACTTCCTAATGATGAGGCACTTCGAAGAATGGTCTATCTTGATGGAAGGATTTGAATATCCTAAGGGACTAAAGGGAGGGTTTCTCAAGAAGAAGAGATGGAGTGAGGAGCAACTCCAACAATTCGATAAAAACAAGAAGGTAATCAAATTCATTTTTGATTTAATTCCTAATGATCTCTTGTGTAGCCTAGGTGACTACGTGGATGCCAAGGAGCTATGGAGCGATTTGGCCAAGCTCCATGAAAGTCTATCACCCGTCCAAGAAGAAGGACCATCACCCTCTCAAGCTCAAGAAGAAACATCCAAAGAGCTAGAGGATTCGGAGGTTGATAGGGAATCAACATCCGAATCGGAAGAGGTAGAAGTGATGGAAGAAGAGGAGACCTCCACCTCTAGGATAGAAGGGGAGATTAGGGCATCCTCAATACCGAGCAACAAGAAGAACCATCTACATCCGTAGAGAGGAAGAGCAAGCTCAAGAATCCACTCCGACCACCACAACCACCCTAGGTAACTCAAGCATGTCAATTAATAATAAAATGAATATTATATGCTTTGAGTGTAGGGAGAAAGGACACTACAAGAGTAAGTATCCTAAACGGGTTAAGAAGACTCCACCCGGGCCAAAAGTCAAGGAGACCGGTGCCTCAATGAAAAAGAGCAAGGAGCAAGTGATTTGCTTCAAATGTCGACTACCGGGTCATTACCGGAGTCAATGCCCAAGGGGGAGAAGAAGGGCAAAGGGGAGCATCACAAGTAGGGGGAGCTACTAAGGCTAACCCTAAGGTATATCAAGTTAATAATGCTCTTTCTTTAGTTAATAGACAAAAGCATGCTAGAAATTTCAATTCCCTAGCAATTTGCCATGAAAAGCATGCTAATAGAAATAAATACTTTTGTTTAGGAGCTAAAAATATTCATTTAGATAATAGGGAGAAATTTGGGACTAATGTCCCTAAAAACAACTTATCTAAGGACAAACCTAGGTCAAATAACTCTAGAAAATTTTTACCTAGTGAGACAATTAGAAAGGTGCAAGAGCACCTATGTCTAAACCCTAAATGGACTAGGCATATGCCTAGGAAGTCCAATGCCCAAGATTTAAATCAAAATTCTAAAATTGGGGAAATTAGAAAAGAAAATCAAGTCTTGAGGTCAAGGCTTGAAAACTTGAAAAGACCCTAAATAAGATACAAAATCAATTTAAAGGGTCTAGTGGTCAAAATCAAGGGTCCAAAAGTCAAAGTCAACACCTAGGACCTAAGAGTCAAAAGTCAACCAAGGGCAAGCAAGGTTTGGGTCACAAACCTAAGCCTAAAGTGGCTTATCATAGTGTTCCATTTGACTATGAAACACAAACTAGGTCTAGGAAGACCAAGGTCAATAGGGAAGTCATCCCTAGAATTGACCAAAGGGTGTGCCTAGTGGCTAGGGTTTCAAGGAAACCTAGGGTGACCACTAAGAAGGTTGCAAGGGGAGTTACCCCTAGAGTCAACCTAGGTAAGACCCAAATGACCAAGGCTAACAAGCCTAGGAGGGTCATTAGGAAGGTATCTAGGGAGGTTATCCCTAAGGAATACCTAATTAACCCTAGGAGCTCAAATCGGTTTTGGGTTCCTAAGAGCGTGATTGATTCACGCTAGATGGGTTTAGGGTGTGCCAACCTTGATTGGATGGGTAGTTAACTCAATCATGGTAAAGGTGGCACTTTAGGATGTTTTCAAGGTTATGGTTACCTTGGAAATAGATTTGAATCAATATCCTAAAAGATTTTAGGATGTGCCAATGCACTTTTGAATTTAAGAAAAATCAATTAAATTGGCACAATTTAGGTTTAGAGGTTAGTGTGCCATTTTGGGTTTTTGGCACACTAGGGAGATTAATGATAATATGGAAAAATATATCTAACTATATCAAATGACAATTAATATTAAAATTTAGGTATTACTATACCTATATATTTTATATGCCATGCTTTGATTGCCATATGCCATGTCATGACATCATGCCTAGTTCTATGATTTTATATGTCATGTTCATGTTTAGAATTAAGGTTTCAAATGTCATGTGTTTTTAGTTTTATATCTTATGCCATGACATCATGATTATGAGCATATGCTTATTTATAACATTTCTAATGCCATAATCATTCATGCATTTAAGACAATTTGGTTGAAATTGAATTAAGGACTATGGCATGACTTAAAGTCCCATTTATAAGGGAATCAAGTAGGGTTGCCTTAGAGAATGCATGAAACCCTAGATTAGGATGAACAAAACCCACATCTCACATCTAATTGACATGTATGTGTATTTATACACCTTAGATACATGTGAGATGCTAGGATATGAGTTGAGTTCAAGGTGCATAGTTTTTGCATCTAGATGAACTAAAACTCATCTTGTTTCATTTGTGGATCATTGGGAGAGCATGTGTACAAGTCATGTACATAGAGCCCAAGGAATATGATCCAAAATAAGGTTTTGAAAACATTTTAAAATCATTTTGAAAAACCTTGGTGAAGTCTATCTTTTGATAGTAATCACCATTGATAGAGTTGATACAAAATAGGGCCAAAACATTGAAAATTTCAATGGTTTTGAGTTTTGTATCAAACTCATTATTTTATGAGTAAAATAATTTTTAAATATTTTTCACCCATTGTGTGTGTCATAAGTATTATATGTATGAATTTTCATGATTTTTCGAATTACGTATAATTATTTATGAATTTCTAAAATTCATTTCTGAAAGCTGAAAATCGAGATTTTGATTATCGATCGGCCTTACTACAATGTGTGATCGGTGATAATGATGTGATCGTGATTCTTAATCGTTTGTTTAGCCGTGTTGTATGGAAAAGGTTCCTAATCACTCCTAACCTAGGATATGCTTTAGGAAGCATTATAAAGTGAAAATTCATTGGATATGGATTAGGAATGTGTAAGGTCAAAGTATCAAATTTAGGGTGAGTGAAAGTTCTATGTTGAACTTAGAACCTTAATTTTGATGGTTTAGAGTTCCTATTGGCTTAGGGGCTTCCCAAGGACAGTGTTGGTGCAAGGGTCAAGGAGCTTTAGGGAGTTATCCATCTTGGGATGATGGATGTTTCTCTCCTTGAAGAGGAGAAGTTATTGGGAGAGTATCATCAATTGGGAAAATTGATGGGGTTTTGATACCCAATTTGGAAATTGGGAGAGAGTCTAGGATTGTCTCTCTGGAGTGATAGGTGAATTATCACTAGAAGATGGTAGGCATCCTAGGTATTTATTTTGGATCAAGGGAGATTGTAAGATCTCATTGGGACATGAGACATTGACCTCCTTGGAGAGAAAACCTTTTTGATGTTAGTCAAAAAGGGGGAGAATGTTTGGGGGAGAACATTTGGAGAGTGTTTACCAATTTGGGATAATTGGTAAGGGATTTGAGTTAGTGGTCTAACTCAGATGATTTGTTTGGTTTTTGTCAAACATCAAAAAGGGGGAGATTGTTGGTGCAATCGGCCCAGGTCACGATTGACCAGACTCGAGTTTGACTCGAGTGATGTTTTGATGTTTGACAAAGGGATTTGACAAAATGGTTTGGCATTGATGTTTGACATGAATGTCGGTTAATATGTTGGGGAGATTGTTGGAGCAATCGACCCGGGTCATGTTTGACCGGACTCGAGTTTGACTCGAGGAAGACCTTGATGGTTGACTGGGGTTGACCATGTGATTATGGGAAAGTCCAAGCATGGGTCTTGGCAAGGTAAAGTCCAAGTCATGGGTACTTGGCATGGAAAGTCCAAGTGGGACACTTGGCATTTGGTAAAGTCCAAGTTTTGAGTACTTGGCATGAAAAGTCCAAGTGGGACACTTGGCGCATGGAAAGTCCAAGTCATGGGCACTTGACATTTGGGAAAGTCCAAGTCTTGAGTACTTGGCATGAGAAGTCCAAGCATGGGTCTTGGCAAATGAGAAGTCCAAGCATGGGTCTTGGCAAATGGAAAGTCCAAGCATGGGTCTTGGCATGGAAAGTCCAACATGGGTTGGCAAGGGAAAGTCCAAGCTTGAGTCTTGGCATTTGGGAAGTCCAAGGGGATTGATATTGGCAGCGTAAAGTCCAAGTGGAGTCTTGGCGGCGTAAGTCCAATGTGCCTTGGCGGTGTAGACACCGTTAGCATGACATAGTCGAGGGAAGCACCTGGAGGCTAGCGCGATGGATGAATAAGTCATGGATGACTTGGAGGGATCCGAGAGGCGTGAGGCTGATGGAGGTGGCTAGAAGGCTTAGGTCTAGGCTAAGGGTGGTCTAGCAAGTATGGGGGCACCATACTTGGGTTAAAACCTCATCTTTGAGGTTGACGATCGTAGCATTATGGCGGTTTGGACCGCGTGAGTCGACGAGTTCATTGCCGTTTAAGAGCCGAATCGCTCACAGCGATCGCTCATTGGAGCACTCGATCGATGTCTGGCGATCGGTGCCGATCGCTAGGTCGCGCTACGATCGCTAGTTCACCACGAGCATGCATGCCCGTGGCGATCGAATCTGCGGTGGCGATCGCCAATGTTAGCGATCGACTGCCAAGAGTCCCGTTGGAACTTGTCCAACGTGGATTGAGCCGTTGTCTCACAGCCTGATCTTGGCGGGCAATGAGGACTTATGGCGCGATCGCTGGCGAAATCGACCCGATGGAGGATAAAAGTAGCTGTTCGTGGAAGGCTCAACAATCAAATATTTGGGAGCTTTGGTGAGGCGATTTGAAGGCGATTTGCAGGTGCATTTCAGGGTCCTTCAAGCTCATCCAAGCAACCAATAAGCTAGCGGTCAAAACCCTAGTTTGTAAAGTGTTCTTTACATTTCCTTTGTATTTGCTTGTATTTCTTTCATTTATTGTTGTAAACTTTTGTACGAGGTTACTCCGCCTCTGACTTGTTGTCGAGAAGGAGTTTATTGATTAGTGATTGCATTGGCATCGCTAGAGCTCGTTAGAGCTCGATCCGTGGAGTAGGAACCGTGTGGTTCCGAACCACATTATATCGTGCGTGTTGTGATTGTATCTTGTGTTTGTATTTGTTATTGTTTATTCCGCTGCGTACTAACAAGATTGTAGACAAGCAACGCGAACGATTTCCATCTTCCTACGGTCAAACGCTATTCACCCCCCCTCTAGCGGCGTCAAATCTCCAACAAATAAACCTTATTATTTCTACTAGCATGCTTTTCATTAGTAATTGCAAGAGAACTAAAATAATTTTTAGCATGCTTGTTGGTCTTAGAAATTGAAGGTGCATTAAATAAATTTACCTTAGGGTTAGCTTTGGAAGTTCCCCCTACTTGAAATACACTTTCTTGCCCTTTCTTCCTCCCCCTAGGGCATTGACTTCTATAATGCTCCCTTTGGTTGCATTTGAAGCACACAATGTGCTCCTTGCTTCTAATTGTGGGGACTCAGACATTATTGACTTTTAATGCCGGTTGAACCTTCTTCACCTTCTTAGGACACTTACTTTTATAGTGCCCTTGTTCCCTACACTCAAAGCATGTTATATGATTTTTATTTAAAATGACAACACTTGAGTTACCTAGGGAACTTTCGCTTCTCCCAGATGTTGAAACTTCTTCTTGAACTTGTTCCAGGATAGAAGGCCTCTCCTCCCCCTCAATGCTAGAGGTGGAGGTCTCCACCAAATCATCAACATCTTCGAATGTGGTGGGCAATTCTTCCTCGGCATTCTCCTCTACTTGTGCCGGTTCGGGATTCTTGTGGAATTCAACCACCTTATTCCACAAATCCTTTGCATCCCTAAAATTACCTAGCCTAGACCAAATGTTGTTAGGAATCAAATCACTAAGTAATTCGATTACCTTGAGATTTGTCTTGAAGTCCTTGATTTGGTCTTGGGTCTACCTTGACTTCTCAATTTGCCTATTTCTTTCATCCCTAGGCAATTCGAAACCATTTTCTATAATACGCATAATATCAAAATCGGTTTCGAAATATACCTCCATCCTTTTCTTCCACCAAGAAAAGTCTCAATCGAATTTCGGTGGATGGATATTGTAGCCGACCATCTTGTAGTGCTTGTGTCGGCGGTTAGTCCTCTACAAGCGACCTGGCTCTGATACCACTTGTAGGAACGTCGGTGGCCGGCTAGAGGGGGTGAATAGCCCTCAATCATCGTATGGTGGAAGTCGTTCGTTCTTGCATGCTTGTCTACAATTGTCATTAATATATGCAGCGGAAACAATAGAAATAATAACAACAATACAATCACACGCAATACACAAAGATATATGTGGTTCAAAACCGAATGGTTCCTACTCCACGGGCGAGCTCACTGAGCTCTAGTTATGCGCACGACACTAACTAAACTCCTTCTCGACAACACGTCGGAGGTGGAGAAACCTCATACAATCAATTACAACAGTAATATAGAAATACAAACAAGAATACAAATACAATACAAAAAAATACTTTTCACCGATTGCTTTTGATCACTTGTTTGTTGCTTGCTTTGGTTGGCTCTTAAAGGTTTGGAATGCAGCAGCAATTCCCCTCCAAAGTCACCCTTAAAGTCTTGGCAAAAACCTCCATCTCGAGCTCCATTTATGACCTACATCGAACTGTTTTTGCGCCTAACAGTCGACTGCCAAAAGGCCCCAGTCGACAGCTCCTGTTGCCATTGTCTCATAACGGCCAGATCCACATTGGACAAGTTCCAACAGATCACCCACTAGTCGACTGATCATGCCCATCAGTCGATTGGTGACTTAGTAGTCGACTGCCCAGTCGGCTATGAAGCGTTCTATGCCCGCGACATTCCCATCAGTCGACTGCCATCCCTCGACAGTCGACTGCTATCGATATCAGTCGATTGCTAGTCCATGGCAGTCGACTACCATCCACAAAACTGCAGTCTAACACTAGTCGAACCCTAGTCGACTTGGAGCAGTCGACTGACACCTATGTCAGTCGACTGATTTCGGGTAAAACCTCAAACACCAAGTTGTTTGAGCATTCGACACTCAGTCTTAGCCACTTGGCCAAGTCCACCTCATCCCTTATGGAGTTCTCCACTGAAGCTCTCTTCCCTCGGCCTACGTCACTCGGATGGGCAAAGCGCACGACTTCGCAACGCCATCCTTCGTGTCTCTTGCCCTCGAAGTATGCTTCCCTTGGGCCTCACTCCATTCGCTCCCCGTCCGACGATCCCTCGGATGCATCAAGCGCAAAGCTTTGCAATGTCATCCTTCACCGACTCAAGGACCCCCGAGCCTAATGAACTTGTTAAGTCCTCAAGGCTTTCCAAATGCACCAAGCGCACGGCTTCGCAATGCTTTGGACTTTTCCACACTATGCCCCATGCTTGGATTTTCCATGCGAACTCCATGTTGGACTTTCCTATGGCAATCCCATGTCATAAGTTTTGTCTATTATCAAAATACTGCTCGAGTCAAACTCGAGTCAACCCAGGCCAATTGCACCAACAGATTTTACGTGGTTCAGAATCTTATTTCCTACTCTACGACCGAGCTCTAGTGATGTACACCACCACTAAATCTTCTCCTTTTCGGAAATAATCCGAAGGTGGAAAAACCTCTTATAATGGAGTTTTACAAGAAGGAAAACACCAAATACAAGAAGCAAATGGAAATAAACGAATTGACAACACTTTACATGTGAGCTTTTGATTACTTGATCTTTTGATTGCTTTAAGATGCTTTGAAGGTATGGAAAGCAACAACGTTTCTCCTCTAAGAACTCTAAGAATCGGTGACAATTTCCTAAATCATGATCTCCATTTAAAGTATCACATTAGACTGATATTCCGCCTAGCAGTCGACTGCTTACTTGACCGTTGTCTCAAAATTGACTAATCCGCGTGAAAAAATGCTCGATCAGTCAACTGCCCTGACACAACGTCAACTGCCAGAGCCATCAATTGACTGTCATAAGACAACAATCGACTACGAGACATTTTGTGCCCTGTCCACTTAAGGTCAGTCGACTGCTCAACCCTATCAGTCGACTGATGCAAGTCACCAGTCGACTGCCAGAGCAACAATCCAATAATCGAGCCTCAGTCGGCTACTCTACCAATCGACTAGGTTGTAACCCCAGTCGATTGCTCGAGTCAACTAAGCCCTCTGAGTGTCGAGCACTCGACCAGTCAATTGGTAAACCTAAAAAGTGAGGTTTAACTTCAAGTATGATCCCCTCATACTTGACACTCATGCTTAGCTTAGGCCTAAGCCTTCAAGCCACTTCCATCAGCCTCATGCCCTTAGAGTCCATCTGAGTCCTCCACGACTCCTTCACACTTCGCGCTAGCCTTCAAGTGCTTTCATATACTTTGTCATGTTATCAGGTACCCTTAGCCTAGACCTAATCTTTCAAGCGACTTCCATCAACCTCACGCCCTTGGTCGACAGTATACTTCGTTCAGTTACATGTTGCTTAGGATTTCCCCCGCATCGATCGATCCGAAAATGGATCTCCTTTGCTAAGTCTCCAAACTTAGACTTTCTTCGCCAAGACTATACACTTAGACTTAAATGTCCAAGACTACACCCTTGGACTTTTCCTTTGCCAAGTATCCATACTTGGACTTTCGCTGCCAAGACTTCACACTTGGACTTACACGGCCAAGACTACGCTCTTGGACTTTTCCTTTGCCAAGTATCCATTCTTGGACTTTCTCTTGCGAAGACTCCATCCTTGGAGTTTCCCTTGCCAAGTATCCATACTTAGACTTCTCCATTGCTAAGACTACACCCTTGGACTTTTCCTTGCCAAGTATCCATACTTGGACTTCTCCATTTCCAAGTATCCAAATTTGGACTTCCACTCGAGTCTCACTCAAGCTTGGTCAACCTTGACTTGAGGTTGATTGCTCCAACAATCTCTCTCATGACAATATCCTTCAATACATATGTCAAATTTATTGTTAAACTGATTATCAAATATCAAAATCCTACTCGAGTCTCACTCGAGCTTGGTCAACATTAACCTAGGGACTATAGTAACGACCTGACCCCTATTGGCACCTGGCCCCTATTGGCAGAATTCGACGACCCCTATTGGTTGACGACCGTCGCCCCTGTTGGCCCGTCGTTACTCACCTGGACTTCCCACCCCTGGAAGTGGGTTTTTGCCTTCCCCAGGATTCGAACTCTAGACCTCCAGGCAAAGTACTAAAGTTTATGAATCATGGTAACCAAGTGATCACTAAAGTTGTCACGCCCCAAGAGCATGCCGAACCGAAAATCAAACGGACGACACCTCCCCTGTACGTGACAACATTTCGGGTTAATACAAGGCTCGTAGGCCCACAATAACAACAATATATATGTATAAAAACAAAAAAACTACACAAGACATAGCGGAAACAAACTACAACAATACAACAACCCCACACATGCATACCGGTATGACTAACACACCACAACAACACAAAATCGCGACAAAATCTGAATATACAACACATACATCATGAAAACTCCAACAACTACAAAATACAATGCACAAAGGACAGCGGGCCCAAAACAAAATACGGGAGCCTCGTGAGATGAGATGACGTCAGCCGACGGTGCTCCAAGCTGTCATGAAGTCTTCTACCTGTTACCTGGGCGACAGAAAACCCAGGGTCTGCGGGGGCGGTGAGTAAAACTCAGCAGGTAATAGAAAACATGTATATATGTAATATCACATGTATTTCAATAACATAATCTAGATATACAACGATAGTATATAAATATATATAAATACAAGCATATCTTAGTCTAGCTAGAATAACATAAAATCTGAGACATGCACACCTTGCTCGCTCGATCCAACTGAACATATATATAACGGGAAGAGTAATACCAACATAATCTACTCATGCTACAGGGCTAATGGTCTATCATACGATATCAGACAAATATAACAATATCGCCATGCATGAATATGATGTACGATCAAACATCATGAATATGATGTCAATCAAATCAAACGAACATCACCATAAGCATATATATATAGACTATATCTATATATGTATACTAATCACAATCATCCATATATATAGATATACATGCGTATATGTATATATGACAATATCTTAAAAATGCCATCGATCGGCAATCACGGCATGCATGGTCATGTCGGCTCACTCTAAAGCTACCACGACCCCAGTGTGGCCTCGGTGGCTCGAGCATGACAACTGTCTCAACTCAACACCAACCACTACTCTCGAGTGGCCGAGTGGCAGTATGATCGAGTAGCATATAAGCGTAAAGAGCAAGCTACACGATGGGGGTCCTGGCGTTGGTCACTCAGGCCAGGATCACTACTGCCCATGAGTGGTCGAGTACCACACCACGCGGGACTCGACACATCCAACTACCACCGTCTATAGTGGTAGAGTGCGGCACCTCAATGCTCTGCCCTCCACGGGTGACTCCTCCTATGAGTAGCAGTGGAGGCGGGATGATTAGCGACCCTCTCGACCCTGAGGAGACCTCGTCGTGCATGCGTGCATGTAAATGCATGAATGCAATGTCTCACATCTGAGACATCCACCATAGACTCTCTATCACATGCAGTCATACCAATCTACTCGCGCACTCTCTATCTGTGAGAGTCGTACTCAATGATCATAATACTCTATATCCTGTAGAGAGTCATACTAATCTACTCGGCGCACTCTCTATCCTGTAGAGTCGTACTCATCGATTATAACAAGCTAGGACCACCGGTCCGTAGCGATACCTAAGTATCATTCCTCGACCATTTACACAACACATGTTTGGTGGTAACATACAACCTAAGGGTACTAGAACTAACCTAGGTTAAAGACATTATCTACCTACGGATGACCTTTTGCCCAATGTACAATCGAGTTGTCATCCGGACTTTACCATTGCACTTAGCAAACAAATTCTAAGTTACTTGCATCACCTATATGTATAACTCCTAATCATGATAAAATAAACATGATATCACAATAGAGTTAATAGCCAATGTAAAGGATCAAGCATACGATAAAAAGAACAGGTCAAGTAATATGAACACCTAACATGCTCATATCAATGACTAAATCTGAATGAAATACAACTACCCGGACCAGGTAGGAAATTACCCACCTGTTGTGTAGGCTATGCCGTTAGTCTCCACGTCCAAAAGACTATTCCGAATCAAGGTCCTGCAATTACAAAACATAAAGAGTAACTAAATGCTAGCATAACCCTAATGCTAGAATAATTCTCTAAATCACATCCTAACCCTTGATTAGTCAATTTAATCATGTAATAGTGTACTCCTCTACACTTCATTTACTAATCATATTTGATCTATGATTACTTCACAAATAATACTACTGTAACATATCCCATCAAATTAATAACCATATCCAAATCCAATTTACATCCATACCTATTAGGTAGTTCCTGCTGATTGTATTCACCTCCATGAATACTGCCTTGTATCAATGTCCTAATCAACCACAGCTTCTTGCTCCAACTCAATGTGCCAAATCTGCACAACCAATTTAGGTAGGAAAATGACAACTCTTCATCACCTAAAAAATCCACACCGTAATTAACATTCTCTTGACTGTTAATCTTCAAATCCTTGATCCATAGGAACAAAGACTATTGTATTACCAGAATCCGACTAGAGAGGCTGCAAGGGATCACACAGCAGATCCACCGACTCATCCTCCTGAACCACCGTGAATTAGAATGGTAGCACTCTCCACCACAACGATCACGCAGTCAAACTTTGGTTGTGCTCTGGATCAGCAGACTGCCCCAAATCCCTCGGCAGCCACCCCTTCCTCCGTTCACCAACTCCTGGATCACTGTCCAAACATGATCCACACTCAACCACAAAGAGAAACACAGCGGGGATTTTCGATCCCATCCAAAGTTGAAGAAAGAGCAGCCCTTACCTTGCTTCGGCGAACTAGGCTCCCGCGATGAAAAGGACGGAGATCGACAGGGTCGGAATCGCGCAGTGGAGATGCAACTGCCGGCGACCCTTGTTGCTTTCGGATCGGAAGAAAAGAAGAAGACGAGAGAGTGGCACCGATCGGGTGGGCGACGGCGAGGAGAAATCGGAAGAGGCGACTCCCAAATCCGGCAACGAGATCCCCTGCCGCTCCCTAGCTCTGTCGATCGAGGACGTCTGCCGGAGCCCAAACGTCGATCCTCCCCTTCCGCTTGCTCTCCCACCGGAAGGAGTCATCGACGGTGAGCTTCTTCACGCCGCCAGTCGCGAGGTGAAGGTTGGCGGAGAAATTCGGAGAGAAGGGGAATCGCGGCAGCGACAAGCCCAGTGCGGGGATCAACGCCGGCGACAACCGCTCCTCTCGCGGCGGCAATGGAGCGGCAGCGGCGGCGATGGAGCGGCAGCAGCGTCTGGGAGTTAGGGCTCGGGCGGCGACGGTGGAGAGAAGAAGAAAAGGGGAGTGGCGAAGGGAAACAGAGGCGGCAGATCGAAATTAACGTGAAGAAGGCGAGAAATCGCGGAATGCAAAGAAAAGGAAACCACAGTTCGCGAAGAGGAAATGGGTTATGCGGATCGGGTTTGAGATTTTACCCAATTCCCATTAACCCATTGATCTTAGGGTTAGATTAATAAACCCAATTAACTTCTAGACTAGGATTTAAGCTCATTTTAAATCCTGAAAAATTCCACAAGCTAATTTTATCAATTACCGAGATTTTTTTTTCCTCCGGTATTTTACATTCTCCCCCCTAATAAAAATTTGGTCCCCAAATTTCGTACTAACATGCAAAATTACTTCAAGCAAGTTTCCGAAAGGACCACATACCTTCCTCAAGTTAACAGATGAGACTATTGAGCCTGGATAGTATCTTCTAGCTCCCACATAGTCTCCTCATCGATATGATGCTGTCATCCAATCTTTACGAGTCGGATGATTTTTCGTCCCACTACTGTCGCTCCTTGCGACCCAGGCTCCACCCTGGAATCACCTCGTAAGTTGCATTAGACTGAGGTAGAATCGGAACCTCTTACAAAACATGATTAGATCACGGCACGTATTTCCTCAGCATATAAACATGAAATACGTTATGAACACCCGCAAGTGTCAGAGGTAAAGCCAGTCGATAAGCTACACCTCCATAATCCACGACACAAGATCTGAATAGATCCTCCAATGTCTAAATGTCATGCTCAGACAGTCCATTAGTCCGCGGATGAAATGTTGCACTAAGCTAAAGCTCTGTGCCCATAGTCTGGTGCAGACTCTATCAAAATTGCGAGATAAATCATAAATCTCTATCAGATATAGTACTCAAAAGTACCCCATGCAGTCTGATAATTCCTCGACAGTTCAACTCTATCGGACGGTCCAACGAGTACGACCCACGAATAGGAAAGAAGTGAGCTTATTTGGTTAGTCGATCCACAATCACTCAAATCGCATCACGTCCCTTACGGGTTCTAGACAATCCCGTAACACAATCAATCGTGATATGCTCCCACTTCCATTCCGGAATCGAAATTTTCTAGAGCAATCCAACGAGTTTCTGATGTTCATCCTTCACCTACTAGCATAGTAAACATCGAGCAGCAAAATTTTCTATAACTCTCTCTATACCATTCCACCAGTATAAACGTTCAACTCTCGGTACATCTGAGTACCACCAAGGTATATAGCCCATTTCGAATGATGTGCCTTTTGTAGCAACCCTTCCTTAAACACTGCAACTTCGGAACCCACTATCCTTATTAGAGACGGGGAATTATTTTCTCAAAAGAGAAATCCATCAACCATCCAAGATACACTCCACACACGCTGTAAGTGCATGGAAGACTATAGCGACGAATCTCACTCGTTGCAATTGTTGCAACTGTTCGCGCTCCAGCAACTCCATTGTAGCTACCTAGTAGCTTGTTAAATTCAATGAGCACTTCTGCTCCATACATCCACAAATCCAGAAAATAACTACCAAAGTCCCATCATGTATATGATAGACTATCTCGTAGTTTCTTAACTGTCGTAAGCATAAGATACGTCTCATGCAACTGTATCGGATTCGCTCCAATCCCTGAAACGACGCATCTGCGTACATCATCCTTTTATCTACTCCAGAAGGATTAACTAATACTTGTGTAAAAGTTAACCGTTGTCTAGGTCTTGTAAACTGGTTTCACCATCTTTCGACTAAATGATTTACAACATCACTTTTGTCAAACAAGTCCGTGGTATAGTAATGCTAAGACATTCTATCCACATCTACAGTACTAACCAAAACATACAAGGAAAACCACCATCTACGGTGGCCGAGTGCACAACTCCAACTACCACAATCAACAGTGGTCAGGTTACGCAACTCCAACAACTACAAAGGATCCAATCGTGTTCAAGATACACGATTCTCAAATCCAGTGACGACTAAATCATTAATTATTCTAACAACTTAATCAAAACTCATACAATTCATACCAAGTATGAAATTGTCGTCTCCATACACCTGCATCCCCTTTTCTCTAGGCTGATGATATATCAATCATCACAACGACAATGAAAGTCGTATGACATCATGTCACTACAATATCAACACTCCAGTCATAAACAACCCCAGAGTATACACAGGCGTTATTGGCTGATCTAAGTAGATCATTTATCCTCAACGTAGGATATTCACTTTCAACAATCATCGCATTCCATCATCGACAATCGATGCATAATCTCAAATGTCCATCTCTCTTTCGATAAAGGATTTTAGATCTTCACACGGAGAAATACTGGGATAGATAAATATCCCCTCCAACATCTCCTAATAATCGTAACTCACGTTCTTTCAATTCTTTTATAGTGTTTAACAACACTGATACCAATAAAAATATCACTCGATATGTGATCTTTGATACCGAACTATTTTCGTAATCATTTCGATCGCCTACTCCACTTGCCTATGCAACGACAAGGCTAGGAGTTCATCCGCAACTACATCCGAATGCTCTCGGATTATACGCACATCAGAGACATAATCATACTATAATCTCAACCACTTGACCATCCGTAAGGATATGTCTACAGTAAAGATATGTCTATCCAAGTCTAAGGACCTCCCTTGACTTCTTAATCGTTGGTCCACTTCTCACCTGACGGTAGAGATACCATCGACCCACAAGTCGATGTAAAGGACCCTTCTAATCCAACTGAGAATGTTCTAGATACAGATACTTGTAACCACAAGTATCTCTCAACATATTAACCCAGAGGGTAAAACTAGAGTAATACCCTGAACGATCAAATATCTGTTGATCCGATCCAAAAGGCTCCACGCAAGTCTCGGCCTTTCTCCGAAGAGAACCAGATTAAATCCAACAGTTCACGACAAAGCGGTCACATTTCTGCGATGAATGCCGCAGGGATTTTTCCCTAGATCATCTGATCTCATCACTTAATCCTACGAGCTGCAACTGTAGAATACTGAATAAATACGACCATCGTCGTATACTCTCTCCTCTGTACTAAGCAAATCACATCTGGAGGTAACTATTTGTTGTTGTCTGCTGAGTCTTCTACAATGTCTTTTGCTGATGCTGCTTCTATGCTGATCTCTGCTGAAGGGGAGTATCAAGGAATTCCCACCACGCCTGAGGTAGTAGGTTGCTGCTGTTGAGATAACTCAATCTTTTGTGCTGATCTCTGCTGTCGAGATAGTGCATCACCTTCCCAGAATATCTCGGATAGTCTTCAACTGAGTCTTCAAAGTACATCTTCTCCATGGTACTGGTTGCTCATAATAGCAACAAATAAACTGATCCAACCGATATCTGACTTCACGTGTCTTCGTGATCTGCATTGCACACACATAATCCCTTCAAAGTCTTTGTTCTGATTTTGCTGATATCCACAAGAACCTTCTGATGATCTGCGATTGGTCTTCTATAATCGAAACGTATCCCTAAGGCATATTACTCCGATCTTGCTCCTTTTATCCAATAGTCGGAGACTTCTAACTCTAATAAGTTGTCCTGCAATATATGCTTATCGGTCTCCAACTCTTAAACCCTTGTACGGAGTCATTTCTAAACTCCCGTCTCAATCCAACGTCTTCCGACAGGATCTGGTAGAAGATCCTGGCATCCTAATCCAACTATAAGCCAATAACTCTGGGTGGCTTAAATCATCCACTTATCTTCTTGAGCTATTAGGTGGTCGTAACCTCCGCAAGTCTCACGACTCTGCACAGTATGTTGGAATGTATACTGAAAGCCAAGCTCTTTTTGTATGAACATTTTATTTTGAAATAAGAATCACATGATCATTGTTTGCACTTTATATATTTATTATATGTGTGCATATTATCTAATATTTTACATTGTAGATAACATGGTGCTTGGTGTGGCACATAAGATCATGTTATCAGTCCCTTGTAAAATATAAGTAGATGCTCACAACCAAGATGGTTTTGGACAAACCATTGGCATGGTTGTAGTGTAGCTTGGTATTATTTTTTCTTGAACATAGAGTTACACTAGTACACTTAGGTGTATTGAGCAGGACCGACATAGAGGTGATTCAATTTATTGCTGACTGCATAATTGAATCGGACCTCGGATATTATGTTGTACATGCTCTTAATCCCGATATAATAACGGGCACATGTACTTAGTATTTATTTCTTTGATTTACCATAGGGTGAGATTTAGATGGATTAAATCAATATGTCCGGTAAGTTGGGAAATGATATTATTTACATGGTGTGCCGTTGATTATAGGAGGAAACCGTGTCCTATATATTAGGTTGATGATGTCCCCTTGAGGAGCTCATAAGGTTCATCATGTAAACCCAGCTGGTTGACTTAGTCAACATGATGATAAGGTTGAGTGGTACTACTCGAGAATTAGATGTTAATTAATTGATGGTCAAAATCAATTAATTGACGGACATTCGATATCTTAAACACGGGGAGATTAATGTACGAATAATATATGGAGCCCATATTAATTTATGGGGGTTGGTGAGGTAGTTCAATGATGATCCTCTAGTGGAATGGAACATCATTGATGGATCAAGTTTGTGTGGTTCCGATCCATCGGGTGGCCAAGACCCAACTCCTCCTTATGGTCCCTATCGTAGCCTAATATAATCCTTGTAAAGTCTAGATCCAAGAATGTAAAACAAAACCTAGAACCAATGGTTGGGATTAAATCCCTAGATCCGATGGTTAGGATGAAACACTAGAACCAACGGTTGGGATTAAATCCCTAGATCCGATGGTTAGGATGAAACCCTAGAATCGACGGTTGAGATTAAATCCCTAGATCCGACGGTTGGGATAAAACCCTAGATCCGACGGTTGGGATGAAATCCTAGAACCGACGGTTGGGATGAAATCCTAGATCCGACGGTTGAGATGAAACCCTAGATCCGATGGTTGGGATAAAACCCTAGATCCGATGGTGGAGGTTAAATCCCTAGATCCGACGGTGGAGATTAAAGGAGTCCTAAGCCTAACTCTATAAAAGGAAAGCTTAGGGTTGGGTGGAAAAAGTATGAATTGATTGAGGAATTAGGGTTTTGGCTCATCCAAAAGTGGGCGGCTAGGGTTTTTGGGTGGCTAGGGTTTTGGAGCAAAACAAGTGGGCGACAACTCTTCCTTCTAGTTGATTGTCGGCGCCCATCCTCCTCCATCAACACTTGGCCGGCGCCCATCCTAGAGGCCTCTCCCTTCTTCCTTGGCCGGCGGTTCTCCTTCCATAGGTGGCCGGCATTCATCTTCCTCCCTTCATCCTAGAGTGGCCGGCGGCAACACTTCTTGAAGTTGGTCGGCGCATCATCCAATTGTTCCTTGGCCGACAGTTGCACCAAATTCCCTAATTTGGTGGCCAGTTCTAGATAGGAAGGTATTTTTTGTTTCTTCTCTTTGTTTGCAGTGGACAAGGTGGAGAAGAAAGCGATCTAGAAGGCTTCTACTCGTGGAGGATCTTCGTCCACACGTCGTCCACGAGAAGGATAGGACATACAGTAGAAGATCGTGAGGTATAAAGTTATTTTAACTTTATTTACAGATCTGAGCTTGTTCTTTTATGTTTTGATTATGCATGTGTAAATTAGTAAATATATTGTATAATCATGGACCCCGAAGACAAACACAAAAACCGGCGATCCGTCCGTCGTCTCTTCCGCGGCAAACCAACTAGAAGAGTTGAGTTGCTTGAACAACTAGTTTGTTCAAGCGATCACTCAAGTTGTTAGCACGATGACGAAATGGTTGTGCTAATGAAGCTCATCCCATCCGGATTAATTCTTTCATTAGTGAAAATTTTAATCCGGGGACATGGGAGCCAATGAGCCTCCGAAGCATCCACCTTCAATTGGTATCAAAGTCACGGTTTCCGGTTTTGTGTGTTTAAGATTCGGTTAATTTTTTATGCATTTTTCATATATTATATGTGCCGGATAATAGTAGGATATGCGTAGTTTAACTCTTTGGTTGCAGACATAAGATCCGACTATTATGGCCATGTGTGTGTATGTGAATGGATGTGTGTAAAAATTTATTATTTGAATCCTCGGGGTTGACGAGGCTAGATTAGTATTTAATTTTTGTAATTAAATACGACATTGTTTAGCCGCTCATTTTAGTTTACTTTCGATCTAGATTATTTGTACACTCCTTCGTGGAGTATAGGATCGATGGATGTAAATTAAAATGTTTTATCTCGGCTCGGAACTCTTTGGTGACTTGCGCACGGGAAAAGATGGAGCGGACGAGGTGGCGACACGACGGAATGCATATTGGAGGACAATGCCATAATAGTTGGAAAAATTCTATTTTTTTTTCATATTTATTTCTTATTTGTTTTATATGCATGTTGTGTATGATTTAAAATTTCTCATTTGCAATTTACTAAGTGGGAGAGGGAAATTTTAATTAATTCCCGCGGCCTCCATTACAATTTGACGTGTGATGCAAACAAACTTGTGTGTTGGCTCTGAGTGTCTTCCTCCCTGCGGACGGGTTTGTTTGTGGATCACTAGGTCAAATAATGGTTATAGAAAATTATCTAGGAGCATGTGTACTTCCACAGCGATAAGACACATAATCCGAAATAATTCCCTTAGTATCGTGTAATGGTGCACACTTAGATGCAAATAAAAGTATCCTCCCCATCGGAGTCACTGCTTTTATTTGTAGGGCCAAAGAGGAACCAACTATTAATTTTATTTGTCAAAAAGTAAGGTTGACAAAATAATAAAATTAATGGGTAAAACCTCCTCTTACAAATGTAGAATTCGTATACGTCCACACTGCGTGGCATGCGACATTCTCGGTGATTTGAGGTGTTGGTTGATTTTGGGATTTTATTGTTTTGAGGAATCAATAATATTTGAAATCTAATATTTTGATCATTGTGATTTTTAGGATTTTCAAATGGCTTTCAACCCACTTGCTGTGATTTTAAAAGAAAACAAACTTACTGGTCCAAACTACATTGATTGGAAAAGAAACCTGGATATTGTCTTAACTGTGGAGGAGTACAAATTTGTACTCTTTGAGGTCTGTCCTCCTAAGCCCACCGATGACTCTGATGAAAAGGAGAAAGAATGTTATAAGAAATGGGTTAAGGCAGATGAGATGGCGCGGTGTTACATTTTGGCATCTATGTCAAATGTGCTGCAACATTAGCATCAGGCCATAGCCACTGCTTATGACATGATGTTCAATCTCAAGGAACTTTTCGGACATCAGAGTAGGGCGGCTAGGCAGGAGGCAATGAGAAACTTGATGACGACCACCATGGTCGAGGGAACACCCGTTAGGGATCATGTTCTCAAGATGATGGCTCATCTTAATGAGATGGAAGTCCTCGGAGCTGAGATCGATGGGGAAACCCAGGTCGATATCATTCTCCAATCTCTGCCTAGGAGTTTTGAGCAGTTCCGCCTCAACTACAACATGAACAAGAGGTTGTATTCATTGGCGGAGCTTCTGACAGAACTCCAGGCGGCAGAGGGGCTTTTTCGTCAAAGTGCTCATGCCATGGTCGCTCAGAAGGTTTCTTCCTCTAAACTGAAAGGTAAGAAGAAGAAGAAACAAGGTGGAGCGAAGAAAGTGGCAGTGGGACCTCAGGCAGGAGTGAAGAAGCTGAAAGGCAAGTGCTTCACTTGCAAGCAGACTGGACATTGGAAGGCGGACTGTCCTCGCCGAAAGAACAAAGGTATATCTTCTTGTTTAGTTGTTGAAACATGTTTAGCGGTGTTATCTACCAGTGCCTGGTGTGTAGATACAGGAGCCACTGATCATGTCTGCAATACTTTGCAGGGGTTTCAGGAAACCCGACGACTAGCTGAGGGAGAGATTACCGTCTTCATGGGCAATGCTTCAAAGGTGGCGGCTATTGCAGTGGGAGACGTTTATTTATCTTTTGATAGAAATAAAGTTTTGGTTTTGAGAAATTGTCTTTATGTACCTACTTTTAGAAAGAATTTAATTTCAGTTTCTAAATTGTTTATGGATGGGTATTCTATTTCTTTTAATGACAAAGTGGTTATAAAAAGGAACAGGGAGATTATCTGTTCTGGTACATTGGTTGGCAATTTATATACTCTTGAACCAAAAACTCCCACGATGCATATAGAGATCAATAACTCATCTTCTAAGTCTAATAAGAGAAAAGAACCTTCGCAAATGAACCAAACATATCTTTGGCATCTAAGGCTTGGTCATATTAACCTTAGCAGAATTCAAAGGTTGATAGCTGATGGACCTTTGGGTTCATTAGTGGTGGAGGATCTCCCAACCTGCGAATCTTGCTTGGAAGGTAAAATGACCAAGAGACCTTTCAAGGCCAAGGGGTATAGAGCCAAAGATGTGTTGGAAATGGTTCATTCTGATTTGTGCGGTCCTATGTCTATCCAGGCAAGAGGTGGCTTTGAATACTTTGTCTCTTTTATAGACGATTATTCAAGGTATGGATACATTTACTTGATGCACCACAAGTCTGAATGCTTTGACAAGTTCAAAGAATTCAAGGCTGATGTGGAGAACCGTCAAGGTAAAAGTATCAAGACATTACGATCTGATCGTGGTGGCGAGTACCTCTTGGGAGAGTTTAGGAGTTACTTATCAGAGGCTGGGATTCAATCCCAATTGTCTGCACCTGGCACACCCCAGCAGAATGGTGTAGCGGAGCGAAGGAATAGGACTCTTATGGAGATGGTCAGATCGATGGTGAGTTATTCTGAGTTACCTATTTCGTTCTGGGGGTATGCACTGGATGTTAGGGCAATCTCTTGCCGTAATATGGTTTTGATGGTGTGGCAAAGGGTTTAAGTTAGTTTGATATGTTGATTTGATATGTGCGTTGAAGTCGTGCAGGACTTAGTAATTCGCACATGGAGCCATGGCGAGTTTCACATCTCATGACTCGTGCCTTGAGTCGGTGAAGGATAGCTTTGCGGAAGCCGTGCGCTTGGAGCATCCGAGGGACCGCCGGACGAGAAGCTTGGAGTGAAGCCGGAGGAAGTAGACTTCGAGGCAAGAGGCGAAGGAGCATTGCAGCCGCCGTCGATGATCTTTGCCGAGGGGCGTGGTGAGAACGAAGAGAACCGAGGCGAGGGCTCCAGAAATGAGAGTGAGCGATTGTAACCCGGGAAGGGTAGCTCTTAGGTGAAACTTGGCCATTTGGCCAAGTGTCGGATGGGTTTTCACACCGCGATCATTGCCATGTCATGGCGGTCGACTACTCGAGTCGAGTGAGTTCGAGGTATATATGATCGCGGATTATGGCGTGATCGGATACGTGGGCGATCGATCGCCAGAATCAATCGCTGAAATGATCGATCAATAGGTTTCGCCACAACCGTTCGTAGCCAGGCGATCGACTACGGAGGCGTGATCGTGATGAGGTCCATCGATCATTGCCAAGAGTTCCGTTGGACTACAATGGTCGGGATCCGACGTGTTCGGAGGCCGTTGTAGTGACGGCAGTCGACTGATGGCGGCCAACGAGAAGAAATCAGCCCTCTCTATAAAAAGAGAGGGTGTAAGCCTTTGAGAGGCTAATGCTTATGCTCCAAGTGATCTTCCTAGTGCCCCACAAGCTCTAAACTCTTCTTACTTGTTTTTACTCCATTCTATTTGTAAGAAGAGTGATCTTGATTGTAAAGGTTACCTCCACCTAGCTTGGTGCAAAGGAGATACCATTTAGTGGATTGGTTTAGCGGAGTGATTCATCGAGGACGAATCGGGGACCGTGGATTAGCGGCGTAGCCATGAACCATGTTATATCTCGGTGTTTGTATTGCTTGTTTTTATTTTTCTTGTCTTTATTTATTAGTCTTCCGCTTGCGCTAATTAGTCTTGTAGACGAGCAAATACCGGCATCCAAACGAAAAGGGCTATTCACCCCCCTCTAGCTGGCCCAATCGATCCCCTACAAGTGGTATCAGAGCCGAGGAAAGCTTGTCGAGGACTAACCGCCACAACAAGCAACTTTCAAAATGGCCGGCTCCAACATCCATCCTTCGAAGTTTGAAGGAGAATTCGCTTGGTGGAAGAAGCGAATGGAGGTATTTTTCGAAACGGATTTTGACATTATGATTACAATGGAATCCGGTTTCGTTTTGCCTAGGGATGAAGAGGGGAAGCCAATAGAGAAATCTAGGTGGACCAAAAGGCAAAGGGAAGAGCACCTTGCAAATTCAAAAGCCAAGCATCATCTCTTCAATGTGCTCCCCCAACAAGAAATCAACCGAATAGGAGAATGCCTAAGCGCCAAGGAGATGTGGGAGAAGCTAATTGAGCTTCATGAAGGCACATCTGAGGCAAAGCTAGCAAGGAGAGATCTCCTCCGCTCCCAACTATCCAACATTAAATTAGAAAAGGGAGAAAAGGTAACTTCTTTGCATTCTAGATTCAAAGAAATTTTAAATGGACTAACAAGTGCAGGAGAAAGGCTCTCCAATCGCGACATGATAATGAAGGCCATAGATGCTTTCCCCCGATCATCCAAGTGGAGTTCAATGGTGGACTCATTTTACATTTCAAAGAATCTAGAGGTAAGTACTCTAGATGAATTTTTCTCCACTATGGAATTACATGAATCTAGGCTTGAAGGAATACAAGAAGAGCCTAGAATTCAACCCTCAAGAGGAGTAGCTTTGATAGCGAACAAGGGGAAGAAGAAGATGGAAATCCCCTCCTCCTCCGATGATGAAGCATCTTCCTCCTCCTCCATGGATAGCACTGAAGAAGCCTATATGGTAAGAAAGGTAAGACGTGCATTTAAGAATTTTAGACTTGATAAATCTCATGATAGGAATAGAAGACCAAGGGGGAAGGTCATATGCTACAATTGCCAAGGAGAGGGGCACATAAGGGACAATTGTCCTCTCTTAAACAAGAGCAAGGAAGAGAGGAAAAAGAAAGAAGAAAAGAAGAAGAAAAAGGGGAGCAAGAAAAAGAAGGAAGAGGAGAAGAAGACAAAGGAAAAGGGAAAGGCTAAAGCTCTCAAGGCAAGGACTTGGGATGATCCATCCTCATCCTCCTCATCATCATCGGATGAGGAGAATGCCTTTGTCACCAATTTGGCCTTGATGGCCTTTGATGACTTGGATTGCTCTTCATCCGAAAATGAAGGATCAAGCTCAAGAGGAGAGATCTCAAGTGAAGGGGGAGCTTCTACATCCTCCTCATCCGAAGAAGAAGAGGACATGGAAACTATGGTAACGAAAGCCTCTCCTAAGAAAATAGTTTCCATAATTTCTAGTTTAACTAAGGACTTATTTGGAATGAAAAAGAAAAATAAAAGCATGCTTAATCAAATTAAGGCATTAGAAAATAAGCTAGAAAATGCATGCTTAAATGATAATATTTCTTCTAGCTTAAATGATGCATGCTCACATGACCTTTATGTGCCATTAGATGTTAGTGATGCATGTATAAATGAAAATAGGGCCTTAAGGGAAAAAGTAGATTATTTAACAAAAGCCCTAGAAAAATTCACAATTGGCTCCAACACATTGAACATGATCTTAGGGAGCCAAAGAGCTAGTTTCAACAAAAAGGGCCTAGGATACAAAGAAAAGAAAAATGAAAAGGCCTATAAATGCCTAATAGCTAGGGGACAAGATAAAAAGAAAGTAATTGCTAGGAAATGGATCCCCAAGGAGTACTTAGTGAACCCAATAGGAAAGAACTTATTTTGGGTTCCAAAATCCATCCTTAAGGGTTAGAATAACCCCTAGGGTAGTCAACCACATGGACCTAATCTATATCATATTTTGGTTGACTTAGGATGACGGGACAACATTTTTTATATAGTGTTGGGTGATGATAACGTACCCATAAATAGATAATAATGCTTAAATCATGATGTTTAATGTAATTGCTATGTATGTTTGAAATCATGATTTATGATTTTGATATTTGGCACGTTATCATGAGAAATAGGTTTGAATCATGCTTTAGGTGACACTTTGTTTATTATCATCATATAATACCTAATGCATGATTATTATTTGATGAATACATGTATTTGATGATCATAATGTGAAATCAAATCATATATGTCATTATGATCATGTAGGTTGTTAGGTTGATACTTAACCAAAATAGAATTGCATGAATATATTGGTTAAGTATATACAAATACCCCCTAGGATGTATCTCACACTCACTATAGGCTAACTTGATTGCAAACTTAGCATGGGTGAGATATTAGGATGATACAAATGTCCACTAATGCCTATGGCATTTAGATGGTCATCTAAAATATCAAAATAGCAATAATAGACCAATCATGGGGAAGGCTTATGTTTAATTCATAGACATATTGCCCAAAGATCATGGTTGGATATTTCATATGTTTTCAAAACAATTCCTTAATCTAAAATCTATGTATTCATGTTTTGGAACAATTCAAAGCAAGACTAGGTGTTAAAATGGATACTAACATGCTCAAAAACTAGTGGTTTTTCAAGTGTTTGGATTTTTGGCAAATCTCAGAAAATATAATGATTTTTCAAGAAAAGCTATTTTTCCTGGATAGATATACTTAATAGAAATATGCTCCTCAAATTTCATGATTTTTTGAATTTTCTGGAATTTTTAATCTAATTTGAATCAATTGTGCCAATGCGATCATTATCATCGATATTGATCATTGCTCACTAAAATCAGCCTGCAATTCTCTGATTTCAGATTTTAATCATGTTTTTGGTATTTTCCCTCCATTATACTTGATGCCATGAGTTTATAACTTCGTGTTAATCTTTTTTGATGGTGTCAAAGGGGGAGAAATAATTATGTTTAAGTTAATTGCTTTAGGGGGAGAAATATATGATAAGGGAGAAAATTTGTATAGAGAGTTTCATGGATTAAGGGGGAGTTGCATGTTGTTATATCATGTTTATCTTTACATGCTTTCTTACCTTAGAATTTATATCAAATGTTTTTACCTAACTTAAACGGATTGCCACACATCAAAAAGGGGGAGATTGTTAGGGCAATCTCTTGCCGTAATATGGTTTTGATGGTGTGGCAAAGGGTTTAAGTTAGTTTGATATGTTGATTTGATATGTGCGTTGAAGTCGTGCAGGACTTAGTAATTCGCACATGGAGCCATGGCGAGTTTCACATCTCATGACTCGTGCCTTGAGTCGGTGAAGGATAGCTTTGTGGAAGCCGTGCGCTTGGAGCATCCGAGGGACCGCCGGATGAGAAGCTTGGAGTGAAGCCGAAGGAAGTAGACTTCGAGGCAAGAGACGCGAAAGAGCATTGCAGAGCCGCGCGCTCGATGCCGCGAGGGACGGGGCCGAGAACGTGCAGAGAACTCGGCGCAGGGACTCGAAATGAGAGTGAGCGATTGTAACCCGGGAAGGGTAGTTTTAGGTGAAATCTCGCCATTCGCCAAGTGTCTGATGGGTTTTCGACACCGCCGACCGCTATGTCATGGCGGGCCGATCGCCCGAGTCGAAAGTGAGTTCGACCGTATACGATCGATCGGATTGTGGCAGCAATGATCGCCATACGGGGGCCGATCAAGAAGAGCCGATCAAGGCGCAATGATCGATCAATAGGGTTTCGCCATACCATTCGTAGCCGATCGGGGCCGATTATGAGGCAAAGAATGATCGATGAGGTCCATCACCGATCGCCAAGAGTTCCGCTGACTACAACGGCCGGATCCGACGCGGTTCGAGGCCGCCAGAGGATACAATGATCGCTAAGGGCGGCAATGATCGATGGCGACCAACGGGAAGAAATCAGCCCTCTCTATAAAAAGAGAGGGTGTAAGCCTTTGAGAGGCTAATGCTTATGCTCCAAGTGATCTTCCTAGTGCCCCACAAGCTCTAAACTCTTCTTACTTGTTTTTACTCCATTCTATTTGTAAGAAGAGTGATCTTGATTGTAAAGGTTACCTCCACCTAGCTTGGTGCAAAGGAGAGACTATTTAGTGGATTGGTTTAGCGGAGTGATTCACCGAGGATGAATCGGGGACCGTGGATTAGCGGCGTAGCCGTGAACCACGTTATATCTCGGTGTTTGTATTACTTGTTTTTATTTTGCTTGTCTTTATTTATTAGTCTTCTGCTTGCGCTAATTAGTCTTGTAGACGAGCAAATACCGGCATCCAAACGAAAAGGGCTATTCACCCCCCTCTAGCCGGCCCAATCGATCCCCTACACTGGATACGACAATGTACACTCTGAACTTGGTTCCATCTAAATCAGTACCTTCTACCCCTGTAGAATTGTGGACTGGGCGAAAGCCTAGTCTGAGACATATTCGGATATGGGGGAGTCCAGCACATGTGCTGAAGGCTGATGCTGGTAAGTTGGAACCTCGTACAGAAGTGTGCATGTTTGTTGGCTATCCTAAGGGAACGAAAGGTGGTTTGTTTTATAATCCTAGAGATCAGAGGGTGATCGTTAGCACGAACGCCAGATTTCTAGAGGAGGATTATGTAATGAACCACAAGCCCAAGAGTAGGATTGTTCTTGAGGAGTTGACAGGGGAAGTCTCGACTTCAGTACCACCTATACAAGAGGAGACACCACAAGTCACTGCACCGCATGTCACGGAGCATACACAGAAGGCACCTCGTCGTAGTGGGAGGGTTGTTAGACAACTCGATAGATTCATGTTTTTGGGAGAGTCTTCGGACTTAGTCCCTGGGGAACATGAACCTGATCCCTGAACATATGACGAGGCAATCCAAGATAGAGATGCGGTATCTTGGCAAAAAGCGATGAATTCAGAGATAGAATCTATGGATTCTAATCAGGTCTGGAAGCTAGTAGAACCACCCGATGGTGTTAAAACCATTGGATGCAAGTGGATCTACAAGAGAAAGAGAGGAGTAGACGGGAAGGTTGAGACCTTCAAAGCTAGGCTTGTTGCGAAAGGGTATACTCAGAAAGAGAGTATCGATTATGAGGAGACCTTTTCGCCGGTAGCTATGCTTAAGTCTATCCGGATTCTCTTATCTATAGCTGCTCATATGGACTATGAGATTTGGCAGATGGATGTCAAGACATCTTTCCTTAACGGAAGTCTTGAGGAGAACATCTATATGTGGCAACCAGAGGGATTCATTGCTAAAGGCAAAGAGCATCTTGTATGTAAGCTTAATCGGTCCATTTATGGATTGAAGCAAGCTTCTAGATCTTGGAACATCCGCTTTGATGAGGTAATCCAGTCATATGGATTTATTCAAAGTCCGGATGAGCCTTGTGTATACAAGAGATGTGACGGAAACGTAGTGGTGTTTCTTGTACTATACGTAGATGACATTTTGTTAGTTGGAAACAATATCAAAGTGTTATCAGACGTAAGGGTATGGTTGTCCAAACAGTTTGACATGAAGGACTTGGGAGAAGTGGGACACATCCTTGGGATCAAAGTTATAAGGGATCGCAAGAAAAGGATGTTGTGCTTATCTCAAGCTTCATACATTGACACTATCCTTGCTCGTTTTAGCATGCAGAACTCCAAGAAAGGTTTTCTACCTTTTAGGCATGGAGTCCCTTTATCTAAAGAGATGTGTCCCAAAACATCAAAGGAGATAGAGGACATGAAGGCGGTTCCTTATGCTTCGGCAGTAGGAAGCCTCATGTATGCCATGCTATGTCGAGACCAGGATATACTGCTTTTCGTGGGCATGGTTAGCATATATCGAGTAATCACAGACGGGGACATTGGGTGCGGTAAAGCATATATTGAAAGTACACGAGAAGGACTAGGGATTATATCTTTGGTTTCTGGCGGATCAATTAGTCCACAGTGGGTTACAGTTGGATTTCCAATCAGATAAGGACAAGAGTAAGTCTACCTCGGGGTTTGTGTTTACTTTTGGAGGTGGAGCCATAGTATGGAGGAGTGTCAAGCAGAAATGCATGGCGGACTCTACCATGGAAGCTGAGTATGTGGCAGCCTCTGAGGCAGCCAAGGAAGCTGTATGGCTCAGGAACTTCTTGATGGACTTGGATGTGATTCCTGGTTTGCCCAGAACTATCACAATTTATTGTGATAACAGTGGTGCAGTTGCAAACTTGAAGGAACCACGAGCCCATAAGGCGAGTAAACACATAGAGCGCAAGTACCACCTCATACGAGAGATCGTAAAGCGAGGAGAAGTTGTTGTCGCCAAGATTGCATCAGAGGATAACTGGCGGATCCATTCACTAAGGCCCTTCAGTAGCGTTTGATAGGCATGTGGAGGACATGGGGATCGGATGTATGGCGGAGTGTGGCATAGTCTTTTAGTATAAGTGGGAGATTGTTGGAATGTATCTTGAAAGCCTAGCTCTTTTTATGAACATTTTATTTTGAAATAAGAATCACATGATCATTGTTTGCACTTTATATATTTATTATATGTGTGCATATTGTCTAATATTTTACATTGTAGATAACATGGTGCTTGGTGTGGCACAGAAGATCATGTTATCAGTTCCTTGTAAAATATAAGTAGAGGCTCACAACCAAGATGATTTTAGACAAACCATTGGCATGGTTGTAGTGTAGCTTGGTATTGTTTTTTCTTGAACATAGAGTTACACTAGTACACTTAGGTGTATTGAGCAGGACCGACATAGAGGTGATTCAATTTATTGCTGACTGCATAATTGAATCGGACCTCGGATATTATGTTGTACATGCTCTTAATCTCGATATAATAACGGGCACATGTACTTAGTATTTATTTCTTTGATTTACCAGAGGGTGAGATTTAGATGGATTAAATCAATATGCCCGGTAAGTTGGAAAATGATATTATTTACATGGTGTGCCGTTGATTATAGGAGGAAACCGTGTCCTATATATTAGGTTGATGATGTCCCCTTGAGGAGCTCATAAGGTTCATCATGTAAACCCAGCTGGTTGACTTAGTCAACATGATGATAAGGTTGAGTGGTACTACTCGAGAATTAGATGTTAATTAATTGATGGTCGATAAATCAATTAATGGACATTCGATATCTTAAACACGGGGAGATTAATGTACGAATAATATATGGAGCCCATATTAATTTATGGGGGTTGGTGAGGTAGTTCAATGATGATCCTCTAGTGGAATGGAACATCATTGATGGATCAAGTTTGTGTGGTTCCGATCCATCGGGTGGCCAAGACCCAACTCCTCCTTATGGTCCCTATCGTAGCCTAATATAATCCTTGTAAAGTCTAGATCCAAGAATGTAAAACAAAACCTAGAACCAACGGTTGGGATTAAATCCCTAGATCCGATGGTTAGGATGAAACACTAGAACCAACGGTTGGGATTAAATCCCTAGATCCGATGGTTAGGATGAAACCCTAGAATCGACGGTTGAGATTAAATCCCTAGATCCGACGGTTGGGATAAAACCCTAGATCCGACGGTTGGGATGAAATCCTAGATCCGACGGTTGGGATGAAATCCTAGATCCGACGGTTGAGATGAAACCCTAGATCCGACGGTTGGGATAAAACCCTAGATCCGACGGTGGAGGTTAAATCCCTAGATCCGACGGTGGAGATTAAAGGAGTCCTAAGCCTAACTCTATAAAAGGAAAGCTTAGGGTTGGGCGGCAAAAAAATGAATTGATTGAGGAATTAGGGTTTTGGCTCATCCAAAAGTGGGCGGCTAGGGTTTTGGAGAAAAACAAGTGGGCGACAACTCTTCCTTCTAGTTGATTGCCGGCGCCCATCCTCCTCCATCAACACTTGGCCGGCGCCCATCCTAGAGGCCTTTCCCTTCTTCCTTGGCCGAAGTTTCTCCTTCAATAGGTGGCCGGCATTCATCTTCCTCCCTTCATCCTAGAGTGGCCGGCGGCAACACTTCTTGAAGTTGGCCGGCGCATCATCCAATTGTTCCTTGGCCGGCGGTTGCACCAAATTCCCTAATTTGGTGGCCAGTTCTAGATAGGAAGGTATTTGTTGTTTCTTCTCTTTGTTCGCAGCGGACAAGGTGGAGAAGAAAGCGATCTAGAAGGCTTCTACTCGTGGAGGATCTTCGTCCACACGTCGTCCACGAGAAGGATAGGACATACAGTAGAAGATCGTGAGGTATAAAGTTATTTTAACTTTATTTACAGATCTGAGCTTGTTCTTTTATGTTTTGATTATGCATGTGTAAATTAGTAAATATATTGTATAATCATGGACCCCGAAGACAATCACAAAAACCGGCGATCCGTCCGTCGTCTCTTCCGCGGCTAACCAACCAGAAGAGTTGAGTTGCTTGAACAACTAGTTTGTTCAAGCGATCACTCAAGTTGTTAGCACGACGACGAAATGGTTGTGCTAAGGAAGCTCATCCCATCCGGATTAATTCTTTCATTAGTGAAAATTTTAATCCGGGGACATTGGAGCCAATGAGCCTCCGAAGCATCCACCTTCACAGTACACTATTACTAATCGATCACCCTTTCTTGAAGCTCAAGAATTCCTTACAATGTGTCACTAAAAGTGACACAGGGAAATACTCTCTTTCAACATCACTAATCCATTATCAAGTGATATATTATTTCCCGAAGATTATTTTTTTGCATTTATCACCAAATACCAGCTTGACCCCGATAATGGTATGCAAATAACTCTACTTTCTCGGTATAACATGAGTTAAGTACTTAAAAGTACTCTCAAAGTTATACAACTCAGGGATAAAATCCCTATGAAACTCCATAACCTAGCCTTCTGTTATCTGCATCAACAATAGTCTACAAGTCTGTTCATTACCCACAGGTAATGATCCGACTAGCACAGTTAGTGGAAATCTCTAAGACTGTAGTCTCTGATTTCCATAATAAATGTGATGACTTGGCCCCTGTTTTCCAACTTGGTATCAGTCGGCTCTCAGAGGTAAATCACCTCCTCGACACAGGTTCAAGACTCACAGACTCAACAGGTCATTCCCGTGGTCAACTCATACCACGGTTACGAATAATAACCAACACACTACAGGTTACTCCCTGGTATAAGCATCTAAATGCATAGCCAACATAACCGAGAGTCTAAACCCTAAAGGTCACTCCGGTTGGTCGCCTCGGTGGACGACCCCTAATACAAGTCTGTACAGGTGTCATAACTCTACGGTATACACCTACTGATCAAGTTTAGATAAATATCTACTAAACCATAAGTTATCAGGAATTCTTACCTCGTGCTGCTTGGAGCTCAGGCCGCTGTCCATCTCATCTCAGAAAACCAAAACCGAATAAATCGACTCCCCAGAATCCAAGACTCGACTCAAAAATAACATAGTATGGCATCGCAGAACCTTGGGCTCTGATACCACTAAAGTTGTCACGCCTCGAGAGCATGCCGAACCGAAAATCAAACAGACGGCACCTCCCCTGTATGTGGTAATATTTCGGGTTAATACAAGGCCCGTAGGCCCACAATAACAACAATATATATGTATAAAAACAAAAAAACTACACAAGACACAGCGGAAACAAACTACAACAATACAACAACCCCACACATGCATATCGGTATGACTAACACACCACAACAACACAAAATTGCGATAAAATCTGAATATACAACACATACATCACGAAAACTCCAACAACTATAAAATACAATGCACAACGGACAGCAGGCCCAAAACAAAATATGGGAGCCTCGTGAGATGAGATGACGTCAGCCGGCGGTGCTCCAAGCTGTTACGAAGTCTTCTACCTATTACCTGGGCGACAGAAAACCCAGGGTCCGCGGGGGTGGTGAGTAAAACTCAGCAGGTAATAGAAAACATGTATATATGTAATATCACATGTATTTCGACAACATAATCTAGATATACAACAGGTATATCAGCATAGTATATAAATACAAGCATATACCGTCTAACTGAAATGAATAACATAAAATGCAGACATACCCGAAGTCTGCTATGCTACTCTGATCCAACCTGAACATATATCAAACATATATATAACAGGAAGAGTAATACCAACACATAATCTACTCATGCTACAGGCCAAGGTATCTATGGTCTATCCAACCCATACCAATATCCGACACACTGTATAACATATGCAAGAAACATGCATGAATATGATGTACAATCAAATGCAGCAAACATAATACAATCAAATGCAATATCACAATATATATATAGACTATATCTATATATGTATACTAATCACAATCATCCATATATATATATACATGCATATATGTATATATATGGCAATATGCAAAAATGCCATCAGTCGGCAATGCAGCATGCATGGTCATGTCGGCTCACCCTAAAGCTACCACGACCCCAGTGTGGCCTCGGTGGCTCGAGCATTACAACTGTCCCAACTCAACACCAACCACTACTCTCGAGTGGCCGAGTGGGCAGTATGATCGAGTAGCATATAAGCGTAAAGAGCAAGCTACATGATGGGGGTCCCTGCTGTTGGTCACTCCGACAGTCACTACCCATGAGTGGTCGAGTACCACACATGCAGGACTACGACACGTAAATCTAACTACCACCGTCTATAGTGGTAGAGTGCGGCACCACAATGCTCTGCCCTCACACGGGTGACTCTTTCTATGAGTAACCGTGGAGGCAGGATGACTGGCGACCCTCTCAACCACAAGGGAGACCTCGTCGCCAGCGTGCATGTAAATGCATGAATGCAATGTCTCACATATAGACATCCACCATAGACTCTCTATCTTGTACAGAGTCATACCAATCTACTCGACGCACTCTCTATCCTGTAGAGAGTCGTACTCAACTAATCATAATACTCTCTATCCTGTAGAGAGTCATACTAATCTACTCGACGCACTCTCTATCCTGTAGAGAGTCGTACTCATCTGATTATAACAAGCTAGGACCACCGGTCCGTAGCGATACCCTAAGTATCATTCCTCTGACCATTTACACAACACATGTTTGGTGGTAACATACAACCTAAGGGTACTAGAACTAACCCTAGGTTAAAGACATTATCTACCTACGGATGACCTTTTTGCCCAATGTACAATCATGTTGTCATCCGGACTTTACCATTTGCACTTAACTTAAACAAATTCTAAGTTACTTGCATCACCTATATGTATAACTCCTAATCATGATAAAATAAACATGATATCAGCAATAGAGTTAATAGCCAACGGTAAAGGATCAAGCATATGATAAAAAGAACATGGTCAAGGTAATATGAACACCTAACATGCTCATATCAATGACTAAATCTGAATGAAATACAACTACCCGGACCAGGTAGGAAATTATCCACCTGTTATGTAGGCTATGCCGTTAGTCTCCACGTCCAAAAGACTATTCTGAATCAAGGTTCTGCAATTACAAAACATAAAGAGTAACTAAATGCTAGCATAACCCTAATGCTAGAATAATTCTCTAAATCACATCCTAACCCTTGATTAGTCAATTTAATCATGTAATAGTGTACTCCTCTACACTTCATTTACTAATCATATTTGATCTATGATTACTTCACAAATAATACTACTGTAACATATCCCATCAAATTAATAACCATATCCAAATCCAATTTACAACCATACCTATTAGGTAGTCCCTGCTGATTGTATTCACCTCCATGAATACTGCCTTGTATCAATGTCCTAATCAATCACAGCTTCTTGCTCCAACTCAATGTGCCAAATCTGCACAACCAATTTAGGTAGGAAAATGACAACTCTTCATCACCTGAAAAATCCACACCGTAATTAACATTCTCTTGACTGTTAATCTTCAAATCCTTGATCCATAGGAACAAAGACTATTGTATTACCAGAATCCGACTAGAGAGGCTGCAAGGGATCACACAGCAGATCCACCGACTCATCCTCCTGAACCACCGTGAATTAGAATGGTAGCACTCTCCACCACAACGATCACGCAGTCAAACTTTGGTTGTGCTCTGGATCAGCAGACTGCCCCAAATCCCTCGACAGCCACCCCTTCCTCCGTTCACCGACTCCCGGATCACTGTCCAAACATGATCCACACTCAACCACAAAGAGAAACACAGCGGGGATTTTCGATCCCGTCCAAAGTTGAAGAAAGAGCAGCCCTTACCTTGCTTCGGCGAACTAGGCTCCCGCGATGAAAAGGACGGAGATCGAAGGTGGCCTGGAATCGCGCAGTTGCTTCGGATCGGAAGAAAAGAAGAAGACGAGAGAGTGGCACCAATCGGGCGAGCGACGGCGAGGAGAAATCGAAAGAGGCGACTCCCAAATCCGGCAACGAGATCCCCTGCCGCTCCCTAGCTCTGCCGATCGAGGACGCCCGCCGGAGCCCAAACGTCGATCCTCCCCTCCCGCTTGCTCTCCCACCGGAAGGAGTCATCGACGGTGAGCTTCTTCACACCGCCAGTCGTGAGGTGAAGGTTGGCGGAGAAATCCAGAGAGAAGGGGAATCGTGGCAGTGACAAGCCCAGTGCGGGGATTAACGCCGGTGACAACCGCTCCTCTCGCGGCGGCGATGGAGCGGCAGCGGCGGCGATGGAGCGACAGCAGTGTTTGCGAGTTAGGGCTCGGGCGGCGACGGTGGAGAGAAGAAGAAAAGGGGAGCGGTGAAGGGAAACAGAGGCGGCAGATCGAAATTAACGTGAAGAAGGCGAGAAATCGCGGAACGGCAAAGAAAAGGAAACCGCAGTTCGCGAAGAGGAAATGGGTTATGCGGATCGGGTTTGAGATTTAACCCGATTCCCATTAACCCATTGATCTTAGGGTTTGATTAATAAACCCAATTAACTTCTAGACTAGGATTTAAGTTCATTTTAAATCCTGAAAAATTTCTAAAAACTCCTGAAAAATTCCACAAGCTAATTTTATCAATTACCGAGTTTTTTTTTCCTCCGATATTTTACAACTATTGCACCAACAAAATAGCCTATTGCTTTTGATTGATTATTCATCTATAATTTCGATTGGTACAAAATAAAATAAACACAAAATACAAAAACAGATACAAAGCAATATTAAGACCAAGAACATTATCTGGTTTAGGACTTCCAACTCCTATTTTATGATTTTTGACACTTTAGCGAGTCACTTTGATAACTCACATTTTTGACATGATATTTGTATTCATTCTTCAATGTTTTGATCCATTCGTATAGTTAATTCAATGTATTTATCATATTTTATGAATATGGATAGTTTTAACACCTTAATGCAAATACATGCTAATTTAATGTCCTCAGTACTAATTTGATGTATATTTTATTTTATAGGGCATTTCAAGAGCAAATCATGGATTTTCATAGCAAGGTCCACCACATAAGAGACCATAGCTCAATCGTGGAATGAACCACGATCATAGTCACCGCTATTGGAAGTTGAAAGCTCACTCTAGAGGCCACCACAGTGTGGTCATGGTGGACACCACGACTAGGCCATGGTGCAGGGCAGAGGCACTTTTAAGCGTGGGTACAAAAGGTCAATCAAGGGTTTTATTGGCTATCTCTTCTTCCCCTTTCACCAGTAGTTGCCTCCCACCTACTCTCCCGATCGGGAGGTCCATGTCGTATTCATCTTCCTCTACCTCCCTTCCTCCGGGTATGACGAAAGGGAGTCCATCTACCTCTCCTCCTCATATCCGAAGGGGAGCAGTGTCATCCACAACATCAATCGCCACCATTCACCTCGAGGGGGCAGAGGTTGCCCACCTTCGTTGTATCATCATCAATCGCCACTGAGGGAGAGACCATTTTTTATCTTCTTGTTTTAGCCTAGATTAATTTTTTTTGCATGTCATGTGTTTGATATAATTCCCCTTACATTTGGTTGATTTAGTTTATCTTAATTTTGGATGTGTATGTTAGGTGTTTGATCAATTGTCTCTTATAGTTTTGCTTGTTTTAATTGGTGCACTTTAAATGTTTGATTTAATTCCTACATTGTTTTACTTGTTGAATGTTTTAATTACTTACATTGTTAGTCTAGAGTTTTAATTACCTGCACTGTCTTTTGTTAAGTACGTTTAGAATTTCAAATCCCAAAGCCCCCATTTTATTATACAATATCCAAAGCAATAACGAAACGATCTTAGGGCAATCATTCTACCGATTACATTTGTTGAGAGACTATCCGGGCCCTTCCCTATGTTATATTAGTGTAGAGAGGGTTTCGTAATTAATTTGTAATCGTATCATGACAACCACGATTATCAAATTTAGCATTACTTGGGATGTTAGTATCTCTGTTTGCCCCCAAATTTGACAGATAGATGTATTAGGATATGAAGATTAATACTCACAGCTTTATTGTAAATAAACAACCTATTTTGGGAAAATTCTATTGCTTAGACCACCTTTTGAATTTTTCAAACTTTTTCATTTCATTTTTTTGTATTTCCTAGGTGGTCGCAAAAACTGAAAAAAATTATTGGGTGCTTTTATTTATTTTTATTTCTTGTGTATCCATATGTTTTGTCATATATATATTTTTTGTGTCTTTTGATATTGTTTGTTAGTATTTCAGGTAAGACCAAGAACTATCTTTTTTGAGCAACATGGATTCATATTATCATCCATTTGGAGACTTCAGTGATACTTATTATTCAGGCACTGAACAACAATGTACGAGGAATTCAAATACATATTCTTAGTGTTACCGACCTAAACAATAATATTTTCAGTACCAACCTTAGTATAATCGATCGGATCCTCGATTTTATCAGCCCTATCAGTTGGATAGGTCTAATTCATTTTTTATACATCTTTTCATAATTTTAATTCAGATTTCAGGTATGGGTACACGCAACCGTATATATGTTCCTGAGCAACCTCAATGCTATCCACCTCCAACATCTATCAGTACTTAATGTCTAGTTGGGGAGATCAATCAAGTTACAAATATGGAGTAGCAAAACATCAGGATGCTTAGAATTCTTCTACATATTAGAGGTCATTGGGATTTCAGAATTGCAATGAATAAGCTTCATCCCTTAGCCAACAAGATAATTCAGTATAGGATTTTAGGAAGCTTATCCATCAGATAGCTACAAAGTGAATGCAAATGGCTAGTAGTCTCTATTCCCAACAAAAAATTGAAGCATCAGAGCATGAAGGAAACTTTAGTTAAATCAACTCAGATCATACATTCAGTAGATGCAAGCATAAGAAGTCATTTAGTCTCCGTTAAAGGATATTCCTCGTTGCTTTATGCTGAGTCAGATTAATGTACTTGAGGAGATGGATTGTAGAGTTGGGGATACACTAGCCTCTACTTCTATAGCTTTACAGGATTTCTCTGCTACTGTGCATGATGATGATATACTTTCTAGTGCTCCAGATATTGATGAAGTTGTTGTTGTACCAGATATTTTTGCTGATGATATTAATGCGTTGCCAACTACTCCAACCTGTGAAATTATTGTAGATGATGATGCAAAGAGACAATATTTCTAGAGTTATATCTTCTAGTTGTCCAACCACATCAATTGCAATTAGAGTATCTTCCTGATCCCCTAGAGTGTGCATGTTTAGAGGAAGATGAGCAGCTGCCAGACACTAGTGCCCAGACTTGCCAGCCAAATCAAAAGAAAAGTGAGATAATGGTGGCAAGCGATTATGATGAGTTGATTCCCACGGTGGATAGTCTGAGGCCCTCAGACTAGACACTCCCACATGAGCTGAAGACTCCAACAAACATGTTGATGGAAGCTCTAACAACAAATTCAATAATCCATCTCTCAGGTTGGACACTTTTTTGAATCAACTTCGACCATCAGAGGAAACATACAATGGGGTGATCATATTAGAGAGAGAAGCACAACATTATCCTGACCACTTGAAGAAGGTGTTTGCTTCCACTCGATCCTTTCCACCCCTGACGTGGATGTTACAGCTGGATCACCTTTAACCGTCGGGGAGGACTTTTACTCCACTCCCGCCCTGGATTATTTTATTGAACTGCCTCCAACTTCCAGGACCTCAAGGGATTGTGTTCCTTCTCATTTATTTTTGTTGTATATATTTACTTCTTTTAGGTTCTTCATTTTTTCTTTATTGTCAAATTTTTAGTGTTAAATTTTTTTTTGTCATGCTTTCGATATAAATTCTCTATGCATTCCTTTATATCATCTTAGAAGTCATGAAAACTAGTTAAATTTGACTATCGAATTTTGAGATTTATTGTTATGAATGGATTATTTAATTGCATGTGGTTACTATTTGGTGATGGATTTTGTGTTGATAGAATGAGTTGATTATTTTTTATTTACCTAGTGAGGATTGAGCATATTTTTATTGTTTGTGTGTGGTGCACTTGTGGTCATTGTAACTCTAAAACTTGCTTTAATTCTTTCGAGACTACACAACCATAGGTTTACATGATTATTATGAAGGCAATCTCATTTGTTTTTCTTTACTTCTTTTGTTGTCATATGCTTGTTTAATAATGTTCATATTTTTCATCATGTCATTTTTTCCATCTTCCATTTATTTTTCCCTCATTGTTCTTCTGGATGTGGGATATTGGGATATTCCATGATGAGTGTTTTATCCAAGATAGTCAAAAGTTTAAGTGTGGAGGAAGGGTAGCTCAGTGGAATTCAATGTAAGCATAGGTAAGTTATGCTTGATCACCATGAGCGAGCCATGTTTTTTATTTTTTTTAGCTGAGCTTGAGGGATAGAGCATAGGGAAGCGCACTACATGTCAAGAAAAAATTTTGTAAAAAAAAATAGCTGAAAAAAGAGTTAAAAAAAGAAAGAAAAAATGAAACAAATAAACATTTGGCTAAAATAATAAAGGTAATAAAAAAAATCTTTGACATGTTGTACAATTTTTATTTATGTGCAATAGTATTTGTGGTGATTGACATCCCTTGTTGCAATCATTAAGAGATTTATTGTATAGCATGACTTGATTTCTATTATGGGAAGTGATAGGGGTTGTTTACATGTTATTTAGTGAATTGAGAAAAGATAGCTTGGATGGAAACTTTTGGGATAATGCTTTTTTGTACTTATTTATGCAACATTTCAATATTCACATATCTACCACCATTACTTTGATCTTTTTCTTTATCTCATTAATTTCTTTTCCTGCATTTGTATTATTATTCTCTTTAACTCATGTTTCCCTTACAATTCAAATAGGCCTTCAAAGATTGTGTACTCTTATGTATATAATAGTGGTGAAGATTAGAAGATAAGCAAGCATATGGTAGTACATAAGTCATGAGTACCTGATTTTGCACCTAGCAGTCGACTGTCAAAAGATACTAGTCGACTGCCTGCCTATCTGTTATCTCACAATGAACCAATCAACGCTAGAATCTGCTCAACGTATACTTTAGCAATCGACTACCCTTAGTAACAGTCGACTGCTAGCCTGTAGTCGACAAGTCAATTGACTACGAAATAATCTGTGGACTGCTATAGTGCTATCAGTCGACTGTCCATACATAGAAGTCGACTACCCATACATAGCCGAGGAGTCTAGGCTCATTCGACTGGTCATAATCTCAGTCGACTGCTACGAGTTGACTAGGCTCTCGAGTGTTGAACACTCAACCAATCGACTGACCCAAAGTCTCAGTTGACTGATAAACCTCAACCATGAGCTTTAACCCAAGTATGATCCCATCATACTTGATTAACCACCCTTAGCCTAGACCTAAGCCTTTTAGCCACCTCCATCAGCCTCACACCTCTCGGATCCCTCATGTCACACCTCGAGAGTATGTCGTGCCGAAAAGCAAACGGACGACATCTCCCCTGTACATGGCAACATATCCTGTTAATACAAGGCCCTTAGGCCCACAACCATAATATAATAAGCATAACTGAATCAAAACACAGTGGAAAACATAAAACCAAATACCCACAACCACACATACTGACATACAGTCCAAAATCAACATAAGTGCACACCAACTGATAAGTCCACAGTACCAACCAATACATAAAACATCGGACACAAACTGAAGTACACAAAATAAAACAAAATCCACAGGAGGCTCGAAAAAAGGAGATGGGATGGATCGCTGGCGAAGCTCCAAACCGTCATGAAGACATCTACCTATTACCTGGGCGACAGAAAAACCAGGGTCTATGGTGGTGAGTATAACTCAGCAGGTAATAAGAGAGAACATGTATATATATCAAATATCACATGTAATTTAACAGTATATTCTACAGGTACGATAGGTATACATCAACATAATAAATATACATATATGCATACCACTAAACAATCTGAACAACAAAAGATGCTGACATACCTGATAGTCAGCTACTCTACAATCGTCCAACCTGAGCATATATCCACAACATACAATATAAAGAGTAATACTAACTCACACTACGTCATGATACGGGTCAAGGGTATCAAAGTGACAGACCAACAAGTATACAGGTACCTGACATCCTACCATATAAAAAATGTAATAGCATGTATGAATATATACAAACAAATGCAACAAGCATAGTACATACAAATGCATCATCAGAGTGAGTATACATATAGACTACATCTGTATGTATACTAATCACAATCATCCATGTATATATATATATATATATATATATAGCAATATGCAAAACGATCCCAACTCAACACCAACCACTGCTCTAGAGTAGTCGAGTGGGCAGTATGATCGAGTAACATGTGAGCGTAAAGAGCTCGCTACACAATGGGGGTCCCTATTGCTGGCCACTCCGACTGACACTACCTATGAGTGGTCGAGTGCCATGCACCCTTGACAACTACACACAACTCCAACTACCACCGTCTATAGTGGTAGAGTGTGGCACAACAAAGGTACTGCCCTCACACCAGTTACTCCTCTGGGAGCAACCTGGGAAGCAGGATGACTGACGACCCTCTCAACATCAGTATACATGCAAATGACATGAATACACTGTCACACATACATACATCTACCACGGACTCTCTGTTCTACAAAGAGTCATACCCATCTGATCAATACACTCTCTATCCTGTATAGAGTCGTACTCAACTGATCATAACAAGCTAGGACCACCGGTCTATAGTGACATACTATTCACAATTCACCTGACCATTTACACCACACATGATCGGTAGTAAATATGCAACATAAGGGTATTGGAATCAATCCTACGTTCAGGGCATTACCTACCCACGAATGACCTTTTTCCCAATTTACAAAGTAGGTCATCATCCGTACTCCAATATTTACACCTAACTAAACATTTATAGATCTACTTACATCACATCTGTAACTCCTTAATCATGATAAAGGAAAATGTGATATCAATATTAGAGCATATATGGCCAACGACAAAGTATCAAGCTCAAGAATAAATAAGAGCAGGGTCAAGGTAATATGAACATATCATATGATCATATATATGTTTAAATCTGTATGCAATGACAACTACCTGACTAGGGTAGAAAATTACCCACCTATTGTAATGCTAATAATAATAAAGTCCTCACATTCGCAGACCTGTCTCGTATCCACGTCCTGCAAATATCATCAATTACAATTTAGTACAAGCATACAATCAAATACGAATTAGCTACTACGTTATCCCCATATCCATATCCCTTATCGAATACGAGTTATAACTCTCATTTATAGCCGAGATCAGAGTATCACACAGCTCGATCGACAATCGACATTTCACATTAATTTAAGTACCTGACTAACCTCAACCAAGCCCTAATTACCAGCCTTGAAACGGTGCATAACCACTCATAATTACGCTAAATCAGGGATCTAACCACCCTAATTGACACACCTCATTCCATTCGACCCTTTCTCACTTAGCCACAGCCAAGTAAACCCCGGAACCAACCATTCACAACCCCTTTGTGGCCCAGAACAGCCATATTCACAGTCGCATAGCCGACAATTCCTTGCTCACAATCGCACAGCCATTCATAGCTCACTCACAAAGGACACACACAACTCTCACAGCCCATTTACATCTCGATTCATAGCCATACTGCTCCTCCCCAACTCACACACAGAACACTCCACTCTCTGGAATAGAACCACTCTTCACAGCCAGCCAAGAACCCCCACTCATAGTCAATTCCATAGAAGAAAAAAAATCCACAGCTTCGAACTGGGCCGAACAGAAACAAAAGAAATGGCTCATGCTTACCAGCAATTGGAATCTCACCGGCAATAAATCCTCAAAACCGACAACCCTATTCACCGGACAACCTACTGTCCAAATCAAATTCGAGCTTAGCGTAGGAATCTACAGCAACATCTTACTCTCATTCAAGGTAAGGAGCAATAAAATCGGTGCTTACCTTTCCCCGATCATAAATGGCAGTGGACTGCTTGGTTCATCGAAAAACCTAATGACAACGCCGCTGCCCTAGCTCCCGCTGGAATCCCCTGTTCATCGGCACCCGACCCTAGCCAAACAACCGATCAAGTAAAATGAGGGAAACCACGGACAGGAGTTCTATCTTTGTCCAAAGTAAGGAGATGATCCAATCTTACCTAGCTCCGGCGCTGATCGGCAACAAAGATCAGAAATCACGATAGGAAAACTTGAGATGGCTTGCTCCGACACTGATCGGGAAGGATAGCTTTTGATTGACCTATCGTTGACCGAACTCCCAGCCACGCATGGCAATGCTTGTCAGCTTCCTTTCCTTCAGTCGGATCTCCCACTGATAAGGCATCGATAGCGGCTGGAGCATGGTGGAGATGAGGGGCAAAGGAATCGCGAGAGGGGAAGAAGACTTCAGCGAGGAGAAAGGGTGCGGAAGGAAGGGATCGCACTGAGGAGGGGCCGCGAGAAGAGAATCACGAGGAAGAAAAGAAAAGAAGAGTTGCGGTGAAGAGATTCCGTCGCGAGGAGAAAGAAATAAAGGAGGAAGTAAAGATCAGGGCTAGAAACGCTCGTGCGGAGAAAGACGACAGAAACAGCTTGAAAAATGGGTCGGGTAGAAATACGGGTTGGGTTTGAAAATGCTAATTGGGTTCTTACCCTATAAGACCAAGCCTAGCTTTAATTAACTCCTATCAATTAAACCTAGATTAGGTATTAATTAGAGTCCTAATCTTTTTTTTTCCGCCGTATCTTACATTCTCCCCCACTTAATAAAATTTAGTCCCTAAATTTCGTTCTAACATGCGAAAATTAATTCAAGCATATTCTGAAATGACCACATACCTCAAGTGAACAGATGAGGGTACCGATCTCGGATAGTATTTTCCATCTCCCATGTAGCCTCCTCATTCGTATGATACTGCCATCTAACTTTACGAGTCAGATGGTTTTGTTCCGCAACTGTCGTTCCTTGCGACAAAGAATCCGCACAGGAATCTCCTCATAAGTCGCATTCGCCTGGAGTGGAATCGGAACCTCTCTCAGAACATGATCAGAATGCACACGTATTTCCTCAGCATAGAAACATAAAATACGTTGTGAACACCTGCAAGTGTTGGAGGTAAAGCCAACCGGTAAGCTACACCCCCATCCGCTCCAATATCTCAAATGGACCAATGTAGCGTGGAGCTAATTTTCCTTTTAGCCCAAATCATTTCACCCCTTTTGTAGGTGAAACCCGCAGAAATACATGATCCCTATTGAGAATTCCAGAGGTCTTCGCCTCCAGTCCACATAACTCTTTTGCCGATCCTGTGCCTCAGATAACCGTCGGCTGATCACTCGCACCAACTCTGCATCATGTTGAATACTCTATGGACCCAGCAACTATCGCTCCCCAACCTCCTCCCACAACATAGGAGATCTACAAGGTCTGTCATATAATGCCTCGAAAGGAGCCATCTGAATAAAAGAGTGGTAGCTGTTGTTGTAAGCAAATTCCACTAAAGGAATATGATCCTCCCAACTGCCACCGAAATCCATGACACAAGATCTCAATAGATCCTCCAGAGTCTGAATGGTACGCTCAGACTATCCATCTATCTGTGGATGAAAGGCAGTACTGAGTTGAAGCTTTGTGCCCATAGCTTGCTGCAGACTCTGCCAGAATCGCGAAGTAAATCACGAATCTCTATCAGATATGATACTCAAAGGTACGCCATGCAATATGATAATATCTCGGCAGTACAATTCCGCTCGACAATCCAATGAGTTCATTCCATGAATAGGAAGGAAGTGAGCTGATTTGGTTAACCGATCCACGATCACCCAAATCGCATCATGTCCTTTATGGGTTCTGGGTAATCCTGTAACAAAATCCATCATGATATTCTCCCACTTCCATTCTGGGATCAAAATTTTCTGAAGTAACCCAGCAGGTTTCTGATGTTCAGCCTTCACTTGCTGGCATACTAAACATCATGCAATAAAGTCCGCAATATCTCTTTTCATACCATTCCACCAGTATAAGCGCTTCAAATCTTAGTACATCCGAGTACCACCAGGATGTATAACAAATCTCGACTGATGTGCTTCCTATAGCAATTCTTCTTTAACCGAATGTGTGTCCGGAACACATAATCATCCACGGAAATGAAGTACTCTATTCTCTTCACTCGAGAAATCCGTCTGACGTTCAGAGTCTATCATGCTGCATAAGAACTGTAGATGCTGGTCACTGACTTGTGCTTCTTTTATCTTATAAGCAATAGTGGACTGGGCAACCATAGATACCAATGTTGTTGCAATCGACCCAGGTCACGATTAACCAGACTCGAGTTTGACTCGAGTAATGTTTGACAAAGTAAGTTGACATTGATGTTTGACATTAATGTCTGTTGATGTTTTGGGGAGATTGTTTATACAATCAACCCAGGTTATAATTGACTAGACTCGAGTTTGACTTGAGGGAGACTTTGATGGTTGACTAGGGTTGACCATGTGATTATGGGAAAGTCCAAGCATGGGTATTGGCAAGGTAAAGTCCAAGTCATGGGGTACTTGGCATGGAAAGTCCAAGTGGGACACTTGGCATTTGGGAAAGTCCAAGCATGGGTCTTGGCATGGAAAGTCCAACATGGGTTGGCAAGGGAAAGTCCAAGCTTGAGTCTTGGCATTTGAGAAGTCCAAGGGGAATATTGGCGGCGTAAAGTCCAAGGGTGAAGTCTTGGCAGCATAAGTCCAATGGTTGGCGGCGTAAAGTCCAAGTGGAGTCTTGGCGGCGTAAGTCCAATGTGCCTTGGTGGTGTAGACACTGTTAGCATGACATAGCCGATGGAAGCACCTGAAGGCTAGCGCGATGGATGAACAAGTCATGGATGACTTGGAGGGATCCGAGAGGCGTGAGGCTGATGGAGGTGGCTAGAAGGTTTAGGTCTAGGCTAAGGGTGGTCTAACAAGTATGGGGGCACCATACTTGGGCTAAAACCTCATGTTTGAGGTGTGCCAGTCGACTGGTGCCATGTGGTAGTCGACTGGCATAGTCAACTAGGGTTTGACTACAGGAATAGGCCTAGCAGTCGACTGCCAAAAGTGGGTAGTCGACTGATAGGCCGAGCAGTCGACTGATCTTGTGATCAGTCGACTGGTGCTCAATATTTTGGGCACAGAATGGAGTCTCACTCGACTGCTGGGACGAGCAGTCGAGTGATGGCTTGAACAGTCGACTGATGCTCATGATCAGTCGACTGATGTCCTAGCCGTTAAATTTTTCCAGCGTGGATTACACCGTTGTCTCACAGCAACAGTGTGATCAGTCGACTAATGGTCCCGAGCAATCGACTGATTGACTTTTTCCAGCACAGGTTGAAGCTATAAAAGGAGCTCGTGATGGAGGAAAAACTATCCGGTTCTTGAGAGCTATTGGGGCGATTTGTTGCTGCAAATCAGGTCTCCAAGTGCAAGCAAGCAACCAAGCAATCAAAAACAAGTGTTGTAAAGTTTTTTCTTTACTTGTCTTTCGTATTTGCATTGTATATTGCTTGTATTTTGTTCTTGCTATTGTAAGATCGTTTGTACGAGGGTTCTTCACCTCCGACTTGTGTCGAGAAGGAGTTATTGTGATTAGTAGTTTGTGTTTGCATTGCTAGGGCTTTTAGAGCTCGATCCGTGGAGTAGGAACCGTTCGATTCCGAACCACGTTAAATACTTGTGTATTTATGTTTGTCTATTTCGTATTTCTTCATTATTATTCCACTGCGCGCTAACAAAATTTATAGACGAACGCGAAACGAATTCCATCACGTGATGCTATTCACCCCCCCCTCTAGCGGCCTCAAATTCCTTACAATTGGTATCAGAGCATGGGGCTCTTCTACGGATTAACCGCCGGGAGCTAAAGAAGCTAGAGGGAAGATGAAATTCCAAGACAAGCTTAGATGGGACATCAACACTCCACCGCCATATGATCGAGAAGACTTTTCGGTGTGGAGAGCAAGAATGGAGACATTCTTGATGATGGATATAGAGGATTGGTTCATCCTCGTAGAAGGCTTTGAACCTCCTCGGGATAAGAATGGAAACATCTTGAAATTGAAGAAGTGGACACAAGAGCAACGTCTCAAGTTCAAGACCAAAGTCAAGGTAACAAAGCTTTTGGAAGATTTGATACCTAATGACATTTTGTCTAGTTTAGGTGAATTTCAAGATGCCAAGGAGCTATGGGACAAATTGGCCAAGTTCTATGAGAAGCCTCACTTGGCACAAGTAGAAGAAGAAGAATCTTCATCGGCTCAAGAAGAGGAAGAAGTCGAGGAAGAATCATCATCATCTTCACAAGCGAGTGAGGACTCGGAAGTTGAGAAGGAATCAACTTCCAGATTGGTGGAAGAAGAGGAGACCTCCACCTCTAGGATTGAGGGGGAGGAGATTAGAGCATCTACATCGGAGCAATCTCAAGAAGAATCATCTACATCCGGTAGAGAAGAAGAGCAAGCTCAAGAGAACCTCACCACCACCCTAGGTAACTCAAGCATGTCAATTAATAACAAAATTCATATAATATGCTTTGAGTGTAGGGAATCCGGACACTACAAGAGTAAGGTCCAAAAAGGGTTAAGAAAGCTCCTCTGGCACCAAAAGTCAATGAAAAAGTCAAGGATGTTGTCGTCCCCACCAAGAAGAGCAAGGAGCACGTGGTGTGCTTCAAATGCCGACAACTAGGACACTATAGGAGCCAATGTCCTAGAAGAAAGGAGGGAGCTTTACAAGTAGGGGGAGTCTCTAAGACTAACCCTAAGGTATATTTTCATAATGTTCATTCTTTAAATTCCAAGCAAAAGCATGCTAGAATTACTTTAAATAATTTTGCTATTACTCATGAATCAAAGCATGCTAGAAATCATAATTATGGTTGTCTAGAAGCTAAACATGTTGGTTTTAGGACTAAGGAGAAATCTAGAAATGATAACTCTAGACCTATTTCAAAGAAGGAGAAATTTGGGACTAATGTCCCTAGAAATATCCTTCCTAAGAAAACAATTAAGAAAATTGAAAACCATTTAGGCATCAATCCTAGTAAGGGTAGACATATGCCTAAAGAGAATGGTAATGCCCAAAAATCTAATCAAAAATCATTTGGGCAATTAGAGTTAGAAAATCAAGCCTTGAGGTCAAGGCTTGAGAAATTGGAAAAGACTCTTGCAAATATGCAAAATCAATTTAAAGGGTCAAATTGTCAAACTATAGGATCTAGAAGTCAACAAAAAGGGTGTAAGAGGCAAGAATCATCTAGGAGACAAGGTTTGGTTCACAAGCCTATGTCAAAGAAAGTAATGCCTACTTATCACAATGTTCCATTTGATTATGGAACTAAACCTAAATCTAAGAAAACCAAAGTCTCTAGGGAAATTATCCCTAAGGCCAACCATAGTATGTGCCTAGTGGCTAGGGTTTCTAAGAAACCTAAGGAAGTCACTAAGAAGGTTACTAGGGAGGCAATCCCTAAGGCTAACCATGGCAAGACCATAATGACCTAGGCTAACAAGCCTAGAAGGGTCATTAGAAAGGTATCTAGGGAAGTCATCCCTAAGGAATACCTAATTAATCCAATGAGCTCAAATAGATTTTGGGTTCCAAGGAGCGTGATTGACTCACGCTAAATGGGTTAGGATGTGTCAACTTTGATTGGATGGGTAGTTAACTCAACCATAGCAAAGTTGACATTTTAGGTTATTTTCAAGGGTATGGATACCTTGGAAATAGGTTTGATCTTATATCCTAAAAGGTTTTAGGATGTGTCATATATTTTTGGAATCATGAAAAATCAATAAAATTGGCATAATCTAGATTTAGAGGTCATGGTGTGCCATTTTAGGATTTTGACACACTTTAGGAATTAATGTATCAAGAGAAGTGCTTAAAGTTTATAAGTCACATCAAGAGTGATACTTAAGTGCCACACATCTTGATGTCTTACACTTACCATGCTTCATGTGTTTTACCATATGTTTGCATGGAAGGAATGTTTATGGTATATTGCATCTCACAAAATAGGTCATTCATCTTGATTGTGTATTTCCACACTTAGAAAGGGTGAGATATTAGGATTTTAAAATCATTGGATGTTAATGATTGTTAAAATGAAATAAAATACCAAAATACATTAACAAATACATGAATATAAGCATAACATTAATATATTCGACATACAAGAGTAAACATGATAAAATGAAACAAATTGAGTGAAGAAATCGAAATTCACTCAATTTTGAATCGAAATCAGAGATCGGTATGTCTGTTTATCGATCGATCATCTTGTACGATACTGAGTCCGGTGATCGATCGCTTCGAGACTCGGCGATTGTACATCGATGGTGATTATCTACATCGATCGGCCCGGTATTCTTATTCATCGAGGCAGAAGGATCATCAGTCGAGTGGCTCGAGGAGCAGTCGAGTGATGATCACATCAGTCGACTGATGTTACTGTAGCACGACACAGAATGCTCAGCAGTCGAGTGTTGAGCCAAAGCAGTCGACTGTCGATTCAGTAAACCGCTCATAACCCGCTATCAGTCGACTGATGTCACACATCAGTCAACTAGAGTCGCGATTTTATAACGCCGAACCACTAGGGTTCGGCGTCTTCACACTCGTTTCCCTCACGATTTTCGTCTCCGATCGGCGCTCATCGTCTCCGACCAGCCTTTCCTCGTCCATGTCGGCGACCAAAGCCCTCGGGTTGGTAGTCTTCTCTTCCGGTTGTGTCTTTGATCTCTCTATAACCCTAATGGCATCTCACAACCCTAGTTTTTCTTCTCCAAACGATTAGGGTTCCGGTGAGATCCTTTCTCCGGTGATCCTTCCGGCATTCCCCTTAGCAGTTGCCTTGTGCCTTCCCTTCATCACCTTCAAATGGCACCAAAGTATAATTTCTAAACCCCTTAAACCCTAAATTTTTGTCTTTATAACTCATTGTGATCTAATCGTGTATTTGTATCATTGCATTCCATTCCACTGCATTGCATTCATATAGATGACCACGTAGGAACGACCTGACTAAGGTCGCATCACGATTGTACCAACCTATGTCGGTTAGGTATATCGATATCGACTTCTTTAGGCATTATTGTGGCGATATCATGGAGATTTTAGCATATTATCAACTCATGAAGGTAGTTCTTTGCACTCATGCCATAAATGATGATCTCCTTAAGGAGTTCTATCAAAACTTAAGAAAGGTAGATGATGGTCCTACCTACACTACTCGCGTTGCAAAATGCGACTTAGAGTTCACTCCTGCGATATTGCAGGAGTTTCTTGAGTGTAGGCCATCGGATGATACTTTCGTCTTCTATCCTATCTTCGATGCCCCTCTTCCTGAGCCGTTTGATCATATTTCTTTAGACTTCATGCATGAGGACATTTTTCACCATCCTCGCCCACCAGCTCAAAACCTATTCCCTATCACTGAGCTATCTGCCCATGACAATATACTTTACAAAGTCATTGTTGGGTGTTTTCTCCCTATCGTGACTCGGGGTTTGGCCAAGATTCGGCCTCCCCATCTTTTTCTTATGTATGCCATGCGTCATAGATTAGATATAAACATTGCATTGAACATGTTTCATTGCATTGTACATTTCATATCCCCTGTGCAAGGGAAAGTGCATATGCCTTTTGGCCATCTCATCACTGCATGGCTAGAGTCTATAGGCATTAACATTAATAGGGGATCTCTGAGGGCGCTTTCCGAGGTTTACGACTGTATATCAGTTCGTAACTTCTCATTGGCGAAGCTGTAGATCGGACATGGGCAGATGGAGCTGGTACCTCGACCTCCGCCCAGGCCACGTAGGGAGCAACCTTTAGTACGGGAGAGCCTGCAAAACGATATGAGGATCCAGCTGCTGCTGCTGAGGAGGACCAGATGCCAGCAGATGCATCGGTAGCAGTCCTTGGTCGGATTGCCCGGTGGAGTCGGCTTCCAGGATTATTAGCAGATGATGGACTCCCGACTAGCAGGGATTATATCAGGGCAATCCTCTATGGGTGAGCATCTCAGTCGGATGGAGGAGCGCTACATTTGGATTGAGGAGTCACAGAGCCGCATTAAGCAGCATCAGCTCGACATGTACGAGATGATGCGTGCATGGACTTTGGGTCAGCAACCACCTCCGCCTCCACCTTCCGCAGAGGACTAGCTATATTAGGATGTTTAGCGATATAGGATGTCTTTTTGTTTGAACATTTCATATTTTTGATGTAAAAACTTGAAGTTTTTAATGAAATATTTTGTTTCTAAAATTATTGTTGTCTGATTGTATGTTTGGTTGAAATGTGTTTGTTTGTGTAAGCTTGCTATGTCATGACATCTAATTCCGTTTTCTCATATACCATGTCATGCTGTTGTAGATGTCATGTTCACTTTTTTTAAAAAACTTATTGATATATCATGACATCATGATCATTGTCATGCTTTATTATTGTTATCATTTATGCCATGATCATTCATGCATTTACCCATTTATAAGGGAATCAAGTAGGGTTGCCTAGAAAATGAATGAGGCCATAATAATCTTAACTCCACATCTCACATCTAAATTGACATGTATGTGTGTGTATACACCTTAGATAACATGTGAGATGTTAGGATAATAAGTTAGGTTCAAGGTGCATAGGTAGTGCATCTAGATGAACTCAAACTTATTTCAATCATCACTAAGAATCATGAGGAAAGCTAATATACAAGTTATGTATATTTAGCCAATAATCCATAGTTCAAAATAGGTTTTCAAAAATATTTTAAAATCACTTTAGAAAACCTTGGTGAAGTCTATCTTTTGATAGCCATCATCATTGTAGAAGTTGATACAAAGTAGATCAAAAACTTTAAAGTTTTAATAGTTTTTGAACTTTGTACCAATCTCCTATTTTAATAGTTAAAATATTTTTCCAAGATTTTTCACCGATTTTATGTGTGATAAGTATTATACATGTGAAATTTTGTGGATTTTCAAGCTATATATATTTAGTTACGATTTTTCAAATTTGGAGTCTGATAATCAAAAAAGCGGTTATTCGATTATCACGATCGCCTCTACAGGCGATCGTGATGGCGATGCAAAGCGGGAACTGTCCTAGCGCAGTATCACTCGACTACTTCTCGGTGACAGCCGACTGATGGGCACATCAGTTGACTGGTTTCTGTAGGACTCGACTAATAGTCTGATTTCGAGATAAACAAGATTGTTTAACCCGATTTCAGCTAATGTTAAGGTCCCTAATCACTCCTAATCCTAGGATATGCTTTGGAAAGCATTATAAATGGTGAAAATCCATTGGATATGGATTTGGAGAGGTGTTAGGATAATGTATCAAATTTAAGGTGGGGAGAGTTCATGTTTGAACTTAGAATCTTAATTTTGATGGTTTAGAGTTCCTATTGGCTTAGGGACTTCCCAAAGACATTGTTGGTGCAATGGTTAAGGGGGAGCAAACCTTTATGGGGAGGTATCCATCATGGGATGATGGATGGTATTTTTCCTCATGGGAAGGAAAAATGAGATTTTGAGATACCCAATTTGGAAATTGGGATAGTGGATAGGATTGCCTCTCTTGAGTGATATAAGACTTATCACTAGGAAGATGGTAGACATCCTAGGTATTTTTGGATCAAGGGGGAGATTGTAAGATCTCATTGGGACATGAGACATTGACCTCCTTGGAGAGATAACCTTTTTGATGTATGTCAAAAAGGGGGAGAAAGTTAAGATTACCAATTTGGGATAATTGGTAAGGAGTTTTTGAGTTAGATGGTCTAACTCAAGGTTGTTTTTGTCAAACATCAAAAAGGGGGAGATTGTTGATGCAATCGACCTAGGTCACGATTGACCAGACTCGAGTTTGACTCGAGTGATATTTTGATATTTGACAAAGTAAGTTGACATTGATGTTTGACATTAATGTCTGTTGATGTTTTGAAGAGATTGTTTATACAATCAACCCAGGTTATAATTGACCAGACTCGAGTTTGACTCGAGGGAGACTTTGATGGTTGACTAGGGTTAACCATGTGATTATGGAAAAGTCTAAGCATGGGTCTTGGCAAGGTAAAGTCCAAGTCATGGGTACTTGGCATGGAAAGTCCAAGTGGGACACTTGGCATTTGGGAAAGTCCAAGCATGGATCTTGGCATGGAAAGTCCAACATGGGTTGGCAAGGGAAAGTCCAAGCTTGAGTCTTGGCATTTGAGAAGTCCAAGGGGAATATTGGCGGCGTAAAGTCCAAGGGTGAAGTCTTGGTAGCATAAGTCCAATGGTTGGCGGCGTAAAGTCCAAGCGGAGTCTTGGCGGCATAAGTCCAATGTGCCTTGGCGATATAGACACCGTTAGCATGACATAGCTGATGGAAGAACCTAAAGGCTAGCGCGATGGATGAACAAGTCATGAATGACTTGGAGGGATCCGAGAGGCGTGAGGCTGATGGAGGTGGCTAGAAGGTTTAGGTCTAGGCTACGGGTGGTCTAGCAAGTATGGGGGCACCATACTTGGGTTAAAACCTTATGTTTGAGATGTGCCAGTCGACTGGTGCCATGTGGCAGTCGACTGCGTAATCAACTAGGGTTTGACTGCGGGAATAGGCCTAGCAGTCGACTGCCAGAAGTGGGCAGTCGACTGATAGGCCGAGCAATCGACTGATCTTGTGATCAGTCGACTGGTGCTCAATATTTCAGGCACAGAATGGAGTCTCACTCGACCGCTGGGACGAGCAATCGAGTGATGGCTTGAATAGTCGACTGATGCTCATGATCAGTCGACTGATGTCCTAGCCGTTGGATTTTTCCAGCGTGGATTACACCATTGTCTCACAGTAAGAGTGTGATCAGTCGACTGATGGTCCTGAGCAATCAACTGATCGACTTTTTTCAGCACAAGTTGAAGCTATAAAAGGAGCTCGTGATGGAGGAAAAACTATCCGGTTCTTGAGAGCTATTGGGGTGATTTGTTGCTGCAAATCAGGTCTCCAAGTGCAAGCAAGCAACCAAGCATTCAAGCAATCAAAAACAAGTGTTGTAAAGTTTTTTCTTTACTTGTCTTTCGTATTTGCATTGTATATTGCTTGTATTTCGTTATTGCTATTGTAAGATCATTTGTACGAGGTTTCTCCGCCTCCAACTTGTGTCGAGAAGGAGTTATTGTGATTAGTAGTGCGTGTTTGCATTGCTAGGGCTTTTAGAGCCCGATCCGTGGAGTAGGAACCGTTCGGTTCCGAACCACGTTAAATACTTGTGTATTTGTGTTTGTCTATTTCGTATTGCTTCATTATTATTCCACTGTGCGCAAACGAAATTTGTAGACGAACGTGAAACGAATTCCATCATGCGATGCTATTCACCCCCCCTCTAGCGGCCTCAAATTCCTTACAACCAACACTCCCCAGGGTGTTTGACCATGTTCAGACAATCCCAGCTCTGAGAACTGTCGAACTTGATCGATAACTGCTGTTAGATGACTAGCCAGAATCCCACGAGACTTCCTACTCAGTGCATCAGCTACCACATTAGCTTTTCCCGGATGATAATGGATGGTGCAGTCGTAATCCTTCAAATATTCCATCCATCGTCTCTGTCTTAAATTCAGTTCTTTCTGTGTGAATAGATACTTCAAACATTTATGGTCTGTGTAGATCTCAAAATTAATCCCATACAAGTAGTGCCTCCATATCTTCAATGCGAAAATGATGGCTGCTAACTCCAGATCGTGCATTGGATAATTCCTTTCGTGATCTTTTAGTTGACGGGAGGTATAAGATACCACACGGTTGGACTACATCAAAACTGCACCCAACCTTTGGATAGAAGCATCCATATATAGAACCATCCCATCAATACCAGAAGGAATCACTAAGACTGGTGCAGAAACTAGCTGTCGCTTAAGCTCCTGGAAGCTATATTCACAAGCCTCTGACCAAGTGAATTTGACCCCTTTCCGAGTCAGGCGAGTGAGTGGCATGGCAATACTTGAGAATCCCTCCACGAATCTCTGATAATACCCGACCAGACCAAGGAAACTACGGACCTCCTGAACTGATTTTGGATGCTCCCAACTGGTAATCGCCTCAATTTTCTGGGGATCTATAGAAATACCTCTGTTGGACACTACATGTCCAAGAAAACCCACTGAGGATAACCAAAACGCACACTTGCTAAACTTGGCATACAACTGCTCCCGTCGTAATGTCTCCAACATTATTCGCAGATGTTGTTCATGCTCCTCCTCGGATCGAGAATAAATCAATATATCATCGATGAACACTATCACGAACTGATCTATATACCTCAGGAATACTCGGTTCATCAAATCCATAAATGCAGCTGGGGCATTCGTGAGACCGAAAGGCATCACCAGAAACTCGTAATGCCCATAACAAGTGTGAAATGCTATTTTCTGCACATCTTCATCTGTTATCCGAAGATGATGATATTTTGAGCGGAGATCAATTTTAGAATACACACATGTATCCTTAAGCTGATCAAACAAATCTTCTATCCTCAGCAGTGGATATTTGTTCTTAACTGTGACTGCATTCAATTGTCGATAGTCAATACATAACCGTAATGATCCATCCATCTTTTTGACAAAGAGTACTGGAGCTCCCCATGGTGACGCACTAGGGCGAATGAATCCATTATCCAGCAACTCCTGCAGTTGAACTTTAAGTTCGTTCAACTCCTTTGGAGCCATCTGATAAGGAGTTTTCGATACCGGAGCGGTTCCTGGAATCACCTCTATCGCAAATTCTACTTGCCTAGGATGGGGTAAGCCTGGAAGTTCATCTGGAAATACATCTAGATACCCTCGGACTACTTGCACATCAGAGAGGGGTGGTAGTCCTTCGTTCACAACTTTGACTAGAGATAGTAAATAACCCTGACAACTATGGGCCAACAACTTCTAAGCCTGTAACGTAGATATAATGGATAATCCATTGTCTCTAGTGCCAACAAATTCCTAAGCTGGTTGATCCGGTCGTCAAAATGTCACCACCCTTGCTCTACAATCACTGTAGCATAATAAGTGGCCAACGAGTCCATACCGAGAATAATATTGAACTCTACCATTTCCAACACCTGGAGGTCCACTGTAAGGATATGCCCGTCAAAATCTAATGGGCAACCTTTGATTTCTTGGAGGCTAGTCAGCACCTCTCCTGATGGCAAGGATACTGCTAACCCACAAGAACGAACCATCGGGATCCTTCCAACTCTACCCAGAAATATTCTAAATACGAATGAATGTGAACTATCGGTATCAATCAAAGTATCAGCGTATATAGAATAAACAGAAATCATACCCCGTATGACTGATCCCTCAGCCCACTGCGCCTCATCTCTGGTGATGACATAAACTCGTCCAGTCTCCATATTTATCGGTTACATCCCTGACGAAGTAGTAGTGTGCCTCCACTCAGGTTGGATCTGGCTCTATGGTACTGGAGACTGAGTCGCTGGTGCAAGCATAAGATATCCCTGAGAGTTGGCTGGTAAGAACTGCTGTGGTGCAGATACTCCTGGATAGTAGATCACCGGAGATGCAGGATACTGGATAGCTGTCGACATCACTGTAGGGGCACCCCCTGCATCTGGTACAACTGTGCTGGTGGAGGTACTGGCTGCCTCTGACCATATGTCTGAGTCCATGGTGTTGTCCTCTGCTGCTGCTGCTGGGTAGACTTCTTCCCCTTATTAGAGCTATCAGGAAACTCCAACTGTGCTCTCAATGTACAATCACGACTAGTATGACCAGGTTGTTTGCAATAATAGCAAACAGGCTGCTCCAAAGGACACTCTATGACTCTGTGGCTTTCAGATCCACATTTATAATATCCAGTCCTGTTTTGGCCCTTACGGCTCTTCTGAGACCCTCCAGAATACTCGGATGTCAGACTCTTCCCCTTCTGCGATCTAGCTGACCCCTCTGCAGCACCTCACGTAGTTCCTTTTTGCTCTCGTTTCTTCTGAGTCCCCTAAGCTGAACCCTGGTTCTACTGCTTACCCTGAGTCATCTGTTTCTCCGCATCCTTTTCCCTAGAAATCTACTGGGAAGTCATCTCGATGAAAATGGTGCGATCCAATGCCTCCCTGTATGAGGTAATAATAGATCCTGACATCCTACTCCGAATATAAACAGTAAGGCCCCTTGTAAATTGGAACATCTGATCTGCATCATGTGCTACCAGATGAGGGCAGAACTCTGAAAGTCTAGTAAACTCTGCATTATATTCCATGACAAAACGGTCACCTTGCTTCAGGCTCAGGAATTCTTGACGACGTGCTATAGAAAATGCCGAGGGAAAGTACTGTCTCCCGAAAGCATCTCGAAAGACTGTCCAAGTAATCCCCCGCTCCCCAAGTAGGTTCTTCTGCATTTCCATCAAGTAACAACCTGATCTCTAAGGTGGTATGCAACAAGGCCCACCTTCTCCTGGTCCGTACAGTTCATGTACTTGAAAGTGTCTTCTAAATTTTCTAGCCAAGCTCGGGCAATCCATCCCTCGGAACAAGGTGAACTTATCCTTGGTCGAACGTGCTAACACGAGTATTCGTGCTTTATCATTGAGCCAACTGGACTCTGCAGGCTCTGGCATAGTCAATGGTATATCCGGATTCTGAGGCTCCGAACCACCAATAGGGGAAAGCTGAGGCTGTTCCCGAATAATGGGCTCAGTAGTAGCAACCTCCTGTCCCTCAACTCTGACTGATCACCTTAATGGACGACTTCTACTATGAGTCTACACAGGTGTCATAACTTTGACTGTATACACCTGTTGAACAAGTTTTGATAAGTATCTATCTGAAATATGAGTTATCAGAAATTCTTACTTCATGCTGCCCGAAGCTTATGCCGTTGTCAATCCCATCTCACAAAAACCAAAATCGAAAAATAAACCGACTCCCAAGAATCCAAGACTCAAAAATAAAATCATTGTATGGAATCGCAGAACCTTCGGCTCTGATACCAATAAAGTTGTCACGTCCCGAGAGTATGTCGTACCGAAAAGAAAATGAACGACATCTCCCCTGTACATGACAACATATCCTGTTAATACAAGGCCATTAGGCCCACAACCACAACATAATAAGCATAACTGAATCAAAACACAGTGGAAAATATAAAACCAAATACCCACAACCATACATACTGACATACAGTCCAAAACTAACATAGATGCACACCAACTGACAAGTCCACAATACCAAACAGTACATAAAACATCGGACACAAATTGAAGTACACAAAATAAAACAAAATCCATGGGAGGCTCGGAAAAAGGAGATGGGATGGATCGCTGGCGAAGCTCCAAGCCGTCACGAAGACATCTACTTGTTACCTGAGTGACAGAAAAACCCAGGGTCCGTGGTGGTGAGTATAACTCATCAGGTAATAAGAGAGAACATGTATATATATCAAATATCACATGTAATTTAACAGTATAATCTACAGGTATGACAGGTATACATCAGCATAATAAATATACATACATGCATACCACTAAACAATCTGAACAACAAAAGATGCTGACATACCTAACAGTCAGCTACTCTACACTCGTCCAACCTGAGTATATATCCACAACATACAATATGAAGAGTAATACTAACTCACACTACGTCATGATATGGGTCGAGGATATCACAGTGACCGACCAACAAGTATACAGGTACCCGACATCCTACCATATAGAAAATACAATAGCATGTATGAATATATACAAACAAATGCAACAAGCATAGTACATACAAATGATCATCAGAGTGAGTATACATATAGACTGCATCTGTATGTATACTAATCACAATCATCTGTGTGTATATATATATATAGCAATATGCAAAACGTCATATGATACGGCAATGCAGCATGCATGGTCATGCCTGCGCACCCCTACTCGCTACCACGATCCCAGTGTGGCCTAAGAGGCACGACATGTCAACTGTCCCAACACAACACCAACCATTGCTCTAGAGTGGGTGAGTGGGCAGTATGATCAAGTAGCATATGAGCGTAAAGAGCTCGCTACACAACGGGAGTCCCTGCTGCTGGACACTCCGACTGACACTACCTATGAGTGGTCGAGTGTCATGCACCCATGACAACTGCACGCAACTCCAACTACCACCGTCTATAGTGGTAGAGTGCGGAATAATAAATGCTCTGCCCTCACACCAGTTACTCACTTGGGAGTAACCTAGGAGGCAGGATGACTGACGACCCTCTCAACCACAAGGGAGACTATGTCGTCAGTATGCATGCAAATGACATGAATACACTGTTACACATATAGACATCTACCACGGACTCTCTGTTCTATAGAGAGTCATACCCATCTTATCAATACACTCTCTATCCTGTAGAGAGTCGTACTCAACTGATCATAACAAGCTAGGACCACCGGTCCGTAGTGACATACTATTCACAATTCACCTGATCATTTACAACACACATGATTGGTAGTAAATATGCAACATAAGGGTATTGGAATAAATCCTATGTTCAGGGCATTATCTACCCACGGATGACTTTTTTTTCCAATTTACAAATCAGGTCATCATCCGTACTCCAATATTTACACCTAACTAAACATTTATAGATCTACTTACATCACATCTGTAACTCCTCAATCATGATAAAGGAAAATGTGATATCAACATTAGAGCATATATGGCCAATGACAAAGTATCAAACATAAGAATAAATAAGAGCGGTGTCAAGGTAATATAAACATATCATATGATCATATATATGTCTAAATCTGTATGCAACGACAACTACCTGACCAGGGTAGAAAATTACCCATCTGCTGTAATGCTCGTAATAATAAAGTCCTCACGTCCGCGAACCTATCTCGTATCCACGTCCTGCAAATATCATCGATTACAATTTAGTACAGGCATACAACCAAATACAAATTAGCTACTACGTTATCCCCATATCCATATCCCTTATCGAATATGAGTTATAACTCTCATTTATAGCTGAGATCAGAGCATCACACAACTCGATCGACAACCGACATTTCACACTAATTTAAGGACCTGACTAACCTCAACCAAGCCCTAATTACTAGCCTTGAAACGGTGTATAACCACCTATAATTATGCCAAATCAGGGATCTAACCACCCTAATTGACACACCTCATTCCACCCGACCCTTTCTCACTTAGCCACATCCGAGCAAACCCCAGAACCAACCATTCACAGGCCCTTCATGGTCCAAAACAGTCGTATTCATAGCCGAAAAGTAGGCAATTCCTTGCTCATAGCCGCACAACCATTCACAGCTCACTCACATAGGACACACACAGCTCTCGCAACCCATTTACAACTCGATTCATAGCCATACTACTTCTCCCCAACTCACACACAAAACACTCCACTCTTTGGAATAGAACCACTCTTCACAGCCGGCCAAGTACCCCCACTCATAGTCAATTCTGTTGGTGCAGTAGGCACCTAAGTCGAACCTGAGTTTTGATTATAGCAAATGATACAAAGTTAAACTCATGTTGTTATCTCACGAGCTGAATCGAGTGTGCAGAAAATTGCTATAGCTGGAGCTGAAGGCTAGCGACACCCGGAGGAAGCTGCGGTGGTCGGGCGACACTCAAGTGACTTCGGAGGGAGCCAAAGGAATTGAGTGGAAGGCCGGAAGCAAAAGCAACACGTAAGTATCGAGGTAAGCTTGTGTGTGCGAGTATAAGTAAGGTCGTATCCTTGTTACGGGGAAAGACTTAAGCGTAGATCCGACCCAAGACATCTCATAGGTGGTCTAGGTCGAGATCGAACGGTCGACGACCGTCGAAATAATGTTTTCTTTAAGCTAACATTGCCTTGCAGCCAACAACGATCATTGCCGATCGCTAACTCAAGGACTCGACCTGGCCCATCACGGTGATCATGCGGCTAGCACTCGATCGATCGCCAAGAATGATCTTATCACCAAAATTCAAGGGGAGTGTGCTCAAATATGATTGGCTAGGGTTCCTCTCGAAAAGGGGCTCAAAGGCTATAAAAGGAGGTCCTAACCTAGGGTTTTCACACAATTCTAAGTGCTCAAAAGCTTCCGCAACGCTGCGACTCTCAAGCGACGACTACGACGAAGTCTGCCAACAACCCTAGCTTAAGGTCTTTCTTTTTAGTTGTTGGTATAATCCTTGTTATTGTTTTCAATATTGCAACTCTTTTACTCGAAGTTTTTCTATCGTTGCATTTTACTTTAATAGAAGAGAGGGTTTGTCTCTCTATCATTTTGCTTCGAAAGTTTTTTTGTAATCGTCAAACTCCTACCTCCAACGAGGAGGAGTGTTTTAGTGAATTGCCCTCCGTACACGGTCTAGGACCGTTAGGGCCTTGGAGTAGTAGCCGAAGGCTACAAACCAAGTAAAAAATAAACTTGTCTCTTTTTGTTTCATTTACATTTCATCGTATATTTGTCTTGAAATGAATTGAAAGAAAAGGCTTTTGCTATTCACCCCCTCTAGCGAACCGCATCGTTCCAATAATTGGTATCAGAGCCAGGGTTTGCTAAGATTTGTTGAAACCACCAATCTTGCCATTTTTACAGATTTATTTTTTGTTTCTTTTAATTCTGTTTTTTCTTTTTTGGATTTATTTAAGCTTTGTTAAGTATTCTCACTTTTACTAATCCAAGACGCGAGTCTTGGCACTTGTTTTTGTGTTTTTGTCGTTGCTAGTTTCTTCGTCGTCGTCTCCTTGTGTCTTTTGTTCTAATGGCCCATCTCGAGGGTTTTAGCACCGTCCGACCTCCGTTTTACAACGGAGATGACTTCCGTTATTGGAAGGGTCGGATGGAATGCTTCCTAAAAACCCAAATAGAGATGTGGATTGTGATCCAAACCGGGTTCACCCTTCCTACTAATGAAGAAGGTGAATCCTTGGATTACAATCAATGGACCATTGCGACAAAACGACAAGTCGAAGCCGACGCCAAGGCAACACAAATCCTCCAATGCGGCCTATCCAAAGAGGAGCTAAATCGTGTCGGCCTTCATAAAGCGCCAAAAGATCTTTGGACAAAACTAGTGGAGCTACGAAGGGACGATGAAGCCAAGGTATGTAAGCGCGACCTCTTGTTCAATAAATTATATAATCTAAAAATGCAGGAACATGAGTCCACGACGCAACTCCACGCCCGTATCCAAGACATAGTCAACAACCTACACGCAATCGGGCAAAAGGTCGAAAACCGTGACCTTATAAGGTATGTTCTAAACTCTTTTCCGAGGACTACCTTGTGGGCATCCATGGTCGATGCTTACAAGGTCTCCAAGGACCTCTCTAAACTTAGATTAGATGAACTCTTTTCCAATTTTGAATTACATGAGCAGTCCAACTCGGAACCCGAGAGAGGTATAGCCTTGTTTGCAGGTTCAAAGAAGAAGAAAATCGCAAGCAAGCCACCACCAACCGAGGAGGAAGACGAGTCCGAAGAAGAAGTTGACCCGGAATTGACTGTCGAGATAATGAACCTAGCTCGAAGGATAGCCAAGGGACGAATGCGAACCACAACTCGACCCAACCAAGGTAAGCCTAAAAGTTATAATATTAGGTGTTATGAGTGTAACAGTTTGGACATATCAAGTCCGAGTGCCCCAGCTCAACCACAAAGCACCTAAGCACAAGAAGGCCCTCAAGCGACATGGGAAGAAGCGTCATCCGAAGAAGGCGAAGACCACGTCTTCATGGCGAAATCAATTGAGTCGGACATGGAGACGAACTCGAACTCGAACACGAGGATGACTCGGACTACGAAGCTACCTTCAAGTCAAGCCACGGATACGCATCCGGTTCAAAAGATACCCTTAAAGTAAGTCGAACTTTATTTAATACTTTACAAAATATGGTTAGGTTTTTGTCTAGGAAATTAGTTAAATCCGAGTCCAAGGTCGAGACCCTGGTTGAGGAGGTCAAACTTCTCAAGCACAAGGTCTCCCTAACCTCTTCGACTAGTCGAGTTCAAGAGAAGGACTCAACTCGGGTTGAAAAACTCGAAGTTGAGAACTCACTCTTGAAAAGTCAAGTCGAAGATCTTAGGAACACATTGGAAAGGTTCACTTCGGGATCCAAAGGACTTGACCTCCTACTTGGATCTCAAAGGGCCGTGTACAACAAGGTTGGACTAGGGTTTAACTCAAACACGACTAATAGGTCGTATATGTCGATTGTAAGTCGACATAGGAAACATATCCAAGCATGGGTCCCTAAGAACCTTTTGATTTCAACTCTAGGATCCAACCCGTACTGGATTCCCAAGGACCAAATCCACTATGTGGATAGACCGAACCGATTCAACGGTCTAGGGGGAGCCAGTACAAAACATGTTTGTGCTTTAACTTAGAAATTGCATGTTTTAACTTAGAAAGTTTGTGCTTTAACTTAGAAATTGCATGCTTTAACTTAGAAAGTCTGTGCTTTAACTTAGAAATTGCATGTTTTAACTTAGAAAGTTTGTGCTTTAACTTAGAAATTGCATGCTTTAACTTAGAAAGTTTGTGCTTTAAAACTTGTGAACTCACTTAGAACACGAACATAACCAACTAAAATTCTTCGAAAAGATTGAGCCTCGGGGAGCCTCTTTTCAAAAACATAACCAACTAAAATTCTTTGAAAAGATTGAGCCTCGGGGAGCCTCTTTTCAAAAATAACCAGTTAGACTAGGAAATAGTCTTAGGTGAGTCAAGTCATCATTTTCTTGAAAATGGCTTTGTCTAAGGAAGTGGTCGATGATCCGATAAAAGAAGGCCTCTGCGCCTCGCCACGACCTGGAAGCCATGATCTTGAAAAGGTAAACTTGACAAGCCTAGGGTCAAATCCAAATCTAACATAAAATTACTTGAACCTAAATCCACTTAATCAACTTAATTGGAAGTCATCTCACAAAAAACACATAAGTATAACATGCTTGATCATATAGACACAGGTGAGATGACCTAGGTTTAACAACTTACAACCAATTTTTTTTTTAAAAAAAAAATCTAACATCCAATCCAACCACCTTGTGTAGGATCAATGGATGTTGGGGTTACTCGACACATGACCGGGGATCAACTCAAATTCACGAAGCTTCGATTCAAATGACAAGGATCGGTAGCCTTTGGGAATAACGGCAAGCTCAAAATCATCGGATCAGGTGATATCGAGCTTAACTCAAATTTTGTTATTAAAAATGTATTACTTGTAGAGAATTTTGAATATAACTTAGATAGCGTAAGCCAATTATGTGACAATAACTATAAGGTCATATTTTTAGAAAATGAATGTGTAATTAAAACAAATAAAACAGCTAAAACAATACTCAAAGGAACTAGGACAAATAACATTTATACAATTAACTTAATCAAATCCTCAGCCAAATGTCTTATGACACAGGAAGAGGAATCATGGTTGTGGCACCGACGACTCGGTCACTCGCACCCAAGACTCGTCCACAAGATGAGTCAGAGTGGCTTAGTCAGAGGCTTACCCAATCTCAACAACTTGGTTAATAAAATCTGTAATGCTTGTCAACAAGGAAAACAACCTAGGGCACAACACAAGTTAACTAACCAAGAACGAACCTCAAGTGTACTTGAGCTCCTGCATATGGATCTATTCGATTCACATGGAGCCAAGTCACTCAATAGAAGTCAATATTGCTTAGTCATAATTGACGACTACTCCAAGTTTACCTGGGTTAGGTTCATCAAACATAAAAATGATACCCTAGATCAATTAATCAATCTATTCAAATTAATCGAGAATCAAAAAAACCTTAAGGTTAAAAGACTTAGAAGCGATCATGGTGGTGAATTCGAAAATCAAAGGTTCACCGACTTCTGTAACCTAAACGGATACCACCATGAATTCTCTTGCCCTAGGACCCCTCAACAAAATGGCCTAGTGGAGCGGAAAAACCGAACTCTACAAGAAGCCGCTAGGACCATGTTGAACGAATATGACCTACCTGATAGGTTTTGGGCAGAAGCCGTTAGCACGACTTGCTATGTCCAGAATAGGATCCTTATGGTAAAGAGGCAACTTAAGACCTTGTACGAGATTTATCACAATAAAATACCCAACATCAAGTACTTTAGGGTATTTGGATGTAAAGTACATATCTTAAACACTAAGAACCACCTAGGGAAATTCGAATCCAAAACCTCCACCGGAATCTTCTTAGGATACTCAACCACGAGTAGGGCCTATAGGGTATATAACCACGATACCCTTAAAGTCGAAGAGACTATTAATGTAGTGTTCGATGAAGTACCCGAACCTACAAAACCCTTAATGACCCCAAGTGTTGAGCCCACTGATACCAAACTCGTCTCCGACCCTGAGATCGAGTCTAATCCACATCAACCAACTTCTCTTGTCGACCAAGTGACAAGTGATCCGAGTCAAACTAGTGTTCAACCAAGTCACCCCATTGATCAAGCATTAGGTGACACAAACCCAACCCAATCTAGGATTCAAACTAACCACCCTATCGATCAAGTGATAGGATATCCTAATCTAGGAGTTAGAACTAGAGCATCCTATAGGAACCTTAGTCAAATTTCCTTAATTTCAAAGATAGAACCCAAATCAATTGAACAAGCTCTTCTTGATCCTAATTGGATTATTGCAATGCAAGAAGAGCTAGCTCAATTTACTAGGAATGAAGTGTGGGAATTAGTACCACCACCTAAAGACAAAACGATAATTGGAACTAAGTGGGTGTTTTGAAATAAGCTTGATGATAAAGGTGAAGTAGTTAGAAACAAGGCTAGGTTAGTCGCCAAAGGGTTTAGTCAAGTCGAAGGCTTAGATTACGATGAAACCTATGCCCCAGTAGCTAGACTCGAATCCATTCGAATGTTGCTAGCTTATGCTGCACATCGAGGATTTAAGCTGTTTCAAATGGATGTTAAGTCGGCATTCCTAAATGGATACATTAAAGAAGAAGTTTATGTTAGCCAACCCCCCGGATTCGAAAATCTAGATAAACCCAACCATGTTCTAAAACTTAAGAAAGCTCTCTATGGACTTAAACAAGCTCCTCGAGCTTGGTACGAGAGACTTTCAATCCATCTTAAGTCAAAAGGGTTTAACCAAGGCTTAGTTGACCCAACTCTCTTCGTAAAAACCTTAGGTAAAGAAATATTCATAGCTCAAATTTACGTAGACGATATAATTTTTGGAACCTCTAACTCAGCCTTACTAAACGAGTTCGTTTCACTCATGGAAAGTGAGTTCGAATGAACTTGGTAGGCGAGTTAAGTTTCTTTTTAGGTCTACAAATTAAACAAACTAAGGATGGTATATACCTATATCAACAAAAATACACTAAGGAGTTAATTAAAAGATTTGGAATGCAAGACGCTAAGATAATAAACACCCCAATGGCGATTAATGTTAACATAGGAGAAGACCTAGAAAGTAAGTCCATTGACTTAAAGTACTATAGGAGTGCGATAGGAAGTCTCCTATACTTAGCTCATGAGTCGCAGACATCCTACTTCGCATGAAGAAGTATGTGCGCCTGTGTTTCAAACTGTGCTAAGGAGTCTCACCTAACCCTAGTTAAGCGTATCCTTAGATATCTTAAGGGTACACTTAACGTTGGTATTTGTACCCTAGATCTACGGAGTTCGAACTAATCGGCTACTCGATTCGGACTATCGGTAGAAAGCTCGATAGAAAGAGCACGAGTGGTTGTTGTCAACTTCTACGAGTCTAGTAAGTTAGTGCGAGGAAGCAACAAGTGTCACTTTATCTACCACCGGTTTGAATACATCGCGATGGGTGAGTGTGTCACTCAACTTCTTTGGATGAAGCACACTCTCCGCGACTTTAAGTTAGACTTTATGAATACTAAACTTCAGTAGACAACATTAGTTCAATTAATCTTACTAAGAATCCGATATGTCACTCTAGGACCAAACATATAGAGGTCAAACACCATTTCATTCGAAAACATGTGGCCAACGGAGCAATACAACTCTAATACGTCGAATCGAAGTCTAACTTAGCAGACCTATTTACTAAACCCCTACCCGAAGCCGAATTTAGTCTATTAAGACGAAAATTGGGCATGTGCGTAGTAGAATAGGAACTTGCAAATTATATTTTCTTACTACTATTTCTTAAATTTTCATTTTTATGGAACTAGCATAGGACATACCTTAGATATCATGCACCTATAGATTTAAGGAGCCAATACATCTCACAACACATAGGACTAATGTGTTTGTGTACTTAGCCACGTAGATGGGCGTGAGATGTTAGGACCTTACTCCTGGTTCGGATGTAGATCTAGTGCATCGCCATGAACCATGGAGTATAATCATACACACTAACGACTACGACAGATGGTTCATCTTTCATATCAATCAAGCCAAATATGAGTGAACATTTTATAGATGAGCTTATTTTGATATTTTTTAAAATAAAAAATGGGGAACATGCTTGGACTTTAAATTTAACACTTATTTTGTTTTCCACACACCCCTTACTCTTTTCGATATACGGCAAAAGGGGGAGAAAAAGGCCAAAGTTAAAAGGTCAAAGTTAAGGGGTCAAATTTTTTCGATATACGGCACTTGAACTTATTTATTTTAAATACTATGGCCAATATTAAGTAATTTCGGTTACTTAATTCTTTTTTAGTAGCAAACATCAAGGGGGAGAGTTAAAACTCTTTCTCAAGTACTCACCCTCGATCAAGGGGAGGATTCCTCAAGGGGAGCACTTGAAAAAGAGTTTTATACTCCTTCTCATTCATGCTCTTAACACTCCTGCTCATTCATGCATATCTTTTCTTAATGCACTTAACTTTGTATGTGGGTTTGCCATAAATCAAAAAGGGGGAGATTGTTGGTGCAGTAGGCACCTAAGTCGAACCTGAGTTTTGATTATAGCAAACGATACAAAGTTAAGCTCATGTTGTTATCTCACGAAATGAATCGAGTGTGCGTAAAATTGCTATAGCCGAGTGAAGGCTAGCGACACGGAGGAAGCCGCGGTGGTCAAGGGCGACACTCAAGTGACTTCGGAGGGAGCCAAGGAATTGAGTGGAAGGCCAAGCAAAAGCAACACGAAGTATCGAGGTAAGCTCGTGTGTGCGAGTGTTAAGGTCGTATCCTCGTTACGGGAAACACTTAGCGTAGATCCGACCCAAGACATCTCATAGGTGGTCTAGGTCGAGATCGACGGCCGACGTCGAAATAATGTTTTTTTTAAGCTAACATTGCCTTGCGATAGCATCGGTCATTGCCCAACTGAAGGACTCAACTCAGTCCATCACGGTGATTACGGCTAGCACTCGTGATCGCCGGAATGATCGTGGTGATGGCCAATCGATCATTGCTAGTCAAAGGATCAGCCTCGAGGAGTCAAGGTTTATCACCAAATTTCAAGGGGAGTGGTGCTCAAATATGATTGGCTAGGGTTCCTCTCGAAAAGGGGCTCAAAGGCTATAAAAGGAGGTCCTAACCTAGGGTTTTCACACAATTCTAAGTGCTCAAAAGCTTCCGCAACGCTGCGACTCTCCGACGACTCTACGACAACGAAGTGCTGCCAACAACCCTAGCTTAAGGTCTTTCTTTTTAGTTGTTGGTATAATCCTTGTTATTGTTTTCAATATTGCAACTCTTTTACTCGAGGTTTTTCTATCGTTGCATTTTACTTTAATAGAAGAGAGGGTTTGTCTCTCTATCATTTTGCTTCGAAAGTTTTTTTATAATCGTCAAACTCCTACCTCCAACGAGGAGGAGTGTTTTAGTGAATTGCCCTCCGTACACGGTCTAGGACCGTTAGGGCCTTGGAGTAGTAGCCGAAGGCTACGAACCAAGTAAAAAAATAAACTTGTCTCTTTTATTTTCATTTACATTTCCACTGCGTATATTTGTCTTGAAACGAATTCGAAAGAAAAAGGCTTTTCGCTATTCACCCCCCCCTCTAGCGAACCGTATCGATCCAACAAATTCCACCAAAGGAAAAAAATCCATAGCTTCAAACTGGGTAGAATAGAAACAAAAGAAATGGCTCGTGCTTACCAGCAATTGGAACCTCACCGACAGCAAATCCCCAAAACCGACAGCCCTATTCACCGGACAACCTACTGCCCAAAATAAATCCGAGCTTAGCGCAGGAATCTATAGCAACATCTTACTCTCATTCAAGGTAAGGAGCAATAAAACCGGTGCTTACCTTTACCCGACCACAAATGGCAGTGGACTACTTGGTTCGTCGGAAAACCTAATGACAACGCCACTGCCCTAGCTCCCGCTAGAATCCCCTGTTCACCGGCACTTGACCCCAGTCAAACAATCAATCAAGTCAAATGAGGGAAACCACGGATAGGAGTTCTATCTCTGTCCAAAGTAAGGAGATGATCCAATCTTACCTAGCTCCAGCACTGATCGACAACAAAGATCAGAAATCACGGTGGGAAAACTCGAGATGGATTGCTCTGACAATGATCGGGAAGGATAGCTCCTGATTGACCTATCACTGACCGAACTCCTAGCCATGCATGGCAACGCTTGTCATCTTCCTCTCCTCCAGTCGGATCTCCCATCGGCAAGGCATCGGCAGCAGTTGGAGCGCAGTGGAGACGAGGGGTAGAGGAATCGTGGGAGGGGAAGAAGACTTCGGCGAGGAGCAAGGGTGCGGAAGGAAGGGAGCACGCTGAGGAGGGGTCGCGAGAAGAGAATCGCGAGGAAGAAAAGAAAAGAAGAGTTGCGGTGAAGAGATTCCGTCGCGAGGAGAAAGAAATAAAGGGGGATGTAAAGATCGCTGTTGGAAATGCTCGCGCGTTGAAAGCTAGCAGAAACGGCTCAGAAAATGCGTCAGGTAGAAGTACGGGTTGGGTTTGAAAATGCTGATTGGGTTCTTATCCTATAAGACCAAGCCTAGCTTTAATTAACTCCTATCAATTAAACCTAGGTTAGGTATTAATAAGAGTCCTAATCATATTTTTTCCCCGTCGTATCTTACACCTCAAGTCCATGATTCTACATCCTTCCCGTTAGCCTTCAGGTGCTTCCTTCAGCTATGTCATTCTAACTGGGTCCTTTGCCAAGGTTCATTTGGATTTATACTACCAAGACCACATGCTTGGACTTTACGCTGCCAAAACCTCACCCTTGTACTTTCCCATTGCCAAGCCTCAATGCTTGGACAATCTTGCCAAGATTAATTTGGACTTACACCGCAAAGACTACATGCATGAACTTTATGCTCTCAAAACTACATCCTTGGACTTTCCCATTGCCAAGACCATGCTTGGACTTTACGCCGCCAAAATTGCACACTTGGACTTTACGTCGCCAAAACTACACACTTGGACTTATGTTGCCAAGACTTTACCTTTGGACTTCCCTTGCCAAATATCCATACCTATACTTTCCTTGCCAAGTATTGAAACTTGGACTTCCAATGTTGATTACTCCAACAATCTCCCCCAAAAAATCTCCCACATCTGACTTTGGATATCCCAATCATCCACTAGTCATATGGTCAGCATATAGTCAAACTATATTGCAAAACAATGGTCAAACCCATTGTCAAATATCAAAACCCTACTGGAGTCCCACTCGAGTTTGGTCAACATTGACTTGGGGTCTATTGCACCAACAATATCTCCCTTTTTGATGTTTAACAATACCTTTAAGTTAGGCTAACAATAACCCAACTTAACTCTTCCAATGCCAAAGCATAGTGACGGTTTAACTAACTTAAACCTCACTTCTCCTCCTTTGGCATATATCAAAAAGCCTACCATGGTTTTCAATGTCTCATCTCCCAAAGAGATTCTACATTCTCCCCCTTGGTTCAAAAACATCTTGGATGCCTTCACTCTTCCTAGTGACAAATTCCATATCACTAAATGAGAGGCTTTCCACAATGAAGGTATCTAAACCTTCATTTCTCCCCTTTGTAATCAAAATTGCATCCATCATCCTAATATGGACACATTCCCCCTAAAGGCTTGCTCCCCCTTGACTATTGCACAAACAATGTCCTTGGAGAGTTCCTAAGCCTATAGGAAACTTAGACCATCGAAAATAAGGGTACAAATTCAAACTTGAACTTTAACCTCCCTTAAAATTTGATACTCCATCCTAAAAACTCTCCTAATCATTTACAATGATAATTTCACCCTTCTAATGCTTTTCAAAGTATATCCTAGGGTTAGGAGATGTTAGGGTACATCGGGGCGTTAATAAATGGCTAGACAACCCTTATTCAGCCCATATCAGACACAATAGTCGATTGGTTTCAACTACCAGTCGATTGAACTACCACCAGTCGGCTGTCCAAAGCGGCAGTCGATTGGTTTTTGTAAATGCAAAAATCAATTTTAGAATTCGAGTTTTGATAAATTATAAGTAATTATATGTATTTTAAAAAATCTTGAAAATTCATACGTACATTACTTACATGAAAAACAATGGGTGAAAAATAATTTTAAATTAAAATACCCATTAAATTGCAAATTTGATACAAAGTTCAAAACCATTGAAAACTTCAATGTTTTTGCCTAACTTTGTGCCAACTTGTTCAATGATGATTGCTATCAAAAGATAGACTTCACTAAGGTTTTCTAAAATGTTTTTAAGATATTTTTAAAACCTTATATTGAACCATAGTCTATGGACTAGATGTACATGACTTGTACATTAGCTTTCCTCATGATTCATCAATGTCATATTATGAGTTTGAGTTCATCTAGATGCAACATATATACACCTTGAACTTAACTCATTTTCCTAACATCTCACATGTGTTTAGGGTGTATCAATACACACACATGTCAATTTAATATTTTTGTGAGATGTGGATTTTTGTTCTTCCTTATCTAAGGGTTCATGCAATTTATTTAGGCAACCCTATTTGATTCCCTTATAATGGGACTTCAAATCATGTCATTGTCCTTAATTTCATTTTAATTATCCTTAATGCATGAGATATGATCATGACATAAATGATAGCACAAATTAAAACATTTGCCAATAATCATGATGTCATGGCATAAAGATAAACCTAAATACAAACATGACATATTAACTTAACATTTTCATGATATTTTATATGATTAAATAAAATATAATGTCATGACATGACATATGACAAACAAAGAAGGAAAATAAAATATAGAGGTATAAGAATACCTAGATTTCAAGCCTAATTGCTATTTACTAGGATTAAACCATTTTTGCCATAATAAATCAATTTCCCTCAAGTATGCCAAAAACCCAAAATGGCACACCATGAATCTAAACTATCTTGTGCCAATTTTGATCAATTTTTCAAACTTCTTTGATTCTATTGGCATATTCTAAAATCTTTTTAGGATATAATTCTAAACTCATTTCAAGGTATGACTTAACCTTAAAAATGCCCTAAAGTGTCAACTCTACCATGGTTAGATTAACTACCCATCTATTTAGGGTTGACACACCCTAAACCCATCTAGTGTGATGGAATCACACTCCTAGAAACCCAATATCTATTGGAGCTCCTTGGGTTAACTAGGTATTCACTAGGTATGACTTCCCTATCTACCCTCCTAATCACCCTCCTAGGCTTGGAAGTCTTGGTCATTTGGGTCTTCTCAAGGTTAACTCTAGGGATTGCTTCCCTTGTAACTTTGCTAGTGACTTTCTTAGGTCTTTTAGAGGCCTTAGTCACTTCGGTCTTCCTAAGGTCAACTCTAGGGATTACCTCCCTTGTGACCTTGACCTTCGTAGACTTAGACTTAGTTCTATAGTCAAATGGAACATTGTGTTAGGTAGGCATGACTACCTTGAACTTAGGCTTGTGACCCAAGCTCTTCCTATCCTTGGATAATTCTTGCCCCCTAACACCTAAGGTTTGCCCATTAGACTCTTTAATTGCATTTTGTATAATTTGAAGGGTCTTTTCTAATTTTTCAAGCCTTGACCTTAAGGCTTGGTTTTCTATTTCTAATTTCTCAATTTTTGATTTTTCATTAACCTTTTGGGAATTCTTCTTCCTAGGCATATGTCTATTTTTCGTAGGATTAATGCTTAGTTTTGTTGGTGCAATCGACTCAAGTCACGATTGACCAGACTCAAGTTTGACTCGAGTAGTATTTTGATGTTTGACTAAACGATTGACAATGTGATTGTCATGGGAAGTCCAAGAATGGTCTTGGCATTTGAGAAGTAAGTCATGTGTACTTGGCAATGGTAAAGTCCAAGTCATGGGTACTTGGTGTGAAAAGTCCAAGCATGGGTCTTGATAATGGTAAAGTTCAATTCATGAGTACTTAGCAATTGGAAAGTCCAAGCATAGGCCTTGACAATGGTAAAGTCCATGTCATGGGTACTTGACAATGGAAAGTTCAAAGGTATAGTCTTGGGGGCATACATCCAAGTGTGTAGTCTTGGGTGTGTAAAGTCCAAGTGAACTTTGGCAGTGAAAGTCCAAGTATGGATGCTTGGCAATTGGGAAGTCCAAGGATGTGATATTGGTGGTGTAAAGTCCAAGCATGTAGTCTTGGCAACATAAGTCCAATGTTTGGCGGCGTAAAGTCCAAGTGTTTGTCTTGGCAGCATAAATCCAAATGTACCTTGGCAAAGTAAACCCGGTTAGCATGACAATAGCCGATGAAAGCACTTGAAGGCTAGCATATAGATGAATAAGTCATGGATGACTTGGAGGGATCCGATAGGCATGAGGCTGATGGAGGTGGCTAAGGCTTAGGTCTAGGCTAAAGGTGATCTATCAAGTATGAGGGGATCATACTTGAGTTAAACCTCATGTTTGAGGTTTATCAGTCGACTGAGGTTATGGACCAGTCGACTGGCCAAGTGTTTGACACTTGGCAGCCTAGTCAACTTGGATCAGTTGACTATGATTATGACCAATTGACTGGTCAAGTAGTCGACTGAGCTTCGACTGCTCGGATGAAACACTACAGTCAACTGCCATTGTGGGCAGTCAATTATCCTTAATCAGTTGACTGCTAGGTTTGGCAGTCGACTGATTTAAGTGAACACAAGCATAGAAGATTTGGTAGTCGACTGGCCAATCGATTATCAGGCATCAGTCAACTATTGGTAAGGGCAATCGACTGATGTGGTATCCGTTGGAGTTTTACAAGCATGGATTGAGCTATTGTGACACAATGACACTATGAGCAGTCGACTGGTGTCTTTTGGCAATCGACTAATAGGCGCAAAATTAGCTCAATGCAGGTTATAAAAGCAGCTCGAGATGAAGGAATTTGCAATAGTTTTGGGGAGATTTTGAAGGAGAATTATTGTTGCATTCTAGACCTTCAAGAGCAATCCAAAGCAAGCAACAAGCAAGCAATCAAAAGCACTATTGTAAAGTTTTCTTTGCATTTCATTTGTATACTTGTATTTGCTTGGTGTATTACTTTTGCAATCTTGTTGTATGAGGTTTCTCCACCTCCAACACATTATTGAGAAGGAGAAGATTTAGTAGTGGTGTGCATCACTAGAGCTCACTTGAGCTCGACCAGTGGAGTAGAAACCTTAGACTCCGAACTACGTTATATCTTCTTGTTGTGATTATGTTATTGTTTTCATTTGTTATTTGTATTTGTATTTGTATTCCACTGCGCTAACAATAATTGTAGACAAGCAATCGAATGAACGCGAATGAATTCCAAGTGACGAAGTGAAAATGCTATTCACCCCCTCTAGCGATGCCAACGTTCCTAACAAGTGGTTTCAGAGTGGGTCGCTCTTCAAGGATTAACAACCAAGGGAGCAAAGTGCTAGAGGAGAAGAAGATGGAGTTCCAAGAAAAATTGGGTGATGACATCACGGTTCCGCCTACTTCGATCGCAAAAATTTCGAATATTGGAAAGGTAAAATAATATTTTTTTCTTATATATGATTATGATAATTGGATTAGTGTTATAGTAGGATTTGACGCTCCAAAGGATAAGAAGGAGAGGACACTCAAGAAGAAGAAGTGGACCAAGGATCAAATCCGATATTTTGAAATAAATAATAAGGTAATGAAAATATTGATTAATTTGTTACCTAACAATATTTTGGCCATGTTAGATGAGTTTAAGGATGCTAAAGAACTATGGAGTAAGCTAGCTAAGCTCCATGAAGAACTCTCAATGGCTCAAGAAATAGAGGAGGCCAAGGAACAAGAATGCTCAACGGTCCAAAGTGGAGATGATAATGAGACCGAAGAAGCAAGTTCATCATCCTCTCAAGAGCATGAAAAATCGGAAGTTGAGGGATGCTTAACATCCAAGGAAGAAGTAGAAGAAGCCTCCACCTCTAGGATTAAGGGGGAGGAGATTAGGCCTTTCATGCCGAAGCAAGAAGAAGAAACATCTACCTCCGAGAGAGAAGAAGAGCAAGCTCAAAATTCTGCACTAGGTAACTCAAGCACAACAAATAAAGATAAAAAAAAAATCATATTATGTGTTTTGAGTGTAGGGAAAATGGACATTACAATAGTAAGAGTCCAAAGTGAGTCAAGAAGACTCAAGTGACACCAAAAGTCAAGGACAAATCAAAGGAGGCCAGATCCTCGATAAGAAAGAGCAAGAAGCACATTATTTGCTTCAAATACAATCAAAGGGGCCATTATAGGACTCAATTCTCTAGGGGGAGGAAGAAAACCAAGGGCAAAGGAGGAGCATCACATGTAGGAGGAGCTTCTAAAGCATACCCTAAGGTAAATTTAAATAATGCTCCTACTTTACATAATGATAGGAAGCATGCTAGAAATTTCATTGCCATTACCCATGAAAACATGCTAGAAATAACAAATTTTATTGCTTAGGTGTCAAACATTCTAATTTACCTAAGGACAAATCTAGAACTAATAACTCAAAAATAATTCTACCTAAGGAAGCTATTAGGTAAATAGAGAACCATTTAGGCATTAACCCTAAGAAGGGTAGACATATGCCTAAAAGGAGGAATAATACCCAAAGAACAAATGAAAATTCAAAATTTGAGGCATTAGTGGTACAAAATCAAGTTTTGAGGTCAAAACTTGAGAAATAAGAAAAGTCCCTAAGAAAAATGGAAAATCAATTATGGAGTCTAATGAACAAAATCTAGGATTTAGGAGGCAAGTGCCTTCCAAGGATGGGAAAGGCTTGGGTCACAAGCCTAAGTCCAAGGAGGTTGTGCCAACCTACCATAGCATTCCATTTGACTATGGAACCATCCATAGGTCTAGGAAAACCAAGGTTACTAAGGAAGTTATCTCTAAGGCTAACCATGGTAAGTGTCTAGTGGTCAAGGTTTCAAAGAAACCTAGGAATGCCACTAAGAAGGTCACAAGGGAAGTCACCCCTAGAGTTGACCTTGACAAGACCCTCATGACCAAGGCTTTAAAGCCTATAAGGGTCATTAGAAAGATACTAAGGGAAGTTATCCCTAGTGAGTATCTAGTAAACTCAAGATGCTCCAATAGATATTGGGTTCTTAGGAGCGTGATTCTCTCATGCTAGATAGGTTAGGGTGTGTCAACTTGAATTAGTAAGGCAGTTAACCTAACCATAACAAAGTTGCCACCTTAGGTCATTTCCAAGGTTATGTGAATACATTGGAAATGAGATAAGAATTGTGATTCTAAGGAATTTAGGATGTGACAATAGAATTGAAGAAGCTTGAAAAATTGATCAAAATTGACACAATTAGGGTAGAGATATGATGTGCCAAAAGGGTTGAGGATTTGACACACTCAAGGGGCTTAATTGTCATTATGTCAAATTTGGTATTTGTCATAATCCTAGATAATGAAAATTAGAATTATGGCTTAGATAGTCTTGTTGAACTTCATACACTTGCCATGCTTCATATGTCATATCGTATGTTTGCATGAAAGGTGTGTTTGTGATGCATCGCATCTCACAAAAATATAAGGATTACTTTGATTGTGCATTTCAATATCTAGAAAGGGTGAGATGCTAGTGTTAGTGCCTATAAAATCTACATATCTCCATAATAGTATGATATTGTCCACTTTGGACCTAAGCTCTCATGGTTTTGTTTTTGGGCTTTATCCAAAAGGTCTCATACCAATGGAGATATCATTTCATCTTATAAGCACATGATCTTTTTCATGTCTTACCAATGTGGAACTTTGATTGTATTGCCAATACTCTCAACAACCCCCCCCCCTCAAATGAAGGGCCACATTGGACCCCCCCTCAAGTCTATCCCTCTGCGAAGGACTTCCTCTGCTTGATGTCTGATCTTTAACCCACCATAACTTCCTGCCAACTGTCTGGTCCTCCTGACCCAGTTAGACTTCCTGCCTGGTGTCTGATTCTCTTGATCCAGACATGGGAGTTCCACTTCCTTCGTTCGAGGTTCATGGCTTGACATGGACCATGACTTTGATACCAATTGTAGGATCGAATAAGCCGAGAGAGGGGGGTGAATCTTGGTGTTTAACAATTTTATCTAATTTTTATTATTAATTATCTAATAGCAATATGCAGCGGAAATTAAAAATAATTATAGACACAGCAGTTTACTTGGTTCACAAATGTAACACCCCAAAATTTTTCTCCAAAATTTTTGTATAGAATTTAATTTCATGTCTAGTAGATTATATATGAAATCCTGGAAAATGATGATAAAAGAATAAAAGTGGAGAGGTGAGGTTTGAACCTTAAACCTCTTGGTGAGAGTTAACTCTTACCATGCATGTGATGACCAAGTGCTCAACAATAGCTTACTGTTGGAGAAAGAGGAGAAATTTTAGATGAGTGTGAGGAGGGTAAATGAAGAGGCATGAAAAGAGAAGAGACACTTCTCTTCCTCCCTTTATAAATAAGAGGGAAGGTTTCATTTGACCACTTCTTCTTCCTTCTTCCTCCTTCCACCGAAACCCTAGGGTTCCTTCTTTGAGTTTCGGCCAAAGCAAACTAGGGTTCCACCCTAGTGAGTTAAGCAAAGAGAAGGGTTCATCTAAGGGGCTAATCTTCATCTAAGGGTCAAGAGCACCAAGAAGGGTTCTAGGGCAAGATTATTTTTTTAGTCTCCTCTCCAATCAAGGTCTCTCTTATTAAGGGGTAACCAATTATAAGTGGTAAGATTCCCTCACCTGCAGTATATTTGCTCTTGTAGGACATGATATATGAAAGAAATGTGATGCTTTATACCATACAAGTTTCAGCCAACTAAGGGTTTTAGGGCTAGGGTTGCATGAAAACACTCCTTATGAAACTATGATATGTTGTATGTCTTCATGTATAAATTTTATGTGACAAAAATAAATTTTTTTGTGCCCCTAATGTTTCGGCCAACTAGGGTTTTAGGGCTAGGGTTGCATGAAAACACTCCTTATGAAACTATGATATGTTGTATGTCTTCATGTATAAATTTTATGTGACAAAAATAAATTTTTTGTGCCTCTAATGTTTCGGCCAACTAGGGTTTTAGGGCTAGGGTTGCATGAAAACACTCCCTATGAAACTATGATATGTTGTATGTCTTCATGTATAAATTTTATGTGGCAAAAATAAATTTTTTTGTGCCCCTAATGTTTCGACCAACTAGGGTTTTAGGGCTAGGGTTGCATGAAAACACTCCTTATGAAATTATGATATGTTGTATGTCTTCATGTATAAATTTTATGTGACAAAAATAAATTTTCTTGTGCCCTAATGTTTCGGCCAACTAGGGTGTTAGGGCTAGGGTGGGGTCTAAGTACCCAACTTCATATGCAAATACTCCCCCTAAGTTTATGATATGTTATGTGACACTTATGTAAGCTTCATGTGCAAAAAAAAAAAAATGTATGAACTGTAGATGATTTGAGGCCGCTAGAGGGGGGGGTGAATAGCGTTGACCGTACGTAGATGGAATTCATTCGCGATCGTCTCTACAAAACTCGTTATGCGCAGCGGAATAGAAATAATCAAAGCAATAACGAAAAGATACAATCACGAACACAAGCACAACACGAGATATAACGTGGTTCGGAACTGAACGGTTCCTACTCCATGGATCGAGCTCTAACGAGCTCTAGCAGTGCCAATGCAATCACTAATCAATAAACTCCTTCTCGACAACAAGTCGGAGGCGGAGAAACCTCGTACAAATGTTTACAACAATAAACGAAAGAAATACAAGCAAATACAAAGGAAATGTAAAGAACACTTTACAAACTAGGGTTTTGAGCGCTTGCTTGTTGGTTGCTTGGATGAGCTTGAAGGACCCTGAAATGCACCTGCAAATCGCCTCACCAAAGCTCCCAAAAATATGATATCACAATCTCCATGAACAGCTCCCTTTTATCTCGCGGATTTTATCGCCATAAATCACGATCGCTAACATCAGATGTGAGACAACGGCTCATTCCACGTTGGACAAGTTCCAACGTGACTCTTAGCGCGATCGGCGCCAACATTGTGATCGATCGCCCCGCGTAGTCGGCGCCTGAACCAGCATTACGTGCTCGGTGAATCGTTAACTAGCGATCGCTGCTAGCGATCGCCGATCATGCCGACATCGTCAGCTCAATAGCCGATCGCTAGCGCTGAACGATTCGGCTCAGCTGGCAGTCGAACTCAAGTCGACTCACGGTCAGGCAGCCATAATGCGATCAGCCAACCTCAAACATAAGGTTTAAACCCAAATATGGTGCCCCCATACTTGCTAGACCACCCTTAGCCTAGACCTAAGCCTTCTAGCCACCTCCATCAGCCTCATGCCTCTCGGATCCCTCCAAGTCATTCATGACTTGTTCATCCATCGCGCTAGCCTCCAGGTGCTTCCCTCGGCTATGTCATGCTAACGGTGTCTACACCGCCAAGGCACATTGGACTTACGCCGCCAAGACTTCGCTTGGACTTTACGCTGCCAAAATCAATCCCCTTGGACTTCCCAAATGCCAAGACTCAAGCTTGGACTTTCCCTTGCCAACCCATGTTAGACTTTCCATGACAAGACCCATGCTTGGACTTTCCATTTGCCAAGACCCATGCTTGGACTTCTCATTCGCCAAGACCCATTCTTGGACTTCTCATGCCAATTACTCAAGACTTGGACTTTCCCAAATGTCAAGTCCCCATGACTTGAACTTTACCTTGTCAAGACCCATGCTTGGACTTTCCATGCCAAGTACACAAGACTTGGACTTTCCCATGACAATTACATTGTCATATGTTTTTGTCGAAACATCAAAACATCACTCGAGTCAAACTCGAGTCCTGGTCAATTGTGACCTGGGCCGATTGCACCAACAATCTCCCCCTTTTTGATGTTTGACAAAAACCAAACAAATCATTTGAGTTAGACCACTAACTCAAATCCCTTACCAATTATCCCAAATTGGTAAACACTCTCCAAATGTTCTCCCCCAAACATTCTCCCCCTTTTTGACTAACATCAAAAAGGTTTTCTCTCCAAGGAGGTCAATGTCTCATGTCCCAATGAGATCTTACAATCTCCCCCTTGATCCAAAAATAAATACCTAGGATGCCTACCATCTTCCTAGTGATAATTCACATATCACTCAAGAGAGACAATCCTATACTCTCTCCCAATTTCCAAATTGGGTATCAAAAACCCATCAATTTTCCCAATTGATGATACTCTCCCAATAACTTCTCCTCTTCAAGGAGAAAAACACATCCATCATCCCAAGATAGATACCTCCCCCTAAAGGCTTGCTCCCCCTTGATAATTGCACCAACAATGTCCTTGGGAAGCCCCTAAGCCAATAGGAACTCTAAACCATCAAAATTAAGATTCTAAGTTCAACATAGAACTTTCACTCACCCTAAATTTGATACTTTGACCTAACATAGCTCCTAATCCATATCCAATGAATTTTCACCCTTTATAATGCTTCCTAAAGCATATCCTAGGGTTAGGAGTGATTAGGAACCTTTTCCATATCTGAACACGGGCTAAACAAACGACAAGAATCACGATCACATCATTATCACGATCGCCATAGAAGCCGATCGATAATCAAAATCTCGATTTTCAGCTATTAGAAATGAATTTTAGAAATTCATAAATAATTATACGTACTTTGAAAAATCATGAAAAATTCATACGTATAATACTTATGACACACACAATGGGTGAAAAATATTTTACCCATAAAATAGTGAGTTTGATACAAAACTCAAAACCATTAAAATTTTCAATGTTTTGGCCCTATTTTGTATCAACTCTATCAATGGTGATTGCTATCAAAAGATAGACTTCACCAAGGTTTTTCAAAATGATTTTAAAATGTTTTCAAAACCTTATTTTGGATCATATTCCTTGGGCTCTATGTACATGACTTGTACACATGCTCTCCCAATGATCCACTAATTGAAATTAGATGAGTTTTAGTTCATCTAGATGCAAAAACTATGCACCTTGAACTTAACTCATATCCTAGCATCTCACATGTATCTAGGGTGTATAAGTACACATACATGTCAATTGGATGTGAGATGTGGGTTTTGGTTCATTTAAAACTAGGGTTTCATGCATCTTCTAAGGCAACCCTACTTGATTCCCTTATGAATGGGACTCCAAGTCATGTCATAGTCCTTAAATCAATTTCAATTGAGATTTTCTTAAATTCATGAATGATTATGGCATTAGAAATGTTATAAATAAGCATATGCTCATAATCATGATGTCATGGCATAAGATGAAATCTAAAAACACATGACATTTGAAACCTTAATCCTAAACATGAACATGACATATAAAATCATAGAACTAGGCATGATGTCATGACATGACATATGACAATCAAAGCATGTCATATAAAATATATAGGTATAGTAATACCTAAATTTTAATATTAATTGTCATTTGATATAGTTAGTTATATTTTGTCATATTAACCTTAATCTCCCTAGTGTGCCAAAAACCCAAAATGGCACACTAACCTCTAAACCTAAATTGTGCCAATTTAATTGATTTTTCTTAAATTCAAAAGTGCATTGGCACATCCTAAAATTTTTTAGGATATTGATTCAAATCTATTTCCAAGGTAACCATAACCTTGAAAACATCCTAAAGTTCCACCTTTACCATGATTGAGTTAACTACCCATCCAATCAAGGTTGGCACACCCTAAACCCATCTAGCGTGAATCAATCACGCTCTTAGGAACCCAAAACCGATTTGAGCTCCTAGGGTTAATTAGGTATTCCTTAGGGATAACTTCCCTAGATACCTTCCTAATGACCCTCCTAGGCTTGTTAGCCTTGGTCATTTGGGTCTTACCTAGGTTGACTCTAGGGGTAACTCCCCTTGCAACCTTCTTAGTGGCCACCCTAGGTTTCCTAAAAACCCTAGCCACTAGGCACACCCTTTGGTCAACTCTAGGGATAACCTCCCTATTGACCTTGGTCTTCCTAGACCTAGTCAGTGTTCCATAATCTAATGGAACACTATGGTAAGCTACCTTAGGCTTAGGTTTGTGACCCAAACCTTGCTTGCCTTTGGTTGACTTTTGACTCTTAGGTCCTTGGTGTTGACTTTGACTTTTGGACCTTTGACTTTGACCATTAGACCCTTTAAATTGATCCTGTATCTTATTTAGGGTCTTTTCAAGTTTTTCAAGCCTTGACCTCAAGACTTGATTTTCCTTTTCTAATTGCCCAATTTTAGAATTTTGATTTAAATCTTGGGCATTTGACTTCCTAGGCATATGCCTAGTCCATTTAGGGTTTAGACCTAGGTGCTCTTGCACCTTTCTAATTGTCTCCCTAGGTAAAATTGATCTTGAGTTATTTGACCTAGGTTTGTCCTTAAATAAGTTGTTTTTAGGGACATTAGTCCCAAATTTCTCCTTACTTTTGAAGTTAACGCTTTTAGCTCCTAAACAAATATATTTATCTCTAGCATGCTTTTCATGGTGAATTGCAAGAGAATTAAAATTTCTAGCATGCTTTTGACTTTTAAATTTGGAAGGTGCATTATTAAAATATACCTTAGGGTTAGCTATAGAAGCTCCCCCTACTTGTGATGCTCCTCCTTGCCCCTTCTTCTTCCCCCTAGGGCATTGACTCCGATAATGCCCCTTTGAATTGCACTTGAAGCATATGATGTGCTCCTTGCCTTTAGGTGTTGGGGAACCGGCATCCTTGACTTTTGGTGCCGGTGGAGCTTTCCTAATCTTCTTTGGGCACTTGCTCTTATAGTGCCCAAATTCCCTACACTCAAAACACATAATATTATTTTTATTTGAAATTAGAGTGTTTGAGTTACCTAGGTTAATGGAGACCGGAATTGGATTTTGGGCTTCTTCATCTTGACCGGATGTCGAAGCTTCTTCTTGATGCTCCGGTGTTGAGGAAACTCTAATCTCCTCCTCAATCCTAGAAGTGGATGCTTCTTCCACTTCCTCCACCAACCCGGAAATTGACTCCCTATCAACTTCCGATTCTACTTCCTCTTCCTCTTTGGATGTTGATGATCTCTCAACCTCCAAGTCCTCACTTCCTTGTGAGGGTGATGCATTAGCCTCTTCGGTCTCTTCCTCTTGGACCATTGATGGGCTTTCATGGAGCTTGGCCACTTGGCTCCATAGCTCGTTTGCATCTACATAATTACCTAACATACACAAGATATTGTTAGGTATTAAATCAATTAACAACTTCATTACCTTCTCATTCTTTTCGAAGGCTTGGACTTGCTCTTCGGTCCATCTCTTTTTCTTGAGGAATCCACCTTTTGGTCCTCTTGGATAGCTATATCCTTCCATTAAGATAGACCATTCTTCGAAGTCCCTCATCATTAGGAAGTCTTCAATTCTTGACTTCCATTGCTTAAACCCCTCTTGTCCATAGAAGGAGTAAGGGATCAGTGTGTTAATGTTCCATCCCAATTGTTCTTCCATCTTCACCCTCTAGCTTCTTTGTCCTAGCTCCCGGCGGTTAGTCCGTAGAAGAGCCCCGGGCTCTGATACCAATTGTAGATGATTTGAGGCCGCTAGAGGGGGGGGTGAATAGCGTTGACCGTACGTAGATGGAATTCGTTCACGATCGTCTCTACAAAACTCGTTATGCGCAGCGGAATAAGAAATAATCAAAGCAATAATGAAAAGATACAATCACGACCACAAGCACAATACGAGATATAACGTGGTTCGGAACCGAACGGTTCCTACTCCACGGATCGAGCTCTAGCGACGCCAATGCAATCACTAATCAATAAACTCCTTCTCGACAACAAGTCGGAGGTGGAGAAACCTCGTACAAACGTTTACAACAATAAACAAAAGAAATACAAGCAAATACAAAGGAAATGTAAAGAACACTTTACAAACTAGGGTTTTGAGCGCTTGCTTGTTGGTTGCTTGGATGAGCTTGAAGGACCCTAAAATGCACCTGCAAATCGCCTCACCAAAGCTCCCAAAAATCTAATATCACAATCTCCATGAACAGCTCCCTTTTATCTCGCGTCGGGTTGGATTTTTGCCTGGCAGTCGACTGCCATAAATAACCAGTCGACTGCCAACACTGTAGATGTGAGACAATGACTCATTCCATGTTGGACAAGTTCCAACGGGACTCTTAGCGCCGATGCCAACATTGGCGATCACCGCGTAGCGTCGAATCGCCTACCGGCTACGAGCATTCTATGCTCACGCGGTTGAACTAGCGATCATTGCCATCCCTTGGCGATCGTTGTCGACACTACCGATCGCTTCCAATGAGCAATGATCCGCCAGAGCAGTTTTCAGCTCCAAACTAGCAGTCGAACTCAAGTCGACTCACGGCAGTCGAACCGGCCATAATGCCAGTCGACTGCCAACCTCAAACATGAGGTTTAAACCCAAATATGGTGCCCCCATACTTGCTAGACCACCCTTAGCCTAGACTTAAGCCTTCTAGCCACCTCCATCAGCCTCACGCCTCTCGGATCCCTCCAAGTCATCCATGACTTGTTCATCCATCGCGCTAGCCTCCAGGTGCTTCCCTCGGCTATGTCATGCTAACGGTGTCTACACCGCCAAGGCACATTGGACTTACGCCGCCAAGACTCCGCTTGGACTTTACGCTGCCAAAATCAATCCCCTTGGACTTCCCAAATGCTAAGACTCAAGCTTGGACTTTCCCTTGCCACCCATGTTGGACTTTCCATGCCAAGACTCATGCTTGGACTTTCCATTTGCTAAGACCCATGCTTGGACTTCTCATTCACCAAGACCCATGCTTGGACTTCTCATGCCAAGTACTCAAGACTTGGACTTTCCCAAATGCCAAGTACCCATGACTTGAACTTTACCTTGTCAAGACCCATGCTTGGACTTTCCATGCCAAGTACACAAGACTTGGACTTTCCCATGACAATTACATTGTCATATGTTTTTTTCGAAACATCAAAACATCACTCGAGTCAAACTCGAGTCCTGGTCAATCGTGACCTGGGCCGATTGCACCAACATGAACCCCTCCCTAGTGATTTCGGCCACTTAGGGTACCTAAGCTAGGGTTAAGATTATGTGCTTAAATTGGTGTACAAGAATTCCCTTAGAATTCATGATATGTTGCATGATTGTATGTATGCCTATGTGATGAACATGGTTATGATTTAATATGCCATGAAATATGCCAATGTGATGAACATGTTTATGATTTAATATGCCATGAAATATGCCTATGTGATGAACATGTTTATGATTTAATATGCCATGAAATATGCCTATGTGATGAACATGTTTATGATTTAATATGCCATGAAATATGCCTATGTGATGAACATGTTTATGATTTAATATGCCATGAAATATGCCTATGTGATAAACATGTTTATGATTTAATATGCCATGAAATATGCCTATGTGAGGAGCATGTTTATGCTTGATATGCCATGAAATATGCTTATGTGATGAACATGTTTATGCTTTAAGACCCCCTTTAGGGTATTCTTATGTTATGAATGCATATATGCTATGAAATGTCTAAGAAGATGCTTCCCCTTTTTATGTTGGGATTAAGAGCTCTCTTTATGATAAGATAAGACGGAGATGCTTCCCTTTTTATGTTAGGGATTAAGAGCATTCTTTATGATATGATAAGAAAGAAAAGAAAGAAAATTAAGTATTTTACTTTGTAAGAGGTTAAGTACCCGACCCGTTAGGTGGTCGCTAATCAAATCCAAGGGACATAAGAAGACGTAAGAGGTCTTGCCCTGGTAAGACGTAAGAGGTCTTGCTCTAGTAGGTCTGGTGGCTAGCTACCCCAGCCTATTAGGGAACGCGCTTTATGTGGTACTTAGCCTGGGCCCCCCTTCATGTTATGATTATGTTGAAGTATCTATATGTATATGTTTTGAAAAGAAAGGACTTGTATGAAATTGTGAATGATTATGGTTAAGTTTAAGAATGCTTATGATTACGTCCTTTATGCATGTTTAGGATTGATGATGCCATGAATGCTTATGTTTAATTTATGTCATGCTTAGATTTAATTATGTTTAGCATGCTTATGTAAATTTTATGCCATGCTTATGTTTCATTACGTTAGTATGTTGATGTTTAGTGTTGTTATGCAGTACTTAAGTTATTTATGCTAGTATGCTCGTGTTTTCTAATTATTTGATGTAATTGGTGGCTTTTGTGAGTAGGCAAGAATCTTACTAAGCTATATGCTTATAGTTTATGTTGTCCATATACTGCAGATAAAGGAAACATGAACTAGAGGAAGTAGCAGGAGGGGCAAAGTGTGTGTGATAGTGGCATGGTGGAAAAAGACCCTATTACTCTCTGCTTTTATTTATATGCCCAATGAACAACTTAAGACATTTGCTTCCGCTTTTATGACTTGTGATTTATTAAGTACCATGTTGGATGTTGCTTAGTTTATGTTATTGTTCACCTTACTTATGAAAGTTTGATATGTTAGAACTCATGAATGGATCGTGTTAATAATAGTTACATTCTCTAATCTTTATGTTATGCATGTTATAAATGAGATACGATATGGTAACATGCTAATTATGATTATGATATGTGATGCATGTTATAAAAGAAGTTATGATATGTTAACATGCTAATTATGATTAGGATATGTGATGCACATTATAAAGAAGATATGATATGTTAACATGCTAATTAGGTCTATGATATGTGATGCATGTTATAAAAGAAGATTTATGTCATGATAACATGTTTGATTATGTAGATTGTGAAATGATCCATATATGTTATGTTATATATATATAAAAAAAAAAGTAGCGCCGCCTTGAGAGCAGATAAGGGTGAGCGTTACAACAAACCTGACTGGGTTGCTACTCCAAGGCCCGTAGCTCTCCCGCAAGCTACCTCGATGGGCAATTCACTAAATACCCTCCGACTCGAGAACTCTCGACTTCGGAGGGTTTCGCTTTTTACAAATGATGAAGGAGGGTAACACACTATCCACTCTTCTTAAAATTAAGTGAAAAGGCGAAATAATAAACTAAATTAAAATACAAGACTTTACACCAACACTAAAAGATTGTAGAAGTAGTTGCAGTGTGTCGGAATGGTCGCCTTATTGTGGAATGAAAATTTAGTGGACGAGCAAATATTTCGGCATCACTTCAACGTTGATTGAATTCGATGATTGGATCTGGTCGAGCATAACTTTTATAAACTCTTTCCAGTCGACTAGAATGCCTTCCAGTCGACTCCACATCAGCCCATCATTATGGAATTCGTGGTCTTCCAGTCGACTGAATCCTCTCCAGTTGACTCCACGTTACTCAGTTCCGCATCAGGAATTTTCCCTCTTCAGTCGACTCAAGCCCTTTCCATCTGCGTCTCACGATCTCCGATCGATCACCAGCTGATCCTACCAAATAAGAATCCAGTCGACTGATACAACTCCAGTCGACTTGAATCCATTCAGTCGACTGTTCTCTACAAAATAGGATTAGTATAAGATATGAAATACGATAGCAATAGTAATACTGCTCAATCTCGACTACTACGTCCCACGTGGACTTTTCGTCAGATCGACACCTAGCTTTATTCCCCTAAAGAGGACTCGGTCTCACCTCTTCATTCGAGGCTTACCTGTCGGACTTACCATTCTTGACATCTGATCTGACCCACTAGGGCTTCCACTAGCTGTCCGGTCTGCCTGACCAGTTGGACTTTTTGTCGGTTGTCCGTTTCGGATATTAATCAGGTTAATTAACTTGTTTTGGTTTAACTAATTAATTAGGATTTTTACGTAGATATTAGGGTTAAATAATCTAATTCTAGGTTTGATTAATTAATCTCGGTTAATGGATTTATTTTTAGACAAATTAAAACTGAGTTTAATTGGTTAAGATGAATTGATTTGGATTATAATTGGGTTTGACTAATCTGATAAATGAGGTTATTAAGTTAGGTAGGAAGACTTACACCAGAGTAGATAACCAATTTATAGATTTGTTGATGATTGAGTTAATAATAAATTAATTATAACAGTGTTGGGAGCTGAAGCACATCTTCGGACTAGTGATAGATGCCTATACGTGTGGACGGTTAGCACGAGCTATATACCAGGTGGGTGGATTTTATAATTTCAGAATTTAGTGCATATTTGTATTGGTTATGTTGTTTTCATAGGTTATATTATGTTTTCACTTGGGGATCTGACTAGTATTGCTTTAACCTTATAACTGTTGAACCTAGGTTCTAGGTTGTTTGATATTCGTTAGCGTATAGTTATTGATTGCTTTTACGGTTATATGCGCCTAGTTTTCGCTGTGATATAAATTGTTAGATGTTATTGGTAGATGTTTACCTATTATTGGTTGGATTAGTATTAGGATTGGACTAGTAGGATAATATGACTAAGATGAGATAAATGCTTAGAAGGTATATATTGGTTCTTTGACTCTCTAGATTTTTGTGCATGGTAATATGATTACGTTGCTTATGTGGTTTATAGTGTATTTGCACTGGATGCTATTTTTAGTATTGTCTTGATTTCTTATTGACATGACCCCTTTAGTTATAACTTAATTAACTTCTGTCATTGATCTCCATTAATATGTTTTTGCTGTAATTATTGGACATCATGGTTAAATGCTTATTTGGTTATGTATTGTCGCGATTGATACCATGATTGAGATCAGTAGATAGTATAACTTAGGTGAGGTGATTCCGTAGGAGCAGATCTCAGGAATAAAACAACATTAGTAGAATCCTAGGTGTAATAACTCAGATGTGCTCGTTGGTATAGGGACATCCAATTGTTGTAGAGATGGTATAACTTAGATGAGGTTATCTCTTAGGAGCGAATCTAAGGAATGAAACGACAGAGATATAACCCTAGGTGTTGGAATCCTAGACATAATAATTCGGACATACTTATTGGTGGATGTTGTTGGTATAGGTTTGATCTACTTATTGGTTCGGTGGATATTGTGATTGAACTATCAGAGGTGGTATGATCCTTGGAGGGTATATACTATTTTCTCCTATTTCGGATGTCAACTAAGTCTCTCATTCGTAGTTGAGAAAGTTTACAGTAGAATTTTCTATGGTTGCTTTGTATATCTGGGGTCGATCGTGTTTCCCAATCATGGATGAGATGACTTACCATAAAGTCATACTCTGGTGTGGTCCGTTTGGAGTTAGTGATAATTGGAATCGTATATCAGTTGTAGCTAAAGGACTACCTTACATCTTAAGTACCCACGCGACCTGTTCGTAGTAGTATGTGGTAGCATGCAAGATTGAATTGGTAGAAATGGTATAATTTAGACTTGATCATCTCGATGTGTTATGAGAAGGTTTATGATCTTATCGGTCGTGATAGGTGTTCATGTTAGAAGGGTTGGAACCCTAGGTTTAACTACCTTGATGTACTTATTTTAGGAGTTGTGATATGCACTTGACTAGCTTTTAGATATACTTTCCTTGTATACCTAGGTCATCTATATGTACTCATTTACTTGTACATATTATTTGGAGACGTATATTGGTTGGTGTTACATGCTTTAGGGACATGCACCATCTTGCATGATTGCGCAGCAATGACTTTATAGTGAGCTGCAACAGCTATATCGCTTGCACACACCGCCACTCATGGGTTAGTGGTACATCGGAGGGTGTGTAGTTGCTCTTCACTCGGTCCGCTCATGGGTAGCTGTGATGCAGCGTGGTAGCGGGCAGGGATCCCTCCTCTGGTCTACGACACTGGGAGATGAGAACTTTGCTCCCCCACTCTGTTTGGGGTAGGAGGATAGGTGTACTCCAATAGCATCATGTCCACTCGGTCACTCAAGCGATGATGGCGAGTGCGATTGTCATAGCCCTACCCACTCGGCCTCACCATCACGTGTGGCGGTGGTAGCGTCGAGGTGACCATGTCATTTGCATTGCATACATATCGCATGGATTGCATTTGTTTGTGTTTGCTGCATTTTGGTTGCTACCTTGGTTGTTGCATATGATTGACATGCATATAGGATACATCTTGTATTTGGTCTGACGACCTTACTCCTGCTAGTATGGCCTACACTTCATAGATAGTACTTCGTATTTTGCTTGTTGACTCATGAGTCTCGTTCGTGATAGTTAGTAGATAGTACCTCTTCGCATTACCTCGAGAGTCGAGGCTTTGTCGCGGTTTCTTGATATTCATTACTTGTAGATTTGCAGTTGGTTATGTGTTATAGATGTATTTATTATATTGCTATCCAGGTTAGTGGCGGACTGATATAGATACTCTGAGGTTTGAGTTACTCTAGTTGGTTTCTTTGACTTTCATTATGTTCATTATGTCCAGCTATCCATTATATCCATTATGATTATGCACTTTATTCTATCCACCCACTGAGTGGTTGTACTCACCCCCCTTTTTCTCATATTCTCCAGGTTAGCTGATAGAGGATGAGTCCAGTTGACTTACCATTGTGTCGCTCAGAGAGTCCCTGGCCGTGCTGGTCCCACAGCATTCGATCGAGATGTCGTTCGATTTTTCTTTTGTTGTTATCGTAATTTGTTTACGCATTTTGGATTTTGTCGAAATTGGATTTAGTGTTAAAAATGTATTTTACTTTTAATTAATTGATACTTAGTCGTGCATGCATGCGATCCATAAAATAATTGTATTTCTATATTATTTCGGAGTTTTTACCATATCTGGTTCCAGTATTGTGTTTATGAATATTGTCACTAAGGGTGTCACGCCCCGGGAGTATGCCGTGCCGAAAAGCAAACTGACGGCATCTCCCCTGTACGTGGCAACATATCAGGTTAATACAAGGCCCGTAGGCCCACAACAACAATATGATATACACAGATATCAACATATCAAACATACTAAACACAGCGGACACAATACAAACAGATCAACAAGATACAAAGACCAACTATGCACTCCGGAGTGACTTGACATGACAAGAATCATAACAGAAATCGAATCAAAGACCAAATACATACAATATGTCCGTATATCACAAATACGGAAACAATACAGGGAAAAACCCAAACCAACAATCCGTAAGGATACAACAACACGGAAAACATATTCATTCGTTCGGTGTGAGATGGGATCAGCTGACGGAGCTCCGAACGTCCAAGGAATCTTCTACATTATACAGGCGACGAAGCCCGAGTCGAGTGGTGAGTATAAACTCAGGGGTAATATATAGAAAGTGCATGAACAACATATAAGGATAGATCTACAAGTATACATGTGAAGATCTACATGTATACAGCATGAGTCCAATAGACATACAGTCATATCCAAATCTAATAACAAGTAACTACAGTAAAGTCATACTCAGTGTATATACTAAACTAATCAACTGAACATAAAGTAATGTACCAACTGTTGGGTTTCCGGCACCGCGGCGTGTGTGTGTTCGATCATGTTTCGTAAACATGAACACAGCGGAAGCAATAAAAATAATAAATCTACATTTATTACAACACACGCATGCATATTACAACAAGTGTAGACATAACCGTAAATTTAAATTTGCAATAAAAGGAAATTTATCTACGTTATACCTTTCGTATGACGTGTAGCGGGAACGGCATCAACCGGAACGATCCTCGTAAGAATCGTCTCTATCCGTATCCACGCCGAGCTCCTCGGGATGACTTCGCTAAGTCACGAGCTTCGTCTTCGTATGGGGTACTAGCCTCGTGTTGAAGACGACGTGATCGAGAGATGATCACGATCCGAATCCAAATTCGGATCCTAATACGAGTTCTCAAAACTCGCTTCTCCGGAGAGGTATTCGTCAACCAATTGACGAATCCTTCGTCCTCCACCTCAGAGGATTATCGGAGATCGAATCCCCGGTAAGTTATCCACTGTCGGAGCTCTAACCGTCGTCCAAAGCGGCGCTCAGGCGAGAGGAGAAGAAGCTGTCCAGAAAACTGGACAGCTTGGTGGAGGAGTAGGCGCCGGCCAAAACAAGGAAGCCAAGTGCTCACCTTTTCACCGAGGCCTAGGAAGATCACCGGAGGGTCGCCGGAGGATCACCGGCTGAAGCTTGGACGCTGGCAAAGAGCTGGTCGGTGGCTCAAGGGTTGGGCGGCAATGGAGTTGATGCCAACAAGAAGAAGAGGGGTTGGGCGGCCAAGCTAGGGTTTTGATTAGGGCTTAATTATACATTAAGCCCTCTTTTATAGAGAACTAATTCTCTTAATGGTTATTGGATCATAACCATTAGGCCCGTTAACCCGCTCCATTAAGATAAGTTAAAATAAACCAAACCATGATGGTTTATTTTAAGTTAAAACGAACCGAACCAACTTTTGGTTCATTCGTTTAAAATAAACCAAACCCTTTGGTTTATTCTCCTCCATTGGATTAGAACCAAACCATTTTGGTTCATCCATTATGTCTTCATAAGACACGGCCCATCCACACTTCCATTGCGACTGAAATGATTTCATGCTCGCTTTATGTTTGGTCCAACCAAACCTAGTTTCTCTCGGTCTGAGAATCCCATTCTCAAGCTCGTTTTAAATCCTTTGGATTACGCTCATTGTGCGTGTGACCAAATAGGTTCTCGGTTTATGTTGGCCGTCTATAATTAACCATTAATTATAGAACGATCATGAGTGGCACCTAGTAGTACATCATGATCCCCAATTAACCAAAAGATCAAGCGGTTGATCGAACTATTTACGAAACCCTTGATGGCTCGAATGATTCGTGCCCCATTCCCTTCACTCATCTTATACCCACTTGGTTCAGGACATGGTCTATTGTGTCAGTCCCCACTAGGCTGACTACGTCACACCTAGCCCAAGTATCATTTCCTCGTCCTACGGATTCTAGTTACTGCACATGTATCGAAGAGTACTTTACTCTAAACATGTAATGCTTTGGCCAAAGACTTTAGTAACAATCCGACGAGAGGCCATGGGTATACATCTCCTCGCAAGGAGTGGTGAATCCTTTATAGGCTATTCAAACACCTTCGATCACTTTGACTTATACCCAATCATCCCGGGTCCACATCTCCTTAGAGATGTTTGCTTAAGATGTCAAAGCATAAGTCTACATGATCAAGATGACTTGAATACCGCAAGTCAAAGGAACATCGCACTTAAGCCACAGTAAGAACTTCATTGACATATCTATATATGCAGAGAACCATATGAAGTCTTACGGCTGGTCACTCCAATGCACTAGTTACCATAACTAGCATCCACGATTAACTCCGGACATCACAATGTCTCCAGCCAGTGAGAATCAGCTGCTTGGATACACCAAGGAGTATACCTCGTGCTAGTCTCGACAGAATTGATGGTGTCCAAATCCATCAATTCATCGACTAGGGATAATTCCGATACATCACAAATACACATGTAGAGATACTCACTAGTTGTGATCCAATCACAAATTCTCTCATGCTGTGAATCGTATCCTGGACATTCAGTAAATGAGTTTAAGATCCAATCAAATACATAAAACATGTATACTCAAATAGTGAATCTTCATTTATCATATAAATGGTTCATACATAAGGCGATTGCCTTAGGACATCTCTCATATATTACTAACAGACTCCCACTTGGCCTAATGTCAATCGCTACGGTATCCAATACCATAAGCTCGAACATGACCCTCAAACTTATTTTGAGGTAATGCCTTAGTCAAGGGATCCGCTAAGTTCCTTTCAGTGGGAATTCTCTCAATTTGTATTTCGTTCCTGCTGATGATCTCTCTAATAAGATGATAGCAGCGAAGAACATGTTTGGATCATTGATGAGACCACATCAAGTTCAGAGATGAACTTCTTGATCCAAACCGCTTCCTTTGCTGCTTCCAAAGATGCAATGTATTCTGCCTTAGTGGCAGAATCCGCTATAGTGTCAAGCTTGGAACCTTTCCAACTTATTGCGCCTCCATTCCAGGTGAATACATACCCAGACAAAGACATGGAATCATCCTTGTCTGTCTGGAAGCTGGCATCCGTATACCCACGTATCACCATGTACCCTTCTCCATATATTAGGAACACATCCTTAGTTCTTCTCAAGTACTTAAGGATCGTCTTAACAGCCGCCCAATGATCCATTCCTGGATCGGACTAGTATCTGCTCGTGACACTCAGAGCATACGATACATCGGGCCTCGTACATAACATAGCATACATGATAGATCCTATTGCGGATGCATAGGGAATCTTACTCATGCAAATCCTCTCGTCTTCTATGCGCGGACACATAGACTTCGAAAGGTGTACCCCATGCCTGATGGGTAGGAAACCTTTCTTGGATTCCGACATGCTAAACCTCTTTAGCACTCGGTCTATATATGTAGACTGCGAAAGACCAAGCAACCGTTTCGATCTATCTCTATAGATCTTAATCCCGAGGATGTAGGTTGCTTCTCCCAGGTCTTTCATGGAGAATGTCTTGGATAACCAAACCTTCACTGACTGTAAGATTGAAACATCGTTTCCTATAAGTAGTATGTCATCGACATACAATACTAGGAATACGACTGCACTCCCACTAACCTTCTTGTACACACAAGGTTCGTCTGGATTTTGTGAGAAATCAAACTTTTTGATTGTCTCATCAAAACGGATATTCCAGCTCCTGGATGCTTGCTTCAATCCATAAATGGATCGTCGCAATTTGCATACCTTGGTTTTATCAACCGATGTGAAACCCTCAGGTTGTATCATATACACGTCCTCGAGCAGGTTTCCATTAAGGAAAGCTGTTTTCACATCCATCTACCATATCTCATAATCATAATGAGCCGCTATGGCCAGGAGCATCCGAATGGATTTAAGCATAGCTACAGGCGAATAGGTTTCGTCATAATCAACACCTTGTTTTTGACGATATCCTTTCGCCACCAATCTAGCCTTATAGGTAATCACATTACCATCCATGTCGGTTTTCTTCTTGAAAACCCACTTGCACCCTATAGGCTTTATCCCTTCAGGTGGGTCAACCAAGTTCCAAACTTGGTTTTCATACATGGAATACATTTCCAACTTCATGGCACCAAGCCACTTATCCCTTTCTGAACTTGTCAGCACTTCTTCATAACTGGTAGGCTCCTCATCATCAATGAGTAACACGTCGTTCGATTCACTTACGAGAAATCCATATCTCTCAGGAATATTGTGTGTTCTACCAGATCTACGAAGATGTGGTGTTACAATAGATCCAGCCGATTGCTCATCACTATGAGTTGTCGGCTGTTGTGCTTCACCAGGTATCTCATTAATGTCTATTTGAGTCTCTCGAGCCTCCTCAAGCTCGACGACACTCCCACTGTTTTCTTGCAAGAGAAACTCTTTCTCTAGAAACACAGCATGCCTTGAAACAAACACCTTTTGTTCCACAGGATGATAGAATTGGTAACCCCTTGTTTCCTTAGGGTATCCAATAAATAGACATTTATCAAACTTAGCATCCAATTTGTCTGATACTGTCCGCTTCACATAAGCAGGACAACCCCATATCTTCAAGTAAGATACATGAGGTTTCTTACTATTCCATATCTCATATGGAGTAGTTGAGACTACCTTAGTAGACATTACATTTAACAAGTAAACAAGTATGCAAGTGCATAGCCCCAAAAGGACTTGGGAAGAGTTGCATGATTCATCTTTGACTGACCATGTCCAACAAGGTCCGATTCGCCTCTCGGATACACCATTATCTTTGTGGTGTATAGGGAGGAGTCCATTGAGACAATATACCATTGTCTCTTAGATAATGAAGAAACTATTGAATTAAGTATTCAACACCTCTATCAGATCTAAGTATTTTAATACTCTTGTCATGTTGTTTCTCTACTTCATTCTGAATTCTTTGAACCTTTCAAAGGCTTGGACTTGTGTTTCATCAAGAACACATACCCAAACCGTGAGTGATCATCGGTGAAGGTAATGAAGTAGCTATAGCCTCCTAATGCTTGAGTTGACATAGGTCCACATACATCGGTATGTATTAGACCTAGTAACTCTCCCACTCGTTCACCTTTTCCAAAAGGTAACTTAGTCATCTTGCCTTTTAAGCATGATTCATGTATCGTATGAATCCAATTCAAGCGATTCCGAATTCCACATCGGTGTAATTCGGACATGCGTTTCTTGCTTATATGGCCAAGACGACAATGCCACATATAGAGTCTATTTGATTATCCTTTCGAGCAGCGTGTTGCTCGCCGATATTGAAAATGTCACCGATACGTCCAGCGTATAAATGCCATTACTCAAGGTTCAGTTCCATAAAGTACGCCATTTAAAGTTATATAACAACAATTGTTACTAAACGTCAAATGGAAACCATTTCTATTTAAACAAGAAATAGAAATGATGTTCTTTATCAACGAAGGAACATAAAAGCAATTGTCCAGTTCTAAGACAAGTCCTGTAGGGAGTTTCAACAAATGCGTTCCAATGGCGACTGCATCAACCTTTGCTCCATTCCCAACACGCAAATTTGACTCTCCCTTGATGAGTCTTCTTCTATTCCTTAGCCCATGTATGTCATTACATATATGTGAGCCACACCCAGTATCTAATACCCAAGTGTTTGAGGAAATAGAATGACAATCAATAACGAAGATATCTGAAGAAGATGGGGCATCCGATGCCTTATTCTTCTTCACGGACTCAAGATAAATCTTGCACTTTCTTCGCAAATGGCTCTCCTTGCCATAATGATGGCAAGTTTCCTTTTGTGCTAGTTCTACCTTCTTAGCCCTTCTCTTCTTTCCCTTCTCATTGTTCCTTTGACTTCCTCTTAGAACCTTTCTTGAGGAATCAACTAACAAACCGCCCCTACTCATGCTTCTCGAAGACTCTACAGTCTTGACATATTGAGAGATACCACAGATGAACCTTCTAGCATCTCAGAGGTGAAGAGGAGCTTTGAGACTTCGAACCTTTCGAATCTCACTTGCTCATCAACCAACTCACAAAGATGAAGGACTACGATATGAGCATCCATATGCTTATGCTGCTTTCGTAGCTTGGGTTCCATCGCGGCTAGCATGATGCAACTCATTTGTTCAGAATCACTCACATGTTTCTGATAGGCCAACAATTGGTCTAGAGTTGCATCGTCACTAGGACGGGCGGGAAGAGGCACTTCGAGGACATACGCAAGCTTTTCCACCTTGAGAATAATTCTCAAGTTTCTAAGCTAGTCCAAGAAGTTCGGCCCAGTCAATTTATTTGAATCCAAAATGGAACGCAAATTCAAACACATCATGATCAATATATTAGAAATACAAAATGAGCATATATGAGAAAATGATTTTTTTTTAAAATGCATCATTATACATTCATAAATCCCATTCATTTTTTGAATTTCAAAAACCCCAAAATCACTTCGGGAGATCGTAGGTCCATCTCCGAATGGGCTGATATCCATCATAGTTATGAACAACCTTGGAGAGAGTCCAACAAGCCATTCATAACTACGACGGTAGGTATCAACTATACCGATTGCATATCACGTATATGCAACTATCACAATGTGCTATCAACTAATTGAATGTTCACACATACATCGGGTTGTTAACACATTAACAAGTATGCATCATATGCATAGCACCCAACTTCACCTCCCTTTACATCGACCTTAGAGAGAGTCCAACAAGCCGATGCTCCAGGTTAAAGCCAACCCATTAATCGGGAAATAGTTTTAATATGGTTAGAGCGCATTCAACCAATTAGCCCAGCTTGGAGAGAGTCCAACAACCAAAGCTAACGATTGACCTCTGACTCTTACCATATTAGTATTAAACTATTCCATGGTTTGAACATGTTCGGGGTCGAGCCGGGCTTGGAGAGAGTCCAACAACCCAAACAAGAAACGACACTCTGGTTCTAACCATATTAATGGAAGGTGTAGGCTTTAATATTGTTTAAGGGTTTTTATGTCTCATCCTCTTTGCATGCAAATAACTATTATCTACATGGCATGACATACATGACATACATCTACATGTCACGACACGCATGGCATAATGTTATGCATCTAATGCAACTACATGACATACAATTATGTCATGTATATATTTCCTTATATGTCATAACTATTTATGGAAATAAAATATGTTTAAGATTTGATTCTCCAAATCAAATCATAATTAAATTAGGAAACAAATTTCCAAATCTAATCACATATTTTATTCATGGAATTATTTGATTAAGGAAAATCTATTTAGGAAACCAATTTCCTAAATCATTGAAACTACTTATGGAAATAAAATATTTTAAGATTTGATTTCCCAAATCAAATCATGATTAAATTAGGAAACATATTTTCAGAATCTAATCAAATATTTTATTTATGGAAAATATCAATTTCCATAAATACTTCCAACTTTCCAAAAGTGGAAGATTTCCATAAATACTTCTAGACTTTCCAAAATTGAAAAATTTCCATAAATACTTCTAAATTTCCAAAATTTAGAAAACTTCCAGAAATACATTATGACTATCGCAAAACCATTTTTACGATTATGTCGAAACACAACCTGGGCTCTGATACCACTGTTGGGTTTCCGGCACCGCAGCGTGTGTGTGTTCGATCATGTTTCGTAAACATGAGCACAGCGGAAGCAATTAAAAATAATAAATCTATATTTATTACAACACACACAAGACACGCATGCATATTACAACAAGTGTAGACATAACCGTAAATTTAAATTTGCAATAAAAGGAAATTTATCTACGTTATACCTTTCGTATGACGTGTAGCGGGAACGGCATCAACTGGAACGATCCTCGCTAGAATCGTCTCTATCCGTATCTATGCCGAGTTCCTTGGGATGACTTTGCTAAGCCACGAGGTTCGTCTTCGTACGGGTTACTAGCCTCGTGTTGAAGACGACGTGATCGAGAGATGATCACGATCCGAATCCAAATTCGGATCCTAATACGAGTTCTCAAAACTCGCTTCTCCGGAGAGGTATTCGTCAACCAATTGACGAATCCTTCGTCCTCCACCTCAGAGGATTACCGGAGATCGAATCCCCGGTAAGTTATCCGCTGTCGGAGCTCTAACCGTCGTCGAAACGACGCTCCGACGAGAGGAGAAGAAGCTGTCCAGAAAACTGGACAGCTTGGTGGAGGAGTAGGCGCCGGCCAAAACAAGGAAGCCAAGTGCTCACCTTTTCACCAAGGCCTAGGAAGATCACCGGAGGGTCGCCGGAGGATCACCGGCTGAAGCTTGGACGCCGGCAAAGAGCTGGTCGGCGGCTCAAGGGTTGGGCGGCAATGGAGTTGACGCCAACAAGAGGAAGAGGGGTTGGGCGGCCAAGCTAGGGTTTTGATTAGGGCTTAATTATCCATTAAGCCCTCTTTTATAGAGAACTAATTCTCTTAATGGTTATTGGATCATAACCATTAGGCCCGTTAACCCGCTCCATTAAGATAAGTTAAAATAAACCAAACCATGATGGTTTATTTTAAGTTAAAGAACGAACCAACTTTTGGTTCATTCGTTTAAAATAAACCAAACCCTTTGGTTTATTCTCCTCCATTGGATTAGAACCAAACCATTTTGGTTCATCCATTACGTCTTCATAAGACTCGGCCCATCCACGCTTCCATTGCGACTGAAACGATTTCATGCTCGCTTTATGTTTGGTCCAACCAAACCTAGTTTCTCTCGGTCTGAGAATCCCATTCTCAAGCTCGTTTTAAATCCTTTGGATTACGCTCATTGTGCGTGTGACCAAATAGGTTCTCGGTTTATGTTGGCCATCTATAATTAACCATTAATTATAGAACGATCATGAGTGGCACCTAGTAGTACATCATGATCCCCAATTAACCGAAAAGATCAACGGTTGATCCATAACTATTTCTGAAACCCTTCAGTAGCTCGAATGATTCGTGCCCCATTCCCTTCACTCATCTTATACCCATTTGGTTCAGGACATTGTCTATTGTGTCAGTCCCCACTAGGCTGACTACGTCACACCTAGCCCAAGTATCATTTCCTCGTCCTACGAATTCTAGTTACTGCACATGTATCGAAGAGTACTTTACTCTAAACATGTAATGCTTTGGCCAAAGACTTTAGTAACAATCCGACGAGAGGCCATGGGTATACATCTCCTCACAAGGAGTGGTGAATCCTTTATAGGCTATTCAAACACCTTCGATCACTTCGACTTATACCCAATCATCCCGGGTCCACATCTCCTTAGAGATGTTTGCTTAAGATGTCAAAGCATAAGTCTCCATGATCAAGATGACTTGAATACATGCAAGTCTAAGGAACATCGCACTTAAGCCACGCGGTAAGAACTTCATTGACATATCTATATATGCAGAGAACCATATGAAGTCTTACGGTGGTCACTCCAATGAACTAGTTACCATAACTAGCATCCACGATTAACTCCGGACATCACAATGTCTCCGGCCGGTGAGAATCGGTGCTTGGATACACCAAGGAGTATACCTCGTGCTAGTCTCCGAAATTGATGGCGTCCCAAATCCATCAATTCATCGACTAGGGATAATTCCGATACATCACAATTACACATGTAGAGATACTCACTAGTTGTGATCCAATCATAAATTCTCTCATGCTGTGAATCGTATCGTGGACATTCAGTAAATGAGTTTAAGATCCAATCAAATACATAAAATATGTATACTCAAATAGTGAATCTTCATTTATCATATAAATGGTTCATACATAAGGCGATTGCCTTAGGACATCTCTCATATATTACTAACACCAACGTACCTGACGGTCTGTAACACCAGATGCTAGATCATCCTGAACAAATTTACAATAACATAAATCATATAACGTACTAAATCAATCCCATACCTGACCAATACTCCAACATATGAACAATATATGATCACCTGTAATAACAATCCGGTCCGTACCACACAATGACATGATGCTAATCAAATGCATATAACAATCTGAATCAACGCATATATCATGCTCATCATATAGCAGTATATAAAATGCAAATGACATGTATCATGATGAACAAGCATGTGCAAAAATCATAGCTCAATCAAATGCAGCATCTCACAGGCATATGTAAAACATATATCAAATACATGCATACATATATATATCTGCAATGCATATGCATGGTCATGCCTGCGCACCCAACTCGCTACCACGACCCCAGTGTGGCCTAGGTGGCAGGACATAACAACTATCCCGACTCCAGCCGCCACCACTCTCGAGTGACCGAGTTGGGTAGTATGAAACAGTAGCTAGCCCGCCATAGAGCTATATGCTACCCACACGGGGGTCCCTGCTGCTAGCCGCTCCGTCTCTACCCATGAGTGAGCGAGCACCGCACCAGACAGCACACATCACACGACCACTGTCTATAGTGGGTGAGTGCGCTAACTACCACTCTGCACATTGGCCAAGTGCGCATCTCCAGCTACCACCATCCATAGTGGCCGAAAATGGCACGCACAATAATGCTCTGCCCTCAACCCTGCAACCACTACCCCGAGTGGCCGGGGAGGCAGAATGACTGACGACTCGTCTCAACCACAAGGCAGACCCTGTCGTCAGCATGCATGAAATGTAATGATGCATAGCTCACACACAAATCCTCGCAACACTCCCTAACTCACGGGGAGACCTAGTCAACCAAAAGTCAACCATGCAAGGACGACAAATCCGTAATCACAACCTATTTACCTATGTACAGATAAATAGATCCGTCAAACTAACACACTGATATGTATACGATACAACGACCGACCTCATAATTTGGACTCATCACCTAACCTAGTGATGCAACCCAGTAACCCAATCTGAGGTCATAAAAATAGCCCTAACCACATGTACTTACTAAACATCTATCAGCTAACACATAATAGGGTTTTATAGTTCCTATCCGAACTAGATAATCAATGAAGTACCAGAGTGTATATCTCAAAGGTTAAGGCAGTACAAGCATACGATTAAATAAGAGTGGATTTAAGGTAAATAGGTATAAACATAAATCCAAGATCATGCACTAGAATTGATCAAACTACTGGACCAGGTAGATATTACCCACCTGATACGAAGCTCGAATAATCCTCACAGCCGCAGACCCGCTTCGTATCCCAAACCTGTACAATAATAGCAACAATGATTAAGTACAAGTATCCAACAAACATAGAAACTAAACACTAATTCGTTCTATATTCACATCCTTTCCTTGTCCACGAGTTAGAAACTCCAATTAACCCAATTTGATACACCAAAACCAAACTCACTCCCACATCAACAAGATCAATATATAAGTCTAATCAATTCAATACATCCACCGAATAGATCAAACACTTCCCATTGCCATTAATCCACCAATCCAAATCTGCAAATTAGATCACTCACTATCATCACATACACTAACCTACTTCATCCGACTAGATCTAATCCCACTCATCCATCATCTTAACATCAAACTAATCACACACACAAGCTGTTCACCACTCCACAGCTTCAATCAGTTCACACATAATCAACATCCATTATAGCTCCTCATTACTGAATCAATGACAGCAACCTAACAACACCCACATCACTGATCCGTGCTAATTAAACCCAGCTGCAACTCTTCCCACAGCAGGAAAACAACCCCACACGATGATCCATGGACAGGAAAAAGAAGGAGCAGCCGGGATATATATATATCAGTAATTGAAACCTACAAAACCATTGCAACTTTAGATCCAAGCTCCTCACTTGATACAATCGATCCTACATGCCACCGAAGCTCACAGCTTCCAACAAAGGAACGATTTCCACCTCAACACGATCCACAGCCAAACCGATCAACATCGAAGGGAAAACCACAACCAATACAACAATTACCATAGGAAAACAAAGAGAACTCAAAGCTTACCTATCTCAGATCTCCACCGGTAGCCCCCTTCCTCGTCCCCTGTTTCCCAATGACAACTGGGCTCTGATCGCTGCCAACAGTGGATTCAAGCTCAAAATACAAGAACACCAAGTAAAACAAATCCCATCCAAGATCAGAAAATCGATTCAACATCTTACCTTGCTCCGACAACGATCGGCAGATCGCTCCCAAATCCGACAATGCGACCTCTCTCTGCTAATCCTCAGCTACCGATAAGAGCTCTCCACCTGTCGGCCTCTACCGGCGACCCTCCCTCCAGACGGACCTCCCTCCCAGCGGGCAGCGGTGGCAGAAGAGATAAGGCATTGGATGCCGTCGAGCGCAGAAAACGCCGACACCCCCTAGGGCGAAGCACCTATTGACCTCCGACCGGAGATCAGCTAAATGGTGGCGCCGTCGAACTGCTCTTCGCCAGTCGCCGACGATCTGGAACTCGGCGACGCGATCGCGCGAAGCGAAGAACCGAGGCGGAGAAGAGAAGGAGACGGTGAAATGGGGCGATCCGTTCGTTCGGCAGTTTTTAAATGCCGTTCAAGTGATCCGGTTAACCCAGCCCAATCCAAACCCAATCTGATTGGGTTCAGCTCAGCCGGTTCAACCACTTAACCCAAGTCAAATCCAATCTGATTTAGCCCAAATCCAATTCCAATTCAAGCCCGATTTCAGCCCAATAGCTCAATCCTCAACCCAAGTCCAATACCAGCCCAATTAGTCCCCTTATTGAGCCCAATTTAATCCACTAATTAACCCCAATTAATCTACTAATTAAATCCAATTAATTAAAGGGTTAATTCATATCAAATTTTTTTTTTCATATTTTACATTCTCCCCCACTTATAAAAATTTGGTCCCCAAATTTCCAACTTATATACTTGTACGAGATATCACAATAACCATCTCAAGTATCCAGAGAAAGGTCACACCTTAAGTGACTAAGTGGGGTACTGAGCTCGAATATTATATTTCAGCTCTCCTACAATCTCAATCAACCTATTACAAGGTAAATAACTATACCAAAGTGGAGCTCTATACCCATAACCGATGGGAAACTTTGTTAGAATCGTAAGGTGAATCATGAATCACTATCAGAAATGATATTCAAGGATACTCCATGGATATAATTCCATCAAGCGATCCAACGAAATACATCTTACGACTCGGAAGAAAATGAGCGGACCTAGCTAATCGATCATCGACTACCCAAATCCTATCAAGTCCTTTCCGAATTCTAGATAATCTCCCAACACAGCCTAACGTACTAGGCTCTCACTTCATCACGGTACGTAACCCTATAGGTCACTAATATTCCACCTTTACTTGTTGGCACACCCAACCTCAAATTACGGAATTAACCAAATCCCACATATCGTTCCACCAACTGGAACGTCTCAATACTAACTATTTTCGAATACACTCCGAATAAATCAACACTCTTGAATGAAGAGTCTCCTGAAACAACTCTTCCTAAATCGAATGCAACTCCGGAACCACTATCCTTCCCAGAGGCGGAGATTTATTCTCACAAGAGAAATTAATCTAATGTCCAAAATGTTGGGATGTATACTGAAAGCCTAGCTCTTTTGTATGAACATCATTATTTTGAAATAAGAATCACATGATCATTGTTTGCACGTTATATTTATATGTGTGCATATTGTCTAATACTTTACATTGTAGATAACATGGTGCTTGGGTGTGGCACAGAAGATCATGTTATCAGTCCCTTGTAGAGTATAAGCAAAGGCTCACAACCAAGATGGTTTTGGACAAACCATTGGCATGGTTGTAGTGTAGCTTGGTATTGTTTTGTCTTGAACATAAAGTTACACTAGTACACCTCGGTGTATTGAGTAGGACCGACATAGAGGTGATTCAATTTATTGCTGACTGTATAATTGAATCGGACCTCGGATATTATGTTGTACATGCTCTTAATCCCGATATAATAACGGGCACATGTACTTAATATTTATTTCTTTGATTTACCAGAGGGTGAGATTTCTATGGATTAAATCAATATGCCCGGTAAGTTGGGAAATGATATTATTTACATGGTGTGCCGTTGATTATAGGAGGAAACCGTGTCGTATATATTAGGTTGATGATGTCCCCTTGAGGAGCTCATAAGGTTCATCATGTAAACCCTGCAGGTTGACTTAGTCAACATGATGATAAGGTTGAGTGGTACTACTCGAGGAGTTAGATGTTAATTAATTGATGGTCAATGAATCAATTAATTGACGGACATTCGATATCTTAAACACGGGGAGATGGATGTACAAATAATATATGGAGCCCATATTAATTTATGGGGGTTGGTGAGGTAGTTCGATGATGATCCTCTAGTGGAATGGAACATCATTGATGGACCAAGTTTGTGTGGTTCCGATCCATCGGGTGGCCAAGACCCAACTTCTCCTCATGACCCTATCGTAGCCTAATATAAACCTCATGAAGTCTAGATCAAATGATGGAAAACAAATCTCTAGATCAGACGGTTGGGATTAAATCCCTAGAACCGACGGTTGAGATTAAATATCTAAATCCGACGGTTAAGATTAAATCCCTAGAACCGACGGTTGAGATTAAATCTCTAAATCCGACGGTTAAGATTAAATCCCTAGAACCGACGGTTGAGATTAAATCTCTAGATCCGACGGTTGGGATTAAATCCCTAGAACCGACGGTTGAGATTAAATCTCTAAATCCGACGGTTAGGATTAAATCCCTAGAACCGACGGTTGAGATTAAATCTCTAGATCCGACGGTTGGGATTAAAACCCTAGAACCGACGGTTGAGATTAAATTGAGATTAAAACCCTAGAACCGACGGTGGAGATTAAACCAAGGCCTAAACCTAACTCTATATAAAAGGGAGAGGAAAGGTTGGATAAGGTGGGCGGCAAGAAAATTGGGAATTAGTTCCTATATTTTTGGCTACCTCATCAATAACCAATTTTCTCCTAAGTTCTATAAAAGGGAGCATGGGTTGGGCTGGAAAAGGAAGAGTGGTTCATGATGGATGCTAAGGAGATTAGGGTTTAGCCTCCAATTGCTTGGGCGGCAAGCAACCCTAATTTGGAAACCCTAATTAGGGTTTGGCTCCTATGGGTTGGGCGGCCAAGGCTTGGGAGATGAGTGGGCGGCAACTTGAGGAAGATCTCTTCTTCTTCCTTGAAGGTGGCTAGCTCCTAGATCTCTTCTCTCCATCATGGTTGGGCGGCAAGAAACCCTAAGGAGGAAACCCTAATTTGATTAGGGTTTGGCTCCTTTGCATGGGCGGCTAAGGTTTGGAAGGAGGGTAAGCGGCATCTTGTGGAAGAGTTCTTCTTCTTCCTAGGAAAGGTGGCCGGTTTAGATCTCCTCCTTCCACCTTGGATGGGCGGCAAGAAGACCTAAGGAGGAAACCCTAATTAGGGTTTGGCTCCTATGGTTGGGCGGCTAGGGTATGCAAGGAAGGTGGGCGGCAACTATAGGAGAGGAGCTCTTCCTCTTCCTAGGTTGTGGCCGGCTCCTTCCTCTATTCCCTCCACCGTGGCCGGCGCCCAATATATTCCCTTTATCCTCTTCACTCCATCTTGGTCGGCGGCACCAAAACTAGGGTTTGTCCCTAGTTCGGTTCCTTGGTTGTTTCCATTATATTCTCTCTATTCTTGGGGCCGGTGGCATCAATCCTTTTGTGGATTGGTGGCTAGCTCAAGCAAGAAGGGAAAGAGAGTTCTTCTTTCTTTGGATTGAAGAAGATCTAGGAAGCTTCAACTTGTGGAGGATCTTCGCCCACACGAAGTCTACAAGGAGGTTAGGACATACGATAGAAGATCAAGAGGTATAAAAGTTTTATAACTTTTATTATTGTTCTTTGCATGTTCTTATTGATATGCTAGCTTATGTTCTTTATGTTAGTATATGTTGATTATACTAGTATGTATTTGTATAATCATGGACCCCGATAAGAAACACAAAACCGCGATCCGTCGCGTCTCTTCCGCGGCTAATCGACTAGAAGAGTTGTGTTGCTTGAACAACTAGTTTGTTCAAGCGATCGCTCAAGTCGTTAGCACGACGACGAATTGGTTGTGCTTAGGAAACTCATCCCATCCGGATTAGTTTTCATTAGTGAAAATTTTAATCCGGGGACATGGGAGCCTATGAGCATTCCGAGAAATAGCACGATTGCCAACAAATGGTATCAGAGCCACGGTTTCCGGTTTTGTGTGTTTTGGATTCGGTTACTTTCACGCACTTATCATATATTGTATATGCCGGATAATAGTAGGATGTGCGTAGGCTAACTTTTTGGTTGCAGGCATAAGATCCAACTATTATGGCTATATATGTGTGTATGTGATTGCATGTGTGTGTGATTGTATATTATTTGAATCCTCGGGGTTGACGAGGCTAGATTAGTATTTAATTTTTGTAATTAAATACGGCATTGTTTAGCCGCTCATTTTAGTTTACTTTCGATCTAGATTTTGTACACTCCTTAGTGGAGTATAGGATCGATGGATGTAAATTAAAATAGTTTTATCTCGGCTCGGATCTCTTTGGTGACTTGCCGTACGGGAAAAGATGGAGGCGGACGAGGTGGCGACCTGACGGGGCGCATATTGGAGAACAATGCCATAATAGTTGGAAAAATTCTGATTTTCCATATTTGCTGATTTGTTTTATATGCATGTTGTGTGTGCTTGAAAATTCCTCATTTTCAATTTACTAAGTGGGAGAGGGATATTTTAATTAATTCCCATGGCCTCCATTACAATTTGACATGTGATGCAACAAACTTGCGTCGGCTCGAGTGCCTTCCTCCCCATCGGATGAGTTTGTTTGCGGATCACTAGGTCAAATAATGGTTATAGGAAATTATTTAGGAGCGTGTGTACTTCCCATGGTAAGGCACATAATCAAGATAATTCCCTTAGTATCGTGTAATGGTGCACACTTAGATGCAAATAAAAAGTATCCTCCCCATCAGAGTCACTTTGCTTTTATTTGTAGGGCCAAAGAGGAACCAACTATTAATTTTATTTGTCAAAAGTAAGGTTGACAAGATAATAAAATTAATGGGTAAAACCTCCTCTTACAAATGTAGAATTCGTATCGTCCACACTATCATGGCATGCGATATTCTCGGTGTTTTGAGGTGTTGGTTGATTTGAATTTTATTGTTTTGAGAATCAATAATATTTGAAATCTAAAGTTTTGATCATTGTGATTCTTAGGATTTTCAAAATGACTTTCAGTCCACTTGTTATGATACTAAAGGAAATAAACTTCTTTGTACCCAAATAATGTTGATTGGAAAGAATCTAGATATTGTCTTATTTGCTAAAAGTACAAGTATACACTCTTCAAAGAGTGTCCTCAAGCCATGGTTGCTCAAAGGTTTCTACTTCTAAGCCGAAGGCTGAAGAAGGAGAAACAAGGTGGAAGCAAAGGTGGTGGGAGGATCTCGGGGAGGAGTGAAGAAGCCGAAAGGCAAGTACTTCACTTGTGCGGGATGGACATAAGAAGAAGGATTATCCCAATCCAAGCAAGAACAAAGTATATCTTTTGGTCTAGTCGTTGAAACATGGTTAGCGGTGTTATCTCTACACTGGTGTGTAGATCGAGAGCCACTAATCATGTCTGCAATGCTGTAGGGTTCTAGGAAACCCGACAACTAGCTAAAGGGATATTACCATTTACTTGGGCAATGCCATGAAGATGGCGGCTATTGCGATGGAGATGTTTTATTTATCTTTTGAGAAAAATAAAGGTTTTGGTTCTTAAGAATTTCCTTTATGTACCCTTATTTAGAAAGAATTGATTTCGGTTTCTAAATAGTTTTTGGATGGATAATCTATTTCTTTTCATGACAGATTTGTTATAAAAGGAATAGGGACATTATCTATTCAGGTACATAGATAGGAAATTTATAACTTGAACCACAAGCTCCTACGATGCAAATAGAAGTTAATAACTCATCTTCTAATTCCAATAAGAGAAAAGAACCTTCGAAGGTGAACCAAACATATCTTTGGCTTCTTAGGCTTGGTCACATTAACCTAAGCAGAATTCAAAGGTTGATAGTTGATGGACCTTTGGGTTCATTAGTGGTGGAGGATCTCCCAACCTACGAATCTTGCTTGGAGGGTAAGATGACCAAGAGGTCTTTTAAGGCCAAGGGGTATAGAGCCAAAGATGTGTTAGAAATGGTTCATTCTGATTTGTGAGGTCCTATGACTATCTAGGCAAGAGGTGGTCTTGAATATTTCGTCTCTTTTATAGACAATTATTCAAGATATGGATGACACTGATCGATCGTGGTGGTGAACCTCTTGGGAGAGTTTAGGAACTACTTATCGAGGTTGGGATTCAATCCCAATTGGTACTTTGGCACACCCAGTGAGCGGTGTAGCGAGAAGGAATAGGACTCTTATGGAGATGATTAGATCGATGATGAGTTATTCTGATTTGTTTTGTAGTCCTAGAGATCAGAGGGTGATCGTTAAGGACGAATGCCGATTTCTAGAGGAAGACTATGTGATGAGCCACAAGCCCAAGGGTAAAATTGTTCTGGAGGAGTTAAAAGGGAAGTCACTTCTTTAGTACCACCGGTACAAGAGGATATACCACATGTCACTGCACCGCGTGTCACAAAGGATACACAGATGATACCTCGTCGTAGTGGGAGGGTTGTTAGACAGCCTCTTAGATTCATGTTTTTGGACGAATCTTCTGATTTGGTCCCTAGCAAACATGAACCTGATCCCTGGACATATGACGAGGCAATCCAAGATAAAGATGCAACATCTTGGCAAAGTGCAATGAATACTGAGATTGAATCTATGGATTCAAGACAGGTCTGGGAGCTCTTGTGCACTGCAGCTCATATGGATTATGAGTTGTGGCAGATGGATGTCAAGACAACTTTCCTTAATGGAAGTCTTGAAAAAAACATCTATATGAAGCAACCAGAGGAATTCATTGCTAAGGGCAAAGAGCGTATTGTATATAAGCTTAATCGGTCCGTTAATGGACTGAAGCAAGCTTTGAAGTCTTGGGACATCCGCTTTGAGGAGGTAAATCCAGTCTTATGGATTTATTCAAAGTTCGGATGAGTCTTGTGTATATCAGAGATGTGACGGAAACGTAGTGGTATTTTTGTACTATACGTAGATGACATTTTTGTGGTTGGCGACAACATCGAAGTGTTATCAGACGTAAGGGTATGGTTGTCCAAACAGTATGATATGAAGGACTTGGGAGAAGTGGGTCACAACCTTGGGGATCAAGGTTGTTGTGCTTATCCCAAGCTTCATACATAGACATGGTTTTGGATCGTTTTAGCATACAAAACTCCAAGAAGGGTTTTCTACCCTTCAGGCATGGAGTTCCTTTATCTAAGCAGATGTGTCCTAGATCATCTGAAGAGATAGAGGAGATATAGGCAGTTCCTTATGCTTCAGTGGTAGGAAGCCTAATGTATGCTATGTACGAGACCAGATATCTGTTTTGCCATAGACATGGTCAGCAGATATCAGAGTAATCTAGGACAGGGACATTGGACTGCGGTAAAAGCATATATTGTAGTGCCTGAGAAGGACTAGGGATTATATGCTAGTTTACCGGGCAGACCAATTACTCCCTGTGGGTTGCATGGATTGCGATTTCCAATCAGATAGGGATAACAGTAAGTCTACCTCAGGTTTTGTGTTTACTTTAGGAGGTGGAGCCATTGTTTGGAGGAGTGCCCAGCAGAAATGCATGGCGGACTCCACCATGGAAGCTGAGTATGTGGCGCCTAAGGCAAAAAGAAGTTGTGGCTCAGGAACTTCCTGATGGACTAGGATGTGATTCCACGTTTGCACAGAACTATCACAATTTATTGTGATAAAAATGGTGAAGTTGCAAACTCTAATGAACCACGAGCCCATAAGGCTAGTAAACACATAGAGTGCAAGTACCACGATCACGAGAAATCGTAAAGGAGGTAGAAGTTCTTTGTCACCTAGCATGCATCGGAGGATGACTGTAGACCCTTTCACTAAGGCCCTTCTAGCAAGAGCTTTGATAGGCATGTGGAGGGAAGGGAATCGGATGTATGGCGATATGATGGCGACATAGTCTTTTAGTATAAGTGGGAGATTGTTGGGATGTATACTGAAAGCCTATATCTTTTGTATGAACATCTTTATTTTGAAATAAGAATCACATGATCATTGTTTGCACGTTATATTTATATGTGTGCATATTGTCTAATACTTTACATTGTAGATAACATGGTGCTTGGGTGTGGCACAGAAGATCATGTTATCAGTCCTTGAAGTATAAGCAGAGGCTCACAACCAAGATGGTTTTGGACAAACCATTGGCATGGTTGTAGTGTAGCTTGGTATTGTTTTGTCTTGAACATAAAGTTACACTAGTACACCTCGGTGTATTGAGTAGGACCGACATAGAGGTGATTCAATTTATTGCTGACTGCATAATTGAATCGGACCTCGGATATTTTGTTGTACATGCTCTTAATCCCGATATAATAACGGGCACATGTACTTAATATTTATTTCTTTGATTTACCAGAGGGTGAGATTTCTATGGATTAAATCAATATGCCCGATAAGTTGGGAAATGATATTATTTACATGGTGTGTCGTTGATTATAGGAGGAAACCGTGTCCTATATATTAGGTTGATGATGTCCCCTTGAGGAGCTCATAAGGTTCATCATGTAAACCCTGCAGGTTGACTTAGTCAACATGATGATAAGGTTGAGTGGTACTACTCGAGGAGTTAGATGTTAATTAATTGATGGTCAGTGAATCAATTAATTGACGGACATTCGATATCTTAAACACGGGGAGATGGATGTACAAATAATATATGGAGCCCATATTAATTTATGGGGGTTGGTGAGGTAGTTCGATGATGATCCTCTAGTGGAATGGAACATCATTGATGGACCAAGTTTGTGTGGTTCCGATCCATCGGGTGGCCAAGACCCAACTCCTCCTCATGGTCCCTATCGTAGCCTAATATAAACCTCATGAAGTCTAGATCAAATGATGGAAAACAAATCTCTAGATCCGACGGTTGGGATTAAATCCCTAGAACCGATGGTTGAGATTAAATATCTAAATCCGACGGTTAGGATTAAATCCCTAGAACCGACGGTTGAGATTAAATCTCTAAATCCGACGGTTAGGATTAAATCCCTAGAACCGACGGTTGAGATTAAATCTCTAGATCCGACGGTTGGGATTAAAACCCTAGAACCGACAGTTGAGATTAAATCTCTAAATCCGACGGTTATGATTAAATCCCTAGAACCGACGGTTGAGATTAAATCTCTAGATCCGACGGTTGGGATTAAAACCCTAGAACCGACGGTTGAGATTAAATCTCTAAATCCGACGGTTGAGATTAAAACCCTAGAACCGACGGTGGAGATTAAACCAAGGCCTAAACCTAACTCTATATAAAAGGGAGAGGAAAGGTTGGATAAGGTGGGCGGCAAGAAAATTGGGAATTAGTTCCTATATTTTTGGCTACCTCATCAATAACCAATTTTCTCCTAAGTTCTATAAAAGGGTGGCTATGGGTTGGGCGGAAAAGGAAGAGAGTGGTTGATGTTGGATGATGGATGCTAAGGAGATTAGGGTTTAGCCTCCAATTGCTTGGGCGGCAAGCAACCCTAATTTGGAAACCCTAATTAGGGTTTGGCTCCTATGGGTTGGGCGGCCAAGGCTTGGGAGATGAGTGGGCGGCAACTTGAGGAAGATCTCTTCTTCTTCCTTGAAGGTGGCTAGCTCCTAGATCTCTTCTCTCCATCATGGTTGGGCGGCAAGAAACCCTAAGGAGGAAACCCTAATTTGATTAGGGTTTGGCTCCTTTGCATGGGCGGCTAAGGTTTGGAAGGAGGGTAAGCGGCATCTTGTGGAAGAGTTCTTCTTCTTCCTAGGAAAGGTGGCCGGTTTAGATCTCCTCCTTCCACCTTGGATGGGCGGCAAGAAGACCTAAGGAGGAAACCCTAATTAGGGTTTGGCTCCTATGGTTGGGCGGCTAGGGTATGCAAGGAAGGTGGGCGGCAACTATAGGAGAGGAGCTCTTCCTCTTCCTAGGTTGTGGCCGACTCCTTCCTCTATTCCCTCCACCGTGGCCGGCGCCCAATATATTCCCTTTATCCTCTTCACTCCATCTTGGCCGGCGGCACCAAAACTAGGGTTTGTCCCTAGTTCGGTTCCTTGGTTGTTTCCATTATGTTCTCTCTATTCTTGTGGCCGGTGGCATCAATCCTTTTGTGGATTGGTGGTTGGCTCAAGCAAGAAGGGAAAGAGAGTTCTTCTTTCTTTGGATTGAAGAAGATCTAGGAAGCTTCAACTTGTGGAGGATCTTCGCCCACACGAAGTCTACAAGGAGGTTAGGACATACGATAGAAGATCAAGAGGTATAAAAGTTTTATAACTTTTATTATTGTTCTTTGCATGTTCTTATTGATATGCTAGCTTATGTTCTTTATGTTAGTATATGTTGATTATACTAGTATGTATTTGTATAATCATGGACCCGATAAGAAACACAAAAACCGAGCAATCTCTGGCTCGTGTGTTGCTTGAACAACTAGTTTGTTCAAGCGATCGCTCAAGTCGTTAACCTGACGGCAGAATTGGTTGTGCTTAGAAACTCATCCCATCCGGATTAGTTTTCATTAGTGAAAATTTTAATCAGGGACATGGGAGCCTATGAGCATTCCGAAATAGCACGATTGCCAACAAATGGTATCGAGCCACGGTTTCCGATTTTGTGTGTTTTGGATTGGTTACTTTCACGCACTTATCATATATTGTGTCTTAGGATAATAGTAGGATGTGCGTAGGCTAACTTTTTGGTTGCAGGCATAAGATCCAACTATTATGGTTATATATGTGTATGTGATTGCATGTGTGTGTGATTGTATATTATTTGAATCCTCGGGGTTGACGAGGCTAGATTAGTATTTAATTTTTGTAATTAAATACGACATTGTTTAGCCACTCTTTATTTTATTTTACTTTCGATCTAGATTATTTGTACACTCCTTAAGTGGAGTATAGGATCGATGGATGTAAATTAAAATAGGTTTTATCTCGGCTCGGACTCTTTGGTGACTTGCGTACATGGGAAAAGGATGGAAGCGGACGAGGTGGCGACACGACGGAGCTATTGGAGAACAATGCCATAATAGTTGGAAAATTTCTGATTTTTCCATATTTATTGCTGATTTGTTTTATATGCATGTTGTGTGTGCTTAAAATTCCTCATTTTCAATTTACTAAGTGGGAGAGGGATATTTTAATTAATTCCCGCGGCCTCCATTACAATTTGACATGTGATGCAACAAACTTGCGCGTCGGCTCTGAGTGCCTTCCTCCCCATCGGATGAGTTTGTTTGCGGATCACTAGGTCAAATAATGGTTATAGGAAATTATTTAGGAGCGTGTGTACTTCCCCATCGGTAAGGCACATAATCCGAGATAATTCCCTTAGTATCGTGTAATGGTGCACACTTAGATGCAAATAAAAAGTATCCTCCCCATCGGAGTCACTGCTTTTATTTGTAGGGCCAAAGAGGAACCAACTATTAATTTTATTTGTCAAAAAGTAAGGTTGACAAGATAATAAAATTAATGGGTAAAACCTCCTCTTACAAATGTAGAATTCGTATACGTCCACACTATAGTGGCATGCGATATTCTCGGTGTTTTGAGGTGTTGGTTGATTTCAGAATTTTATTGTTTTGAGGAATCAATAATATTTGAAATCTAAAGTTTTGATCATTGTGATTCTTAGGATTTTCAAAATGACTTTCAGTCCACTTGTTATGATACTAAAGGAAATAAACTTACTATTCCCAAATAATGTTGATTGGAAATAATCTAGATATTGTCTTATTTGCTAAGAAGTACAAGTATACACTCTTCAAAGAGTGTCCTCAAGCCATGGTTGCTCAAAAAGGTTTCTACTTCTAAGCCGAAAGGCTAGAAGAAGGAGAAACAAGGTGGAGCAAAGGTGGTGGAAGGATCTCAGGGAGGAGTGAAGAAGCCGAAAGGCAAGTACTTCACTTACTGCGGGATGGACATAAGAAGAAGAATTATCCCAATCCGAAGCAAGAACAAATGTATATCCTTTGGTCTAGTCGTTGTAACATGGTTAGCGGTGTTATCTACCAGCACCTGGTGTGTAGATACGAGAGCCACTAATCATGTCTGCAATACTTTGTAGGGGTTCCAGAAAACCCGACAACTAGCTAAAGGGGATATTACCATTTACTTGGGCAATGCCATGAAGATGGCGGCTATTGCAGTGGGAGATGTTTTATTTATCTTTTGAGAAAAATAAAGGTTTTTGGTTCTTAAGAATTTCCTTTATGTACCCTTATTTAGAAAGAATTGATTTCGGTTTCTAAATAGTTTTTGGATGGATAATCTATTTCTTTTCATGACAGATTTGTTATCAAAGGAATAGGGACATTATCTATTCAGGTACATAGATAGGAAATTTATAACTTGAACCACAAGCTCCCACGATGCAAATAGAAGTTAATAACTCATCTTCTAATTCCAATAAGAGAAAAGAACTTGAAGTGAACCAAACATATCTTTGGCTTCTTAGGCTTGGTCACATTAACCTAAGCAGAATTCAAAGGTTGATAGTTGATGGACCTTTGGGTTCATTAGTGGTGGAGGATCTCCCAACCTACGAATCTTGCTTGGAGGGTAAGATGACCAAGAGGTCTTTTAAGGCCAAGGGGTATAGAGCCAAAGATGTGTTAGAAATGGTTCATTCTGATTTGTGAGGTCCTATGACTATCTAGGCAAGAGGTGGTCTTGAATATTTCGTCTCTTTTATAGACAATTATTCAAGATATGGATGACACTTCGATCTGATCGTGGTGGTCACAACCTCTTGGGAGAGTTTAGGAACTACTTATCAGAGGTTGGGATTCAATCCCAATTGATGCACTGCAAACCCAGTGAGCGGTGTAGCAGAATAGGACTCTTATGGAGATGATTAGATCGATGATGAGTTATTCTGACTTGTTTTGTAGTCCTAGAGATCAGAGGGTGATCGTTAAGACGAACGCCAGATTTCTAGAGGAAGACTATGTGATGAGCCACAAGCCCAAGGGTAAAATTGTTCTGGAGGAGTTAAAAGGGAAGTCACTTCTTTAGTACCACCGGTACAAGAGGATATACCACATGTCACTGCACCGCGTGTCACAAAGGATACACAGATGATACCTCGTCGTAGTGGGAGGGTTGTTAGACATCCTCTTAGATTCATGTTTTTGGACGAATCTTCTGATTTGGTCCCTACCAAACATGAACCTGATCCCTGGACATATGACGAGGTAATCCAAGATAAAGATGCAGCATCTTGGCAAAGTGCAATGAATACTGAGATTGAATCTATGGATTCAAGACAGGTCTGGGAGCTCTTGTGCACTGCAGCTCATATGGATTATGAGTTGTGGCAGATGGATGTCAAGACAGCTTTCCTTAATGGAAGTCTTGAGGAAAACATCTATCTGAAGCAACCAGAGGAATTCATTGCTAAGGGCAAAGAGCGTATTGTATATAAGCTTAATCGGTCCGTTAATGGACTGAAGCAAGCTTTGAAGTCTTGGGACATCCGCTTTGAGGAGGTAAATCTAGTCTTATGGATTTATTCAAAGTTCGGATGAGTCTTGTGTATATCAGAGATGTGACGGAAATGTAGTGGTATTTTTGTACTATACGTAGATGACATTTTGGTGGTTGGCGACAACATCGAAGTGTTATCAGACGTAAGGGTATGGTTGTCCAAACAGTATGATATGAAGGACTTGGGAGAAGTGGATCACAACCTTGGAGATCAAGGTTGTTGTGCTTATCCCAAGCTTCATACATAGACATGGTTTTGGATTGTTTTAGCGTACAAAACTCCAAGAAGGGTTTTCTACCCTTCAGGCATGGAGTTCCTTTATCTAAGCAGATGTGTCCTAGATCATCTGAAGAGATAGAGGAGATATAGGCAGTTCCTTATGCTTCGGCTGTAGGAAGCCTAATGTATGCTATGTACGAGACCAGATATCTGCTTTGCCATAGGCATGGTCAGCAGATATCAGAGTAATCCAGGAGAGGGACATTGGACTGCGGTAAAAGCATATATTGTAGTTTCTGAGAAGGACTAGGGATTATATGCTAGTTTACCAGGCAGACCAATTACTCCCTGTGGGTTGCATGGATTGCGATTTCCAATCAACTAGGGATAACAGTAAGTCTACCTCAGGTTTTGTGTTTACTTTAGGAGGTGGAGCCATTGTTTGGAGGAGTGCCCAGCAGAAATGCATGGCGGACTCCACCATGGAAGCTGAGTATGTGGCAGCCTATGAGGCAGCAAAAGAAGTTGTGTGGCTCAGGAACTTCCTGATGGACTTGGATGTGATTCCTGGTTTGCCCAGAACTATCACAATTAATTGTGATAATAATGGTGCAGTTGCAAACTCGAAGGAACCACGAGCCCATAAGGCTAGTAAACACATAGAGTGCAAGTACCACCTGATACGAGAAATCGTAAAGGAGGTAGAAGTTGCTGTCGCCTAGCATGCATCAGAGGATGACCTGGTAGACCCTTTCACTAAGGCCCTTCTAGCGAGAGCTTTGATAGGCATGTGGAGGGAAGGGGAATCAGATGTATGGCAGTATGATGACAGCATAGTCTTTTAGTATAAGTGGGAGATTGTTGGGATGTATACTGAAAGCCTAGCTCTTTTGTATGAATATCTTTATTTTGAAATAAGAATCACATGATCATTGTTTGCACGTTATATTTATATGTGTGCATATTGTCTAATACTTTACATTGTAGATAACATGGTGCTTGGGTGTGGCACAGAAGATCATGTTATCAGTCCCTTGTAGAGTATAAGTAGAGGCTCACAACCAAGATGGTTTTGGACAAACCATTGGCATGGTTGTAGTGTAGCTTGGTATTGTTTTGTCTTGAACATAAAGTTACACTAGTACACCTCGGTGTATTGAGTAGGACCGACATAGAGGTGATTCAATTTATTGCTGACTGCATAATTGAATCGGACCTCGGATATTATGTTGTACATGCTCTTAATCCCGATATAATAACGGGCACATGTACTTAGTATTTATTTCTTTGATTTACCAAAGGGTGAGATTTCTATGGATTAAATCAATATGCCCGGTAAGTTGGGAAATGATATTATTTACATGGTGTGTCGTTGATTATAGGAGGAAACTGTGTCCTATATATTAGGTTGATGATGTCCCCTTGAGGAGCTCATAAGGTTCATCATGTAAACCCTGCAGGTTGACTTAGTCAACATGATGATAAGGTTGAGTGGTACTACTCGAGGAGTTAGATGTTAATTAATTGATGGTCAGTGAATCAATTAATTGACGGACATTCGATATCTTAAACACGGGGAGATGGATGTACAAATAATATATGGAGCCCATATTAATTTATGGGGGTTGGTGAGGTAGTTCGATGATGATCCTCTAGTGGAATGGAACATCATTGATGGACCAAGTTTGTGTGGTTCCGATCCATCGGGTGGCTGATAGAACAGTTAATGAATTGTCGCAATACCGTTCCCAAATTATTTACCGAACCCCCTAACTACACTAATGCAGTATAGGACTGACTCGGGTCATCTCCCAACGAACCTAATGGCTGGACGTTTGTTTTTAAACAGAAGTAAACACTGGGGGTTTTTACAGTTATCAAAACAATTATTCAAAGCTAACCTAATGCAAGAATGATTCAACCTTGCACCGCACTGTCACTATACGATGCAATGTTGAATCAATTCTGATAATGCGAACAGAAATTAAATCTGCAGGAAGTAAATCTAACTAATGCGCAAAAGTAAGTAATCACGCACCGCACTGTCACTATACGGTACAATGATCACGAAATAAAGGTGAACAATTCAACTATGTACCGCACTGTCACTATACGACCAATAGTCAAGCAAATCACTAAAAAGCGCAATAAAGCGAAATGCAATAAATGAAAGCAATTCGCCGGACACCGACCTTGTCACTATCGGCAAGAATCGTCGAATGTAAATGAAATCTAATCTTCAGTTTACGTATTGCTAAACTCGACGGTTTCTTGTCCTGCTGATGCATGGATTGGACAATTTTAATTGATAACTAACCTAAACATGATCAACATAACAAATTAGTAACAAAACAAACATGATAAAGTAAATATCAATTAAATGGGGAATCAAATATAAGTAATCGGTAACGATGGCGACAATAACAACCCCTCGTCGATGGATTTGGATGCGGTCCTAATCCGACATGCGTGAGGGAATGCGGAGGAATGTGAACCTTGCTCGTGGTGTGGATGGCGAGCTCTAGTCCCGATAGCTAGTGGATGGAATGTCAGCGGTGCGGCCTAATCCGATCGCCGGAAGGAATGGAATCGCGGAGCGGTGAAAGGACCTTCACCGGTGGAGATGGGTATCCTAAACCGTATTGTGGGTAGCTCGGCGAGATGGAAAGGCCTTTCACGAGAATGGAGTGGAGTGAAGGGTGTACTCGGGAATCCCACGCTTGCCCCTCTTCAACTAGCTTTCGAATCACGGCATCTAATCGTCCGCGCTTTGGGATCATCGCCATTGTCGGAAAGGTCGCCGGAAGGGGATCTTGATCATCCGGACGTGGGAAGAAGACTTCATGCGCGTGGAAAGGGAAAAATTCCTCGGCTCGAGTTGCGCCATGGAAGGACCTCCTTAGCGTCGCCACCACTGTCAATCCGCGTCATGCAGAAGCGAGAAGCCCGCTCAGCGAGGAAGAAGACATGCGCGCGCGAGTTCTGCCGAGCTCCTTCTGGGTCTGGGTTCGATGAGGTAAGGTTTAATTAAATGAAATTTGTGAACCGTCCGATCATTCCGCCCACTCAATCTCAGTCGTTCCTTGATCTAGGGCTTAATTAATCGATTAAATAGGCTTCATTTGGCTGCTCAATCCAACGGCTGAAATCAGTCTGATTTGAAATGGATGGATCTAATCCGTCTGAAGGTATAATCACGATCCAGCGGTCGGATGAACGGCCAAGACGTGTAGATCTTAATGTACGGGCCGGATCGCTCCAGATCCAGATGGATGGCTCAGAATCAATCACTTTCCTCGGACGGTCCATAATGCTCAGATCTGAACCCTTGATTTAATTTGTCTTCTGATCTGGATGAAGGGCTCAGATTAAATAATCTTGAAATGTCCATTATGACCCTAGATGAAACCATATTTGATCCAACTTGAGTCTAGTCCAGTGGCTCATCTCGATCTCCTACAAATAAAGATAAAATTCACAAATAAGTCCAAAATATAGGAGAATTTACAAAAAGGTCCAAAATGAATCCAAACTCATAAAACATGCAGATAATCAATAATAAATCACTCGAGAGGATAAAAACAGTGATATTAAGGACCAAAATAATATAACAAAATGACAGTTATCAATTCCCCCACACTTATTTTTTGGCGTCAGCAATAATGAAAATAAAAACACTAACATCCTAACTCATTCCCTAGCAATACCTAGATCAATAATTCGAGAGAAAAAAATAAGTTACTTAGGATCACCAAATTCATCAGGATCTAGGGTATTCAAAAGATCCGACTCCTACAACAATCAACATGTATGATGATTTACAGTCAAATCAAATAGACTAAGCCTGATACAAAACCTCCCAAAATGGATATATGCACTGATGCTCACATAATAACGTAGGAGTGGGGCGCCCTCAAAACAACATGCAATTTTGTACTACCATATGCTTGCTTATCATCTACTTCTCTACTGCTATCAATACATCTCATACATGAATCAAAAGGATTTAACATGAATCAGAATAAGATCAAAAGTAGAGTGCAGATAAAGTATGCAAAGAGAAGTACAAGACAAAGGTACAAATGAATAGGGAACAAGAGAAGAATTGGAGAAATAAACCTGATGAGTTGCTCTGTGAAATGCTCGATTAACGACAATATGGGAAGAGGCTAGGATAATTGGAAACTTTAGAAATTAGATTGGGATCAAATGACTCTATCCAACACATTACAATCTCATTTGCCTGCATTACAATTGCACAATTTTTTTTTTTTTTTTTTTTTTTACAAAAGAAACATCAATGGCGCCATTTTTTTTTTCTTTTCCTCTTTTTTTTTGTTTGGTGCAGAAACTCAAGTACTAATCACAGACAAATATATCTCAGAACCAATGACGTCTGAAAACTATATCTTCCATATCATATTTCCAACAAAAATAATATAACTCCTCCCCCACACTTAAAATTTTGTCCGTCTCGGACAATACAACCCATCAAACTATTCCTCCAACATGGAAAGCAATAGATATGAAAAAGATAATCCACAAAGATACAAAGACAATGGATAGCAAATGAAGAGATATGACAAGTAAGACATGGAAGATGGAAGTATCAAGTGGATTAGACAATCAAACCAAGTCAAGAAAAGAGTCAAGAATGAAATCCTTCATCATATTCATGCAAGTAAATGTTACTGCAGTTTTGAAAAGACTCAAAGCAAGTTCTAGAGTAACAAGAATCACATGTGTTATCACACAAAAGTGGGTAGATGATAAAAATGGCTTGCAACCTCACTAGGTGAATAAACATCAAGCTTAGACTATCAATAAAAAGTTCACCATCATAACAAGTGACTGCATGCAAGTGAAGTCTCCTATCATACGCAAAAATCCATAATTTGATGATCAAACTTAACTAATTTTTACCACCTCTGAAATGATACTAAGGCATGCATAGAGAATATTATTTGACTCAACAATAACAAACCAACCTAGGTAAACAGTAAACAAACACACAACCCATACAATTTATTCGAACATGAAAGGAAGAAAATAAATGCAGAAATAAAAGAACACACTCCTTTCATGTCGAGAAGAAGTATCATCATGTCCGCCCCACCGTATTCTCCAGAATAGACTTGATCTCTTTGCTCGACACTTCATGAGTCTGTTGCAAAAGTGAGACCCTTGATCGCTAATGATCGCCCTGGGAACTCCAAATCTGCAAAATATGTGAGACCTAACAAAATCCACAATAACTAGAGAATCATCAGTCCTGGTGGGGATGACCTCCACCCATTTAGAAACATAATCATATGCCAAAAGAATATATGGAAATCCAAAAGATACAGGAAAATGACCCATAAAATCAATACCTCAAATATCGAAAATCTCACAAAATAACAAAAGTTTTTGAGGCATTTCATTTCTACGTCCTATGTTCCCTGTTCGTTGACATCGCTCACAAGACTTGTAGAATTCAGAGACATCATGAAATAAGGTGGGCCAATACAAATCAAACTCTAAAACTTTCCTAGCAGTTCTTTGGGGTCCAAAATACCCCCCACAAGCCAGAGAATAAAAAAAAGTAAATACATATGGAATGAAACTCATAATCAAGTGCACATCATCTAATAATCTGATCATTACAAAATTTTCAATGATAAAGATCATCCCATACATAATACTTGGCATCACTTTTCAATTTCTGGACTTGTGCATGAGTAAAATGTGAAGGTACAACACGACAACTAAATAAATAGCAAGATCTGCATACCATGGTGTCTTACCCTACAGGTGAAAAAGTTGCTCATCTGGAAAAGAATCTGCTATGGGGGTGGGCTCGATCTCTATCGCAAATCTGTAACCTGAAATACCACCTCCTTCTGCAACAATTTGGTCAAGGGTAGGGCAATCTGACTGAAGTCTCTGATAAAATGTCTGTAGAAACCTGCATGACCTAGAAAAGCACAACTTCCCGCACAGAAGCGGGGTAAGATAAAGAATATATAGCATGAATTTTAGCAGGATCTACTTCAATATCATACACAGAGATAATATAATCCAAGATATCCCATACTCGACCATGAAATAACATTTCTCACAAACATCTGATGGAAGTGATCCTTGGGGCATCGCCTGAAGAGCGCTAGTCCCTACACAAATCCATATCCCGGTCTACATAAAAAGAGGGCCCACAGATAGGTCCTCCATAGAAAGAGTACAACTTCTCGTGAAACAAAACCTCGGCATACTTGGGAATCTGCTTCCCTAGCCTTTTTCTTCAACAACCCCCTTCCTAGGCTGGGCCTCTGAGGGAAGAGAAAAACTGCTGCAAAATTCAAATAGATGATCACCTGAAGACCTAGTCATCCACACAAACAAATATAATGAGAAACAAATATAAATGATAAGAAAGACAATAATAACAAAAGAAAAAGAAAACAAACAAACAAACTACAGTTTAAAGACAAACGAACCCATTAGAGTTCCCCGGCAACGGCGCCAAAATTTGATAGAACGGTTTTTAATGAATTGTGTACTACGTTCCCAAATTATTTAGAACCCCTAACTACACTAATGCGGATAGGACTGACTGGTCATCTCCCAACGAACCTAATGGTGGGCGTTTGTTTTTAAGCGAAATAAACTCGGGTTTTTACGATTATCAAAACAATTATTCAAAGCTAACCTAATGCAAGAACGATTCAACCTTGCACCGCACTGTCACTATACGATGCAATGTTGAATCAATTCTGATAAACAGACAGAGAAATTAAATCTACAGGAAGTAAATCTAACTAATGTGCAAAAGTAAGTAATCACGCACCGACCGCACTATACGCATAATGATCACGAAATAAAGGTGAACAATTCAACTATGTACGCGTCACTACTATACGACATGTAGTCAAACACTACTAAAAACCGCAATAAACGAAATGCAATGAAAGCACACGTAACCGTGACCGCTACTATACTAAGAATCGGTCGAATGTAAATGAAATCTAATCTAATAATGAAAGCACTCCAACCCACCGATGCATGGATTGGACAATTTTAATTGAAAACTAACCTAAACATGATCAACATAACATAACAAATTAACCGTAACAAAACAAACATGATAAAGTAAATATCCAATTAAATGGATCAATCAAATATAAGTAATCGGTAACCCCACGATGGCGATAATAAACCGAACAACCCCTCCGCGATGGATTACGGATGCGGTCCTAATCCCGCACCGCGCAAAGAGTCAATGCGAGGAATGTGAACACCGCTCCGCGGCCGTGGATGGCGAGCTCCTAGTCCCTGTAGCTAGTGGATGGAATGTCGGCTGGCGGCCTAATCCCGGTCGCCGGAAGGAATGGAATCGCCGGAGTGAAAGGACCTTCACCGTGGAGATGGAGCTGTCCTAAACCCGCGCACTGCGGGTGGGCTCGGCGAGATGGAAAGGCCTTTCCTGTACCGGGAATGGAGTGAACGCCGGTGAAGGGTGTACTCACGGAATCCCACGCTTGCCCTCTTCCAACTAGCCGTCCGATCACGGCATCTGATCTAATCGTCCGCCGAGGCTCGCTGGGATCATCGCCGCCGGAGGAAAGGTCGCCGGAAGGGATGCCGGATCGCCGCTACTGGACGCGTGGGAAGAAGACTCGCCGCGGCGTGGAAAGGGAAAACGCCGGCTCGAGTTGTCTTGCCGCCGTCGCGAAATGGAAGGACCTCCTTCGCTGGCCACCGCGATCGCCGCGTAATCCCGCCACGGCCGTGACGGCCGCGGAAGCGCCACCGCTGCCGCGAGGAAGAAGACCGCAGCCTCGCAACGAGTTCTGTCGAGCTCCTACTGCCGATTTTGCCAATTCGATGAGGTTAGGTTTAATTAAATGAAATTTGTGAACCGTCCGATCATTCCGCCCCACTCATTCTCGACGTTCCTTGATCTAGGGCTTAATTAATCGATTAAATAGGCTTCATTTGGTCGCCAATCCAACGGTGAAATCGATCGATTTAAAATGGGCGGATCTAATCCGGCGAAGGTATAATCACGATCCAACGGTCCGGATGAGCGGCCAAGGCGTGTAGATCTTAATGTACGGGCGGATCGCTCGGATCCGGATGGATGGCTCGGAATCAATCACTTTCCTGACGGTCCATAATGCTCGGATCGAACCCTTGATTTAATTTGTCTTGATGCGGATGAAGGGCTCAGATTAAATAATCTTGAAATGTCCATTATGACCCTAGATGAAACCATATTTGATCCAACTTGAGTCTAGTCCAGTGGCTCATCTCGATCTCCTACAAATAAAGATAAAATTCGCAAATAAGTCCAAAATATAGGAGAATTTACAAAAAGGTCCAAAATGAATCCAAACTCATAAAACATGCAGATAATCAATAATAAATCACTCGAGAGGATAAAAACAGTGATATTAAGGACCAAAATAATATAACAAAATGACAGTTATCAGTGGCCAAGACCCAACTCCTCCTCATGGTCCCTATCGTAGCCTAATATAAACCTCATGAAGTCTAGATCAAATGATGGAAAACAAATCTCTAGATCCGACGGTTGGGATTAAATCCCTAGAACCGATGGTTGAGATTAAATATCTAAATCCGACGATTAGGATTAAATCCCTAGAACCGACGGTTGAGATTAAATCTCTAAATCCGACGGTTAGGATTAAATCCCTAGAATCGACGGTTGAGATTAAATCTCTAGATCCGACGGTCGGGATTAAAATCCTAGAACCGACGGTTGAGATTAAATCTCTAAATCCGACGGTTATGATTAAATCCCTAGAACCGATGGTTGAGATTAAATCTCTAGATCCGACGGTTGGGATTAAAACCCTAGAACCGACGGTTGAGATTAAATCTCTAAATCCGACGGTTGAGATTAAAACCCTAGAACCGACGGTGGAGATTAAACCAAGGCTTAGCCTCCAATTGTTGGCGGGTAAGCAACCCTAAGGAGGAAACTCCTAATTAGGTTTGGCTCTATGGGTTGGGCGGCCAAGGCTTGGGAGATGAGTGGGCGGCAACTTGAGGAAGATCTTTTCTTCTTCCTTGAAGTTGGCTAGCTCCTAGATCTCTTCTCTCCATCATGGTTGGGCGGCAAGAAACCCTGTTGCATGGGCGGCTAAGGTTTGGAAGGAGGGTAAGCGGCATCTTGTGGAAGAGTTCTTCTTCTTCCTAGGAAAGGTGGCGTTTAGATCTCTCTCCTTCCACCTTGGATGGGCGGCAAGAAGACCTAAGGAGGAAACCCTAATTAGGGTTTGGCTCCTATGGTTGGGCGGCTAGGGTATGCAAGGAAGGTGGGCGGCAACTATAGGAGAGGAGCTCTTCCTCTTCCTAGGTTGTGGCCGGCTCCTTCCTCTATTCCCTCCACCGTGGTCGGCGCCCAATATCCTTTATCCTCTTCACTCCATCTTGGTCGGCGGCACCAAAACTAGGGTTTGTCCCTAGTTCGGTTCCTTGGTTGTTTCCATTATGTTCTCTCTATTCTTGGGGCCGGTGGCATCAATCCTTTTGTGGATTGGTGGTTGGCTCAAGCAAGAAGGGAAAGAGAGTTCTTCTTTCTTTGGATTGAAGAAGATCTAGGAAGCTTCAACTTGTGGAGGATCTTCGCCCACACGAAGTCTACAAGGAGGTTAGGACATACGATAGAAGATCAAGAGGTATAAAAGTTTTATAACTTTTATTATTGTTCTTTGCATGTTCTTATTGATATGTTATCTTATGTTCTTTATGTTAGTATATGTTGATTATACTAGTATGTATTTGTATAATCATGGACCCCGATAAGAAACACAAAAACCAGCAATCCGTCCGTCGTCTCTTCCGCGGCTAACCGACTAGAAGAGTTGTGTTGCTTGAACAACTAGTTTATTCAAGCGATCGCTCAAGTCGTTAGCACGACGACGAATTGGTTATGCTTAGGAAACTCATCCCATCCGGATTAGTTTTCATTAGTGAAAATTTTAATCCGGGGACATGGGAGCCTATGAGCATTCCGAGAAATAGCACGATTGCCAACACAAAATTCACTCTGTCACCCAGAACTGAAAGTAACTGGAAGACTATAATGACTAATCTCGCTAGTTTCTCAACTAGCATACACATAATATACGTCTCATTTAACTGCATCGGGATCGCTCCTAATCCCTGCAATATTGCATCTATGTGCAGTACCCTTCCATCCATATCGGACGGATTAACTAACACTGACACAAAAGTCAGCCACCTTCTAGGCCCTGAAACCTAGCTTCACACACTTCCGACCAGGTGATTCCCATCACCTTCTTGGTCCAACAAGTCGACGATATAGTATCGCTAGAACATGCTATTCTCATCTATGGTAAATACCAAATCAATCTAAAGAAACCACAACTTCCTTCAAGATTGGGAATATATCCATAAATATATCCTCCACAGATATGATGACAATCGATCTCAAATACTCCAAGAGTACTTGATTCCTCAAATCCATGAACGACTAAATCGTCGATAAGTCTAACAACATTATCAATCAGCTCTATACACCTGAATCCTTTTACCCTACGCTAATGATAGCTCAATCATCACACCGACAATGATAATTGTACGACACTAAGTCACTAAAATATCAAACCTCTAGTCGTAGGCCAACCCTAGGATATACACAGGTGTCATTTAGCTGATCTAAACCGATCATCTATCCCCAACGAAGGATATTCATTCACAACAACTATTGCATTCCATCATCGATAATCGATGCATAACTCAAGGTCTGACTCTCTTCTAACAAAGAGTTACAAGTCTTTTCAAGAAGAAACACTTAGGCAGATAAATCTCCAATAGTGTTTAGCGACACTGATACCCATAAAATCATCTCCCGATATGAGGTCCTCAACATCGGAACTATTCCCAAAATCACCTCAATCGCTTACTCCACTTGCCCATGCAGTGGCAAGCTCAAGAGTTCATCCAAAAATATATACGAATACTCTCGAATTATACGTACATCCGAGAGTCCTAGTATACCAACGCTCCCACAATCCAACTATCCGTAAGGATATGTCTATAGTGAAGGTATGACTAGCAAAGGCTAAGGGTATCCCTTGACTTCATGATTGTTGATCAACTTTTCACCTGACGGTAGAGATACCACCAATCCGCAAGTCGATAGAAACCCAGCTAATCCCATCTAAGAATGTTCTAGACAAAGATACCTGTAAACTACCAGTATCTCTCGATATATCCGCAAACAGGATAACCTAAAGTAATACCCCGAAGGACCGATTCTTCGGTCTTCTATACTTTTTCTCGAGTAATCATGTAAACTCATCCAACATCTGTTCTGGACGACTGAGCTCAAGTAGCTACAAAAATCTGCCATGGAGGAAATGAAATCAACTGCTGAAAACGGAGGTACAAACTGAAACAACTGCACGGAGATGATAACCACTGTTGTACTGGCAAAAGATACACATCCGACTGTAAAATACTGAAGAATTGTCAACATCGTAGCACGCTCCAACTCTGCGAAAGGTACAGCTGCAACTGAAGAATACCGCATAGATACGACCATCGTCGTATACTCTCTCTCCTCTAAACAAATCATAACTATGCCTGGGAAGGTAACAGTTGTTGTCGTCTGGGAAGGTAACAGTTGTTATGCAGATATACGAATCTTACGAGATGTCTTTGGTGATCTTCTTTGAGTAACTTACTTCTTCCGGATGAAAGTATCAAAGAGCTCCAACTATATCTGAGGTAGTAGATCGCTGCTGATGTGATAATCCATTCTTCTGTCATGATCTCAGCTTCCGAGGTTGTGGATCATCCGCTCGAAAGCATCATCCATAGTCTTCAACTGAGTCTTCAAAGTACATACTCTCCTCGTAGATACTGGCTTCTTATAGTAGAAACAGATACAATGGTCCATCGGATAATCTGGCTTTGTGTCTCGTCGTAACTCGCACTGCACACACATAATCTCCTTTCGGAGTCTTTCCTCTGAGTTCGCTGATAAACATGAGAAGCTGCTGACAATCTACAATTGCTCTTCTATGATCGGAAAACTCTCCAATAGTCACTCGTGACTTACGACTTTAATCTTGCTCCTTTTTATCCAACATTTGGAGATTTCGAATTCCAATAATTTGACTCGTAATATCTGCTTATCAAATCTCCAACTCTTTAAAACACTTACTACGGAGTCATTTCTATACACATGACTCGGTCTATACACTTCCGGTAGGATCTGGTAGGAGATCCAAACATCATGATCAAGATGTCAACCGATAACCCGTGGGTGGTCAAAACCAACCCAATCACATTCTTGGGCTATTGAATAGTCGTAACCTTCACAAGTCTAACAACTCTGCATGGTACCTTCGTAATCAAACGATCACCCTACTCGATGCCCAAGAATTCCCTGACAATGAGTCAAAGAAGGTGACGGGGGAAAATACTATCTCATAACATCACTACACTGTGACCAAGTGATACATTATTTCTCGAAGGTTATTTCCTATCTCTTCCACCAAGTACCGGCTAAAATCCGGATAATGGTATTCAACTAACACTACTATCTTCGTATAACCCGAGTCAAGTACTCCCAATGTTATACAACCTAGAATAACCAACTCAAGGATCAACATTCCTATGAATATCATCCCCTAATTTTCTACTATCTGCATCAACAATAGTATACTCTCTTAGTCCATTACCCCTCAGGTAATAATCTGACAAACATAATTAGTGAAAATCTTAGGACCGAAATCCTTAATCTCCACAATAGATGTGAGTACCTAATCTCTGCTTTCCGACTCGGTATCAGTCGGCTCTCAAAGGTAATTACCTTTTCGATAGCAGGTACATATCTAATAACCTCAACATATCATTCTCGTGGTCAAACTAAAACCACGGTTACGAATATTAACCAATATCCTACAAGTCATCCATGTTATAAGCAACTAAATGCATAACCAATAGAAGAATATGTAATAACAATTAGCATACCTTAAACCTTGTAGCTCGGAGATGTCCGCAACAGCCAGATCCCAGAACTCACAAAACAAAAATCGAGTAAAGCAAAACTCGATGTCCGAACGGAATAAAATCCGAAAGTAGACTTCGCAACCTAGGGCTCTGATACCAATAAAATTGTCACGCCCCGGGAGTATGCCGTGCCGAAAAGAAAACGGACGGCATCTCCCTTGTACGTGGCAACATATCGGGTTAATACAAGGCCCGCAGGCCCACAACAACAATATGATATACACAGATATCAACATATCAAACATACTAAACACAGCGGAAACAATACAAACAGATCAACAAGATACAAAGACCAACTGTGCACTCCGGAGTGACTTGACACGACAAGAATCATAACAGAAATCGAATCAAAGACCAAATACATACAATATGTCCGTATATCACAAATACGGAAACAATACAGGGAAAAACCCAAACCAACAATCTGTAAGGATACAACAACACGGAAAACATATCCATTCGTCCGGTGTGAGATGGGATCAGCTGACGGAGCTCCGAACGTCCAAGGAATCTTCTACCTGTTATCTGGGCGACAGGAAGCCCAGGGTCCCGGAGTGGTGAGTATAAACTCAGGGGTAATATATAGAAAGTGCATGAACAACATATAAGGATAGATCTACAAGTATACATGTGAAGATCTATAGGTATACAGCATGAGTCCAATAGACATACAGTTATATCCAAATCTAATAACAAGTAACTACAGTAAAGTCATACTCAGTGTATATACTAAACTAATCAACTGAACATAAAGTAATGTACCAACGCATCTGACTGATCAGAACACGGATGCTAGATCATCAAGATTTACAATAACATAACTCATATAACGTACTAAATCAATCACATACCTGACCAATACTCCAACATATGAACAATATATGATCACCTGTAATAACAATCCGGTCCGCACCACACAATGACATGATGCTAATCAAATGCATATAACAGTCTGAATCAACGCATATATCATGCTCAACATATAGCAGTATATAAAATGCAAATGACATGTATCATGATGAACAAGCATGTGCAACAATCATAGCTCAATCAAATGCAGCATCTCACAGGCATATGTAAAACATATATCAAATACATGCATACATATATATATCTACAATGCATATGCATGGTCATGCCTGCGCACCCAACTCGCTACCATGACCCCAGTGTGGCCTAGGTGGCAGGACATGACAACTATCCCGACTCCAGCCGCCACCACTCTCGAGTGACCGAGTTGGGTAGTATGAAACAGTAGCTAGCCCGCCATAGAGCTATATGCTACCCACACGGGGGTCCCTGCTGCTAGCCACTCCGTCTCTACCCATGAGTAGACGAGCACCGCACCCAGGACAACTGCACATCACACGACCACTGTCTATAGTGGGTGAGTGCACTAACTACCACTCCGCATAGTGGCCAAGTGCGCATCTCCAGCTACCACCATCCATAGTGGCCGAGAACGGCACACACAATAATGCTCTGCCCTCAACCCTGCAACCACTACCCCGAGTGGCCAGGGAGGCAGGATGACTGACGACTCATCTCAACCACAAGGCAGACCCTGTCGTCAGCATGCATGAAATGTAATGATGCATAGCTCACACACAAATCCTCGCAACACTCCCTGACTCACGGGGAGACCTAGTCAACCAAAAGTCAACCATGCAAGGACGACAAATCCGTAATCACAACCTATTTACCTATGTACAGATAAATAGATCCGTCAAACTAACACACTGATATGTATACGATACAACGACCGACCTCATAATTTGGACTCATCACATAACCTAGTGATGCAACCCAGTAACCCAATCTGAGGTCATAAAAATAGCCCTAACCACATGTACTTACTAAACATCTATCAGCTAACACATAATAGGGTTTTATAGTTCCTATTCGAACTAGATAATCAATGAAGTACCAGAGTGTATATCTCAAAGGTCAAGGCAGTACAAGCATACGATTAAATAAGAGTGGATTTAAGGTAAAAAGGTATAAACATAAATCCAAGATCATGCACTAGAATTGATCAAACTACCAGACCAGGTAGATATTACCCACCTGATACGAAACTCGAATAATCCTCACAGCCGCAAACCCGCTTCGTATCCCAAACCTGTACAATAATAGCAACAATGATTAAGTACAAGTATCCAACAAACATAGGAACTAAACACTAATTCGTTCTATATTCGCATCCTTTCCTTGTCCATGAGTTAGAAACTCCAATTAACCCAATTTGATACACCAAAACCAAACTCACTCCCACATCAACAAGATCAATATATAAGTCTAATCAATTCAATACATCCACCGAATAGATCAAACACTTCCCATTGCCATTAATCCACCAATCCAAATCTGCAAATTAGATCACTCACTATCATCACATACACTAACCTACTTCATCCGACTAGATCTAATCCCACTCATCCATCATCTTAACATCAAACTAATCACACACACAAGCTGTTCACCGCTCCACAGCTTCAATCAGTTCACACATAATCAACATCCATTATAGCTCCTCATTACTGAATCAATGACAGCAAACCTAACAACACCCACATCACTGATCCGTGCTAATTAAACCCAGCTGCAACTCTTCCCACAGCAGGAAAACAACCCCACACGATGATCCATGGACAGGAAAAAGAAGGAGCAGCCGGGATATATATATATCAGTAATTGAAACCTACAAAACCATTGCAACTTTAGATCCAAGCTCCTCACTTGATACAATCGATCCTACATGCCACCGAAGCTCACAGCTTCCAACAAAGGAACGATTTCCACCTCAACGCGATCCACAGCCAAACCGATCAACATCGAAGGGAAAACCACAACCAATACAACAATTACCATAGGAAAACAAAGAGAACTCAAAGCTTACCTATCTCAGATCTCCACCGGTAGCCCCCTTCCTCGTCCCCTGTTTCCCAATGACAACTGGGCTCTGATCGCTGCCAACAGTGGATTCAAGCTCAAAATACAAGAACACCAAGTAAAACAAATCCCGTCCAAGATCAGAAAATCGATTCAACATCTTACCTTGCTCCGACAACGATCGGCAGATCGCTCCCAAATCCGACAATGCGACCTCTCTCTGCTAATCCCCAGCTACCGATAAGAGCTCTCCACCTGTCGGCCTCTACCGGCGACCCTCCCTCCAGACGGACCTCCCTCCCAGCGGGCAGCGGTGGCAGAAGAGATAAGGCACCGGATGTCGTCGAGCGCAGAAAACGCCGACACCCCCTAGGGCGAAGCACCTATTGACCTCCGACCAGAGATCAGCTAAATGGTGGCGCCGTCGAACTGCTCTTCGCCAGTCGTCGACGATCTGGAACTCGATGACGCGATCGCGCGAAGCGAAGAACCGAGGCGGAGAAGAGAAGGAGACGGTGAAATGGGGCGATCCGTTCATTCGGCAGTTTTTAAATGTCGTTCAAGTGATCCGGTTAACCCAGCCCAATCCAAACCCAATCTGATTGGGTTCAGCTCAGCCGGTTCAGCCACTTAACCCAAGTCAAATCCAATCCGATTTAGCCCAAATCCAATTCCAATTCAAGCCCGATTTTAGCCCAATAGCTCAATCCTCAACCCAAGTCCAATACCAGCCCAATTAGTCCCCTTATTGAGCCCAATTTAATCCACTAATTAACCCCAATTAATCTACTAATTAAATCCAATTAATTAAAGGGTTAATTCATATAAAAAAATTTTTTTTTTTCATATTTTACAAAGGGGCTCCTCCGTCATTTGGATGGCGAATAGGCCCCCGGGGTGTGACAATTTTATTGGTATCAGAGCTTAGGTTTGCGATTTCGATTTGTGGGTTTTGTGTTTCGAGGTTTTCTTGTCCTTTGATTTTGGACTTTTGTGTTTTGGGACTAGGCAAGTTGAAGGACATCTCTGAGCTATTGGAAAAGGTATTGTCTTAAATGGTCATTGTACTTTCCTTGAGTAATAGGAAGTTGTCACTATGTTCTTTAGTTGGGTACTCACTTAATTGGTTACTGTAGGAAATGCTACCTATTGAAATTTTCCCTACTCATGGTTGCGGACGAGGTCGACCTCAAAAGCGACCTATTGATGCTATAGGACCTACTCTTTAGGTTGGAAAACGTAGACTCTTTAGAGGTGTCAACTGATGTCGAATTAAGAGGCTAAGGTTAGACTCGCTAGCCACTAATTTGGAAGTCAAAGGAGTAACCCCTCAGAGAGTATCAGTCCCTACTACCAGTGATTTGTTTATAGATAAGGCGAGTATATCTACACTGACCAAAATGATGAAGGGTTGTTTTACCTTATGTTAGGGGATATCAGTTCATGGATTGCTCATGCATAGATAGACAATCTAGAAGATTCGTTTGGATACATAATTTGCAGGGATGCAGAGAAGATGGAGCTTGCAGTGTATCACTTACAAGATTAGGCCAACACATGGTGGAAAATGCAGTTGATGATTTCGTGGAGCAGAGTATCACTTTGATACTATTCCAAGAGACTTTGAGAGAGTATTTACTGATCTCTGTTGGTATAAGTTGTCATCGTAAGCAAGGTGATCGAAACGTCATGGATTACATTGGGGAAATTTAAGTGACTTGAAGAATTTTTACCCTATTAAGGAGCCCAGGACTATGATCGTATGCTTTAGTTTGTCCAAGGTCTTATAGCCTATATCCGGATTAGAATGTTTGAATTCCTCATTGATACTTATTGAATAAGGTGAGACCGGGTTATACTGATCGAGATGACTCAGCAAGCCGATGGGTCTGGTATACTAGGTATCGTTCTGGTTTACCCTATTCTAGTTGAGATATTGATAGCTCACATTCTTGTATACCCTGTCAATACTTATGGAAAAATTTATAGAATTGCGATACCTCCCCTTTGTAGATTAGTTATAGTAAAGGAAGCCTTTAACATCTTGTTACAAGGTAAAGGAGTAACCTTTGGATTTTGATAGTCATACCTTGACTTGAGATTAGATTACCGTGTACTTAGAGTAAGAAATCTGATATATAAAAAGCTTAGCACAAAGGTACTAGATCTCACACTTACTGAAGTTGACAAGACTAGTAACCGACTGAGATAGGGTCAGAGTTGTGCAGTGGAAATATGGTGGGCTCATAAACCACAGAGAAGTTAAAGATCTGACAATTTGAGATGTGAAGATATTAGAATAAGTTGGAAGAGAGATAAGATACTTGGGGTTGCCTATTCGTAGAAGTACATAGTAACTTTCACATATGGGAGTATGTACTTGGTTTATTTACGTTGTGGAAATTATAGTTGGAGTGCAAGATCATACTCTAGATATAAGAATGTCGATCATCTATTGGATTGAGATTGGGTGGTAATGAGATTTTGATGAAGAAACTACTCAGAGTAGAAGAATGACATGGAGATAGGACATCTTCATTAGGGTATATCGAGTAGGAAATTTGGGGATCAAATTTTTATAAGTAGGGGAGAATGTAATATATCGAGAATTTTTATTTTTAATAATAATAATAAATTAAATTAAAATTTTAATATAATGTAATGTGATAATAAGGTAATTTAAAACGTGATAAATAACATAAAATGTATTCATTTATTAAAAAGGAAATGTAATTATTTATTAGTATATTGGTTGTTAATTATGGGATAAGATTTTATTAGATTGGATGAGGTCAAATTAAGGTTAATCATTATGTTGATTAATTTGGTTAAGTTTAAAATTATATAACTTAAAAACTAGGTAGATAACCCTAAGGTTGATTAAGTCAATTAGCTTAATTATATAATCAAGCCATAGTATTAATTTTCATTCAATGCACCTTCTCTTTCGCGTCGCATCCACCGCCGCATCGTCGCCACTCGAGCTCGCCCCATCTCCGCCGCTGCAACCGTCCTTTGCCCAGCCCGCCGATTCGCCGCTTCTAGATCGCGCCACCGCCTCCTGGCTAGCTGAGGAGCCATCGCGTGGCCAGTGCCGCCAACGCGCACAACGGCCTCCCGCTGCGACCTCAATGTTAACCACCGCGCTGCCGTCCTCTTCCTGCCAAGCTGCACCTCCGACCATTGTCGGGCTTTGATTCGTGTTCACAGACGAGTCGCGACCACTGCCATTTCTAGACGTGCGACCATTGCCACCGCTGGCAGCATTCACAACCTCCGGCGCGTCACCCTTGGCTCACTGGAGCCGCCCGAGTATGTCGTCGTCTCCCACTCAGCTGGGATCGGAATCCGGCGATCGCCGGTGGAAACCGCAAAACAGGGGAAACTGGTTTAGTTGGTAAGGATTTTTGGATATTAATCAGGTTAATTAACTTGTTTTGGTTTAACTAATTAATTAGGATTTTTACGCAGATATTAGGGTTAAATAATCTAATTCTAAGTTTGATTAATTAATCTCGATTAATGGATTTATTTTTAGACAAATTAAAACTGAGTTTAATTGGTTAAGATGAATTGATTTGGATTATAATTGGGTTTGACTAATCTGATAAATGAGGTTATTAAGTTAGGTAGGAAGACTTACACCAGAGTAGATAACCAATTTATAGATTTGTTGATGATTGAGTTAATAATAAATTAATTATAACAATGTTGGGAGCTGAAGCACATCTTCGGACTAGTGATAGATGCCTATACGTGTGGACGGTTAGCACGAGCTATATACCAGGTGGGTGGATTTTATAATTTCAGAATTTAGTGCATATTTGTATTGGTTATGTTGTTTTCATAGGTTATATTATGTTTTCACTTGGGGATCTGACTAGTATTGCTTTAACCTTATAACTGTTGAACCTAGGTTCTAGGTTGTTTGATATTCGTTAGCGTATAGTTATTGATTGCTTTTACGGTTATATGCGCCTAGTTTTCACTGTGATATAAATTGTTAGATGTTATTGGTAGATGTTTACCTATTATTGGTTGGATTAGTATTAGGATTGGACTAGTAGGATAATATGACTAAGATGAGATAAATGCTTAGAAGGTATATATTGTTTCTTTGACTCTCTAGATTTTTGTGCATGGTAATATGATTACGTTGCTTATGTGGTTTATAGTGTATTTGCACTGGATGCTCTTTTTAGTATTGTCTTGATTTCGTATTGACATGACCCCTTTAGTTATAACTTAATTAACTTCTGTCATTGATCTCCATTAATATGTTTTTGCTGTAATTATTGGACATCATGGTTAAATGCTTATTTGGTTATGTATTGTCGCGATTGTTACCATGATTGAGATCAGTAGATAGTATAACTTAGGTGAGGTGATTCCGTAGGAGCAGATCTCAGGAATAAAACAACATTAGTAGAATCCTAGGTGTAATAACTCAGACGTGCTCATTGGTATAGGGACATCCAATTGTTGTAGAGATGGTATAACTTAGATGAGGTTATCTCTTAGGAGCGAATCTAAGGAATGAAACGACAGAGATATAACCCTAGGTGTTGGAATCCTAGACATAATAATTCGGACATACTTATTGGTGGATGTTGTTGGTATAGGTTTGATCTACTTATTGGTTCGGTGGATATTGTGATTGAACTATTAGAGGTGGTATGATCCTTGGAGGGTATATACTGTTTTCTCCTATTTCGGCTGTCAACTAAGTCTCTCATTCGTAGTTGAGAAAGTTTACAGTAGAATTTTCTATGGTTGCTTTGTATATCTGGGGTCGATCGTGTTTCCCAATCATGGATGAGATGACTTACCATAAAGTCATACTCTGGTGTGGTCTGTTCGGAGTTAGTGATAATTGGAATCGTATATCGGTTGTAGCTAAAGGACTACCTTACATCTTAAGTACCCACGCGACCTGTTCGTAGTAGCATGTGGTAGCATGCAGGATTGAATTGGTATAAATGGTATAATTTAGACTTGATCGTCTCGATGTGTTATGAGAAGGTTTATGATCTTATCGGTCGTGATAGGTGTTCATGTTAGAAGGGTTGGAACCCTAGGTTTAACTACCTTGATGTACTTATTTTAGGAGTTGTGATATGCACTTGACTAGCTTTTAGATATACTTTCCCTGTATACCTAGGTCATCTATATGTACTCATTTACTTGTGCATATTATTTGGAGACGTATATTGGTTGGTGTTACATGCTTTAGGGACATGCACCATCTTGTGTGATTGCATGCTGGCGAGCAGCGACTCCTTTGTAGTGATCCTGTAGCCAGTTACATGGCCTGCACACACTGCCACTCATGGGTTAGTGGTACATCAGGAGGGTGTGTATAGTTGCTCTATCAGACTCCGCTGGTTCGCTCATGGGTAGCTGTGATGCAGCGTGGTAGCGGGCAGGGATCCCTCCTCTGGTCTACGACACTGGGAGATGAGAGCTTTGCTCCCCCACTCTGTTTGGGGTAGGAGGATAGGTGTACTCCGACAGCATCCTGTCCACTCGGTCACTCAGGAGCAGTGATGGCAGAGTGCACAATTGTCATAGCCCTACCCACTCGGCCTCACCATTGCATGTGAGGCGGCTGACTAATGTCAGGGGTGACCATGTCATTTGCATTGCATGCATATCGCATGGATTGCATTTGTTTGTGTTTGTTGCATTTTGGTTGCTACCTTGGTTGTTGCATATGATTGACATGCATATAGGATACATCTTGTATTTGGTCTGACGACCTTACTCCTGATAGTATGGCCTACACTTCATAAACAGTACTTCGTATTTTGCTTGTTGACCCATGAGTCTCGTTCGTGATAGTAGATAGTACCTCTTCGCATTACCTCGAGAGTCGAGGCTTTGTCGTTGTTTCTTGATATTCATTACTTGTAGATTTGCAGTTGGTTATGTGTTATAGATGTATTTATTATATTGCTGTCCAGGTTAGTGGCGGACTGATACCGGTACTCTGAGGTTTGAGTTACTCTAGTTGGTTTCTTTGACTTTCATTATGTTCATTATGTCCAGCTATCCATTATGTCCATTATGATTATGCACTTTATTTTATCCACCCACTGAGTGGTTGTACTCACCCCCCTTTTCTCATATTCTCCAAGTTAGCTGATAGAGGATGAGTCCAGTTGACTTACCATTGTGTCGCTCAGAGAGTCCCTAGCCGTGCTGGTCCCACAGCATTCGATCGAGATGTCGTTCGATTTTTCTTTTGTTGTTATCGTAATTTGTTTACGCATTTTGGATTTTGTCGAAATTGGATTTAGTGTTAAAAATGTATTTTACTTTTAATTAATTGATACTTAGTCATGCATGCATGCGATCCATAAAATAATTATATTTCTATATTATTTCGGAGTTTTTACCAGATCTGGTTCCAGTATTGTGTTTATGAATATTGTCACTAAGGGGCTCCTCCGTCATTTGGATGGCGAATAGGCCCCCGGGGCGTGACAGTCCGATCTCCTGACCCAACCGATCTTCGAGCCAAATGTTCGGTCCACCCGACCCATCTAGACTTCATGCCTAGTGTCCGATCCTCCTGATCTATCAAGATACGTGCCTAGTATCCGGTCAACACGACCTACTAGGACTTTCTGTTAAGTCTGCACACTTAACACTTATATCAGATCACAAGTGGATCCTAACTCTTAACTGTGGTTCATACATCAAAATTAAGGAGTGATTCTTACTGCATCAATAATCTTCCCCTTTTTGATATATGACAACACATCAGTTAATGTTAAGAGAATCAAATACCAATCTCCATATTTTGACATGTATAAGAAATGAACTAATAACTTTTGTCATGCATAAATTTAACCATGTATAAGATGCATAGGTCCTTATCAAATTTTTGCATTCTCTTAACTTTTTAAGTCTATAATTTTATATCTCTTTTCTCCCCCTTTGGCATACATCAAAATAAGGATTGAGTTAAAAAAATACACCAACTTAATGTAGTGGAGATTTAAAATAACAAATTTACAAGCTCAAAAATTAAGTTTTCAAACTTCCACCTACGAATTTGAATACAAAAACTTTTTAAAATTTTCCCACTGAATAAATTTTTTTTTTAATTTTCAAATTTTTCATCTTTTTCAAAAACTCTAAAATCTCCCCCTGAATATTTCAATTTTTTTTTAAGTTTCAAATTTTTTAACTTTTTCAAAAACTCCAAAATCTCCCCCTAAATAATTCAAATTTTTTTTAAAATTTCGGAGTTTTTACCAGATCTGGTTCCAGAATTGTGTTTATGAATATTGTCACTAAGGGGCTCCTCCGTCATTTGGATGGCGAATAGGCCCCCGGGGCGTGACAGTCCGATCTCCTGACCCAACCGATCTTCAAGCCAAATGTTCGGTCCACGCGACCCATCTAGACTTCATGCCTAGTGTCCGATCCTCCTGATCTATCAAGATACGTGCCTAGTATCCGGTCAACACGACCTACTAGGACTTTCTGTTAAGTATGCACACTTAACACTTATATCAGATCACAAGTGGATCCTAACTCTTAACTGTGGTTCATACATCAAAAGTAAGGAGTGATTCTTACTGCATCAATAATCTCCCCCTTTTTGATGTATGATAACACATCAGTTAATGTTAAGAGAATTAAATACCAATCTCCATATTTTGACATGTATAAGAAATGAACTAATAACTTTTGTCATGCATAAATTTAACCATGTATAAGATGCATAGGTCCTTATCAAATTTTTGCATTCTCTTAACTTTTTAAGTCTATAATTTTATCTCTTTTCTCCCCCTTTGGCATACATCAAAATAAGGATTGAGTTAAAAAATACACCAACTTAATGTAGTGGAGATTTAAAATAACAAATTTACAAGCTCAAAAATTAAGTTTTCAAACTTTCACCTACGAATTTGAATACAAAAACTTTTTAAAATTTTCCCACTGAATAATTTTTTTTTTTTAATTTTCAAATTTTTCATCTTTTTCAAAAACTCTAAAATCTCCCCTTGAATAATTCAATTTTTTTTTTAAGTTTCAAATTTTTTAACTTTTTCAAAAACTACAAAATCTCCCCTTGAATAAATTTTTTAAAAGAAAACTCCAAAATCTCCCCCTGAATAATTCAAAATTTTTTTAAAATTTTCAAAATTTTCATCTTTTTCTAAAACTCTCCCTGAATAATTCAAATTTTTAAAATTTTCAAATTTTTCATAAACTCCCCCTGAATAATTCAAAATTTTTTTAAAAATTTAAAATTTTTCAAATTTTTCATAAACTCCTCCTGAATAATTCAAATTTTTAAAATTTTCAAACTCTTTAATGTTTTTCAAAACTCCCCCTTGAATAAAGCTTTATAATGTTTAATTCGCATACATCAAATCCTAAGTAGTAATTTTAAAAATATTTAAGCTTTTTATGACTTAATCTTTTCAAAGTAAGTTTTTCCCCCTTTAATTTAAGTTTCAAATTTTTCAATACTCTCTCTTAAAGCTAGAGTGTTTGAAACACATTTAAGACTCCCCCTTTTCAAAATTTAATAAACTTGAAACTTTTTTTTCTCCCTCTTAATTTAAATTTTGAATAAAGTGAATTATTTTGAATTGATTTTGGATTAATTGTGTTGATTTGATTGTATTTGAGTTGATTAAGTTAAAATATTTAAGTTGAATTGATTAGATGGTTTGGATTGATGAGATGGTTAATTAAGTTGATTAGAAATGAGTTAATTAAGCCGGTTAAATTGAATTGATTAAGTTTAGTTGATTAAATTGAATTGATTATGTTTAGTTGTTTAGTTAAATTTAATTAACTTGTTGTTAAGTTTAATTAAGTTGTTGTTAAGTTTAATTAAGTTGTTGTTAAGTTTAATTAAGTGGTTGTTAACTTTAATTGAATTGTGGTTAAGTTTAATTATGTTGTGATTAAGTTTAATTAAGTGGTTGTTAACTTTAATTGAATTGTGGTTAAGTTTAATTAAGTTTAATTATGTTGTGATTAACTTTAATTAAGTGGTTGTTAACTTTAATTGAATTGTGGTTGAGTTTTATTAAGTTTATTAGGTTGAATTAAGCTAAATTAAGCTTAATTAAGATCTTAATCATCTCACCCAAGCTAGGTTTTCAATACACTTATTCCTATGATTTTTGTGAGATAAGGATTTCTTTTAATCTTAATTAAATTTAATGAGTAACTTCAAAGTGTTTAGATGTGTGTTAGATTCTAGCTTGATTTGAGCTAGTCAAGTAGGTTTTTCCAACATTGACTTCCAGGTCGTGGCGAGGCACATAGCTTTCTTGGTTATCGGAGCAACGACTACTTCCTAGACAAAGTCAATGAAGGAATCAAATACTTGATTCACTTTAGACTAAGCTTTGATCTAACTAGTTAAAGACTTAGTGAGTTAGCTTCGGTTAGTTCCACTCGACTTAGTGCACCAGGTCGTGGCGAGGCACATGACCTTCTTGGTTATCAGAGCAATGACTACTTCCTAGACATACACTTCGAAGAGCTTCCCTAACTTACTCTCAGTTCACTTATCTTAGTACTAGGTTGTTCAAGTTTAAACTACTTTGTTTCCTATATAGTCCATTCTAAATTAAGCAAGTAAAGTAAACTAACACATGCAAGTGTTTAACTAAAACAAGGAAAGTAAACTAAAGCATGCAAGTGTTTAACTAAAACAAGGAAACAAGCAAGTTATTAGCTCCCCCTAAATGGTAGCTAGTTTGAGTTTTGTTCATTAAGTGAACTTGACTCTTGGGAACCCAAAATTGATTTGGTCCAATTTAGTTGACTAAGCTAGACTTAGGAACCCATGCTTGGACTCTATTCTTAGCATTTCGGCTAAGTAATGACATGTATGATTTATAGGTGGACTTAGCCTTATACCCGAGTCCGGATCTGTTGTACATAGTTCGCTGAGATCCAAGCATCATGTTGAGATACTTTGAACCCGAAGTGAACCTTTACAAAGATCTGGTTAGGTCTTCTACTTGCTTTTTCAGGACTGAGTTCTCTTCCTCAAGCTTTGCAACTTGAGTTGAGTCTCTATCCTTAATTCGGCAAGTCGAAGTCTTCGAGTTGACTTGCTCCTTAAGTACTTGGACTTCCTTAAGTAGTGAGTCGACCCGATTCTCGGACTTAGCTAATTTCCTACCTAAGTATGCAATAATATTATATAATTTATCTTCTAATGGAGAAGTTACCTCATTTGAACCTTCGGAAATGGATACGGATCTGTGGCTTCTCTCGGACTCGTATTCGGAACTTGACTCGTCTCCGGATCTCGATTCGGCCATAAATGCCACGAAGCTTCTCTTCGTCTTTTTCGCGTCCGACTCCTCCGATGACGACTCATCCCATGTCGCCTTAAGCGCCTTCTTCTTCTTTTCCTTTTTTGGTTTTTCTTTCTTTTTTAAGTTTGCGCACTCCGACTTGTAGTGTCCTTTTTTGTTGCATTCGTAGCACGTTACTTCCGATCGGGGTCTCGGCTTGTTGTCAACCACCTTTTTGGCATATTTCTTTGTAAATCTCTTCCTCCGGTTGAACATCTTCCGGACCATATTTATGATCTCCTCTTCTCCGTTTGTCTCCAACTCCGACTCATCTTCGGATTCACTCTTCACTTTTCTTTCCTTTTTAGTTGAACCTGCCATCAAAGCTATATCATTCTCGATTTGACCCGAGTTAGCTTGTTCGTGTAGTTCGAGTTCACAAAATAGTTCGTCTAACCTAATTGTGGAGAGATCCCTAGATACCTTATAGGCATCGACAATCAATGTCCATAAGGCATTTCTCGGGAATGCCTTAAGGGTATACCTAATTAAGTCCCTATTCTCTATTTGATGTCCTATTAAATGCAATCCATTTAATGTCTTTAATTCTAGTATGAAGTTGACTAGCATTTTCGTTTTTGTTCATTTTACAATTAAATAATTTATTTAATAGCATGTCCCGTTTGGCTATCCTAGTGTCATTTGTACCCTCATACAATTCAATTAATTTTTCCCATAATTCCTTAGAATTTTCGAATGGTCATACCCTATTGAGCACTTCTTTGGTAAGTCTGCATTGCAAGGTGTTAAGTGTCTTGTAATCGACTTGAGCTCTCTTCCTAATATCCGAGGTCCATTTCTTCGGTTCTAAAAACTCACCCAAGTTGTCTACCGGAGCTGTGAACCCTTTCCTAATTGAAAACCAGACCTCTAAGTCGATCTTCAGGTAACACTCCATTCGCCTTTTCCAGTAGGAAAAGTCCTCTCCATTGAAGAGAGGAGGGCAAACGGTGTTGTATCTCTCTAAGTGTGACATTATTAAGGAAATGTACTCTAAATGTAGAAAAATAAATTAAATAACTCAAATGTGCAGAAAATTAAATTAAGTAAATTTAATGTGCAGGAAATTAAATTAAATAAATTTAATGTACAATAAATTAAATAAAATAAATTTAATGTGCAGTAAATGATTTTAAGTACAGAAAATGTTTTTTAAATGTAGAAAATGTTTTTTTAAATGCATAAAATGATTTTTATATGCAGAAAATGTTTTTTTTAAATGCAAAAAATTATATTAAATGTACAAAATAATTTTTATATGCAAAAAATTATTTTAATAAATTTAAATATGCAGAAAATTATTTTAATGAATTTAGATATGCAAAAAATTATTTTGATGAATTTAAATATATAGAAAATTATTTTAATGAATTTAAATATGCAGAAAATTATTTTAATGAATTTAAATATGAAAAAAATTATTTTAATGAATTTAAATATGCAAAAAAATTATTTTAATGAATTTAAATATGCAAAAATTATTTTAATGAATTTAAATATTTAGAAAATTATTTTAATGAATTTAAATATGCAAAAAATTATTTTAATGAATTTAAATATGTAGAAAATTATTTTAATGAAATAAAAATTTATCTAATGCAATAAAAATTTATCTAAAGCAATAAAAAATTATCTAAAGAAATAAAAAATTATCTAAAGAAATAAAAAATTATCTAAATCAATAAAAAATTATCTAAAGTAATAAAAAATTATCTAAAGCTAATCTAAAGCTCACGATGGTGGTTTCACCAACTCAGAGTGCCCATGCTCTAATACCAATTGTTAATGCATATAAGATCAATATATCTCCACAATAGTATGATATTGTCCACTTTGGGCCTAAGCTCTCATGATTTTATTTTTGGGCTTTACCCAAAAGGTCTCATACCAATGAAGATATCTTTTTCATCTTATAAGCACATGATCTTTTCCATGTTTTACCAATATGGAACTTTGATTGTATTCTCAATACTCCAATAATCCCCCCTCAAACGAAGGACCACATTGACCCCCCCCCTCAAGCCTATCAATCCTTGAAGTCATCCTCTGCTTGATGTCCGATCCTCAATCCACTAGGACTTCCTGCCAACTGTCAAGTCCTCCTGACCCAGTTGGACTTCCTACCAGTTGTTCATCCCTTCTGGCTCAACTGGACTTCCTGCCAGTTGTTCGGTCCTTCCGACCTAACTGGACTTCCAGCCTGGTGTCTGGTTCTCTTGATTCGGATATAGGAACTCAACTTCCTTTTGGGATTTACCCAAAAGGCCTCATACCAATGGAGATATCATTTCATCTTATAAGCACATGATCTTTTCCATGTCTTACCAATGTGGGACTTTGATTGTATTGCCAATACTCTCAACAATCCCCCCTCAAATGAAGGACAACATTAGACGCCCCCCCCTCAAGCCTATCCCTCCGCGAAGGACTTCCTCTGCTTGATGTCCGATCTTTAACCCACCAGGACTTCTTGCCAACTGTCTGGTCCTCCTGACCCAGTTAGACTTTCTGCCTAGTGTCTGGTTCTCTTAATCTAGACATGGGAGTTCTAGTTCCTTCGTTCGAGGTTCATGGCTTGACATTGACCATGACTATGATACCAATTGTTAGTGCTTATAAGATCCGCATATCTCTATAATGGTATGATATTGTCCACTTTGAGCCTGAGCCATCATGGTTTTATTTTTGGGCTTTACCCAAAAGGCCTCATACCAATGGAGATATCATTTCATCTTATAAGCACATGATCTTTTCCATGTCTTACCAATGTGAAACTTTGATTGTATTGCCAATACTCTCAACAGCTAGGAATAAAATTTTTTGCTATTAATGCTTGTGAAAATAGAATAAAATATCAAAACACATTAACAAATACACAAATACAAGCATAATATTGGTATAACCGGTACACATGAGACAAACACCCAAAATGCAACAAAATTGAGTTGAACAAATCAATCCTCAAAACTTTCAGCTAAATATTCAGATATCAATCGACTTCTTCAGTAGAGTAATCGACTGAAGTTACTGTAGCATGATACAGAGAGTTGAGCAGTCGACTATTAGTGTTGTAACACACCACGTAAACATTACGAGAAAGAAGCGATTGACTGCGAGGTGAGTGGTCGGCTCATATACCCTGAACCCTAGCGGTTCGACTTCTTCATGCGAACCCTCTCTTCTACAACTTTTGCCATCTTCTCGTCCGAGCTTCTCCTGCGATCTTGGCTTCCAATAAGCCCTAAATCTCCAAACCTAGGCTTTTTAGACTACTCTTTATCTCTATCAAGCTAATGGAAGCCCTTTCCACTTCCTATTTTCACCGATTCTGGGCAAACTAGGTTTTTGGGCTCAAGGGATCACTTCCGACTGTCCTTCTCCGACATTCTTGTGCTTCGTTTGCGGTCTACAACCTCACATCCAAGATGGCACCAAAGTAACGATCCTAAAAACCTAAACCACTAATTATTCATGTTTTTGTCATTATCTAACCAAATTGTTGTTCATTCATGATCATTTGCATTGCATACTTTTAAACAAAAGCACAGGATATAGGCCAATGACAAATCTCGGGCTCCATCTCGGACGTGTTAGCTTATCACTGTGTGTTATCTATATGAGCCATTTTTAAGGTCTTACTGTGGGGATGTCATTCAACTTATTATGCATTATCAGTTAGCGAAGCTAGTATTTTGTACACATCCCATTAACACAAATCTCATTGCTGAATTTTACACAAATCTCAAGAGGGTTAGAGATGGTCCGATGTACTCTACTCGCATTGAAAAATTTGATTTAGAGTTCACTCTTGAGATCCTACAGGAGTTTCTGGAGTGTTGACCATCTGATGACACTTTTATCTTTTATCCTACTCTTGATGAGCCTCTTCCAGCCCCGTTTGACCATGTCATTATAGAGTCTATGCATGAGTTCTTTTTCCATCAACCTCATCCTTTGGGTCAAAATCTCTTCTCGATTAATGCTTTATTTTCCCCTGACAATGTGCATTACAAAGTCATTGTTGGATGTCTTTTACCCATAGTGACCTGGGGGCAGGCCAAGATCCGTCCTCCCCATCTATTCCTGATGTATGCATTGCATAATTTGCTTGATGTCAATATTGCATTGAATGTTTTCCATTGCATAGTTCACTTTGCTTCTCCAGTCCAAGGGAAGATTTACATGCCCTTGGGTCACATTATCACTGCATGGTTGGCATCCATTGGCATTAATATCTCCAGGAGAAATTTGAGGTCGCTATTAGACTCTTATGCCCGCATCACCCTGAGGCACTTCGCATTAGTTGGCATGCAAATGGGCTATGGACGGATGGAGTGGTCAGCGGTGCGGCGGCACCGAGGAGGCAAGCGAGTCGACAGGATCGGAGGAGAGTATTTTCCGAGGATCAATTGTGTTCGATGGTATCGTCATCTCGTCTTACCTGCATTGAGTCTCAGCTGGATGAGCTCTATGGGACTATAGACACACGCTTTGAGGAGCTCAATCTCGAGCATGCTGAGATAGGGCAGCATCAGATAGAGATGTACAACATGTTGCATACAGTTCTCTAGGGTCAACAGCCTCTACCGCCTCCACCACCTCCAGCCAATGATGGTAGTGATTGGTAGTTTTTTGCAGCTGCAGGAGGGTCTTATGTCTTTATTGTAGGATGATGGTCTCTTGTTTTTTTTTTACGTTGTCATGGGAACACCATATATGAACGTTTTTTTAATGAATGAAATCGTTTTGTGTCACTTAAATGTTTCTATTATTTACCTTATATTGTTTGGTTGTAATAATGTGTGTTGTATTGCTCATTACATGTAATGATGTGTATGCTCATTCATTACTCTTATGCCATGCCATCATATATATTCAATAGCCTTTCTTTCAACAATGAAATCAATGTATATCATGACATCATAATTCTTATGGTTATTTTAATATGTCATGATCATATTTCTGCTAATGTCATGTTTGTACTTAGGTTTGTATTTGTATGCCATGACATAATGCATCATTGGCATATGCTTTATTTATGCAATCACTACTATGCCATGATCATTCATGTATTTAAGTTAATTCACATCAATTTAAGGATAATGACATGATTTGAAGTCCCATGATAAGGGAATCAAATAGAGTTGCCTAGATAAAATGAATAAGCCCTTAGAATTAAGGAAGAACAAAAACTCACATTTCACAAGGACCTTAATTTGACATGTGTGTGTATTGATACACTCTAGACATATGTGAGAAATTAGAAAAATGAGTTAAGTTTAAGGTGCATAGATGTTGCATCTAGGTGAACTCAAACTCATCTCAATCATAGGTATAAATCTGAGGAAAGCTAGTATACAAGTAATGTATACTTAGCCCATAAACCATAATTGCAAATATGATTTTGAAATCATTTTAAAAAATCTTAGTGAAGTCTATTTTTTTATAGCAATCACCATTGAAAAAGTTGATATAAAATAGGTCAAAAACATTGAAAGTTTCAATGGTTTTGAATTTTGTATCAATCTCACAATTTAATGGGTATTTTAATTTAAAACTATTTTTCACTCATCATATTCCATGTAACTAATGTATGTATGCATTTTCAAAGCACATGTATTTACTTGTGCATTTTTCAAAACCGTTTCAGCAAGTTTGATTTTTGGAAATCAAGCGTCGATTAGTACCTTGGTGGCAATCGATTCTTTCTTGCTATCGTGATCGGGGTACCCTAACATCTCCTAACCCAAGGATATGCTTTGGAAAGCATTGGAAGAGTGAAATATCGTTGAAAATAATTAGGAGAGGTGTTTTGGGTGAAAATTAAATTTTAAGGGAGGTGAAAGTTCAATGTTGAATCTTTACCCTTAATTTCGATGGTTTAAGTTGTTGGTGCAATCAGCCCAGGTCACGATTGACCAGGACTCGAGTTTGGCTCGAGTGATGTTTTGATGTGTTTTGATGTTTCGACAAAAACATATGACAATGTAATTGTCATGGTAAAGTCCAAGCATGGGTCTTGGCATGGAAAGTCCAAGTGGGACACTTGGCATTGGGAAAAGTCCAAGCATGGGTCTTGGCAATGTAAAGTCCAACATGGGTTGGCAAGGGAAAGTCCAAGCATGGTCTTGGCATTTGAGAAATCCAAGCATGGTCTTGGCATGGAAAGTCCAACATGGGTTGGCATTTGAAATCCAAGGGATTTGATATTGGCGGCGTAAAGTCCAAGCGGTAGTCTTGGCAGCATAAGTCCAATGGTTATGCAAAGTCCAAGCCGAGTCTTGGCGGCGTAAGTCCAATGTGCCTTGGCGGTGTAGACACCGTTAGCATGACATAGCCGATGGAAGCACCTGAAGGCTAGCGCGATGGATGAACAAGTCATGGATGACTTGGAGGGATCCGAGAGGCGTGAGGTCATGGAGGTGGCTAGAAGGCTTAGGTCTAGGCTAAGGGTGGTCTAGCAAGTATGGGGAACCATACTTGAGTTAAAACCTCATGTTTGAGGTGTGCCACGACCGGGTGCCATGTGGCAGCCGACCGACCGAGTCAACTAGTTATGGCCTAGCAATGATCGCCATAGGTCGCAAGGGCCGATCGATGGCTCGAGCAATGATCGATCGTCTGATCACCGACCGGGTGCTCGAATTCGCCACGTATCGGAGTCGAGACTCGACCGTCGAGTGAGGACTCCATCACCGACCGATGGTCACAATCACGATCGATGGTAGTTCCGCTGACTTATCCAACGTGGAACTAGCCGCTGTCTCACGACAACAAAGGGCATCACGATCGATGGTCTCGATCACCGATCGATCGACTTTTTCCAAAGACAAAGTTGAAGCTATATATGGAGCTCGTGGTGGAAGGAAAAGGTCAATGGTTCTTTGAGGCGATTCGAAGTTGTTGGTGCAATTCAGGTCTCCAAGTGCTACTCGATCAACCAAGTGATCAAGCATTCAAAGAGCATGTTGTAAAGTGTTTCTTTACTTGTATTGCTTTGTATTTCACTATATTGCTTGTATTCATTTGATTATTGTTGTAATCATATTGTACGAGGTTTCTCCACCTCCGATTGTTCCGAGAAGGAGTTATTTGATAGTGGTGTGTGATTGGCATCGCTAGGGCTCATTTGAGCCCGATCCAGTGGAGTAGGAACCGTGCGGTTCCAACCACGCTATATACTCGTGTTAGCGTGTTGTGTTTTCATTATTGTTATTGTATTATCTATATTCCACACGCGCTAACAAATTTGTAGACACAACGCGATTAATTCCATTGACGCTTAATTCACCCCCTCTAGCCATTCCAAAGGTCCTAACAAGTGGTATCAGAGCCCGTGGCTCTTCTACGGACTAACAACGAGAGTTGAAGAAGCTAGAGGGAAGAATATGGAATTTCAAGAAAAATTGGGTGACGACGTCAACATCCCACCTTCCTTCAACCGCGAACATTTCGTATTGGAAAGGTAGAATGCAATATTTTCTAATGACAAATATAGAAAATTGGCTTGCCGTGACTATAGGTTTTGATGCTGAGAGGAGAAAACGGCGAAATCCTCAAGATGAAGAGATGGACCGAGGAGCAACGGAAAAATTCAAGACAACCAAGTTAAGGTAACAAAATGCTAATTGATTTGATACCTAACGATATTTTGTCTAGATTAGAAGCTATAGGGATGCCAAGGAATTGTGGAACAAGTTGATCAAGTTCCACGAAAATCCCGAATCGGTCCAAGAAGATTCGAAGAGGAGGAGACCGAAGAAGAGAGCTCATCCTCAAGTGAAAGTGAGGAATCGGGAGGAAGTGAGGAGTCAACTTCGGATCGGAAGAAGAAATAGAAGAGGAGGAGAGACCATCCTTGATACCGAGCAACCTCAAGAAGAGCCTTCAACATCCGGTCAAGATGAAGAAGCTCAAAGTCCAATTCCGTCTCCACCACTATCGGTAACTCAAACACCTCAATTCAAAATAAAAATAATATAATGTGTTTTGAGTGTAGGAGTATGGGCATTATAAGAGAAAATGCCCAAAGAGGATCAAGAAAGCTCCTCCGGCACCTAAAAGTCAAGAAAAGTCAAAGGATGCCGATTCCCAAGTCAAAGAGCAAGGAGCACGTGGTGTGCTTCAAATGTCGACAACCGGGACATTTCGAGTCAATGCCCAAAGAAAGAAGAAAGGGCAAGAAGGAGCAACACGTGTAGGGGGAGCCTCTAAGGCAAACCCTAAGGTAAAATTTGTTAATGCACCTTCAATTTAAAGCAAAAGCATGCTAATTTTAAATTCTCTTGCTATTTATCATAAAGAGCATGCTAGAAATAACAAACATATTTGTTTAGGAGCTAAGAATGTTCACCTTAAGAATAAGGAGAAATTTGGGACTAATGTCCCTAGAAAAACCATACCTAAGAATCTATTAAGAAAATACCAAGAACATCTAGGTATTAACCCTAAATGGACTAGGCATATGCCTAAGAAAGTCCAAATGCCCAAGATTTAAATCAAAATTCTAAAATTGGCCAATTCGAGGTTGAAAATCAAGCCGTGAGGTCAAGGCTTGAGAAATTGGAAAAGACCCTAAACAAGATACAAAATCAATTTCAAGGGTCTAATTGTCAAACTTTAGGTCAAGAAGTCAAAGTCAACATCTAGGACCTAAGAGTCAAAAGTCAACCAAGGGCAAGAAAGGTTTGGGTCACAAACCTAAGCCTAAGGTGGCTTACCATAGTGTTCCATTTGACTATGGAACACTAACTCGGTCTAGGAAGACCAAGGTCACTAGGGAAGTCATCTCTAGAGTTGACCATGGTGTGTGCCTAGTGGCTAGGGTTTCTAGGAAACCTAGGGTGGCCACTAAGAAGGTTGCAAGGGAGTTACCCTAGAGTCAACCTAGGTAAGACCTAAAATGACCAAGGCTACCAAGCCTAGGAGGGTCATTAGGAAGGTATCTAGGAGGTTATCCCTAAGGAATACCTAATTAACCCTAGAGCTCAAATAGGTTTTGGGTTCCTAAGAGCGTGATTGATTCACGCTAGATGGGTTAGGTGTGCCAACTTTAAATGGAAGGGTAGTTAACCTAACCATGGTTAAAGGTGGCACTTCAGGTCATTTTCAAGGATGAGGTGACCTTGGAAATACAATTGAATCATAATCCTAAAGATTTTAGGATGTGCAATATTAATTATGAAGTTTGATAAAATGATCAATAAAAGTGACACTATCTAGATTTAGAGGTCATAGTGTGTACTTTTGATTATTGGCACACTTGGGAAGGTCATGTATCAAGAAATGTGTGGTTAAGATGTAAAGGTAATATCTAGAGTGATACTCAAGTGCCACATAACTTGATGTCTTGTATTCACCATGCTTCATATGTTTTACCATATGTTTGCATGAAATGAATGTCTAGGATAGATTACATCTCACAAAACAAGTCCTTTACCTTGATTGTGTATTTCAACACTTAGAAAGGGTGAGATGTTAGGTTTTAAAAATCATTGAATGTTAATGTTTGCAAAAATGAAATAAAACATTAAAATACATGAACAAATACATAAATAAAAGTATAACATCAATACATTCAAGATACAAGATCTAACGTGATAAAATGGAACAATTAAGATGATAAAATCGAGATTTTCTGATTTTCGAATCGAAATCGACATCACGATCGATAACGTACGATACGATACGGCCATCACGAGTGTGCTAGCTCCGTGACTCGTGATCGAACATCGATCGTGATGATGATCCATCGGTCGGATGATGCTGTTCAAGTAGAAGGCCATCGATCAGTGCTTTCGGAGCGATCGAGTGATATGCACATCGGTCGTGATGCTCGTAACATCGAAGGTTCAACGGTCATTGCCGCGGATCGATCGGTCGGCGGATCGATTAAGGCTCAGTAAACCCGATCCGATCGGATCGATGCTCATCGATCGGCCGATTCGTGTTTTAAAGCGCGAACCGCTAGGGTTCGGCATTTCCGTGACAGCTTCTTCCTCCTTCGATCTCCGATCGCCGTCTCCCTCTCAGACCAGCTCTTGTGTCAACCTTCAAAGTCCTAGGTTTGATAAGCATGTCTCTCCCCTTCCTTTGTTTTGACCTATCTTGGAGCACTAGTTCCAGGATTTAGGGTTTATTGTCTTTGTTCCGTTTAGGGTTCCGTGGTGAAGCTTTGTGACTTTTCCTGATCCTCGGCAACTCTTGAGTCTTCCCTCCGACACACATGGCGCCTAGCGATTCTTCTTTCCGAGCCCTAATTTTCATTTCCATTACAATGTAGGTTTATCTAATCGCGTATTGTTGCCATTGCATTGCATATCATCACATTACATTCATAATAGGAGAGCAGTAGGAATGATCCATCCAGAGTGAATCTCGGTTGTACCAACCTATGTTGGTTAGGTACATAGATAGGAATTTTTCGATAGGCATTGTAGTAGCGTCATGGAACTCATTGCATACTACAATTTGATGAAGATCGTCTTGTGCGCATCGATCAATGATGACCTTATTAAGGAATTCTATCAAAACCTTAAAAGGTAGATGGCGGCCCTACATACACTACTCGCGTTGCAAAACACGATTTAGAGTTCACTCTGCAATCTGCGGAGTTTCTCAGTGTAGGCCGTCAAATGATACTTATCTTCTACCCTACCATGGACTTTCCCCTACGAGCCTTTTGCCCATATCACTATGGAGTCCATGCATGGCGCATTTTTGGTTATCCACGTCCACCGCCCAAAACCTATTTTCTATCATCGACAATGTCCTTTATAAGGTCATTGTTGGGTGTTTCTACCATTATCACTCGAGTGCAGCTAAGATTCGGCCTCCCCATCTCTTTCTTCTATATGCCATGCGTCTTCAGTTAGACATAAACTTTGCATTGAACATCTTCCATTGCATTGTGCACTTCACGTCCCCTGTACAAGGGAAAGTGCATATGCCTTTTGGACATATCATCACAGCATGGCTCGACTCCGTAGGCATTAACATCCATAGGGGCACTCTGCGACAGCTATCGGAAGTGTACGACTGTATATCAGTTCGTAACTTCTCCTTAGCGAAGCTACGGATGGGCGCTGGACAGATGGAGTTGGCGCCACGACCACCGAAGCGCCTGAGCGGCCTCCTCCGCCGCCCGAGATGCGAGAGAGGGCGACGAGGATCACGGACACCTCGATGAGGATGACGGATCTGCGCGAACACATCGCCGGTAGTCCATCGATTCGTCGTGGCCATTTGAGTCGGTTGAGAGGATCGTGATCGGTTGACTCGGTCGAGTTATTGGCGAGCGAGGCGGCTTTGGCACACGTCTCGATAGGATGGAGGAGACCCAGGGCCGCATAGAGCAGCATCAGCGATATGCTAGAGATGATCTTGAACTGGACTCGACTCAGTCGGACACCTCCATCGCCACCTCCTGCGGACGATTAGAGGATATTGTTTTGTGGTTGTTAATATTTGTAGTAAGATTGAGCTTAGCCAATCTTCTTTTATTATAAAGACAAATTTAAGCTTAAATGAAATCCTTATTTCGAAAAATCTTGTGTGTATGAATAAATATTTGTATAATTGTATTGCTACCATATGCCATGTCATGACATCATGTTTATTCTTAATCATTTTATATGTCATGATTATGCTTTAGAATTAAGGATAAATGTCATGTGTCTTTTAGATCTCATCTTATGCCATGACATCATGATCATTGTACGTTTTAATAATACTATTATTTATGCCATGATCATACATTCATGCATTAACTTGATTAAAATTGATTTAAGGACTATGGCATGACTTGGAGTCCCAGTTATAAGGGAATCAAGTAGAGTTGCTTTAGAAAATGCATAAAACTCTAGATTAGGAGAACAAAACCCACATCTCACATCTAATTGACATGTATGTGTATGTATACACCCTAAATACATGTGAGATGCTAGGATAATAGGTTAGGTTCAAGGTGCATCGGTAGTGCATCTAGATGAACTCAAACTTATTTTAATTATCACCAAAAATCATAAGGAAAGCTAATATACAAGCTATGTATATTTAGCCAATAAATTATGGTCCAAGATAAGGTTGAAAACATTTTAAAATCATTTTGAAAAACCTTGGTGAAGTCTATCTTTGATAGCAATCACCATTGATGAAGTTGATACAAAGTAGGGCCAAAACATTGTAAATTTCAATGTTCTTGAACTTTGTACCAATGTCACTATTTAATGGGTAAAATAATTTTCAAACATTTTTCACCCATTGTATTGGTCATAAGTATTATACGTATCAAATTTCGTGATTTTTCGATAAACGTATAATTATTTATGATTTTTTGAAATTCATTTCTGATAACTGAAAATCGGATTTTGATTATCGATCAGCCTTACTATGGGTGGCATTGATCGATATGTGATGATCGTTATCAGTAGTCATTGCCAAGGCCGGTTGACAAAGTTTGTTTAACCCTAACCACTCCTAACCTAGGATATGCTTTGGGAAGCATTATGAAGGATGAAAATTCATTGGATATGGATTTAGAGAGGTGTTAGGTCAAAGTATCAAATTGAGGTGGTGGAAAGTTCAATGTTGAATTTCCAACCTTAATTTTGATGATTTAGAGTTCCTATTGGCTTAGGGACTCCCCAAGGACATTGTTGGTGCAATGGTCAAGGGAGAGCAAACCTTTAGGGGAGGTATCCATCTTGGGATGATGGATGTGTTTTCTCCTTGAAAAGGAGAAGTTATGGGAATGTATCATCAATTGGCAAATTGATGAGTTTTGATACCCAATTTGGAAATTGGGAGAGTGAATAGGATTGCCTCTCTTGAGTGATATGGGACTTATCACTAGGAAGATGGTAGGAATCCTAGGTATTTTGGATCAAGGGGAGATTGTAAGATCTCATTGGGACATGAGACATTGACCTCCTTGGAGATAACCTTTTGCTATTTGTCAAAAGGGGAGAATGTTTGGAGAATGTTTGGGGAGAACATTACGGGAGAAAACATTTTGAAAATGTTTTTAAGATTACCAATTTGGGATAATTGGTAAGGGAATTGAGTTAGTGTTCTAACTCAATGTTTTGTGTGTGGTTTTGTCAAACATCAAAAGGGGAGATTGTTGGTGCAATCGGCCAGTCACGATTGACAGACTCGAGTTTGGCTCGAGTGATGTTTTGATGTGTTTTGATGTTTCGACAAAAACATATGACAATGTAATTGTCATGGTAAAGTCCAAGCATGGGTCTTGGCATGGAAAGTCCAAGTGGGACACTTGGCATTGGGAAAAGTCCAAGCATGGGTCTTGGCAATGTAAAGTCCAACATGGGTTGGCAAGGGAAAGTCCAAGCATGGTCTTGGCATTTGAGAAGTCAAGCATGGTCTTGGCATGGAAAGTCAACATGGGTTGGCATTTGAAATCCAAGGGATTTGATATTGGCGGCGTAAAGTCCAAGCGGTAGTCTTGGCAAAGATAAGTCCAATGGTTGGTGCGTAGAAGTCAGCGAGTCTTGGCGGCGTAAGTCCAATGTGCCTTGGCGGTGTAGACACCGTTAGCATGACATAGCCGACAGAAGCACCTAAAGGCTAGCGCGATGGATGAACAAGTCATGGATGACTTGGAGGATCCAGAGGCGTGAGGTGATGGAGGTGACTAGAAGGCTTAGGTCTAGGCTAAGGGTGGTCTAGCAAGTATGGGGAACCATACTTGAGTTAAAACCTCATGTTTGAGGTGTGCCCGATCGGCAGTGCCATGTGGCGGTCAGGACCGAGTCAACTAGGGTTTTATTGCGGGTTATGGCCTAGCGATCATTGCCATAGGTTAGCGATCGGTGATGGCTCAGCGATCGTGATCGTCGATCGATCGGCGGTGCTCGAGAATTGACCACGAGAATGGAGTCGAGACTCGGGTCGAGTGAGGACTCCATCGGATCGATGATGGTCACAATCGATCGGTGATGTAGTTCCGTTGGACTTATCCAAGCGTGGAACTAGCCGTTGTCTCACGACAACGATGGCATCGATCGTGATGGTCTCGATCGATCGGTGATCGACTTTCGGAGTTGAAGCTATATATGGAGCTCGTGGTGGAAGAAAAAGGTATGGTTCTTTGAGGCGATTTGGGGCGAGTTCTTTGCTGCAATTCAGGGTCTCCAAGTGCTACTCGATCAACCAAGTGATCAAGCATTCAAAGAGCATTTGTAAAGTGTTTCCTTTACTTGTATTGCTTTGTATTTCACTATATTGCTTGTATTCATTTGATTATTGTTGTAATCATATTGTACGAGGTTTCTCCACCTCCGGATTGTTCCGAGAAGGAGTTATTTGATAGTGGTGTGTGATTGGCATCGCTAGGGCTCATTTGAGCCCGATCCGTGGAGTAGGAACCGTGCGGTTCCGAACCACGTTATATACTCGTGTTAGCGTGTTGTGTTTTCATTATTGTTATTGTATTATCTATATTCCGCTGCGCTAACGAATTTGTAGACACAACCGCGATTAAATTCCATTGACGCTAATCACCCCCCCTCTAGCGTTACAAAGGTCCTAACATAAGTTTCCTATTGGCTTCGGAACTCTCCAAGGACATTATTGGTGCAATGGTCAAGGGGGAGCAAGCTTTTAGAGGGAGGTTATCTATCAAGGGATGATGGATGAGTCTTTCCTCAAAAAGGGAGAGTTGGAGAATGGAGAAAATGCCTTGCATTTAGTGGTAAGGGAGTATCACTAGAGAAAATGAAGGTGTTAATGATGATTTTGGACCAAGGGGGAGATTGAGTTATCTCATTGGGATATGAGACATGCATACCCTTGGAGGAGTCTTTTTGATGTTTGTCAAAAAGGGAGAGAATTGATGGCTTGAGTTAGGTAGCCTAACTCAAAGGTTTTGTCAAACCTCAAAAAGGGAGAGATTATTGGTGCAATCGGCCCAGGTCACAATTGACCAAACTCGAGTTTGACTCGAGTAGTATTTTGATGTTTGATAAAATGATTGACAATGTGATTGTCATGGGAAGTCCAAGAATGGTCTTGGCATTTGAGAAGTCCAAGTCATGTGTACTTGGCAATGGTAAAGTTCAAGTCATGGGTACTTGGTGTTGGATTTTTGGGGCACCGACGTGGGCGTGTGTTCGAACATGTTTCGTAAATATGCATAGCAAAAGCAAATAAAAATCGTAATAAACTATTTTATTACATCACACACACCACACGCATACAGGATACAACAGTGTAGACATAATCGTACATTTAAAATTTTGCAATAAAGGAAATTACACTACATATACGTGATGAATAACACATAGCAGGAAGGGCATCAACCTTAGCAACCCTCGCAAGTTTCGCCTCTATCCAAGTCCATGCCAAGTATCATCTAGATAGCTTCACAAGCTACGAGCCCCGTCTTGACGAGAGATACTAGTCTCACGTCGAAGATGTTGTGATCCGAGAGACGATCACAAAACAAGTTCCACGAACTGGTTTCCTCGGAAGTGTCAGCCAATCTGTAGCAAGGTGGTCGGTGGCTATAGGCTGGTCGACGGCTGGAGTTATTGGCTAGAGGATGGTCAACGGTTGGAGCTGGCCGATGGCTAGAGGGGAAGGGCAACCAAGCTTGGGCGGCGGCAGCACCTAGGGTGAGTGGCGCATAAGAGAGGAAGAGAGGAAGGTGTCTAGGGTTTCACAAACTTTAACTCCTACACGAAATTTGTCTCAACCCTTTTATTTATAGAGAACGTGTTTCTTAACCATCAAGAAACCCTCTCTCAACGGTTATTGGTTCACAACCAAAACCCGTTAACCTGTTCCATTAATTTAAGTTAAAATAAACCAAACTGCGTTGATATATTTTAAGTTAAAATAAATCAAACCTGTTAAATACTGAAAATTTTAAAATGTAAATTAAATGGCTAAAGAATTAAGGAAATAATCCTGGAAATTTTTCGGGAATTTCAGGAATTTTTCTGAAATTTTTCTGGATTTAAACGGAGTCCGTACGAGATTTTTACGGGGATAAAATAAATAGGCTTTTGTGGAGTCTATTTAAGGGGTTAATAGAGAGTAACCTAAACCTAGGTTTGTTTTTCACCATCGCGATAATTTTTCTTTTTCCCCGCCGTGACTCTTATTCCCCTTCGGCAGTTTCCTTTCGCGAGCCCACCTCCGTCGGCGCCTCTTCTCCGCGACGGTTTCATCTTCGCCGGCGAGCCCTTCTTCCTTGAGCCCGAGCCCTTCTTCTCCCTGCGCCTCTCTCTTCCTCTACCCCGCGTACGTGCCTACTGCCCTCGCCATTGCCCCTTTCATCGTCGTGGCCGGCAGCCCGACGCCGCCCACGCCAGAGCTTCCCTTTGTCGTCTGACCTAGAGGTTGTGCCGACCACTGTCTGCCTTTCAGGTGCCCAGGCCGTCGGCTCCTTTGCCACAGGATCGTCGACGCGAGCCTTTTATCTTCCCCAGCGCGCTTGCAATCACCGGACTGTCGCTGTGAGCCCTCTGCGACGTCGGTGATCGTGGTATCTAGGTAAGGTCTGGTTGAATTTCCTTACTGTGGTTGTTTCCTTGATTTCGGGTGAGAACCAACCTTGATTCCGTGTTCTCACCACCAATTGTTCATATCGCTGTGGGTGGTGTGGCAGTGCCTTCTTCCGGCGAACCAAGCTGATTGGGGGGGTTTATCGAACTGGTAAATCTCAACTTATTACCTGTTTTCTTTGTTGATGGTTGATCTTGGTCGATTGTGAGGTTCCATTTAGGAATGGGTTGGCTGTGGAGGATTGTAAATGGACTGTGGGTGCCAATGTGTGGGATCGAAAGGTTGGATCGAGTTTGAGGTAAGGTTTGGGTTGATCTATGATTTTATTAGATTTTTGTACACGACAATGTGGTTGTATGGAGGTCGTGCAAGGTCGGCTGTGAACAAAGTTTGAGCCGCTGGAAATTGAGTCAGTCTAGTGTTTGTTATGATTAGGATGTTAGATCTAAAGCTAATCAAGATTTAGGCTTGATTTGGGGATGGATTTACTTTGGGTGAAGTACAACTGTGAATGGACGAAAAGACCGTTATTAGGTGGAAAGTGATCGGGATTTATGAAACTTTGGGGTTAATTGGGTTATGAAGGGAATCGATTAAGTATTCGATTTGTCGGTGAATTGCATTTTTGGTGCTTAACAATAGTTATTCTATATGCAGGTTTTGGTCACGAGGTAGGTCTCCGGTCGTGACGATCTGGTTCTTTTTGCGGATATTTTATCAGGCGGGTATTTTGACTTATCTTTTAGATATAGTCAAGTTGATATGCTAGTTATGATAGCTTGCAATAATTTTCATGATTATATTCCTAGTATGTTTTTGGTGCCTACTTGATACATGCATGTGATAGGTTATGATTATATCTTCCCTGTTTTATTTGGATCATAGTTACTTGGATTATGGATATGTACATATTGATTGTGCATATTATTCGGATAGGTGTATTTAGTTGGATTTTACATGCTTTAGTATCATGCACCATCTTGCATGATTGCATGCTGGCTGGACGGGGTTCCTTTATAGTTGAGCCCGCAGCCAGTTACATGGCCTGCACACACTGCCACTCATGGGTTAGTGGTACATTAGGAGGGTGTGTGCAGTTGCTCTGTTAGGCTCCGCTGGTCCGCTCATGGGTAGCGATGAGGCAGCGTGGTAGTGGGCAAGGATCCCTCCTCTGGTCTATGACACCGGGAGATGAGAGCTTAGCTCCCCCACTCTGTTTGGGGCAGGAGGATAGGTGTACTCCGACAACATCCTGTCCACTCGGTCACTCAGGAGTAGTGATGGCAGAGTGCACAGTTGTCATAGCCCTACCCACTCGGCTTCACCATCGCGTGTGAGGTGGCTGACTGGCGTCAGAGGTGACCATGTCATTTGCACGGCATGCACTTTGCACGGATCACATTTGTATTGTGTTTGCTTCATTATTTTATTGATGCCTTGGATGTTGCATATGATTTCCATGCATACAGGATTTATATTTGTATATGGTGATGACTTTATCTCTTATAGTAGGGCACATGGTCCTATATCAGGGTAGGAGATTCAGGTGAGTACAGTTCTTTTGTATTTATTTCTTGCTTACCCTATATGTGAGACTGTACTGACATGATTTTTATTGTTAGCTATATCTTACTTTGCATATCGACTATACCCGCTGAGTTCTTTGAACTTACCCCATTGATTTATATCTATTTCGGGATGAAGCTGTCAGAAGAGTCCAGCTGCAAAACCCCACTCGTCGTGAAAGTTTTTATTTGTTATTTGTTTCTATGGTTTGGATCTTTTGATTAGAAGACATGTTTAGGATTGGAGTTGGATATTTGTATTCGTGGATTTTTGGTGTCCTTATGAACCTTTATTTGGTTTTGTTTCGATTGGATTTGGTTTGGTATTCCTGCCCAGATGGAAGAAGGGGTAAGTCTAGTTATTGTGGACTGGTTACCATTTACTGTGATAGTTGGCCAGAGGCCTATTTTATTACCTGCATGTGTTTGGATTCCGGTCATGTGACCGATGTATAGTGGACGTGTAGGCCTTGTATGAAAATTGGTATTGTCACCCGTACAGGGGAGATGCTGTCGGATTTTTGTCTGGCGGGGACTCCCTCGGGGCGTGACAAATTTATTTGGTATCAGAGCGCCTAGGTTTTCGAGTTCCTAGGGGTTTTTTGGATTTTTTGGAGTTCGCCATGTTTTGGCAAGTTTTTGCGAGGCAATCTGGAAAATTTTGGATTGGTATGGATTTTCGACGATTTTTATGTTTCGGAAATTCGAGGATTTTTGACGAGATCAATATGGGGTTTTGGCGGTGACAGGACCTCTCCTGACGGTGAAATAGGTATGATGATAAATTTTATCTGTTTTTACTTGTAGTAACATTTGTAGTAATTTAACAGATATGAGACGAGGTGGGCGTACTCCTGCGCCAAGACGCGGTGCGGGGCGGCCACGACAGAGGACATTGAGATCTTTGGCGACTGAGTTGCCAGAGAGATCTACTGAGGGTGAGCATGTTGATCAGGGTCAAGTTCCACATGGTGCTGCGGGAGTCATGGATCCTCAGTCCTCGGCGGTTCCTCCTCCAGAGATACCCTTACAGGTATCCGATGTACCCGGTGGGAGACCCTCGCTACACAGACACCCCCCGCCATGGGACCTGCTACTACAGACCCGACAGGCCCATCAGTGGAGCCGTTCGGCCCTCACTCGGTATCTGCCCTGCTCGGCGGACACCATCTACGATTGTTTCGCGGCTCTGTGTGCCTACTCATCCTATTGATGTGGTTGTGGCACGAGCTCGGATTCCCGGATTAGCAAAGTCAATGAAAAGCCGGTTCACTTTATTCAGTGGAGAGACTGATCCGGTCGTGGCTCAGTCTTGGATCGAGACGATGGAGCGTACCTTCTACTATATGGTCTGCTCCGAGTGGGAGAATGCAGAGTTGGCGGCCTTCCATTTACGAGGCGAGCCCGAGATCTGGTGGGATATGCATCGCTCGATTATCGGCGAGCAGCAGGTTACCTGGTCGAGATTTAGAGAGGCTTTTGAGAGTCAATACTTCCCACGGGCATATCAGATGATGCGACGTCAGAATTTTATGAGTCTACGATAGAATAATCGCTCAGTGATGGAGTATAATACAGAATTTAATAGGTTAGCCAAGTTTTGTCCAGAATTAGTTGCTGAGGATAGGTCACGCATGATGCAGTTTGTTCAGGGACTAGATGGGCATCTCCAAGTCAAGATGGTAGGATTTGGCAGTTCTTCCTACCGAGAGGCATTGGATAGAACTTTGTTGATCGAGTAGGCTCAACAGAGGGTCAATACTGACAAGAAGAGGAAACAGACCGAACGAACCACGAGTGTCAGACCCACCACGGAACTCTCAGCGGCAAAGTGACCGCGATCGGTCGGATCGAGTCATTCGGGTCATCTGCCCGGCCTCGAAATCGGGCGATCTTGGTGGGCCCTCTCGGTCTTCTCAGCAGAGCCGGAGGCCGCCCACTAGTGACAGCCACTGTACTCGTTGTGGATCGAGAGAGCATATCATCTCAGCTTGCACCTTGGGATAGTCAGTTTGCTATTATTGCAAACTGCCTGGACACCTGAGCCGAGATTGTTCGTTGAAGGCTCAGCATGTGGCTTCCGGGGTTTCTATCCAGGGAGGACCGTTGCATCGATGCAGGACTCGAGAGAGGGAAGCGAGCGGCGGACCGCCCGTGAGAGGGCAGCTCCCCTTGAGTTGCTATGGCATTCATGGGACGAGTACACCTATGCCCGTCACGGTGTCACGAGTTGATTAGGATCGCGATGCAGATCTGATCCGGCCACTAATGCAGTACCATTCGCGGCAGCGACCACGTCTGATGTCAACTTCCCCCGCCACAGTTGAGAACGATCGCGCTCATCGGTATAGTACCGGTGCATCCTTCATATCGACCACGTACGTCTTCGGCCTCAAGCCCAGACACAGCCACCTCTGGCAGTGATACCACCTCCACCGCCACTGGAGACTGGGCGGATTCATGCGATTACTAGAGAGGATGCGCAGCGAGCCAACGAATCCATTTTTCGTGGTACGGTTTCAATTTATGCATTTTCAGCTATTATGCTAATTGATACTGGTAGTTCGCATTCGTTTATTTCTCGTACTTTTATGAGAGAGATTGGTAGACTACCTATTAGTAGAGCACAACGGTTAATCGTCTCCCTACCATCTGGTGATACGTTGGACGTTACCCAAGAGGTCCGAGGTTGTCCCTTAGATTTCAGTAATATCATTCTTATAGTAGATTTATTGGTACCGGACATGGTCGAGTTCGACATTATCCTTGGCATGGATTGGCTGTCAGCATATCATGCCACTGTGGATTGCCAGACGAGGGTGGTCACATTCCGACCTCCGAACCAACCCTCGTGGGATTTCACTGGCATCCGGGACGATGGCATATCAACCATTTCTACGATTCAGACTCAAAAGCTTTTATTGCATGGTTGTCAGGGTTTTCTATTATCTATGATCAATGTAGAAGACAGTGGTGACTCTCAGATCGTGGACATCCCTATTGTCCGAGAGTATCCAGATGTCTTTCCAGAGGAGTTCACAGTGCCTCCCGGAAGGCAAGTGGAGTTCATGATTGAGTTAATACCAGGGCGTCGCCGGCATCAGCTCCTTATCGTATGGCCCCAGAGAGTTGGGCGAGTTAAAGGTTCGACTCGGGAACTTTTGGACAGAGGTTTTATTCGCCCTAGTGTATCACCCTGGGGTTCTCCGGTTCTCTTTGTAAAGAAGAAAGATGGTTCGATGAGATTGTGCATTGACTACAGACAGTTGAACGCCGTCACTATCAAGAATAAATACCCCCTGCCACGTATTAAGGACTTGTTTGATCAGCTCAGAGGTACATCGGTCTATTCTAAGATTGATCTGCAGTCTGGATATCATCAATTAAGGGTTAGAGATTCTGACATTCAGAAGACAGCGTTCCGTACCAGATATGGACACTATGAGTTTTTGGTAATGCCATTTGGGCTTACTAATGCTCCAGCGGTATTTATGGATTTGATGAATCGTGAATTTATGGATTTCCTAGATCAGTTCGTCATTGTTTTTATCGATGACATTCTGGTCTATTCTAGTTCCGAGGAGGAACACGCGCAACATCTTCGTCTTGTTCTCGATAGGCTCCGACAGAAGCGACTATATGCGAAGTTCAATAAATGCGCGTTCTGGTTACCCTCAGTCAATTTTCTGGGACATGTGGTTTCGAGTTGAGGTATTTTAGTTGACCCCTAGAAGATCGAGGCTATCACCAGTTGGGAGCAGCCGAAATCAGTTCAGGAGGTTCACAGTTTCCTAGGCTTGGCCGGTTATTACAGACGGTTCGTTGAGGGTTTCTCGAGCATTGCTATGCCATTGACATGCCTTACCAGGAAGGCATGAAGTTCACGTGGACGAAGGCGTGCGAGACTAGTTTTCAGGAGTTGAAGAGGAGACTGGTGTTAGCACCGATTTTGGTATTGCCATCAGGGGACGATGGTTTCGTTCTTTTACCGATGCATCTCTACAGGGTTTAGGCGTAGTATTGATGCAGCACGGCAAAGTAGTCTCTTATGCTTCTCGCCAGTTGAAGGATCATGAGAAAAACTACCCAATTCATGATTTAGAGTTAGCCGCTATTATCTTCGCCTTGAAGATTTAGAGGCATCATTTATATGGTATTACGTTTGAGATTCTTACTGATCATAAGAGTCTCAAATATCTGTTTACGCAGAAGGAACTCAATCTCCAACAGAGGAGATGGATGGAGTTCCTGAAGGATTATGACTGTACCATCAGCTACCACCCAGGGAAAGCCAATATGGTTGCCGATGCACTTAGCCGGAAGTCCCGAGGGACTTTAGCTTCCTTCCGAGTTTTGGTCATGGATTTGATTCAGGGTTTCTCTTAGTTGAGCCTTGAGGAGTAGGGACCGACAGAGCAGGGCATTCTGGTTACCATGGTTGCTCAGTCGTCTATCCGAACGGGAGTCCGGGAGGCTCAAGCCAGTGATCAGCATTGTAGCTAGATGTCTGATTTGTCAGCAGGTAAAGGCTGAGCACCAGAGACCAGCTGGATTACTTCAGAGGATTCCTATTCCTGAGTGGAAGTGGGATCATATTACTATGGATTTTGTGATGGGTTTGCCTAGGACACGTCAAGGTCATGACGCGATTTGGGTAGTCGTAGACCAACTAACCAAATCTGCGCACTTCTTATCGATTCGGAAGACCGACTCTCTAGATCAGTTGGCAGAGCTATATTGTCGGGAGATCATCAAATTGCATGGTGTTCCTTTGAGCATTATATCAGATAGAGATCCCCGGTTCACGTCTAGGTTCTGGCAGAGTCTGCAGCAGGCTTTAGGCACACAACTTCGGTTTAGTACTGCATTCCATCCGCAAACAGATGGACAGTCTGAGCGGACCATTCAGACACTAGAGGATTTGCTGAGGTCCTGTGTTATAGATTTTGGAGGCAACTGGGAGGATCATTTGTCGTTAGTGGAATTCGCCTACAATAACAGTTATCATTCGGCTATCCAAATGGCCCCGTATGAGGCATTGTATGGTAGACAGTGTCATACACCCACCCTCTGGGAGGAGGTTGGGGAGGCCCAGTTTCTAGGACCCCAGAGAGCTTAGCATGAGGCAGAGTTGGTCCGTACTATCAGACGTAGGATGACAGAGGCGCAGGATCGCCAGAAGAGTTATGGAGATCGGAGATGGAGACCTCTGGAGTTCTCCGTTGGTGATCATGTATTCCTGCAAGTTTCATCCACAAAAGGGGTGAAGAAATTTGGCCTCCATGGTAAGCTAACTCCTAGATATATTGGTCCGTTTGAGATTTTAGAGAGGATCGGAGCAGTTGCTTATCGTCTAGTGCTACCACCGTCTTTGACGAGTATTCACGATGTGTTCCATGTGTCCATGCTGAGGAAGTATGTGCCAGACTCTACACATATTCTAACAGATGTGTCAGGTTCCATTCAACCTGATGCTACTTACGCAGAGGTTCCGGTACGAATTTTGGATTTCAAGGAACGACAGTTGTGAAATAAGGTTGTGCGACTTGTCAAGGTCGGGTGGAGTCACCACACCGATGAGGAGGCTACTTGGGAGCTTGAAGAAAAGATCAGAGCTCAATATCCCCACCTGTTTACTTAAGGTACGTGAGCTATATTTTCAGTACTTGTGGTATTTCTTACTCGTTATGCATCTGAGTAGGAAATTTAGGGACCAAATTTTTATTAGTGGGGGAGAATGTTAAATATTAAAAATTTTAAAATGTAAATTAAATGGCCAAAGAATTAAGGAAATAATCCTGAAAAATTTTCGAGATTTTTAGAGAATTTTAGGAATTTTTCCGGAATTTTTCTGGATTTAAACGGAGTCTGTACAAGATTTTTACGAGGATAAAATAAATAGGCTTTTGTGGAGTCTATTTAAGGGGTTAATAGAGGGTAACCTAAACCTAGGTTTGTTTTTCACCATCGTGATAATTTTTCTTTTTCCCCGCCGCGACTCTTATTCCTTTTCGGCAGTTTCCTTTCGCGAGCCCACCTCCGTCGGCGCCTCTTCTCCGCGACGGCTTCATCTTCGCTGGCGAGCCCTTCTTCCTTGAGCCCGAGCCCTTCTTCTCCCCGTGCCTCGCTCTCTTCCTCTACCCCGCGTACGTGCCTGCTGCCCTCGTCGTTGCCCCTTTCATCATCACGGTCGGCAGCCCGACGCCGCCCACGCCAGAGCATCCCTTTGTCGTCTGACCTAGAGGTTGCGCCGGCCACCGTCCGCCTTTTCGGTGCTCAGGCCGTCGGCTCCTCTACCATAGGATCGTCGACATGAGCCTTTTATCGTCCCCAGCATGCTTGTAGCCACCGGACTGTCGTCGTGAGCCCTCTGCGACGTCGGTGATCGTGGAATCTAGGTAAGGTCTGGTCGAATTTCCTTACTGTGGTTGTTTCCTTGATTTCGGGTGAGAACCAACCTTGATTCCGTGTTCTCACCACCAATTGTTCAGATCGCTGTGGGTGGTGCAGCAGTGCCTTCTTCCGGCGAACCAAGCTGATTGGGGGGTTTATCGAACTGGTAAATCTCAACTTATTACCTATTTTCTTTGTTGATGGTTGATCTTGGTCGATTGTGAGGTTCCATTTAGGAATGGGTTGGCTGTGGAGGATTATAAATGGACTATGGGTGCCAATGTGTGGGATCGAAAGGTTGGATCGAGTTTGAGGTAAGGTTTGGGTTAATCTATGATTTTATTAGATTTTTGTACACGACAATGTGGTTGTATGGAGGACGTGCAAGGTCGACTGTGAACAAAGTTTGAGCCGCTGGAAATTGAGTCGGTCTAGCGTTTGTTATGATTAGGATGTTAGATCTAAAGCTAATCAAGATTTAGGCTTGATTTGGGGATGGATTTACTTTGGGTGAAGTACAACTGTGAATGGACGAAAAGACCATTATTAGGTGGAAGGTGATCGGGATTTATGAAAACTTTGGGGTTAATTGGGTTATGAAGGGAATCGATTAAGTATTCGATTTGTCGGTGAATTGCATTTTTGGTGCTTAACAATAGTTATGTTATATGCAAGTTTTGGTCACGAGGCAGGTCCCCGGTCATGATGATCTGGTTCTTTTTGCGGATATTTTATCAGGCGGGTATTTTGACTTATCTTTTAGATATAGTCAAGTTGATATGCTAGTTAGGATAGCTTGCAATAATTTTCATGATTATATGCCTAGTATGTTTTTGGTGCCTACTTGATACATGCATGTGATAGGTTATTATTATACCTTCCCTGTTTTATTTGGATCATAGTTACTTGGATTATGGATATGTACATATTGATTGTGCATATTATTCGAATAGGTATATTTAGTTGGATTTTACATGCTTTAGTATCATGCACCATCTTGCATGATTGCATGTTGACTGGACGGGGTTCCTTTATAGTTGACCCCACAGCCAGTTACATGGTCTGCACACACTGCCACTCATGGGTTAGTAGTACATCAGGAGGGTGTGTGCAGTTGCTCTGTTAGGCTCCGCTGGTCCGCTCATGGGTAGCGATGAGGCAACATGGTAGCGGGCAGGGATCCCTCCTCTGGTCTATGACACCGGGAGATGAGAGCTTAGCTCCCCCACTCTGTTTGGGACAGGAGGATAGGTGTACTCCGATAGCATCCTGTCCACTCAGGAGCAGTGATGACAGAGTGCACAGTTGTCATAGCCCTACCCACTCGGCTTCACCATCGTGTGTGAGGTGGCTGACTGGCGTCAAGGGTGACAATGTCATTTGCACGGCATGCACTTTGCACGGATCGCATTTGTATTGTGTTTGTTGCATTATTTTATTGATGCCTGGGATGTTGCATATGATTGCCATGCTTACAGGATTCATATTCGTATATGGTGATGACTTTATCTCTTATAGTAGGGCACATGCTCCTATATCAGGGTAGGAGATTCAAGTGAGTACAGTCCTTTTGCATTTATTTCTTGCTTACCCTATATGTGAGACTGTACTTGCATGATTTTTATTATTTGCTATATCTTACTTTGCATATCGACTATACCCGCTGAGTTCTTTAAACTTACCCCGTTGATTTATATCTATTTCAGGATGAAGCTATCAGGAGAGTCCAGCTGCCAAACCCCACTCGTCGTGAAAGTTTTTATTTGTTATTTGTTTCTATGGTTTGGATATTTTGATTAGAAGACATGTTTAGGATTGGATTTAGATATTTGTATTCGTGGATTTTTGGTGTCCTTATGGACCTTTATTCGGTTTTGTTTCAATTGGATTTGGTTCGGTATTCCTGCCCAGATGGCAGAAGGGGTAAGTCTAGTTATTGTGGACTGGTTACCATTTACTGTGATAGTTGGCCAGAGGCCTATTTTATTACCTGCGTGTGTGTTTGGATTCCGATCGTGTGACCGATGTATAGTGGTCGTGTAGGCCTTGTATGAAAATTGGTATTCTCACCCGTACAGGGGAGATGCTGTCGGATTTTTGTCTAGCGGGGACTCCCTCGGGGCATGACAAAACCAATTTTAGTTCATTCATTTAAAACAAACCAAACCCCTTTGGTTTATTTTCCACCATTGGATTAGAATCAAACCAATTTGGTTCATCCATCATGTCTTCAAAAGATTTGTCTTATCCATGCTTCCGATGCGATTAAAACAATTTCATGTTTGCTCTTTGTTTGGTCCAACCAAACCAAGTCTCTCTCGATATGAGAATCTCATTCTCAAACTCGTTTTAAATCCTTCGGATAACACTCGTAGTGCGTGTGACTGATAACTCACATTTTGACATGATATTTTATATTCATTCCTCGATGTTTTGATCCATTCGTATACATAATTCGATATATTTATCATATTTTACAAATATGGATCATTTTAGAGCTTTAATGCAAATACATGCTAATTTGATGTCTTAAACACTAATTTGTTATATACTTTATTTTGTAGGATATTTAAGAGCAAATCGAGGAATGCACATTGAAAAAAAATGGGAAGTACTATAGCAAAGTTACTGTAGCACCGTGTTTTTTTTCTCCAGAAAATGACATGGCCTGGCCATGCCAAAAGGCACAGTCGTGTCACGGGTCCAGATTTAGGTTTGGAGCACATTTAAAAGCAAGAAAGGTTGGACAAAATGCCATCTCTTCTTCCGTTGAGCCCTAACAGCTGCCTCCACCTCCCTTCCACCCATTTTCCTCCTCGGATTCAAGGAGGAATTGCTTCATCGAGGGCAGCTGCCTCCACCTCCCTTCCACCCATTTTCCTCCTCGGATTCAAGGAGGAATTGCTTCATTGAGGGATTTCAGTGATGTCTTCCATCTCCACAGCTCATCCACCTTCTCCTTCGGATTCAAGGAGGAGTTTCACCCCGACGACACTTCTTCGAGCTCAACCGGATCCACAAGAGTTCAAAGCATCCATCAAGCTACTGGATTCATCACGCGCATACACAGTCACCATTACTTTTTTGATGCCAAGGACTTATTTATAGATTCCACTATAAAATGAAGTTTTCTTTCCGCCTCTTTCTGGCCATATCATCCCCCCCCCCCCCGCTATCATTGCTTCTCCGAGCAATTAATAAATGCCCTCCGCCTCCCTATAGCCCCAATTTTCTTTGAAATATTAGATTTCTATGGAATACTTGTCGACCAATTAGACCCTAATGTCTTCCGATTGTTGACAGATATTGTTGCCATTTTTAAACATTTAGGACTCCCCCTTTCTCCAGTAATGTTCCACTACCTTTTCAATTAAAATCTTCAACAGAAGGCATTTTCTATTTTTCCAGCCGCCCACAATGTCAATTCCTCACCAACGTACCCTCCTCCCACAAAGGTTGGAGGGACTTATACTTCTTCGCCCAACTTCCTACCCCCCTTCCTCATTCCGAAACTTGGAAAATAGCTCTCCAGGACTTGCCCTCTTTTCAAGATTGTAGGCTTCAATGTCCTTTTGCGGAGGTCCATGAGGTGTTAAAGAAACATCATTACAATTCTGATTTTCTACTAGACATTCACATCTTGAGCCATTACAAAATGTCCCCCTTCCATCTGGATGATCCAGTCATCATAGGTAGGATACTGCTAATACTTAGTATATAATGTTTGCTAATTCTTATTGCTATTATCTATTGTTCTAAATGTCTTGCATTGCAGATGACCTGATGCAGAGGGCTAGGAACAGCGGAGAGAAGGCTGTCACCCAGAAGCCCCATAAGAAAAGGGCAAGGGGAAAATCCCCTATTCTCTCCCCTTCATCTCCTAAGAAACTCCGCTTGCTTAAGGGGAGTGCCCCCAGCTCCTCCACTCTTCCATCATCCTCCTCCTCTCATTCACCCAGTCCACCTCCTCTCAAACTTAACAGACATCACCACCTTGTCATCTCTGAACCCACTGAGGAGGCCATTCAATCTTCTAGCCACCTCCCCCTAGCATCCAGAGAGCCATCTCCCATTCTACCTTCTTCTTCAATTCCTTTCTCTTCTGACGTGGAGGTTGATCCCCCTGTATCCCTTCCTTCTCCACCAACACCCCCAGAAACATCTCATCCCGCCTCCCCACTTCCTGAAGCAACTCTGCTTGATCCTTCCTCACTTGAGGTTGAGCCCTCCCTTCTCATGGGAGATGTTCTCCCACTCAACCCCTTAGTACCTTAGGATCTCAGATGAAGATCCGCACTCCCCAAGAAGTGAGACTTTTTGTCCAATCGGGGGTGAAGGGCCCTCTTGAGTGTTTACGGAAAGATTTATCTAAGGTATTCTCCCTTAACCCTATGTTAACTATCATACTCCAGGACTGACCTATGAAACATCCTTTTCCCTTCACTCAGGTGACCCTACATTACCATGAAACGACTCAACATCTAGCCGATTATCAGTCCACTATGACAGCTCATCATAGTGCTTCTCAAGCGCAACAAAAAAATTTAGCTTAGCAGCTAGCTGAAAGTAAACAATGGAAGGCCACCCTAGCTACCCGTTGTGAAGAACTGAAGACTTAATTGGCAGTAGCAAGGCATGAAAAAGAAGAAGCTCGTAAAGAAACTGATGCCCTTCAAGTCCAACTATACTTGCAAATCGAGAAGATTCGTCACGCCAATGCCCTGGCCCAAGAATTATCAGAGCATCAGGTTCAACTCAAAGAGACAGAGGCTAGAGACTCCAGGGACTCAGCTACCCTTCTGCAGGCTCAATCAACCATTAAAACTTTCGAAGCCTCCCTGTTATCAAGTCGAGCCCAATTAAAAGACCTCTCCTCCAAAGCATTTGTACTTCCTGGGTGGTAGACATATCGGGGCAATTGCAGGAGCTACAACGAGAATATGCTCAAGCTATAACCTCTCTAGGCCAACACACAATAATCATCGCCAAAGAAAGGGATGCTCTCGCCCACCAAGTGGCCATGAATGAAGCTCAATTGAAAGAGTGAGAGGAGGAATTGCTAACAAAATTTAGCAACAAGGGAGTCGGGTTATTCATTTTTGCTTTCAAGGGGGCCCATAAATGGCACATTGTGTTGGATCGAAAGTGTTGCTAGAGGGGGGGGGTGAATAGCGATACGGTGTCGTTAAAAAAAAACTTTTGCAATAAGTAAAAAGCAAGTAGAGAGTGCACAGCAGAAATATAAAGTAGACAAGATATTTTTACGTGGTTCACAATCTTTCGATTGCTAATCCACGGCCCTAGTGATCCTTGATCACGTACGGAGGGCAATTCACTAAAACCACTCCTCCTCGTTGGAAGTAGGAGCAACGATCACAAAAAGAAATCAAGGCAAAGGGACACTCCCCCTTTCCTTGTTACGATTAAAGCACAAAGACAATTTAAAGAAGTAGAACTTAAATAAATATACCGACAACTCTTATAAGTAGAAGATGTAGCTTTCGTTGTCGGCGGCACTTCGTCGTAGCAAATGTGAGTAGTAGTAGCGGCGTTACGACGGCGTGTTGAGAGCTCTTGATTTCTTATCTTTTTGCTTGGCGTGAACATGTCTATTTATGGATATTGATCTATGAATTTAGACATAGGTAGTGTCCAAGGTGAGGTTCTTATCCCCCAAGTCTTGCTCATCCACATCCTTTGCGCCAACTCAAGGATGAGGTGCTTCATCCAACCACCTTGTGCCACAACTCAAGGATGAGGTGCTCCATCCAACCACCTTGTGCCACAACTCAAGGATGAGGTGCTCATCCAACCACCTTGTGCCACCTCAAGGAGGCCTTCACGCCAACTTGTTGGAGCCATCCAACTTGTGCCACATCATGGGAGCCAACCATCTTGTGCCAACTCTCCTCATTTTGGGCGTCCAAGCTTGATGGTGGTTTGCCAACCATCTTGTGCCAACTCACCTCATTTTGGGCGTCCAACTTGATGATGGTTTGGATGTCCACCTTGATGCCACATCACCTAATTTTGGGGGTCCAAGCTTGGTGATGGTTTGGATGTCCACCTTGATGCCACATCACCCTTTGTACCAAAACACGAGTCAAGTCCAAATTCACCCCCTTGAAATTCGAGCTCTTCTCGAGGCTGGAACTTGACTAGCAGTTGACTGTAGTCAAAGGGTTTTGGACTGCAGTACAAGTTAGCTTAAAATATAAAGTACAATGGTTCTAACCATCTGATCTTGACCTAGACCTTCCATTGGAGGTATTGGGTCGGATCTACGCTTAACGCGTCCTTGCCGCTTTCACACGAGCTTACCTTGTAGCCTCGCTTCCGTTCTTCTACCGAGTACCTCGGCTTCCTCCGAAGTCCCTCTGGCGTTGCCCGACCACCTCGGTTCCCACCGGGTGTCGCAGACCTTCCGCTCAACTTTAGCATTTCTGCACACTTAATTGAGCTCGTAAGATAACAAATATACTCTTAACTATTGAGCCTTTTGCCATAATCAAAATATCGGTTCGACTTTGGTGCCCACTGCACCAACAATCTCCCCCTTTTTGATTCATGGCAAACCGACACAAAAGTTAAGGAAAAATTAATGATTAAGCATGAATGAGCTAGCATAAAGATTAAATATGAATGAGCTAGCATAATGATTAAATATGAATGAGAAATATTATTGTTTCAAGTTCTCCCCTTTGAGGTAACCTCCCCCTTGACCGAAGGTGAGTTCTTGAAAAATAATTTTTACTCCCCCTTAATAGTTGCTTAAGTAATCGGAATTACTTAATATAAAAGGTAATAATTTTGTTTACTTTCTTCCCCTTTAATTTTGGTTAATTTTGGTTACTTTTGTGACTTTCTCCCCCTTTTGCCTTAACTCAAAAAGTTTGTAAATATATTTTAGGGTTTGTAAGTCCAAGCAAGTTCCCAATATATATATATATATATATATATATATATATATATATATATATATATATATATATATATATATATATATTTTAAATAATAATAAGCTTGAAAATATGTTCATCTAAAATGTACAACTCCGGTTGGACTTGATTGATATAGAATGATCAATAAGTCTTGAAGGAGTTGATTAATTTTAAATAATTATACTCCATGGTTCATGTCGATGCACTTTGAATCTACATGGAACCGAGTAAGGTCCTAACATCTCACGCCCGTCTCGTGGCTAAGTACACAAACACATTAGTCCTATGTGTTGTGAGATGTGTTAGCTCCTTAAATCTATAGGTATATGATTTCTAAGGTAAGACTTAGGCTAATTTCATAAAAGAAGCAAAAATAGAGTACATATATAGAAATTTAAATCCTACTCTATTACGCACATACCTAACTTTCGTCTTAATAAACTAAATTGACCCGGGTAGTGGTTTGGTGAAGATGTCCGCTAGGTTTGATTTGGACTCAACATACTCTAGTTGTATAGTTCCATTAGTTACATGTTCCCTAATGAAGTGGTGTTTAACTTCTATATGTTTTGTCCTAGAATGACATATTGGATTTTTAGTTAAGTTAATTGAACTAATGTTATCTATGTAGGTTTTAATGTTGTTAAAGATTAAGCTAAAGTCTTGGAGAGTGTGCTTCATCCACGGGAAGTGAGACACACTCACCCATCATAGCGTATTAAACCCGGCCGGTGGTAGATAAGGCAGCATAATCTTTGCTTCCTCTTTGACTCACTAGACTCGGTAGAGATTTGACAACAACCACTCGTGCTCTTTCTATCGGAGTTTACTACGGCATAGTCGTCGAGTAGCCGATTAGATTAAACTCGGTAGATCTAGGGTACCAAATACCTACGTTTAGCGTGCCCTTTAGATATCTAAGGATAAACGCTTGACTAGGGTTAGGTGAGACTCCTTGCAGGTTTGTAACCTTGCGCACATACTTACATGAATAAAATGTCGAATTCGGCTCGCGGTTAAGTATAGGAGACTTCTATTGCTCTATAGTATTTTAGGTCAGCGGGTTTTCCTTCTACATCTTCGTTTATATTAACATTAGTTGCTATAGGTGTATTAATTATTTTAGCATCTTGCATTCCAAATCGATTTATTAAGTCCTTAGTATATTTTTGTTGATGTAAATATATTCCATCTTTAGTTTGTTTAATTTGTAAACCTAAGAAACTTAACTCTCCCTACTAAATTCATTTCAAATTCACTTTCCATAAGTGAGATGAATTAGTTTAGCGAGGATCGAGTTGGTAGTTCCAAAAATTATATCATCTACATAGATTTGGGCTATAAAGATTTCTTTTCCTCACGGTTTTTCTGAATAAGGTTGGGTCGACTAAACCTTGGTTGAATCCTTTGGACTTAAGATAGATCGAAAGCCTTTCGTGCAAGCTCTTGGGGCTTGTTTGAGTCCATATAGGGCTTTCTTAAGTCTAAGGACATGGTCGAGGTTTATCTAGATTTTGAATCCGGAGGTTGGTAGCGTAAACTTCTTCCTTAATGTATCCATTCAAAAATGCTGACTTGACATCCATTTGAAACAATTTAAAACCTCGATGTGCGGCATATGCTAACAACATTGGATGGACTCTAGTCTTGCTACGAGGCGTAGGTCTCATCGTAATCTAAACCTTGACTTGACTAAACCCTTTTGCGACTAACCTAGCTTTATTTCTAACTACTTCACCTTTATCATCAAGTTTATTTGAAATACCCACCTTGTTCCAATAATTGATTTTTCTTTAGGTGGTGGTACTAATTCCCGGACTTCATTTCTAGTGAATTGAGCTAGCTCTTCTTGCATAGCAATAATCCGGTCGGGATCAAGAAGTGCTTGTTCAATAGTTTTGGGTTCGATTTTGGAAATTAACGATTTGACTAAGGTTTCGATATGAAGCTCTAGTTGAACCCTAAATTTGGATCACCTATAACTTGATTGATAGGATGACTTGGGTTAGGGTCATCTATCACTTGGTCGATAGGATGACTTGGGTTAGACGAGATTCAAGTTCAAGATCAGTCGGGTTTGCTATAAGTTGATTTGCTAGTTGGTTTTGTTAAGGATTGAGCAGGTTCGTGTCCTTCGTCGAAAACTATATTAATGGTTTCTTCGACTCTAAGAGTGTCGTGATTGTATACCCTATAAGCTCTCTTGGTGGTTGAGTATCCTAGAAAGGTTCGATGGGGTTTTGGATTTGAATTTCCCTAGGTAATCCTTAGTGTTTAAGATATGTACCTTGCATCCAAATACCTAAAGTATTTGATGTTCGGTATTTTATCGTGATAAATCTCGTCTGAGGACTTTTGGTGCCTCTTTACCATAAGGATCCTATTTTGGACATAGCAAGCCGTACTAACGGCCTCTGCCCAAAATCTATCGGGTAGTTATACTCGTTTAACATTGTCCTAGCGGCTTCTTGTAGGGTTCTATTTTTCCGTTCGACTAACCCATTTTGTTGTGGGGTTCTAGGACATGAAAACTCATGGTGGTATCCGTTTAGGTTCACAATCTGTAAACACTGTGGTTTTGAATTCACCACCATGATCGCTTCTAAGTCTTTTAATCTTAAGGTTCTTTTGATTTTGATTAACCTACAAAGATTGATTAGTTGGTCTAGAGTATCATTTTTATGTTTGATAAACCTAACCCAAGTAAATCTAGAATAGTCGTCAATTATGACTAAGCAAAATTGACTACCATTGAGTGACTTAGCTCCATGTGAATCAAATAGATCCATGTGTAGGAGCTCAAGAACACTTTTGGTTCGTTCTTGATTAGTTAATTGATGTTGTGTCCTAGATTGTTTACCTTGTTGACAAGCATTACATATTTTATTATCCAAGTTGTTTAGTTTAGGCAAACCTATAGCAAGCCACTCTGACTCATCTTGTGGGCCGAGTCTTGGAGTGCAGTGTCAAGTCTTGATTGCCATAACCAAGATTCCTCTTCTTTGTGTCATAAGACACTTGGTTGAGGAGTTAGGTAAATTTATTGTGTAGATGTTGCTATTCCTAGTTCCTTTAAGTATTATTTTAGATGTTGCATTTATCTTGATTACATTCATTTTCTAGAAATATGACCTTATAATTGTTATCACACAATTGGCTTACACTAAGTAAATTATATTGAAAGTTTTCTACTAATAAGACATTTTGAATTGTAAAGTTAGAGTTGAGCTCAATATCACGATCCGATGATTTTGAGCTTGCCGTTATTCGAAGGCTACGATCCTTGTCGTTTGAATCGTAACCGAAAATTTGAGTTGATCCCGGTCATGTGTCGGGAGCAACCAGCATCCGCTCAACATCCACGATCCTACAAGGTAGTTGGATCTGGAGCATTGGAATTACTAAAGGGTTGTTTGTAAGTTTTTAAACCTAAATCATCTCACCAATATCTACATGATCAAAACATGTTATTCCTATGTGTTAGTGTGAGATGACTTTCAATTTTACTTGATTAATTTTAATGAATTTAAATTAACCAACATTAGGTTAGATTCGGATTTAGTCAAAGCTCATAAAGTAATCTTTTCAAGAGATTAGCTTCTGTCGTGGCGAGGCACTGAGGCCTTCTTTGATCGGAACAACGACCACTTCCTTAGACAAAGCTAATTTCAAGAAATTGATAACTCGACTTACTTGAGACTACATCTTGGTCTAACTAGTTATTTTTGAAAAGAGGCTCCCCGAGGCTCAATCTTTTCGTAGGATTTTAGTTGATTATGAGTCCTATCTAACCATTCTAAAAATAAAGGAAAAACTAAGCATGCAATTTCTAAGACTTAACAAAAATACATTTTGTATTGGCTCTCGACCATTGAATCGAGTGGGTCTATTCACATAGTGAATTTGGTCCTTGGGAACCCAATACATGTTAGATCCTAAAGTTGAAAACAAAGTGGTCTTAGGGACCCATGCTTGGACATTTTTCTTATGTTGGTTTACTATAGACATATATGACTTATTGGTTGTATTTGAGTTAAAACAGAGTCCGTCCATGTTGTACACGGCCCTTTGTGATCCAAGTAAGAGGTCAAGTCCCTTGATCCCAAAGTGAACCTTTCCAACGTAGCCTTAAGGTCTTCGACTTGTGTTTTCAAAAGCGAGTTCTCAACTTCAAGCTTTTCAACTTGAGTTGAGTCCTCCTCTTGAATACGAGTAGTCGAAGAGGTTAGGGAGACCTCATGTTTGAGAAGGTTAACCTCCTCAATTAGGGTCTCGACCTTGTACTCGGACTTAGCTAGTTTCTTATTTAAAAATTTAATTGCACCATACAAAGTATTAAGTAACGACCGACTTACCCTTAATGATTCTTTTGAACCGGATACGGATCCGTGGCTTGTCTTGAATGGAAGCTCATCATAGGATTCGGACTCGGACTCTTCTTCGGTTTCGGAGTCGTGCTCGGTCGGCTTGGCCATTAGAGCTTGGATATCGTCTTCTTCCTCCGACAACTCCTCCCAAGTAGCGTTTAGCGCTTTCTTGGTCTTTGATGCGTTATTCTTTAGCTTTGGGCACTCGGACTTGATGTGACCGAACTCGCTGCACTCATAGCATCTAAAATTAGAAGTATTTGAATTAGGTTTAGGCTTACCTTGAGTTGTTGGTCGCTGCCTCTTGATCATCTTCCTAACTAGATTGACTAGTTCGATTCTATTTCGAGTCTACTTCCGATTCGACTCGCCTTCTTCCTTCGGGGTGGCTTGCTTGCGGGCTTCTTCTTCTTGGAACTCGCAACTAACGCAATACTCTTCGGCCCGACCACGTTAGTTTGCTCATGTAATTCAAGTTCAAACAATTGCCTAACCTAATTTTAGAAAGGTCTTGGAGACCTTGTAGGCATCGACTATGGATGCCCACAAGGTGGTCCTAGGAAACGAGTTAAGAGAATACCTGATAAGGTCGCGATTCTCGACCTTTTGTCCGATGGCATGGAGTTGGTTGACGATGTCTTGGATACGAGCATGTAGTTGAGTCGGGTCTCGCTTTCCTGCATTTTCAAGTTATACAATTTATTTAAAAGTAAATCTCTTTACATACCTTCGTGTCGCTTCTGCCTTCGTAGTTCCACTAGCTTGGTCCATAAGTCCTTTGCACTAATGAAGGGGCCGACGCTGGTTGAGCTCTTCCTTGACAACCCACATTGCAAGATTTGAGTTGCCTTGGCATCGGCTTCTACTTGTTTTTCATGGAATTTGACCATTGATCGTAACCCAAAGATTCACCATCTTCATTAATAGGAAGTGTGAAACCGTTTGATTACGATCCACATCTCGATTTGGGTTTTAAGAAAGCATTCCATCCGACCCTTCCAATAACGAAAGTCATTACCTGCTGTAAAACGGGGTCGGGCGGTGCTAAACCCTTCGAGATGGGCCATTTAAAAACAAGAAGAAGAACGATTTAAAAGAATCTTGCAAAACACACACGAAAGAATATTCCAAGACTTTCGCCTTGGATTAGTAGGGGAAGTAAAAAATATATATAAAATGTAACTTGCAAAAAGAAATAAACAATCAAATGCGAATGTCGCTGAAGTTCCGAGGACAACCTTACTCGGATCTAACCCAAGGACAACCTTATCCGGATCCTAAAGCCTCTAATGCAATTCTATATGTAGGAGAAGATAAGCAAGTGAAATAATTATACGAAAACAGAAATAAATAAATAAAAATCTGTAAAAAAAGAAAACAAAGCTAGATTGGTGGTTTCACCGAATCTTAGCGCCTTACTCGATACCAATTGTTGGATCGAAAGTGTCGCTAGAGGGGGTGAATAGCGATACGGTGTCGTTAAAAAAACTTTGCAATAAGTAAAAAGCAAGTAGAGAGTGCACAATGAAATATAAAGTAGACAAGATATTTTAACGAGTTTCACAATCTTTCGATAGCTAATACACGGCCCTAGTGATCCTTGATCACTTACGGAGGGCAATTCACTAAAACAACTCCTCCTAGTTGGAAGTAGGAGCAACGATCACAAAAAGAAATCAAGGCAAAGGGACACTCCCCCTTTCCTTGTTACGATTAAAGCACAAAAACAATTTAAAGAAGTAGAACTTAAATAAATATACCGACAACTCTTATAAGTAGAAGATGTAGCTTTCGTTGTCGGCGGCACTTCGTCGTAGCAAATGTGAGTAGTAGTAGCGGCGTTACGACGGCGTGTTGAGAGCTCTTGATTTCTTATCTTTTTTGCTTGGCGTGAACATGTCTATTTATGGATATTGATCTATGAATTTAGACATAGGTAGTGTCCAAGGTGAGGTTCTTATCCCCCAAGTCTTGCTCATCCACATCCTTTGCGCCAACTCAAGGATGAGGTGCTTCATCCAACCACCTTGTGCCACAACTCAAGGATGAGGTGCTCCATCCAACCACCTTGTGCCACAACTCAAGGATGAGGTGCTCATCCAACCACCTTGTGCCACCTCAAGGAGGCCTTCACGCCAACTTGTTGGAGCCATCCAACTTGTGCCACATCATGGGAGCCAACCATCTTGTGCCAACTCTCCTCATTTTGGGCGTCCAAGCTTGATGGTGGTTTGCCAACCATCTTGTGCCAACTCACCTCATTTTGGGCGTCCAACTTGATGATGGTTTGGATGTCCACCTTGATGCCACATCACCTAATTTTGGGGATCCAAGCTTGGTGATGGTTTGGATGTCCACCTTGATGCCACATCACCCTTTGTACCAAAACACGAGTCAAGTCCAAATTCACCCCCTTGAAATTCGAGCTCTTCTCGAGGTCGAACTAGACCAGCTTGGCTGTAGTAGACGTAGTCAAAGGGTTTTGGACCGCAAGCAAGTTAGCTTAAAATATAAAGTACGATGGTTCTAACTATCCGATCTCGACCTAGACCTTCCATTGGAGGTATTGGGTCGGATCTACGCTAACGCCCTTGCTTCGCTTTCACACGAGCTTACCTTGTAGCCTCGCTTCGCCTTCACCCAGAGTACCTCGGCTTCCTCCGAATCCTCAAGGGCGTTGCCCGACCACCTCGGTTCCCACCGGGTGTCGCAGACCTTCCGCTCAACTTTAGCATTTCTGCACACTTAATTGAGCTCGTAAGATAACAAATATACTCTTAACTATTGAGCCTTTTGCCATAATCAAAATATCGGTTCGACTTTGGTGCCCACTGCACCAACACATTGCTCACGGACACCCTCCTCCCAGCAAGGATGTCAGCTATTTGAGTGTGGAGGCCGCTATAGAGAAATATCCCGACGATGTCTTTGAGCTATAATTTTTTATCCCCTCAAACTGTACTGAATGGTTTATATATATAAAATACTGTATTTTGATGAAATAGCCTGCCTGCCTTCCTCTCTTCCCGAAATGTTGAATCATCATTATTTTAATAATTATACTCTTCTTGCCGAGTGTATACCCCCTCCCCTTCTCATATTCAATCTTCGTTGGCTAGAAAATCTTCTGGTGTTAGTCGACTGATACCTGGCCCCCCTAGGAGTTACTCTGGCCGGTTCGACAGATAATATACTTCCACATTATTCCGAGCCATTTTCCCGACAAATGGGGCCCACTTCTGTTGGGTTACTCTATTCCACATTCGGATTATGCCGGATTAGCCCCCATCCTTTTACTCTAGCAATAGTATGACCAATCATTTCGCTGTCAATGTTCTTACTATTTCCAACATTAATCCTTCAGTTACTCCTTCCATCCTTTCACCTTCCCCTTTTTTTCAAGAAAGGAAAATTAACACTCTTTCCCTTCTATAAATATCTCTCATGGAGCCTTCTGCCTTTATACAACTTTCTTGGCTTCCTCCTTATCTCCATTTTACATAAGCTCTGACACAGACTCAGGCAATGATCCGGATGCTCATTCTACAACAACCTCAGCGTATATACCTCCACCTCATCAAAGTCCCACTAACATAGTTTCTCTAGGCATCAGAAGGTCCTTCCGACCTCCCTTTCCTTCCTTTAGCAATCGTGTATGGAATCCTCCAGTATTTCCATCACAACCTTCAAGGAATCCCCTTTCTCCACAAGCCAACACCCCTTTTCCTCCATCGGCTGACGTTCCTCCTTCCTCCCAAGCTGATCTTCCTCCTACGCTGGCTGAGATTCCCCCACCTACACTGTCTGACATCTTGTTGGATCGAAGCGGATCGCTAGAGGGGGGGTGAATAGCGATAAACCCTTTTTTTTCGAGTTCGTTTCAGGACAATTAAATGCAGCGGAAAGTAAAATCAAACACAAAGAAGACAAATGGTTTTTTACTTGGTTCGTAGCCTTCGGCTACTACTCCAAGGCCCTAGTGATCCTTGATCATGCACGGAGGGCAAATTACTAAAGAACTCCTCCTCGTTGGAGGTAGGAGTTAATCGAGTACAAGAAAAATCATAAAGCTTTGAGGTAGAGGGACACTCCTCCTCTCCTCGTAATGATAAAAACTCCGAGACAAATTGGTATGAAAAATATAAACTAAAATGAAGATTATACCGACGAAACAAAAATATAAACAATTAAACCTAGACGTCGGAGAAGTAGAACTTCGTTGTCGGAGAGTCGTAGTATTGCGGAGGCTTTTTGGAAGCTTAGAATTGATGAAGAAACCCTAGGATAGGCCCTCCTTTTATAGCCTTTGAGCCCCTTTTCGAGAGGAACCCTAGCTAATCACATTTGAGCACCACTCCCCTTGAAATAAGGTGATAAGCCTTGACTCCTCAAAGCTGATCCTTGACCATCAGTCGACTGATAGCCATCATCACGATCGATGAATGATCACCGAATGATGACCATAGATACGATCGATTGACAACAAATGAGTCCTCCGTCGGCAAATGATCGATGCTACCTGAAATGATAAGTTAGCTGAACAATAACATTATTTTGACGGCCTCCGACCATCTGATCTCGACCTAGACCACCGATGAGATGTCTTGTGTCGGATCTACGCTTAAGTCTATCACCGTAAAGAGGATACGACCTCACTTACACTCGCACTCACACAAGCTTACCTCGATACTTACTATTTCGCTTTCGCTTCCGCCCTTCCACTCAATTCCTTCGGCTCCCTCCGAAGTCACTCGAGTGTCGCCCGACCACCGTGGCTTCCTCTGGGTGTCGCTAGCCTTCAGCTCCAGCTATAACACTTTTCTGCATACTCGATTCAGCTCGTGAGATAACGATATGAGCTTAACTTTGTATCGTTTGCTATAATCAAAACTCAGGTTCGACTTAGGTGCCTACTGCACCAACAATCTCCCCCTTTTTGATCTATGGCAAACCACATACAAAGTTAAGAAAATAGCATGCATGAAGAATAATAAAGTGCATGAGAAATAATAATAAAAGGATTAAGTAGGAATTGTAAATGTGCATGAGAAACAAACAATAATAATAAAGATTAGTAGGAGTAGTAAGGATTTTCTTCAAGTACTCCCCCTTGAGGAAACCTCCCCCTTGACCGAGGGTGAGTCCTGAAAGAAGACCTTAATCCTCCTCCTTGAGGGTTTCTATCTAGGAAGAGTTTAAGTAATTAACATTACTTAAAGTTGGCCTTAGTAAAATGTTTAAGTTAAGAGGTCTTCTTAACTTGGCCCTTTCTCCCCCTTTAAGTAAAACATTAACGTCATAGTGTTTAAAAATAAGTCTATGGCAAACCACATACAAAGTTAAGAAAATAGCATGCATGAAGAATAATAAAGTTCATGAGAAATAATAATAAAAGGATTAAGTAGGAATTGTAAATGTGCATGAGAAACAAACAATAATAATAAAAATTAGTAGGAGTAGTAAGGATTTTCTTCAAGTACTCCCCCTTGAGGAAACCTCCCCCTTGACCGAGGGTGTGTCCTGAAAAAAGACCTTAATCCTCCTCCTTGAGGGTTGCTATCTAGGAAGAGTTTAAGTAATTAACATTACTTAAAGTTGGCCTTAGTAAAACGTTTAAGTTAAGAGGTCTTCTTAACTTGGCCCTTTCTCTCCCTTTAAGTAAAACATTAACGTCATAGTGTTTAAAAATAAGTTTGAGTTAAGATTTCTCTTAACTTGGCCTTTACTTCTTTTTGTTAAAATGTTAAGTTAGTTTTCAAAACTTAAAGTTAACTATGAAGTAAGAGTTATCATAGTGTTTAAAAATAAGTTTGAGTTAAGATTTCTCTTAACTTGGCCTTTACTTCTTTTTGTTAAAAAGTTAAGTAAGTTTTCAAAACTTAAAGTTAACTTTTGGTCATGTTAATAAATATGAAGTAAGAGTTAAGTTATCAAAAATTAAAATTTTGACCCCTTAACTTTGGCCTTTTTCTCCCCCTTTTGTCATATATCGAAAAGAGTAAGGGTGTGTGGAAAACAAAAATAAGTATTAAATTTAAAGTCCAAGCATGTTCTACATTATTTTGAAAATAATATACTAAAAATAAGCTCATCTATAATATGTTCGACTCATATTTGGCTTGATTGATATAAAAGATCAACCAGTCCTGGTCAGAGTCGGTTAATATGTATGATTATACTCCGTGGTTCATGGCGATGCACTAGCTCTATATCTGAAACCAGGAGTAAGATCCTAACATCTCATGCCCATCTACGTGGCTAAGTACACAAACACATTAGCCTTATGTGTTGTGAGATGTATTGGCTCCTTAAATCTATAGGTGCATGATATTTGAGGTATGTCCTATGCTAGTTCCATGAAAAATGAAAAGTAAGAAATAGTAGTAAGAAAATATAATTTGCAAGTTCCTATTCTACTACGCACATGCCCAATTTTCGTCTTAATAGACTGAAATCGGCTTTGGGTAGGGGTTTAGTAAATAGGTCTGCCAAGTTAGACTTCGATTCGACGTATTCGAGTTGTATGGCTCCATTGGAAACATGTTCTCGAATGAAATGGTGTTTGACCTCTATATGTTTGGTCCTAGAATGACATATCGGATTCTTAGTTAGGTTAATTGAGCTAATGTTATCTACGTGGAGTTTAGTGTTTGTGAAATCTAACTTAAAGTCTCAGAGAGTGTGCTTCATCAAAAGAAGTTGAGTAACACACTCACCCATCGCGATGTATTCGGCTTCGGTGGTAGATAAGGCAACATAGTGTTGCTTCCTACTGCACCAACTTACTAGACTCGAGCCGAGAAGTTGACAACAACCACTCGTACTCTTTCTATCGAGCTTACTACCGGCATAGTCTGAATCGGAGTAGCCGGTTAGTTCAAACTCGGTAGATCTAGGGTGCCAAATATCGACATTAAGTGTACCCTTTAGATATCTAAGGATACGCTTGACTAGAGTTAGGTGAGACTCCTTGGCACAGGTTTGGAATCTTGCGCACATACTTACTGCAAATAAGATATCAGGTCGGCTTGCAGTTAAGTAAAGGAGACTCCCTATTATGCACCTATAGTATTTTAAATCAATTGAGTTTCCGATTACATCTTCTTCTATATTCACATTAGTTGTCATTGGGGTATTAATAATTTTAGCGTCTTGCATTCTAAAGCATTTAATTAATTCCCTAGTATATTTGCGTTGATGTAGGTATATTCCATCGTTAGTTTATTTAATTTGTAGACCTAAGAAGAAACTTAACTCATCTACTAAATTCATTTCAAATTCACTTTTCATAAGTGAAATGAACTCATTCAGTAGGATCGAGTTAGTGGTTCCAAAAATAATATCATCTACGTAGATTTGGGCTATGAATATGTCATTACCTAAGGTTTTTACGAAAAGAGTTGGGTCAACTACACCCTGGTTAAATCCTTTGGACTTAAGATAAACCGAAAGTCTCTCGTACCAAGCTCGAGGAGCTTGTTTAAGTCCATAGAGAGTTTTCTTTAACCTAAGGACATGGTCGGGTTTGTCTAAACTTTCGAAACCGGGGGGTTGACTAACATAAACCTCTTCTTTAATGTATCCATTTAAGAATGCTGATTTCACATCCATTTGAAACAACTTGAATCCTCGATGTGCAGCATACGCTAATAGCATTCGAATGGACTCTAATCTAGCTACTGGGGCATAGGTCTCGTCGTAATCTAAACCTTCGACTTGACTAAACCCTTTAGCGACTAGTCTAGCTTTATTTCTAACTACTTCACCTTTGTCATCAAGTTTATTTCTAAACACCCACCTTGTTCCAACAATTGTTTTGTCTTTAGGTGGTGGTACTAATTCCCATACTTCGTTCCTAGTGAATTGAGCCAGCTCTTCTTGCATTGCAATAATTCAATCGGGATCAAGAAGAGCTTGGTCAATAGTCTTGGGTTCAATTTTGGAAATCAAGGAGATTTAACTAAGGTTTCTGTATGAGGCTGTAGTTCAAACTCCTAGACTTGGATCACCTATCACTTGGTCGATAGGATGATTCGTTTGAGTCCTAGTTGGGTTTGGGTTTGAGTCTACTACTTGGTCAATAGGATGACTCGTTTGAGTTCTAGTTTGGTTTGAGTCATCTACCACTTGGTCAATAGAATAACTTGGTTGACCTAGGTTGGGATTAATACTAGACTTGATCTCCGTATCGGAGTTGAGTCTGGTATGAATCGGCTCGCTAATTGGGGTTGCCGGGGGTTTTGTAGGTTCGTATCCTTCATCAAATACTATATTGATAGTCTCCTCGACTCTAAGGGTGTCATGGTTATATACTCTATAAGCTCTACTTGTAGTCAGTATCCTAGAAAGATTCTGGTCGAGGTTTTGGATGTAAATTTCCCTAGGCAATCCTTAGTATTTAGGATATGTACCTTACACCCAAATACCCTAAAGTACTTGATGTTAGGTATTTTATCGTGATAAATCTCGTATGAGGTCTTAAGGTGCCTCTTTACCATAAGGATCCTATTTTGGACATAGCATATCGTACTTACGGCTTCCACCCAAAACCTATCGGGTAGGTTATACTCGTTTAACATTGTCCTAACGACTTCTTGTAGGGTTCAATTTTTACGTTCTATTAGGCCATTTTGTTGTGGAGTTCTAGGGCAAGAGAACTCATGGTGGTATCCATTTAGGTTACAGAATTCTGTAAACCTATGGTTCTCGAATTCACCACCATGATCAGACCTAAGTCTCTTGATTTTAATGCTTTGTTGATTTTCTATTAAGTTAAATAGGTTGATTGATTGATCTAGGGTATCACTTTTGTGTTTGATGAACCTAACCCAAGTAAATCTAGAATAGTCATCAATTATGACTAAGCAGAATTTACTCCCATTAAGTGACTTAGCTCCGTGTGAATCAAATAGATCCATGTGTAGGAGCTCAAGAACACTTTTGGTTCGTTCTTGATTATTTAGTTGATGTTGTATCCTAGATTGTTTACCTTGTTGACAAGCATTACATATTTTATTATCCAAGTTATTGAGGTTAGGCAAACCTCTGACTAAGTCACTCTGACTCATCTTGTGGATGAGTCTTGGGTGTGAGTGACCGAGTCATCGGTGCCACAACCATGATTCCTCTTGCCGTGTCATAAGACACTTAGTTGAGGAGTTAGTTAAGTTAATAGTGTAAATATTGTTATTTCTAGTTCCCTTAAGGATTGTTTTAGAAGTTTCATTTGTATTAATTACGCATTCATTTTCTAGAAATATGACCTTATAGTTATTATCACACAATTGACTTACACTAAGTAAATTATATTGAAAATTTTCTACCAATAAGACATTTTGAATAATAAAGTTAGAGTTGAGCTCAATATCACCTGATCCGATGATTTTAAGCTTGCCGTTGTTTCTGAAGGCTACCGATCCTTGTCATTTGAATCGAAACTTCAAAAACTTGAGTTAATCCCCGGTCATGTGTCCATTGTCCAACATCCATTGATTATACACGCAAGGTAGTTAGATCGGATATTGGATTTATTAAAAAAATTGGTTGAAGATTATTAACCTAAATCATCTCACCCATGTCTACATGATCAAACATGTTAACCCTATATGTTCTTGTGAGATGACTTCCAATTTTACTTGATTTAAATTTAATGATTTGAACACTTATCAACCTTGCGTTAGATTCGGATTTGACCTTAGGCTCATCAAGTCACCTTTTCAAGATCATGGCTTCCAAGTCATGGCGAGGCACAGAGGCCTTCTTTGATCGGAACAACGACCACTTCCATAGACAAAGCCATTTTCAAGAAAATAGAGACTTGACTCACCTAAAACCACTTCCTGGTCTAACTAGTCTAGGATACGGTGAGGTAGCTTCTGTTGGGTTTCCGGCACTGCGGCGTGTGTGTGTTCGATTATGTTTCATAAACATGAACACAGCGGAAGCAATAAAAATAATAAATACTCCTATTTATTACAACACACACAACACACGCATGCTTATTACAACAAGTGTAGACATAACCGTAAATTAAAATTTGCAATAAAAGGAAATTTATCTACGTTATACCTTTCGTATGACGTATAGCGGGAACGGCATCAACCGGAACGATCCTCGCAAGAATCGTCTCTATCCGTATCCACGCCGAGCTCCTCGGGATGACTTCGCTAAGCCACGAGCTTCGTCTTCGTACGGGTTACTAGCCTCGTGTTGAAGACGACGTGATCGAGAGATGATCACAATCCGAATCCAAATTCGGATCCAAAACCGAGTCCTCAAAACTCGATTCTCCGGAGAGGTATTCGTCAACCGTTTGACGAATCCTTCGCCTCCACCTCAGAGGATTACCGGAGATCAAATCCCGGTAAGTTAGTCGCTGTCGAGCACTAACCGCCGCCCAAACGATGCCCGACAACAAAGAAACAAGCTGTCCAGAAAAACTGGACAGCTTTTGGTGGAGGAATAGAGGCCGGCCAAAGGAGATGTGGAGCTCACCTTATCACCGAACCCACAAGAGATCACCGGAGGGTCGCCGGAGCATCGCCGGCTGAAGCTTGGATGCCGGCGGCAAGGAGGTGGCAGCAGCTCCATGAAGTTGGCGGCAACACCATGTTGGGCGGCAACAACAAAAGTAGGCTAGGGTTGGGCGGCCAAAACTTCATTAGGGTATTTGTTAGGGTTTAACCCTATTTTATAGAGAACTAATTCTCTTAATGGTTAATGGATCATATCCATAAAGCCCGTTAACCCGCTCCATTAAGATAAGTTAAAATAAACCAAACCATGATGGTTTATTTTAAGTTAAAACGAACCGAACCAACTTTTGGTTCATTCGTTTAAAATAAACTAAACCCTTTGGTTTATTCTCCTCCATTGCATTAGAACCAAACCATTTTGGTCCATCCATTATGTCTTCATAAGACACGGCCCATCCACGCTTCCATTGCGATCAAACAATTTCATGCTCGCTTATGTTTAGTCCAACCAAACATAGTTTCTCTGGCGAGAATCCCATTCTCAAGCTCGCTTTAAATCCTTTGGATTACACTCGTTGTGCGTGTGACCAAATAGGTTCTCGGTTTATGTTGGCGTCTATAATTAACCATTAATTATAGAACGATCATGAGTGGCACCTAGTAGTACATCATGATCCCCAATTAACCAAAGATCAACGGTTGATCCGAACTATTTCTCAAACCCTTCAAGATGGCTCGAATGAATCGTGCCCCATTCCCTTCACTCATCTTATACCCACTTGGTTCAGACATGGTCTATTGTGTCACCTCTCACTAGGTCGACTACGCCACACCTAGCCCAAGTATCATTTCCTCGTCCCTACGGATTCTAGTTACTCCACATGTATCAAGAGTACCTTACTCTAAACATGTAATGCTTTGGCCAAAGACTTTAGTAACAATCCGACGAGAGGCCATGGGTATACATCTCCTCGCAAGGAGTGGTGAATCCTTTATAGGCTATTCAAACACCTTCGATCACTTCGACTTATACCCAATCATCCCGGTCCACATCTCCTTAGAGATGCTTGCTTAAGATGTCAAAGCATAAGTCTCCATGATCAAGATGACTTGAATACCGCAAGTCAAAGGAACATCGTGACTTAAGCCACAAGAAGAACTTCATTGACATATCTATATATGCAGAGAACCATATGAAGTCTTACGGTTGGTCACTCCAATGAACTAGTTACCATAACTAGCATCCATGATTAACTCGGACATCACAATATCTCCACCGGTGAGAATCACCGCTTGGATACACCAAGGAGTATACCTCGTGCTAGTCTCGACAGAATTGATGGTGTCCAAATCCATCAATTCATTGACTAGGGATAATTCCGATACATCACAATTACACATGTAGAGATACTCACTAGTTGTGATCCAATCACAAATTCTCTCATGCTGTGAATCGTATCGTGGACATCCATTAAATGAGTTTAAGATCCAATCAAATACATGAAACATGTATACTCAAATAGTGAATCTTCATTTATCATATAAATGGTTCATACATAAGGCGATTGCCGTAGGACATCTCTCATATATTACTAACAGACTCCCACTTGGCCTAATGCCAATCGCTACGCTATCCAATACCATAGACTCTAACATGACCCTCAAACTAGCTTTGAGGTAATGCTTTAGTCAAGGGATCCGCTAAGTTCCTTTCAGTGGGAATTTTCTCGATTTGTATTTCGTTCCTACTGATGATCTCTCTGATAAGATGATAGCGGCGAAGCACATGTTTGGATCATTCGATGAGACCACATCAAGTTCAGAGATGAACTTCTTGATCCAAACCGCTTCCTGTCTAAAGTCGCAATGTATTCTGCCTTAGTGGCAGAATCCGCTATAGTGTCAAGCTTGGAACCTTTCCAACTTATTGCGCCTCCATTCCAGGTGAATACATACCCAGACAAAGACATGGAATCATCCTTGTCTGTCTGGAGCTGGCATCCGTATACCCACGTATCACCATCTACCCTTCTCCATACATTAGGAACACATCCTTAGTTCTTCTTAAGTACTTAAGGATCATCTTAACAGTCACCCAATGATCCATTCTCGATCGACTGCATCCGCCATGACACTCAGAGCATATGATACATCGGGCCTCATACATAACATAGCATACATGGTAGATCCTATTGCGGATGCATAGGAAATCTTACTCATGCAAATCCTCTCGTCTTCTGTGCGCGGACACATAGACTTCGAAAGGTGTATCCCATGCCTGATGGGTAGAAAACCTTTCTTGGATTCCGACATGCTAAACCTCTTTAGCACTCGGTCTATATATGTAGACTGCGAAAGACCAAGCAACCGTTTCGATCTATCTCTATAGATCTTAATTTCGAGGATGTAGGTTGCTTCTCCCAGGTCTTTCATGGAGAATGTCTTGGATAACCAAACCTTCACTGACTGTAAGATTGAAACATCGTTTCCTATAAGTAGTATGTCATCGACATACAATACTAGGAACACGACTGCACTCCCACTAACCTTCTTGTACACACAAGGTTCGTCTGGATTTTGTGAGAAATCAAACTTTTTGATTGTCTCATCAAAATGGATATTCCAGCTCCTGGATGCTTGCTTCAATCCATAAATGGACCGTCGCAATTTGCATACCTTGGTTTTATCAACCGATGTGAAACCCTCAGGCTGTATCATATACACGTCCTCGAGCAGGTTTCCATTAAGGAAAGCTGTTTTCACATCCATCTGCTATATCTCATAATCATAATGAGCCGCTATGGCCAGGAGCATCCGAATGGATTTAAGCATAGCTACAGGCGAATAGGTTTCGTCATAATCAACACCTTGTTTTTGACGATATCCTTTCGCCACCAATCTAGCCTTATAGGTAATCACATTACCATCCATGTCGGTTTTCTTCTTGAAAACCCACTTACACCCTATAGGCTTTATCCCTTCAGGTGGGTCAACCAAGTTCCAAACTTGGTTTTCATACATGGAATCCATTTCCGACTTCATGGCACCAAGCCACTTATCCCTTTCTGAACTTGTCAGCACTTCTTCATAACTGGTAGGCTCCTCATCATCAATGAGTAACACGTCGTTCGATTCGCTTACGAGAAATCCATATCTCTCAGGAATATTGCGTGTTCTACCAGATCTACGAAGATGTGGTGTTACAATAGGTCCAGCCGATTGCTCATCACTATGAGTTGTCGACTGTTGTGCTTCACCAGGTATCTCATCAATGTCTATTTGAGTCTCTCGAGCCTCCTCAAGCTCGACGACACTCCCACTGTTTTCTTGCAAGAGAAACTCTTTCTCTAGAAACACAGCATGCCTTGAAACAAACACCTTTTGTTCCACAGGATGATAGAATTGGTAACCCCTTGTTTCCTTAGGGTATTCAATAAATAGACATTTATCAGACTTAGCATCCAATTTGTCTGATACAGTCCGCTTCACATAAGCAGGACAACTCCATATGGAGTAGTTGAGACTACCTTGGTAGGCATTCTGTTTAACAAGTAAACAGCTGTCTGAAGTGCATAGCCCCAAAAGGACTTGGGAAGAGTCGCATGATTCATCATTGACCTGACCATGTCCAACAAGGTCCGGTTACGCCTCTCAGATACACCATTATGCCTTGGTGTATATGGCGGAGTCCATTGAGACAATATACCATTGTCTCTTAGATAATCAAGAAACTCTTGACTTAAGTATTCACCACCTCGATCCGATCGAAGTATTTTAATACTCTTGTCATGTTGTTTCTCTACTTCATTTCTGAATTCTTTGAACCTTTCAAAGGCTTCAGACTTGTGTTTCATCAAGAACACATACCCAAACCATGAGTGATCATCGGTGAAGGTAATGAAGTAGCTATAGCCTCCTAAAGCTTGAGTTGACATAGGTCCACATACATCAGTATGTATTAGACCTAGTAACTCTCCCACTCGTTCACCTTTTCCAGTAAAAGGTAACTTAGTCATCTTGCCTTTTAAGCATGATTCGCATGTATCGTATGAATCCAATTCAAACGATTCCAGAATTCCACATTGGTGTAATTCGGACATGCGTTTCTTGCTTATATAGCCAAGACGACAATGCCACATATAGGAGTCTATTTGATTATCCTTTCGAGCACGCATGTTGCTCGCTTCGATATTGAAAATGTCACTGGATACGTCCAACGTATAAACACCATTGCTTAAAGTTCCAATCCCATAAAGAACTCCATTCAAAGTTATGTAACAACAATTGTTACTAAAAGTCAAATGGAACCCATTTCTATTTAGACAAGAAATAGAAATGATGTTCTTTATCAACGAAGGAACATAAAAGCAATTGTCCAGTTCTAAGACAAGTCCTACAGGGAGTTCCAACAAATACGCTCGATGGCGAGTGCAAAGAACCGGTGCTCCATTCCCAACACGTAAATTTGACTCTCCCTTGACGAGTCTTCTTCTATTCCTTAGCCCATGTATGTCATTACATATATGTGAGCCACACCCAGTATCAAATACCCAAGTGTCTGAGGAAATAGAATGACAATCAATAAAGAAGATTTCTAAAGAAGATGGGGCATCCGATGCCTTATCCTTCTTCACGGACTCAAGATAAATCTTGTACTTTCTTCGCAAATGGCTCTCCTTGCCATAATGATGGCAAGTTTCCTTTTGTGCTAGTTCTACCTTCTTAGCCCTTCTCTTCTTTCCCTTCTGCTGTTCCTTTGACTTCCTCTTAGAACCTTTCTTCGAGGAATCAACTAACAAAGACTGCCCCCTCGCTCATGCTTCTCGGAAGACTCCACAGCCTTCAGATATTGAGCAAGACCACAGATGAACCTCCTAGCATCTCAGAGGTGAAGAGGAGCTTTGAGACTTCGAACCTTTCGAATCTCACTTGCTCATCAACCAACTCACAAAGATGAAGGACTACGATATGAGCATCCATATGCTCATGCTGCTTTCGTAGCTTGGGTTCCTTCGTGGCTAGCATGATGCAACTCATTTGTTCAGAATCACTCACATGTTTCTGATAGGCCAACAATTGGTCCAGAGTTGCATCGTCACTAGGACGGGCGGGAAGAGGCGCTTCGAGGACATTTGCAAGCTTTTCAACCTTGAGAACAATTCTCAAGCTTCTAAGCCAGTCCATGAAGCTCGGCCCAGTCAATTTATTCGAATCCAAAATGGAACTCAATTCAAAGACATCATGATCAATCTTAGAAATACAAAACGAGCATATGTGAGAAAGATGATTTTAAAATGCATCAATATACATTTATAAATCCCATTCATTTTTCGAATTTTAAAAACCCCAAAATCACTTCGGGAGATTGTAGGTCCATCTCCGAATGGGCTGATATCCATCATAGTTATGAACAACCTTGGAGAGAGTCCAACAAGCCATTCATAACTACGACGGTAGGTATCAACTATACCGATTGCATATCACGTATATGCAACTATCACAATGTGCTATCAACTAATTGAATGTTCACACATACATCGGGTTGTTAACACATTAACAAGTATGCATCATATGCATAGCACCCAACTTCACCTCCCTTTACATCGACCTTGGAGAGAGTCCAACAAGCCGATGCTCCAGGTTAAAGCCAACCCATTAATCAAGACATAGTTTTAATATGGTTAGATCGCATTCAACCAATTAGCCCGGCTTGGAGAGAGTCCAACAACCAAAGCTAACGATTGACCTCTGACTCTTACCATATTAGTATTAAACTATTCCATGGTTTGAACATATTCAGGTTCGAGCCGGGCTTGGAGAGAGTCCAACAACCCAAACAAGAAACAGAACTCTGGTTCTAACCATATTAATGGAAGGTGTAGGCTTTAATATTGATTAAGGGTTTTTATGTCTCATCCTCTTTGCATGCAAATAACTATTATCTACATGACATGGCATACATGGCATACATCTACATGTCACGACACGCATGGCACAATGTTATGCATCTAATGCAATTACATGGCATACAATTATGTCATGTATATGATTTCCTTATATGTCATAACTATTTATGGAAATAAAATATGTTCAAGATTTGATTCTCCAAATCAAATCATAATTAACTTAGGAAACAAATTTCCAAATCTAATCACATATTTTATTCATGGAATTATTTGATTAAGGAAAATCTATTTAGGAAACCAATTTCCTAAATCTTTAAAACTACTTATGGAAATAAAATATTTTAAGATTTGATTTCTCAAATCAAATCATAATTAAATTAGGAAACAAATTTCCAGAATCTAATCAAATATTTTATTTATGAAAATATCAATTTCCATAAATACTTCCAACTTTCCAAAAGTGGAAGATTCTAGACTTTCAAAATTGAAAAATTTCCATAAATACTTCTAAATTTCCAAAATTTAGAAAATTTCAAAATACATTATGACTATCGCAAAACCATTTTTACGATTATGTGAAACACAACACAGGCTCTGATACCCTTTGTTGGGTTTTTGGCGTGTGTGTGTTCGATCATGTTTAGTAAACAAACATGAACACAGTGAAGCAATAAAAATAATAAATCTCCTATTTATTACAACACACACAACACACGCATGCATATTACAACAAGTGTAGACATAACCGTAAATTAAAATTTGCAATAAAGGAAATTTATCTCGTTATACCTTTCATTATGGCGTGTATGGGGCGGCATCAACCGGAACGATCCTCGTAAGAATCGTCTCTATCCGTATCCACGCCCAGCTCCTCGGGATGACTTCGCTAAGTCACGAGCTTCGTCTTCGTACGGGTTACTAGCCTCGTGTTGAAGACGACGTGATCGAGAGATGATCACAATCCGAATCCAAATTCGGATCCAAAAGCGAGTCCTCAAAACTTCGATTCTCGGAGAGGTATTCGTCAACCCGTTTGGCCAGAATCGCCGTCCTCCACCTCAGAGGATTACCGGAGATCAAATCCCCGGTAAGTTAGTCGCTGTCGGAGCACTAACCGTCGTCCAAACGACGCTCCGACAACAAAGAAACAAGCTGTCCAGAAAAACTGGACAGCTTTTGGTGGAGGACTAGAGGCCGGCCAAAGGAGATGTGGAGCTCACCTTATCACCGAACCCACAAGAGATCACCGGAGGGCGAACATCGCACGGCTGAAGCTTGGATCTTGGCGGCAAGGAGGTGGCGGACAAGGAGGTGGCGGCGGCTCCATGAAGTTGGCGGGCAACACCTTAGGTATTTGGGTTAGGGTTTAACCCCTATTTTATAGAGAACTAATTCTCTTAATGGTTAATGGATCATATCCATAAAGCCCGTTAACCCGCTCCATTAAGATAAGTTAAAATAAACCAAACCATGATGGTTTATTTTAAGTTAAAACGAACCGAACCAACTTTTGGTTCATTCGTTTAAAATAAACCAAACCCTTTGGTTTATTCTCATCCATTGGATTAGAACCAAACCATTTTGGTCCAGCCATTATGTCTTCATAAGACACGGCCCATCCACGCTTCCATTGCGACTGAAACAATTTCATGCTCGCTTTATGTTTGGTCCAACCAAACATAGTTTCTCTCGGTCTGAGAATCCCATTCTCAAGTTCGTTTTAAATCCTTTGGATTACACTCGTTGTGCGTGTGACCAAATAGGTTCTCGGTTTATGTTGGCCGTCTATAATTAACCATTAATTATAGAACGATCATGAGTGGCACCTAGTAGTACATCATGATCCCCAATTAGCCGAAAAGATCAACGGTTGATCCAGAACTATTTCTGAAACCCTTCAGTAGCTCGAATGAATCGTGCCCCATTCCCTTCACTCATCTTATACCCACTTGGTTCAGGACATGGTCTATTGTGTCCCCACTAGGTGACTCGTCACACCTAGCCCAAGTATCATTTCCTCGTCCTCACGGTTCTAGTTACTCCACATGTATCGAAGAGTACCTTACTCTAAACATGTAATGCTTTGGCCAAAGACTTTAGTAACAATCCGACGAGAGGCCATGGGTATACATCTCCTCGCAAGGAGTGGTGAATCCTTTATAGGCTATTCAAACACCTTGATCACTTCGACTTATACCCAATCATCCGGGTCCACATCTCCTTAGAGATGTTTGCTTAAGATGTCAAAGCATAAGTCTCCATGATCAAGATGACTTGAATACCGCAAGTCAAAGGAACATCGCACTTAAGCCACAGTAAGAACTTCATTGACATATCTATATATGCAGAGAACCATATGAAGTCTTACGGCTGGTCACTCTAATGAACTAGTTACCATAACTAGCATCCACGATTAACTCCGGACATCACAATGTCTCCAGCCAGTGAGAATCAGCTGCTTGGATACACCAAGGAGTATACCTCGTGCTAGTCTCGACAGAATTGATGGTGTCCAAATCCATCAATTCATCGACTAGGGATAATTCCGATACATCACAATTACACATGTAGAGATACTCACTAGTTGTGATCCAATCACAAATTCTCTCATGCTGTGAATTGTATCGTGGACATCCAGTAAATGAGTTTAAGATCCAATCAAATACATGAAACATGTATACTCAAATAGTGAATCTTCATTTATCATATAAATGGTTCATACATAAGGCGATTGCCTTAGGACATCTCTCATATATTACTAACAGCTTCAGCTAGTTCCACTCAGTCAAGTGCACCGAACTAGATACATCTTATCTAGCCCGAATACACAAGACTCCGCTTTCCTAGCGTACTATCATCTCGTCGCGTCCTGGTACTATGTTATCAAGTATTGACGAATTATAGTCCTATCTAACCATTCTAAAAAGAAAAATCAAACTAAATAAAAAACCTAAGCATGCAATTTCTAAGTTAAAATACAAACAAGTTTCGTACTAGCTCCCCCTGGACCGTTGAATCGGTTCGGTCTCTCCACATAGTGGATTTGGTCCTTGGGAACCCAGTACTGGTTCGATCCTAAGTTTGAAATCAAGGTAGTCTTAGGGACCCATGCTTGGACACGTTTTTTATGTCAACTTACAATCGACATATATGACTTGTTGGTCGTGTGTGAGCTAAACCCTAGTCCGGCCTTGTTGTACATGGCCCTTTGCGATCCAAGTAGGAGGTCAAGTCCTTTGGATCCCAAAGTAAATCTTTCCAATGTGTTCCTAAGATCTTTGACTTGACTCTTCAAGAGCTCTCAACTTCGAGTTTTTCAACCCGAGTTGAGTCCTCCTCTTGAACTCGACTAGTCGAAGAGGTTAGGGAGACCCCGTGTTTGAGGAGTTTAACTTCCTCAACCAGGGTCTCGACCTTGGACTCGGACTTAGCTAATTTTCTAGTTAAAAACTTAATTGCACTATAAAGTATACTAATGAGGGATCGACTTACCTTAAGTGTATCTTTTGAACCAGATGTGTATCCGTGGCTTGTCTTGAATAGTGTTTCGCAGTCCGACTCGTCTTCGGTTTTCGATTCATGTTCCAGTTCTGACTTCATCTCCGATTCCACCGGTTTAGCCATGAGAACATGATCACTATCTTCTTCCTCGGATGCTTCTTCCCAAGTAGCGTTGAGTGTCTTTTTGTGTTTTGGTGCTTTGCTCTTGAGTTTTGGGCATTCGTACTTGATATGTCCAAACCTGTTGCATTCGTAGCATCTAATATTTAAACTTTTAGGTTTACCTTCGTTGGGTCAAGTGATGGTTCGTTTTCGACCCTTGACTATCCTTCGAACTAGGTTGACTAGTTCGGCCTCCATTTCCGAGTTGACCTCCGAATCGGACTCATCCTCTTCTTCCTTCGGGGGTGGCTTGCTTGCGGTTTTCTTCCTCGAGCCTGCAAAAAGTGCTATACCCTTCTCGGGTTCCGAGTTAGACTGCTCATGAAGTTCAAAATCATAAAATAATTCATCTAAACTAAGTTTCGAAAGATCCTTGGAGACCTTGTAGGCATCGACCATGGATGCCCACGAGGTAGTCCTCGGAAAGGAGTTAAGAACATACCTTATAAGGTCGCGGTTTTCGACCTTTTGCCCGATCGCGTGTAGATTATTGACTATGTCTTGAACGCGGGCATGAAGTTGAGTCGCCGTTTCATGTTCCTACATTTTTAGATTATACAATTTATTAAACAAAAGATCACGCTTACATACCTTGGCTTCATCGGTCCCTTCGTGTAGCTCCACTAGCTTTGTCCAAAGGTCCTTTGCGTTGATGAAGGGACCGATGTGATTAAGCTCCTCCTTGGACAAGCCGCATTGAAGGATTTGAGTTGACTTGGCGTCGGCTTCTACTTGTCATTTTGTCGCAATGGTCTATTGGTCATAATACAAGGATTCACCCACTTTGTTAGTCGGAAGTGTGAATCCCGTTTGGATTATGATCCACATCTCGATTTGAGTTTTGAGAAAGCATTATATCTGACCCTTCCAATAAAGGAAGTCATCTCCGTTGTAAAACGGAGGTTGGACGGTGCTAAAACCCTCGAGATGGGCCATTGATACAAAATAAACAAGGAGATGAAGACGAAAAACCTAGCAACGACAAAAACACACGAAATGTACCAAGACTCGCGTCTTGGATTAGTAGTGCGGGAGAAAAATTGACCAAATGAAATAAATTCGAAATAAACAGAATAAAAAAGAAAAAAAATCTGTAAAAAGATAGATCAGTGGTTTCACCAAATCTTAGCAACCCCCGACTCTTATACCAATTGTTGGATCGAAGCGGATCGCTAGAGGGGGGGTGAATAGCGATAAACCCTTTTTTTCGAGTTTGTTTCAAGACAATTAAATGCAGCGGAAAGTAAAATCAAACACAAAGAAGATAAATGGTTTTTTACTTGGTTCGTAGCCTTCAGCTACTACTCCAAAGCCCTAGTGATCCTTGATCACGCACGGAGGGCAAATCACTAAAGAACTCCTCCTCATTAGAGGTAGGAGTTAATCGAGTACAAGAAAAATCACAAAGCTTTAAGGTAGAGGGACACTCCCCCTCTCCTCGTAACGATAAAAACTCTGAGACAATTGATATGAAAAATATAAACTAAAATGAAGATTATACCGATGAAACAAAAATATAAACAATTAAACCAAGACGTCAGAGAAGTAGAACTTCGTTGTTGGAGAGTCATAGCATTGCGGAGGCTTTTTGGAAGCTAAGAATTGATGAAGAAACCCTAGGATAGGCCCTCCTTTTATAGCCTTTGAGTCCCTTTTCGAGAGGAACCCTAGCCAATCACATTTGAGCACCACTCCCCTTGAAATGAGGTGATAAGCCTTGACTCCTCGAAGCTGATCCTTGACCATCAGTCGACTGATAGCCATCATCAGTCGGTCGATGGCATCGATCGAATGTTGACCGTAGAGACCCATCGATTGACAAAGGATGAGTCCTCCAAGCTGGCATTTGACTGATGCTAGCTGAAATGACAAGTTAGCTGAATAATAACATTATTTCAACGACCTCCGACCATCTGATCTCGACCTAGACCACCGATGAGATGTCTTGGGTCAGATCTACGCTAAGTTTATCCCTGTAAAGAGGATACGACCTCACTTACACTCGCACTCACACGAGCTTACCTCAATACTTACTATTTCACTTTCGCTTCTGGTCTTCCACTCAATTCCTTCGGCTCCCTCCGAAGTCACTCAAGTGTCGCCCGACCACCGTGGCTTCCTCCGGGTGTCGCTAGCCTTCAGCTCCAGCTATAGCACTTTTCTGCATACTCGATTCAGCTCGTGAGATAACGATATGAGCTTAACTTTGTATCGTTTGCTATAATCAAAACTCATGTTCGACTTAGGCGCCTACTGCACCAACATATCTCTCCTCCGACTCTGGCAGGTGTTCCTCCTCTCCGGGTAGTCCTACTATCCCACTCAAAAGAAGAGTCTTTTGCTGACTCTTCTAGTACTGTCCGATCTCTGTAATCAAGAGGATCTCTATTGGATGTATAATTTGATTTTTTATATATATATAAGGAAAGAATATTGACTCTTATATAACTACCAGAATCATTGGAAATATCTTGTGTACGATAACCACTTTAACTCCAATCTCCTACATAAAACCAATTGCATATAGCAGAATAAGGGAATATCGTAAGAAGACTATTGCATCACAACTGGATTATACTCCCCCCCCCCCTACCCTTCAAAATTTACTTCTCCTAGGGGATATGGGCGATCATCTCATCATTAATGCATCAACTACCCCAAATACTACCCCTGTAGGATATTTGAAGCCGATAGAAGGGGGGTGAATAGCGTCGTGTGATGGAATTCGATCGCGTGTTTGTCTCTACAATTCTGTTAGTACGCAGCGGAATAGTAATGAAAGCAATAACGAAATAATTAACAACACGCAAACACAATTGTTTAACGTGGTTCAGAACCGAATGGTTCCTACTCCACGGATCGGGTTCGTATGAACCCTAGCGATGCCAATCACACACCACTATAATAAACACTCCTTCTCGGAACAATCCGAAGGCGGAGAAACCTCGTACAAGATGATTACAACAATAATCAAAAGCTACAAGCAAATACAATGAAATACAAAGCAAGACTAGTAAAGAGAAACACTTTACAAATGCTCTTGAATGCTTGATCGCTAGGTTGATCGAGTAGCACTTAGTGACCCTGAATTGCAGCAGCAACTCGCCCCAAATCGCCTCAAAGAACCATGCCAATTTCCTCCATCATGAGCTCCTTATAAAGCTTCAACTTGTGCTGGAAAAAGTCGATCAGTCGACTGATCGGGACCATCAGTCGACTGATGCCACTGTTGTAGTGAGACAACGGCTAGATCCACGCTGGATAAGTCCAACGGATCTACCATCAGTCGACTGATGGAGTCCTCACTCGACCAGTCGAGTCTCGACTCCATTCTGTGGCCGATTTCTCGAGCACCAGTCAACTAATCACACGATCAGTCGACTGCTCGAGCCATCAGTCGACTGCCCACCTCTGGCAGTCGACTGCTAGGCCACTTCCCGCAGTCAAACCCTAGTTGACTCGGTCCAGTCGACTGCCACATGGCACCAGTCGACTGGCACACCTCAAACATGAGGTTTTATCCCAAGTATGGTTCCCCCATACTTGCTAGACCACCCTTAGCCTAGACCTAAGCCTTCTAGCCACCTCCATCAGCCTCACGCCTCTCGAATTCCTCCAAGTCATCCATGACTTGTTCATCCATCGCGCTAGCCTTCAGGTGCTTCCATCGGCTATGTCATGCTAACGGTGTCTACACCGCCAAGGCACATTAGACTTACGCCGCCAAGACTCCGCTTGGACTTTACGCCGCCAACCATTGGACTTATGCTGCCAAGACTCCCGCTTGGACTTTACGCCGCCAATATCAAACCCTTGGACTTCTCAAATGCCAAGACTCAAGCTTGGACTTTCCCTTGCCAACCCATGTTGGACTTTTTATGCCAAGGCCCATGCTTGGACTTTCCCAAATGCCAAGTGTCCCACTTGGACTTCCCTTGCCAACTCATGTTGGACTTTCCATTGCCAAGACCCATGCTTGGACTTTACCAAATGCCAAGTGTCCCACTTGGACTTCCCATGCCAAGTACTCAAGACTTGGACTTTCCCATGACAATTACATTGTCATATGTTTTTGTCGAACATCAAAACATCACTCGAGTCAAACTCGAGTCCTGGTCAATCGTGACCTGGGCCGATTGCACCAACAATCTCCCCCTTTTTGATGCTTGACAAAAACCAAACAAATCATTGAGTTAGAACACTAACTCAAATCCCTTACCAATTATCCCAAATTGGTTTACCAATTATCCCAAATTGGTAATCTTAAACATTCTTCAAATGTTCTCCCCCAAACATTCTCCCCCTTTTTGACTAACATCAAAAAGGTTTTCTCTCCAAGGAGGTCAATGTCTCATGTCCCAATGAGATCTTACAATCTCCCCCTTTGTCCAAAAATACCTAGGATGCCTACCATCTTCCTAGTGATAAGTCCCATATCACTTAAGAAAGGCAATCCTATTCACTCTCCCAATTTCCAAATTGGGTATCAAAAACCCATCAATTTTCCCAAAATGATGATACTCTTCCAATAACTTCTCTTCAAGGAGAAAAATACATCCATCATCCCAAGATGGATACCTCCCCCTAAAGGCTTGCTCCCCCTTGACCATTGCACCAACAATGTCCTTGGGAAGTCCCTAAGCCAATAGGAACTCTAAGCCATCAAAATTAAGGTTAGAGATTCAACATTGAACTTTCCAACACCTTAAAATTGATACAAACCCTAAACACCTCTTCTAATCCATATCCAATGGATTTTCACCCTTTATCATGCTTCCCAAAGTATATCCTAGGGTTAGGAGTGGTTAGGGACCTTAACCGCAGCTGAAATCGGGTTAAACAACCTTGGTTACCCCGAAATCAGGCTATCAGTCGGGTGATTAATCGATCGATAACGCTCATCGATCATTGCCACCCGAAGGCGTCGGTGGTCTTAATCTCGATTTTTAGTTATCAAAAATGAGTTTTGGAAAATCATAACTAATTATACGTATATCGAAAAATCACGAAATTTGATACGTATAATACTTATGACCAATACAATGGGTGAAAAATGTTTGAAAAATATTTTACCCATAAAATAGAAAAATTGATACAAAATTCAAAAGTGACTAAAAACTTTAAAGTTTAAGCTCACTTTGTATCAATCTCATCAATGGTGATTGCTATCAAAAGATAGACTTCACCAAGATTTTTCAAAATAATTTTAAAATGTTTTCAAAACCCTATTTTGGATCATATTCCTTGGGCTCTATGTACATGACTTGTACACAAGCTTTCCTAATGATCCACATGTTGAGTTAAGATGAGCTTGGGTTCAACTAGATGCAAAAACTATGCACCTTGAACTTAACTCATATCCTAGCATCTCACATGTATCTAGGGTGTATAAATACACATACATGTCAATTGGATGTGAGATGTGAGTTTTGGTTCATTTAATCTAGGGTTTTATGCATTTCCTAGGCTACCCTACTTGATTCCCTTATAAATGGGACTTCAAGTCATGTCATTGTCCTTAGTTCAATTTTAATCAATTTAATGCATGAAATGATCATGGCATAAAGATAGCAATAATTAAGCATGGTCAATGATCATGATGTCATGATATATGATAAAATCTAAAAACACATGACATTTAAAACCTTAATCCTAAAACATGAACATGACATATACAATGAATAAAAGTAAGCATGATGTCATGACATGTTATATGGCAAACAAAGCATGACATATAAAATATATAGGTATAATAATACCTAAATTTTAATATTAATTGTCATTTGATATACTTAGATATATTTTGCCATATTATCATTAATCTCCCTAGTGTGCCAAAAACCCAAACTGACACACTAACCTCTAAACCTAAATTGTGCCAATTTTACTTGCTTTTTAATAATTCCAAAAATGCATTGGCACATCCTAAAATCTTTTAGGATTAAATATCAACCCTATTTCCAAGGTACTCAAAACCTTGAAAATGACCTAAGGTGCAACCTTTGTCATGGTTGAGTTAACTACTCATCCAATCAAGTTGGCACACCCTAAACCCACCTAGCGTGAATCAATCACGCTCTTAGGAACCCAAAACCTATTTGAGCTCCTAGGGTTAATTAGGTATTCCTTAGGGATAACCTCCCTAGATACCTTCCTAATGACCCTCCTAGACTTGGTAGCCTTGGTCATTTGGGTCTTACCTAGGTTGACTCTAGGGGTAACTCCCCTTGTAACCTTCTTAGTAGCCACCCTAGGTTTCCTAGAAACCCTAGCCACTAGGCACAAACCTTGGTTACTCTTAGGGATAACTTCCCTAGTAACCTTAGTTTTCCTAGACCTAGTTTGTGTTCCATAGTCAAATGGAACACTATGATAAGCCACCTTAGGCTTGGGTTTGTGACCCAAACCTTGCTTGCCCTTGGTTGACTTTTGACTCTTAGGTCCTAAGTGTTGACTTTGAGATTTAGACCTAGACGTTTGATCATTTGACCCTTTAAATTGGTTTTGTATGATCCTAAGGGTCTTCTCAAGTTTTTCAAGCCTTGGCCTCAAGACTTGGTTCTCAATCTCTAATTGCCCAATTTTAGCGTTTTGATTTGAATCATGGGCATGGGACTTCTTAGGCATATGCCTAGTCCACTTGGGATTAAGACCTAGATGTTCTCCTATTTTCTTGATTGATTCCTTAGGTAAAATATTTTTAGGGACATTAGTCCCAAATTTCTCCTTACTCCTAAGGTTGACCTTCTTAGCTCCTAAGCAATATTCTCTATTTCTAGCATGCTCATTTTGATAAATAGCAATGCTGAAATTATTTCTAGCATGCTTTTGACTATAAGAATTAGAAAGAGCATTACTAAAATATACCTTAAGGTTTGCCTTAGAGGCTCCCCCTACTTGTGAAGCTCCCTTTTGCCCCTTCTTTTCCTCCTTTGGGCATTGACTCCTATAGTTCCCCAGTTGTCGGCATTTGAAGCATATCACTTGCTCCTTGCTTTTCTTAGTGGGGACACCGGCTACATTGACTTTTGGCATGGATGGAGTCTTCTTAACCCGTTTAAGACACTTGCTCTTGTAGTGTCCTTGCTCCCTACACTCAAAGCATATAATATTCATTTTATTATTAATTGACATGCTTGAGTTACCTAGGGTGGTGGTGGAATTCTCTTGAGCTTGCTCTTCCTCTCTACCGAATGTAGATGGTTCCTCTTGTTTCTCCGGTGTTGAGGATGCTCTCTCCTCCCCCTCAATCCTAGAGGTGGAGGTTTCCTCCAATTCTTCCACCGATCCGAAAGTTGATTCCTTCTCAACTTCCGATTCCTCACTTTCACTTGAGGATGATAAAGCTTCCTCTTCGGTCTCCTCTTCTTCCAAGTCTTCTTGGACCGATTCGGAATTGTCGTAGAACTTGACCAACTTGTTCCACAACTCCTTGGCATCCTTATAGCTTCCTAATCTAGACAAAATGTCGTTAGGTATCAAATTAATCAACATTTTTGTTACCTTAACGGTTGTCTTGAATTTTTGGCGTTGCTCCTCAGTCCATCGCTTCATTTTGAGGATTTCGCCATTCTCTCCTCTCGGAGCATCAAAACCTATAATCATGGCAAACCAATTTTCTATATTCGTCATTAGAAAATATTCCATTCTACCTTTCCAATACGCGAAATGTTCGCGGTCGAAGGAAGGCGGAACGTTGATGTCATCACCCAATCTCTCCTTGAATTCCATCTTGTTCCTCTAGCATCTTGACTCCGAGTTGTTAATCCGTAGAAGAGCCCCGGGCTCTGATACCAATTGTAGGATATTTGAAGCCGCTAGAAGGGGGGTGAATAACGTCACGTAATGGAATTCGATCGCGTGTTCGTCTCTACAATTCCGTTAGTACGCAGCGGAATAGTAATGAAAGCAATAACGAAACAATTAACAACACGCAAACACAATTGTTTAACGTGGTTCGGAACCGAACGGTTCCTACTCCACGGATCGGGTTCGTACGAACCCTAGCGATGCCAATCACATACCACTATAATAAACACTCCTTCTCGGAATAATCCGGAGGCGGAGAAACCTCGTACAAGATGATTACAACAATAATCAAAAGCTACAAGCAAATACAATGAAATACAAAGCAAGACTAGTAAAGAGAAACACTTTACAAATGCTCTTGAATGCTTGATCACTATGTTGATCGAGTAGCACTTGGAGACCCTGAATTGACGCAGCAACTCGCCCCAAATCGCCTCAAAGAACCATGCCAATTTCCTCCATCACGAGCTCCTTATAAAGCTTCAACCTGTGCTGGAAAAAGTCGATCAGTCGACTGATGCCACTGTTGTCGTGAGACAACGGCTAGATCCACGCTGGATAAGTCCAACGGATCTACCATCAGTCGACTGATCATACCCATCAGTCGACTGATGGAGTCCTCACTCGACCTATCGAGTCTCAACTTCATTCTGTGGCCGATTTGTCGAGCACCAGTCAACTAATCACACGATCAGTCGACTGCTCGAGCCATCAGTCGACTGCCCACCTCTGGCAGTCGCCTGCTAGGCCACTTCCCGCAGTCAAACCCTAGTTGACTCGGTCCAGTCGACTACCACATGGCACCAGTCGACTGGCACACCTCAAACATGAGGTTTTAGCCCAAGTATGGTTCCCCCATACTTGCTAGACCACCCTTAGCCTAGACCTAAGCCTTCTAGCCACCTCCATCAGCCTCACGCCTCTCGGATCCCTCCAAGTCATCCATGACTTGTTCATCCATCGCACTAGCCTTCAGGTTCTTCCATCGGCTATGTCATGCTAACGGTGTCTACACCGCCAAGGCACATTGGACTTACGCCACCAAGACTCCGCTTGGAATTTACGCCGCCAACCATTGGACTTACGCTGCCAAGACTCCCGCTTGGACTTTACGCTGCCAATATCAAACTCTTGGACTTCTCAAATGCCAAGACTCAAGCTTAGACTTTCCCTTGCCAAGGCCCATGCTTGGACTTTCCCAAATGCCAAGTGTCCCACTTGGACTTCCCTTGCCAACTCATGTTGGGCTTTCCATTGCCAAGACCCATGCTTGGACTTTACCAAATGTCAAGTGTCCCACTTGGACTTCCCATGCCAAGTACTCAAGACTTGAACTTTCCCATGATAATTACATTGTCATATGTTTTTGTCGAACATCAAAACATCACTCGAGTCAAACTCGAGTCCTGGTCAATCGTGACCTGGGCTGATTGCACCAACAACCCCCTCGTCTTCCCGTCCCATCAACCTTTACTTTCTTTCCTTTCCGAGGAAATGAATTAATACTTCCTTTTCCCTTATAAGAACTTCTGGCCACACCTTTTGCTCGTATATTTCTCCATTCTTCTACCTTCTGAATGGCAGACCCTTCCTAGCAAGAAAGCAAACCTCTTCCCTTGAGCCCCTTCCAACAGACCAATGACGCATACAGGAGTTAGAAGAGTTAGTGAGGGACTTGAGGAGTAAACTACAGTTATCCTCCACTCGCAACTATACCCTACGCCAAGAACTGGCAGTGACCTAGCGAGCCCTCTCAAGGCTCAAGTTTGTCCACTAGTATTATGTCAGACAATTTCTTACCATATCGAGTCACCATAGGGAACCAGATCTACCTTCAGAATGAGTCATCCGTGAAGCTCCATAATTTCCATTTTACTGAACTGTATTTTCTTTTCTGTTCTTAGGAAGCTATGAATGTAATCTTTCCCTGCAACAATATAATTTTGATTTTAGAAAATGTAATGGTGTACCTTCCCTTCACTGAAAGTTGATTCTTCAATATGGATAAAAATATCATCATAGCACCTTGCAAAGCTGCAGGAGCAATAGAAAATTGCCACTACGACGATGTCCACCTCCTCCTCCTAAGTGCCTTTGACCTCCAAAGAATGACTTCCTACTCAGATCAATCATGGAAAGTTCTTTTGCCTTCCAGCTCCTCCAATCCACCACCGAACGGGAATAAATTCAGGCTATGAAGAATAGTACCGATCGGACCTAGGGTTTCACCTAGTTAGATTGGAATAAAATTTTCCACTTCTATCATCTCCAATTGTGTGTCTATCTTGAACCCAACTCCTCCGATCCACAATTGCACAGGGATAATAGCTGGAACTGAGGCCAAGATAAAAAATAGTGACAATCTGACCTAGGGCTTCTCCTGGTCAGATCAGAATAATACTCCGCCAATCTTCACTAGTGCATCTACCTTGAACTCAACTCCTCCAATCCGCAATCGCACGGGGATAATAGCTTGAACTGAGGCCAAGTTGAAAAATAGTGACAATCTGACCTAGGGCTTTGCCTGGTCAGATCGAAATAATTTTTACTCCGCCAATCTTCACCAATGCATCTACCTTGAACCTAACTCCTCCGATCCACCACCACACGGGGATAATAGCTTGAATTGAAAACAAGCTGAAAAATTGTGACGATCTAACTTAGGGTTTCGCCTGGTCAGATTGGAATGATTTTTTACTCTGTCAATCTTCACCAGTGCATCTACTTGAACCCAACTCTTCCGATCCACCACCACACGGGGATAATAGCTTGACTGAAAATAAGATGAACAAATAGTGGCGATCTGACCTAGGGCTTCGCCTGGTCAGATCGAAATAATTTTTTACTCCACCAATCTTTACCAGTGCATCTACCTTAAACTCAACTGCTCTGATCCACCATCACACAGGGATAATAGCTTGTCTGAAAACAAGATGAACAAATAGTGACGATATGACTTAGGGCTTCGTCTGGTTAGATCGGAATGATTTTTTTACTTCGCCAATCTTCACCAGTGCATCTACCTTGAACTCAACTTCTCCGGTCCACCACCACATGGAGATAATGGCTTGAACTGAAAACAAGCTGAACAAATAGTGACAATCTGACCTAGGGTTTCGTGTGGTCAGATCAAAATAATAATTTTTTACTCCGCCAATCTTCACCAGTGCTTATACCTTGAACCCAACTCCTCCGATCCACCACATCATGGGGATAAAAGCTTGGAATGAAAACAAGCTGAACAAAGTAGTGATGATCTGACCTAGGGCTTCGCCTGGTCAGATCGGAATAATTTTTTACTTCGCCAATCTTCACCAGTGCATCTACCTTGAACCCAACTCCTCCGATCCACCACCACACCGGGATAAAAGCTTGAACTGAAAACAAGTTGAACAAATAGTTGTGATCTGACCTAGGGCTTCGCCTGGTCATATCGGAATAATTTTTTACTCCGCCAATCTTTACCAGTGCAACTACCTTGAACTCAACTCCTCCGATCCACTACCACACGGAGATAATTGCTTGAACTGAAAACAAGCTGAATAAATAGTGACGATCTAACATAGGGCTTCGCCTGGTCAGATCGGAATAATTTTTTACTATGCCAATCTTCACCAGTTCATCTACCTCGAACCCAACTCCTCCGATCCACCACCACACGGGGATAATAGCTTCGGCGATTGACAAGCTGTAAAAAGTATGACGATCTGATCTAAGGCCTTGCCTCATCAGATCGGAATAAATTTTTTACTCCGCCAATCTTCACAAGTGTATTTACCTTAAACCCTACTCCTCCGTTCCACAACTGCATGGGGATAATAGCTTCGATGATTGCCAAGCTGTAAACAATGTGATGATCTGATCTAAGGCCTTGGCTCATCAGATCGGAATAAATTTTTTACTCCGTCAATCTTCGCAGGTGTATTTACCTTAAACCCTACTCCTCCATTCCGCAATCGCACGGGGATAAAAGCTTCAGCGATTGCCAAGCTGTAAAAAGTGTGACGATCTAATCTAAGGCCTAGGCTCATTAGATTGGAATAAATTTTTTACTCCGCCAATCTTCACAGGTGTATTTACCTTAAACCCTACTCCTCCGTTCCGTAATTGCACGGGGATAATAGCTTCGACGATTGCCAAGTTGTAAAAAGTATGACGATCTAATCTAAGGCCTTGCCTTATCAGATCGGAATAAATTTTTTACTCCGTCAATCTTCACAGGTGTATTTACCTTAAATCCTACTCCTTCATTCTGCAACCGCACGGGGATAATAGCTTCGGCGATTGCCAAGATGTAAAAAGTGTGACGATCTGATCTAAGGCCTTGGTTCATCAAATCAGAATAAATTTTTTACTCCGTCAATCTTCACAGGTGTATTTACCTTAAACCCTACTCCTCCATTCTACAACCACACAGGGATAATAGCTTCGGTGATTGTCAAGCTGTAAAAAGTGTGACGATCTGATTTAAGTCTTGCCTCATCATATCGGAATAAATTTTTTACTCCACCAATCTTCACAGGTGTATTTACCTTAAATTTTACTCCTCCGTTCCACAATTGCACGGGGATAATAGTTTCAGCGATTGTCAAGCTGTAAAAAGTGTGATGATCTGACTTGAGGCATTGCCTCATAAGATCGGAATAAATTTTTTACTCCGTCAATCTTCATAGGTGTATTTACCTTAAACCCTACTCCTCTGTTCTGCAACCGCACGGGGATAATAGCTTTGGCGATTGCCAAGCTGTAAAAAGTGTGACGATCGGATCTAAGGCCTTGCCTCATCAGATCGGGATAATTTTTTTACTCCGTCAATCTTCACAGGTGTATTTATCTTAAATCCTACTCCTCCATTCCGCAACCGCACGGGGATAATAGCTTCGGGGATTGTTAAATTGTAAAAAGTTTGATGATATGATCTAAGGCCTTGTCTCATCAGATCGGAATAAATTTTTTACTCCGTCAATCTTCCCAGGTGTATTTACCTTAAACTCTACTCCTCCGTTCTGCAACCGCATAGGGATAATAGCTTCGGCGATTGCCAAGCTGTAAAAAGTATGACGATTTGATATAAGGCCTTGTCTCATCAAATCAGAATAAATTTTTTACTCCGTCAATCTTCACAAGTGTTTTTACCTTAAACCCTACTTCTCTGTTCCGCAATCGCACAGGGATAATAGCTTTGGCGATTGTCAATCTATAAAAAGTCAAATAAAGATTCAACTCTCCGCTAAACCACACCTAAATCTTCTTTAAGGGTCATATCCTTGCCCATAAGCCCAATTATCTGACCCAACAAAAATACGTTCTCCTCCCTTAAATTCGACCCCTGCCCTTCCCCTTCCTTCATCTTCCACCCCTCTTGCCTTCGAAACCTCTCCCCCTTTTCTACGTTACGTGAAGATTCTTCTATTTCCCCTTGCATTCTCCTCAACCTTTCCTTTTTTGAAACAAGATGAAAGATCGCTTCCAGATAGCAACTTCCCAACAATTACGAGATTCCACAATGAGTTGGGGTCAAATGCATGCCAACCTCGCACTGTCGCCCTCCGCCCTGGCTCCCATAGGAATCCCTTCTGTCGTTTCCTCCGTAACGCCTCCTTCGCCTTTACTGACAACCTCATCTCCTGCTGCCCCACAACCATCTATTGTGAATCCCCTACCAGTATCATCGTCTTCACCTTCCCTGTCAATATTGTCACCGAACCCTAACCTTCCTTCCCCTTCACCCTCACTCCTACGTAACCCTATGCCACCTCCTCCATTCCTGCACACACAAACTAGATTACGAGGAGCGGCACGCCGGCGAATGCAGGAAGAAGGTGCTTCTATCATTAACCCCTCCTCTTCGTTCGCCTTGCTCGCAGACACTAAGTTAACCCTGGTCGCACTCCCTTCATCTTCTATTTCACTAACCTTATCCACCCCCATTACCTCCTCCTTCGCATACCCTCATTTCTACTGCCCCTTGTGTAGCATCTGATGGCCTCCATTAGTGGTCTAGCCCAGACTTTTCCTCTGTTGCCCTTTCCCTAGCCTATGAGGAGTTGTCGATGGTCACTTCCCCCCCCCCCCCCCGGCTGCCCATACATCCTCCTCTGTGGCTTCCACCTCAATGCCCATGTCACTTGAACAATCAAATCCCCTCTTTTTACTTCCCTTTCATCCTCAGGATGTTGCCCCTCTTTAATCACTCAGCAAGTAATCTCGAATATTCTTCCTCCTCCGTTGAGCCTCCCCTTTTCCTCTTCCACCTCCATAAGCCCCTTAGCTACAACTCTTTTTCCCATCATTTGCACATCCCCCCTTACCACTAACAATCCTACCCTCCATAGCACCAGTGACATCCCCCATTTCACTTTCTTCTTGCTCATCGTCTTCAACACCTTCAAGTTCCCCATCTTCCAGCCAAAACCCTAACCCCCCCCCCTCTTGCATTGATGTTCCCCCTTCTATCTCTGGAACCTCTTTTCTTTTTCCCTTGGAACTAATAGAAAAGTTCCTTACGACACATTGCTCTTGCCCCATTATGAGTGAATCAACCCCTATCATTACTTCTACTCCTTCTTCTCCCTCTGCAAGAGATGCCCGCATCCTCAATTTGGATGAACTGATACCATGGATGGAAAGCCTACAACATGTCCTGGAACTGGTAAACTCCTCTAAGCCACCCCTGCCTACATCTTCAGTAATAACTTTTTCTTTAATTTTATTGTCTTTAGGCAATGATGAATTATCAAGAATTGAAGCACTCCTTTATCCATTACCAAATATAGCTTCACCAACAAACTCTACAGCAATCTATCGTCAGTTCAGCATCTCAAGAGATACTTAGATAGAGAGAAACTTCCTTTCTCTGAGAATTGACACAATGTCATGCCCAGCTATCAGAAGCCCATCAGCAACAGTAGAAGGATGCAGAGACCATATCTACCCTACAAGTCAAATTAAGTAGGGAAATCAACCACACCTCATCTTTATTATCAGAAAGGAATCGAGCCCTTTCTCAAGTGCACCGGCATGAAGCCTCCTTTCAACAAGTAAAGAATGAAGTCGCCTGCACCAGGGCCTATACTGCAGCTATAAAGGAGATTTCAACTTCCATGCGTCAGGATTTGATAACTATGTCAAGGGTCCTTCAACAGGATCACACCTCTCAATTTCAAGACAAGTATATTTTGACTGATACTATTGCTCAAATATCCCGTCAATTTCGTCGAGTTCATTGAGACTTTTTGGAACACAGAGATCGCCACATAAAGTTTCGACAGGAGGTGTAGGCTGCCGACCAACGCTGACAAGAGCGACTAAAACCTTTGATGCAAACCACATACAGAGATGGTTTCGACGAGGTGATCAAAGAATGTATTGCACAAGGATTTCTCCCATCCCAACAATCAGCTCCTTCTCTGAATTGGGAAATTGGCTTTAGACGTTATCCTCCTAACCATTTTAGGCTGTAACTTTCTTGCTTTTCTTCTTCTTCTGGTAGTGGTCAACAATTACTAATTCCCATAGTATGAGACGATATTTGAATGACATTACTCTTCCTTAATAGTTAATAGCAATTTTGTAACAGATAACTTTTCTCAGTGATGTTTCTTGACTTCTCTTTTTCGTAAATTGTGAGATTAGTTTCCCCTGATGCTCTCTTTTGGTAATTGTACATAACTACTGGCTGCAACAATATGAAATTGTATTCAAGTGGTATTTCTCCTTCTTGGGGGGTCAATAGCAAACATGTAATAGATAATTCCACTCATAGATGTCTCTCTATTACATGGTATGAAAATATCTTAAATGTACTGCATTTCATGGCCTAGATAACTCCTTGCCCTCGACATCTTTTTAGATAATACGCCGACCCAGTAACTCGACGAGTGATTGTGTAGGACCTCTCCCAATTAAGGGCTAACTTTTCAGAACCTCCAGTGATTTCTCATCAGTTCTTGAGCTAGATCAATATTATTTGTAACGAGTCAACCTTTCAGAAATGTCACCCGTGGTAAATTCAAGATGTGAGTAAAAACTTCTATTAGTCGGGCAGCTAATAATTTAGATATCACCATATAGAAAATTGTGCAACAAGAAATGGATTTATAATATGTTACTTTACTAGCATGGGTGGACATAAGCACAAAAACTATCGAGGAACAATTTCATTATCAAATCGTTTGCATTAAAATTATTGTTAGGATTTTTTCAATCGATTAGATCGATCCAACATGTTTGAATTAGATCAGTTATCTCGTTGATGAGTCAAGCATGACGACGTAGAGAGCCCAATTTAAAATTCTCAACACGACCTGTAAGTTCTCAAGTACGTACCCCTTTGGGTGGTTAATATCATCGTCACTCCTTTTTGGTATCATAATTAATTATCGACTTAATTTTATTAATCACCCAATTAATATCATGGATTATCTAATTACGGTTTTGAATACAAACTTTTTATTCTGTGAGATAGAATACATGGGCCTTTGATTCAAAATAGGAACGCTCTTGAATTTTAAATCCCAGTTAATTTTTAAAGTCTTAAAATTATTTAAGAGAGATAAAAAAAATTAAAAAGGAGAATCTATAATTGGAGAATTGAATAAGTTAGCGAGCTATTGATTAATTACTCGAATAGTATTTTACACTATTGAAGTTTTAATTGTGACTAGTTGTTTAATTTTTTCATGCCAACTCTACTGAGTCATTGTATCCCCGTTTGTTAAAATGTAGGATGATTTTTCATGATCCATATAAAAAGATCAAGTGGTTAATATGGACGATCGAATTGTTTTAAGGAACAACTATTAATCCTCTGAAGTTACAAAAATTTTTGAGAGATTATCTATCCACCGTGTTAATTTTTGATTGGATAAAAAATACTCCTTTATCTCGTTTTATCTGGAGAATAATTTTTCATGCAACGATGATTCAAATTTTCCCCAGGATCTATAAATCATCCTCTATGTTTTATCTCAACTGGCTGAACGAGTTTCCCATGTTTTCCAAGTTAAACACAATAATTAAAAAAAAATCGTGTTCTTCACCAAAACCCATGCCATGCATGGTCGTCACCATGCAAAACATGGCGACGCATTTTCTGCGTCGACGTAGAAAACACATCCCAGTGCGTTGATTGATTGACGACAAACACTCGTTTTCCCTAGGTTTTTTGCACTCCTCTCGTTGCATGTCATCACTATTGCCACCCCCATCACTCTCGCTGCATCCCCTCGGCCCTCGCCCTCCGTGATCCGGTACTCTCCCCACGTGCAGGGTGCGATCCACCCCTCCGCGATCCATATAATCGCATCCATAAACTCAATTCGTATGCGAGTCAAACTTTCATTGAATCATACAAGATTAATCCTCTATCACTCGAATAATTATAGATATTAATTTCTCATTCACTTAAAAATTTTCTCGTTTATTTGATCCATATGTCTATTTAATTTATTGGTTATCAAAGCTAATTTTTCACAATTTATTGCAAGGATTAGAAAGTACCTTACCTGAGTTTGCTTAAGGTTCTATCGCTTAATTCTGCAATGAGCCGTTGCTAACTATTATAAAGCTCTTGAAGCCCAACTAGCTAATTTATAATTAAAGCATATATATAAGACGAAATTAAAGAATCTATATAGAAGACCATGAGAAGAGGCAGTGCTTAATTAATTTATCCAAGATGTAACTTTTGACCTTGTCTTTTAAATCTAAATCAAGTTCTAAATGCTCTATTTTCTCAGTCATGGCCTGCAGGAAGACAAGTAATTATCCAAAATTTTCATTGGAGCACATAATGATAAGAGATTCGCATTGAGCATTAAGAAAAATTAATTAGACGTAACCATTTTGAGTTTGGGAGATCACATAAACCCTCATCCAACTCCAAAATTCTATGTTGAATGAGATCTACGTTCTGGTTTGCTTCTTGTGGAGTAGAGTTTCTGCAGTATTCATATGGCTTTTTGTTGATCCTTTATCTAAACTTTTGTAGATTTCATTAGCGGTATAAACTACCTCTCTTCTTAATCTAGCCCTCTCACAAAGACACCTCCCTAATTCCCATCTAATTCTATGACAGCGATAGGCTTCTTGGGTTTGTCATCAGTAAATTTAATTAGAGTCATCTAGCGTCAAAAAGATCATCAGTTATCGATCTCCAGAACTTCATTGACTATTGGAGAAATAGCAGCTTGGTCAAACAAATCCTTTTGCTTGAATGTCGGGCCGAAGACCAACATTTGATTATATATAGAATGCACTCTAATGATAAATAGTATGCCTAGAGAAGGAAAAATCAGAAATTGTATTGTATAAATAGCTTGAAAAGAGAACCTTATTAAACATGTACAAATTCTGAACAGCTGCAACTTCTCTTTGGTACTCATCGCAGGAAATGACTATGGGCGGGTTCATCCTCATCTACAAAACAATCTGAATCAATGGAGAAGAAGAGAAAACTAAGTACACTTACATGACTAGGACACAGTACCCTACCCTGCATCTGAGTTTGACTTGAACATTTACCTTCTTTTCCTTGTCAAACTTACTACTGCCAGTATTCGGTCAAATTTCTATAAAATAAAGGTAATAAGAATTAACTCCATTCTGCAATCAATGTGCTACTGAAAATTTGTTTGTCACTTATGATAAATACTACCCTACTTGCATCAGTATTGATGCTGCACGATTGATTATTGTGTGTCCGTGTACGATGCATCAATAATCATCCGATTCATAGAGATGCATAATAAATAAAAAAAATATACAGTATTTTTTTTTTTGCAACTGTGGCTAAATTCCATCTACATTATAGTACAACTCTTGAACTCATCAAGATCACCATCGGTGTTCCTCCGAGTGAACTGAGGTTAGATTCTGACCGGATTATAGTCGAAATCTGATCGAATTATATACGAGAATATTCCGTTGCATCCTTTATGATGCACAACTCGTGCACGCCCGATCAAGTACAGTAATGAGAAATGCATAATATTTCTTCTTCAATCGTCACTCGTCATTGCCGCCACTGTTCGACCGGATTTCGACTGCGATCCGATCGAAATTCAGTCACTGTCCGATCAGAATTAGAGTCCGACTGGACCAGGTCGGATTTCGGACGGATTGCAGTCAGAATCAACTATGAATGTCGCCATTGGCCTCCGCAATTCAACAGTAATCCGATCGAAATCTAACTGTACATGGGTGGTCCAATCGGTCTAACGGCGATGACAGTGACGACTTCGACGGGTTCAAGTGTTGACTATAGCATTCATTGGAGAAGAAGAGTCACAGGCAAAACACTGTATATTTCTTATTTATTGTACAATCGCAATGGATCAAATGACTCACGGCGCATCGCATACGGACGCACATTGAAGAGAAGCATGGATATTAATGTTTAAAAATGAGTTGATGAATGAAGAAGACCTAATGATCGAGACCGGATAATAAAAATCCTAATAGAATTAGACAGTCAAAGTTCGGATGAAACCAAACAAATTAGAAGAGAAAACTAACTACACTAACATGACCAGCAGGACATCGTACCTACCTGCATCTTACATCTGAGCATGACTTGAATATTTATCTCTTTTTTCTTGTCAAACTTGCTACTGGCAGCATTTGATCAAATTTCTATAAAATGAAGGTAATAAGAATCAACTCCATTATGCAATCAATGCAATCATTGTGCTCAAATGTGCTACTGGTTAAATTGTTAGGGCAATTAATCTATGTATGATGTGGTTTTGATGTGTATAATAAAAGTTTAAGTTAGATTGTTTATGGATTTGATATGTATGTTGAAGTCATACATGACTTAGTAATTTACATAGGAGTTAGCTTGATGATAGCATTGATGGGTTCACCATCTCATGACTCAGTCCTTGAGTCAGTGAATGATGGCATTGCAGAAGCCGTGCACTTGGTGTATCCGAGAGATCGTCGGATGAGGAGCTTTGGAGTGAAGCCAAAGGAAGTAGACTTCAGGGCGAGACGCGAAGGATGACATTGCGAAGTCGTACGCTTGATGCATTTGAGGGACGTGACCGGACAAAGAGAACTTCGGCGAGAGACTTCAAGGGAGATGAGAGAATGAGCAAAATGTAATGTAGCTCATAGATGAACTTGCCCGAATGGCTAAGTCAAGTGTCGGATGCTCAAATAAGTCTCTTGTTTGAGGTTTACTCGGCACCAGTCGACTACCATGAATGGGAAGTCGAACTGATCCAAGTCGAATGAGTTCGACTGGTGTACGGCGGAGCTGCTCGATCAACAGTCGGACTCCTACATTAGCAGTAGACTGTCATTGTCACGTCCTGAGAGTATACCGTGCCGAAAAGCAAACGGACGGCATCTCCCCTGTACGTGGCAACATATCGGGTTAATACAAGGCCCGTAGGCCCACAACAACAATATCACATAAAGATATCAATATATCAAACACAGCGGAAACAATACAGACAGATAAAACAAGATACAAGGACTAACTGTGCACTCCGGAGTGACTTGACACAACAAGAATCATAATAGAAACCACAACAACGGCCAAATACATACAATACGTCTGTATATCACAAATACGAAAACAATACAGGCTAGAAACCCAAAACAACAATACGAAATACCTCAATCCACAAGGATACAATAAATCATAAAATAAACCTTCATCCGTTCGGTGTGAGATGGGATCAGCTGGCAGAGCTCCAAACGTCCAAGGAATCTTCTACCTGTTATCTGGGCGACAGGAAGCCCAGGGTCCCGGGGTGGTGAGTATAAACTCAGGGGTAATATGTAGAAAGTGCATGAACAACATATAAGGATAGATCTACAAGTATACATGTGAAGATCTACAGGTATACAACATGAGTCCAATAGACATACAGTCCTATCCAACTTTAATAACAAGTAACTACAGTAAAGTCATACTCAGTGTATATACTAACTGATCAACTGAACATGAAGTAATGTACTAAGCGTGCACACGATGCTAGATCATCCTAAACAGATTTACAATAACATAACTCATATAACGTACCAAGTCAATCTCATACCTGACCAATACTCTAACATATGAACAATATATGATCACCTGTAATAACAACCTGGTCTGTACCACACAATGACATGATGTTAATCAAATGCATACAACAGTCTGAATCAATGCATGTATCATGCTCAACACATAGCAGTATATAAAATGCAAATGACATGTATCATGATGAACAACCATATGCAGTAATCATAGTTCAATCAAATGCAGCATCTCACAGACATATGTAAAACATATATCAAAATACATGCATACATATATATCAGCAATGCATGTGCATGGTCATATCTGCGTACCCAACTCGCTACCATGACCCCAGTGTGACCTAGGTGGCACGACATGACAACTATCCCGACTCCAGCCGCCACCACTCTCGAGTGACCGAGTTGGGTAGTATGAAACAGTAGCTAGCCGCCATAGAGCTATATGCTACTCACACGGGGGGTCCTTGCTGCTAGCTGCTCCGTCCCTACCCATGAGTAGACGAGCACCGCACCCAGGACAACTGCACATCACACGACCACCGTCTATAGTGGGTGAGTGCGCTAACTACCACTCCGCACAGTGGCCAAGTGCGCATCTCCAGCTACCACCATCCATAGTGGTCGAGAATGGCATGCACAACAATGCTCTGCCCTCAACCCTGCAACAACTACCCCGAGTGGTCGGGGAGGCAGGATGACTGACGACCTATCTCAACCACAAGGGAGACCCCGTCAACAACATGCATGCAATGTAATGATGCATAGCTCCATACATGTATCCTCGCCACACTCTCTATCCCACGGGGAGTCCTGGTCAACCAAAAGTCAACTATGCAAAGACTACAATCCACAAGACTCTCTCTATCGCACAAAGAGTCATACACCTCTGACAAACAACCACGCTAAGACCTCTAGTCAGTAGCGAGATACTATCGACCATCCATATAACCATACTCAGATATACGATCCATAATGGATATACAATCATGCTAGGACCTCTAGTCCATAACCACATACTGACAACCACACACATTTATCTATGCACAGACAACTAAATCCATCATAGATGCACAACTAATATATGTACAATACAACAATCGACTCCATAACCCAATTCATCACCTAACCCTAGTGATGTAACACAGTAACCCAATCTGAGGTCACAAAGATAACCCTAACCACCTGTACTTACTGAACATCCATCAGCTAATACATAATAGGATTTATAGTTCCTATCCGAGCTAGATAATCAATGAAGTACCAGAGTATATATCTTAAAGGTCAAGGCAGTACAAGCATATGATTAAATAAGAGTGGATTTAAAAGTATAAACATAAATCCAAGATCATGCACTAGAATTTGATCAAAACTACGGACTGTAGATATTACCCACGATACGAAGCTCGAATAATCGTCTCACACCATGGACCCGCTTCATATCCCAAACTCATTATGGTTAAGTGCAAATATCCAACAAACGTAGGAACTAAACACTACATCGTTCCTTTACTCGCATCCTTTCCTCGTCTACGAATTAAAACCCCGGTTATCCCAATCCGATACACCATAACCAACTCACAATAGATCACCAACATTCAAAGATCCATTAAAGTAAATAGATCTAAACACACTCAAATCAACCTCACCACATTCATCCATTCTCACCCCCATGGGCAGTAAAAGAAGAAATAATCGGAAGATACACCAACAACCGATTACAACTCCACCCTTGATCCTCTATCCCACACTTGACCAATTGATCAACATCTATTATAGCTCCTTATTACTGAATCAATAACAGCAAACCTAACCACACCTACATCACCAATCCGAGCCAATCAAACCCAGCTTCCCACCTCAACTCCAAATCCAGCCGGCACCATCCACACTTAGAATTACTCCATCGCGTAGATCAAACAAAAAAAACCTCAAACACTTCAATCAACAACACTACTCAATTCACAGATTAACTTCTAATCACAGCTGACCTTTCCTAACCATCAGAGCACAACTTGAAATCCCAATTCATTGCATCATTCGACAACACCACATAATTTACAATAACAGATGAAACAATAGAAATAAACAAACTTACCGATCTCAACTCTCCACCGGCAAATTAGTTTCCCTAGCCCTATTCACCGGAACAAAAACCAATTCTGAACTCCCGATGATCCTCGTCAACGATCACAAAGCGAAGCGAGTTGATCAATCGGTAGAAGCAACCACAAAGAACTAAGCTAGAGAGAAGTAGGGGTACCAACGATGCTTAACTATGGCATTAATGGCGTCGATCCGAGCTCCCCTCATTGCCGACGAAGAGAGGTCGACGGTAGCTCCTTATCCTGCAGCGTAAAACCACTACCAATCCCTAGCTCCCAACACTGACAAACCACAAATTGATGCTAAATCGATGAATCCACAGCAAGATCGAAGCTCATATCTCAAAGGGAAAAAGAGATCGATCCTTACCTAGCTCAGGCGATGATCGACGACGATACCTCCCTCTCAGCAGCTCACTTCCATGGCATTCCGAGCATCCCAATCCAGACCTCCACCGGATTCCGGCTGCTCTGTGCCCCTTCCGTCGATTGGATCTCCCACCGTCGGCAACAACTCGCCCGCGGAGAAGAGAGGCGATGGAATCGCTCGCGCGAGAGAAGAGGGAAAACTGCCGAACGCGAGAGGAGAAAGGAATGAGGCGATCGGTTGATTTGGTGGCTTTTAAAAGTCGTTCCGAGGTGATTAGGCTAGCTCCAATTGAACCCTAACTAACCCAATCCCATTTGGTTCAGTCAATTTCCAAGCCCAACAAGGTGGCCCAATGGGCTCAACCCAACAAGCTAATCAAACCCTATTAATCCACTAATTAAACCCTATTAACCCACTAATTAAATCTAATTAAATAAAAGGGTTAATCCATATAATAATAATTTTAAATTTTTTTTCCCATATTTTACATTGTCCCCCACTTATAAAAATTTGGTCCCCAAATTTCTGACTCACGTACGAGTACGAGATGTCACAACCACTACTCAAGTATCTGGGAAAAATCACACACCTCCAGTGACTAAGTGGGGTACTGAGCTCGAATATTATATTCCAGCTCATATATACACTCTCAATCGACCTATTAAAAGGTAAATAACTGTACCATAGTGGAGCTCTATACCCGTAACCAATGGAAGACTTTGCCAGAATCGTAAGGTGAATCATGAATCACTATCAGAAATGATACTCAAGGTTACTCCATGGATATAATTCCATCAAGCGATCCAACGGAGTCCATCTTATGACTCGGAAGAAAATGAGCGGACCTAGCTAATCGACCATCAACTACCCAAATCCGATCAAGTCCTTTCCGAATTCTAGATAATCTCCCAACACAGTCTAACGTACTAGGCTCTCACTTCATCACGGTACGTAACCCTACCGATCACAATATTCCACCTTTGCTTGTTGGCATACCCAACATCAACTACGGAATCATCCATGTCTCACATATCGTTCCACCAACTGGAACGTCTCAATACTCACTATTTTCGGATACACTCCGAATAAATCATCACTCTCGAATGAAGAGTCTCTTGAAGCAACTCTTCCTAAAGCGAATGCAACTCTGGGAACAATTATCCTTCCCAGAGACAGAGATTTATTCTCACAAGAGAAATTAATCCAATGTCCAAAAATTCACTCTGTCACACAGAACTGAAAGTAACTGAAAGACTATAATGACTAATCTCGTTAGTTTCTCAACTAGCATACACATAATATACGTTTCATTCAACGGCATCGGAATCGCTCCTAATCCCTGAAATGATGCCTCTACGTACAATACCCTTCCATCCATATCGGACGGATTAACTAATACTGACGCGAGAGTCAGTCACCGTCTAGGCCCTGAAACCTAGCTTCACAAACTTTCGACCAGGTGATTTCCATCGCCTTCTTGGTCCAACAAGTCGACGGTATAGTATCGCTAGAACATCCTATCCTCATCTATGGTAAATACCAAATCAATCTAGGAAAACCACAATTTCCCTCAAGATTGGGAATATATCCATAAATATATCCTCCACAGATATGATGACAATCGATCTCAAATACTCCAAGAGTACTTGATTCCTCAAGTTCATGAACGACTAAATCGTCGATAAGTCTAACAACATTATCAAAATCTCCTAAAATTCATACCAAGTATAAAATATCGTCTTCTACACACCTGTATCCCTTTTTCTCTAAGCTACAGATAGCTCAATCATCACACCGACAATGATAATTGTATGACACTAAGTCACTACAATATCAAACCTCCAATCGTAGGCCAACCCTAGGATATACATAGGTGTCATTTAGCTGATCTAAACAAATCATCTATCCACAACGAAGGATATTCATTCACAACAACTACTGCATTCCAATCATCGATAATCGATGCATAGACTCAAAGTCTGACTCTCTTCTAACAAAGAGTTACAAGTCTTCTCAAGAAGAAACACTGAGGCAGATAAATCTCCCATAGTGTTTAGCAACACCGATACCCATAAAATCATCTCCCGATATGAGGTCCCCAATATCAGGACTATTCCCGAAATCACCTCAATCGCTTACTCCACTTGCCCATGCAGTGGCAAGCTCGAGAGTTTATCCAAAACTATATCCGAATACTCTCGAATTATACGTACATCCGAGAGTCCTAGTATACCAACGCTCCAACAATCTAACTATCCATAAGGATATGTTTATAGTAGAGGTATGTCTAGCAAAGGCCAAGGGTATCCCTTGACTTCTTGGTTGTCGATCAACATCTCACCTAACGGTAGAGAAAAATCACCAACCCACAAGTCGATAGGAACCCTTCGAACCCTATCCAAGAATGTTCTAGACAAAGATACCTGTAAACTACCAGTATCTCTCGATATATCCGCAAATAGGATAACCTAAAGTAATACCCCGAAGGACCGATCCTTCGGTCTTCTATACTTCTTCGTGAGTAATCATGTAACTCGTCCAACTTCTGCTCTTGGCGACTGAGCACAAGTAGATGCGAAAGACTACCATGGAGAACTGAAATCAGCTGCTGAAACTGAGGTACAAACTGAAACAACTGCAATGGAGATGGTAAACACTGTTGTACTGGCAAAGGGTACACATCCGTAAAAAATCAAGAATCATCGACATCGTAGCATGCTCCAACTCTGTAAATGGTATAGCTGCACCTAGAGAATACGACATAGATACGACCATCGTCGTATACTCTCTCTCCTCTGCACAAATCACAACTACGCCTGGGAAGGTAACAGTTGTTGTCGTCTGGGAAGGTAACAATTGTTGTCTGAACGTCTGAGTCTTCTGAGATGTCTTTGGCTTATACTGCTAAGTAACTTACTTCTTCCGGATGAAAGTATCAAAGAGCTCCAACTATATCTGAGGTAGTAAATCGCTGCTGATGTGATAACCCAATCTTCTGTAATGATCTCAGCTTTCGAGGTTGTGGATCATCCGCTCGAAAGCATCATCCATAGTCTTCAACTGAGTCTTCAAAAATACATACTCTCTTCGTAGATACCAGCTGCTTATAGTAGAAATAGATACAATGGTCCATCGAATAATCTGACTCTGTTATCGTTGTGACCCGCACTGCACACACATAATCTCCCTTCGGAGTCTTTCCTCTGAGTTCGATGATAATCATGAGAAGCTGCTGACAATCTGCAATCGGTCTTCTATGATCAGAAAACTCTCCAATAATTGCTCGTGACTCATGACTTTAATCTTGCTCCTTTTATCCAACATTTGGAGATTTCGGATTCCAATAATTTGACTCGCAAAATCTACTTATCAAATCTATAACTCTTTAAAACACTACTACGGAGTTATTTCTATACACATGACTCGGTCTATGCACTTCCGGTAGAATCTGGTAGGAGATCCAAACATCCTGATCAAGATGTCAACCGATAAAGTCGTGGGTGGCCAAAACCAACCCAATCACATTCTTGGGCTATTAGGTGGTTGTAACCCTCGCAAGTCTAGCGACTCTGCATGGTACCTTCGTTACCAACCGATCACCCTACTCGATGCCCAAGAATTCCCTGACAATGAGTCAAAGAAGATGACGTAGGGAAATACTATCTCACAACATCACTAAACTGTGACCAAGTGATATATTATTTTCCGTAGGTTATTTCCTATATCTTACACCAAGTACCGGCTAAATCCGGATAATGGTATGCAGCTAACTTAGCTTCCTCTGTATAACACGAGTTAAGTACTCAAAAGTACCCTCAACGTTATACAACCCAACATGACTAATTCAGGGATCAAAATCCCTATGAATATCTCTAAACTAATCCTCTACTATCTGCATCAGCAATAGTATACTCGCTTGTCCATTACCCCATAGGTAATGATCTAACAAGCGTAATTAGTGAAAATCTTAGGACCGTAATCCTTGATCTCCACCAGAGATGTGACTACTAACCCCTGTTATCCGACTCGGTATCAGTCGTCTCTCAAAGGTAATTCACCTTTTCGACAGCAGGTACATGTCTAATAACCTCAACATGTCGTTCCTGTGGTCAACTCAAACCACGATTACGAATACTAACCAACACCCTACAAGTCATCCCAGTTATAAGCAACTAAATGCATAACCAATAGAAAGATATGTAATAACTGTTAACATACCTTAAACCTTGTAGCTCAGAGATGTCCGCAATAGCCAGATCCCAGAACTCAAAAAACCAAAACCGAGTAAAGCAAAACTCGATGTCCAAACGGAATAAAATCCGAAAGTAGACTTCGCAACCTAGGGCTCTGATACCAATAAAATTGTCACGCCCCGAGAGTATACCGTGCCGAAAAGCAAACGGACGACATCTCCCCTGTACGTGGCAACATATCGGGTTATTACAAGGCCCGTAGGCCCACAACAACAATATCACATAAAGATATCAATATATCAAACACAACGGAAACAATACAGACAGATAAAACAAGATACAAGGACTAACTGTGCACTCCGGAGTGACTTGACACAACAAGAATCATAACAGAAACCACAACAACGACCAAATACATACAATACGTCCGTATATCACAAATATGGAAACAATATAGACTAGAAACCCAAAACAACAATATGAAATACCTCAATCCACAAGGATACAATAAATCGTAAAATAAACCTTCATCCGTTCGGTGTGAGATGGGATCAGCTGGCAGAGCTCCGAACGTCCAAGGAATCTTCTACTGTATCTGGCGACGAAGCCCGAGTCGAGGTGGTGAGTATAAACTCAGGGGTAATATGTAGAAAGTGCATGACCAACATATAAGGATAGATCTACAAGTATACATGTGAAGATCTACAGGTATACAACATGAGTCCAATAGACATACAGTCCTATCCAACTTTAATAACAAGTAACTACAGTAAAGTCATACTCAGTGTATATACTAACTGATCAACTGAACATGAAGTAATGTACTAACGCATTCGACGGCCTCAGAACACCATATGCTAGATCATCCTGAACAGATTTACAATAACATAACTCATATAACGTACCAAGTCAATCCTATACCTGACCAATACTCCAACATATGAACAATATATGATCACCTGTAATAACAACCTGGTCTATACCACACAATGACATGATGCTAATCAAATGAATACAACAGTTTGAATCAACGCATGTATCATGCTCAACACATAGCAGTATATAAAATGCAAATGGCATGTATCATGATGAACAACCATATGCAGCAATCATAGTTCAATCAAATGCAGCATCTCACAGGCATATGTAAAACATATATCAAAATACATGCATACATATATATCAGCAATGCATATGCATGGTCATGTCTGCGTACCCAACTCGCTACCACGACCCCAGTGTGGCCTAGGTGGCACAACATGACAACTATCTCGACTCCAGCCGCCACCACTCTCGAGTGACCGAGTTGGGTAGTATGAAACAGTAGCTAGCCGCCATAGAGCTATATGCTACTCACACGGGGGTCCCTGCTGCTAGCTGCTCCGTCCCTACCCATGAGTAGACGAGCACCGCATCCAGGATAACTGCACATCACACGACCACCATCTATAGTGGGTGAGTGCGCTAACTACCACTCCGCACAGTGGCCAAGTGCGCATCTCCAGCTACCACCATCCATAGTGGCTGAGAATGGCGCGCACAACAATGCTCTGCCCTCAACCCTGCAACCACTACCCCGAGTGGCCGGGGAGGCAGGATGACTGACGACCTATCTCAACCACAAGGGAGACCCAGTCAACAGCATGCATGCAATGTAATGATGCATAGCTCCATACATGTATCCTCGCCACACTCCCTATCCCACGGGGAGTCCTGGTCAACCAAAAGTCAACTATGCAAGGACTATAATCCACAAGACTCTCTCTATCGCACAAAGAGTCATACACCTCTGACAAACAACCACGCTAAGACCTCTAGTCAGTAGCGAGATACTATCGACCATCCATATAACCATACTCAGATATACGATCCATAATGGATATACAATCATGCTAGGACCTCTAGTCCGTAACCACATACTGACAACCACACATATTTATCTATGCACAGACAACTAAATCCATCATAGATGCACAACTAATATATGTACGATACAACAATCGACTCCATAACCCAATTCATCACCTAACCCTAGTGATGTAACTCAGTAACCCAATCTAAGGTCACAAAGATAACCCTAACCACCTGTACTTACTAAACATCCATTAGCTAATACATAATAGGGTTTATAGTTCCTATCCGAGCTAGATAATCAATGAAGTACCAGAGTATATATCTCAAAGGTCAAGGCAGTACAAGCATATGATTAAATAAGAGTGGATTTAAGGTAAACAGGTATAAACATAAATCCAAGATCATGCACTAGAATTTGATCAAAACTACCGGACCAGGTAGATATTACCCACCTGATACGAAGCTCGAATAATCATCACAGCCGCGGACCTACTTCGTATCCCAAACCTGCACAATAGTAACAAATTATGGTTAAGTGCAAATATCCAACAAACGTAGGAACTAAACACTACATCGTTCCTATACTCGCATCCTTTCCTCGTCTACGAATTAAAACCCCGGTTATCCCAATCCGATACACCATAACCAACTCACAATAGATCACCAACATTCAAAGATCCATTAAAGTAAATAGATCTAAACACACTCAAATCAACCTCACCACATTCATCCATTCTCACCCCCATGGGCAGTAAAAGAAGAAACAATCGGAAGATACACCAACAACCGATTACAACTCCACCCTTGACTGTGCAGAACAAAGCCTTCCTCTATCCCACACTTGACCAATTGATCAACATCTATTACAGCTCCTTATTACTGAATCAATAACAGCAAACCTAACCACACCTACATCACCAATCCGAGCCAATCAAACCCAGCTTCCCACCTCAACTCCAAATCCAGCCGGCACCATCCACACTTAGAATTACTCCATCGCGTAGATCAAACAAAAAAAACCTCAAACACTTCAATCAACAACACTACTCAATTCACAGATTAACTTCTAATCACAGCTGACCTTTCCTAACCATCAGAGCACAACTTGAAATCCCAATTCATTGCATCATTCGACAACACCACAGAATTTACAATAACAGATGAAACAATAGAAATAAACAAACTTACCGATCTCAACTCTCCACCGGCAGCCGTTTCCCCTAGCTGCCCTGTTCATCGGAACAAAAACCAATTTACAGAACTCCTTGCATCAGATTGTGCGATCACAAGCGAGCAGTGATCCAATCAGCCGAAGCAACCACAAAGAACTAAGCTAGAGAGAAGTAGGGATACCAACGATGCTTAACTATGGCATTAATGACGTCGATCCAAGCTCCCCTCATTGCCGACGAAGAGAGGTCGATGGCAGCTCCTTATCCAGCAGCGTAAAACCACTACCGATCCCTAGCTCCCAACACTGACAAACCACAAATTGATGCTAAATCGATGAATCCACAGCAAGATCGAAGCTCATATCTCAAAGGGGAAAAGAGATCGATCCTTACCTAGATCAGGCGATGATCGACGGCGATACCTCCCTCTCAGCAGCTCACTTCCATGGCATTCCGAGCATCCCAATCCAGACCTCCACCGGATTCCGGCTGCTCTGTGCCCCTTCCGCCGACTGGATCTCCCACCGTCGGCAACAACTCGCCTGCGGAGAAGAGAGGCGATGGAATCGCTCGCGCGAGAGAAGAGGGAAAACTGCCGAACGCGAGAGGAGAAAGGAATGAGGCGATCGGTTGATTTGGTGGCTTTTAAAAGTCGTTCCGAGGTGATTAGGCTAGCTCCAATTGAACCCTAACTAACCCAATCCCATTTGGTTCAGTCAATTTCCAAGCCCAACAAGGTGGCCCAATGGGCTCAGCCCAACAAGCTAATCAAACCCTATTAATCCACTAATTAAACACTATTAACCCACTAATTAAATCCAATTAAATAAAAGGGTTAATCCATATAATAATAATTTTAAATATTTTTTTTCCATATTTTACAGCCATGTATGGCAGTAGACTGCTGGAGTTTGTGCGGGCACAGAAGCACTCGTAGTCGACTGATCAGTCGGCTACGACGTCATCCCGTTGGATGGCGATGATCGTGGATCAAACATCGTCAGAAGCCATTGCAAAGGTGGCAGTTGACTGCTGTCATGCGGCAGTCGACTGATGAAACCCCAACGGGAAAAATTCGCCCCTATCTATAAAAAGAGAGGGTGTGGACTTTAGGGAGGTTAATCTTCATGCTCCCAAGTATCCCCTAAGTACCCTATATGAGTTATACTCCTTCTCCTTGCATTTCTTTCAATCATATTGTAAGAAGAAGTGTTGTGTTGTAAGAAGGGTTACCTCCACCTTGCTTGGGCAAAAAGAGAGATCTAGTGGATTTGGTTAGGTGTGATTCACCTGGAATGAATCGAGTCGTGGATTAGCGGCAAGGGTCGTGAACCACGTTACGTACTTGTGTTCGAGTTTGCATCCTCTTCTTTATTTTGTGTTTTGTTTAATTGTTTTGTTTAGCTATATTTCCGCTGCGCTAACCTTAAATAGACAATCAAGAAGCAACCGGTTTCCATCAACAACGAATTAGGGCTATTTAACTCCCTTTAGCCGGCCACCGATCTTCCAACAAGTGGTATCAGAGCGAGGAGCTTGTCGCAGACTAATCACCAACACAAGCACGACAAGAGATGGCCGGCTCAAACATCCATCCGCCTAAATTCGAAGGGGAATTCACTTGGTGGAAAAAGCGAATGGAGGTATTTTTTGAAACCAACTTTGATATAATGTTAATTATGGAAAACAATTTCGAGTTACCTAGGGATGAAGAAGGGGAGTCACTAGAGAAATCGAGATGGACAAAGAAGCAAAGAGAGGAACACTTGGCGAATTCGAAAGCCAAATATCATCTATATAACGTGCTCCCCCAACAAGAGATCAACCAAATTGGAGAGTGCACAAGCGCCAAAGAGATGTGGGAAAAGCTTGTAGAGCTTCATGAGGACACCTCTGAAGCAAAGCTTGCAAGAAGGGATCTCCTCTGCTCTCAATTAAACAACATCAAGCTTGACAAAAGGAAAATGGCATTATCCTTACATTCTCATTTTAAAGAGATAATTAACGGCTTGACAAGTGTAGGAGAAAAGCTTTCGAACCGGGACATGGTAATGAAGGCAATAGATGCATTCCCCCGGTCATCAAAATGGAGCTCTATGGTGGACTCCTTTTATATCTCAAAGAATCTAGAGGTAAATACTGTTAGGACCTCGGTGGCCTGCTAAAGGAGGGGTGAATAGCATTTCGTCGTTTGATCGGAATTTTATCGCGTTCTTGCTACAATTCGATTAGTGCGTAGTGGAATAATAATAATAACAACAACAAATACAAATAACCAACACAAGCACAATGCACAAGATATATCGTGGTTCGGAACTGAATGGTTCCTACTCCACGGATTGAGCTCAAACGAGCTCTAACGATGCAAACAACACCACTAATCACAAATACTCCTTCTCGACAACAAGTCGGAGGCAGAGAAACCTCTTACAAGTAATTACAACATTAATAAAGGAAATACAAGAAAAATACAACTGAAATGTAAAAAATACTTTACAAACTAGATTTTGAGCGCTTTGCTTGTTGGTTGCTTGGATGAGGTTGAAGAGCCCTGAAATGCACCTACACTTCGCCTTCAAATCGCCTCAATAAAGCTCCCAAAGAACCATTAGCCGAATCTCCCACGAACAGCTCCTTTTAACCTGCATCGGGCTAGATTTCCACCTGGCAGTCGACTGCCATAAGGCCCCAGTCGACTCCCAACACTATTGTTGTGAGACAACGGCTCGATCCACGCTGGAAAAATTCCAACGAGACTCTCATCAATCGACTACCAACATTGGCAGTCGTCTGCCAGTGCCCGTAGCTGACTTTCCAGATGGCTACGGAGCATTCTGTGCTCGCGACAAAACCATCAGTCTACTTCATGCCTTTTCGGCCCTTAAACGGCAGTCGAGCACTAGTCGACTCATATCAGTCGAACCGGCCATAATCCCAGTCGACTGCTAAGTGTCGACTCGATTGTCAAGTGTCAAACACTTGACCATCCGACCGGTATAAAGCTTCGGTCAACCGATAACCTCAAACATGAGGTTTAATCCCAAGTATAGTGCCCCCATACTTGCTAGACTACCCTTAGCCTAGACCTAAGCCTTCTAGCCGCCTCCATCAGCCTTACGTCTATCGGATCCCTCCAAGTCATCCATGACTTGTTCATCCATACGCTAGCCTTCAGGTGATTCCATCATCTATTGTCATACTAATGTGGCCTACACCGCCAAGGCATATTGGGCTTACGCTGCCAAGACTCCGCTTGGACTTTACGCTGTCAACCATTGAACTTATGCTACCAAGACTTCACCCTTGGACTTCTCAATTGCCAAGACTCAAGCTTGGACTTTACCATGCCAAGTACACCAGACTTGGACTTCTCTCATGACAATGGTCAAACCATCATCAAACATCAAATATGACCTGGGTCGATTGCACCAATAATCTCCCCAACACTTTGTCAGACATCAATGTCAAACATCAAAACACTACTCGAGTCTGGTCAATCATGACCTGGGACGATTGTACCAACAATCTCCCCCTTTTTGATATTTGACAAAAACATCCTTGAGTTAGACCTAAACCCTAACTCAACTCTCCTTACCAATTATCCCAAATTGATAATTTTACTTTCTCCCCCTTTTTTACATACATCAAAAAGGTTCTCCTAAGGAGGTCAATGTCTCATATCCCAATGAGATCTTACAATCTCTCCTTTGGTCCAAAGACACCTAGGATGCCTATAATCTACCTAGTGATAAGTCTCATATCACTCAAGAGAGGTACTCCTATGAAGTCTCCTAATTTCTAAATTGGGCATCTCAAATTTCCATTTCTCCCCCTCACGAGGAAAAATAACATCCATCATCCCATGATGGATACCTCCCCCTAAAGGCTTGCTCCCCCTTGACCATTGCACCAACAATGTCCTTGGAGAGTCCTTAAACAAATAGGAACACTAAACCATCAAAAATAAGGTTAAAAGTTCAACATTGAACTTTCCCATGCCTTAAATTGATACACACCCTAAACCAATTCTCCTAATCCATATCCAATGGATTTTCACCCTTTCTAATGCTTTCCAAAGCATATCCTAGGGTTAGGAGTGGTTAGGGAATCTTACCATAGCTAAAATTGGGCTAAACAAACCTTGTTTACTTGAAATCAGACCTGACAGTTGACTCCTTACAGTCACCAGTTCGACTGTCATTCATCATTCGACTGCCATTAAGTAGCAATCGACTGATAACTGAAATTGCCCATTTTCAGTTTTAGAAATCGAGTTTTGAAAAAACATAAGTAATTTTAAGTATTTTGAAAAATCATGAAAATTCATACGTACATTACTTATAAGCAATACAATGGGTGAAAAATATATGAAAAATAATTTACCCATAAAATAGTGAGTTTGATACAAAGTTCAAAAATGAGAAAAACTTCATTGTTTTGAGCTCACTTTGTATCAACATTATCAATGGTGACTTCTATCAAAAGATAGACTACACCAAGGTTTTTCAAAATTATTTTGAAATAGTTTTAAAACCTTATATTGAACCATGGTCTATGTGCTTGATGCACATGACTTGTACATAAGCTTTCCTTATGATTCATCCATGGTATAAGTTGAGTTTAAGTTCATCTAGATGCAAAAACTATGCACCTTGAACTTAACTCATTTCCTAATATCTCACATGTATCTAAGGTATATCAATACACACACATGTCAATGTGATGTGAGATGTGGGTTTTATTCATCCTAAACTAAGGTTTCGTGCATTTTCTAGGGCAACACTACTTGATTTCCTTGTACATGAGACTTCATATCATGTCATAGTCCTTAAATCAATTTTAATTACTTTAAATGCATAATGATCATGACATATATATTAGCATAAATAAACATTGTCAATGATCATGATGTCATGGCATAAAGATGAAATCTAAACATACATGACATATAGGGATGAAATAGACTATAGGGATGTACCCAAAAAAAAAATCATTTCATTAATCACGAAGTTCAAAGGCAGCGCCTTACACATGTAAAGGAAAACAAACAAAAGAAAATCAAAATACAGGGGATGGATATCTAATATGTAGGGTCATCAGTGTCCATGGTCGTCGACTGTGAACCGCCGGCAGCAGGCGAATGTCCAGGTGCAGGAGGGCGGAGAAGCGCTAGGAGCTCCTACTGCTGCCGATCCAATGTCCCCAGCTAGGAGATGACCAAAGACTGGAACTCCCAGTGTTCCTGGCAAAACGCCTGGTGCTCTAGATGAATCTCCTCATACTCCAGATAAAGCTCCGCAAAATAGGTATCTATCTCCTCCTCAAATACATCGAGGCGCGCTGCGAAGACCGAGTCTGGCATAGCGTCATCCTCTGCATCATCACCCGCTACAGCGTCACCCTCAGGTGCCGAAGCATCGCCTACCTGTTGTCGTCTAGCGACCCAGGTCATGGATCACTCGAAGGGCTTCAAGCCCACTAAAGAAAAACTCCGTGCATTCATGCGGTCATACTTGGTGAATATGGGCTTGATGACCCCTTTGGTTATGTCGATGCCGACGGAACCAAGCCACTCAGTGAGCACGTGACCAAAGGGCATGTGGACTTTGCCATTGTTTGGCTTAATGAAATGAATGATGCAATGGAATGTGTTCAGACTAATATTCACATCTAACCCTTAGCGGAATGCATGCATAAGAAACAGATGTGGGGGTCGAACCAAAGTCAATCCACGGGTGACTATAGGAAGGATGCAATGAGCAATGACCTTATAAAGGACATTGTCAGAAGCAGAAAGATCGTTCGAGGGGAAAAGATTAAAATTTAATGGATGGGGACTATGATAGAATTGATCATGAAGGGTGTCTAGGGAAATGTCCTCAAAAGGGGATGGAAGAGGCTCATCCAAAGAAGGATAGAAAAGAAACTCACTCTCAGATGGGCGACATCCGAGAAAGTCGGCCCAGATCTAGGGAGTGAAGTCCAGATCGCATTGAGCAACGCGAATCCGGTACCTCCCCTCTCCAACCGATTGCAAGTTATTGAAAAATTCTGAAAGCAAAGTAGAATTGACCAAGTGTTCACAAAACACCAAGGACTCTAGGTTGTAGAAACGGATGATCTGGATAATGTCAAAGCAGTGATCTTGAAAGAATTTGGGGTCCAATGCTCGAGAAGGAATGAGTTAAAATTTATTTTTGTGAAATGCAAGCTCATGGCCCAGAGTGGGAAACCGATCATCGGTAGATGGTTGAGGGTTCAACGGTCCCTCATAAATAGGTGGTGTAGGAGTGCATTTAGATGCAAGAGTTTAAGCCTAAATGTGTGGATTGAAAGGAACAAATGTAGGTCAAAAATGCATGATGATGATGAATGCATCACACAAACAAACAAAGACAACAGTGGTTAGTGAATCAAGAGTAGATAAATAACGAGTCCAAGAGTAGGGGTGAGGGTTTGCCTAGGAGGCATGGTGGAAAGCTGCTAATGACCAAAAATGGCACCGGAGTCGAGGTTCCACAAAGCCCTAACCGAAGGGATAGGTTGTGGTGGAGACTGGGACTTGAAATGGTGAGAGGAGAGCGTCCTCAAGTCGAAAGAGCCTTCGAGCATGAGAACCGGTCGGTAAGATCACCAGAAAAAAAGAGAAGGGCGAGAAGAACTCGGTAGAGGAACGCGGTAGAGGAGGAAATAGGAAGGACTTTAGGTTTTTTGCGAGTCAAATCGGGCCGATTTACCCTAATATCCAAAGATCGGTCACCGAATCGAACTCGCCCGATCGGTGATGGAGAGCAATCGAACTACCCGTTGGCTACAAAGCATTGTAGGCACGGCGATCGCCACAAGTGAAATGGGTTGCTCAATGAAAGGATGACTGGATGCAGGACATACTTATCGGTCAGGCGGTGACAAATGTCAGTCGACTGATATCAAACTGATAAGTTTTTCAGCTAGGTTAGTAAATGTGTAACTAATTCAAGAAAGGTCAAAAATTCACGATATTTTGTGGACACCCTTTTGAAGTCATTTACTATCAAGGAAAAATAAGTCGAAAAATATATCTTTTTCAGATTTTAATATTGAGACAAACTTGAAATCTAGCAAAAGCTTTAAAGTTTTTCACAAATTTGTACCACTTTTGCTGATCAAGTACAAATTGTTTTTCAAAGTATGTTTAAAATAAACATGATGTCATGACATGACAAGGCAAACAAAGCATGACAAGTATAAATACTAAGATATTAAATACCTAAGTTTTAATATTAATTGTTATTTGTTATTATTTAGTCCATTTTGCCATATTATTACTTATCTCCCAAGTGTGTCAAAAACCCAAAATGACACACTATGACCTCTAAACTTAAGTTGTGTCAATTTGATCAATTTTTCATAGTTCCATAAATTATATTGGAACATCCTAAGAGCCTTTAGGATTATGATCAAAACATATTCACAAGGTATCCATAACCTTGGAAATGACCTAAAGTGTCACCTTTACCATGGTTTGGTTAACTACCTATCCATTCAAAGTTGACACACCTAAACCCATTTAGCGTGGATAAATCACGCTCCTAGGAACCCAATACCTATTGGATCTCCTTGGGTTTACTAGGTATTCCTTAGGAATGACTTCCCTATATACCCTCCTAGGCTTAGAAGCCTTAGTCATTGTGGTCTTAACTAGGTTAACTCTAGGGGTAACTCCCCTTGTAACCTTCTTAGTGGCCTCTCTAGATTTCCTTGAAACCCTAACCACTAGGCATCTACCTTGGTCAACCTTAGGGATGACTTCCCTAGTGACCTTGGTTTTCTTAGACCTAGGTTGTGTTCCATAATTCAATGGAACATTGTGATAGGTCTTTTTGGGCTTAAGCTTGCCCTTGGTTGGACCTTGCTTTCTAAAACCTAGGTTTTGACTTTTAGACCTAGATTTTTGATCCTTTGACCCTTGTATTTGATTTTGTATTTTTACAAGGGTCTTTTCTAGTTTCTCAAGCCTTGACCTCAAGGCTTGATTTTCTAATTCTAATCTTCCCAATTTTGAGTTTTCATATGTCCTTTGGGAATTATTTTTCCTAGGCATATACCTAGTCCATTTAGGGTTAAAACCTAGGTGATCCTCTATCTTCCTAATGGTCTCCCTAGGAAGGATAGGTCTAGAATTGTTTGATCTAGGTTTGTCCTTAGGTAAAATATTTTTAGGGACATTAGTCCTAAATTTCTCCTTATTCCTAAGGTTGACATGTTTCGCTCCCAAACAATAAAACTTATTATTTCTAGCATACTTTTGTTCATTAGTAATAGCAAGATTACTAAAATTATTTTTTAGCATGCTTTTGCCTATAATTTAAAAAATGAGCATTATTAAATTTTACCTTAGGGTTAGCTTTTAAAGCTCCCCCTACTTGTGATGCTCCTTCTTGGACCTTCTTCCCCCTAGGACATTGACTCCTAAAATGCCCCGATTGTTGACACTTGAAGCAATTGATGTGCTCCTTGCTTTTACATGTTGGGGGACCAACATCCTTGGTCTTTTCTTGAGGTTTTGGTGTTGGTTGACTTTTTTTGACCTTCTTAGGGCACTTACTCTTATAGTGTCCGGCTTCCCTACACTCAAAGCATATAATATGGATTTTATTTTTAATTTGAATGCTTGATTACCTAGGTCAATGGTGGCCAAATTTTAAGCTTCCTCTTCTCCCTGACCGGAAGTAGAAGTTTCCTCTTGCCCTTTCCCTTGCTCCGGTGACCTAGTCTCCTCCCCCTCAATCCTAGAGGTGGAGGCTTCCTCTTCTACCGATCCGGAAGTTGACTCCTCTTCAATTTCCGAATTCTCACTTTCTTGTGAGGAAGAACTTGTTTCTTCGGCCTCCTCCTCTTCTTGAGCCGATGAACATTCTTCGGCTTCTTGTGATTGTTCTTCACTTGAAGCCGGTGATGGTCCTTCATGGTATTTTGCAACTCGCTCCTTGGCATCTTTGTACTCACCTAACTTGAACAAGACATTATTAGGAATTAAATCACTTAACATTTTGATTGCCTTAATATTTGTCTTGAACTCTTTGAGTTGTTCCTTGGTCCATTTTTCAACCTTGAGGATTCCACCCTTTTTGCCTCTTGGGAATTCACAACCTTCTATCAAGGCGGACCAAAACTTGATATCCACCATCATTAGGAAGTTCTCAATTCCTATTTTCCATGAGTTGAAGCCTTCAAATCCATAGTATTCATAAGATGGTGGTGTGTTGATGTCCCGACCTAGTCTTTCTTCAAATTTCATCTTCTTCCTCTAGCGGTGCTCTCTTGGTTGTTAATCCTTGAAGAGCATCCTCGCTCTGATACCACTTGTTAGGACCTTGGTGGCCTGCTAGAGGGGGGGGAGTGAATAGCATTTCGTCGTTTGATCGAAATTTGAATGCGTGCTTGATACAACTATGTTAGTGCGCAGAAGAATAATAATAATAATAATAAATACAAATAACCAACACAAGTACAATGCACAAGATATAATGTGGTTCGAAACCGAATGGTTCCTACTCCATGGATTGAGCTCAAACGAGCTCTAGCGATGCGAACAACACCACTAATCACAAATACTCCTTCTCGACAACAAATCGGAGGCGGAGAAACCTCTTACAAGTAATTACAATAGTAATAAAGGAAATACAAGAAAAATACAACTGAAATGTAAAGAACACTTTACAAACTAGGTTTTGAGCGCTTTGCTTGTTGGTTGCTTGGATGAGGTTGAAGATGTTAAATACGGAAAAATTTAAATATTAAATTTTATGGCCAAAAATTTTGAGAAATAATCCAAAAAAAATTTCGAGATTTTTAAGAAATTTTAGGAGTTTTTCTGGAATTTTTCTGAATTTAAACGGAGTCCGTACAAGATTTTTACGGGGATAAAAAAAAATAAATAGGCTTTTGAAGGGCCTATTTGAAATATCAATTTTTAGGGGTTAATAAATTTTATTAACCTAAAACCTAGGTTTTCGATTTCCCCGTTGCGCCCGATCCCCCTCTTCGCTACGGTTTTTCTCTCGCGACAACTCTCCCGATCTTCTTTTCTTTTTTTCCCTGCGCCGCAGCAAGACACCGCCCGCCGCACGCGCCCAAAGCCACCGTGTCTTCCCCATCGCGCCGCAGCAAGCTCTTGCACTCCCGCGAGCACCGCCGCCGCGACGCGAGCCTCGTCACCGTCGCCGCGCCGTCGTGCTCCCTTCGCCGCCGCCGGCGCGCGGCGTGTCGCGATCACACGGCGCCGCCTTCTCGATCGCCCTCCTGCGCCTTTGGCCGCCTTCTTCACGGTGCCCCAGTGCCGCTTCTCTTCCCAACGCGCTGCAGCCCACGGCCGTCGGTCGGGCATCGTGCACTCGTCGTCCACAGTCGACGCCTTCTCTGTCTTTTTAGAGGAGCAGCCTCATCAGTCTCCACAGTCAAGTCGACGGTGAGTGTGCTGCTAAAGGACTGTCGGTGGTCGCGGTAATTGGTGATTTAGGGCAGCTGAGGTTTTGTTGCTCCGGTGAATAGGGTTGGGGAGATTGCTGTCGGAGAAAGGGTTTCGACCGGCAAACAGAGGAGGTTTGGGTAGCGAGTAGGGCTGCCTGTGTTGGGGATTGCTTCTGGCCGAGCATCGTCGGAGCAAGGTAAGGAGTCGACTTGTGTTTTGTCTAACCCCTGCGGTATTTTTCGTGATTTGATAGTGGATTGTGTTTGGACAATGATTTAGGGCAGCGGCTTGGAGCATGCGCCGGCAGTGTTCCGTTCTGTACTGTTCAGGAGCGGTGAGTCTCAATTGGAACAAGGTAAAGGATTACTTTTGTCTTAATTTGGATAGGATTTTTAGGGCTGTTGTGGATCATATTTATTGGTTGAGTTCGGTCTGTAATTTGGGCAGTTTATCTAGGGTTGACGAACAGAGGAATTGGGAATATTGGTTGCCGGTGGGATCTTAGGGCCCGTAAGCACGATTTTGGTGTTCTATTTGGGTGGTTTTGGTCGACTGTGTAAGGGTTGGAAAATTAGGGAAAATTGGAAGTGGTTTGGGATAATTGGGTTATGAACGAAATCGATTAAGTATTCGATTTATTGGTGGATTGCATTTTGTGCTTAACAATAGTTATGCTATATGCAAGTTTCGGTCACGAGGCAGGTCCCCGGTCGTGACGATTTCATTCTTGCGGACATTTTGTATTCAAGCGGGTACTTTGACTTATCTTTTAGATATAGTCAAGTTGATATGCTAGTTAGGATAGCTTGTAATAATTCTCATGTTTATATGACTAGTATGTTTTTGGTGCCTACTTGATACATGCATGTGATAGGTTATGATTATACCTTCCCTGTTTTTATTTGAATCATAGTTACTTGGATTATGGATATGTACATATTGATTGTACATATTATTCGGATAGGTATTTTGAGTAGGATTGACATGCTTTAGTATCATGCACCATCTTGCATGATTGCATGTTGGCTGGACGGGGTTCCATTATTGTTGAGCCCCCAGCCAGTTACATGGCCTGCACACACTGCCACTCATGGGTTAGTGGTACATCAGGAGGGTGTGTGCAGTTGCTCTGTCAGGCTCCGCTGGACCGCTCATGGGTAGCGACGAGGCAGCGTGGTAGCGAGCAGGGATCCCTCCTCTGGTCTATGACACCGGGAGATGAGAGCTTAGCTCCCCCACTCTGTTTGGGGCAGGAGGATAGGTGTACTCCGACAGCATCCTGTTCACTCGGTCACTCAGGAGCAGTGATGGCAAAGTGCACAGTTGTCATAGCCCTACCCACTCGGCTTCACCATCGCGTGTGAGGCGGTTGACTGGCGTCAGGGGTGACCATGTCATTTGCACGGCATGCATTTTTGCATGGATCGCATTTGTATTGTGTTTGCTGCATTTTATTGATGCCTTGGATGTTGCATATGATTGCCATGCATACAGGATTCATATTCGTATATGGTGATGACTTTATCTCTTATAGTAGGGCACATGCTCCTATATCAGGGTAGGAGATTCAGGTGAGTACAGTCCTTTTGCATTTATTTCTTACTTACCATATATATGAGACTGTACTGGCATGATTAGTATTGTTAGCTATATTCTTGTTATGCATATCGACTATTATCCGCTAAGTTCTTTGAACTTACCCCGTGGTTTTATATTTATTTCAGGATGAAGCTTTCAGAAGAGTCCAGTTGTCAATCCCCCTCGTCGAAGTGGATAGGTTTTATTGGTCTTATGGTTTTTGGTTATTAGTTTTATGGATTGGGATTTTATTGGAGGATATGTTTAGGATTTATGTTTGGATTGTATACCGGTGGATGTTTTGGTTATATTTGTTATGTCCTTGTGGACTTATATTCGGTTCGTTTTGGTTGTATGTTCCTGCTCAGATGGCAGAAGGGGTAGGTTGATGGCCTAAGGCCTCATATTATGTATATTGTGTTGTGATTGGATTCTGGTCGTGTTGACCAATGTATAGTGGTCGTGTAGGCCTTGTATAAAAATTGGTATTGTCGCCCGTACAGGGGAGATGTTGTCGGATTTTCGTCTGGCGGAGACTCCCTCGGGGCGTGACAGAAGAGCCCTAAAATGTGTTGGTGCAGGGGCACTAGATAATCGAACATGTGTTTTGATTATGGCAAAGACACAAAGTTAAGTTTATATTGTTATCTCACGAGCTAAATCAAGTGTGCAGAAAAGTACTAAAGCTGGAGCTGAAGGCTAGCGACACCCGGAGGAAGCCGTGGTGGTCGGGCGACACTTGAGTGAATTCGGAGGGAGCCGAAGGAATCGAGTGGAAGGCCGGAAGCGAGAGCTACTATCGAGGTAAGCTCGTGTGAGTGAGAGATTGTAAGGTCGTGTCCTCTTTACGGGGACGACCGTAGGCGACGATTCGACTAAGACTTCCTGTGTAAGGTCTAGGTCGAGATCGGACGGTTAGAAACCGTCGTATTTATCATTTTCCGAGCTAATCTCTTCGCAGGAAGTGGCGGTTGCCGGCAATCAGCTGGACATTGGCGATCATCGTTATCGCTGGTGATGAGATGCATCATCGATCGTATCATCCGATCGATAAGAGGCATCGATCGGATCGATGGCGACGATTCAGCTTTTGCGCTAGGTCAAAACGGATAACGTTTGACGCGGCCACTTCGCGATAAAAATTTGGAAAAATTCATGATCCGTTCCAAAGAAATAGGAGACAAATTCAGAGGCTAAAGTCTATAAAAGGAGGGGAGGATTCATCTCCAAATCACATCAATTATTCATCAAGTGCTCCTACAACGCCAACGCTCAACACCGCATAACGCCGACGCGACGCCAAGTTTTGATCTTCTTCGCCAGCAGATATTTTTGATATTATAGTCTGTATTTTTATCTTCATAACGAGGTGAGGTAGGCTTGTTGACTCATCCTCATGTATTCGGTTTTTGTAATCGTTGTCTCCTACCTCCAACGAGGAGGAGACGTTTTAGTGCTTTGCCCTCCGTACGCGGTCTAGGACCGATAGGGCCTTGGAGTAGCAACCGCTGGGTTGTGAACCAAGTAAAATAAACGTGTTCATTTATTTTCCGCTGTGCTTACTTTGCGTGTCGAGCGACGAAAAAGAAAAGATTTACGATCGCTATTCACCCCCCCTCTAGCGACGCTTCTCGATCCAACAATTGGTATCAGAGCGGGGGCGCTAAGATTTGGTGAAACCACCAATCTAGCACGTTTTGGTTTTATTTTCGTATTTTTCGATTCGTATATTTCTTAGGTTTTGTTTCCCGCACTACTAATCCAAGACCAAGTCTAGTTACTAAGTTTTTATTTTGTTGTGTTTTTGAAAGTACTACTCTCCTTCGGAGTACCCCACGATCAAACGAGCATAACTATTGCTACAAGTGGACACACGAAACGATCTACCCACCAAATCGAAGCTCTTTGAAAGATCTACACTTCTTACTGGGGGTTTACCCCCGTAACAAGCTATTTCCAGCCCCAAAATCCAACGTTTAGTACCCTTTCGGGGACATCGAAGGTCGTAAGTTTCAAATTTTTGTTAGTTTCTTATCCTCCTTATTTATTTCTGTTTTTTTTCCTATTATTTCCCGCATTACTAATCCAAGACCAAGTCTTGGAATTCTCTTTGGTTTTTATTTGTGTTTTGCAAGATACTTAATGGCTCACATTGAGGATATAGCACCACCCGACCTCCGTTCTTTAACGGAGATGATTTCCGTTCGAAAGGTCGGATGGAGTGTTTCTTGAAAACACAAGTCGAGACTTGGATAATAATCCAAACTGGCTTTGCTTTACCCACCAATGATCAAGGAGAGCCATTGGATTTCAACAAGTGGACAAATGCAACCAAGAGGCAAATCGAAGCCGATGCAAGAGCAACCCAAATATTGCAATGCGGCTTGTCCAAGGATTCGTTCGGTTACGTATTGCTAACCCTTGGAACCGCTTGAATATGGAATAAATTAATTGAGCTACGAAGGAACGTCCGATGCTAAGGTATGTAAACGTGACCTTCTTTTCAATAAGTTGTATAACCTCAAGATGCAGGAACACGAGGCGGGCACGCAACTACACGCCCGCCCGTGACATTGTCAATGGCCTACACACCATCGGACACAAGGTCGAAAACCGTGACCTACTAAGGTGCGTTCTTAATTCATTTCCTAGGACTACCTTGTGGGCATCCATGGTCGATGCCTACAAGGTCTCTAAGGACCTATCTTAGGTTAGATGAATTATTTTCCGAGTTTGAACTTCACGAGCAAACTAACGTGATCCGGCCGAGAGAGGTATTGCTCTACTTGCAGGACAAGAAGCAAGCCACCTACTAGGCAAGTAGATGAACTCGAATCCAAGAGGAGGCCATAATAGTCAATATTGTGCGAAGAATAGTTCACAAGAAAGAAGGAAATTGAAGAATGAGAACCAAAGAAAAAGGGAGCAAGGAAAGCCTTCCATGCAACTTGGGACAACAGAGAAGACATAGCTTACATGGCAAGAACGGAGGAGTCCGAGTCGAATCCGAGCCAACTACAACTCCGACTCGACCCAAGATTATTTCGAGAGAAAACTCAAAGCCGGACCAAAAGGGAAAGTTAAGGTTGATTTCTCTTTAATTAGTACACTTTACAAGTACAATTAAACGCAATAGGAAATTAACTAAGTCCGAGTCTAGGGTTGAGTCGTTACTTGAGGAGGTTGAAACCCTCAAGCAAGAGGCTACTCTAATCTCTTCAACTAGTCAAGTTCAAGAGAGAAACTCAACCCAAATTGAAAAACTTGAGAAGGAGAATTCTCTCTTGAAAGACCAAGTTCAAGAGGTCGAGGCTAGGTTGGAAAAGTTCACGTTGGGATCTAAGAACCTTAACCACTACTTGGAACCCAAAGAGCCGTGTACAACAAAGCCGGACTCGGATTTAAGTCAAAGACTACGAATAGGTCTTATATGTCTATAAATCGTAGTCATCAAAGAGTCCAAGCATGGGTCCCAAAGGTTTTATTAAATTCACATATTAGGACTAATAAGTATTGGATTCCTCAGATCAAGTTCATTATTTGAATAGACCTTATTGGTTCAATGGTCTAGGAGCTAACACTAAAATAGTATACCCGCTTACTTAGCAAAACCATTGCATGCTTAGAATTTCTTTTAACTTGTGAACTTACTTAGAATACGTACATAACCAACTAAAATCCTTGAAAGATTGAGCCTCGGGAGCCTCTTTCATAAATAACTAGTTAGTCAACTCTTGATAATATAGTATCGGGCCGGCGAGATGATAGTACGTTAGGGAGACAAAGTCTCGTGTATTCGAGCTAGATAAGGCGTATCTAGCTTGGTGCACTTGTGACCGAAAGTGGAACTAGTTGAAGCTACCTCGTATCCTAAACTAGTTAGACCAGAAGTAACCCTAAGTGACTTAAGTGATATTTTCTTGAATTTGGCTTTGTCTAAGGAAGTGGTCGTTGTTCCGATCAAAGAAGGCCCCTGTGCCTCGCCACGACCTGGAAGCCAGTTTCTAGAAAAGTTACTTAACGATCTAAAGGTTAAATCTGAATCTAACCCAAGGTTGACTATCTTTAATCAATTTAAAATCATCTCACAAAACATATAAGGTGAACAAATTATGAGACACATAGAATGGGTGAGATGTTAAGGATAATTGAAATATACTTGAAACAATCCCTTCAAAATACTACTTATTTTCTCAACTATTGTACTTAACAACTCTGAGGCCAAAGTTTAGCGCCCCTACATCTCTTATACTTCATATTTTTGACTAAGGTGGAGAGCAAACTAATCTTATGGGTTATATTATATATCTTTAGATTTTTGGTGAAGAGGGACACACCTCGAACCAATCTATCTAACTATTGCTAGACGCATGCTTGGACTCATATTTGATTTATCTAGATGCATTCATAAACGACATTGTTTTAAACCCCTATTTTATACAAAAACCCCAACACTCTTTTTTGATTTATGGCAAAAGGGGGAGAAGAGCGAAAGTTAAGGGGGAGTAACACAAAATTTCATTTTGAAACACAAAATTTGTTTTTGAAAACTAAAGTATCTCTTTCAAAACTCACCTAGGGTTAAGGGGGAGTTTTGGTTAAGGGAGAGTTTTTGGGAATGGCATTCATCATCTACTATATGTGTTTTATGCTTTCATTTCCCTTAACTTTGTGTTGGTTTGCCATAGATCAAAAAGGGGGAGATTGTTGGTGCAGGGGCACTAGATAATCGAACATGTGTTTTGATTATGGCAAAGACACAAAGTTAAGTTTATATTGTTATCTCACGAGCTAAATCAAGTGTGCAGAAAAGTACTAAAGCTGGAGCTGAAGGCTAGCGACACCCGGAGGAAGCCGTGGTGGTCGGGCGACACTTGAGTGAATTCGGAGTGAGCCGAAGGAATCGAGTGGAAGGCCGGAAGCGAGAGCTACTATCGATGTAAGCTCGTGTGAGTGAGAGATTGTAAGGTCGTGTCCTCTTTACGGGGACGACCGTAGGCGACGATTCGACTAAGACTTCCTGTGGAAGGTCTAGGTCGAGATCGGACGGTTAGAAACCGTCGTATTTATCATTTTCAGCTAATCTCTTCATGCAGGAAGTGGCGGGTGATCATTCTTTGGACATTAGGCGATCGTATCGATTGGTGATGAGATGCATCGCCGATCATTATCATCGATCGGCCCGATGAGGCATCGATCGGTGATGGCGACGATTGACTTTGCTAGGTCAAAGCGGATAACGTTTGGCGCGGCCAGCGATAAAAATTTGGAAAAATTCATGATCCGTTCCAAAGAAATAGGAGACAAATTCAGAGGCTAAAGTCTATAAAAGGAGGGGAGGATTCATCTCCAAATCACATCAATTATTCATCAAGTGCTCCTACAACGCCAACGCTTCAACACGGTCATAACGCCGACGCGACGCCATGTTTTGATCTTCTTCGTCGGCAGCAGATTCAAGTAATATTTTTGATATTATATTCTGTATTTTTATCTTCATAACGAGGTGAGGTAGGCTTGTTGCCTCATCCTCGTATATTCGGTTTTTGTAATCGTTGTCTCCTACCTCCAACGAGGAGGAGACGTTTTAGTGCTTTGCCCTCCGTACGCGGTCTAGGACCGATAGGGCCTTGGAGTAGCAACCGCTGGGTTGTGAACCAAGTAAAATAAACGTGTTCATTTATTTTCCGCTGTGCTTACTTTGCGTATCGAACGAACGAAAAAGAAAAGATTTACGATCGCTATTCACCCCCCCTCTAGCGACGCTTCTCGATCCAACAAAATGCACCTGCACTTTGCCTTCAAATCGCCTCAATAAAGCTCCCAAAGAACCATTAGCCGAATCTCCCACGATACGTATTGCTAACAACTCCTTTTTCGCTTTGCATGATTATTTTACATTGGCTATTTATTTGATGATAAACATTTGTTAATGAGATAGCGGAAAATCCACTGAAAATATTCCAGGACTCTCATCGATCGACTTCAACATTGGCAATAGACTACGGCGTAGTATCGGTCGACCTGAAGCATTTGTGCTCGCGACTAAACAATCAGTCGACTGACATATATGGCAGTTGAATGTCATGCCTTTTTGACCCTTAAACGACAGTCGAGCACTAGTCGACTCATATCAGTCGAACTGGCCATAATCTCAATCGACTACTGAGTGTTGACTCGGCTGTCAAGTGTCAAACACTTGACCATCCGACTGGTATAAAGCCCCGGTCAACCGATAACCTCAAAAATGAGGTTTAACCTCAAGTATGGTGCCCCCATACTTTCTAGACCACCCTTAGCCTAGACCTAAGCCTTCTAGCCACTCTATCAGCCTCACGTCTATCGGATCCCTCCAAGTCATCCATGACTTGTTCATCCATACGCTAGCCTTCAAGTGCTTCCATCAGCTATTGTCATGCTAATGTAGTCTACACCATCAAGGCACATTGAGCTTACACTGCCAAGACTCCGCTTGGACTTTACGCCGTCAACCATTTGACTTATGCTGCCAGGACTCCACTCTTAGACTTTATGCTGCCAATATTCCTCTTGGACTTCTCAATTACCAAGACTCAAGCTTGGACTTTCCCATGCCAAGTACACAAGACTTAGACTTCTCCCATGACAATGGTCAAACCATCGTCAAACATCAAATATGACCTGGGTCGATTGTACCAACAATCTCCCCAACACTTTGTCAGACATCAATGTCAGACATCAAAATACTACTTGAGTCAAACTCGAGTCTGGTCAATCGTGACCTATGCCGATTGCACCAACAAGTATTCTAGATGAATTTTTCTCCACCATGGAATTACATGAGACTAGGCTTGAAGGCATAGTTGAAGATCAAATCAAGTCATCAAAGAGAGTAGCGTTAGTGGCAGAAAAAGGAAAGAAGAATAAGAAGGAGACTCCACCCTCTTCCTCCGATGAAGAATCTTCCTCCTCCATGGATAGTAATGAAGAAGTCTACATGGTAAGGAAGGTGAGACATGTATTAAAGAGCTTTAAATTTAATAAATTTCATGATAGGGGAAGAAGGCCAAGGAGAAAGATCATTTGCTATAATTGCCAAGGAGAGGGACACATAAAGGATGATTGCCCCCTCTTGAACAAAAGCAAGGAAGAAAGGAGAAAAAAAGAATACAAGAAGAAAGGGAGCAAGAAAAAGGAAGAAGAAAGAAAATCAAAAGAAAAAGGGAAGACCAAGACACACAAGGCAACATGGGATGATCTGTCATCATCATCGGAGGGAGAACAAGCATTCACAAGTCTTGCCCTAATGGCAATAGAAGACTTGGATTCCACCTCCTCCGAAAAAGAAGAAACAAACTCAAGTGAGGAGAGCTCAAGTGTAGGGGGAGCATCCTCATCAGAATCGGAGGAAGAAGAATATATGGTGAGTATGGTAAGAAATCTTCCTACTCAAGAAATTGTTTCTATGATTTCTAGTCTTACTAGAGATTTATTTAGGAGTAAGAAGAAGAACAAAATCATGCAAAATGAAATTAAGGAACTAGAAGAAAAATTGAAAATTACATGCTCACATGTTAATGAGAATTCTTCTAGGGTTAATGATGCATGCTTAGAAGAAAATAGGGTTTTAAAAGAAAAGGTAGATTTTCTAACTAAGGCCCTAGAAAAATTTACCATTGGCTCCAACACTTTGAGCATGATCATTGTAAGCTAAAGGGCTAGCTTTAACAAGAAGGGGTTAGGATACAAGGGATCGAAAAATGAAAAAGCATATCATTGCTTAATTGCAAGGGGTCAATCTAAAACAACAATGGTAGCTAGGAAATGGATCCCAAAAGAATACTTAGTGAACCCTATTGGAAAGAATCTATATTGGATTCCTAAGTCCATCCTTAAGGGTTAGGAGAACCTAGAATAGTCAACCATAATTGGACTTTATTTATATCATGTTAAATGGTTGACTTAGGATGATATGGGTGATAAATTTTTAACTTAGTGTTGGGTGATGATAATGTGTAACCCATGAATTGAATGATTAAATCATGATATATGCTTGATTTTATACTTGATCAATAATCATGATTTATGATTTGGATGATAATATTTGGTGTATGATCATAATATGCAAATTAAATGATAATCTTGTGTTATGATCATAATGGGGGTTTATACATGATACTTAATCTCGGGTAGAATTGCATAAAATTAATGGTTAAGTATGAAATATTTTAGGCACATCTCACACTCACTATAGGCTAACTTGATTGAAAATATAGCATGGGTGAGATGTTAGGATGATACAAATGACTCACTTATGATTATAACATTTTGATGAATCATTATAGGTATCATGATAGCAATAATAGACCAATCATGGGGAAAACATATGTTTAATTCATAGACATATTGCCCAAAGATCATGATTGGATATTTCAAATATTTGAAAATCATTTTATGGTTAATAATCTGTGAGTTCATGCTTTGAATAGTTTCTAAGGCAAAACTAGCTTTCAACTTGATACAAAATTGAAGGTTTTTATAACTTTTGAGTTTTTGCCAAATGTTTAAAAATTAAATTAATTTTCATGAAAAACTATTTTTCATTGATAAAGGGACTTGTGAGAAATATGTTTTCAAAATTTCATGATTTTTTGAATTTTCTATAATTTCTGATGCATTTCTAAATTTTGTTCAAAAAATCAAAAAACTGATTTTAAGTGTGTCAATCGACTGCTGAACTATGCACGAGCACAGTAACCTGTTTTGACAGGTTTTGAGGCTGTTTTGGTATTTTTCTCCTTTTAGACTTTGATGTCATGCTTTATTATATATGTTTGATGTTTTTAATGGTGTCAAAGGGGGAGAAATTGTGGGTTTAAGTTAATCATGCTAGGGGGAGAAAATTAGCATGTGTTAAGGGGGAGTTGCATGTATTTACCGGAGTGTTTGATATCCATATTTTACATGCTTTCTTGCCTTATATTTTTATGTTAATGTTTTACCTAACTTAAACATAGTTACCACACATCAAAAAGGGAGAGATTATTAGAGCAATCAACCCATATATGATGTGGTTTTGATGTGTGTGGCAAAGGTTTAAGTTAGGTTGTTTATGGATTTGATATGTGTATTGAAGTCATGCAGGACTTAGTAATTCACACAGGAGTTAGCTTGATGATAGCATTGGTGGGTTCATCATCTCATGACTCGATCCTTGAGTCGGTGAAGGATGACATTGCGGAAGCCGTGCGCTTGGTGCATCTGAGGGACCACCGGATGAGGAGCTTTGGAGTGAAGCAAAAGGAAGTAGACTTCAGGGCGAGACGCGAAGGATGGCATTGCGAATCCGTGCACTTGGTGCATTCGAGGGGCGTGGCCGGACAAAGAAAACTTCGGCGAGGGACTTCAAGGGAGATGAGAGAATGAGCAAAATGTAACGTAGCTCATAGGTGAACTTGGTCGAATGGCTAAGTCAAGTGTCGGATGCTCAACCGAGTGGGTTGATGTTTTACCCGACCGTCGGATGCTCAAACAAGTCTCTTGTTTGAGGTTTACCCGGTACCAGTCGACTTCCATGAATGGGCAGTCGAACTGATCCAAGTCGAATGAGTTCAACTAGTGTGCGGCCTGCCGATCGATAATCGGCTACATTAGCGATTACGCAGCGATCGCATTGGAGTTCGCGCGGGCACAAAAGCACTCATAGCCGACTGATCAGTCGGCTACGAGGTCATCAGTCGACTAATGATGTCATCAGTCGACTGTCAAGGTTTTCGTTGGATGGTGACGATCACGGATCAGATGTCATCAGAAGTTGTTTTAAAGGTGGCAGTCAACTGCTACCATGCAGCAGTCGACTGATGAAAACCCAATGGGAAGAATTCACCCCTCTCTATAAAAAGAGAGGGTGTAGGCTTTGGGGAGGTTAATCTTCATGCTCCCAAGTATCCCCTAAGTTCCCTACACGAGTTCTACTCCTCCTTGCATTTCTTTCAATCATATTGTAAGGAGTGTAGGGTCGATATATTGACCGGCTAGAGGGGGGTGAATAGCCCTCTTTCATTCGATGATGGAATTTGCTCGTCTACAAAGAATATTAGCGCAACGGAAACAAAACAAGACAAGCAAATGTTAGTAATATATGAGAGATGTCCTAAGGCAATCGCCTTATGTATGAACCATTTATATGATAAATGAAGATTCACTATTTGAGTATACATGTTTAATGTATTTGATTGGATCTTAAACTCATTTCTTGAATGTCCATGATACAATTCACGATGAGAGAATTTGTGATTGGATCACAACTAGTGAGTATCTCTACATGTGTAATTGTGATGTATCGGAATTATCCCTAGTCGATGAATTGATGGATTTGGACACCATCAATTCTGTCGAGACTAGCACGAGGTGTACTCCTTGGTGTATCCAAGCAGCTGATTCTCACTGGCTGGAGACATTGTGATGTCCGGAGTTAATCGTGGATGCTAGTTATGGTAACTAGTTTATTGGAGTGACCAGCCGTAAGACTTCATATGGTTCTCTGCATATATAGATATGTCAATGAAGTTCTTACTGTGGCTTAAGTGCGATGTTCCTTTGACTTGCGGTATTCAAGTCATCTTGATCATGGAGACTTATGCTTTGACATCTTAAGCAAACATCTCTAAGGAGATGTGGACCCGGGATGATTGGGTATAAGTCGATGTGATCGAAGGTGTTTGAATAGCCTATAAAGGATTCACCACTCCTTGCGAGGAGATGTATACCCATGGCCTCTCGTCGGATTGTTACTAAAGTCTTTGGCCAAAGCATTACATGTTTAGAGTAAGGTACTCTTCGATACATGTGGAGTAACTAGAATCCGTGGGGACGAGGAAATGATACTTGGGCTAGGTGTGGCGTAGTCGACTAGTGAGGGTGACACAATAGACCATGTCTGAACCAAGTGGGTATAAGATGAGTGAAGGGAATGGGGCACGATTCATTCGAGCTCTTGAAGGGTTTGAAATAGTTCGGATCACAGTTGATCTTTTGGTTAATTGGGGATCATGATGTACTACTAGGTGCCACTCATGATCGTTCTATAATTAATGGTTAATTATAGACGGCCAACATAAACCGAGAACCTATTTGGTCACACGCACAACGAGTGTAATCCAAAGGATTTAAAACGAGCTTGAGAATGGGATTCTTAGACCGAGAGAAACTATGTTTGGTTGGACCAAACATAAAGCGAGCATGAAATTTTTTCAGTCGCAATGGAAGCGTGGATGGGCCGTGTCTTATGAAGACATAATGGATGGACCAAAATGGTTTGGTTCTAATCCAATGGATGAGAATAAACCAAAGGGTTTGGTTTATATTAAACGAATGAACCAAAGGTTGGTTCGGTTCGTTTTAACTTAAAATAAACCATCATGGTTTGGTTTATTTTAACTTATCTTAATGGAGCGGGTTAACGGGCTTTATGGATATGATCCATTAACCATTAAGAGAATTAGTTCTCTATAAAATAGGGCTTAAACCCTAATCCTAAAACCCTAATTGGAGTTGCCGCCCAACCTAGTTGTGCCGCCCCCTCCCTCTCCTCCACTAGTCGGCGCCAACCCTAGGTGTGCCGCCGTCCAAGTCATTGCCGGCGACCAAGCTTCAGCCGGTGAACCTCCGGCGACCCTCCGGTGATCTCCTCTAGGTTCGGTGATAAGGTGAGCTTCCATCTCTCCTTGGCCGGCCTCTATTCCTCCACCAAAAGCTGTCCAGTTTTTCTAGACAGCTTGTTTCTTTGTTGTCGGAGCATCGTTTGGACGATGGTTAGTGCTCCGATAGCGCCTAACTTACCGGGGATTTGATCTCCGGTAATCCTCTGAGGTGGAGGACGAAGGATTCGTCAATTGGTTGACGAATACCTCTCCGGAGAAGCGAGTTTTGAGAACTCGTTTTAGGATCCGAATTTGGATTCGGATCGTGATCATCTCTCGATCACGTCGTCTTCAACACGAGGCTAGTAACCCGTACGAAGACGAAGCTCGTGACTTAGCAAAGTCATCCCGAGGAGCTCGGCGTGGATACGGATAGAGACGATTCTTACGAGGATCGTTCCGGTTGATGCCGTTCCCGCTACACGTCATACGAAAGGTATAACGTAGATAATTTTCTTTTATTGCAAATTTTAATTTACGGTTATGTCTACACTTGTTGTAATATGCATGCGTGTGTTGTGTGTGTTGTAATAAATATAGATTTATTATTTTTAATTGCTTCCGCTGTGCTCATATTTACGAAACATGATCGAACACACACACGCGTGCCGGAAACCCAACAGTGGTATCAGAGCCCAGGTTGTGTTTCGACATAATCGTAAAAATGGTTTTGCGATAGTCATAATGTATTTCTGAAAATTTTCTAAATTTTGGAAATTTAGAAGTATTTATGAAAATTTTTCAATTTTGGAAAGTCTAGAAGTATTTATGGAAATCTTCCACTTTTGGAAAGTTGGAAGTATTTATGGAAATTGATATTTTCCATAAATAAAATATTTGATTAGATTTTGGAAATTTGTTTCCTAATTTAATCATGATTTGATTTGGGAAATCAAATCTTAAAATATTTTATTTCCATAAGTAGTTTTAATGATTTAGGAAATTGGTTTCCTAAATAGATTTTCCTTAATCAAATAATTCCATGAATAAAATATGTGATTAGATTTGGAAATTTGTTTCCTAATTTAATTATGATTTGATTTGGAGAATCAAATCTTAAACATATTTTATTTCCATAAATAGTTATGACATATAAGGAAATATATACATGACATAATTGTATGCCATGTAATTGCATTAGATGCATAACATTATGTCATGTGTGTCGTGACATGTAGATGTATGCCATGTATGTCATGCCATGTAGATAATAGTTATTTGCATGCAAAGAGGATGAGACATAAAACCCTTAAACAATATTAAAGCCTACACCTTCCATTAATATGGTTAGAACCAGAGTTCCGTTTCTTGTTTGGGTTGTTGGACTCTTCCAAGCCCTACAACCCGAATATGTTCAAACCATGGAATAGTTTAATACTAATATGGTAAGAGCCGAGGTCAATCGTTAGCTTTGGTTGTTGGACTCTCTCCAAGCTGGGCTAATTGGTTGAATGCGCCTAACCATATTAAAACTATGTCCTCGATTAATGGGTTGGCTTTAACCTCGAGCATCGGGCTTGTTGGACTCTCTCCAAGGTCGATGTAAAGGGAGGTGAAGTTGGGTGCTATGCATATGATGCATACTTGTTAATGTGTTAACAACCCGATGTATGTGTGAACATTCAATTAGTTGATAGCACATTGTGATAGTTGCATATACGGATATGCAATCGTATAGATGATACCTACCGTCGTAGTTATGAATGGCTTGTTGACTCTTCCAAGGTTGTTCATAACTATGATGGATATCAGCCCATTCGAGATGGACCTACAATCTCCCAAGTGATTTTGGGGTTTTGAAATTCAAAATGAATGGGATTTATAAATGTATATTGATGCATTTTAAAATCATTTTCATATATGCTCGCTTTGTATTTCTAGGTCAATAAATTGATCATGACGCTTTGAATTTGCGACTATTTTGGATTCGAACAAACCGATCGGGCCTAACTTCCGGATCGCTTAGAAACTCGAGAATTGTTCTCAAGGCGGAAAAGCTTGCATATGTCCTCAAGAGCCTCTTCCCGATCGCCCTAAGGACGATGCAACCTGCACTCAAATGTTGGTCTATCGTAAACATGTGGCGATTCTCGACGGGCGAGTTGCATCATGCTAGCGGCGATGGTACCGAGCCGCAAAGCGCATGAGCATATGGATGCTAATACTATGGTCTTCCATCTTCATGAGTTGTTCGAGAGCAAGCGAGATCCGAAAGGTTCGAGGTCTCTAGGCTCCTCTTCACCATGAAGATGCAAGAAGGTTCATCCTCAGAGTGCGTTTGTGCTAAAGATGAATGGGTACATCGAGCGGCTAGCTACCCTCGGTTTGTGATGGATCATGAGTTAAGTATTGACTTAATTGCATTGTTTGCCCAAGAGTTTCTCGCAGAATTTGTGATGAACTATCGGATGAACAAATTGGAATCCACCATTCCCGAGCTCCTCAATATGCTGAAGACTGTGGAGCCTTCTGTGAAGCATGAGGAGAAGGCGGTTCTGTTAGTTGATTCCTCAAAGAAAGGTTCTAAGAGGAAGGCAAAAGAACAGAAGAAAGGAAAGAAAAAGGCAAAGAAGGCGGAACCAGCGCAAAAGGGCACTTGCCATCACTGTGGCAAGGAAGGCCACTGGCGAAGAAACTGCAAGATTTATCTTGAGTCCATGAAGAAGAATAAGGCATCCGATGCCCCATCCTCTTCAGGTATCTTCGTTATTGATTGTCATTCTATTTCCTTAGACACTTGGGTATTGGATACTGGGTGTAGCTCACATATATGTAATGACATACAGGGGCTAAGGAATAGAAGAAGACTTGTCAGAGGGGAGTCAAATTTGCGAGTTGGCAATGGAGCAAAGGTTGCTGCGGTCGCCATCGGAACTTATTTGCTGAAGCTCCCTAGTGGACTAGTCTTGGAATTGGACAATTGCTATTATGTTCCTTCTCTAATAAAGAACATTGTTTCTATTTCCTGCTTAAATAGAAATGGTTTCCATTTAACGTTTAGTAACAATTGTTGTTATATAACTTTGAATGGCGTACTTTATTGAACCGGAACTCGAGTAATGGCATTTATACGCTTGGATTTATCCAAAGGACATCTTCAATATCGAAGCGAGCAACACGCAGGCTCGAAAGGAGACTCAAATAGCCTCCTATATGGGGCATTGTCGACGTGGCCATATAAGCAAGAAACGCATGTCCGAATTACACCGATGTGGAATTCTGGAATCGTTTGAATTGGATTCATACGATACATGCGAATCATGCTTAAAAGGCAAGATGACTAAGTTACCTTTTACTGGAAAAGGTGAACGAGTGGGAGAGTTACTAGGTCTAGTACATACTGATGTATGTGGACCTATGTCAACTCAAGCATTAGGAGGCTATAGCTACTTCATTACCTTCACCGATGATCACTCACGGTTTGGGTATGTGTTCTTGATGAAACACAAGTCCAAGCCTTGAAAGGTTCAAAGAATTCAGAAATGAAGTAGAGAAACAACATGACAAGAGTATTAAAATACTGATCGGATCGAGGTGGTGAATACTTAAGTCAAGAGTTTCTTGATTATCTAAGAGACAATGGCATATTGTCTCAATGGACTCGCCTATACACCACAAAGATAATGGTGTATCCGAGAGGCGAATCGACCTTGTTGGACATGGTCAGTCAATGATGAATCATGCAACTCTTCCCAAGTCCTTTGGGGTTATGCACTTCGCATACCGCTTACTTGTTAAATGTAATGCCTACCAAGGTAGTCTCAACTACTCCATATGAGATATGGAATGGTAAGAAACCTCATGTATCTTACTTGAAGATATGGGGTTGTCCCGCTTATGTGAAGTGGATCAGACGTATAAACCGGATGCTAAGTCCGATAAATGTCTATTTATTGATAAAATGGCACCGAGTCGGTGGTTCCACAAAGCCCTAACCAAGGGATAGGTGTGGTGGGAGACCGGGACTTGAAATGGTGAGAGGAGAGGGTCCTCAGTCGAAAGAGCCTTCGAGTAAGATCACCGTAAAAAGAGAAGGGCGAGAAGAACTCGGTAGAGGAACGCGGTAGAGGAGGAAATAGGAAGGACTTTAGGTTTTTTGCGAGTCAAATCGAGCCGATTTACCCTAATATCCGCAGCATCAGTCGAACTGACGAACTACGTCAGTCGACTGATGGAGAGCAGTCGAACTACCCAGTTGGCTACAAAGCATTCTGTAGGCGCGGCAGTCGACTACCACAAGTGACAATGGGTTGCTCAATGAACCGGGATGACCTGGTCCGGGACATACTTATCAGTCGAACTGGTGACAAATGTCAGTCGACTGATATCAAACTGATAAGTTTTTCAGCTAGGTTAGTAAATGTGTAACTAATTCAAGAAAGGTCAAAAATTCACGATATTTTGTGGACACCCTTTTGAAGTCATTTACTATCAAGGAAAAATAAGTCGAAAAATATATCTTTTTCAGATTTTAATATTGAGACAAACTTGAAATCTAGCAAAAGCTTTAAAGTTTTTCACAAATTTGTACCACTTTTGCTAATCAAGTACAAATTGTTTTTCAAAGTATGTTTAAAATAAACATGATGTCATGACATGACAAGGCAAACAAAGCATGACAAGTATAAATACTAAGATATTAAATACCTAAGTTTTAATATTAATTGTTATTTGTTATTATTTAGTCCATTTTGCCATATTATTACTTATCTCCCAAGTGTGCCAAAAACTCAAAATGACACACTATGACCTCTAAACTTAAGTTGTGTCAATTTGATCAATTTTTCATAGTTCCATAAATTATAGTGGAACATCCTAAGAGCCTTTAGGATTATGATCAAAACATATTCACAAGGTATCCATAACCTTGGAAATGACCTAAAGTGTCACCTTTACCATGGTTTGATTAACTACCTATCCATTCAAAGTTGACACACCTAAACCCATTTAGCGTGGATCAATCACGCTCCTAGGAACCCAATACCTATTGGATCTCCTTGGGTTTACTAGGTATTCCTTAGGAATGACTTCCCTATATACCCTCCTAGGCTTAGAAGCCTTAGTCATTGTGGTCTTAACTAGGTTAACTCTAGGGGTAACTCCCCTTGTAACCTTCTTAGTGGCCTCTCTAGATTTCCTTGAAACCCTAACCACTAGGCATCTACCTTGGTCAACCTTAGGGATGACTTCCCTAGTGACCTTGATTTTCTTAGACCTAGGTTGTGTTCCATAATTCAATGGAACATTGTGATAGGTCTTTTTGGGCTTAAGCTTGCCCTTGGTTGGACCTTGCTTTCTAAAACCTAGGTTTTGACTTTTAGACCTAGATTTTTGATCCTTTGACCCTTGTATTTGATTTTGTATTTTTACAAGGGTCTTTTCTAGTTTCTCAAGCCTTGACCTCAAGGCTTGATTTTCTAATTCTAATCTTCCCAATTTTGAGTTTTCATATGTCCTTTGGGAATTATTTTTCCTAGGCATATACCTAGTCCATTTAGGGTTAAAACCTAGGTGATCCTCTATCTTCCTAATGGTCTCCCTAGGAAGGATAGGTCTAGAATTGTTTGATCTAGGTTTGTCCTTAGGTAAAATATTTTTAGGGACATTAGTCCTAAATTTCTCCTTATTCCTAAGGTTGACATGTTTCGCTCCCAAACAATAAAACTTATTATTTCTAGCATACTTTTGTTCATTAGTAATAGCAAGATTACTAAAATTATTTTTTAGCATGCTTTTGCCTATAATTTAAAAAATGAGCATTATTAAATTTTACCTTAGGGTTAGCTTTTAAAGCTCCCCCTACTTGTGATGCTCCTTCTTGGACCTTCTTCCCCCTAGGACATTGACTCCTAAAATGCCCCGATTGTTGACACTTGAAGCAATTGATGTGCTCCTTGCTTTTACATGTTGGGGGACCAACATCCTTGGTCTTTTCTTGAGGTTTTGGTGTTAGTTGACTTTTTTTTACCTTCTTAGGGCACTTACTCTTATAGTGTCCGGCTTCCCTACACTCAAAGCATATAATATGGATTTTATTTTTAATTTGAATGCTTGATTACCTAGGTCAATGGTGGCCAAATTTTGAGCTTCCTCTTCTCCTTGACCGGAAGTAGAAGTTTCCTCTTGCCCTTTCCCTTGCTCCGGTGACCTAGTCTCCTCCCCCTCAATCCTAGAGGTGGAGGCTTCCTCTTCTACCGATCCGGAAGTTGACTCCTCTTCAATTTCCGAATTGTCACTTTCTTGTGAGGAAGAACTTGTTTCTTCGGCCTCCTCCTCTTCTTGAGCCGATGAACATTCTTCGGCTTCTTGTGATTGTTCTTCACTTGAAGCCGGTGATGGTCCTTCATTGTATTTTGCAACTCGCTCCTTGGCATCTTTGTACTCACCTAACTTGAACGAGACATTATTAGGAATTAAATCACTTAACATTTTGATTGCCTTAATATTTGTCTTGAACTCTTTGAGTTGTTCCTTGGTCCATTTTTCAACCTTGAGGATTCCACCCTTTTTGCCTCTTGGGAATTCACAACCTTCTATCAAGGCGGACCAAAACTTGATATCCACCATCATTAGGAAGTTCTCAATTCCTATTTTCCATGAGTTGAAGCCTTCAAATCCATAGTATTCATAAGATGGTGGTGTGTTGATGTCCCGACCTAGTCTTTCTTCAAATTTTATCTTCTTCCTCTAGCGGTGCTCTCTTGGTTGTTAATCCTTGAAGAGCATCCTCGCCTCGATACCACTTGTTAGGACCTCGTGGCCTCGCTAGAGGGGGTGAATAGCGTCATTGCGTTGATCGAAATTTGAATGCGTGCTTGATACAACTATGTTAGTGCGCAGAAGAATAATAATAATAATAACAAATACAAATAACCAACACAAGTACAATGCACAAGATATAATGTGGTTCGAAACCGAATGGTTCCTACTCCATGGATTGAGCTCAAACGAGCTCTAGCGATGCGAACAACACCACTAATCACAAATACTCCTTCTCGACAACAAATCAGAGGCGGAGAAACCTCTTACAAGTAATTACAATAGTAATAAAGGAAATACAAGAAAAATACAATTGAAATGTAAAGAACACTTTACAAACTAGGTTTTGAGCGCTTTGCTTGTTGGTTGCTTGGATGAGGTTGAAGATGTTAAATACGGAAAAATTTAAATATTAAATTTTATGGCCAAAAATTTTGAGAAATAATCCAAAAAAAATTTCAAGATTTTTAAGAAATTTTAGGAGTTTTTCTGGAATTTTTCTGAATTTAAACGGAGTCCGTACAAGATTTTTACGGGGATAAAAAAAAATAAATAGGCTTTTGAAGGGCCTATTTGAAATATCAATTTTTAGGGGTTAATAAATTTTATTAACCTAAAACCTAGGTTTTCGATTTCCCCGTTGCGCCCAATCCCCCTCTTCGCTACGGTTTTTCTCTCGCGACAACTCTCCCGATCTTCTTTTCTTTTTTTTCCCTGCACCGCAGCAAGACACCGCCCGCCGAACGCGCCCAAAGCCACCGTGTCTTCCCCATCGCGCCGCAGCAAGCTCTTGCACTCCCGCGAGCACCGTCGCCGCGACGCGATGCGAGCTCGTCGTCCACCGTCGCCGCGACGCCGCTCCCCTTCACTCACGCCAAGGCGGCCGTGGTCACCGATCACAGCCGCTTCTCGCAGCGCCCTCCTCGCCTCGACCACCGCCTCTTCTCGTGCCCAGCACGGGCTTCTCTTCCCTAATGCGCTGCAGCCTACTGTCACCGTCGGTCCGAGCATCGTGCACTCGCCGTCCCATAGCCGACGCCTTCTCGTCTTTTAGAGGAGCGGCCTCGCGCCTCCATACCAAGTCGACGGTGAGTGTCCAAGGATGTCGGTGGTCGCGAATTGGTGATTTAGGCACCGAGGTTTTGTTGCTCGGTGAATAGGGTTGGGGAGATTCTTTGCCGGAGAAAGGGTTTCACCGCAAGCAGAGGAGGTTTGGGTAGCAGTAGGTGGCCTGTGTTGGGATTGCTTCGGCCGAGCATCGTGAGCAAGGTAAGGAGTCGACTTGTGTTTTGTCTAACCTCGCGGTATTTTTCGTGATTTGATGGATTGTGTTTGGACAATGATTTAGGCAGCGGCTTGGAGCATGCGCAGTGTGTTGTTCCGCTGCATCGCTCAGTAGCGGTGAGTCTCAATTGGAACAAGGTAAAGGATTACTTTTGTCTTAATTTGGATAGGATTTTTAGGGCTGTTGTGGATCATATTTATTGGTTGAGTTCGGTCTGTAATTTGGGCAGTTTATCTAGGGTTGACGAACAGAGGAATTGGGGATATTGGTTGCCGGTGGGATCCTAGGGTCCGTAAGCACGATTTTGGTGTTCTATTTGGGTGGTTTTGGTCGACTGTGTAAGGGTTGGAAAATTAGGGAAAATTGGAAGTGGTTTGGGATAATTGGGTTATGAACGAAATCGATTAAGTATTCGATTTATTGGTGGATTGCATTTTGTGCTTAACAATAGTTATGCTATATGCAAGTTTCGGTCACGAGGCAGGTCCCCGGTCGTGACAATTTCATTCTTGCGGACATTTTGTATTCAGGCGGGTACTTTGACTTATCTTTTAGATATAGTCAAGTTGATATGCTAGTTAGGATAGCTTGTAATAATTCTCATGTTTATATGACTAGTATGTTTTTGGTGCCTACTTGATACATGCATGTGATAGGTTATGATTATACCTTCCCTGTTTTTATTTGGATCATAGTTACTTGGATTATGGATATGTACATATTGATTGTACATATTATTCGGATAGGTATTTTGAGTAGGATTGACATGCTTTAGTATCATGCACCATCTTGCATGATTGCATGTTGGCTGGACGGGGTTCCATTATTGTTGAGCCCGCAGCCAGTTACATGGCCTGCACACACTGCCACTCATGGGTTAGTGGTACATCAGGAGGGTGTGTGCAGTTGCTCACAGTTCCCGACCGCTATGGGTAGCGACGAGGCGCGTGGTAGCGAGCAGGATCCCTCCTCCGTCTATGACACCGGAGATGAGAGCTTAGCTCCCACTCGCTTGGGCGAGGAGGATAGGTGTATCTCGACAAAGATCCTCGCTCACTCTGGCCACCAGAGCAATGATGACAGAGTGCACAGTTGTCATAGCCCTACCCACTCGGCTTCACCATCGCGTGTGAGGCGGCTGACTGGCGTCAGGGGTGACCATGTCATTTGCACGACATGCATTTTTGCATGGATCGCATTTGTATTGTGTTTGCTGCATTTTATTGATGCCTTGGATGTTGCATATGATTGCCATGCATACAGGATTCATATTCGTATATGGTGATGACTTTATCTCTTATAGTAGGGCACATGCTCCTATATCAGGGTAGGAGATTCAGGTGAGTACAGTCCTTTTGCATTTATTTCTTACTTACCATATATATGAGACTGTACTGGCATGATTAGTATTGTTAGCTATATTCTTGTTATGCATATCGACTATTATCCGCTAAGTTCTTTGAACTTACCCCGTGGTTTTATATTTATTTCAGGATGAAGCTTTCAGAAGAGTCCAGTTGTCAATCCCCCTCGTCGAAGTGGATAGGTTTTATTGGTCTTATGGTTTTTGGTTATTAGTTTTATGGATTGGGATTTTATTGGAGGATATGTTTAGGATTTATGTTTGGATTGTATACCGGTGGATGTTTTGGTTATATTTGTTATGTCCTTGTGGACTTATATTCGGTTCGTTTTGGTTGTATGTTCCTGCTTAGATGGCAGAAGGGGTAGGTTGATGGCCTGAGGCCTCATATTATGTATATTGTGTTGTGATTGGATTCTGGTCGTGTTGACCGATGTATAGTGGTCGTATAGGCCTTGTATAAAAATTGGTATTGTCGCCCGTACAGGGAAGATGTTGTCGGATTTTCGTCTGGCGGAGACTCCCTCGGGGCGTGACAGAAGAGCCCTAAAATGCACCTGCACTTTGCCTTCAAATCGCCTCAATAAAGCTCCCAAAGAACCATTAGCCGAATCTCCCACGAACAACTCCTTTTAACCTGCATCGAGTTGAATTTTCACTTGGCAGTCGACTGTCATAAGGTCCCAGTCGATTGCCAACACTGTTGTTGTGAGATAACGGCTCGATCCACACTGAAAATATTCCAACGGAACTCTCATCAGTCGACTTCCAACATTGGCAATAGACTACCAGCGCCCGTAGTCGACTGTTCAGTCGGCTACGGAGCATTTTGTGCTCGCGACTAAACAATCAGTCGACTGACATATATGGCAGTTGAATGTCATGCCTTTTTGACCCTTAAACGACAGTCGAGCACTAGTCGACTCATATCAGTCGAACCGGCCATAATCTCAATCGACTACTGAGTGTTGACTCGGCTGTCAAGTGTCAAACACTTGACCATCCGACTGGTATAAAGCCCCGGTCAACCGATAACCTCAAAAATGAGGTTTAACCTCAAGTATGGTGCCCCCATACTTTCTAGACCACCCTTAGCCTAGACCTAAGCCTTCTAGTCACTCTATCAGCCTCACGTCTATCGGATCCCTCCAAGTCATCCATGACTTGTTCATCCATACGCTAGCCTTCAAGTGCTTCCATCAGCTATTATCATGCTAATGTAGTCTACACCACCAAGGCACATTGAGCTTACACTGCCAAGACTCCGCTTGGACTTTACGCCGTCAACCATTTGACTTATGCTGCCAGGACTCCACCCTTAGACTTTATGCCACCAATATTCCCCTTGGACTTCTCAATTACCAAGACTCAAGCTTGGACTTTCCCATGCCAAGTACACAAGACTTAGACTTCTCCCATGACAATGGTCAAACCATCGTCAAACATCAAATATGACCTGGGTCGATTGCACCAACAATCTCCCCAACACTTTGTCAGACATCAATGTCAGACATCAAAATACTACTTGAGTCAAACTCGAGTCTGGTCAATCGTGACCTATGCCGATTGCACCAACAAGTATTCTAGATGAATTTTTCTCCACCATGGAATTACATGAGACTAGGCTTGAAGGCATAGTTGAAGATCAAATCAAGTCATCAAAGGGAGTAGCGTTAGTGGCAGAAAAAGGAAAGAAGAATAAGAAGGAGACTCCACCCTCTTCCTCCGATGAAGAATCTTCCTCCTCCATGGATAGTAATGAAGAAGTCTACATGGTAAGGAAGGTGAGACATGTATTAAAGAGCTTTAAATTTAATAAATTTCATGATAGGGGAAGAAGACCAAGGAGAAAGATCATTTGCTATAATTGCCAAGGAGAGGGACACATAAAGGATGATTGCCCCCTCTTGAACAAAAGCAAGGAAGAAAGGAGAAAAAAAGAATACAAGAAGAAAGGGAGCAAGAAAAAGGAAGAAGAAAGAAAATCAAAAGAAAAAGGGAAGGCCAAGACACACAAGGCAACATGGGATGATCTGTCATCATCATCGGAGGGAGAACAAGCATTCACAAGTCTTGCCCTAATGGCAATAGAAGACTTGGATTCCACCTCCTCCGAAAAAGAAGAAACAAACTCAAGTGAGGAGAGCTCAAGTGTAGGGGGAGCATCCTCATCAGAATCGGAGGAAGAAGAATATATGGTGAGTATGGTAAGAAATCTTCCTACTCAAGAAATTGTTTCTATGATTTCTAGTCTTACTAGAGATTTATTTAGGAGTAAGAAGAAGAACAAAAGCATGCAAAATGAAATTAAGGAACTAGAAGAAAAATTGAAAATTGCATGCTCACATGTTAATGAGAATTCTTCTAGGGTTAATGATGCATGCTTAGAAGAAAATAGGGTTTTAAAAGAAAAGGTAGATTTTCTAACTAAGGCCCTAGAAAAATTTACCATTGGCTCCAACACTTTGAACATGATCATTGTGAGCTAAAGGGCTAGCTTTAACAAGAAGGGGTTAGGATACAAGGGATCCAAAAATGAAAAAGCATATCATTGCTTAATTGCAAGGGGTCAATCTAAAACAACAATGGTAGCTAGGAAATGGATCCCAAAAGAATACTTAGTGAACCCTATTGGAAAGAATCTATATTGGATTCCTAAGTCCATCCTTAAGGGTTAGGAGAACCTAGAATAGTCAACCATAATTGGACTTTATTTATATCATGTTAAATGGTTGACTTAGGATGATATGGGTGATAAATTTTTAACTTAGTGTTGGGTGATGATAATGTGTAACCCATGAATTGAATGATTAAATCATGACATATGCTTGATTTTATACTTGATCAATAATCATGATTTATGATTTGGATGATAATATTTGGTGTATGATCATAATATGCAAATTAAATGATAATCTTGTGTTATGATCATAATGGGGGTTTATACATGATACTTAATCTCGGGTAGAATTGCATAAAATTAATGGTTAAGTATGAAATATTTTAGGCACATCTCACACTCACTATAGGCTAACTTGATTGAAAATATAGCATGGGTGAGATGTTAGGATGATACAAATGACTCACTTATGATTATAACATTTTGATGAATCATTATAGGTATCATGATAGCAATAATAGACCAATCATGGGGAAAACATATGTTTAATTCATAGACATATTGCCCAAAGATCATGATTGGATATTTCAAATATTTGAAAATCATTTTATGGTTGATAATCTGTGAGTTCATGCTTTGAATAGTTTCTAAGGCAAAACTAGCTTTCAACTTGATACAAAATTGAAGGTTTTTACAACTTTTGAGTTTTTGCCAAATGTTTAAAAATTAGATTAATTTTCATGAAAAACTATTTTTCATTGATAAAGGGACTTGTGAGAAATATGTTTTCAAAATTTCATGATTTTTTGAATTTTCTATAATTTCTGATGCATTTCTAAATTTTGTTCAAAAAATCAAAAAACTGATTTTAAGTGTGTCAATCGACTGCTGAACTATGCACGAGCACAGTAACCTGTTTTGACAGGTTTTGAGGCTGTTTTGGTATTTTTCTCCTTTTAGACTTTGATGTCATGCTTTATTATATATGTTTGATGTTTTTAATGGTGTCAAAGGGGGAGAAATTGTGGGTTTAAGTTAATCATGCTAGGGGGAGAAAATTAGCATGTGTTAAGGGGGAGTTGCATGTATTTACCGGAGTGTTTGATATCCATATTTTACATGCTTTCTTGCCTTATGTTTTTATGTTAATGTTTTACCTAACTTAAACATAGTTACCACACATCAAAAAGGGAGAGATTATTAGAGCAATTAACCCATATATGATGTGGTTTTGATGTGTGTGGCAAAGGTTTAAGTTAGGTTGTTTATGGATTTGATATGTGTATTGAAGTCATGCAGGACTTAGTAATTCACACAGGAGTTAGCTTGATGATAGCATTGGTGGGTTCATCATCTCATGACTCGGTCCTTGAGTCGGTGAAGGATGACATTGCGGAAGTCGTGCGCTTGGTGCATCTGAGGGACCACCGGATGAGGAGCTTTGGAGTGAAGCAAAAGGAAGTAGACTTCAGGGCGAGACGCGAAGGATGGCATTGCGAATCCGTGCGCTTGGTGCATCCGAGGGGCGTGGCCGGACAAAGAAAACTTCGGCGAGGGACTTCAAGGGAGATGAGAGAATGAGCAAAATGTAACGTAGCTCATAGGTGAACTTGGTCGAATGGCTAAGTCAAGTGTCGGATGCTCAACCGAGTGGGTTGATATTTTACCCGACCGTCGGATGCTCAAACAAGTCTCTTGTTTGAGGTTTACCCGGCACCAGTCGACTTCCATGAATGGGCAGTCGAACTGATCCAAGTCGAATGAGTTCAACTAGTGTGCAATGGAGCGCCTCGATCAATGACATCGCTACATTAGCGCTGATCCGGCAATGATCGCTGGAGTTCGCGCACAAAGCACTCATAGCCGACTGATCAGTCGGCTACGAGGTCATCAGTCGACTAATGATGTCATCAGTCGACTGTCAAGGTTTTCGTTGGATGGTGACGATCACGGATCAGATGTCATCAGAAGTTGTTTTAAAGGTGGCAGTCAACTGCTACCATGCAGCAGTCGACTGATGAAAACCCAATGGGAAGAATTCACCCCTCTCTATAAAAAGAGAGGGTGTAGGCTTTGGGGAGGTTAATCTTCATGCTCCCAAGTATCCCCTAAGTTCCCTACACGAGTTCTACTCCTCCTTGCATTTCTTTCAATCATATTGTAAGGAGTGTAGGGTCGATATATTGACCGGCTAGAGGGGGGTGAATAGCCCTCTTTCATTTGATGATGGAATTTGCTCGTCTACAAAGAATATTAGCGCAACGGAAACAAAACAAGACAAGCAAATATAAATAAGAATACCAAACAATGCTAACACCGAAATATAATGTGGTTCACGGCCTCGCCGCTAATCCACGGTCCGATTCGTCCACGGTGAATCACTCCGCAACCAATCCACTATTGGTCTCTCCCTTTAGCCCAAGCAAGGTGGAGGTAAACCTTCTTACAACCCAAACACTCCTTCTTACAATAAATGTGAAAGAAAATTAGAAAAAGGAGTTGAAATCTTGTGGGGCACTTGGATGGTCATTTGGAACTTAAGCATTAGCCTCCTAAAGCCCCACACCCTCTCTTTTTATAGAGAGAGCTGATTTCTTCCTGTTGGCCGCTATCAGTCGACTGCTGCCTTTGGCAGCCGACTGGCGCCGCTACAACGGTCTCCTAACACGTCGGATCCCGACCGTTGTAGTCCAACGGATCCCTTGCCAGTCGACTGATGTAACCATCAGTCGACTGCTGCCTCCGTAGTCGACTGGTCAGTCGGCTACGGGAGGTTCTGTGCCCGCGACTTCCTCTGGCAGTCGACTGCTGGGCCTAAACCCATCAGTCGAACACCAGTCGAACCCCGTTCGACTTAGAGCAGTCGACTGCCATTTCATGGCAGTCGACTGGTGCCGTGTGAAACTCAAACTTAACATTCGTTTGAGCTTCCGACGGTCGGGTAAACCTCAACCCTTGCGGTCAAGCCTCCGACACTCAGTCATTTGGCCAAGTTCACCTAATGAGCTACTTACATTTCACTCATTCTCTCATCTCACTCAAAGTCTCTCGCCAAAGCTCTCTTCGTTTGTGGCAACGTCCCTCAGAAGCATCAGGCGCACGGCTCTGCAATGCTCCTTCGCGTCTCTTGCCTCCGAAGTCTGCTTCCTTGGCTTCGCTTCAAGTCATCTCGTCCGGCGGTCCCTCGGCAGCATCAAGCGCACGACTCTGCAATGCTCCTTCTCCGACTCAAGCATGAGGTTGTGAGTGGTGAACCCGCCAAAACTTCATGTGCGAATTACTAAGTCCTGCAAGACTTCAACGCACATATCAAATCACAACATCCTAACCTAAATCCTTTGCCACACACATCAAAACCATATCACGGGTTGATTGCACTAACAATCTCTCCCTTTTTGATGTGTAGCAATCCGTTTAAGTTAGGTAAACATTTGATAAAAATATTAAGGAAAAAAACATGTAAATAACATGATTAGCAAATCTCCCCCTTAATACATGAAACTCCCCCTAAATGCATTCCCCCTTTACTTAAACATATATCTTTCTCCCCCTTTGACATCATCAAAAAGATTAAACAAGGTTTATATGACATGACATCAAGTCTAGAGAGAAGCAAAAATCAAAATCACTCAAAAACCTGATAAAATCAGTTTACTGTGCTCGTGCACAGTACATCAGTCGACTGCTATCAGTATGGCAGTCGACTGGCACAAGGAAATCAGGTTTTCTGATTTTCTGGACGAAATTCAGAAATGCACTATAAATTCCAAAAAATTCAAAAAATAGTGAAATTTGGGGAACACATTTCTTATAAGTATATTTATCAATGAAAAATAGTTTTTCATGAAAAATCATTATATTTTCAAAGATTTGCCAAAAATCCAAAAGCTTTAAAAACAACTAGGTTTTTGATCAAGTTAGTATCACATTTAACTCCTAGTTTTGGTTTGAATTGTTTCAAAACATGAACACACAGATTTTAAAGTAAGAGATTATTTTGAAAACATATGAAATATTCAACCATGATCTTTGGGAAATATGTCTATAAATTAAACATAAGTCTTTCCCATGATTGGTCTATTATTGTTATTTTGACACTTTACATGACCATCTAAATGTCATAGGCATTAGTGGACCATGAGTATCATCCTAACATCTCACCCATGCTATGTTTTCAATCAAGGTAACCTATAGTGAGTGTGAGATGTTCCTAAGGTATTTATATATACTTAACCAATAATTCATGCAATTCTACACAAGATTAAGTATCATCCTAACATACCACATGATCATAAATATACATATGCATTGATTTCATATTATGATCATGAAACAAATGTATTCAACAATTTATAATCATGCATTAGGTATTATATCATGATAAAAAGTAAAATATCACCTAAAACATGATCTAAACCTTATTGACCATGATTATGTGTCAAATATCAAAATCATAAATCATGATTGCAAACATGTGTAACAAAAATATTAACCATCATGATTTAATCATTATTATCAATTTATGGGCACATTATCATCACCCAACACTATGCTAAAAATGTATAGGTCATGAGTATCACATAACACTAAGTGTTGAGCATGATTTAACTATTTAAGGGTGCATTATCATCACCCAACACTATGCTAAAAATGTATAGGTCATGAGTATCACATAACACTAAGTGTTGAGCATGATTTAACTATTTAAGGGTGCATTATCATCACCCAACACTATTTCAAAAATTTTGTCCCGCCATCCTAAGTCAACCAAAAATATGATATAGGTGAAATCCTTATGGTTGACTATCCTAGGGTTTTCCTAACCCTTTAGGATGGATTTAGGAACCCAAAATAAATTCTTGCCTATGGGGTTCACTAAATACTCCTTAGGGATCTATTTTCTAGCAATTGTCTTCTTTATATCTTGACCCCTAGCAATTAAGCATTTATAAGCCTTTTCATTTCTATTTTCTTTATATCCTAGGCCTTTCTTATTGAAACTTGCTCTTTGGCTCCCAATTATCATGTTAAGGGTATTGGAGCCAATAGTGAATTTTTCTAAGGCTTTGGTTAAATGATCTACCTTTTCCCTTAAAACCCAATTTTCATTCATACATGCATCACTAACATTAAAAGGCATATAATCATGTGAGCATGGATCATTTAGGCTAGAAGAAATATCATCATTAATATTTAAGCATTCTTTTTCTAGTTTATTTTCTAAATCCTTAATTTGATCTAGCATGCTTTTTCTAGTTTATTTTCTAAATCCTTAATTTGATCTAGCATGCTCTTATTTTTCTTTTTAGCCCTAAACAAGTCCTTAGTGAGACTAGAAATCATGGAAACTATTTTATGGGGTGAGAGATTTGTTACCATAGTCTCCATGTCTTCCTCTTCTTCGGACGAGGATGGTGAAGAAGCTCCCCCTTCACTAGAGCTCTCCTCACTTGTGCTTGATTCTTCATTTTCGGTGGAGGAGGAGTCTAGATCGTCAAAGGCCATCAAAGCTAGGTTGATGACAAAAGTATTCTCTTCTTTCGATGATGATGAAGATGATGAAGAGGGGTCATCCCATGTCCTTGCTTTTAGTGCCTTGGCCTTCCCTTTTTCTTTGGCCTTCTTCTCTTCTTCCTTCTTCTTGTTCCCCTTCTTCTTCTTCTTTTCTTCCTTCTTTCTCTTCTCTTCCTTGCTTTTGTTCAATAGGGGACAATTATCCCTTATATGTCCCTCTTGTTGGCAATTATAGCAAATCACCTTCCCCCTTGGTCTTCTCCTCCTATCATTAGATTTATTAAATTTAAAATTTCTTAAAGCACGTCTTACCTTCCTTACCATGTATGCTTCTTCCGTGCTATCCATGGAGGAGGAGGAGGGGGTCTCCATCTTCTTTTTCCCTTTGTTAGCCATCAAGGCTACTCCTCTTGAAGGTTGAAATCTTGGCTCTTCTACTATTCCTTCGAGCCTTATTTTGTGGAGCTCCATAGTTGAGAGGAACTCCTCCAAGGTGCTCACTTCTAAGTTCTTTGACATGTAGAAGGAGTCCACCATTGAGCTCCATTTTGATGACCGGGGAAAGGCATCAATTGCTTTCATGAGCATGTCCCGGTTCGAAAGTCTTTCTCCTACACTCGTTAGCCCAATTAAAATTTCTTTGAATCTAGAATGTAAAGAGGTTACCTTTTCTCCCTTTTCAAGCTTGATATTTGTTAATTGGGAGCGAAGGAGGTCTCTTCTTGCAAGCTTGGCCTCCGAAGTGCCTTCATGAAGCTCTACTAGCTTCTCCCATATCTCCTTGGCACTTGCACACTCCCTTATCCTATTCACTTCTTGTTGGGGGAGTACATTGTAGAGGTGGTGCTTGGCATTTGAATTCGCCAAGTACTCCTCTCTTTGTCTTTTATTCCACCTTGATTTCTCCAATGACTCCCCTTCTTCATTCCTAGGCATCTCGAAACCATTTTCCATAACTAATAAAATTTCGAAGTCGGTTTCGAAGAATACCTCCAATCTCTTTTTCCACCAAGAGAATTCTCCTTCAAACTTCGGTGGGTGAATTTTAGAGCCAGCCATTCTTGAATGTGCTTGTTGTGGCGGTTAGTCCTCGACAAGCTTTCCTCGGCTCTGATACCACTTGTAGGGTCGATATGTTGGTCGGCTAGAGGGGGGTGAATAGCCCTCTTTCGTTCGATGATGGAATTTGCTCGTCTACAAAGAATATTAGTGCAACGGAAACAAAACAAGACAAGAAAATATAAATAAGAATACCAAACAATGTTAACACCGAAATATAATGTGGTTCACGGCCTCGTCGCTAATCCATGGTCTGATTCATCCACGGTGAATCACTCCGCAACCAATCCACTATTGGTCTCTCCTTTTAGCCCAAGCAAGGTGAAGGTAAACCTTCTTACAACCCAAACACTCCTTCTTACAATAAATGTGAAAGACAACTAGGAGAAGGAGTTGAAAGCTTGTGGGACACTTGGATGATCGTTTGGAACTTAAGCATTAGCCTCCCAAAGCCCCACACCCTCTCTTTTTATAGAGAGGGTTGATTTCTTTCCGTTGGCCGTTATCAGTCGACTGCTGCCTTTGGCAGTGGACTGGCGCCGCTACAACGGTCTCCGAACACGTCAGATCCCGACCGTTGTAGTCCAACGGATCCCTTGGCAGTCGACTGATGTAACCATCAGTCGACTGCTGCCTCCGTAGTCAGCTACGGGAGGTTCTGTGTCCGCGACTTCCTCTGGCAATTGATTGTCATTCTGATGGCAATGATCGCTGGGCCTAAACCCATCGGGCCGAACACCGAACTCGCTTCGACTTAGAGCATCGTCATTTCATGGCGATCGCGCCGTGAAACTCAAACTTAATATTCGTTTGAGCTTCCGGCGGTCGGGTAAACCTCAACCCTTGCGGTCAAGCCTCCGACACTCAGTCATTTGGCCAAGTTCACCTAATGAGTTACTTACATTTCACTCATTCTCTCATCTCACTCGAAGTCCCTCGCCTAAGCTCTCTTCGTTCGCGGCAACGTCCCTCGGCAGCATTAGGCGCATGACTCTGCAATGCTCCTTCGCATCTCTTGCCTCCGAAGTCTGCTTCCTTGGCTTCGCTTCAAGTCATCTCGTCCGGCGGTCCCTCGGCAGCATCAAGCACACGACTCTGCAATGCTCTTTCTCCGACTCAAGCACGAGGTTGTGAGTGGTGAACCCACCAAAACTTCATGCGTGAATTACTAAGTCCTGCAAGACTCCAACGCACATATCAAATCACAACATCCTAACTTAAACCCTTTGCCACACACATCAAAACCATATCACAGGTTGATTGCACTAACAAGGAGTGTTGTGTTGTAAGAAGGGTTACCTCCACCTTGCTTGGGCAAAAGGAGAGATCTAGTAGATTTGGTTAGGTGTGATTCACCTGGAACGAATCGAGTCGTTGATTAACGGCAATGACCCTGAACCACGTTACGTACTTGTGTTTGAGTTTGCATCCTCTTCTTTCTTTTGTGTTTTGTTTAATTGTTTTATTTAGCTATATTTCTGTTGTACTAATCTTAATTAGACAATCAAGAAGCAACCAGTTTCCATCGACAACGAATTAGGGATATTCACCCCCTCTAGCCGGCCACCGATCTTCCAACATAAATTTGTTAGTCTCTTTTGCTAAATAGTACCCTACCTGCATCAGTATTTGTTTACACAAATATATATAATGAAAGAACTTAATAAATACTAATAATGAAAATAACAAAGCAACATAAAGATAATGAAGAGAAGCATGAAGTTGTCTACTGGAAGCTTAGGGTAGAGCAAAGCACTTGGAAACTTGGTTATTTGCATTCCAGAGCAACTTAAGTGATTTAGAAGGTTTCCTTTGTTGTTTCAACTGACCTCTAAGAATTTTAATATTTGAACAATATATTTACATAATATAATTAGTGGGGAGATTGTTAGTATAATTGAACCCCCAAGGTTTGGTTGGTTCGTCAAAGTTGATTAAGAGTTGATCCAAATAAGTTAATAAGGTTGACTAAATGTTTGAAACTGAGTGGGTGAGTAAGAAAGACTTGGCGGGACTAGATAGTGAAAGTCCTAATGGGACTACTATAGACAATGGAAGTCATAATGGAACTAGATAGTCAAAGTCCTGATGGGATCAAGCAATAGAAGTTCTGATAGGTCGAAAGCTTTTAGATATAATAAGGTGATGAAAGTCTAAGCAAGTTGAATATCGGATGCTTAACCTTAGGAGAGTGAACCTTAGGCAAAAGAAAGTTCAAATGGATCAAGGACCAAATACTGCTTAGCAAGTAAGGAGTGAAGGAGTGCACTCAAAGAAAGTGAAAAGTCCTAATAAGCCAAGATAGACTGAGTAATAGACAAACTTAGTAAGTCAAAAAAACTATAAACTTAGTATAGTATATGTGTGAACTAATTGTTAGTGCAGGTAGTAGGTCAAAATAAGTGAATGGAGGTGTTCTAGGTTAGTGAGATAATTCCAAGCAATCATATGGGATATGGACACCTAGATAGATGTTGAGTCAACCATATCCGATTTGCACATGGATAGAGTTAGAGTTGATTCAGTGACGATCCAGGCACTCAGAAGGATTCCACATCCTCATTTGATCAAATTTTTATAAAATAAAAGGGGAGCTAAAAAAACAAAGACAATTAACTTGATTCTACCATCAACATGCTCAAAAGCTCTTAAGGATCCATGATCTTGAAGACTCTAGAGCAAGTGCTTCACACATTGAGGATCTCTAGTAGTAGTTTTCTTTTCTATAAGTGTTGCTTCCTTTGTTCATTTATATTATTATTATTTGTGTTGATTTGTGTGTATAAGTTTAACTTGTAAGAGATTTCTTTATCTCTGAAAAGCATAAAAGAAGAAGAAGAATATAATGGATCATGACTTAGATATAAATTATGGAGTAAAAACCCTGGGAGATTATTGAACCATGAAAATATTGTCTTTTGTGTTTTCTTTTATTTTATATTTTCTCTATGCACTTGCATTATAGAAAAGAATGAATCGAGAAAGAGACAAATACGTATTATTCATCCCCTTTAGTGTGTACCGATTCTACTAGTGATATTATAGCCAAGAGATCTCTTAATTGGACTAATCGCTAAAGAAGCAGATTAAGAGAAAATAGAATTCAAAAGACAACTCGGTCGTAACATTTATGATCCACCATCATTCGAGACCAAGTACTTCACCTATTGGAGATCAACAATGGAAAACTATATTCTAACGGAGAGCTTTGAGAATTGGGTTGCCCTAGAGGAAGATTTCAAGGTATTAGTAGATAAGCAAGGATTGCCTCTTCAACAAGAACAATGCACAGAAGATCAAATCTAAAAATTAAAGGTAATTTCAAAGGCAACAAAATTATTATTAAAAATTTTATCTAATGAAATTATGTGTTGGTTAGGAAAATATAGAAACACACACGATTTGTAGAAGTGGTTAACTGAGAGGATCCCTCAAAATTAAATGAGAAGTTCAAAGAGGAGCAGTTTAAAGAGTAGCCTATATCTCTAGCGAGGATTGACGGGGAGAGTTTGATTGATAATTCAAAAGGTATGAATCTAAATTTAAATTTTACATAATTTATTTAAATACAAAGAAAGAGGATACTATAAAAATAAATGTCCTGCTTTTAAAATTTTTTAGTGCAACTCACGATAAAGAAGTGATCACCCAATATCCAAAAAGGAAAAGAGCAAATTTTATTATGTTTCAAATGCAAAAGGCTCAGGCACTGCAAAAATAAATATTCATAGAGGAGATCCATAAATCTATGAGAAGTGTTTGAGATAACTAATTTTAAAATTTATGTCGATCAATGCAATTCTGATAATATGCATAGTAGTAATTTGTTAGTTTATAATTGTTCAAATATTTCTTCTAAATTAGATTTGAAATATTAATAGAAAATTAAGAAAATAAGTATTTTATTAAATAATAATAATTCAAAATTAATTGACAAAAATAATTTAGTAAATTTAATTAAGTAATACAATTAATCAGATTAATCAAGAAGTTGATCAGTTTAATTAAAATTTTAATCAAAGCATAGGTCATATAAAGCAAGATATTGTCCTATCGGGATGGTCCGTTGACTAGAGCGGCACAGATACTATTATAGATGAGTAGGGATCGAATCTTGAGGTGAGGTCTAAAACTCTCACTCGGACTCAAAAGCACTCCTTCATTTTTGGTCAACAGGTCAAGGGGCATAGCCCTCCGTGATTTACCTGTTGGGGAATTGATCGTCGCTCGAGAGGGGTGAATAGCGAGTCCGTACGTCGTTTGATGAATTTCAATCGTGCTTGCCTATGATTGTTAGTATGCAGCGGAATATAGAAACAATACACACAAATACACAAGACAAAACACAAAATATACAAAGATATAACATGGTTCAGAACCTCAAGGTTCCTACTCCATGGGTTGGGCTCAAACGAGCCCTAGCGATGCAAATACCACCACTAAACCAATAAACTCCTTCTCAACAATAAGTCGGAGGCGGACAAATCTCATACAAGGATTACAAAAGTAATACAAAAGAAATACAAGAAATTACAAATGAAATACACAAAAACACGTAAAGAAAATTTTACAAATGCACTTTTAGATGTTTGCTTGTTGATCGCTTGAACTGAGCTTGAAGACCCTGATTTGCACAAGCAAATCGCCTCAAAATCGCCCAAGAAATCACTGTTCAAATCCTCCACGAGCTACTCTTTTTAAGCCTCCTCGCGACCTGAATTTCCGCCTGGCAGTCGACTGCCAACAAGTGTCGTTGTGAGACAATGGACTTATCATAATCCAACTAGCGATCGGCTACTAAGCATTCGTGCTCATAACCCCAACGTGATCGCCATCCATGATCATGCTCACCATGATCAATTGCCCAATCTTCATGCGGCAATGATCGGGCTATTTCTGCAATGAGTCCGAAAGCGGTTCAAGTGGCCATAATCCCAGTCAACTCGGTTATCAAGTGTCAAAACACTTGATTAGTCGATTGGTCCAAAGTCTCAGTCGACTGTTAAACTTAAACATGAGGTTTAACCCCAAGTATGATGCCCTCATACTTGCTAGACTACCCTTATCCTAGACCTAAGCCTTCTAGCCACCTCTGTCAGTCTCACACCTATCGGATCCCTCCAAGTCATCCATGACTTGTTCATCCATACGCTAGCCTTCAAGTGCTTCCATCATCTATTGTCATGATAAGTTGGTCTATGCCGCCAAGGCACATTGGTCTTACACTGCCAAGACTCCCGCTTGGACTTTATGCCACCAACCATTGGACTTATGCTGCCAAGACTCCACCCTTGGACTTTACGCCGCCAATATCACCCCTTGAACTTTCTTTGCCAACCCATGTTGGACTTTCCATCTGCCAAGACTCAAGTTTGGACTTTCCTTTGCCAAGACTCATGCTTGAACTTTCCTTGCTAACCCATGATGGACTTTCCATTTGCCAAAACTCAAGCTTGGACTTTCCATGCCAAGTACACAAGACTTGGACTTCTCTATCATATGGTCAACCCCATGTCAACCATATAGTCAAACAATGGTCAAACCATCGTCAAACATCAAAATACCACTCGAGTCAAACTCAAGTCCGATCAATCATGACCCGAGTCGATTGCACCAACAATCTCCCCAAAACATCGTCAAACATCAAAACACTACTCGAGTCTGGTCAATTGTGACCTGGGCCGATTGCACCAACAATCCCTCCCTTTTTGATGTTTGATAAAAACCACAAAACTATTGAGTTAGGCTACCTAACTCAAATCTCCTTACCAATTATCCCAAATTGGTAATCCCATAAATTCTCTCCCTTTTTGACATACATCAAAAAGGTTCTCCTCAAGGAGGTCAATGTCTCATATCCCAATGAGGTCTTACAATCTCTCCCTTGTTCTAAAAACACCTAGGATGTCCTCACTCTTCCCAGTGATAAGTCTCATATCACTTAAGAGAGACTTCCTATAAACTCTCCCAATTTCCAAATTGGGCATCTCACATTCCCAAAATTCTCCCCCTCATGAGGAAGAACACATCTATCATCCCATGATGGATACCACCCCCTAAAGGCTTGGTCCCCCTTGACCATTGCACTAACAATATCCTTGGAGAGTCCCTAAACCTATAGGAATACTAAACCATCAAAAGTAAGGTTAAAAGTTCAACCTTGAACTTTCACACACCTTAAAATTGATACACACCATAAACAACTCTCCTAATCCATATCCAATGGATTTTCACCCTTCTAATGCTTTCCAAAGCATATCCTAGGGTTAGGAGAAGTTAGGGTAGCCTAACATAGCTGAAATCAGGCTAAACAAACCTTGTTTACCCGAAATCAGCTCTGCCAGTTGATTCTTATAGTCACCAGTCAACTGTCGTTGATGCCAGTCGACTGCTATAAGCGATAGTCGACTGATTTCTGCAAATGTAGAATTTCAGATATCAGAAATGAAATTGAGAAATACATAAGTAAATATACGTATTTTAAAAAATCTTAAAACTTCATACGTATACTACTTATACCAAATACAATGGGTGAAAAATATTTGAAAATTAATTTACCCACAAAATAGTGAAATTGACACAAAGTTTAAACCCATTGAAAAGTTCAATGTTTTGGTCTTACTTTGTATCAACTCCATCAATGGTGATTGCTATCAAAAGATATGTTAGGAACGATGCGCCCGCTAGAGGGGGGTGAATAGCGTCGTCGATGCTTGATGGAATTCGTTCGATCGTGCTTGCTACAAATGATTAATGCGCAGCGGAAATAAAGCAATAATGAAATACAAACACGCAAACACAATCATATAACGTAGTTCGGAACCGAATGGTTCCTACTCCACGGATCGAGCTCAAAAGAGCTCTAGCGATGCGACCACACACCACTAATCCAATAAACTCCTTCTCGACACAAGTCGGAGGTAGAGAAACCTCTTATAAGATATTACAACAGTAATACAAGTAAACAACAAGCAAATATAAATGAATACAACAAAAGAAAGCCAAGAACACTTTACAACAATCTTTTAAAAGCTTGCTTGTTGATTGCCTTGGACTAGCCTTGAAGACCCTGATTTTCAACAGCAAATCGCTCCAAATCGTCCAAGAAAATCGGTGCCAAAATCCTTCTTCCGAGCTACCTTTATAACCTGCAATCGGGCTAGATTTTTTCCTATCAGTCGACTGCTCGGGATCATCAGTCGACTGATGCCACTGTTGTCGTGAGACAACGGCTACATCCACGCTGAAAAAATCCAACGGATACACCATCAGTCGACTGACCATACCCATCAGTTAACTGATGGATCAATCAATTGAGTGGTCGAGCCAATCACTCGACTGGAGAACCTTCTGTGCCCGAAATCCCGACCACCAGTCGACTGATCACCTTGATCAGTCAACTACCCACCTCTGGCAGTCGACTGCCAAGGCACTTCCCGCAGTCAAACCCTAGTTGACTCACACCAATAGACTGACCCATGGTCCCAGTCGACTGATACACCTCAAATATGAGGTTTTAACCTCAAACATGAGGTTTTAACCCAAGTATGGTGCCCCCATACTTGCTAGACCACCCGTAGCTTAGACATGAGCCTTCTAGCCACCTCCGTCAGCCTCGCGCCTATCGGATCCCTCCAAGTCATCCATGACTTGTTCATCCATACGCTAGCCTTCAGGTGCTTCCATCGGCTATTGTCATGCTAACAGTGTCTACACCTGGTCAAACCATCGTCAAACATCAAATACTAACCTAGGTCGATTGCATCAGCAATCTCCCCAACACATGTCAGACATCAATGTCAGACATCCATGTCAAACATCAAAATACTTACTTGAGTCAAACTCGAGTCCGGTCAATCGTGACCTGGGCCGATTGCACCAACAATCTCCCTCTTTTTGATGTTTGACAAAAACACCCTTGAGTTAGGCCCCTAACTCAAATTCCCTTACCAATTTTACAAATTGGTAACTCTAACATTCTCCCCCTTTTTGACATACATCAAAAAGGTTCACCCCAAGGAGATCAATGTCTCATATCCCAATGAGATCTTACAATCTCCCCCTTGGTCCAAAAATACCTAGGATGCCTATAATCTTCCTAGTGATAAGTCTCATACCACTTGAGAGAGGCAATCCTACAAACTCTCCCAATTTCTAAATTGGGTATCTCAAAATCTCATTTCTCCCCCTCATGAGGAAAAATAACATCCATCATCCCATGATGGATACCTCACCCTAAAGACTTGATCCCCCTTGACCATTGCACCAACAATGTCCTTGGGAAGTCCCTAAGCCAATAGGAACTCTAAATCATCAAAATTAAGGTCTAAAGTTCAACATTGAACTTTCACTCACCTTAAAATTGATACATCACCCTAACAACTCTCCTAATCCATATCCATTGGATTTTCACCCTTTATAATGCTTTTCAAAGCATATCCTAGGGTTAGGAGTAGTTAGGAACCCTTACCATAGCTAAAAATGGGCTGAGCATACCTTATTTACCTAAAATCAGCTCTGGCAGTCAACTTTATCAGGCATCAGTCGACTGTCGTGTCCATCAGTCGACTGCCAACAAGGGCAGTCGACTGATCATAATCAAATTTCAAAAATTCATAAATAATTATACGTAATTCGAAAAATCATGAAAATTCATACGTATAATACTTATGACCAATACAATGGGTGAAAAATATTTAAAAAATATTTTACCCATAAAATAGTGAAATTGATACAAAGTTCAAAAGTGAAGAAAAACTTCAATGTTTTAGGTCACTTTGTATCAACTTCATCAATGGTGATTGCTATCAAAAGATAGACTTCACCAAGGTTTTCTAAAATGATTTTAAAATATTTTTGGAAACCTATATTGGATCATGTTCTTTGGGCTTAATGTACATGGCTTGAACATAAGCTTTCCCAATGATCCACCACTAATATAAGATGAGTTTGGGTTCATCTAGATGCAAAAATTATGCACCTTGAACTTAACTCATATTCTAGCATCTCACATGTATCTAGGGTGTATCAATTCATATACATGTCAATGTAATGTGAGATGTGAGTTTTGTTCATCCCAATAAAATATAAGGTATAATAATACCTAAATTTTAACATTAATTGTCATTTGATATAATTAAACTCATTTTGTCATATTATTACTTATTCCCCAAGTGTGCCAAAAACCCAAAATGGCACACTATGACTTCTAAACCTAAATTGTGTCAATTTGATTGATTTATCAAACTTCTTAAATAATATTGGCACATCCTAAAATCTTTTAGGATTAAAAATCAAACATATTTTCAAGGTATCCTTAACCTTGAAAATATTCTAAAGTGCCAACTTTGCTATGGTTGGGTTAGCTACCCTTCCAATCAAGGTTGACACACCTAAACCTATCTAGCGTGAATCGATCACGCTCCTAGGAACCCAAAACCTATTTAAGCTTCTTGGGTTTACTAGGTATTCCTTAGGGATAACCTCCCTAGATACCCTCCTAATGACCCTTCTAGGCTTGTTAGCCTTGGTCATTGTGGTCTTGCCTAGGTTAACTCTAGGGGTGACCCCCCTTGTAACCTTCTTAGTGGCTTCCCTAGGTTTCTTCGAAACCCTAGCCACTAGGCACATACCTTGGTTACCCTTAGGGATGACTTCCCTAGTAACCTTGTTTTTTCTAGACCTAGGTTGTGTTCCATAATCGAATGAAACATTGTGATAAGTCTTTTTGGGCTTAAGCTTGCCCTTGAATGGTTCTTGATTTCTAGGTCTTTGACTTTGACTTTAGACCCTAGCCTTTGACTATTTAACCCTTGCATTTGATTTTGTATATTCTTAAGGGTCTTCTCAAGTTTTTCAAGCCTTGACCTCAAGGCTTGATTTTCTAACTCTAATTGTCCAATTTTTTATTTTTCATTTGGTCTTTGGGCATCACCATCTCCTCTAGGCATATGCCTACCCTTCTTAGGGTTAATGCCTAAATGGTTTTCTATTTTCCTAATTCTTTCCTTAGGAAGAGTTTTTCTAGAGACATTAGTCCCAAATTTCTCCTTAGTTCTAAAGTCGACACTCTTAGCTCCTAAGCAATAAAATCTATTTCTAGTAGCATGCTCCTTATGAACAATAGCAAAATTGTTTAAATTATTTCTAGCATGCTTTTTAACATTAAAACTAGAAGATGCATTATTGAAATATACCTTAGGGTTAGCTTTTGAAGCTCCCCCTACATTGTTGACTCCTTCTTGGCCTTTCTTCCTCCCCCTAGGGCATTGACTCCTAAAGTGCCCTTTTTGTTGACATTTGAAGCAAATGATCTGCTCCTTATGTTCAATTATTGGGGGATCGGCTTCCTTTGACTTTTCTTGACTTTTAGGCGTCAGTGGAGTCTTCTTAACTCTTTTAAGACACTTACTCTTGTAGTGTCCGGATTCCCTACACTCAAAGTATATTATGTGATTTTTATTATTAATTGGCATGCTTGAGTTACCTAGGTCAATGACGGCCGGATTTTGAGCTTCTTCATCTTGACTGGATGTTGAAGGTTCTTCCTCTTGCTCCGGCATGGAAGATGATCTCTCCTCCCCCTCAATCCTAGAAGTGGAGGCTTCTTCCACCTCTTCTTCCTTCTCGGATGTTGATTCTCTATCAACTTCCGAATCCTCACTTTCTTGTGAGGATGATGTGCTTGCTTCCTCGATCTCCTCCGATTGAGCCAATGAGCACTCTTGTTCTTTGGGCTCCTCATGAAGTCTTGCCACTTGGCTCCATATCTCCTTGGCATCCATGTGTTCACCTAAGCTACACAAGATGTCATTAGGAATCAAATCAATAATAAATTTTTCTACCTTCTTATTTTTCTCAAAGACTTGGACTTGCTCTTCGGTCCATCTCTTTTTCTTGAGGTATCCACCCTTTGGTCCTCTTGGATAGCTAAATCCCTCCATCAAAATGGACCATTCTTCAAAATCCTTCATCATGATGAAGTCTTCAATTCTTCTCTTCCATGAATTGAAGTCTTCTCGTCCATATAGCGCATAAGGGACCAGCGTGTTGATATCCCATCCTAGTTATTCTTGAAACTCCATCTTCTTCCTCTAGTGATTTTGCTCCCGGCGGTTAGTCCGTAGAAGAGCCCCGGGCTATGATACCAATTGTTAGGGACGATGCGTCCGCTAGAGGGGGGTGAATAGTGTCATCGATGCTTGATGGAATTCGTTCGATCGTGCTTGCTACAAATGATTAGTGTGCAATAGAAATGAAGCAATAATGAAATACAAACACACAAACACAATCATATAACGTGGTTCGGAACCATTACTCCATGGATCGAGCTCAAAAGAGCTCTAGCGATGCGACCACACACCACTAATCCAATAAACTCCTTCTTGAGTCGGAGGTGGAGAAATCTCTTACAAGATATTACAACAGTAATACAAGTAAACAACAAGCAAATACAAATGAATACAACAAAAGAAAGCCAAGAACACTTTACAACAATCTTTTGGAAGCTTTCTTGTTGATTGCCTTGGACTAGCCTTGAAGACTCTGATTTGCAACAGCAAATCGCTCCAAATCATCCAAGAAAATTGGTTCCAAAATTCTTCTTCCGAGCTGCCTTTATAACCTGCAATCGGGTTGGATTTTCACCTATCAGTCGACTGCTCGGGATCATCAGTCGACTGATGCCACTGTTGTTGTGAGACAACGGCTAGATCCACACTGAAAAAATCCAATGGATACACCATCAGTCGACTGATGGCTCAATTAGTTGAGTGGTCGGGCCGATCACTCAAATGGAGAACCTTCTGTGCCTAAAATCCCGGCCACCCCGATCATTTGATCACCGATCGTCGCATCAGCAATGATCGTACCTATGGAAATTGATTGTCAGAGCACTTCCCATAGTCAAACCCTAGTTGACTCACACCAGTCGACTGCCTCATGGTCCCAGTCGACTGATACACCTCAAATATGAGGTTTTAACCTCAAACATGAGGTTTTAACCCAAGTATGGTACCCTCATACTTGCTAGACTACCCGTAGCCTAGACCTAAGCCTTTTAGCCACCTCCATTAGCCTTGCACCTATCAGATCCCTCCAAGTCATCCATGACTTGTTCATCCATATGCTAGCCTTCAGGTGCTTCCATCAGCTATTGTCATGCTAACGGTGTCTGCACCACCAAGGCACATTGGACTTACGTCGTCAAGACTCCGCTTGGACTTTACACCGTCAATCATTGAACTTATGCTGCCAAGACTTCACCCTTGGACTTTGCACCACCAATATTCCCCTTGGACTTTCCAAATGCCAAGACTCAAGCTTGGACTTTCCCTTGCCAACCCATGTTGGACTTTCCATGCCAAGACCCAAGCTTGGACTTTCCCAATGTCAAGTACACAAGACTTGGACTTTTCCCATGACATTGGTCAAACCATCGTCAAACATCAAATACTAACCTGGGTCGATTGTATCAGCAATCTCCCCAACACATGTCAAACATCAATGTCAGACATCCATGTCAAGCATCAAAACACTTACTCGAGTCAAACTCGAGTCTGGTCAATCGTGACCTGGGGTGATTGCACCAACAAGATAGACTTCGCCAAGGTTTTCTAAAATAATTTTAAAAACCTATATTGGATCATGATCAATGGGCTCAATGCACATGACTTGCACATTAGCTTTCCTCATGATTCATCAATGGTATAAGATGAGTTTGAATTCATCTAGATGCAAAAACTATGCACCTTGAATTTAACTCATTTCCTAGCATCTCACATGTGTCTAGGGTGTTTGAAAAACACACACATGTCAATTTGATGTGAGATGTGGTTTTTGTTCATCCTAAACTAGGGTTTCATGCATTTTCTAAGGCAACACTACTTGATTCCCTTATACATGGGACTTCAAGTCATGTCAATTGTCCTTAAATCAATTTTAATTAATGCATGAATGATTATGGAATAAATAATAACATAAATAAACATGACCAATGATCATGATGTCATGGCATAAAATATAAATCTAAGCATACATGACATAAATCTAATTCTAAGCATGATCATGACATTTTATATGATTAAGAATAAGAATGATGTCATGACATATCATATGGCAAATCAATCATGGAAAATACAATATAAAGGTATATAATACCTAAATTCTAACATTTGTTGTCATTTGTTATTATTAATTTCATTTTGTCATATTATCACTCATTCCCCAAGTGTGCCAAAAATCCAAAATTGCACACTATGACCTCTAAACTTAATTTGTGCCAATTTGACTGATTTTTCATAATTCTCAAAATATATTGGCACATCCTAAAGACCTTTAGGATTATAATCAAAACTTATTTCCAAGGTACCATGATCTTAAAAATGACGTAAAGTGTCGCCTTTACCATAGTTAGGTTAACTACTTATCTATTTAAAGTTGACACAACCTAACTCATCTAGTGTGAGTCGATCACGCTCCTAGGAACCCAAAACCTATTTGAGCTCCTTGGATTAACTAGGTATTCCTTAGGGATAACCTCCCTAGATACCCTCCTAATGACCCTTTTAGGCTTGGTAGCCTTGGTCATTTGGATCTTGCCTAGGTTAACTCTAGGGGTGACTCCCCTTGTAACTTTCTTAGTGGCTTCCTTAGATTTCTTCGAAATCCTAGCCACTAGGCACTTGCCTTGGTTAACCTTAGGGATGGCCTCCCTAGTAACCATAGTTTTCCTAGACCTAGATTGTGTTCCATAATCAAATGAAACACTATGATAAGTTTCCTTGGGCTTAGGTTTGTGACTAAACATTTCTTGCCCTTGGATGGTTCTTGTTTCCTAGGCCTTTGACTTGACTCCTAGACCCTAGATTTTGGCAATTTGACTCTTGCATTTGATTTTGCATCTTTCTAAGGGTCTTCTCTATTTTCTCAAGTTTTGACCTCAAAACTTGATTTTCTAGCTCTAATTGCCCAATTTTTGAATTTTGATCTAATCTTTGGGCATTGTTTTATTTTCTTGGCATATGTCTACCCTTCTTAGGGTTAATGCCTAAATAGTCTTCTATTTTCCTAATACTTTCCTTAGGTAAAATTATTTTAGGGACATTAGTCCCAAATTTCTTCTTATTCTTAAAATGAACATGTTTAGCTCCTAAGCAATAAAGCCTATTTCTAGTATGCTCTTTATGACGAATTGCAAGTGAATTGAAAGCATGTTTTTGCCTATTACTTAAAGAATGTGCATTATTGAATTTTACCTTAATGTTTGCCTTAGAGGCTTCCCCTACTTATGTAGCTCCTTCTTGCCCCTTCTTCTTCCCCTTAGGGCATTAACTCCTATAATGCCCTCTTTGGTGGCACTTGAAGCACACCACATACTCCTTGCTCTTAATGATTGAGGCTCCGGTCTCCTTGACCTTTGGCATCGGTGGAGCCTTCTTAACCTTCTTAGAGCACTTACTCTTGTAGTGCCCATATTCCCTACACTCAAAACACATAATATGTTTTTTATTTCGAAATAATGTGCTTGAGTTACCTAGGGTGGTGGTGGAAGCCTCTTGAGCTTGCTCATATTCTTCATCTCTCCTGGATGTTGAGGCTACTTCTTGAGTTTTCTCTTGTTCCAGAGTAGATGGCCTAATCTCCTCCCTCTCAATCCTAGAGGTGGAGGCTTCTTCTACTTCTTCCTTCTCGAATGTTAAACACTCCTCAACCACCGAATCCTCACTCTCTTGTGAGGATGACCTTGCTTCTTCGACATCTTCCTCAAATTGAGCCAAAGATGATTCTTTATGGAGTTTGGTCAATTCACTCCAAAATTCCTTTGCATCCTTGTATTCACCTAATTTAGACATAATATCGTTAGGAATTAAATCAATCAAGATTTTATTACCTTATTACTTCTCTCGAATTCTTGATGTTGTTCCTCGGTCCACTTTTTCATTTTGAGGAATCCTCCCTTAGGTCCTCTTGGAAACTTGAATCCTTCCATCAAGGTGGCCCATTCTTCAAAGTCCCTCATCATGATGAAGTCTTAAATCCTTGCCTTCCATTGATTGAAGTCTTCTCGTCCATAGAGTGCATACGGGACCGGCATGTTGATATCTCATCCCAATGTTTCTTGGAAATCCATCTTCTTCTTCACCCTCTAGTGGTGCTCCCTTGGCAGTTAGTCCAAATGAAGAGCGGGCTCGCTCTGATACCACTTGTTGGGGAATTGATCGTCGCTAGAGGGGGGTGAATAGCGAGTTCGTATGTCGCTTGATGGATTTCGATCATGTTTGCCTATGATTGTTAGTACGCAGCGGATATAGAAACAATACACACAAATACACAAGATAAAACACAAAATGCACAAAGATATAACGTGGTTCAGAATCTCAAGGTTCCTACTCCACGGGTTCAAATCGCCTCAAAATCGCCCAAAAAATCGTTGTTCAAATCCTCCACAAGCTGCTCCTTTTATGTCTCCTCGCTACCTGGATTTCCGCTTGGTAGTCGACTGTCATAAGTCCCCAGTCGACTACCAACAGTACCGTTGTGAGACAACAGACTTAATCCACGTCAACATTCAAGCTAACGGTTACACTGACAATCGACGACCATAACCCAACAGCTGATCGCCAAGGTTGGCCGGCGCGATCGGCTACCAACCATTCGATTAACCCGATCGAATCGATCGTCATCCATGGCGATCGACTACTCGCCATCAATTGATCGCCCACGATGCGACAATTGATCGCCAAGCTTATTTTCGCAATAGCACTAGTCAAGTTCGGCGACCGTCATAATCCTAAGCGATTTAAGTCGACTCGGCTGCCAAATGTCAAAACACTTGACCAGTCGACTGTTAACCTCAAACATGAGGTTTAATGTTAAATACTGAAATTTAAAATATTAAATTTAATGGCCAAGAAGTTAGGAAAAATAATTCTAGGAATTATTTTGGGATTTTTGGAGAATTTTAGGAATTTTTCTGGATTTAAACGGGGCTTGTACGGGATATTATGGGGATAAGAAAAATAGGCTTTTAAAAGGCCTATTTGGATTATCTGACTTAAGGTTTTAAATAGAAAACCTAGGTTTTTTTTCTATTTCCCTGATTTTTCTTTTTCTCCGCGCGTCGCAGGCGGTTTCTCCTTCTCCTCGCGTCTGTAGCCACACCGATGCCCTCTGTCGTCTCCTTCTCCGCGCACACCCCCTCTCCGCTGCTGATTTTGCTGAGCTCGAGCTCATCCTTGACCAGGCCAACGCTTGCGACGCTGTTGCACGCCCAAAGATCTCCGACGCTGCCACTGCACGTTGCCCCTTTCCTTGCCGTCGTTTGCCTCCTTCCGCTCCAAATCGCGTGCCTTCGTGCTTGATGCTCCTCTTGACGTTGTCGCCAGGCAGTCAACGTTGGCTACAGACAGTGATGCCCCACGCGCGATGACAGCTGATCACTCCTGCGCACGAGCACAGCGACATATCTTCATCGTCGCTTTCCCCGTTGCCGACGCTGCTCGTCTGCAACGTCGATCGGCCTCCCCGGACACGACTTGCCCTTTTCCCTCCTCTGCAAGTGACGGCGGCCACCCCTCGTCGGAGCCCGCGGACGAGCAAGAGCGCAGAGGAAGCGTGGATGGGAGCGTGCATCGGTGGCAGCTACACCCTGATTTGCTCGGAGGTGCGATTTTGCCGGAGTTAGGTAAGGGCTGCTCCTCTCCTTATCTTGGATGAGATCTAGGTTTTAGTTGTGGTCACCCTTCGTTGAACTGGAGCTGTGATTTAGGCAATGGGATTGTCCGACGAATAGAGCTGTTGGGAGGGGGGTTGCTGCCGGTGAGGTTCTAACCATTGGTAAGCTCGATCTGCTTTTTTTCTTTGTCCATACTATGGTTAATTCTTGTTATATGCGGTTGGATTTTTTATCTATGGAGTTGGCTACGAGTTAGAGTTGGTTTGGTCATTTAAGTTGGTTATAATGCATATGTTTAGAGATTTGGCTGGTGGAGTTATGTACATGCTCATGAAGGAGCTGTGAATAGATTGAATTGGTTGATTCGGGGAGGGTTTTCCTTCGATGGATCAAGGTGGACAGTGTTCTGTGTGGAGTTGGGGTTGTGAATAGGTCTATGGGTGTAGGTGAGGACTGTGAAGGGCTATGAGGTAGTTGTGAGTGGGTTTGATGTCGGTTGTATGATTGTAAGTGGTATGTTAAGTGAGCTGTGAATGGTTCAGAATGTGTTTTGATCTGTGAGGTAGCTATTGGGTTTTGGATCCGTCCTGTGGACGCTGAATTTGGTGTGTCGAGAGGTTGTACTCGTATTCGTTAGATTGAGTGAATACGGGATCAAAGTAGAATTTAATTAGTAAGTTGTTGTATGCTTGAATTTAATCGTAATTGATTATGTTATATGCAGATTTCGAAAATTTATAGTATTTCGAGCATTTAATCAGGCGGGTATTTTGACTTATCTTTTAGATATAGTCAAGTTGATATGCTAGTTAGGATAGCTTACAATAATTTTCATGATTATATGCCTAGTATGTTTTTGGTGCCTACTTGATACATGCATGTGATAGGTTATGATTCCCTGTTTTATTTGGATCATAGTTACTTGGATTATGGATATGTACATATTGATTGTGCATATTATTCGGATAGGATTATTTAGTTGGATTTACATGCTTTAGTATCATGCACCATCTTGCATGATTGCATGCTGGCTGGATGGGGTTTCTTTATAGTTGAGCCCATAGCCAGTTACATGACCTACACACGCTGCCACTCATGGGTTAGTGGTACATCAGGAGGGTGTGTGCAGTTGCTCTGTTAGGCTCCGCTGGTCCGCTCATGGGTAGCGATGAGGCAGCGTGGTAGCAAGCAGGGATCCCTCCTCTGGTATATGACACCGGGAGATGAGAGCTTAGCTCCCCCACTCTGTTTGGGGCAGGAGGATAGGTGTACTCCGAAAATATCCTGTCCACTCGGTCACTCAGGAGCAGTGATGCCAGAGTGCACAGTTGTCATAGCCCTACCCACTCGGCTTCACCATCGCGTGTGAGGCGGCTGACTGGCGTTAGGGGTGACCATGTCATTTACACGGCATGCACTTTGCATAGATCACATTTGTATTGTGTTTGCTGCATTATTGTATTGATGTCTTGGATGTTACATATGATTTCCATGCATACAGGATTCATATTCGTATATGGTGATGACTTTATCTCTTATAGTAGGGCACATGCTCCTATATCAGGGTAGGAGATTCAGGTGAGTATAGTCCTTTTGTATTTATTTCTTGCTTACCCTATATGTGAGACTATACTGGCATGATTTTTATTGTTAGCTATATCTTATTTTGCATATCGACTATACCCGCTGAGTTCTTTGAACTTACCCTGTTGATTTATATCTATTTCAGGATGAAGCTGTCAGGAGAGTCCAGCTGCCAAACCCCACTCGTCGTGAAAGTTTTTATTTGTTATTTGTTTCTATGGTTTGGATATTTTGATTAGAAGACATGTTTAGGATGGGAGTTGTATATTTGTATTCGTGGATTTTTGGTATCCTTATGGACCTTTATTCGGTTTTGTTTCGATTGGATTTGGTTCGGTATTCCTGCTCAGATGTCAGAAGGGGTAAGTCTAGTTATTGTGGAATGGTTACCATTTACTGTGATAGTTGGTCAGAGGCCTATTTTATTACCTGCGTGTGTGTTTGGATTCCGATTGTGTTGACCGATGTATAGTGGTCGTGTAGGCCTTGTATGGAAATTGGTATTATCACCCGTACAGGGGAGATGCTGCCGGATTTTTGTCTGGCGGGGACTCCCTCGGGGCATGACAATTTATTTGGTATCAAAGCCAGGTTCCGAGTTCCTTAGGGTCTTTGGGTTTTTTCTGGGAGTTTGCCAAGTTTGGCAGGTTAACTGGGGTATTTTCGGAGTAGTACGGATTTCTGACGATTTTTGTGTTTTAAAATTCAAGGTATTATTGACGAGGTCAATTTGTGGATTTGGCGGCGACAGGACATCTCCAGACGGCTAACAGGTAAATAAATTCTAGAAAATTTTCTAGATTTAGTACATATTTGCATTGGTTATATTGGTTATGTGGTGGTATCATGTTTTGTCTAGTATTGTTTTAATCTGATATCTGTTAGACTGTTAGATTTTTAGGTTGCTGGTTTATTGTTAGCATATGGTTATTAACTGCTATTACTGCTATACGTAACTAGTTATCATTGTGATATAAATGATTAGATATCATTGGTAGATGTTTACCTCTTAATTTTTGGACTAATATTAGGATTGGACTAGTATTAGGATGAGACTAGTTGAATAATATGACTGAGGTGGATAAATTCGTAGAAGGTATATGTTGAGGTTCTTTGACTCTCTAGATCCTAGTGCCTGATGACATGAATACATTGCTTACGTAGTTTAGGGTATATATAGACACCTGATGGTTTATTGAGTATTGCCTTGACTTTGTTCTGGTATGACCCTTTAGTTATACCCTAATTAATTTCAGCCATTGATTGCCATTAGTATGACTATGTTGTCGTTTATTAGACAGTGTGTTACATATTTATATGGTTATGTGTTTTTGCGGTGGATACCATGATTAAGACTAGTAGAGATAGAATAACTTAGATGAGGTTATTCTATAGGAGCGGATCTCAGTAATGAAACAACATTAGTAGAACCCTAGGTGTTGGAACCCTAGGTGTAATAACTTGGATGTGCTTAATGGTATATGTTTATCCATTTATTGTTTCAGTGATATGGTGATCGGACTAGTAGAGTTCATATGGTTAGGATACGATTAATCCTTACAATATCTCCCATTCTTGGTTGAGAGAGAGAGAGTCTGCAGTAGAGTCTCTCTATAGGTAGGTGCTTTGTATACATGTGGTTAATCATGCCTCCCAATCATGGTTGAGATGACCTACAGTAAGGTTATATACTTGTGTTATTCATTCGGAGTTGGTGAAAATCGGATTCGTATGACGCCTGTAGCTAGATAGCTACTTTACATCTTAAGTACCCACGAGATTTGTTCGTGGTAGCATATTGTAGCATGCATGATTGAACTGGTAGAATGATATAATTTAGGCTTAACCCTCTTAACGGGCTTGATAGTAGATTTGTGGTCCTTATTGGCCTTGATAGACGCTTCCTGTTAGCTGGGATGAAACCCTATGATTAATCATCTCGACGTGTTTATGAGTGGACTGGACTTATGATTTTTATTGACCTGGATAACCGGATCATGTTAGAAGGGTTGGAGCCCTAAAATTACCCATCTCGACTTATTTATTTATAAGTCGATGATCTTTACCGACTTTGGTAAACAGTTCATATTAGAGGTGTTGAAACCCTTGCTTGACCACCTCAATGGGTTTAATGGTAGATCGATGATCTTTGTCGACGTTGATAGACGTTCTATGCTGGATGTATTAGATAACCCTAGGCTTAACCACCTAGGATAATCGACTGCTCACGCGACCTATTGATGGTAGTACGCTAGTGCGTGTAGTCAATAATTAGATATCTATATACTACCTGTCTATCCACGAGTCTCATTCGTGGTAGCCTATAGTTGCGCGTAGACCGTGCTATTGATTGCCGCCCCATGGGTTACGTTCGCAGTAGCTCATAGATAGTTTCCTTTTTGTGCGAGAGCCACGAGGCTTTGTCGTGGTATCCGAATGTGCACTGCTTGTTGTAGGGGTTGTGTATGTTACGGGTATATTTGTTATACCACCGACCAGGATAGTAGTAGACTGATATTGGTACTCTGAGGGTTGGGTTACACTAGCTTGTTCCCTGTGGCTTCCATTATGTGCATTATGATTATGCACTATTGTATATCCATCCACTGAGTGGTTGTACTTATCCCCTCCTCACTTATCCTCTAGGTTAACTGATGGAGGACGTGTCATGTTGACCTACCTTCGTGTCACTCAGAGAGTCCCTTGTCGTGCTTGTCCCACTGCATCGTCGAGATGTCACTTTATTTACTTTATCGGTATTGCATTTTATTTATGCACTTTGGATTTTTGGTCGCAATTTGATTTGGTATCACAAAACTATTTTACTTTAATTGATACATGTTTAGTCGTGCATGCATGCAGTTAATTAAAATATTTGTATATCTATTAATATTTTGAGATTTTTATCAGATTTGGTCCATGGATTTCTGAATATTGTCACTAAGGGGCTCCTCTGTCATTTGGATGACGGATATGCCCCCAGGACATGACAATTTTATTGGTTTGCGGTTTTGGTTTATGGGTTTTGTGTTTCGAGGATTTTCTTTTCCTTGGATTTTTGGGAGTTCTCGGGTTTTGGGACTAGGCGAGCTGAAGGATATCTCTGAGATATAGGAAAAGTATTGTCTTTAGTAGTTACGGTACTTTAGTTGTTAGAAAAAGTATAGACATAGTGAAATTGCCCCTACTCATGGTCGGGGACGAGGTCGATGACGTATTGACCTTGCAGAACCTAACGATGATTTTAGAAGTACGGACTCTTTAGAGGTGACGACTAATGTCGAATTAGGAAGCTAGGAATTTAGCCTGCTAGCCACCAATTTGAAGGACAAGGAGTAAACCCTCAGAAAATATCAGTCCCTACTAAAAGTGATTTGGTTATGGATAAGACGTGTATGTCTACACTGGTTAAGATGATGAAAGATCGTTTTATCTTATTATAGGAGGTGTTGGATGGGATATTTATTTGTCCCAGTATTTCTTCCAGAGAGGATCCGGAACTCTTTGTTAAAGGAGAGATGAACCTTTGAGGTTATGCATCGATTATCGATAATAGAATACGGTAGTTGTAGAGGGAAATGAATATCCTTTATTGTGGATAGAGGATCTGTTTAGATCAACTTAGGACACATGTGTGTACTTTAGGATTGATTTATGACTAACTTGTTGATATTGTAGTGATACGGTGTCATACAATTATCATTGGCATTGGGATGATTGTTATATCATCAACCTAGAGTAAAGAGAATGCAGTTGTATAGCGACGACAAGTTCATACTTGGTATGAATTGTATGAGCTTGTGATTATCTTATTAGACTTATTGACGACTTACTCATCTAGGGATTTGGGAAGTCATGTATTCTGGACACGATTGGCTCAGTTGTGGTTGTTGGATTGCGTAACTTGGCCACTGTTGAGGGTGGTAGTTGGAGTTGCGCACTCGGTCACTGTGATGGTAGTTTTCTTGGTATTGATTTGATTATTATCATAGATATGGATAGGATGCTCTAGCGATACTACAATCGCTGACTGGTTAAACCAGGAAGGTGATGGAATTTATTTGGTCTGAAGCTTGTGAAACTAGTTTCAGGGCTCAGACGATGGTTGACTTTTACGTCAGTGTTGATTAGTCATGTTGGTGTGGAAGGAAGGGTAGTGTGCATGGATGCATCATTTCGGGGATCGGAGCAATTTCGATGCTATTAAATAAGACGTATCCTAAGTTTACGGTAGTTAAAGAACTGCGAGATAAGACGTCATATATATGACGTAGATTTAGTAGTGATTATGTTATTTTGTAGAGGTGAGGAGCAGAAATGCTCATGGAGTTTTGGCTAGCTACTGGATAGCTACTATAGAGTAGCTGGAACACAAACGATTGTAACAAGGAAGTTTGGTAGCGATAGCCTCCCATGCACTTACAGAGTGTGTGGTGGAGGGGGTTTTTGATGGTAGGTGGACTTCTCTTGTGAAAGGATAATTCCCCATCTCTGACTCCGAGGAGGATAATGGTTTCTGGAGTTGCATTAGTTTAGGGAACAGATGCTTCAAGAAATTCCGATTCCAGAATGGAAGTGGAAGCATATTATTATAGATTTTGTGGTAGGTTTGCCTAAGACACGTCAAAGTCATGACGCGATTTGGGTAGTCGTAGACCGACTAACTAAATCCGCGCACTTCTTAGCGATTTGGAAGACCGACTCTTTGGATCGGTTGACAGGGTTATATTGTCGGGATATCATCAGATTGCATGGTGTTCCTTTGAGCATTATATCAGATAGAGATCCCCGATTCACGTCTCGGTTCTGGCAGAGTCTGCAGCAGGCCTTAGGTACGCAGCTTCATTTTAGTACTGCATTCCATCCGCAGATAGATGGACAGTCTGAGCGGGTCATTTAAATACTAGAGGACTTGCTGAGGTTCGGTGTTATGGATTTTGGGGACAACTGGGAGGACCAGTTGCTAGGACCCATAGAGCTCGGTATGAGGCAGGGTTGGTCTGTACTATTAGACAAAGGATGGTCGAGATGCAGGATCGTCAGAAGAGTTATGCAGATTAGAGACGGAGACCTCGGGAGTTCTCTATTGGCGACCAGGTATTCTTGCGAGTCTCACCCACGAAAGGGATAAAGAGATTTGGCCTCTGTGGTAAGTTAGCTCCAAGGTACATTGGGCCTTTCGAGATTTTGGAGAGGATCGAAGCAATCGCTTATCGCTTATCGCCTAGCGCTACCATCATCTTTGACGGGTATTGATGATGTGTTTCATGTGTCCATGCTGAGGAAGTATGTGTCAGACTCTACGCCTATTCTGTCAGATGTGTCAGGTTCCATTCAACCTGGTGCTACTTACGCAGAGGTTCCGGTACGGATTTTGGATCACAAGAATGACAGTTGCGAAAAAAGATTTTCTAACTTATCAAGGTCGGGTGGAGTCACCACACCGATGAGGAGGCTACTTGGGAGCTTGAGGAAAAAGATCAAAGCTCAATACCCCTCCCCCCACCTGTTTACTTAAGGTGCGTGAGATATATTTTCAGTATTTATGGTATCTCTTACTCATTATGCATCTGGGTAGAAAATTTGGGGACCAAATTTTAATTAGTGGGGGAGAATGTTAAATATTGAAATTTAAAATATTAAATTTAATGTCCAAGAAGTTAGGAAAAATAATTCTAGGAATTATTTTGGGATTTTTGGAGAATTTTAGGAATTTTTCTGGATTTAAACGGGGCTTGTACGGGATATTATGGGGATAAGAAAAACAGGCTTTTAAAAGGCCTATTTGGATTATCTGACCTAAGTTTTTAAATAAAAAACCTAGGTTTTTTTCTATTTCCCCGATTTTTCTTTTTCTTCGCGCGCCGCAGGCGGTTTCTCCTTCTCCTCGCGTCTGCAGCCACACTGACACCCTCTGTCGTCTCCTTCTCCTCGCGCACCCCCTCTTCACTGCTGATTTCGCTGAGCTCGAGCTCGTCCTCGACCAGGCCAACGCTTGCGACGCCGCTGCACGCCCAAAGATCTCTGACGCTGCCACTGCCCATTGCCCCTTTCCCCGTCGTCGTTTGCCTCCTTCCGCTCCAAATCGCGTGCCTCCGCGCCTGTTACTCCTCGTGACGCCGTCGCCAGGTAGTCAACGTCGGCTACAGACGGTGCTGCCCCGTGCACAATGACAGCTGACCACTCCTGCGTGCGAGCACAGCGACATATCTTCGCCATCACTTTCCCCGTTGCCGACGATGCTCGTCTGCAACGCCGATCGGCCTCCCCGGACATGACTTTCCCTTTTCCCTCCTCTGCAGCGGCGACCACCTCGCCGAGCCGCGAGACGAGCAAGAGCCTTGAGGAAGCGTGGTCGAGCGTGCATCGTGCGGCTACACCCTGATTTGCTCAGAGGCACGATTTTGCCGGAGTTAGGTAAGGGATGCTCCTCTCATTATCTTGGATGAGATCTAGGTTTTAGCTGTGGTCACCCTTCGTTGAACTGGAGTTGTGATTTGGGCAGTGGGATTGTCCGACGAACAGAGCTGTTGGGAGGGGGGTTGCTACCGGTGAGATTCCAACCATTAGTAAGACCGATCTGCTTCTTTTCTTTGTCCATACTATGGTTAATTCTTGTTATATGCGGTTGGATTTTTGATGTGTGGAGTTGGCTACGAGTTAGAGTTGGTTTGGTCGTTTGAGTTGGTTGTAATGCATATGTTTGGAGATTTGGCTGGTGGAGTTATGTACATGCTCGTGAAGGAGCTGTGAATAGATTGAATTGGTTGATTCGGGGAGGGTTTTCCTTTGGTGGAGCAAGGTGGACAGTGTTCTGTGTGGAGTTGGGGTTGTGAATAGGTCTATGGGTGTAGGTGAGGACTGTGAAAGGCTATGAGGTAGCTGTGAGTGGGTTTGATGTCGGTTGTACGATTGTAAGCGGTATGTTAAGTGAGCTGTGAATGGTTCAGAATGTGTTTTGATCTGTGAGGTAGCTATTGGGTTTTGGATCCGTCCTGTGGACGATGAATTTGGTGTGTCGAGAGGTTGTACTCGTATTCGTTAGATTGAGTGAATACGGGATCAAAGTAGAATTTAATTAGTAAGTTGTTGTATGCTTGAATTTAATCGTAATTGATTATTTTATATGCAGGTTTCGATCACGAGACAGGTCCATGGGTGTGAAGATTTACAATATTTAGAGCATTTAATCAGGCGGGTATTTTGACTTATCTTTTAGATATAGTCAAGTTGATATGCTAGTTAGGATAGCTTGCAATAATTTTCATGATTATATGCCTAGTATGTTTTTGGTGCCTACTTGATACATGCATGTGATAGGTTATGATTATACCTTCCCTGTTTTATTTGGATCATAGTTACTTGGATTATGGATATGTACATATTAATTGTTCATATTATTCGGATAGGTGTATTTAGTTGGATTTACATGCTTTAGTATCATGCACCATCTTGCATGATTGCATCTTTGGGGCCGACGGGTTCCTTCTGATTGAGCCCGCACGATTACTGGCTGCGCACACGCCACTCATGGGTTAGTGGTACATCGAAGGGTGTGTGCGATTGCTCTGTCGAGCTCCGGTCAGCTCGTTAGTAGCGATGAGGCTGTGGTAGCGGCGAGGATCCCTCCTCTGGTCTATGACACCGGGAGATGAGAGCTTAGCTCCCCCACTCTGTTTGGGGCAGAAGGATAGGTGTACTCCAACAGCATCCTATCCACTCGGTCACTCAGGAGCAGTGATGGCAGAGTGCACAGTTGTCATAACCCTACCCACTCGGCTTCACCATCGCATGTGAGGTGACTGATTGGCGTCAGGGGTGACCATGTCATTTGCACGGCATGCACTTTGCACGGATCGCATTTGTATTGTGTTTGCTGGATTATTGTATTGATGCCTTGGATGTTGCATATGATTGCCATGCATACAGGATTCATATTCGTATATGGTGATGACTTTATCTCTTATAGTAGGGCACATGCTCCTATATCAGGGCAGGAGATTCAGGTGAGTACAGTCCTTTTGTATTTATTTCTTGCTTACCCTATATGTGAGACTGTACTGGCATGATTTTTATTGTTATCTATATCTTATTTTGCATATCGACTATACCCGTTGAGTTCTTTGAACTTACCCCGTTGATTTATATCTATTTCAGGATGAAGCTGTCAGGAGAGTCCATCTGTCAAACCCCACTCGTCGTGAAAGTTTTTATTTGTTATTTGTTTATATGGTTTGGATATTTTGATTAGAAGACATGTTTAGGATGGGAGTTGGATATTTGTATTCGTGGATTTTTGGTATCCTTATGGACCTTTATTCGGTTTTGTTTCGATTGGATTTGGTTCGGTATTCCTGCCCAGATGACAGAAAGGGTAAGTCTAGTTATTGTGGACTGGTTACCATTTACTGTGATAGTTGGCCAGAGGCCTATTTTATTACCTGCGTGTGTGTTTGGATTCCGGTTGTGTTGACCGATGTATAGTGGTCGTGTAGGCCTTGTTGAAAATTGGTATTGTCACCCGTACAGGGGAGATGCTGCCGGATTTTTGTCTGGTGGGGACTCCCTCGGGGCGTGACATTTAACCTCAAGTATGATGCCCTCATATTTGCTAGACCACCCTTAGCCTAGACCTAAGCCTTCTAGCCACCTCTGTCAGCCTCACGCCTATCGGATCCCTTCAAGTCATCCATGACTTGTTCATCCATACGCTAGCCTTCAGGTGCTTTCATCGGCTATTGTCATACTAAGTTGGTCTATACCGCCAAGACACATTGGGCTTAAACTGCCAAGACTCCCACTTGGACTTTATATCGTCAACCATTGGACTTATATTATCAAGACTCCAACCTTGAACTTTACGCCGCCAATATCACCCCTTGGACTTTCTTTACCAACCCATGTTGGACTTTCCATCTGTCGAGACTCAAGCTTGAACTTTCCCTTGCCAAGATCCATGCTTGGACTTTCCTTGCCAACCCATGTTAGACTTTCTATTTGCCAAGACTCAAGCTTGGACTTTCCATGCCAAGTACACAAGACTTGGACTTTTCCATCATATGGTCAATCCCATATCAACCATATAGTCAAACCATTGTCAAACATCAAAATACCACTTAAGTCAAACTCGAGTCCGGTCAATCATGACCCGGGTCGATTGCACCAACAATCTCCCCAAAACATCATCAAACATCAAAACACTACTCGAGTCCAACTCGAGTCTGGTCAATCGTGACCTGGGTCGATTGCACTAACATTACCTTCCTTCACCATCACCGAGAGACCGACGATGAAGAATGCTGGGGAGAACGTAATCACCTTTTGTTGGTGCAATCGGCCCAGGTCATGATTGACCAGACTCGAGTTGGACTCGAGTAGTGTTTTGATGTTTGACAATGTTTTGGAGAGATTGTTGGTGCAATCGACCTGGGTCATGATTGACCGGACTCAAGTTTGACTCGAGTGATATTTTGATGTTTGATGATGGTTTGACCATTGTTTGACTATATGGTTGACATGGGGTTGACCATATAATGGAGAAGTTCAAGCCTTGTGTACTTGGCATGGAAAGTCCAAGTGAGACACTTGACAATGGGAAAGTCCAAGTCATGGGTACTTGGTATGGAAAGTTCAAGCATGGGTCTTGACTAGGGAAAGTCCAAGCTTGAGTCTTGGCAATTGGAAAGTCCAACATGGGTTGGCAAGGGAAGTCCAAGGGGTGATATTGGCTGCGTAAAGTCCAAGGGTTGAGTCTTGGCAGCATAAGTCAAATGGTTGGCGACGTAAGGTTCAAGCGGGAGTCTTGGCAGCGTAAGACCAATGTGTCTTGGCGGTGTAGATCACGTTAGCATGACAATAGCTGATGGAAGCACCTGAAGGCTAGCATATGGATGAACAAGTCATGGATGACTTGGAGGGATCCGATAGGCATGAGGCTGACAGAGGTGGCTAGAAGGCTTAGGTCTAGGCTAAGGGTTGTTTAGCAAGTATGAGGGCATCATACTTGGGGTTAAACCTCATGTTTGAGGTTAACAGTTGACTGGGGTTATGGATCAGTCGACTGATCAAGTGTTTTGACACTTGACAGCCAAGTCAACTTGTATCAGTCAACTGGGACTATGACCAGTCGACTGATGGGAGTCGAGCTCGACTGTTTGACCTGAAAATGGCTGGCGATCATTGATATGGGGCCGATCGATGGCCTAATCGCGATCGGCATGGATGATGACGATGGTCGATGTTGCTGCGATCTGAAGTTCTAGAGTCATCGTAGGGTTTGTGTGATCGAGTAATGGCTCAATCGATCCGATGATGGCATGATCGATCGATTGTTGGTGCAATCGGCCCAGGTCACGATTGACCAGACTCGAGTTTGACTCGAGTGATGTTTTGATGTTTGACAAAGGGATTTGACAAAGTGGTTTGGCATTGATGTTTGACATTAATGTCGGTTATAATGTTGGGGAGATTGTTGGAGCAATTGACCCGGGTCATGTTTGACCGGACTCGAGTTTGACTCGAGGAAGACTTTGATGGTTGACTGGGGTTGACCATGTGATTATGGGAAAGTCCAAGTCATGGGTACTTGGCATGGAAAGTCCAAGTGGGACACTTGGCATTTGGTAAAGTCCAAGTCTTGAGTACTTTGCATGAAAAGTCCAAGTGGGACACTTGGCGCATGGAAAGTCCAAGTCATGGGTACTTGGCATTTGGGAATGTCCAAGTCTTGAGTACTTGGCATGAGAAGTCCAAGCATGGGTCTTGGCAAATGAGAAGTCTAAGCATGGGTCTTGGCAAATGAGAAGTCCAAGCATGAGTCTTGGCATGGAAAGTCCAACATGGGTTGGCAAGGGAAAGTCCAAGCTTGAGTCTTGGCATTTGGGAAGTCCAAGGGGATTGATATTGGCAGCGTAAAGTCCAAGCGGAGTCTTGGCAGCATAAGTCCAATGTGCCTTGGCGGTGTAGACACCGTTAGCATGACATAGCCGAGGGAAGCACCTGGAGGCTAGCGCGATGGATGAACAAGTCATGGATGACTTGGAGGGATCCGAGAGGCGTGAGGCTGATATAGGTGGCTAGAAGGCTTAGGTCTAGGCTAAGGGTGGTCTAGCAAGCATGGGGGCACCATACTTGGGTTAAAACCTCATTCTTGAGCGCATTATGGTCGTGAGTCGACGAGTTCGGGCTGGAATCGCTCTTGCACGATCGCTTCATGGGAGCAGCCGATATCGATATACGGCAGCCGATCGACAAGGGTCGGCTCGACTTCACTTCGGCACGAGCACAGAATGCTCGAGCCGATCGGGCCGATCGCTACCGGGCAATGATCGCAATGTTAGCGATCGCTAGAAGAGTCCCGCTGGAACTTGTCCAAGCGTGGATTGAGCCGTTGTCTCACGACAACATGGCATCGATCGACCGGTGACTTATGGCGATCGATGGTAAAGGAAATCCAGCGGGTTAAAAGGAGTTGTTCGTGGGAGGATTGAAGCAGGGTTTTCTCTTGGGCGATTTGAAGGGGAATTGTTGGTGCTCTTCCAGTCCTTCAAGGCTAGTCCAAGGCAACCAAAGATCAAGCAACCAAAGTGCTCTTGTAAAGTAGTTTTCTTTACTTGCATTGTATTTCACTATTGTATTTGCTTGCATCCGTTTAGATTATTGTTGTAATCTTTTGTACGAGGTTTCTCCGCCTTCGACTTGTGTCGAGAAGGAGTATTATTGATTAGTGAGTGTGTGTGCATCACTAGGGCTCTTTAGAGCTCGATCCGTGGAGTAGGAACCGTTCGGTTCCGAACCACGTTATATACTTGTGTTCCTGATTGTTGTATTTCGTTATTGCTTTCATTTATATATTTCGCTACGCTAACGAAATTGTAGACACGATCACGATTGAATTCCATCTTCATACGGTCACGACGCTATTCACCCCCCCTCTAGCGGCGTCAAATTCCCAACAAGTGGTATCAGAGCCCGGGGCTCTTCTACGGACTAACCGCCGGGAGCTAGGACAAAGAAGCTAGAGGGTGAAGATGGAAGAACAATTGGGATGGAACATTAACACACCAATCCCTTACTCCTTCTATGGAAAAGAAGGGTTTAAGCAATGGAAGTCAAGAATTGAAGACTTCCTAATGATGAGGGACTTCGAAGAATGGTCTATCTTGATGGAGGGTTTTAGCTATCTGATAGGATCAAAGGGAGGATTCCTCAAGAAGAAGAAGTGGAGTGAAGATCAACTCCAAGCCTTCGAGAAAAACATGAAGGTAGTAAAATTTATTCTTGATTTGGTTCCTAATGAGATTGTGTGTATGGTAGGGGACTATATGGACGCTAAGGAGTTGTGGAGCCAAGTGGCAAAGCTCCATAAAAACTCATCATTGGTCCAAAAAGAAGAAGAAGAAGAAGAAGAGTGCTCATCCTCTCAAGCTCAAAAAGAAGCAAGTACATCTTCATCCAAAGAGCTTGAGGATTCGGAGGTTGATAGGGAATCAACATCTGGATCGGAAGAGGTGGAGGAAGTGGAAGAGGAATCTACTTCTAGGATTGAGGAGGAGAGACCATCCTCTACACCGGAGCAACCTCAAGAAGAGCCTTTAACATCCGATCAAGATGAGGAAGCTCAAAATCCAACTCTGGCACCCACCACCACAAATACCCTAGGTAACTCAAACACTCAAGGTTCAAATAAAATTCATATCATTTGTTTTGAGTGTAGGGAATCCGGACACTACAAGAGTAAGTGTCCAAAAAGGGTCAAGAAGGCTCAACCGGTTCCAAAGGTCAATGAAGCCGGTGTTCCCAATGCCAAGAAAAGCAAAGAGCAAGTCATTTGTTTCAAGTGCCGGCAACCGGGGCATTACCGGAATCAATGTCCTAAGGGGAAGAAGAAGACCCAAGAGGGAGCTACACATGTAGGGGGAGCTTCCAAAGCTAACCCTAAGATAAATTTTAATAATGCATCCTTTTTAGTTAATAGGCAAAAGCATGCTAAGGGTTTCAATTCTCTTGCTATTTATCATAAAGAGCATGCTAGAAATAACAAACATATTTGCCTAGGAGCTAAGAGTGTTCACTTAGGAAATAAGAAGAAATTTGGGACTAATGTCTCTAAAAATATATTACCTAAGGAAAGTATCAAGAAAATAGGAGAACACCTAGGTTTCAATCCTAAATGGACTAGGCATATGCCTAGGAAGTCCAATGCCCAAGATTTAAATCAAAATTCTAAAATTGGACAATTAGAAAAGGAAAATCAAGTCTTGAGGTCAAGGCTTGAAAAACTAGAAAAGACCCTTAGGAGTATACAAAACCAATTTAAAGGGTCAAATGGTCAAAGTCAAAGGTCCAAAAGTCAAAGTCAACACCAAGGACCTAAGAGTCAAAAGTCAACCAAAGGCAAGCAAGGTTTGGGTCACAAACCTAAGCCTAAGGTAGCTTACCATAGTGTTCCATTTGACTATGGAACACAAACTAGGTCTAGGAAGACCAAGGTCAATAGGGAAGTCATCCCTAGAATTGACCAAAGGGTGGTCTAGCAAGCATGGGGGCACCATACTTGGGTTAAAACCTCATTCTTGAGGTTGACAGTCGACTGGCATTATGGCCGGTTCGACTGCCGTGAGTCGACTTGAGTTCGACTGCCGTTAAGAGTGAACTCTTGCGATCACGCTCATGGCGATCGGCCCGATATCGATGACGATCGGCACGATCGACAAGGGTGATCGACTTCGATTCCACCGCGAGCACGTATCGCTCCTTAGCCGGGCGATCGATTACTGCGGTAGCGATCGCCAATGTTGGCAGTCGACTACCAAGAGTCCCGTTGGAACTTGTCCAACGTGGATTGAGCCGTTGTCTTACGACAACAGTGGCATCAGTCGACTGGTGACTTATGACAGTTGACTGATAGGTGGAAATCCAGCCCGACGCAGGTTAAAAGGAGCTGTTCGTGGGAGGATTGAAGCAGGGTTTTCTCTTGGGCGATTTGAAGGGGAATTGTTGGTGCTCTTCCAGTCATTCAAGGCTAGTCCAAGGCAACCAAAGATCAAGCAACCAAAGTGCTCTTGTAAAGTAGTTTTCTTTACTTGCATTGTATTTCACTATTGTATTTGCTTGCATCCGTTTAGATTATTGTTGTAATCTTTTGTACGAGGTTTCTCCGCCTCCGACTTGTGTCGAGAAGGAGTATTATTGATTAGTGAGTGTGTGTGCATCACTAGGGCTCTTTAGAGCTCGATCCGTGGAGTAGGAACCGTTCGGTTCCGAACCACGTTATATACTTGTGTTCGTGATTGTTGTATTTCGTTATTGCTTTCATTTCTATATTTCGCTGCGCTAATGAAATTGTAGACACGATCACGATTGAATTCCATCTTCGTACGGTCACGACGCTATTCACCCCCCCCTCTAGCGGCGTCAAATTCCCAACACTGATGACCTATCTATTGAACGTATCCAACGTGGCTTGGCCCATTGTGAGACAACGGCTACAGGAGTAGTCGACTGATGGTCTCGATCAGCCGACTGCTAGGCGGAATCCAACCCGAATGCAGGTTATAAAAGCAGCTCGTAGAGATGGATTTTGGCATCGGTTTCTATGGTTATTTGAGGCGATTTGGAGGGAATTTACTGCTGCAATTCAGACCTTCAAAGCTACTCTCAAGCAATCAAAAGCAAGCATTCAAGTTCACATTGTGTAAAATTTTCTTTACTTGTATTTGTGTAGTTTACTTGTATTAGCTTGTATTCATTTCTTATTGTTGTAAGAACTATTGTAAGAGGTTTTCTCCATCTCTGGATTGTTCCAAAAATGAGTGTTTATTGTTTAGTGGTGTTTGGCATCGCTAGGGCTCATTCGAGCCCAACCCTTGGAGTAGAAATCTTGAGGTTCCAAACCACGTTATATCTTTGTATTGTGATTGTATAGTTGTCCTATATTCGTATTCTAGTTTATATTTCCGCTGCGCTAATCGAATTATAAAGATGAACGCGATCGAAATCCATCAAGCAATGAAACGCTATTCACCCCTCCTCTAGTGACGATCAATTTCCCAACACCTTTTACTATAGAAATAAATCAAGACTTTAAAAAATAAAAATAAATAAATCAAGACTTTTGAAAGTCTTGATTTATCAAAAATAATTGATCAAATAAATCAAAATAATAGTCAAATCAATTAAAATAAAAATTAGATTAATCAAAATTGATCAAATTAATCAAAATAATACTCAAATCAATTAAAATAAAAAATAGATTAATCATAATTATTTAAAATTTAAAAATTAATTTTTTAAATTTATAAAATTATAAAAAGCCTTTAAAATCCAATTTAAATCACTTAAATCAGAATATGAACTATAAAATTATAAAAATCAAAATTTAAATTTAAAAAATATAGAAAAATAGTTTTTAAATATTAAAAAACAAATTTTGAATCTAAAATTCTGAAAAATAAGTTTTTAAATATTAAAAAATACTAAATATCAGTTTTCAAAATTTAAAAATCATAAAAATCTGTTTTCAAATTTTGAAAATTTGGAAAAGCAATCTTTCTATTTTAAAAATTTAGAAAATCAACCTTTGAATTTTAAAATTTCAAAAAATCAGTTCTTAAATTCTAAAAAATCAGGAAAATTGAATTATAATTATAGAGAAATAAATCAAAATTTTAAATATCAAAATTCAAGTTCTACACAATTGATAAGGTTAAAAAATAAAATAAAATGATGCATTACAAATTAAAAAAAAAATAGAAAATACTATTAAAAATTTGTGTAAAATTTAAAACATAAAATTTGATTGGAAGTTTAAGTTAGATAATATTCAAGAAAATAAAATCAAGAAAAATTATTTCACACAAACTTATAATCGAGTACCCTTTAACTATAGAAGGAGCATGCAGCGCAATACACAATACACGAAGCTCCTATCAATAATGCAAAGGTCTGAGGAAGGATTTATTATATGTAATTTTATCTTGTTTTATAAGAAGTTATTTTTGTGATTTGAACTTGTGATCTCTTGATCACATGACAATAATTTTACCATTGCATAAGACTCTCCTTCACCCTTTAACTATGTAACAAACTAATAAAATTATATCTAAAATAATAATTAAAATGTGTTGAAAGTGAGTTGACACATCAAGAGATAAATGTGTAATGCGTTAAATTATATATTTGATAAATTATTAGAAACCAACAACGTAATTATTTTATGATATGCTTGTAATTTGTTATGTTGCCGTGATTATTGCATGTTATAATTGTTATGTAGTTTTTATTTCATATACATGCAACTTTTACTATCCATGCTATTATATTCTCAATGTTAGGATAGTTTAGATAAAGAGATTTGACCTTGATTACATTATCAAAAAGAGTTGAGATGATGTAGCTAAGAAAACTTTGTTGGTGCACGTCTAGACTAGATAAAGATATTTTATCTAATGAAATCGGCTTAGTGAATCTAGTTGAAGCTACTCCAATCTGATTTTGATAAGTTAGATTAAGATTTAGTATTATATTTCTTGAGTTCGTTGTTTTGGAAAGATCATGTTTAAAGCACATGACTACTTAAGAATAGACTCAATCTAACTATATATCTTAGAAAATAAGCAATATAAAATCAATTAATTAAAATTTAAAAAATCTACATTTCATATATAACATATGCTTTCACATATTTATTTATCAATTTTTAATGATTAAATATGAACGATTTAGAATTTATATGTGATGTTTTTTTACCATAAGAATAATTTTATTCTTGCATATTTAGATTACATGTGTTCCTTTGAGACGCTCCAACATAGTCTTAAAAAATAAAAGATAATTAAATTGGTCAAAATTTGACCTCTCTTTTACACCACAGAGCTAAGGAAGCCATGAGTGTTGTTAACTAGTTTAATGCAGGGAAGAAGTGTCCTTGAAACCGAACTGAATTGAATGACTTTGGATGGACTGGAAATGGCCTCTGTTTATGTTAATTATTGTTTTCCCATATCGTTTTCAACAATTAATTGCCAATGTTAGGGAATGTTTGAAATATAACAATAACAATTAATTTAGAATTTAAGGGCGAAAATTCACAGATCCAAGTATTCTGTCACGAGCATAGCATATTAAGCAAAGCATGCCTCCATAGCAACATAGATTTGGTTACTACAAACCCAAACTAACAAAGAAATGGGAAAATGGAAAGGCAGACAAATACCACAAACGACACCATGAAGTGTCACATCTCTTGAGCAATATCCTCCTCGTTCTCGTACTCACATTCGTCATCAGCAGTGGCATCTTGGTATTGCTGGTACTCAGAGACAAGATCGTTCATGTTGCTCTCGGCCTCTGTGAACTCCATCTCATCCATGCCCTCGCCGGTGTACCAGTGCAAAAAAGCCTTCCTCCTGAACATGACAGTGAACTGCTCGCTCACTCTCCTGAACATCTCTTGGATGGATGTGGAGTTGCCGATGAAAGTGGCTGCCATGGAGAGGCCCCTTGGTGGAATGTCACAAACACTAGACTTGACGTTGTTAGGAATCCATTCGACAAAGTATGATGAGTTTTTATTCTGGACGTTAATCATCTGCTCATCGACTTCTTTGGTGCTCATCTTGCCTCTGAACATGGCAGAAGCTGTCAGGTAGCGACCATGGCGAGGATCAGCGGCGCACATCATGTTCTTAGCATCCCACATCTGTTGAGTTAGTTCAGGGACGGTCAAGGCACGGTATTGCTGAGATCCACGCGAGGTCAGGGGGGCAAATCCAACCATGAAGAAGTGGAGGCGAGGGAACGGAATCAAATTCACAGCTAGCTTTCGAAGGTCAGAGTTCAATTGCCCAGGGAACCGGAGGCAGCATGTCACACCGCTCATGGTCGCAGAGATCAAGTGATTCAAGTCTCCAACTGATAAGAGCAACTAAGAGTTAATTTTCCAATTCCCAAGTACATCAAGTTGGCAATATTATTTACAAACGATGGATGAAAAATACTACAATTTTCTTAATGTTTATGCATAATTGTCTAAAACAGAATACAAAAATATCTGGCATCTGCTTTATCTTAACAGAGTGAAAAATGTAGCAAAAAAAAAAGAATACAAAAGGCATCTGGCATCTGCTTTAACTTAACAGAGAGAGAGAAAAAAATGTAGCATCGAATTTTTTCTACAAGCAAACCCAAGGTTTAAAATGAAATGGATCCAGCAAATATAAAAGAACAAAAATTGCTTTAATTCACTCCCAGGATATCAAACTAATCCAATCATATGATTAAATAAATACAGAGAAAAAAAATTCTAAAAGCGAATCGATATCATGGCAATTCGAGGATGTCATTGACCATCTATTCATTAACTCACCGAGTATAAAAGGAATATTTGAACACTAGTACATGGGGAACATCAAACAAGTGTCTTTTCCTTGAAATAAAAGGAACGAATTGCAGAGTATTTGAGGACTAGCGATTAAAGTAGATAAGTTGTGATATTATCAAAAAGAATAAACACACTTATCCTGATGTTTAGGTGGGAAAATATAAGCAAAATGAAATGGTTTAAATAAAGGAAAGGAAAAGCAATGGAATGAATAGTATTCGTTTTTTTTAATTTCATTATTATCCAACTCAATTACTTGGATCAAATGTTTGCTAAGGAAAAAAAGCTTTGGGCTCGTGCTCATGAGTTAGCAATAAGATCCAACAAATAAATGTTAAGGATTAACTTACAGCTGGGAGTTGTTAGCTTGAGCGTACGGAAGCAAATGTCATAAAGAGCTTCATTGTCCAACACCATACATTCGTCTGCATTCTCAACTAACTGGTGGATAGAAAGAGTCGCATTGTAGGGTTCAACAACAGTGTCAGAAACCTTCGGCGAAGGGAAAACGGAGAAAGTAAGCATCATTCGATCTGGATATTCCTCTCTAATCTTTGATATCAGAAGTGTTCCCATTCCTGAACCAGTTCCTCCGCCTAGAGAGTGACATACTTGAAAGCCTGATGAGAAAATCTATATTATAAGCAATTAGTGCGAAAGCAAAGTCTAATTCTGCCCAAGAAGTTTACACTGATCAATCAGGTGTACGGAAAAAGATACTAAATGATCCGTGATACTATGTTCCCGTAACCTTGTCCACAGTGACAATTTATACCAAAATTGAGACATCCCCACATCTAGCTTTGGTTAAGAAGCACCAGTCTTAGAAAAGTATGAGAAGGTCAAGTCGAACAAGTTACATGAATAATCTGCAGATGTTACTATCATTTAGTTTCTTTACTAACACATCTTCTCAAAGTTTATATCCACCTCACGGGTGCGTTAGCGCACCTCGCCGGCGGTCGTGAGCCGGCTTCCGGCGGATTGCGGCGGGCCGATCGGCCGTGATCCCGGCGAATCGCGGTCGGCGAGCGGCGTGGCCGCTGCCGCCACGATTCGGCCGGATCGCGGCCGGTCGGCCGCCTACGTCGGGAAGGACCGCCCGGCGGCGGTCCTTTCCCGCGACCGGCCGCGATTCGGTAGGAATCCGCCCGATCGCGGCCGGCGATGCGCGGCGCCATCGCCGGCCGCAAATTCGTCGATTCCGACCGAATCGCGGCCGAATCCGGCCCGATCGCGGTGGCGATGCGCGCGCCTTCTGCCGGCCAAATCGCTCGGATTCCGAGAATCGCCGGCCGGAATCCGTGCGGAAAGGACGACCGCTAACGCCGGGTGGTCCTTCCCGACGTAGCGCGGCGCCGATCCGGCGAATCGGCCGGCGATGGCCAGCAGCGCCGCCGACGCGATCGACCGACCGGATCGCGGCCGATTTTCGCCGGCCCGGCCGCAATCCGGCCGGAGCCGACTCTGCCGGGCCACGGCGAGTGCGCTTCAACGCACGGCCCGTGGCCGGAGGTGGCCGACGGTGCGACGGCGACGGCGGGCGTGGAGGTGGCTCGGTGCGTCGCGGACGGGCGCGGATGGTTTAGTCGCGCAGGTGATCACGATTCTATATATATATATATATATATATATATATATATATGCAGCTATGATTTATTTATTCGAACAAGACACTAAAAGAAATCAGAAATGAAACTGAGATAAATCTTGTTTGTGGAAACCGACCATCAATGTATCCACAAGAAAATGATTATACCCTGTAGGCAGTCACAGTTCTCAGCCTCCTTTCTCACCACATCGAGGACTGAATCAATGAGCTCAGCACCTTCAGTGTAGTGGCCTTTAGCCCAGTTGTTTCCAGCGCCGGACTGACCAAATACGAAGTTATCAGGGCGGAAGATCTTCCCATATGGACCAGTTCTGACACTATCCATGGTACCGGGCTCCAGATCCATCAGCACCGCCCTAGGAACGAACCTGCCGCAGGAGGCCTCGTTGTAGTACACATTGACATGCTCCAGCTGGAGATCTGATGTTCCGGTATACTTGCCAGTGGGATCGATCCCATGCTCATCACACACCACTTCCCAGAACTTCGATCCGATCTGATTGCCGCACTGGCCTCCCTGGACATGGAGGATTTCTCTCATTTTTGCCTAAATTAGAGAACACGAAACGAGATTACACTCGCTGAAAAATCTACAATGAAACTTCATCGAACTCATTCCCAGAAAGCATGCAGAACAGATCCAAACAAGTTTCTCCACTATCAAACGAATTATTAGATTGAGCAACAACTTCCTCATCCAAAAACAAATCAAGTAAAATCATCATCAAACACATGAATAGGAAAACCGATCTTAACTCGAATTCTAACTTGATGACAGAGACGACAAAAGTGCGTGTGAGATTGCTACAACACCAGAAGTAAAACTTAAATCTAGTAGCTCCAGCGAATCGGGATGAAGGTCAATCAAAAGAACACTCAAATTATCCTTCGTAAGAAGAAAAGACAGATTGCAGCGTAGAAGAATCGGAGGCAAAGCAGAACGGCTTACCGACGAAGAGAGAGACCCGAACGGTATCGAGGCACGACCTTGAAACGGCTCGAGGCGAGGGGATGCCCTCCAAAGGGATTTATATAGACGATCGGATGAAGGCAACGGACGGCCACTCTTCTTTCCCTCCTTTTCCTCGACCGGCCATCGGATGCCGTCGAGTTCTTGGATCCGACGGCGGACGCCCGTCCATTTCCCACGGCAGCAACTGATCGATGCTCCGCGTTTTTTTTTTAAAAAAATAAAAGTTGAAATGACGACAATACCCTCATTTCGTGTTTTCTGATTACAGTCGTCAGAATTTTTGTTTAGTGAGAAAATAAAAAGTATACTTTACCATCCTATAGAATTTATCAAAATAGTATTTATTCCTTATTTGATGTTCAAAATACCTTTAATATGATCTTAGAGTACTTTTAATAGAGACGATACAACTTTTTATCATTAGTGAAGATCTACGACAATTCTTTTAATCTAAACTTTTTGATATACGGCTAAAGTGGTTGCTACGTATTCTATTTTTTTATGAACTCTATGAAATTGTTCGTAACTTAAAATTGAAAACACCAATCGAGGTGTGTTTTTTCAATTATCAATTGAACTTGCTCAATTACTATTAGTAATTCCGCAAAGATTAAATTTTAAAATTTTTATATATCGAATCTCATAATTTATAATTTCATCACTGTGGTATAAAATTCTTTTTGTTACTCCAATATGATATTGGTGCAATCGGTCTAGGTCACGATTGACCAGACTCGAATTTGACTCGAGTGATGTTTTGATGTTTGACAAAGTGAGTTGATATTGATGTCGGTTAATATTTTGGGGAGATTGTTTATACAATCGACTCAGGTTATAATTGACCAGACTCGAGTTCGACTCGAGGGAGACTTTGATGGTTGATTAGGATTGACCATGTGATTATGGGAAAGTCCAAGCATGGGTCTTGGCAAGGTAAAGTCCAAGTCATGGGTACTTGACATGGAAAGTCCAAGTGGGACACTTAACATTTGAGAAAGTTCAAGTCTTGAGTACTTGACACAAGAGAAGTCCAAGGGGTTTGATATTGGCGGCGTAAAGTCCAAGGGTGGAGTCTTGATAGCATAAGTCCAATGGTTGACAGTGTAAAGTCCAAGCGGAGTCTTGGCGGCGTAAGTCCAATGTACCTTAGCGGTGTAGACACCGTTAGCATGACATAGCCGATGGAAGCACCTGAAGGCTAGCGCGATGGATGAACAAGTCATGACTTGGAGGGATCCGAGAGACGTGAGGCTGATGGAGGTGGTTAGAAGGCTTATGTCTAGGCTAAGGGTGGTCTAGAAAGTATGGGGGCATCATACTTGGGTTAAAACCTCATCTTTGAGGTTGGCAGTCGACTGACATTATGGCCGGTTCGACTGTCGTGAGTTGACTAGAGCTCGACTCGATCGCTAATCGAGCAGCTTGATTGATCGTAGTCGAGTCGATCGACATGGATGGCACCCATCGCGCTTGAGTTGCGAGAATCGCCCGTGAGATCGATACCAACTACGGGGTTGGCAGTCGACTACCAATGTTGGCAGTCGACTGGTGAGAGTCCCGTTGGAACTTTTCTAACGTGGATTGAGTCGTTGTCTCACGCTCTGAGGCAAATGATCGGGCCTTATGGCGCGCATCACAAAGTGAAATCCAGTTAATGGAGGATAAAAAAATAGCTCGTGAAGGCCTGCCAAGATTGGTTTTCTTGGGGCGATTGAAGGAATAGTTGGTGTTTTTCCAGTCCTTCAAGACTAGTTCAAGGCAACCAAAAGCAAGCAAATCAAAAACTCTTGTAAAGTAGTTTTTTTTACTTACATTGTATTTCTCTCTTGTATTTTGCTTGTATTCATTTCTTATTGTTGTAAGAACGTTTGTACAAGGTTTCTCCGCCTCCGACTTATGTCGAGGAGTATTTGTGATTAGTTGCATTGGCATCGCTAGAACTCTTTAGAGCTCGATCCGTGGAGTAGGAACCGTTCAGTTCCGAGCCACGTTATATCCGTGTGTTTGTGTGCTTGTGTTTTCGTTATTTCTTTATTATCTTTGTTTTCGCTGCGCTAACGAAAATTATAGATGCAATCACGATCGAATTCCATCATCGGTACTAGCATGCGCTATTCACCCCCCCTCTAGCGTCCAATCGATCCCCAACAAGTGGTATCAGAGCGAGGCCGCTCTTGAAGTTTAACAACTAAGGGAGCACGCTAGAGGGTGAAGATGGAAGTCCAAGAACAATTAGGTTGGGACATCAACACACCGATGCCCTACACTCTATACGGACGAGAAGGCTTCAATTCTTGGAAGAAAAGAATTGAAGATTTTTTGATGATGAGAGACCTTGAGGAATGTTCCCTATTAATGGAAGGATTTGACTATCCAAGAGGACCAAAAGGTGGATTCCTCAAAAAGAAGAGATGGAGTGAAGATCAAATTCAAGCCTTCGAGAAAAATATGAACGTAGTAAAATTTATTTTTGATTTGGTCCCTAATGATATTGTGTGTATGGTAGGGGATTATATGGATGCTAAGGAGTTGTGGAGTCAAGTGGCAAAGCTCCATGAAAATCCATCATTAATTCAAGAAGAAGAGAAGTGCTCACCCTCTCAAGCTCAAGCAATTACATCGTCATCTAAAGAGCTTGAGGAGTCGGAAGTTAAAGAGGAGTCAACTTTCGGATCGGTGGAAGAGGAGGTGGAAGAAGTAGAAGAAACCTCCACCTCTAGGATTGAGGGGGAGGAAAGAATTTCCACTCCGGAGCAACAAGAAGAAGCTTCCACATCCGGTCAAGATGAAGAAGCTCCAACTCCGGCACCTTCCACCATGGACCTAGGTAACTCAAGCAATGTAGTTTTAAATAAAAATCACATAGTTTGCTTTGAGTGTAGGGAAGTAGGACATTACAAGAGTAAATGTTCTAAAAGAGTCAAGAAGAGTCCACCCATCAAGGAGACCGGTCCCCCAACTATCAAAAGCAAGGAGCAAGTCATTTGCTTCAAATGTCAGCTACCGGGACATTACCAGAGTCAATGCCCAAGAGGGAAGAAGAAGGGACAAGATGGAGCATCACAAGTAGGGGGAGCCTCTAGGGCAAACCCTAAGGTATATTTAAACAATGCTCATTCCTTAAATTATAGTAAAAAGCATGCTAGAAATAATTTTAGCAATCTTGTTATTTATCACAAAGAGCATGCTAGACATAGAGAATTTTGTTTAGGAACCAAAAATGTCTACTTTTCAAAGAAGGAGAAATTTGGAAAAATGTCTACTTTTCAAAGAAGGAGAAATTTGGGACTAATGTCCCTAGAAATGTTCTTCCTAGGGAGTCTATTAGGAAAATAGGAGAACACTTAGACCTTAATCCTAAATGGACTAGGCACATGCCTAGGAAGTCCCATGCCCAAAGACCAAATCAAAATTCTAAAATTGGGCAATTAGAATTAGAGAACCAAGCCTTGAGATCAAGGCTTGAGAAATTAGAAAAGACCCTCAAAATTATGCAAAATCAAATGCAAGGGTCTAATGGTCAAAGTCAATGGTCAAAACCTCAAAGTCAACATCTAGGAGCCAAGAAACAAAAGTCAACCAAGGGCAAGAATGGTTTGGGTCACAAACCTAAGCCTAAGGTGGCTTATAATAGTGTTTCATTCGATTATGGAATACAAATTAGGTCTAAGAAGACCAAGGTCAATAGGGAAGTCATCCCTAAGGTTGACCAAGGTTTGTGCCAAGTGGCTAGGGTTTCTAGGAAACTTAAGGTGACCACTAAGAAGGTTGCAAGGGGAGTTACCCCTAGAGTCAACCTAGGTAAGACCCAAATGACCAAGGTTAACAAGCCTAGGAGGGTCATTAGGAGGGTATCTAGGGAGGTTATCCCTAAAGAATACCTAATTAACCCTAGGAGCTCAAATAGGTTTTGGGTTCCTAAGAGCGTGATTGATTCACGCTAGATGGGTTTAGGGTGTGTCAACCTTGATTGGATGGGTAGTTAACTCAACCATGACAAAGGTGTCACTTTAGTATTATTTTCAAGGTTATGGATACCTTGAAAATAGATTTGTTTTTTGATCCTAAAAGATTTTAGGATGTGTCAATACATTCTTGGAATTATGAAAAATCAATCAAATTGGCACAATTTAGGTTTAGAGGCTATAGTGTGTCATTTTGGGTGTTTGGCACACTTGGGAGATTAGTGATAATATAACATAATATATTTAATTATATCAAATGACAATTAATATTAAAATTTAGGTATTATTATACCTATAAATTTTATTTGCTATGTTTTGTTTGTCATATGTCATGACATGACATCATGTTTATTTTCATCACTTAAATGTTATGATCATGTTTAGAAATTAGGATTAAATGTCATGCGCTTTAGTTTTATATCATATGTCATGACATCATGATCATTGGCCATGATTTATTTTGCTATCATTATGCCATGATCATTTCATGCATCTAAATTGATTAAAATTCAGTTAAGGACAATGACATGACTTGAAGTCCCATTTATAAAGGAATCAAGTAGGGTTACCTTAGAAAATGCATGAAACCCTAGATTAAATAAACCAAAACCCACATCTCATATCTAACTTGACATGTGTGTGTATTTATACACCCTAGATATATGTGAGATGCTAGGATATGAGTTAAGTTCAAGGTGCATAGTTTTTGCATCTAGATGAACTAAAACTCATCTAAAATCATATGTGGATCATTAGGAAAGCTTGTGTATAAGTTATGTACATAGAGCCCAAGGAATATGATCCAAAATAGGTTTTCAAAAACATTTTGAAATCAATTTAGAAAACCTTGGTGAAGCCTATCTTTTGATAGCAATCACCAATGATGAAGTTGATACAAAGTGAGCCAAAACTTAGAAGTTTTTCTTCACTTTTGAATTTTGTATCAATCTCACTATTTTATGGGTAAAATATTTTTCAAATATTTTTCACCCATTGTATTGATTATAAGTAATGTACGTATGAATTTTCACGAATTTTCAAAATACATAGAATTACTTATGACTTTTCAAAAATTTGAAATTTGAAATTTGATTATCGATCGGCTGATGGCATGATGGCGATCGTGTGATGTAAAGCGATTCGACTAATAATTGTAAGTAGTCGATTGCCAAGCTGATTTCGGGAAAAACAAGATTGTTTAGCCTGTGTTCAGCTATGGTAAAGGTTCCTAATCACTCCTAACCCTAGGATATGCTTTGGGAAGCATTATAAAGGGTGAAAATTCATTGGATATGGATTAGGAGAGGTGTTAGGTCGATGTATCAAATTTAAGGTGTGGAAAGTTCAAGTTTGAACTTTAAACCTTATTTTTGATGCTTTAGAGTTCCTATTGGCTTAGGGACTTCCCGAGGACATTGTTGGTGCAATGGTCAAGGGGGAGCAAGCCTTTAGGGGGAGGTATCCATCATGGGATGATGGATGTGTTTTTCTTCTTGAAGGGGGAGAACTTATTGGGAGAGTGTCATCAATTGGGAAAATTGATGGGTTTTTGATACCCAATTTGGAAATTGGGAGAGTGAATAGGATTGTCTCTCTTGAGTGATATGAGACTTATCACTAGGAAGATTGATGGATTCCTAGGTATTTTTGGACCAAGGGGGAGATTGTAAGATCTCATTGGATATGAGACATTGGCCTCCTTGGAAAGAACCTTTTTGATGTATGTCAAAAAGGGGGAGAGTAAAATTACCAATTTGGGAAATTGGTAAGGGAGTTTGAGTTAGGAGCCTAACTCAAGGTTTGTTTTGTCAAATATCAAAAAGGGGGAGATTGTTGGTGCAATCGGCCCAGGTCACGATTGACCAGACTCGAGTTTGACTCGAGTGATGTTTTGATGTTTGATAAAGTGGTTTGACAAAGTGAGTTGACATTGATGTTTGACATTGATGTCGGTTAATATTTTGGGGAGATTGTTTATACAATCGACTCAGGTTATAATTGACCAGACTCGAGTTCGACTCGAGGGAGACTTTGATGGTTGACTAGGGTTGACCATGTGATTATGGGAAAGTCCAAGCATGGGTCTTGGCAAGGTAAAGTCCAAGTCATGGGTACTTGGCATGGAAAGTCCAAGTGGGACACTTAGCATTTGAGAAAGTTCAAGTCTTGAGTACTTGACACAAGAGAAGTCCAAGGGGTTTGATATTGGCGGCGTAAAGTCCAAGGGTGGAGTCTTGACAGCATAAGTCCAATGGTTGACGGCGTAAAGTCCAAGCAGAGTCTTGGTGGCGTAAGTCCAATGTACCTTGGCGGTGTAGACACCGTTAGCATAGCATAGCCGATAGAAGTACCTGAAGGCTAGCGCGATGGATGAACAAGTCATGGATGACTTGGAGGGATCCGAGAGGCGTGAGGCTGATAGAGGCGGCTAGAAGGCTTAGGTCTAGGCTAAGGGTGGCCTAGCAAGTATGGGGGCACCATACTTGGGTTAAAACCTCATCTTTGAGGTTGGCAGTCGACTGCATTATGGCCGGTTCGACTGCCGTGAGTTGACTAGAGCTCGACTGCCATTTAGGGCTGAAATTGCCTTGGCAATCAACTGCTCATTGGAGCGAATGATCGCTAATCGAGTAGATTGATCGCCGACGATCGCCATGGATGGCGATCAGTTGTCGATTGAGTTGTGAGCATAGAATGCTCAGAGCCGAGGGCGATCGACTACGAGCAATGATCGCCAATGTTGGCAGTCGACTGGTGAGAGTCCCGTTGAAACTTTTCTAACATGGATTGAGTCGTTGTCTCACAGCTACAGTGTTGGCAGTCGACTGTCAGGCAGAAATCCAGCCCGATGGAGGATAAAAGCAACTGTTCGTGGAAGGCTCAAAACAAGGTTTTTCTTGGGTGATTTGAAGGAGAATAGTTGGTGTTTTTCCAGTCCTTCAAGGCTAGTTCAAGTCAACCAAAAGCAAGCAAATCAAAAGCTCTTGTAAAGTAGTTTTCTTTACTTACATTGTATTTCTCTCTTGTATTTTGCTTGTATTCATTTCTTATTGTTGTAAGAACGTTTGTACGAGGTTTCTCCGCCTCCGACTTGTGTCGAGAAGAAGTATTTGTGATTAGTGATTGCATTGGCATCGCTAGAGCTCTTTAGAGCTCGATCTGTGGAGTAAGAACCGTTCGGTTCCGAACCACGTTATATCCGTGTGTTCGTGTGCTTGTGTTTTCGTTATTGCTTTATTATCTTTGTTTTCGCTGCGCTAACGAAAATTGTAGACGCAATCACGATCGAATTCCATCATCGGTACTAGCACGCGCTATTCACCCCCCTCTAGCGTCCAATCGATCCCCAACATATGATGCTTTGTAAGATTTTATATGAACCTAAAAATTACAACAATAGAGAGTTAAATAAATCAAACCTCCAATTAAACTTTTAAAAATTTTTGCATTAGCCTTTTCTAAACCATTTTGTAATTGCAACTTTTCATTTATATTCATGGGCATAGTAATTGAATTGCAATTAAGTAAGCTAAACCTTTTAAAAAAATCTATTGTATATTTTCTTTGTGAGATAAAAGTCCAATAACTTCTTACTTAACTTCAAGACCAAAAATATATTGTAATAATCTTTACATCTCTAATTTTTTCATTATATTAAACTTGAACTGAGCAATAAGAAAATGAAAGGAGATCATATATATTATGTTATCAACATAAATACATACAATAATAAAATCATATTTATCTTTTTTCTTCACATAAATAGTGAGTTCATTTTTATTTTTTGAGAAACCATTTTATTGAAAGTACCCATCAATCTTACAATATCATACCCATGGAATTTGTTTTAATTGATAGAATGTCTTTCTCAATTTGTACACCTTTATCTATTTTCCTTTAATTATAAAACCTTCCGGTTGGACTACATAAAGTTCATCTTGCAAGTCTCCATTCAAAAATATAAATTTGACATCAAATTGATAAACAGGCCAATGCAATTGTGCAATTAATGATAAAATAATTCTTATAGTTTCAAATTGAGCGACTGTAGAAAAGATTTTTTCGAAATCAATATCTTACTGTTGTGAATACCCTTATGCCACGAGTTGAGCTTTTATATTTTTTGAATGGTTCCATCAGCATAATATTTTGTTTTAAACATCCACTTAAAACTAATTATATTCTTGTCTTCAGGTGGATCCACTATCTCTCATATTTCATTTTTATCGATTGTCATCATTTCTTCTATCATTGCATTCTATCATTCTTCCTTTGTTATCGCTTCTTTAAGGGTTGTAGGATATGTAACAAAGAGAGTAAATTGACCAAATTCATAAATTTCTCTTAAGGATCTATCCTTTGTTGAAGGTGATTCATTAGAAGATTCTTGTAAGAACTAAGAAGGATGAATTACTATTAGAATTTGATGGTGAGGAAGATGAACTTGGGTTTCTTTACTTGTTTATTCCAATTCCAACTTGAATCTTCATCAAAAATAACATCTATCCTTATAATTAATTTGTCACTAAGAAGATTATATAGCCGATATATTTTGGATTGATTGCAATATCCAACATAAATGTATTTTTCAGATTTCTCTTTAAGTTTACGATGAAATTGAGGATTTATCAAAACATAGACTGTCACGCCCCGAGAGTATGCCGTGCCGAAAATCAAACGGACGACATCTCCCCTGTACGTGGCAACATTTCGGGTTAATACAAGGCCCGTAAGCCCACAACAACATCATAATAAGCAAATATAAACCTATCAAACACACAGCGGAAACATAAACACATATATAGACATCCAAACCAAAGCACACAGGTGTACACTACCTGATAAGTCCACAATGCTAAACTGTAAACAAAACATCGACACAAAACAAGTCCACGATATAAAGACAAGTCCATACATAAACCAAAGTCCATGACAAAGAGCAAAATCCATAACAGAAATGAAAATCCTCGGGAGACATGGAAGAAAGTGGAGATGGGATGGATCGTCGGCGCAGCTCCAAGCCGTCACGAAGACTTCAACCTGTTACCTGGGCGACAGAAAAACCCAGCGTCTGTTGGGGTGGTGAGTAAAACTCAGCAGGTAATAGATAAACATGTACATTAATATCACATGTATTTCGACAGAAAATCTACAGGTATCACTAGCATGATAACATATCCATGTATATACCTTCTAATCAAAAGTCAATATGAAATGCAAACATACTTGAACGTCTGGTACGCTACACCTATCCAACCTGGGCACATATTCACAATATATGGTATAAAGAATAGAACTAACTCATACTACCTCCTGATATGGGTCAAGGGTATCACAGTGAATAACTAACAAGTATAAAAGTGCTGGCCTACTACCATACAGAAAATGTAATAACATGTATGAATATGTACAAACAAATGCAACAAGCATAGTACATACAAATGCAGCATCACAATAAGCATATATATATATACTGCATCTATATATGTATACTAATCACAATCATCCATATATATATATATACATGCATATATGTATATATATGGTTATATGCAAAAATGCCATAAGTTGGCAATGCAGCATGCATGGTCATGTCGGCTCACCCTAAAGCTACCACGACCCCAGTGTGGCATCGGTGGCTCGAGCATGACAACTGTCCCAACTCAACACCAACCACTGCTCTCGAGTGGCCGAGTGGGCAGTATGATCGAGTAGCATATAAGCGTAAAAAGCAAGCTACACGATGGGGGTCCCTGTTGTTGGCTACTCCGACAGTCACTACCCATGAGTGGTCGAGTGTCACACACGCAGGACTACGACAAGCAAATCCATCACCGTCTATAGTGATAGAGTGCGACACCACAATGCTCTGTCCTCACACCGGTTACTCCTCCTATGAATAACCGTGGAGACAGGATGACTGGCGACACTCTCAACCACAAGAGAGACCTCGTCGCCAGCGTGAATGCGAATTACAGGAATGAAATGTCTCACCTACAGACATCTACCATAGACTCTCTATTCTACAGAGAGTAATACTAACCCGATCAACGCCCTCTCTATCCTGTAGAGAGTCGTACTCAAACTGATCGTATCAGGCTAGGACCACCGGTCCGTAGCGACACACTAAATACCATTCACCGGACCATTTACATAATGTATGGTCGGTAGTAAACATGCAATCTACTAATTAACTAGAATTAAAGGTTCAAGACATTATCTACCTACGGATGACCTTTTTGCCCAAATTACAATCAGGTTGTCATCCAGACTTTACTACTTGTACTTAACTTAAACAAATTCTAAGTTATTTACATCATCTATATGTATAACTCCTAATCATGGTAAAATAAACATGATAGCAACAATGGAGTTAATAACTAACGGTAAAGTATCAAGCATAAGATAAATAGAATAGGGTCAAGGTAACATGATCATATAAGATGATCATGCATCTAAATCTATATGCATTAACTACCTGACCAGGGTAGGAATTACCCACATGCTGTAAATGCTCGTAGCAATGAAATCCTCACGGGCAAGGACCTGTCTCGTATCCACGTCCTGCAAATAGCATCAATTATATTTTAGTACAAGCAGACTACAAAATATGAATTAATTACTATATCGTTCTTATAGTCGCATTCTTTTATCGACTTACTACTTAGGAAAATCTCCTAAATTATCCAAGGTCGATTTACTATAACCAACCTTCACATTAGACCCTCAATTGGTACAATTAACATCATAATTAAAAATCCCCCATTTCCAATTAACCACTACACCAGTCTATACATTCAATTTCATACTAACCGGATATTCCACAACCCAGAACAACTCTCTAATCATATAAACCAGCAATCACGGCACTTACGCCATTCACGATTCACATGCACAACAATCTAATTAGCTTTGTTCACAATACCACAACCCTTACTCGAAGAATTCCATCCCACAACCCAAACAAGCCTAGGACAGATCCATTCCTCACAGTCAGCCACAACTTCAACTCACAGTCATCCTAACCGACCAAAACCCTTGCTCGCAGTCCCATGGGACACATGGCAGCCACCAGAACACAATTACAACTTGATTCACAATCGTAAACAATCACACAGCAATCAATCAATATTCAGAATAGAAATCCAACAATCTGCACTGAACTGACAGAACAAAAGGAAAGGGGATCGTGCTCACCAACGATAGGAGTCTTCACCGGCAGAAACAATCCCCAAAATCGGCTGAAACTTCTCCTATGCTCCTTTTCACCGGTTCTGCCTAAATCACAATTTAGGTCACTGAAAATCCACGGAATATTTTACTCTCATTCAAGGTAAGGAGAACCAAAATCGATGCTTACCTTTCCCTGACCACAACCGGCAATGGACGGCTTGGTTCGCCGGAACCCTAATGACAACACCGCTGCCCTAATCACTGCCCAAATCAAATCCGGTTAACAATGACCCCCACAACATCAGGAACCATCACGAAACACCGATCAGCGGTGAAGGATAGCCTCGACTTACCCGATTCCGACAGTAATCCCCTGTTCACCGGCGAACTCAACACCCCCGAGGCACTGCCCTAGCTCCCGATGGGACTCCCGGCTTCGGCAGCAACTCGCTGACTTTCCCTATCCGAGCACAGCGCCGTCACCGTCGACCCAAGCCCCCAAATCACAAGCCTCCTCCGCTGCTCTGGTCTGTACCATTGCCTGCCGCCGTCCACTCGAGCAAAGGAGCCGACGAATTCAAACGGCAGGAGTTGAAGAGGTCGCGCAGAGGAGAGAAAACGAGCGAGAGGGAGAAATCGGGGAGCTGGAGAGATCGATCACGGTCGTTTCGGAGAAGAAGGGAACGCAAGAGGTAGAGATTATCGCGAGTGGGAGGAAAAGGGATCGCGAAAGAGAAACGCTCATCATTTCGGCGGTGAGAAATGGAAGAGAGAAAACGGCGGTGTTTAATGGTTAGCGGGTCAGGTGGAGTTAACGGGTTGGGCCCAGAAAATGCTTATTGGGTTTTAATCCTATAAGCCATTAACCAAATTCAATTAACCCAATTTTAATTGAACTATTAAAATTTCCTAAGCTAGGTTAGATGTAATTAACTCCTAACCATACAATTTCTTTTTCCTGGTATTTTACATTCTCCCCCACTTATTAAAATTTGGTCCCCAAATTTCGTACTTAAATGAAAAAATTAATTCAAGCATATTCCGAAATAACCACATACCTCAGGTAAATAACTGAGGGTATCGAGCTCGGATAGTATCTTCCAACTCCCATGTAGCCTCCTCATCTGTATGATGCTGCCATCCCACCTTTACAAGTCGGATGACTTTGTTCCACAGTTGTCGCTCCTTGCGACCAAGAATCCGCACCAGAGTCTCCTCGTAAGTCGCATTCGCCTGGAGTGGTATCGGAACCTCTTTAAGAACATGGTCAGATCGCGGCACGTATTTCCTCAGCATAGATACATGGAATACGTTGTGAACACCCGCAAGTGTCGGAGGTAATGCCAACCGATATGCTACACCTCCAATCCACTCCAATATCTCAAATGGACCAATGTAACGTGGAGCTAATTTTCCTTTTAGCCCAAATCTCTTGACTCCTTTGGTGGGTGACACTCGTAGGAATACATGGTCCCCGATTGAAAATTCCAAAGGCCTTCGCCTCCGGTCCGCATAACTTTTCTGTCTGTCTTGTGCCTCAGATAACCGTCGTCTGATGACTCGTACCAACTCCACATCATGCTGTATACTCTGAGGCCCCAATATTTGTCGTTCCCCAACTTCCTCCCATAACACAAGAGATCTGCAGGGTCTACCGTATAATGCCTCGAAAGGAGCCATCTGGATAGAAGAGTGGTAGCTGTTGTTGTAGGCAAACTCCACTAAAGGAATGTGATCCTCCCAACTGCCACCGAAATCCATGACGCAAGATCTCAATAGATCCTCCAGAGTCTGAATGGTACGTTCGGACTGTCCGTCTGTCTGCGGATGAAAGGCTGTACTGAGTCGAAGCTCTGTGCCCATGGCCTGCTGCAGACTCTGCCAGAATCGCGAAGTAAATCACGGATCTCTATCAGATATGATACTCAATGGTACACCATGCAATCTGATGATCTCTCGGCAGTACAATTCCGCTAGATGATCCAATGAGTCCGTCTCACAAATCGGAAGGAAGTGAGCTGATTTGGTTAATCGATCCACGATCACCCAAATCGCAGTATGTCCTTTACGGGTTCTGGGTAATCCCGTAACGAAATCCATCGTGATATTTTCCCACTTCCATTCCGAGATCAGAATTTCCTGAAGTAACCCAGCAGGTTTCTGATGTTCGGCCTTCACTTGCTGGCATACTAGGCAACGTGCAACAAAGTCCGCAATATCTCGTTTCATACCGTTCCACCAGTATAAGCGCTTCAAATCTCGGTACATCCGAGTACCACCAGGATGTATAGCAAATCTCGACTGATGTGCTTCCTGTAGTAATTCTTCCTTAACTGGGTGTGTGTCCGGAACACATAGTCGTCCTCGGAAATGAAGTACACCATTCTCGTCACTCGAGAAATCCGTCTGACGTTTTGAGTCTATCGTGCTGCTCAAGAACTGCAGATGCTGGTCACTGACTTGTGCTTCCTTGATCCTCTCGGCAATGGCGGACTGGGCAACCATAGAAACTAATATCCCCCGGGGTGTTTGACTGTGTTCAGACAGTCCCAACTCTGAGAACTGTCGAACTAGATCGATGGCGATGTCGATGATGGCGAACTCCACGAGACTTCCTTCTCAGCGCATCTGCTACCACATTAGCCTTTTCCGGATGATACTGGATGGTGCAGTTGTAATCTTTCAGATACTCCATCCACCGTCTCTATCTCAGATTCAGCTCTTTCTGTGTGAACAAATACTTCAAACTTTTATGGTCTGTGTAGATCTCAAAGGTAATCTCATACAAGTAGTGCCTCCATATCTTCAATGCGAAAATAATGGCGGCTAACTCCAGATCGTGCACTGGGTAATTTCTCATGTGATCTTTTAGTTGACGGGAGGCATAAGATATCACACGGTTGGACTGCATCAGAACTGCACCCAACCCTTGGATAGAAGCATCAGTATAGAGAACCATCCCATCAACACCAGAAGGAATCACTAAGATTGGTGCAGAAACTAGTCGTCGCTTAAGCTCCTGGAAGCTAGTTTTACAGGCCTCTGACCAGGTGAATTTGACCCCTTTTCGAGTCAGACGAGTGAGTGGCATGGCGATACTTGAGAATCCCTCCACGAATCTCCGATAATACCCGGCCAGACCAAGGAAACTACGGACCTCCTGAACTGATTTTGGCTGCTCCCAACTGGTAATCGCCTCAATCTTCTGGGGATCTACAGAAATACCTCTGTTGGACACCACATGTCTAAGAAAATCCACTGAGGATAACCATAATGCACATTTGCTAAACTTGGCATACAACTGCTTCTGTCGCAATATCTCCAATACTATCCGTAGATGTTGTTCATGCTCTTCCTCGGATCGAGAATAAATCAATATATCGTCGATGAACACTATCATGAACTGATCTATATACCTCAAGAATACCCGGTTCATTAAGTCCATAAATGCAGCTGGGGCATTCGTGAGACCGAACGACATCACTAGAAACTCGTAATGTCCATAACGGGTGCGGAAAGATATTTTCTGAACATCCTCATCTCTTATCCAAAGCTGATGATATCCTGAGTGCAGATCAATTTTAGAATACATAAATGTATCCTTAAGCTGATCGAACAAATCTTCTATCCTCGGCAGTGAATATTTGTTCTTAACTGTGACTACATTCAGTTGCCGATAGTCAATACATAACCGCAACGATCCATTCTTCTTTTTGACAAAGAGTACCGGTGCTCCCTATGGTGAAACACTAGGGTAGATGAATCCATTATCCAGCAACTCCTGCAGTTGAACTTTAAGATCATTCAGCTCCTTTGGCGCCATCCGATAAGGAGGTTTCGATATAGGCGTGGTTCCTGGAATCACCTCTATCGCAAATTCAACTTGCTTAGGAGGTGGCAAGCCTGGAAGTTCATCTGGAAATACATCTGGATATTCTCGGACTACTCGCACATCAGAGAGAGGTGGTAGTCCTTCGTTCTCAACTTTGACCAGAGATAGAAAATAACCTCTGAGCCTGTAAAGCCGATATAATGGATAATCCATCATCTCTAGTACCAACAAATTCCCAAGCTGGTTGATCTGGTGGTCGGAAAGTCACCACTCTTGCTCTACAATCCACTGTAGCGTGATAAGCGGCCAACCAGTCCATACCGAGAATAATATCGAACTCTATCATTTCCAACACCTGAAGGTCCACTGTAAGGATATGTCCATCAAAGTCTAATGGGCAACCCTTGATTTCTTGGTGGCTAGTCAGCACCTCTCCTGACGGCAAGGATACTGCTAACCCACAAGGACAAACCATTGGGATCCTTCCGACTCTACCCAGAAATATTCTAGATACGAATGAGTGAGAACTATCGGTATCAATCAAAGTATCAACATATATAGAATAAACTGAAACCATACCCCATATGGTGATCCTCACCATTGTGCCTCATCTCTAGTGATGGCAAAACTTCGATCTCAATATTTGTCGGTGCATCCCGACGAAGTAGTAGTGTACCTCCACTCTGGTCTAACTCTGAGGTGTCAAGGTGAGTCCAGTGCGGCATAAGGTAACCACGAGAGCTGGTATACATCGGCGGGTGCGGATACCCCTGGGTAGTAGATCACCGGAGATGCGAGGATCTTGGATCGTCGGCATCACTTTAGGGCGCCTCCGATCCGATACAAGTGTCTTTGGTGGAGGTACTTGGGCCTCTCTCCATAAGATCGCATCGCTGTGATCTTTGCCTCTGTCATTCTTGGTTGGGTATCTTCCTTGTTAGAACTATCAGGAAACTCCAGCTATGCTCTCAACGTACACTCTCGACTGGTATGTCCGGGTTGCTTGCAATAGTAGCAAACAGGCTGCTCCAAAGGACACTCTGGAGCTCTTTGACTTCCGGATCCACATTTATAACATCCAGTCCTGTTCTGACTCTTACAGTTCTTCTGAGACCCTCAAGAAAACTCTGATGTTGGATGCTTCTTCTTCTGCAATCTAGCTGACCCTTCTGCCGCACCTCGCGTAGTTACTTTTTGCTCCCCTTTCTTCTGAGTCCCCTGGTGAACCACGGTTCTTTGCTTGCCCATAGTCATCTTCTCGATATCTTTCTCCTAGAAATTTGCTGGGAAGTCATCTCGATGAAAGAGGGCACGGTCAATGCCTCCTGTAGGAGGTAATGCTAGATCGACATCCTCGCCTCGGATATAAGCCGCTAGGCCACGTGAACTCGGGTACATCCGATCCAATCCTGCTACTAGATGAGAGCAGAACTTTGACAGTATGGTAAACTCTGCGTTGTACTCCATGACAGAACGATCACCTTGCTTGAGCTTAGAAACTCCCGACGTCGTCAGAAAACAGAAGGAAAATCGCCTCAAAGTGTCTCAAAGTTGGCCCAAGAAATCCACGCTTCGACAGTCTTCTGCAATTTCACCAAGTGACAGCCCTAATCTCGAGATGATATGCAGAAGGCCCACCTTCTCCACATCATGCGATTCATATACTCGAAGGTGTCTTCCATATTTTCCAACCAAGATCGGGCAATCCATGGGTCGGACTCCCCTCGGAACAAGGTGAACTTTTCCTTGGCTGATCGTGCTAACACGAGTATTCGTGCCTTATCATTAAGCCAACTGGACTCTGTAGGCTCTGGCATAGTCAGTGGTACATCCGGATTCTGAGGCTCCGAATCACCAATTGGGGAAAACTGAGGTCGCTCTCCCGAATAATCGGGCTCGATGTAGCATCCTCTGTCCTCCCTCGCAGATCGCCTTGATGGACGACCTCTACTACGAGTCTGCATAGGTGCCATAATCTTTGACGATATACACCTGTTGAACAAATTTAGATAAGTAACTATCTGAAATATAAGTTATCAGAAATACTCACTTCGTGCTGCCTGGAGATTATACCGATGTCAATCCCATCTCACAAAAAACCAAATCCGAAAAATATACCGACTCCCGAGAATCAAAGACTCAAAACAAAAATCATTGTATGACATCACAGAACCTTCGGCTCTGATACCAAAAAAGTTGTCACACCCTGAGAGTATGCCATGCCGAAAATTAAACGGACGACATCTCCCCTGTACGTGACAACATTTCGTGTTAATACAAGGCCCGTAGGCCCACAACAACATCATAATAAGCAAATATAAACCTATCAAACACACAGCGGAAACATAAACACATATACAGACATCCAAACCAAAGCACACAGGTGTACACCACCTGATAAGTCCACAATGCTAAACTGTAAACAAAACATCGACACAAAACAAGTCCACGATATAAAGACAAGTCCATACATAAACCAAAGTCCATGACAAAGAGCAAAATCCATAAAAGAAACGAAAATCCTCGGGAGAGACAGAAGAAAGCGGAGATGGGATGGATCGCCGACGCAGCTCCAAGCCATCACGAAGACTTCAACCTGTTACCTGGGCGACAGAAAAACCCAGCGTCCATTGGGGTGGTGAGTAAAAATCAGCAGGTAATATATAAACATGTACATTAATATCACATGTATTTCGACAGAAAATCTACAGGTATCACTAGCATGATAACATATCCATGTATATACCTTCTAACCAAAAGTCAATATGAAATGCAAACATACCTGAACGTCTGCTACGCTACACCTATCCAACCTGGGCACATATTCACAACATATGGTATAAAGAATAGAACTAACTCATACTACCTCCTGATATGGGTCAAGGGTATCACAGTGAATAACTAACAAGTATACAAGTGCTGGCCTACTACCATACAGAAAATGTAATAACATGTATGAATATGTACAAACAAATGCAACAAGCATAGTACATACAAATGCAGCATCATAATAAGCATATATATATAGACTGCATCTATATATGTATATTAATCACAATCATCCATATATATATATACATGCATATATGTATATATATGGTAATATGCAAAAATGTCATAAGTCGGCAATGCAGCATACATGGTCATATCGGCTTACCCTAAAGCTACCACGACCCCAGTGTGGCCTCGGTGGCTCGAGCATGACAACTGTCCCAACTCAACACCAACCACTGCTCTCGAGTGGCCGAGTGGGCAGTATGATCGAGTAGCATATAAGCGTAAAAAGCAAGCTACACGATGGGGGTCCCTGCTGTTGGCCACTCCGACAGTCACTACCCATGAGTGGTCGAGTGCCACACATGCAGGACTACGACACGCAAATCCATCACCGTCTATAGTGATAGAGTGCGGTACCACAATGCTCAATCCTCACACCGGTTACTCCTCCTATGAATAACCGTGGAGACAGAATGACTGATGACACTCTCAACCACAAGGGAGACCTCGTCGCCAGCGTGCATGCGAATGACATGAATGAAATGTCTCACCTACAAACATCCACCATAGACTTTCTATTCTACAGAGAGTAATACTAACCTGATCAACACACTCTCTATCCTGTAGAGAGTCGTACTCAAACTGATCGTATCAGGCTAGGACCACCGGTCCGTAGCGACACACTAAATACCATTCACCGGACCATTTACATAATGTATGGTCGGTAGTAAACATGCAATCTACGGGTATTAGAATTAACCCTAGGTTCAAGACATTATCTACCTACGGATGACCTTTTTGCCCAAATTATAATCAGGTTGTCATTCGGACTTTACTACTTGTACTTAACTTAAACAAATTCTAAGTTATTTACATCATCTATATGTATAACTCCTAATCATGGTAAAATAAACATGATAGCAGCAATGGAGTTAATAGCCAACGGTAAAGTATCAAGCATAAGATAAATAGAACAGGGTCAAGGTAACATGATCATATAAGATGATCATGCATCTAAATCTGTATGCATTAACTACCTGACCAGGGTAAGAATTACCCACCTGCTGTAAATGCTCGTAGCAATGAAATCCTCACGGCCGCGGACCTGTCTCGTATCCACGTCCTGCAAATAGCATCAATTACATTTTAGTACAAGCAGACTACAAAATACGAATTAATTACTATATCATTCTTATAGTCGCATTCTTTTATCGACTTACTACTTAGGAAAATCTCCTAAATTATCCAAGGTCGATTTACTATAACCAACCTTCACATTAAACCCTCAACTGGTACAATTAACATCATAATTAAAAATCCCCCATTTCCAATTAACCACTACACCAGTCTATACATTCAATTTCATACTAACCGGATATTCCACAACCCAGAACAACTCTCTAATCATGTAAACCAGCAATCACAGCTTCTATACCGCCATTCACAGCTCATGCACAACAATCACAGCCGTTCACAGCTTTGTTCACAGCCGCACAACCTTACTCCACTGAAAGGAATTCCATCCCAAAACCCAAACAAGCCTAGGACAGATCCATTCCTCACAATCAGCCAACACTTCCACTCACAGTCGTCCTAACTGACCAAAACCCTTGCTCGCAGTCCCACGGGACACATGGCAGCCACCAGAACACAATTACAACTTGATTCACAATCGTAAACAATCACACATTAATCAATCAATATTCAGAATAGAAATCTAACAATCTGCACTGAACTGACAGAACAAAAGGAAAGGGGATCGTGCTCACCAACGATAGGAGTCTTCACCGGCAGAAACAATCCCCAAAATCGGCTGAAACTTCTCCTATGCTCCTGTTCACCGGTTCTGCCCAAATCACAATTTAGGTCACTGCAAATCTATAGAATATTTTACTCTCGTTCAAGGTAAGGAGAACCAAAATCGATGCTTACCTTTCCCTGACCACAACCGGCAATGGACGGCTTGGTTCGCCGGAACCCTAATGACAACACCGCTGCCCTAATCACTGCCCAAATCAAATTCGGTTAACAATGGCCCCCACAACATCAGGAACCATCACGAAACACCGATAAGCGGGGAAGGATAGCCTCGACTTACCCGATTCCGACAGCAATCCCCTGTTCACCGACGAACTCAACACCCCCGAGGCACTTCCCTAGCTCCCGCTGGGACTCCCGGCTTCGGCAGCAACTTGCCGACTTTCCCAATCCGAGCACAGTGCCCTCACCGTCGACCCAAGCCCCCAAATCACAAGCCTCCTCCGCTGCTCTGGTCTGTACCATTGTCTACCGCCATCCACTCGAGAAAATGAGCCGACGAACTCAAACGACATGAGTTGAAGAGGTCATGTAGAAGAGAGAAAACGAGCGAGAGGGAGAAATCGGGGAGCTGGAGAGATCGATCACGGTCGTTTCGGAGAAGAAGGGAACACAAGAGGTAGAGATTATCGTGAGTGGGAGGAAAAGGGATCGCGAAAGAGAAACGCTCATCATTTTGGCGGTGAGAAACAGAAGAGAGAAAACGGCGATGTTTAATGGTTAGCGAGTCGGGTGGAGCTAACGGGTTGGGCCCAGAAAATGCTTATTGGGTTTTAATACTATAAGCCATTAACCAAATTAAATTAACCCAATTTTAATTGAACTATTAAAATTTCCTAAGCTAGGTTAGATGTAATTAACTCCTAACCATACGTTTTTTTTTCCTGGTATTTTACATTCTCCCCCACTTATTAAAATTTGATCCCCAAATTTCGTACTTAAATGCAAAAATTAATTCAAACATATTCCGAAATAACCACATACCTTAGGTAAATAGCTGAGGGTATCGAGCTCGGATAGTATCTTCCAACTCCCATGTAGCCTCCTTATCTGTATGATGCTGCCATCCCACCTTTACAAGTCGGATGGTTTTGTTCCGCAGTTGTCGCTCCTTGCGACCAAGAATCCGCACCGGAGTCTCCTCGTAAGTCGCATTCGCCTGGAGTGGTATCGGAACCTCTTTCAGAACATGGTCAGATCGCGACACGTATTTCCTCAGCATAGATACATGGAATACGTTGTGAACACCCGTAAGTGTCGGAGGTAATGCCAACCGATATGCTACACCTCCAATCCGCTCCAATATCTCAAATGGACCAATGTAGCGTGGAGCTAATTTTCCTTTTAGCCCAAATATCTTGACTCTTTTGGTGGGTGACACTAGTAGGAATACATGGTCCCCGACTGAAAATTCCAAAGGCCTTCGCCTCCGGTCTGCATAACTTTTTTGTCTTTCCTGTACCTCGGATAACCGTCGTCTGATGACTTGTACCGACTCTGCATCATGTTGTATACTCTGAGGCCCCAATATCTGTCGTTCCCCAACTTCCTCCCATAACACAGGAGATCTGCAGGGTCTACCGTATAATGCCTCGAAAGGAGCCATCTGGATAGAAGAGTGGTAGCTATTGTTGTAGGCAAACTCCACTAAAGGAATGTGATCCTCCCAACTGCCACTGAAATCCATGACGCAAGATCTCAATAGATCTTCCAGAGTCTGAATGGTACGTTCAGACTGTCTGTCTGTCTGCGGATGAAAGGTTGTACTGAGTCGAAGCTCTGTGCCCATGGCCTGCTGCAAACTCTGCCAGAATCACGAAGTAAATCATGGATCTCTATCAGATATGATACTCAATGGTACACCATGCAATCTGATGATCTCTCGACAGTACAATTCCACTAGACGATCCAATGAGTCCGTCTCACGAATCGGAAGGAAGTGAGCTGATTTGGTTAATCGATCCACGATCACCCAAATCACAGTATGTCCTTTACGGGTTCTGGGTTATCCCGTAACGAAATCCATCATGATATTTTCCCACTTCCATTCCGGGATCGGAATTTCCTGAAGTAACCCAATAGGTTTCTGATGTTCGACCTTCACTTGCTGGCATACTAGGCAACGTGCAACAAAGTCCGCAATATCTCGTTTCATACCGTTCCACCAGTATAAGCGCTTCAAATCTCGGTACATCCGAGTACCACCAGGATGTATAGCAAATCTCGACTGATGTGCTTCCTGTAGCAATTCTTCCTTAACTGGGTGTGTGTCCGGAACACATAGTCGTCCTCGGAAACGAAGTACACCATTCTCGTCACTCGAGAAATCCGTCTGACGTTCTGAGTCTATCGTGCTGCTCAAGAACTGCAGATGCTGGTCACTAACTTGTGCTTCCTTGATCCTCTCGGCAATGACGGACTGGGCAACCATAGAAACTAATATCTCCTGGGATGTTTGACCGTGTTCAGACAGTCCCAACTCTGAGAACTGTCGAACTAGATCGATCGCTTCCGGATGGTGGCGAACTCCACGAGACTTCTTGCTCGGCATTAGCCTTTCCCGGATGATACTGGATGGTGCAGTCGTAATCCTTTAGATACTCCATCCACCGTCTCTGTCAGTTCACTCTTTCATGTGAGCAGATACTTGACTTTATGGTCCGTAGATCTCAAAGGTAATCCCATACAAGTAGTGCCTCCATATCTTTAATGTAAAAATAATGGCGGCTAACTCTAGATCGTGCACTGGGTAATTTCTCTTGTGATCTTTTAGTTGACGAGAGGCATAAGATACCACACGGTTGGACTGCATCAAAACTGCACCCAACCCTTGGATAGAAGCATTCGTATAGAGAACCATCCCATCAACATCAGAAGGAATCACTAAGATTGGTGCAGAAACTAGTCGTCGCTTAAGCTCCTGGAAGCTAGTTTCACAGGCCTCTGACCAGGCGAATTTGACCCCTTTCCGAGTTAGACGAGTGAGTGGCATGACGATACTTGAGAATCCCTCCACGAATCTCCGATAATACCCGGCCATACCAAGGAAACTACGAACCTCCTGAATTGATTTTGGCTGCTCCCAACTGGTAATCGCCTCAATCTTCTGGGGATCTACAAAAAAACCTCTGTTGGACACCACATGTCCAAGAAAAGCCACTGAGGATAACCAGAACACACATTTGCTAAACTTTGCATACAACTGCTCCTGTCGTAATATCTCCAATACTATCCGCAGATGTTGTTCATGCTCTTCCTCGGATCGAGAATAAATCAATATATCATCGATGAACACTATCACGAACTGATCTATATACCTCAGGAATACCCGGTTCATTAAGTTCATAAATGCAGCTGGGGCATTCGTGAGACCGAAAGACATCACTAGAAACTCGTAATGTCCATAACGGGCGCGGAAAGCTATTTTCTGAACATCCTCATCTCTTATCGTGATGATATCACGAGCGGATCAATTTTAGAATACACACATGTATCCTTAAGCTGATCGAACAAATCTTCTATCCTCGCCAGTGGATATTTGTTCTTAACTGTGACTACATTCAGTTGCCGATAGTCAATACATAACCGCAACGATCCATCCTTCGTTTTGACAAAGAGTACCGGTGCTCCCCATGGTGAAACACTAGGGCGGATGAATCCATTATCCAGCAACTCTTGCAGTTGAACTTTAAGTTCATTCAGCTCCTTTGGCGCCATCCGATAAGGAGGTTTCAATATAGGCGCGGTTCCTGGAATCACCTCTATCGCAAATTCAACTTGCCTAGGAGGTGGCAAGCCTGGAAGTTCATCTGGAAATACATCTAGATATTGTCGGACTACTCGCACATCAGAGAGAGGTGGTAGTCCTTCGTTCTCAACTTTGACCAGAGATAGCAAATAACCCTGACAACCCTGGGTCAATAACCTCTGAGCCTGTAAAGCCGATATAATGGATAATCCATCATCTCTAGTACCAACAAATTCCCAAGCTGGTTGATCTGGTGGTCGAAAAGTCACCACCCTTGCTCTACAATCCACTGTAGCGTGATAAGCGACCAACCAGTCCATACCGAGAATAATATCGAACTCTATCATTTCCAACACCTGAAGGTCCACTGTAAGGATATGTCCATCAAAGTATAATGGGCAACCCTTGATTTCTTGGTGGCTAGTCAGTACATCTCCTGACGGCAAGGATACTGCTAACCCACAAGGACGAACCATTGGGATCCTTCCGACTCTACCCAGAAATATTCTAGATACGAATGAGTGAGAACTACCGGTATCAATCAAAGTATCAGCATATATAGAATAAACTGAAACCATACCCCGTATGACTGATCCCTCAGCCCGCTGTGCCTCATCTCTGGTGATGGCAAAAACTCGTCCAGTCTCAATATTTGTCGGTTGCATCCCCGACGAAGAAGTAGTGTGCCTCCACTCGGGCTGAGTCTGACTCTGAGGTGCTGAAGACTGAGTCACTGGTGCAGGCATAAGGTAACCCTGAGAGCTGGCTGGTAACATCGGCGGTGCAGATACCCCTGGATAGTAGATCACCGGAGATGCAGGATACTGGATCGCTGTCGGCATCACTGTAGGGGCGCCTCCCTGCATCTGATACAAGTGTGCTGGTGGAGGTACTGGCTGCCTCTGACCATAAGGCTGCATCCGCGGTCTTCTCAATTCTGGGTTGGACTGTCTTCCCTTGTTAGAACTATCAGGAAACTCCAGCTGTGCTCTCAACGTACACTCTCGACTGGTATGTCCGGGTTGCTTGCAATAGTAGCAAACAGGCTGCTCCAAAGGACACTCTGGAGCTCTATGACTTCCGGATCCGCATTTATAACATCCAGTTCTGTTCTGACTCTTACGGTTCTTCTGAGACCCTCCAGAAAACTCTGATGCTGGACGCTTCCCCTTCTGCGATCTAGCTGACCCTTCTGCCGCACCTCGCGTAGTTCCTTTTTGCTCCCCTTTCTTCTGAGTCCCCTGAGCTGAACCCTGGTTTTGCTGCTTGCCCTTAGTCATCTGCTTCTCGATATCTTTCTCCCTGGAAATTTGCTGGGAAGTCATCTCGATGAAGAGGGCACGGTCCAATGCCTCCCTGTAGGAGGTAATGCTAGATCCTGACATCCTCGCTCGGATATAAGCTGCTAGGCCCTGGGTGAACTGGTACATCCGATCTGAATCCTGTGCTACCAGATGAGAGCAGAACTCTGATAGTCTGGTAAACTCTGCGTTGTACTCCATGACAGAACGATCACCTTGCTTCAGGCTCAGAAATTCCTGGCGACGTGCTGTAGAAAACGCCGAAGGAAAGTACTGTCTCCAGAAAGCGTCTCGAAAGCTGGCCCAAGAAATCCCACGCTCCCCGAACAGAGTCTTCTGCAATTTCCACCAAGTGACAGCCTGATCTCTGAGATGATATGCAGCAAGGCCCACCTTCTCCACATCTGTACAGTTCATATACTCGAAGGTGTCTTCCATATTTTCCAGCCAAGATCGGGCAATCCATGGGTCGGACTCCCCTCGGAACAAGGTGAACTTTTCCTTGGCTGATCGTGCTAACACGAGTATTCGTGCCTTATCATTAAGCCAACTGGACTCTGTAGGCTCTGGCATAGTCAGTGGTACATCCGGATTCTGAGGCTCCGAATCACCAATAGGGGAAAACTGAGGCTGTTCCCGAATAACGGGCTCAGTGGACTCTCGTCCCTCCCTCTGGACGCTGGATGGATGCGACCTACCACGAGTCCGCAGGATAGGTTCCATAATCTTTGACGATATACACCTATTGAACAAATTTAGATAAGTAATTATCTGAAATATGAGTTATCAGAAATACTCGCCGTCTTTGCGGAGCTTATTGCATTGTCAATCCCATCTAACAAAAAACCAAATTCGAAAAATATACCGACTCCTGAGAATCCAAGAATCAAAACAAAAATCATTATATGACATCACAGAACCTTCGGCTTTGATACCAATAAAGTTGTCACGCCCCGAGAGTATGCCGTGCCGAAAATCAAACGGACGGCATCTCCCCTGTACGTGGCAATATTTCGGGTTAATACAAGGCCCGTAGGTCCACAACAACATCATAATAAGCAAATATAAACCTATCAAACACACAACGGAAACATAAACACATATACAGACATCCAAACCAAAGCACACAGGTGTACACCACCTGATAAGTCCACAATGCTAAACTGTAAACAAAACATCGACACAAAACAAGTCCACGATATAAAGACAAGTCCATACATAAACCAAAGTCCATGACAAAAAGCAAAATCCATAACAGAAACGAAAATCCTCGGGAGACACGGAAGAAAGCGGAGATGGGATGGATCGCCGGCGCAGCTCCAAGCCGGCACGAAGACTTCAACCTGTTACCTGGGAGACAGAAAAACCCAGGGTCCATTGGTGTGGTGAGTAAAACTCAGCAGGTAATATATAAACATGTACATTAATATCACATGTATTTCGACAGAAAATCTATAGGTATCACTAGCATGATAACATATCCATGTATATACCTTCTAACCAAAAGTCAATATGAAATGCAGACCTACCTGAACGTCTGTTACGCTACACCTATCCAACCTGGGCACATATTCACAACATATGGTATAAAGAATAAAACTAACTCATACTACCTCCTGATATGGGTCAAAGGTATCACAGTGAATAACTAACAAGTATACAAGTGCTGGCCTACTACCATACAGAAAATGTAATAACATGTATGAATATGTACAAACAAATACAACAAGCATAGTACATACAAATGCAGCATCACAATAAGCATATATATATAGATTGCATCTATATATGTATACTAATCACAATCATCCATATATATATATATACATACATAAATGTATATATATGGTAATATGCAAAAATGTCATAAGTCGGCAATGCAGCATGCATGGTCATGTCAGCTCACCCTAAAGCTACCACGACCCCAGTGTGGCCTCGGTGGCTCGAGCATGACAACTGTCCCAACTCTACACCAACTACTGCTCTCGAGTGGCCGAGTGGGCAGTATGATCGAGTAACATATAAGCGTAAAAAGCAAGCTACACGATGGGGGTCCCTGCTGTTGGCCACTCCGACAGTCACTACCCATGAGTGGTCGAGTGCCACACACGCAGGACTACGACACGCAAATCCATCACCGTCTATAGTGATAGAGTACGGCACCACAATGCTCTGTCCTCACACCGGTTACTCCTCCTATGAATAACCGTAGAGACAAGATGACTGGCGACACTCTCAACCACAAGGGAGACCTCGTCGCCAGTGTGCATGCGAATGACATGAATGAAATGTCTCACCTACAGACATCCACCATAGACTCTCTATTCTACAGAGAGTAATACTAACCCGATCAATGCACTCTCTATCCTGTAGAGAGTCGTACTCTTACTGATTGTATCAAGCTAGGACCACCGGTCCATAGCGACAAACTAAATACCATTCACCGGACCATTTACATAATGTATGCTCGGTAGTAAACATGCAATCTACGGGTATTAGAATTAACCCTAGGTTCAAGACATTATCTACCTACGGATGACCTTTTTGCCCAAATTACAATCAGGTTGTCATCCGGACTTTACTACTTGTACTTAACTTAAACAAATTCTAAGTTATTTACATCATCTATATGTATAACTCCTAATCATGGTAAAATAAACATGATAGCAGCAATGGAGTTAATAGCCAACGGTAAAATATCAAGCATAAGATAAATAGAATAGGGTCAAGGTAACATGATCATATAAGATGATCATGCATCTAAATCTGTATGCATTAACTACCTGACCAGGGTAGGAATTACCCACCAGCTGTAAATGCTCGTAGCAATTAAATCCTCATGGGCACGGACCTGTCTCGTATCCACGTCCTGCAAATAGCATCAATTACATTTTAGTACAAGCAGACTACAAAATACGAATTAATTACTATATCGTTCTTATAGTCGCATTCTTTTATCGACTTACTACTTAGGAAAATCTCCTAAATTATCCAAGGTCGATTTACTATAACCAACCTTCACATTAGACCCTCAACTGGTACGATTAACATCATAATTAAAAATCCCCCATTTCCAATTAACCACTACACCAGTCTATACATTCAATTTCATACTAACCGGATATTCCACAACCCAGAACAACTCTCTAATCATGTAAACCAACAATCACAGCTTCTGTACTGCCATTCACAGCTCATGCACAACAATCACATCCGTTCACAGCTTTGTTCACAGTCGCACAACCTTACTCCACTGAAAGGAATTCCATCCCACAACCCAAACAAGTCTAGGACAGATCCATTCCTCACAGTCAGCCAACACTTCCACTCACAATCATCCTAACCGACCAAAACCCTTGCTCGCAGTCCCACAGGACACATGGTAGCCACCAGAACACAATTACAACTTGATTCACAATCATAAACAATCACACAATAATCAATCAATATTCAGAATAGAAATCCAACAATCTGCACTGAACTGACAGAACAAAAGGAAAGGGGATCGTGCTCACCAACGATAGGAGTCTTCACCGGCAGAAACAATCCCCAAAATCGACTGAAACTTCTCCTATGCTCCTGTTCACCGGTTCTGCCCAAATCACAATTTAGGTCACTGCAAATCCACAAAATATTTTACTCTCATTCAAGGTAAGGAGAACCAAAATCGATGCTTACCTTTCCATGACCACAACCGGCAATGGACGGCTTGGTTCGCCGGAACCCTAATGACAACACCGCTGCCCTAATCACTGCCCAAATCAAATCCGGTTAACAATGACCCCCACAACATTAGGAACCATCACGAAACACCGATCACGGTTAATACTTCGTTCAGTTACGTATTGCTTCCGATAATTGTTCCTGCGGCAAACTCAACAGCCCCGAAATACGCCTAGCTCCGTACAGGATCCAACCGGCAGTCACTCGCCGACTTTCCCTATCAGAAGACCGCCATCCGTCGACCCAAGCCCCCAAATCACAAGCCTCCTCCGCTGCAGTGCACCATTGCACCGCTCCACTCGAGCAAAGGAGCCAATTCAAACGGCGAGTTGAAGAGGTCGTAGACAGCGAGAGAGAAATCGGGAGCTGGAGAGATCGATCATGGTTTGGAGAAGAAGGGAAGCATGTAGAGATTATCGCGAGTGGGAGGAAAAGGGATCGCGAAAGAGAAACGCTCGTCATTTCGGCGGTGAGAAACGGAAGAGAGAAAATGGCGGTGTTTAATGGTTAGCGGGTCGGGTTGAGTTAACGGGTTGGGCCCAGAAAATGCTTATTGTGTTTTAATCCTATAAGCCATTAACCAAATTCAATTAACCCAATTTTAATTGAACTATTAAAATTTCCTAAGCTAGGTTAGATGTAATTAACTCCTAACCATACGATTTTTTTTCCTGGTATTTTACATTCTCCCCCACTTATTAAAATTTGGTCCCCAAATTTCATACTTAAATGCAAAAATTAATTCAAACATATTCCGAAATAACCACATACCTCAGGTAAATAGCTGAGGGTATCGAGCTCGGATAATATCTTCCAACTCCCATGTAGCCTCCTCATCTGTATGATGCTGCCATCCCACCTTTACAAGTCGGATGGTTTTGTTCCGCAGTTGTCGCTCCTTGCGACCAAGAATTCGTACCGGAGTCTCCTCGTAAGTCGCATTCGCCTGGAGTGGTATCGAAACCTCTTTCAGAACATGGTCAGATCGCGACACGTATTTCCTCAGCATAGATACACGGAATATGCTGTGAACACCCGCAAGTGTCGGAGGTAATGTCAACCGATATGCTACACCTCCAATCAGCTCCAATATCTCAAATGGACCAATGTAGCGTGGAGCTAATTTTCCTTTTAGCCCAAATCTCTTGACTCCTTTGGTGGGTGACACTCGTAGGAATACATGGTCCCCGACTGAAAATTCCAAAGGCCTTCGCCTCCGGTCCGCATAACTTTTCTGTCTATCCTGTGCCTCGGATAATCGTCGTCTGATGACTCGTACCAACTCTGCATCATATTGTATACTCTGAGGCCCCAATATCTGTCATTCCCCAACTTCCTCCCATAACACATGAGATCTGTAGGGTCTACTGTATAATGCCTCGAAAGGAGCCATCTGGATAGAAGAGTGGTAGCTGTTGTTGTAGGCAAACTCCACTAAAAGAATGTGATCCTCCCAACTGCCACCGAAATCCATGACGTAAGATCTCAATAGATCCTCCAGAGTCTGAATGGTATGTTCAGACTGTCCGTCTGTTTGCGGATGAAAGGTTGTACTGAGTCGAAGCTCTGTGCCCATGGCCTGCTGCAGACTCTACCAGAATCGCGAAGTAAATCGCGGATCTCTATCAGATATGATACTCAATGGTACACCATGCAATCTGATGATCTCTCAGCAGTACAATTCCTCTAGACGATCTAATGAGTCTGTCTCACATATCGGAAGGAAGTGAGCTGATTTGGTTAATCGATCCACGATCACCCAAATCACAGTATGTCCTTTACGGGTTCTGGGTAATCCCATAACGAAATCCATCGTGATATATTCCCACTTCCATTCCGGGATCGGAATTTCCTTAAGTAACCCAGCAGGTTTCTGATGTTCGACCTTCACTTGCTGGCATACTAGGCAACGTGCAACAAAGTCCGCAATATCTCGTTTCATACCGTTCCACCAGTATAAGCGCTTCAAATCTCGGTACATCCGAGTACCACCAGGATGTATAGCAAATCTCGACCGATGTGCTTCTTGTAGTAATTCTTCCTTAACTGGGTGTGTGTTCGGAACACATAGTCGTCCTCGAAAATGAAGTACACCATTCTCGTCACTCGAGAAATCCGTCTGACGTTCTGAGTCTATCGTCTTTGCTCGAAGCTGCGGAGATGGTATCGACTTGTGCTTCCTTGATCCTCTCGGCAATGGCGGACTGGGCAACCATATAAACTAATATCCCACGGTGTGTTTGACCGTGTTTAGACAGTCCCAACTCTGAGAACTGTCGAACTAGATCAGTAACTATTGTCAGATAACTGGCCAGAACTCCACGAGACTTCCTGCTCAGCGCATCTGCTACCACATTAGCCTTTCCCGGATGATACTGGATGGTGCAGTCGTAATCCTTCAGATACTCCATCCACCGTCTCTGTCTCAGATTCATCTCTTTCTGTGTGAACAGATACTTCAGACTTTTATGGTTTGTGTAGATCTCAAAGGTAATCCCATACAATTAGTGCCTCCATATCTTCAATGCGAAAATAATGGCGGCTAACTCCAGATCGTGCACTGAGTAATTTCTCTTGTGATCTTTTAGTTGATGGGAGGCATAAGATACCACACGGTTGGACTGCATCAGAACTGCACCCAACCCTTGGAAAGAAGCATCCGTATAGAGAACCATCCCATCAACACTAGAAGGAATCACTAAGATTGGTGCAGAAACTAGTCGTCACTTAAGCTCCTGGAAGCTAGTTTCACAGGCCTCTGACCAGGCGAATTTGACCCTTTTTCGAGTCAGACGAGTGAGTGGCATGGCGATACTTGAGAATCCCTCCACGAATCTCCGATAATACCCGGCCATACCAAGGAAACTACGGACCTCCTGAATTGATTTTGGCTGCTCCCAACTGGTAATCGCCTCAATCTTCTGGGGATCTACAAAAATACCTCTGTTGGACACCACATGTCCAAGAAAACCCACTGAGGATAACCAAAACGCACATTTGCTAAACTTGGCATACAACTGCTCCTGTCGCAATATCTCCAATACTATCCGCAGATGTTGTTCATGCTCTTCCTCGGATTGAGAATAAATCAATATATCATCGATGAACACTATCACGAACTGATCTATATACCTCAAGAATACCCGGTTCATTAAGTCCATAAATGCAGCTGGGGCATTCGTGAGACTGAACGACATCACTAGAAACTCGTAATGTCCATAACGGGTGCAGAAAGCTATTTTCTGAACATCCTCATCTCTTATCCGAAGCTGATGATATCCTGAGTGCAGATCAATTTTAGATTACACACATGTATCCTTAAGCTGATCGAACAAATCTTCTATCCTCGACAGTGGATATTTGTTCTTAACTGTGACTACATTCTGTTGTCGATAGTCAATACATAACCGCAATGATCCATCCTTCTTTTTGACAAAGAGTACCGGTGCTCCCCATGGTGAAACACTAGGCGGATGAATCCATTATCCAGCAACTCCTACAGTTGAACTTTAAGTTCATTCAGCTCCTTTGGCGCCATCCAATAAGGAGGTTTCGATATAGGCGCGGTTCCTAGAATCACCTCTATCGCAAATTCAACTTGCCTAAGAGGTGGCAAGCCTGGAAGTTCATCTGGATATTCTCGGTCTACTCGCACATCAGAGAGAGGTGGTAGTCCTTCGTTCTCAACTTTGACCAGAGATAGCAAATAACCTTGACAACCCTGGGCCAATAACCTCTGAGCCTGTAAAGCCGATATAATGGATAATCCATCATCTCTAGTACCAACAAATTCCCAAGCTGGTTGATCTGGTGGTCGAAAAGTCACCACTCTTGCTCTACAATCCACTGTAGCGTGATAAGCGACCAACTAGTCCATACCGAGAATAATATCGAACTCTATCATTTCCAACACCTGAAGGTCCACTGTAAGGATATGTCCGTCAAAGTCTAATGGGCAACCCTTGATTTCTTGGTGGCTAGTCAGCACCTCTCCTGACGGCAAGGATACTGCTAACCCACAAGGACGAACCATTGGGATCCTTCCGACTCTACCCAGAAATATTCTAGATACGAATGAGTGAGAACTACCGGTATCAATCAAAGTATCAGCATATATAGAATAAACTGAAACCATACCCCGTATGACTGATCCCTCAGCCCGCTGTGCCTCATCTCTGGTGATGGCAAAAACTCGTCCAGTCTCGATATTTGTCGGCTGCATCCCCGACGAAGAAGTAGTGTGCCTCCTCGTGGATCGACTCGAGGTAAGACTTTGAGATCCTTGTGCGTATAAGGTAACCCTGAGAGCTGGCTGGTAACATCGGCGGTGCAGATACCCCTGGATAGTAGATCACCGGAGATGCAGGATACTGGATCGCTGTCGGCATCACTGTAGGGGCGCCTCCCTGCATCTGATACAAGTGTGCTGGTGGAGGTACTGGCTGCCTCTGACCATAAGGCTGCATCCGCGGTGCTGTTCTCTGTTGCCGCTGCTGGTTGGACTGTCTTCCCTTGTTAGAACTATCAGGAAACTCCAGCTGTGCTCTCAACGTACACTCATTGGTATGATGCTTGCAATAGTAGCAAACAGGCTGCTCCAAAGGACACTCTGGAGCTCTATGACTTCCGGATCCGCATTTATAACATCCAGTTCTGTTCTGACTCTTACGGTTCTTCTGAGACCCTCCAGAAAACTCTGATGTTGGACGCTTCCCCTTCTGCGATCTAGCTGACCCTTCTGCCGCACCTCGCGTAGTTCCTTTTTGCTCCCCTTTCTTCTGAGTCCCCTGAGCTGAACCCTGGTTTTGCTGCTTGCCCTTAGTCATCTGCTTCTCGATATCTTTCTCCCTGGAAATTTGCTGGGAAGTCATCTCGATGAAGAGGGCACGGTCCAATGCCTCCCTGTAGGAGGTAATGCTAGATCCTGACATCCTCGCTCGGATATAAGCTGCTAGGCCCTGTGTAAACTGGTACATCCGATCTGCATCCTGTGCTACCAGATGAGAGCAGAACTCTGACAGTCTGGTAAACTCTGCGTTGTACTCCATGACAGAACGATCACCTTGCTTCAGGCTCAGAAATTCCTGGCGACGTGCTGTAGAAAACGCCGAAGGAAAGTACTGTCTCCAGAAAGCGTCTCGAAAGCTGGCCCAAGTAATCCCACGCTCCCCGAATAGAGTCTTCTGCAATTTCCACCAAGTGACAGCCTGATCTCTGAGATGATATGCAGCAAGGCCCACCTTCTCCACATCTGTACAGTTCATATACTCGAAGGTGTCTTCCATATTTTCCAGCCAAGATCGGGCAATCCATGGGTCGGACTCCCCTCGGAACAAGGTGAACTTTTCCTTGGCTGATCGTGCTAACACGAGTATTCGTGCCTTATCATTAAGCCAACTGGACTCTGTAGGCTCTGGCATAGTCAGTGGTACATCCGGATTCTGAGGCTCCGAATCACCAATAGGGGAAAACTGAGGCTGTTCCCGAATAACGGGCTCAGTAGTAGCAGCCTCCTGTCCCTCAGCTCCGACAGATCGCCTTGATGGACGACCTCTACTACGAGTCTACATAGGTGCCATAATCTTTGACGATATACACCTGTTGAAAAAAATTTAGATAAGTAACTATCTGAAATATGAGTTATCAGAAATACTCACTTCGTGCTGCCTGGAGCTTATGCCGCTGTCAATCCCATCTCACAAAAAACCAAATCCGAAAAATATACCGACTCCCGAGAATCCAAGACTCAAAACAAAAATCATTGTATGACATCACAGAACCTTCGGCTCTGATACCAATAAAGTTGTCACGCCCCGAGAGTATGCCGTGCCGAAAAACAAACGAACGACATCTCCCCTATACGTGGCAACATTTCGAGTTAATACAAGGTCCGTAGCCCACAACAACATCATAATAAGCAAATATAAACCTATCAAACACACAGCGGAAACATAAACACATATATAGACATCCAAACCAAAGCACACAGGTGTACACTACCTGATAAGTCCACAATGCTAAACTGTAAACAAAACATCGACACAAAACAAGTCCACGATATAAAGACAAGTCCATACATAAATCAAAGTCCATGACAAAGAGCAAAATCTATAACAGAAACGAAAATCCTCGGGAGACACGGAAGAAAGAGGAGATGGGATGGATCGCCGGCACAACTCCAAGCCGTTACGAAGACTTCAACTCACTACTGGGCGACATGTAAAAACCTGTGGTCTGGGTGGTGAGTAAAACTCAGCAGGTAATAGATAAACATGTACATTAATATCACATGTATTTCGACAGAAAATCTACAGGTATCACTAGCATGATAACATATCCATGTATATACCTTCTAACCAAAAGTCAATATGAAATGCAGATATACCTGAACGTCTGATACGCTACACCTATCCAACCTGGGCACATATTCACAACATATGGTATAAAGAATAGAACTAACTCATACTACCTCCAGATATGGGTCAAGGGTATCACAGTGAATAACTAACAAGTATACAAGTGCTAGCCTACTATCATACAGAAAATATAATAACATGTATGAATATGTACAAACAAATGCAACAAGCATAGTACATACAAATCTAGCATCACAATAAGCATATATATATAGACTGCATCTATATATGTATACTAATCACAATCATCCATATATATATATATACATGCATATATGTATATATATGGTAATATGCAAAAATGTCATAAGTCGGCAATGCAGCATGCATGGTCATGTTGGCTCACCCTAAAGCTACCACGACCCCAGTGTGGCCTCGGTGGCTCGAGCATGACAACTGTCCCAACTCAACACCAACCACTGCTCTCGAGTGGCCGAGTGGGCAGTATGATCGAGTAGCATATAAGCGTAAAAAGCAAGCTACACGATGGGGGTCCCTGTTGTTGGCCACTCCGACAGTCACTACCCATGAGTGGTCGAGTGCCACACACGCAGGACTACGACACGCAAATCCATCACCGTCTATAGTGATAGAGTGCGACACCACAATGCTCTGTCCTCACACCGGTTACTCCTCCTATGAATAACCGTGGAGACAGGATGACTGACGACACTCTCAACCATAAGGGAGACCTCGTCGCCAGCGTGCATGCGAATGACATGAATGAAATGTCTCACCTACAGACATCCACCATAGACTCTCTATTCTACAGAGAGTAATACTAACCCGATCAATGCACTCTCTATCCTGTAGAGAGTCGTACTCAAACTGATCATATCAGGCTAGGACCACCAGTCCATAGCGACACACTAAATATCATTCACCGGACCATTTACATAATGTATGGTCGGTAGTAAACATGCAATCTACGGGTATTAGAATTAACCCTAGGTTCAAGACATTATCTACCTACGGATGACCTTTTTGCCCAAATTACAATCAGGTTGTCATCCGGACTTTACTACTTGTACTTAACTTAAACAAATTCTAAGTTATTTACATCATCTATATGTATAACTTCTAATCATGGTAAAATAAATATGATAGCAGCAATGGAGTTAATAGCCAACGGTAAAGTATCAAGCATAAGATAAATAGAACAGGGTCAAGGTAACATGATCATATAAGATGATCATGCATCTAAATCTGTATGCATTAACTACCTGACCAGGGTAGGAATTACCCACCAGCTGTAAATGCTCGTAGCAATGAAATCCTCACGGCCGCGGACCTGTCTCGTATCCACGTCCTACAAATAGCATCAATTATATTTTAGTACAAGCAGACTACAAAATACGAATTAATTACTATATCATTCTTATAGTCGCATTCTTTTATCGACTTACTACTTAGGAAAATCTCCTAAATTATCCAAGGTCGATTTACTATAACCAACCTTCACATTAGACCCTCAACTGGTACGATTAACATCATAATTAAAAATCCCCCATTTCCAATTAACCACTACACCAGTCTATACATTCAATTTCATACTAATCGAATATTCCACAACCCAGAACAACTCTCTAATCATGTAAACCAGCAATCACAGCTTCTATACCGTCATTCACAGCTCATGCACAACAATCACAGTCGTTCACAGATTTGTTCACAACCGCACAGCCTTACTCCACTGAAAGGAATTCCATCCCACAACCCAAACAAGCCTAGGACAGATCCATTCCTCACAGTCAGCGAACACTTCCACTCACAGTCATCCTAACCGACCAAAACCCTTGCTCGCAGTCCCATGGGACACATGGCAGCCACCAGAACACAATTACAACTTGATTCACAATCTTAAACAATCACATAGCAATCAATCAATATTCAGAATAGAAATCCAACAATCTGCAATGAACTGACAGAACAAAAGGAAAGGGGATCGTGGTCTCCAACGATAGGAGTCTTCACCAGCAGAAACAATCCCCAAAATCGGTTGAAACTTCTCCTATGGTCCTGTTCACCAGTTCTGCCTAAATCACAATTTAGGTCACTGCAAATCCACAGAATATTTTACTCTCGTTCAAGGTAAGGAGAACCAAAATCGATGCTTACCTTTCCCTGACCACAACCGGCAATGGACGGCTTGGTTCACCGGAATCCTAATGGCAACACCGCTGCCCTAATCACTGCCCAAATCAAATCCGGTTAACAACGACCCCCACAACATCAGAAACCATCACAAAACACCGATTAGCGGTGAAGAATAGCCTCGACTTACCCGATTCCGACAGCAATCCCCTGTTCACCGGCGAACTCAACACCCCCGAGGCACTGCCCTAGCTCTCGCTGGGACTCCCGCCTAAGAAGAACTCACCGACTTTCCTTATCCGAAAGACAGTCATCCACCGCCGCACCCAAGCCCCCAAATCACAAGCCTCCTCCGCTGCTTTGGTCTGTACCATTGCCTACCGCCGTCCACTCGAGCAAAGGAGTCGATGAACTCAAACGGCAGGAGTTGAAGAGGTCGCGCAGAGGAGAGAAAACGAGCAAGAGGGAGAAATCGGGGAGCTAGAGAGATCGATCACGGTCGTTTTAGAGAAGAAGGGAACACAAGAGGTAGAGATTATCGCGAGTGGGAGGAAAAGGGATCGCGAAAGAGAAACACTCATCGTTTCGGCGGTGAGAAACGGAAGAGAGAAAACGGCGGTGTTTAATGGTTAGCGGGTCGGGTGGAGTTAGGTTGGGCCCAGAAAATGCTTATTGGGTTTTAATCCTATAAGCCATTAACCAAATTCAATTAACCAAATTTTGATTGAACTATTAAAATTTCCTAAGTTAGGTTAGATGTAATTAACTCCTAATCATATGATTTTTTTTTCTTGGTATTTTACATAGACAATACAACTGTTAGTGAAAGCCCTAGAGTCAATCATGTGATGATTATTGTATGGACTTTATTGTATCATATTCCTATTTATAAAGGCAAGGTTATTATATTTACTTGTATTGGTGCCAAATAACTAAATATAATAATGTCCTTGAGTAGTAGGTTCTTATCTATATCAATCGATTGGTTGAATCGACAATGAGATGATATAGAGAACACTACTCTTAATCATTCCTAGTCGAGTATTAACATTCAGGGACAATGTTAATGCATAGAGACTAGCATGTAGGTTAACACGATGACTTGATCTCACAAGTCATGGATATGAGATATCAAGTTGATACATGGGTATGCATTGGAGAATGTATACTGAATGACCCGCCATGAGAAAGTATCATGGATCGTTATATGAGTGTCATATACTTTCTCATGTGGCTATTAGTATGACTATTAGTCCTTAGACCGGAAGTCACCATGGTTCCCTACATAAAGAGTTGCATACTTTGGCTTCGTCAAACGTCACCCGTAAATGGGTGGACTATAAAGGCGATTACTGGGTATGTAACAAATTATGCGGAGGGATGTGAGTGATGTAGATGGGATCTATCCCTCCTATATGACGGGAGTGACATCGATATTCTTGATAGAGTGAGACCACGAAGTGCATGGCCATGCCCAAATGAGTCAATATGAGATATTGAGCTCATTTGATATGAGTGAGTCTACTTGGAGTTCAAGATTTTGATTGTACGGAGGATGACACGGTCTATGCCTCGATTGGTCAATCTAGATGTCAAGGATAGAGGGACATTGTCACATATTGTGAGAGTCACAATTAGTAGTCACAAAGGTGATGTTGGAGCTCAACATTCTTGTAACTTGGGTAGCAATGATGTGTTGCTAGATACCGCCATCGCTTATGTTCCTAAATCGGTTTAGGGACATTGCCAACGCTTACAAGAACCTATAGGTCACACACATAAGAGCAATTAGATGGAGATTAGGTTCATATGATGAACCATGAGGATTAGGTTCATGGGATGAACCAAATTGATTAAGAGTAATCCAAATTAGACTAATTGAGTTAGACTCAAGTTGATTCAAGTGTTGAATGAGTCTAATTTAGATTTGATTCATCAAATCAATTTAAATTAATGAATAGAGATTCATTAAATTAAATTGACTTGAGTCAAGTGGTTAGATTTGATCAACCATGGGAGATTAGAGGTCAAGTTTGACTTGACTTGAGAGGGAAGATGAAAGGTCAAGTTTGACTTGACCAAATGTCATATCATGATGATGACTTGGCATGGCCGGCCAATGATGATGCTCCACATCATCATTGACTTGGTCAATTGGTGCCACATCATGAAGGAGACCAAGGGTCATGGGAGTTACATGCATGCATGTAACCCCCCTTCCATGAAGTGGCTGGCCACCATTCCATTAGTGAGGAATTCATTTGGTGAGTTACTATTTTCCATCATCTTCTTCCTTGGTTCTCTTCCTCTCAAGCTCTCCCTCTCCTTCCTCATCTTGCCGAGATCTTCTAGGAGTGCTAGCACACTCAAGTTTGTCTCTTTCTCCACTTATTGCTTGTGTGGATACCAATAGAGGAGTGTGCACTTGACACTCTCGAGTTCCGGCGAACTTTTGGACGAGCGGGATAAGCGAAGGGCGTCGCTACGAGGGTAATGATCTAACCTCTTAGATCTAAGGTAGATCTAGGGTTTTTATATAAACACATACATGTTTTGTTTTTAATACATCTTCGCACGGATCCGTGGCCGGGGCTTCCGAGGTTTCCGCAATGCAAAAAGCGGTTTTTGCGGCTCGAAAAAACCCAACAGTGGTATCAGAGCCACGTGCGAAGCATGTATGTGTTTCATTTTTGTAATTTTTGTATTAGATATAAAAATTACAGATTTATATGTTTCTGTAAATTTCCTAATTTTATAGAATTTTTGGGTATTTTTCTCAAAGAGTCGAAGCAACGAGTGTTGGGACACTTGTAGGCTTCAACCGTCGAGAAAAACTCTTCGAAACGGCGAGTTCTCGCTTTAGGTTTTTGGGACAGCGACTTAAGTCATTGTAGGATCGCAGTAGGGACACTCGCAAAGTTAATTTTGTGAGTATGGGCGCTGCCCCTATACCCGAAAGGGGCTTTGTCTCGCGATCGCGCCCGGAAACCGCTTAGCGGGACCGTTACGGAGAGGTGACTCATTAATTTTAAAAAAAAATTAGGAAAAATTATAGAAATTTCTGTAAAAATACATAATTTAGAATTATGTATAATTCTGTGATTTTCATGGCCCAATGACCCCAATTTGATTGGATTATGTGTGTTGTAATTCATAATACGGCCTGCGTGTCGTTTTGTGGTTGTGCGTGTTGTATAGTGTATGCGACCTGCGCGTCGTACCTCTTCTTTTGATATTCTAGTTGTAAATAGTTTTAGACTCGAATGTAACTCGAGTTTCATATTTGTAATGTACAAAATGGAGCGGTGAAAAGTCCACTCGAAGACGAGATTACGAGAAGGGTGACGACGACACATGGTGGTCAAAGGAAGCACTTGGAGAAGCCGCTAGCCTTAGGTTGATCGTCTGATCTTCTCATTGGCTTGAGAAGATCGTAGTAGGGCCATGACTATATCACATTTAATTATATATATATATGTTGATATATATATATATATCTAATTGATTTTGCTTGTATGTATGTGATGCATGCTAGTAGAATAATGCTTGTATGTATATGATGCACGCTAGAATAATGAATGTATGTATGTGATGCATGCTAATATAGGATAATAAAGGCCTAAATGCATATAAGATACACATTACGATTAGATTAGATCATAATCGAATCAACTCGAAAATGCCTACCGAGCCTTGATACCCATCACTACCTCGATCATTTGTTGTTGTTGAATCTGCCAAAGCAGAGCAACGCATATTATCTTGGTAGGGTGCGGAGGAACAATCTTGGTCCCGCCTATCACGCTTGGGTTAGAGTAAGCTCAATTAGATTGAGCAAAACTAGTTAAACTCAATTGGATCGAGTAGAACTATAGGCATATTCCAATCGTTGGAAAGATAGGTTAAGATCACATTTACACTAAATCTTGGGCGATTTAGCCAAAGCTAACTCAAGGTCTTTTGTAAATGTGGGTCTTGATCCTATAAACAAGAGTTGCATAGAGATGTAATCGGTAATGTGTTACCCACCGATCGTACTAAGTCTTGGGCGATTTAGCCAAAGCTAACTCAAGGCTTAGTATGATGTGTATCTTGTCCCATAAGAATTATAGCTAGTTTGTATGAATCTAGTAATGTGGTTTGACCACATCAATAACTCGATTCTACAAAATTCCTATAATTTAGTGGGAGCATCATTTGATTAAAGGCCTAATTAAATGATAAAAGGAATATGATATTAATTCTCTGCATTGTATGTTGTAGATAACTATGTCGACAAACACGAACACTCTCTCTCTGCGTTCTGTCCTTGAGAAGGACAAGCTCAATGGAGCAAATTTTCTGGACTGGTACAGGAACCTGAGAATTGTTCTCACCCAAGAAAGGAAGTTATACGTCCTGGAGAAGCCCATTCCGGAGGCACCTCCTGCCACTGCCTCGCGAGCTAACAAAGATGCTTACAAAAAGCATCAAGATGATGCATTAGATGTGTCATGTCTTATGCTCGCGACCATGAACTCTGAGCTTCAGAAGCAACACGAGTTCATGAATGCTTATGATATGGTTGGACATCTTCGTCAACTATATCAAGGACAAGCTAGGCATGAGAGATATGAAGTCTCTAAGGCATTATTTGGGTCCAAAATGCAAGAAGGGACTCCCGTAGGTACATATGTACTCAAGATGATTGGGTACGTAGAGAACCTACAAAGGCTGGGATTCCCACTTGGCCAAGAGCTGGCCACTGACCTGATCTTGCAATCTTTGCCACAAGCCTTCAATCAATTTGTCATGAATTATAACATGAATGAAATTGATAAGTCATTGCCTGAAATGCTTAGCATGTTGAGAACTGCTGAGCTTAACCTTAAGAAGGGAAAATCTGACACCATTTTAATGGTGCAGAAGAAGAAAGGCAAGGGCAAGCCTAAAGGTAAGGGAAAGTCCCAAGCCAAGGGCAAAGGCAAAGAACTTAAACCCAAAGGAGGGGTAGCCAAGAAAGGGGCTTGCTTCCACTGCAAGGAAGCTGGACACTGGAAGCGTAACTGCAAAGCTTACCTGGAAGATCTTAAGAAGAAAAGAAGTGAGACTTCTACTTCAGGTATAAATGTTATAGAAGTCAATCTATTTATTTCTTCATCATGGGTATTAGATACTGGATGTGCATCTCACATTTGTACCAATGTGCAGGCGCTGAGAAATAGCAGGACATTGACAAAGGGCGAGGTGGACCTACGAGTAGGCAATGGAGCAAGGGTTGCTGCTGGTGCTGTAGAAACTTATGATCTATCTTTGCCCTCTGGGCTTGTACTAGAATTAGATAAATGTTGTTATGTGCCTGCTTTAACCAAGAACATCATTTCAGTTTCTTGTTTGGACAAGAAAGGATTTTCATTTATAATAAAGAACAAATGTTGTTCAGTTTATTTAAATGATATGTTCTATTGTAGTGCACCTCTAATGAACGGACTCTACTTTCTAGACTTAGAGAGCCCTATCTATAACATAAGTACCAAGAGGTTCAAGACAAATGAGTTGAACCAAACCTATCTCTGGCACTGTCGCTTAGGTCACATAAATGAGAGTCGCTTATCTCAGCTCCATAAGGATGGGCTGCTAGACTCATTTGATTTTGAATCATATGAGACATGTGTGTCTTGCCTTTTAGGCAAGATGACCAAGACTCCTTTAGTGGATGAAGAGCAACATTTGTTAGGACTTATACATAGTGATGTATGTGGTCCTTTCAATTCTTTGCTAGAGGTGGTTACAGTACTTCATTACATTCTTGATGACTTTAGTAGATATGGTTATGTGTATCTCATGACACAAATTAGAATCCTTTAAAAAGTTCAAAGAATTCAAGAATGAAGTACAAAACCACTGCAAGAGTATTAAGATACTTGATCGGATCGAGGTGGAGAATACCTTAGCCATGAGTTTCGTGACTATCTAGCTGAGTGTGGGATTCTATCCCAACTCACTCCTCCTGGAACACCACAGTGGAATGGTGTATCCGAAAGGAGGAATTGTACCCTATTAGATATGGTACGATATATGATGAGTCACACAGATCTTCCTATATCCTTTTGGGGATATGCTCTAGACACAGCAGCCTTTACCCTTAACCGTGTACCATCCAAGGCTGTGATAAAGACACCATATACGATATGGACAGGGAGAAATCCCATGATATCTTTCATGAGGATTTGGGGTTGTGAGGCTTACGTTCGATGTCAAGTCTCAGACAAACTGGGACCCAAATTCGAAAGGTGCTATTTTGTTGGATATCCCAAGGATACAAAGGGATATTACTTCTACATTCCCAGTCAGCACAAAGTGTTTGTGGCAAAGACTGGGGTTTTTCTAGAAAGGGATTTTGTTTCTAGAAAAATTAGTGGGAGTACCTTCGATCTTGAAGAAATTCAAGATAAGGACCATAGCACTGAGGCCTTGATGGAGGTTGAACAGGAACCACAAAGTGTTGTGGGTGATGAGGTTGTTGCACAAAGAGTTGTGGAACAACCACCTGTTCAGGTAGACCCACCTCTTCGTAAGTCTGATAGGGCACGTCGTCAGCCTGAGAGATACTCATTTCTCTTGTCTGACCATGATGACATTATGCTCATTGAGAATGAGCCTACCTCCTATCAGGAAGCTGTGATGAGCCCAGATTCTGAGAAATGGCTAGAGGCCATGAGATCCGAGATGGAATCCATGTACACTAACCAAGTATGGACTTTGGTTGATCCACCTGAAGGGGTCAAACCCATTGGGTGTAAGTGGGTCTTTAGGAGAAAGACTGACATGGATGGACTTATGCATACCTATAAGGGCCGATTGGTGGCTAAAGGTTTCAAGCAAATTCATAGTATTGACTATGATGAAACCTTTTCTCCAGTGGCGATGTTTAAGTCCATTCGGATCTTGCTTGCTATTGCAGCATACCACGATTATGAGATCTGGCAGATGGATGTCAAAACTGCGTTTCTGAATGGAAACTTACTCGAGGATGTGTACATGACACAACTTGAGGGTTTTGTAGATCCACAACATACTGGAAAGGTATGCAAGCTGCAAAGGTCCATTTTGTTGGTATGTCGCTTCCGGAGGCTCATTGGCTCCTGTATCCCCGGATTAAAATTTTCACTAATGAAAGGATTAATCCGGATGGGATGAGCATCCTTAACGACACCATTTCGTCGTCGTGCTAACAACTCGAGTGGTCGCTTGAACAAACTAGTTGTTCAAGCAACACAACTCTTCTAGTTGGTTAGCCGCGGAAGAGACGACGGACGGATCGCCGGTTTTTGTGTTTGTCTTCGGGGTCCATGATTATACAATATATTTGCACACACACACATGCATAATCAAAACAAATAAGAACATGCTCAGATCTGTACATAAAGTTAAAATAACTTTATACCTCACGATCTTCTACCGTATGTCCTATCCTTCTCGTGGACGACGTGTGGACGAAGATCCTCCACGAGTTGAAGCCTTCTAGATCGAGTTCTCCTCTACCTTGTCCGCTGTGAACAAAGAGAAAAATGAACAAAACCTTTTCCTTTCTAGAACCGGCCACCAAGTAAAGAAGTTTGATGTAACCGCCGGCCAAGGAACGAATGAATGAACTCCGGCCAACTTTGAAACAAAGTTGCCGCCGGCCACCAATGGATGAGCGCCGGCCACCAAGAAGCTTGGAACCACCGGCCACCAAGGATTAAAGGAGAAGAATGAGGGCCGGCCAAGGAAGAAAGGAGAGGTCTATAAGATGGACGCCGGCCAAGCCTTGATGGAGAAGAGTGGGCGCCGACAACAATCAAGAAGAAGAAAGGTTGCCGCCCAAGCTCTATCTCCAAACCCTAGCCGCCCACCTTGATAAGAGCCAAAACCCTAACTTCAATTCGAACCAACTCCTATCTGTCTTTCCGCCCAACCCTAAGCCATATATTTATAGAATTTAAGAGAAAGTTGGTTAGCCTAAAATATAGGAACTAACTCCTATATTCTTGCCGCCCAACCCCTAACTCCTCTAGGGTTTGTTGCCGCCCAACCCATGGATGAGCCAAACCCTAATTCTAGAATTTAGGCTTAAGCCTCCTCTAATCTCCACCGTCGGATCTAGGGATTTAATCTCCACCGTCGGATCTAGGATTTAATCTCCACCGTCGGATCTAGGATTTTATCTCCACCGTCGGATCTAGGATTTTATCCCAACCGTCGGATCTAGGATTTCATCCCAACCGTCGGATCTAGGATTTCATCTCAACCGTCGGATCTAGGATTTCATCCCAACCGTCGGATCTAGGGATTTAATCCCAACCGTCGATTCTAGGGTTTCATCCTAACCATCGGATCTATGGATTTAATCCAACCGTTGGTTCTAGGGTTTCATCCCAACCATCGGATCTATGGATTCAATCCAACCGTTGGTTCTAGGTTTTGTTTTACATTCTTGGATCTAGACTTCACAAGGATTATAATAGGCTACGATAGGGACCATAAGGAGGAGTTGGGTCTTGGCCACCCGATGGATCGGAACCACACAATCTTGATCCATCAATGATGTTCCATTCCACTAGAGGATCATCATTGAACTACCTCACCAACCCCCATAAATTAATATGGGCTCCATATATTATTTGTACGTTTATCTCCCCGTGTTTAAGATATCGAATGTCCGTCAATTAATTGATTTACTGACCATCAATTAATTAACATCTAACTCCTCGAGTAGTACCACTCAACCTTATCATCATGTTGACTAAGTCAACCAGCTGGGTTTACATGATGAACCTTATGAGCTCCTCAAGGGGACATCATCAACCTAATATATAGGACACGGTGTCCTCCTATAATCAACGGCACACCATGTAAATAATATTATTTCCCAACTTACCGGGCATATTGATTTAATCCATCTAAATCTCACCCACTGGTAAATCAAAGAAATAAATACTAAGTACATGTGCCCGTTATTATATCGGGATTAAGAGTATGTACAACATAATATCCGAGGTCCGATTCAATTATGTAGTCAGCACTAAATTGAATCACCTCTATGTAGGTCCTGCTCAATACACCTAAGTGTATTAGTGTAACTCTATGTTCAAGATAAAACAATACCAAGCTACACTACAACCATGCCAATGGTTTGTCCAAAACCATCTTGGTTGTGAGCCTTTACTTATATTTTACAAGGGACTGATAACATGATCTTCTGTGCCACACCAAGCACCATGTTATTTACAATGTAAAATATTAGACAATATGCACACATATATAATGAATATATAAAATGCAAACAATGATCATGTGATTCTTATTTCAAAATAAAATGTTCATACAAAAAGAGCTAGGCTTTCAGTATACATTCCAACACATTTATGGGCTAAAGCAAGCTTCTCGGAGCTGGAATCTTCAATTCGATGATGCGATCAAACAGTTTGGTTTCATCAAGAATAAAGATGAACTCTGTGTCTACAAGAGGGTTAATGGGAACACAGTTGTCTTCCTTGTATTGTATGTGGATGACATACTGCTCATTGGGAATGACATCCCTTCGCTATAGTCTGTGAAGACTTGGCTCGGGACGTGCTTCTCAATGAAGGACTTAGGTGAAGCAGCCTGTATTCTAGGCATTAAGATCTATAGAGATAGATCTAAGAGATTGCTTGGCCTAAGTCAGAGTACATACATTGACACGGTATTACTTCGGTTTGTCATGCAGAATTCTAAGAAAGGACTTCTGTCGATGTCACATGGTGTGAGTCTTTCGATGACTCAAAGTCCCTCTTCTAGAGAGGAGAGAGACCGCATGGATAAGATCCCTTACGCATCTGCTATAGGATCTATCATGTATGTCATGCTATGTACTCGTCCTGATGTCTCGTATGCTTTGAGCATGACGAGTAGATACCAGTCAGATCTAGGTGAGCGTCACTGGATAACAGTCAAGAATATTCTTAAGTTCTTGAGAAGGACTAAAGAATATTTCTTGATATTTGGAGGCGATGACAAGCTAGCTGTAAGGGGTTACAGCGATGCCAGCTTCCAAACTGACCAGGATGATTATAGATTGCAGTTAGGGTTCGTGTTTTGCTTGAATGGTGGCGCTGTGAGCTGGAAGAGTTCCAAGCATGACACAGTTGCTGATTCTACAACAGAGGCTGAATATATATCGGTGCTTCCATCTCATTCGAGAGATTATCGATAGAGGAGATGTGAAGATTTGCGGAGTACCCATAGAGGCTAACATCGCAGATCCCTTGACCAAGGCTTTGGCACAGAAAAAGCATGATGGTCACACTAGGTCATTGGGTATTAGATACTACGGTGATTGACACTAGTGCTAGTGGGAGATTGTTAGTGAAAGCCCTAGAACCAATCATGTGATGATTGTTGTATGGACTTTATTGTATCATATTCCTATTTATAAAGGCATGGTTATTATATTTACTTGTATTGGTGCCAAATAACTAAATATAATAATGTCCTTGAATAGTAGGTTCTTATCTATATCAATCGATTGGTTGAATCGATAATGAGATGATATAGAGAACACTACTCTTAATCATTCCTAGTCGAGTATTAACATTCAGGGACAATGTTAATGCGTAGAGACTAGCATGTAGGTCAACACGATGACTTGATCTCACAAGTCATGGATATGAGATATCAAGTTGACACATGGGTATGCATTGGAGAATGTATACTGAATGACCCGCCATGAGAAAATATCATGGATCGTTATATGAGTGTCATATACTTTCTCATGTGGCTATTAGTATGACTATTAGTCCTTAGACCTGAAGTCACCATGGTTCCCTACATAAGGAGTTGCATACTTTGGCTTCGTCAAACGTCACCCGCAAATGGGTGGACTATAAAGGCGATTACTAGGTATATAACAAATTATGCGGAGGGATGTGAGTGATGTAGATGGGATCTATCCCTCCTATATGACGGGAGTGACATCGATATTCTTGATAGAGTGAGACCACGAAGTGCATGGCTATGCCCAAATGAGTCAATATGAGATATTGAGCTCATTTGATATGAGTGAGTCTACTTGGAGTTCAAGATTTTGATTGTACCGAGGATGACACGGTCTATGCCTCGATTGGTCAATCTAGATGTCAAGGATAGAGGGGCATTGTCACATATTGTGAGAGTCACAATTAGTAGTCACAAAGGTGATGTTGGAGCTCAACATTCTTGTAACTTGGTTAGCAATGATGTGTTGCTAGATACCGCTCATTGCTTATGTTCCTAAATCGGTTTAGGGACATTGCCAACGTTACAAGAACCTATAGGGTCACACACATAAGAGCAATTAGATGGAGATTAGGTTCATATGATGAACCATGAGGATTAGGTTCATGAGATGAACCAAATTGGATTAAGAGTAATCCAAATTAGACTAATTGAGTTAGACTCAAGTTGATTCAAGTGTTGAATGAGTCTAATTTAGATTTGATTCATCAAATCAATTTAAATTAATGAATAGAGATTCATTAAATTAAATTGACTTGAGTCAAGTGGTTAGATTTGATCAACCATGGGAGATTAGAGGTCAAGTTTGACTTGACTTGAGAGGGAAGATGAAAGGTAAAGTTTGACTTGACCAAATGCCATGTCATGATGATGACTTGGCATGGCCGGCCAATGATGATGCTCCACATCATCATTGACTTGGTCAATTGGTGCCACATCATGAAGGAGACCAAGGGTCATGGGAGTTACATGCATGCATGTAACCCCCCTTCCATGAAGTGGCCGGCCACCATTCCATTAGTGAGGAATTCATTTGGTGAGTTACTATTTTCCATCATCTTCTTCCTTGGTGCTCTTCCTCTCAAGCTCTCCCTCTCCTTCCTCATCTTGCCGAGATCTTCTAGGAGTGCTAGCACACTCAAGTTTGTCTCTTTCTCCACTTATTGCTTGTGTGGATACCAATAGAGGAGTGTGCACTTGACACTCTCGAGTTCCGGCAAACTTTTGGACGAGCGGGATAAGCGAAGGGCGTCGCTACGAGGGTAATGATCTAACCTCTTAGATCTAAGGTAGATCTAGGGGTTTTATATAAACACATACATGTTTTGTTTTTAATACATCTTCGCACGGATCCGTGGTCGGGACTTCCGAGGTTTCCGCAACACAAAAAGCGGTTTTTGTGGCTCGGAAAAACCCAACAACAACCAAAGATTCTTAAGTGATTTATTGATGATTTTCTATCTTGTCATGCTTCATATGGTGTTTGATCAAGACAGTCCTTATTGGAGGAATATTCAACAAGTAGACAAATATTACCACCCTAAAAAATATTTGAAAGTCCTATGATGTTCAATAAGCTTCTAGTCATTTCTATAATTGTTTGATTTTTCTTGTTCACCTATACTATTTTCCTCTTGTGTATAAAATTTTGTCAACTCCCTGTGGATTCCATGTTCTTTGAAAAAATAATTAAATTTTTTAGATAAAAACTCACCTCGATCTATGTGGAGAGTCTTTATTAAGATTCCCTTTTGATTTCCCACAAGTGTCTTGCATTTTTTGAAATTCACAAAAGTCTCTAACTCATTTGATAGAAAATAAATCCAACTCATTCAACTAAAATCATCAATAACAAAGAAATATTTGTAAGGGATCGATATGGCCGGCTAGAGGGGGGTGAATAGCCCTCGTACGTTGGACGTCGTAAATTGCTCGTCTACAAAAACGTTAGCGCAAGCGGAATATACAAATACAAAGCAAAAGACAAGCAAGATATAAGCAAGCAATACAAACACCGAGATATAACGTGGTTCACGGCTACGCCGCTAATCCACGGTCCGATTCGTCCACGGTGAATCACTCCGCCAAAACCAATCACTATCGGTCTCTCCTTTGCACAAAGCTAGGTGGAGGTAACCTTTACAACCAAGATCACTCTTCTTACAATAGGATTGAAGTAAAAACAAGTAAGAAGAGTTTAGAGCTTGTGGGGCACTAGGAAGATTGTTTGGAGTATGAGCATTAGCCTCTCAAAGGCTTACACCTCTCTTTATAGAGAGGCTAACTTCTTCCCGTTTACCGCCATCGATCACGCCGCCCTTGGCGCATCGCTTACTCCTAACGGCCTCCGAACACGTCGGATCCCGACCGTTGTAGTCCAACGGAACTCTTGGCAGTCGACTGATGGACCTCATCGATCGTCGCCCTCCGTACGCGCCTCGGCTAGCCGCGAGAACCCTTATCTACCCGATCACGCGCCCGAATGATCGGTGTCTTAATCGCGATCCCATCGATGGCGATCGCTGCGCCAATCGATCGATCGTATACCATTCGAACTCACTCGATTAGGAGCGATCATCGCCATGACATGGCAATGACCGTGTCGAAAACTCATCCGACACTTGGCCAAATGGCCAAGTTTCACCTAAGATCTACCCTTCCCGGGTTACAATCGCTCACTCTCATTTCTGAGTCCTCGCCTGAAGTTCTCTTCGCTCGGCCACGCCTCGGCAAAGATCAGCGCACGCTCTGCAATGCTCCTTCGCCTCTTGCCTCAAGTCTACTTCCTCCGGCCACTCCAAGCTTCGTCCGGCGGTCCCTCGGATGCTCCAAGCGCACGGCTTCCGCAAAGCTATCCTTCACCGACTCAAGGCACGAGTCATGAGATGTGAAACTCGCCACGGCTCCATGTGCGAATTACTAAGTCCTGCACGACTTCAACGCACATATCACATCAACATATCAAACTAACTTAAACCCTTTGCCACACCATCAAAACCATATCACGGCAAGAGATTGCCCTAACAATCTCCCCCTTTTTGATGTGTGGCAATCCGTTTAAGTTAGGTAAAAACATTTGATATAAATTCTAAGGTAAGAAAGCATGTAAAGATAAACATGATATAACAACATGCAACTCCCCCTTAATCCATGAAATTCTCTATGCAAATCCCCCTATCATATATTTCTCCCCCTACAATATATTTCTCCCCCTAAAGTGAAACTTAAACATACTTATTTCTCCCCCTTTGACACCATCAAAAAGATTAACACTAAGTTATAAGCTCATGGCATCAAGTATAATGGAGGAAAAATATGTCAAGTTGATTTAAAAATTGGGTACCATTTGTTGATGGCATCAAGTATATTTCTACCACTTGTTGGTGGCATCAAGTATATTTTTACCACTTGTAGGAGGTTTACAAACTGAATTCGCCTTCAATATTCTGATTTATAGGCCACCTGATCATAGATGGCAATGATCGCATAATGAATCAATATTTCTGATTTTCTGGACGAATTTCAGAAATGCATTATAAATTCCAGAAAATTTGAAAAATCATGAAATTTGGGGAAAGTATTTCTTTTAAGTATATCTATCAATGAAAAATAGTTTTTCATGAAAACTCATTATATTTTCTTGTTTTTGCCAAAAATCCAAAAGTTCTAAAAACCACTAGGTTTTTGATCATTCTAGTGTCAAGTTAGCTACCTAGTTTTGCATCCAATTGTTTCAAAACATGAATACATGTATTTTAGGGTAAGAAATTGTTTTGAAAACATATGAAATATCCAACCATGATCTTTGGGCAATATGTCTATGAATTAAACATAAGTCTTCCCCATGATTGGTCTATTATTGCTATGTTGATACTTTAAATGACCATCTAAATGTCATAGGCATTAGTGGACATTTGTATCATCCTAATATCTCACCCATGCTAAGTTTGCAATCAAGTTAGCCTATAGTGAGTGTGAGATGTATCCTAGGGGGTATTTGTATATACTTAACCAATATATTCATGCAATTCTATCATGGTCAAGTATCAACCTAACATCTTACATGATCATAATGACATATATCAATTAATTCTACATTATGATCATGAAATTCATGTATCCATCAAATAATAGTCATGCATTAGGTATTATACGATGATAATAAACAAATTATCACCTAAAGCATGATTTAAACCTATTTCTCATGATAACGTGTCAAATATCAAAAACATAAATCATGATTTAAAACATACATAGGAATTACATCAATCATTATGATTTAAGCATTATTACCTATTTATGGGTACGTTATCATCACCCAACACTATCTAAAAAATGTTGTCCCGTCATCCTAAGTCAACCAAAATATGATATAGGTCAAGTTCATATGGTTGACTACCCTAGGGGTTATTCTAACCCTTAAGGATGGATTTTGGAACCCAAAATAGATTCTTTCCTATTGGGTTCACTAAATATTCCTTGGGGATCCATTTCCTAGCAATTACTTTCTTTTTATCTTGTCCCCTAGCTATTAGGCATTTATAGGCCTTTTCATTTTTCTTTTCCTTGTAGCCTAGGCCTTTCTTGTTGAAACTAGCTCTTTGGCTCCCTAAGATCATGTTCAATGTGTTGGAGCCAATAGTGAATTTCTCTAGGGCTTTGGTTAAATAATCTACCTTTTCCCTTAAAGCCCTATTTTCATTTATACATGCATCACTAACATCCAAAGGCATATAATCATGTGAGCATGTATCATCATTTAAGCTAGAAGAAATATTATCATTTTCATTTAAGCATGCTTTTTCTAATTTTTGTTCTAGGTCCTTAATTTGATCTAGCATGCTTTTGTTCTTCTTCTTAGCTCTAAATAAGTCCTTAGTTAAGCTAGAAATCATGGAAACTATCTTATGGGGTGAGAGATTCGTTACCATAGTTTCCATGTCCTCTTCTTCGGATGAGGAGGATGTGGAAGCTCCCCCTTCATTTGAGCTCTCCCCATTTGAGCTTGATTCTTCATTTTCGGATGAAGAGCAATCCAAGTCATCAAAGGCCATCAAGGCCAAATTGGTGACAAAGGCATTCTCCTCATCCGATGATGAGGAGGAGGATGAGGATGGATCATCCCAAGTCCTTGCCTTGAGAGCCTTAGCCTTTCCCTTCTCCTTTGTTTTCTTCTCCTCTTCCTTCTTTTTCTTGCTCCCCTTCTTCTTCTTCTTTTCTTCTTTCTTTTTCCTTTCTTCCTTGCTCTTGTTTAGGAGAGGACAATTGTCCCTTATGTGCCCTTCTCCTTGGCAATTGTAGCATATGACCTTCCCCCTTGGTCTTCTATTCCTATCATTAGATTTATCAAATCTAAAATTCTTAAATGCACGTCTTACCCTCCTTACCATATAGGCTTCTTCGGTGCTATCCATGGAGGAGGAGGAAGACGCTTCGTCATCGGAGGAGGAGGGGATTTCCATCTTCTTCTTCCCCTTACTTGCCAATAATGCTACTCCTCTTGAAGGTTGAATTCTAGGCTCCTTTTGTATTCCTTCAAGCCTAGTTTCGTGGAGTTCCATTGTTGAGAAGAACTCCTCCAAGGTGCTCACTTCTAAATTCTTTGAGATATAGAATGAGTCCACCATGGAGCTCCACTTTGAGGACCGGGGAAAGACATCTATGGCCTTCATTACCATATCCCGGTTTGATAGCTTCTCACCTACACTTGTTAGTCCATTTAAAATTTCTTTGAATCTAGAATGCAAAGAAATTACCTTTTCTCCCTTTTCTAATTTGATGTTGGATAGTTGGGAGCGGAGGAGATCTCTCCTTGCTAGCTTGGCCTCGGATGTGCCTTCATGGAGTTCTATAAGCTTCTCCCACATCTCCTTGGCGCTTAGGCATTCTCCTATTCGGTTGATCTCTTGTTGAGGGAGCACATTGTAGAGATGGTGCTTGGCTTTGGAGTTTGCAAGGTGCTCCTCTCTTTGCCTCTTGGTCCACCTAGATTTCTCTATTGGCTTCCCTTCTTCATCCCTAGGCAAAACGAAACCGGATTCCATTGTAATCATTATATCAAAATCCGTTTCGAAAAATACCTCCATTCGCTTCTTCCACCAAGCGAATTCTCCTTCAAACTCGGAGGATGGATGTTGAGCCGCCATTTTGATGTAGGGCTTGTTGCGGCGTTAGTCCGGTGACAAGCAACCTCGGCCTCGATACCACTTGTAAGGGATCGATATGGCGGCTAGAGGGGGTGAATAGCCTCGACGTTGGACGTCCGTAAATTGCTCGTCTACAAAAACGTTAGCGCAAGCGGAATATACAAATACAAAGCAAAAGACAAGCAAGATATAAGCAAGCAATACAAACACCGAGATATAACGTGGTTCACGGCTACGCCGCTAATCCACGGTCCGATTCGTCCACGGTGAATCACTCCGCCAAAACCAATCACTATCGGTCTCTCCTTTGCACAAAGCTAGGTGGAGGTAACCTTTACAACCAAGATCACTCTTCTTACAATAGGATTGAAGTAAAAACAAGTAAGAAGAGTTTAGAGCTTGTGGGGCACTAGGAAGATTGTTTGGAGTATGAGCATTAGCCTCTCAAAGGCTTACACCTCTCTTTTATAGAGAGGGCTAACTTCTTCCGTTTGCCGCCATCGATCATCGCCCTTGGCGATCCTATAACGGCCTCCGAACACGTCGGATCCCGACCGTTGTAGTCCAACGGAACTCTTGGCAGTCGACTGATGGACCTCACGATCGCCGCTCATCGTCGGCCCGCCCGATCGGCTACGACGGTTGGTGGCGAACCCTTATCTACTCCGATCATCGCTGGCCGATCGGTAATCTTGGCAATGATCGGCCACGTATGGCGATCATTGCTGGCGCAATCCAATCGATCGTATACGATCGAACTCACTTTCGACTCAGCGATCGCCGCCATGACATGGCGATCGTGTCGGGAAAACCCATCCGACACTTGGCCAAATGGCCAAGTTTCACCTAAGAGCTACCCTTCCCCGGGTTACAATCGCTCACTCTCATTTCTCGGAGTCCCTCGCCTTCGAAGTTCTCTTCGTTCTCGGCCACGTCCCTCGGCAGCATCAGGCGCACGGCTCTGCAATGCTCCTTCGCGTCTCTTGCCTCGAAGTCTACTTCCTCCGGCTTCACTCCAAGCTTCTCGTCCGGCGGTCCCTCGGATGCTCCAAGCGCACGGCTTCCGCAAAGCTATCCTTCACCGACTCAAGGCACGAGTCATGAGATGTGAAACTCGCCACGGCTCCATGTGCGAATTACTAAGTCCTGCACGACTTCAACGCACACATCACATCAACATATCAAACTAACTTAAACCCTTTGCCACACCATCAAAACCATATCACGGCAAGAGATTGCCCTAACAATATTTACTCCTTCCAAGTGATGTGATTCTCATAGGTTCACATAAGTTAGCATGAATTAACTCAACACATTCTAAAGCTCTTCATGATTACCCACTTGGAAAGGGTTTCGTGGTTTGTTTTTCATAAATGTACCATTCACATAAACTAAGAGAACTAATTTGAAATAATCCAAAGACCATACTTTTCTCACTTAAAAGTTGCATGTCTTTGGTATTCAGATGTTCATATCTCAAGTGCTACATCTTAAATTCATTATATACATCGGCAATAAAAGCTTGATTTCCGATATTAGGGATCTTAAGTGGAAACATATCATTTACACATTAACAATAGACTACCCAGAGCCCTTGTTAATAATAACACAAACTCTATTATCAAACAAAATTGTAAAGCCACCCATCATCAATTGTCCAACACTTAACAAACTATGTGTCAAACTAAGGACAAAATAAATATTGTAAAATAATTTCATTTTACAATCACCAATCTCCACTGCAATAGTACCTTTTCCTTCAATTTATATCTACTTATTATCTCCAAGTCTTACTAGCATTTTTTTTATTCATCAAGCCCTTTAAATAAATGACTTATTGCCACTCATGTGGTTTAAACATCCACTATCCAAAAATCAAATATCATCTTGATTTTTGTGAGAATAAAAATGAATCATAAACAATTTATTTCCCTCATTTTTTTCTTTCACATAATTTTTTTGTGAGCCACTTTTGTAATTTGTTTTTATATGCCCAAATATTTTGCAACTATAACACAAAGAATTTTTAATTCATTTTTTTATCCCTGATGAATTGCTTTTCTTGTCCATCAAAATGACTTCTTTCTCTATCCCTGCCACGTCTTCTACAACGAAAACTTCCTCTTCTATATATCATCTTCCAATGAAGTCTTTTTTTTGTCTCCCTTTACTTGAGAAGCTTGAAATGTCTTTTCTTCATTCTTCTCAACTAATCTATTTTGCTTTGCCTCATGAGCTTGCAAAGAATACATTGGTTCATCAAAGAATAAAACAGATAGATTTTTAGTCTCTTCAATTACAATTACTATATAATCATATTTTAAAGTCAAGTTTCATAAAACTTTAAAAATAATATGTACCTCAGTAATGTTTTCTCCATAAGACCTCATTTGATTGACAATTGAAATTACTATAGATAAAAAAAATTTACAAAGTTTCGTTACTCTTCATGAACAAGACCTCAAAGCCTCAAACTCACTTTGAAGAGTTTGGAGTTTCACTGCTATCACCTTTGAAAAGTCTTGAAATTCTTTCTGTAATATTTTTCATGTCTATTTTAAAGTTGTGGCAATTATAATTCTTGAGAAAATAATCTCGTATACTATTTGTTGAAGGATGAATAGTGTTTTTAAATCTTTCTTCATGTTCTTTTTTAATCGACTTTCATCGATATTCTCATCGTCAAAATCTCTCTCTATTAAATTCCAGAGATCTTAAGATATAAATAGAGTTTTCATCTTGATACTCCAAAACTCGTAACACTCTCCATCTGAAAATGGAAATGAGGGGTCGAGAGACAGACTCCATTGATTGCTATTGCGAATTCAAGACACTTTAAACTTATGCTCCTATACCACTCTTAGAAAAATAGAAAAAAAAAGTATAATAAGAGATGACGAATAGATAAAAGAAATCAAAATTTTTCAATGTTTCATTGATAAACAAATACCTATTTACATAACCACTAACTTCACAATTATACCCTACTAACTCCCTGTCTATTAACCACTAACTCTACTACTTTAAATATATATAAACTCATCAACTTACTAATTGTCAATCCATCAATCCACTAATAAATTATTAATTTTAAATCGGTATCAACAACTATCCGTTCGAACGATTCAGTAGTCAATGAACTCATATAGACGTCTATCACTAATTACTAACTCATTAATTCACTAATTATCAATCCATCAATCCATTAATAAATTATTAATTTAAATCAGTATCAACAAGTTCGAACGATTCAGTCACTGAACTGGCACTTGCAAAAGGTTCCATGTCCAAGCTGCAAGAATCAGTGACTCCACTCAAAGTGAGTGGGGTGGTGGATCACATCTACATCCGCAACTTTGCTTAGTTCAGAATTTAAGCATAATGCAGACTTCTATGTCAAATGTGCTCGTCTCAGCTGCCTTTCTCAGACCCAGCTCCAACTTCTATCTGACAAACTCACGTGAATCAGCAATGCTAAAAGAGACAGAGCAAAGCCATTTGGCACTCACTTAAAAAGACAGTTTCCCCTTGGACTCCAAAATACCAGTTGGGGTATTTCAGACTAATGTCATTTGGCACTGCACTCATACAAAGTCGTCGGCAGACCAACCAAAATATTTTAATAATATGTGCTTTTGAAAATTTTCTCACCTAATTAAGCATCATCATCACGAATCACTCTTTACATTCATTCTTATCAAGTCTGGTTTGGTAGTCAATCTCTATAACTGCCAGCGCCTTCAATCGTTGAGGAGGCATTCAAGTAGCTTGCAGTGAGAACTAGAGTTTCTGGTACTGTAAAGACCATGATGGCAAACTGAACAATGGAAATTGGATAAGCAAAACATAAGCTTAATTCCAATAATTGAAGCTTAGATTTCTTATTTGGAAGTCATGTGGCAAGTTAGCATGGTGAGCGAAATTTCGATCACTAAATCAATTTAGTGATCTATTAGTGACGGAAATAATCCAACATAGTTTTTTTAGTTGTTGTTCAAATTAGTGAGGAAAATTTAATTCCGTCATTAATTTTGTGACGAAAATAAAATCCCATTACTAAATTTAGTGATGAAATTTTATTTTCGTCGCTAAATCTAGTGACAGAACAAAATATCTGTCACTAATATTAGGGACAGAAATTTAATTCCGTATCTAAATTAATGACGAAATTTAATTTCCGTGTCTAAATTAGTGACCTAACAAGTAATCAGTCACTAGTTAACGACCGATTTAATTTTCCATCATTAATTTGTGACCAATTTAATATTCCATCGTTGATTAGTGATCGAAGAAATATTCGATCACTATAGTAGTGACCGGATTAATATTCGATCATTAAATCGGTCATTAATCGTTGTATTTTTTTTTTTAGTCGTGACATCCCATGCTAGCTTATGAATGAGGTTCAAAGGCAATTATTTATCCGCAAAAGTTAGAATCTGTCAATTTAGTGGTCTCCATTGACCTGTCCTATGATCATTGTGAGGGAGGTAAATCATAGAAAGTCCTATGAATCTTAACATGATGACTAAAATACATAAAAATCATTTTAATCCAAAAAAAATTTTTAAACTAACTCTCATTTTATACTAAATTTTATTGTATCTTAACTGTCACGCCACCCCGTGGGGACGGCAATTGTTTACCAAAAGCATGTGAAGTTCACTCCCATGCATAGACATTGAAGCATATGTTGGGTTGTAAAATCGCAACTGCCAATGACGTTGAAAGCAAACATTTTTTAACTCAAAATAATACTACCTTTGATTTTTTTATTTTTTTATGTATCAATTAATGGTAGTGGCCCTCTGCATATTAGAATAGAGTTTGTTGTGTAGTCATCATCAGTGCAGAAGCAATTAATACATCACCGAGGTTTGAATTGAGGTTATTGATCGTTAGAAATTAATTTTCGTAACTAATAAAATAGATTAGAATTTGATGAACTTATTAGATAATCTTTTTTCGCAAAAAAAATTGTTGTGGAAGATAAATAAGAAATTATTGAATTTAAAATTTACAGAACTGAGTCGGAAAGATCGAGCTACAAGATCGGGTTGCTGAGCTAGGTAGGCCGAGTTAATAGGGAGAGCCGAGCTACCAAGGAAGGTTGAGTTGCCAAGTTGATTGAGTTGGCCAATTGACTGAATTACCAAGTAAGTCGAGTGATTCGAGTGATTGAGTAAGATGAGTAACTAAGTTGCTGAGTGAGTTAAGTGGTCAAACTATCGAGTGTCGAGTGTGTGGGAGTGAACAACTAAGTACCAAGTTAGTCAAGTGGGTCAAGCTATTGAGTCGAGAGGTTGAGCAAGAATGTTGAGCTTGGAGGTTGGGCAAGGAAGTGCTTAATTGTCGAGCTTAGAGGCTAGATAGAGGGGTGTCAAACTACCTAATCGAGAGGCCAAGCAGGAAGCTACTAAATTATTGAATTGGTAGGTCTAATAGGAATGTCTACCTACCGAGTAGAAAGGTCGATCAGGGAGGTCGAGTGGGGAGGTAGACCTATCGAGCAAGGAAGTAGAGTGCTAAGTGGGAAGGTGTGTTAAGCACTCTGGAGACATGTATTAGACATAAATTCTTTAAAATAAATTCATCCCCTCTCTGACGGTGCTTAGAAGTTCACACAAATATTTATTTTCAATATACAATGGTTAACCACGTTAACAACTAAGCACTAGTTACTTGTAGTGAACTAAGCAATGCTTGAACACTATCACCAAAAGAGTTGTCAAGTAGAAAGTAAGGGGTTGTTTGGTTTGCATGCAGTTTTTTATTTTCTGAAAAATAGAAAATATTTTTTTTTCTATTTTTTAGTTTTCTAGAAAATTTTCTCTCAGAAAATGAGGATGAAAAATGTCAACCAAATGTTATTTTCTTATTTTCTCAGAAAATAAAAATAAAAAATAAAATTTTTTCTACAAACCAAATGCTACCTAAGGTTGTTGAGCAGGAGGTGAAGAACATAGGGAGGAGTTATGGACTATTTTCTTTATTTCTCTTCTCTTCCTTCTTCATCGGATAGAAGTCTCTTTTCATAGTTTCAGAACTTACGCAATATTAACAGAGTTTGACCATTGTTTGACAATATAGTTTGATAATGAATTTGACTATTGTTTGATAATATGATTTGACCATATGTTGACCATATGATTAGTGGATGATTCAGATATTCAAAGTCATATGGAAGAGATTATTTGGGGGAGATTATTGGAGCAATCAAACTTGAAAGTCCAAATTTGGATATTTGGCATGAAAAGTCCAAATTTGAATACTTGGCATCGAAAGTCCAAGAATAGTCTTGGCAATGGAAGTCCAACTTTGGGGACTTGGCAAAGGAAAGTCAAAGAATGGTCTTGGCAATTGAAAGTCCAAGTATGAATGTTTGGCAATTAGAAAGTCCAAAAATAATCTTAGCCACGTAAGTCTAAGTGTGTAGTCTTAGTGGTACATCAATAAAATGAGAAAGTCCAAGGATGTCGTGGGAAAGTCCAAGGATTAAGGCTTGATAATAGGAAAGTCCAAGGATGTGATTTTGACAGGCTAAAGTCCAAGCATATAGTCTTGACGGTGTAAGTTCAAATGGATTTTGGCAAGGAAGTCCAAGGGTGAGATTTTGGCAGCGTAAAATTCAAGCATGAAGTCTTGACGGTATAAGTTCAAATGAACTTTGGCAAAGGTACCCGAAGGCATGACATAACCGATGGAAGCACCTGAAGGTTAGCGCGAAGGGTGAACGAGTCATGGAGGACTCGGACGAACCCTGATGGAGGCATGAGGCTGATGAAGGTAGCTTGTGTTAGTGCCTATAAGAAACACATATTTCTACAATGACATGATATTGCCCACTTTGGGCCTAAATCTTCATGATTTTATTTTTGGGCTTTGTCCAAAATGCCTCATGCCAATAAAGATATCATTTCATCTTATAAACACATGATCTTTTCCATGTCTTACCAATGTAGGACTTTGATTGTATTCTCAATACTCTCAACAATCCCCCTTCAAATGAAGGACCACATTGGGCCCCTGTAAATTACTGCAAATAGATGGATAAAGGGGTAATATTATTAGTGGGTTAATTAAAATTTTGAGGGACAGTTAGGGATTAATTAGGCTTAACCTAAGTTTAATGCTTATGTGTATAATTGAACCTAGGTTTAGTCTTATAGGGTTTGAAACCCGATCCGTTATTAAGCCCGACCGTTAATTATCAAACCCGACCCATCCCTTTTCGTAATGCACACTGAGCCATTTCTTCCCCTTTTCTTCCATTTTCGATTTCTCATCACGGTTTCATTTCCGAGCGGTTCCCATTCGCGATGCCCTCTACTTCCTCACCGCGTGACTCTGCCGATCGCCTTCTCTTCTTCTCCAAAGCAACTAGCGGCCGAAGCTCTCCCTCTCTCGGTGGAAGATCCGGCTGGAGGGCAGCTCGATCCCTCTTCTCCAGGCTCTCATCGACCTCTTTGCGTGAGCCAATCGGCGGTGCGATCGCCGTGACAGAGAGCTGCTACCATGGGTCTCACAGTGGTCGCCGGAGCAAGGTTAGGGCACGGTTCTTTGTTGGTTTTCAGTCGATCTCTTTCATCTCAACTTGTTGTTTTCTCACGCGAACAACACGATGACGATGTCACTGCGGTTGGTCATTCTGGGCAGAGGTGGAGCTATTTCGACGAACATAGCAGATTGGGGGAGGCTCTCATCGCAGGTATAACTTGAATTAACTCTTCTTTTTTTCTATTTTTGGTTGATTTTGTTGTTTGCCGATGAGTTGTGAGCTGTGGTGTGGATCTCTGCCAGTGGTGGGCTGGTATTGGGGATGTTGCTCGACTGTGAGTGAGTGAAGATGGACGGATGGAGCTGTGCGGTTCACTTAGGGTTGGTTAGATCTCCAAATTGGTGTGAACATGATTGTAAATGGTTGTGGCTTAAGCTGGGTTCCAATTAGGGTTGGTTAGATCCCTAATTTGGTGTAACGGTGGGCTGTGAAGGGTTGTCGTGTGATTGTGGGTGCTACTTTGTGAGTTCAAGAGGGGTGATGGAAGTATGGATCGAAGTGTGGATTGATCTTGAGATGAGATGTGTATTGACCTATGTTTTGACTGTGTTGTTAGGCTAATCAGCGTGGATGTTGTGGTGAGGTCGATGCAGTAGATGAGTACTATATGGATACTCTGTTTGTGCCCTGTGGTAGGGGTTGTGAATAGGGTTTGGTTTGAGGTTGGTCAGGTCCCTAAATTAGTGTGAAATGTCGATTGTCGATCGAGATGTGTGATGCTCTGATCTCGGCTACAAATGAGGTTGTGGATAAATCTGTGATGGTTGTGGATGTGAGTTAGTACGTTTAATTGATTTGGGTGGAGTGTACTTAAGAGGTTTAATGATTTAAACCTAGTTGGATGTTGTAGAAGGGTTACGCTTGATGATTGGGAGTTTCTAATTCGTATTCGATAAAGGATATGAATATAAGAATGACGTAGTAGTAAATTAGTATGTTATCGTGTGCTTGAATTTAATTATAGTTGATGATATTTACAGGACGTGGATACGAGACAAGTCCGCGGTCGTGAAGATATTGTTATTACAAGCTCCATAGCAGGTGAGTAATATTTCCTACCCTGGTCAGGTAGTAGCTAAACCCTGATATATATGATTTCATATTATTATCACTTTGACCTTGACTCCACTCTAGTTTTTCTATTGCTTGATACTTGCCTTTGCACTTAAATGCTCTGTCATTGTTGTTATATATTCATTCATCATTATTATGAATTATAGATGTTATGGTAAGTGGACCTGTAGTGGTTTACCTATGTGTACGTAGCTAAATTCGATTGTAAAACTGAATTATGCAATTTAGATAAATCATCCGGGGGTGGATGATGTTCTAGAAGTAAAGTTGAGTTTTCATATCATATCCTGATGTTGTGTATATATCTACTAGGGATCATATAGTTGTGTATGGACGTGTGATTTGTCGATACAGCGTCGCTACGGACTGGAGATCTAGCTTGGTTGTTGTCAGCTATATATGCCTCTCTATAGAATAGAGAGTGTGTTGTGGGCATGGGTATATGCTATCATGCATTCATTCCATTTACATGTATGCTGGCGACTTGGTTTCCTTTGTTGTTGAGAGGGTCGTCAGTCATCCTGCCTCCCAGGTTACTAGTGGAGGAGTAACTGGTATGAAGGAAGAACATTTGTTGTGTCGCACTCGCCCTACTATAGACAGTGGTTGTTGGAATAACATGCAGTTATCCTGGGTGTGTGACACTCGACCACTCATTGGTAGTGACAGTCGGAGTGGCCAGCAGCAGGGACCCCCGTTGTGTAACTAGCTCTTACGCTTATATGCTAATTATTCATACTGCCCACTCGACAGCAGTGGTTGTTGTTGAGTTGAGACAGTTGTCATGTTGTGCCACCTAGGCCACACTGGGGTTGTGGTAGCGAGTAGGATGAGCAGGCATGACTATGCATCTGCATTGCCAAGGTAGATGGTGTTTGCATATATATATATAGTTGAGTGTGATTAGAATATAAATAGATAGAGTTTATATATATGATCATTGGACGTTGCATTTGTTTGAGCTATGCTTGCTGCATTTGATTGTGCATCATCTTGCATTCCATTTGCATATTTTATATGGTCGTGTGTGGATTACCAGTATTGAGGTGGTCAGACTGTTGTATACCTTTGACCAGTACCTTGGGGTGATACGGGATGGACTCGGTTCATTGTGTATTTGACATAGAATGTTAATATGTGGTGTTGTTGATTACAGAGTCAGTATTTATCTACCATGTTATAGGTATTGTATTATGATACTTATACTCAGGTTGTATGAGTTGCATCGTTGTCGATTATCAGGTATGTCAGTACCTTATGTTGTTATTCTTGATCAGTTGGTTATACAGTTGTATTATCATACTGATATATATATCTGTTGTATCTTTAATCAGTATATTATTGACTCACATGTGATATATATATGTATATATTATGCATGCACTTTTATTCTTATTACCGTTGAGTTTTGTACTCACCACCACAGACCCTGAGTTTCTTATCGCCCAGGTAATAAGTAGTTGACTTCGTGATGGGCTTGGAGCAACACTGGCTGACATCATCTCATCTCACTTCCAAGGGTCCCGACTTTGGATTTATGTTTCCTATAGTTTCACATGTTTCTTATATTGATCCGGATTTATATGGTGGATGTTGTGTTAGACATTATTGATGTACGCACTTGTTGATTCGGGTTTTGACAATGTTTTCTTTATGTCGTGGTCAGTCATACCGGTATATATTGTGTGTAGGTTATTATTTCGTTATGATAATTTCCACAGTGTTTTGTAATACATATACATTTATATATGATATTGTGATTGTGGCCGAAAGGTCTTGTATCAACAGGATTTAGTGTCACGTACAGGGGAGATGTTGTTCATTTATTTTTCGACTCGGCATACTCTCGAGGCATGACAACTTTATTGGTATCAAAGCCCTAGGTTTTGCGATGCCATACAATGTTATTTTTGTCGAGTTTTGGATTCTCGGGAGTCGATTTGTTTTTGGTTTTGGTTTTGTGAGATGAGATTGACAGCGGCATCAGCTCCGAGCAGCACGAAGTGAGAATTCCTGATAACTCATATTTCAGTTAGATACTTATCTAAACTTGTTCAACAAGTGTATACAGTCAGAGTTATGACATCTGTGCAGGCTCGTAGTAGGGGTCGTCCACCAAGGCGACCAGCCGGAGTTGCCTTTAGTGTTTATACTCTCGGTTTTGGTGGCTATTCATTTAGTGATTATAATAGGGAAAGACATGTAGTGTATTAGTCACTATTCATAATTGTGGTTTGAGTTTACCACTGGAATGACCTGTTGAGTTCGTGAGTCTTGAACCTGTGTCGAAAAGGTGAATTTCCTTTGAGAGTCGACCGATACCGAGTCGAAAAGCAGGGGTCAAGTCGTCACATTTCTTGTAGAAATCAAATATTACAGTCTTAGAGATTAACACTGATTATGCTAGTTGGATCGTTAACTTGGGGGTAATGAACAGGGCATGCGTACTATTGTGGATGCAGATAGTAGAGGATTAGTATATGGTGTTTCATAGGGATTTTGATCCCTGAGATGGTTGTGTTGGGTTTTAAGACTTTGAGGGTACTTTTGAGTAGTTAACCTGTGTGTATAGAGAAAGTAGAGTTAGTTGCATACTATTATCGGGATCAAGCCGGTACTTGGTGGAAGATGTAGGAAATAACCTTCGGGGAATAAGATATCACTTGGTCACAGTTTAGTGATATTGGGAGAGAGTATTTCCCCCGTGTTATTTCTTTTGACTCGTTGTTAGGGAATTCTTGAGCTTCCAGTAGGGTGATCGGTTGGTAATGGGAGTACTATGCAGAGTCGTTAGACTTGTAGAGGTTACGACCACCTAATAACTCAAGAATGTGAATGGATGTTTTAAGTCACCCACGGTTTATTGGCTTACATTTGAATTTGGATGTTTGGATCTTCTACCAGATCCTGCGGGAAGACATTGGATCGAGTCATGAGTTTAGAAATGACTCCGTACAAGTGTTTAAGAGTTGGAGACTGATAAGCAGATACTGCAGGTTAAATTATTAGAATCAGAAGTCTTCGAATGTTGGATGAAAGGAGCAAGATCAGAGTCATGGGTTATGAGCTACTTTTCGATCATAGAAGACCAACCGCAGATCGTCAAAACTTTCTCATGTTATCAATGAAATCAGAAGAAAGACTCCAAAGGGTTTATGTGCGTACAGTGCGTGACACGACGACACATGAAGTCAGATTATCCGTTGGATCAGTTCATCTGTTGCTATTGTAAGCAACCAGTACATTTGAGGAGGTGTACTTTGAAGACTCAGTTGAAGACTATCAATGTTGTTCTGGGAGGATGATTCACAATCTCGATAGTAGAGATCGTCACAGAAGATTGAGTTATCACACCAACAGTGACCTACCACCTCAGACATAGTTGGAGCTCTTTGATACTTCCCTCCAGGGGAAGTGATTTACTCAGTAGAAGAATGTTGGGGATCCTTGGAGCGCTAGAGGGGGGGGTGAATAGCTCATTTCGTTCGTCGATGGAATACAATCGTGTTCATCTACAATTTTCGTTAGCGCGCAGCGAAATAATAGCTAGCAATAATGAAATACGACAAACACAATTCACAATACAATTACACAAGTATTTAACGTGGTTCGGAACCGAACGGTTCCTACTCCACGGATCGAGCTCAACGAGCTCTAGCGATGCGACCACACACCACTAATCATGAATAACTCCTTCTTGACACAAGTCGGAGGTGGAGAAATCTCGTACAATGTATACAACAGTAATACAATAGAAATACAAGAAAATACAATGGAATGCAAGTAAAGAAAACTTTACAAAGAGCTATGGATTGCTTGATTTTGGTTGCTTGAAGAATAGCCTTGGAGACCCTGAGTTGTAGCAACAAATCGCCCCAAATTAGCTGAAGAACCACGGTTGATTTCCTCCTCCTCGAGCTCCATTTAAAGCTTCAATCTGGGTTGGAAATCGCCGATCAGTCAACTGCTCGGGACCATCAATCGACTGATGACACTGTTGCTGTGAGACAACGGTGTAATCCACGCTGGAAAAATCCAACGGATAGGACATCAGTCGACTGATCATGACCATTAGTCGACTGATGGAGCCTTCACTCGACTGCTGACCCCACAGTCGAGTCTCGACTCCATTCTGTGCCCGAAAAACTGAGCACCAGTCGACTGATCACACGATCAGTCGACTACTCGGCCAATCAGTCGACTGCTCACCTCTGACAGTCGACTGCTAGGCCAATTCCCGTAGTAAAATCCTAGTTGACTTCCACCAGTCGACTGTCATATGTCACCAATCGACTGACACACCTCAAACATGAGGTTTTAACCTCAAACATGAGGTTTAACCCAAGTATGGTTCCCCCATATTTGCTAGATCACCCTTAGCCTAGACCTAAGCCTTCTAGCCACCTCCGTCAGCCTCACGCCTCTCGGATCCCTCCAAGTCATCCATGACTTGTTCATCCATTGTACTAGCCTTCAGGTGCTTCCATCGGCTATGTCATGCTAACGGTGTCTACACAGCCAAGGCATATTGGACTTACGCTGCCAAGACTCCCGCTTGGACTTTACGCTTCAAATATCAAACCCCTTGGACTTTCCAAATGCCAAGACTTAAGCTTGGACTTTTTCTTGCCAACCCATGTTGGACTTTCCATGCTAAGACCCATGCTTGGACTTTTCCTTGCCAAGACCCATGCTTGGACTTTCCATTGCCAAGACCCATGCTTGGACTTTCCCAAATGCCAAGTATCCCACTTGGACTTTCCATGTCAAGTACCCATGACTTGGACTTTCCTATGACAATCACATTGTCATATATTTTTGTCGAATATCAAAACATCTCTCGAGTCAAGCCCGAGTCCTGGTCAATCGTGACCTGGGCCGATTGCACCAACAATCTCCCCCTTTTTGATGTTTGACAAAAACCAAACAAATCATTGAGTTAGAACACTAACTCAAATCCCTTATCAATTATCCCAAATTGGTAATTTTACCTTCTCCCCCTTTTTGACATACATCAAAAAGGTCTTCTCCAAGGAGGTCAATGTCTCATGTCCCAATGAGATCTTACAATCTCTCCCTTGGTCCAAAAATACCTAGGATGCCTACCATTTTCCTAGTGATAAGTCTCATATCACTCAAGAGAGACAATCTTATACACTCTCCCAATTTCCAAATTGGGTATCTCGAAATCCCTTTTTCTCCTCTCCATGAGAAAAAATACCATCCATCATCCCATGATAGATACCTCCCCCTAAAGGCTTGCTCCCCCTTGACCATTGCACCAACAATATCCTTGGGAAGTCCCTAAGCCAATAGGAACTCTAAACCATCAAAAATATGGTTCAAAGTTCAAACATGAACTCTTCACACCTTAAATTTGATACATCATCCTAACACATCTCCTAATCCATATCCAATGGATTTTCGCCCTTTATAATACTTCCCAAAGTATATCCTAGGGTTAGAAGTGGTTAGAGACCTTCACCGTAGCTAAACACGGGGTAAACAACCTTTTTTTCTCGAAATCATCTTGGCAGTTGACTTTATTAGAGATCAGTCGACTGCCGTCTCCATCAGTCGACTGCCACCAAGAGCAGTCGACTGATAACTGAAATTTCCAAATTTCAGTTATCAGAAACGGATTTTGGAAATTCATAAATAATTATATTTATATTGAAAAATCATGAAAATTTATACTTATAATACTTATGACCAATACAATGGGTGAAAAATATTTGAAAATTATTTTACCCATAAAATAGTGAAATTGACACAAAGTTCAAAACCATTGAAATTTTCAATGTTTTGGCGCTACTTTGTATCAACTTTATCAATGATGATTGCTATCAAAAGATAGACTTCACCAAGATTTTCTAAAAGGATTTTAAAATGTTTTTGAAAACCTATATTGGATCATATTCCTTGGGCTCAATGTACATGACTTGTACACAAGCTTTCCCAATGATCCACCATTAAGATAAGATGAGTTTAGGTTCAACTAGATGCAAAAACTATGCACCTTGAACTTAACTCATATCCTAGCATCTCACATATATCTAGGGTGTATAAATACACATACATGTCAATGTAATGTGAGATGTGGGTTTTGTTCTCCTAATCTAGGGGTTCATGCATTTTTCTAAAACAACCCTACTTGATTCCCTTATAAATGAGACTCCAAGTCATGCCATTGTCCTTAAATTAATTTTCATTAATTTAAAAGCATAAATGATCATAGCATAAATGATAACATAAATAAAGCATGACCAATGATCATGATGTCATGACATAAGGTACAATTTAAGTATACATGACATTTAACCTAACCCTAAGCATGATCATGACATTTTAAATGATTAAAAATAAATATGATGTCATGACATGTTATATGACAAACAAAGCATGACAAATAAAAAGTATAGGTATAAGAATACCTAAATTTCAATATTAGTTGTCATTTGATATAATTAAGTATATTTTGCCATATTATCGCTTTTCTCCCTAGTGTGTCAAAATCTCAAAATGTATTATAATTGTGTCAATTTGATTGAATTATTATAATTCCAAAAATGTATTGGCACATCCTAAAATCTTTTAGGATCATAATATCAAATATATTTCCAAGGTATCCATAACCTTAAAAATAACCTAAAGTGTCACCTTTACCATGGTTAGGTTAACTACCCTTCCATTTAAAGTTGGCACACCCTAAGCTCATCTAGCGTGAGTCAATCACGCTCTTAGGAACCCAAAACCTATTTGAGCTCCTAGGGTTTACTTGGTATTCCTTAGGGATGACTTCCCTAGATACCTTCCTAATGACTCTCCTAGGCTTGGTAGCCTTGGTCATTTTGGTCTTACCTAGGTTGACTCTAGGGGTGACTCCCTTTGCAACATTCTTAGTGGCTTCCCTAGGTTTCTTAGATACCCTAGCCACTAGGCACACACCTTGGTCAACTCTAGGGATGACTTCCCTATTGACCTTGGTCTTCCTAGACCTAGTTTGTGTTCCATAATCAAATGGAACACTATGATAAGTCACCTTAGGCTTAGGTTTGTGACCCAAATCTTTCTTGCCCTTGGTTGATTTTTCTCTCTTAGGTCATAGGTGTTGACTCTTGGTCCTAGACTCTTGACTTTGACCATTTGACTTTTTTAGTTGATTTTGCATAATCTTGAGGGTCTTCTCAAGTTTTTCAAGCCTTGACCTCAAGGCTTGATTTTCAAACTCTAATTGCCCAATTTTAGAATTTTGAATTAATCCTTGGGCATTGTTTTTCCTAGGCATATGCCTAGTCCATTTAGGGTTTAATCCTAGATGTTCTCCTATTTTCTTGATAGATTCCCTAGGTAAAATATTTTTAGGGACATTAGTCCTAAATTTCTCCTTATTCCTAAGGTTTACACTCTTAGCACCTAGACAAAAATATTTGTTATTGCTCCTAGCATGCTTTTCATGATAAATAGCAAGTGAATTGAAATTCCTAGCATGCTTTTGTCTATTAACTCAAATAGGAGCATTATTAAAATATACCTTAGGGTTTGCCTTAGTGGCTCCCCCTACTTGTGATGCTCCCCTTTGCCCCTTCTTCTCCCCCTTCGGGCATTGACTCCGGTAGTGTCCCGGTTGTCGACATTTAAAGCAAATCACTTGCTCCTTGGTCTTGATTGTTGGGGGATCGGCATCCTTGACCTTTGGTGCCGGTGGAGTTTTCCTTACTCTCTTTGAGCACTTGCTCTTATAGTGCCTAATTTCCCTACACTCAAAGCAAATTAAATGATTTTTGTTTAAAACCAAACTGCTTGAGTTACCTAGGGTGGTGGTGAGGTTCTCTTGAGCTTGCTCTTCCTCTCTACCGGATGTGGATGGCTTCTCTTGTTGCTCTGGTGTTGAAGATGCTCTAATCTCCTCCCCCTCAATCCTAGAGGTGGAGGTCTCCAATTCTTCCTCTTCCTCTTCCACCGACCCAGAAGTTGACTCCTCACTTTCTTGTGAGGATGATGAAGCTTCCTCTTCGGTCTCCTCCTCTTCCAAGTCTTCTTGGACTGATACGGGATTGTCGTAGAACTTGACCAACTTGTTCCACAACTCTTTGGCATCCCTATAGCTTCCTATTCTAGACAAAATATCTTTAGGTATCAAATTAACTAACATTTTTGTTACCTTAACGGTTGTCTTGAATTTTTATCGTTGCTCCTCGGTCCACCTCTTCATCTTGAGGATTTCTTCATTCTCTCCTCTCGGAGCATCAAATCCTATAATCACGGCAAACCAATTTTCTATATTTGACATTAGAAAATATTCCATCCTACCTTTCCAATACGCGAAATCTTCACGGTCGAAGGTGGGTGGAATCACTATGTCATCGCCCCATCTTCCTTGAAGATCCATCTTCTTCCCCTAGCGTGCTCCCTTAGTTGTTAAACTTGAAGAGCAACCTCGCTCTGATACAACTTATTGGGGATCCTTGGAACGCTAGAGGGGGGGGGTGAATAGCTCGTTTTGTTCGTCGATGGAATATGATCGTGTTCGTCTACAATTTTCATTAGCACGCAGCGGAATAATAGATAGCAATAACGAAATAAGACAAAAATAATTCACAACACAATTACACAAGTATTTAACATGGTTCGGAACCGAATGGTTCCTACTCCACGGATCGAGCTCAACGAGCTCTAGCAATGTGACCACACACCACTAATCAAGAATAACTCCTTCTCGACACAAGTCGGAGGTGAAGAAACCTCGTACAATGTGTACAACAGTAATACAATAGAAATACAAGCAAATATAATAGAATGCAAGTAAAGAAAACTTTACAAAGAGCTTTGGATTGCTTGATCTTGGTTGCTTGAAGAATAGCCTTGGAGACCCTGATTTGCAGCAACAAATCGCCCCAAAGTAGCTCAAGAACCATGGTTGATTTCCTCCTCCTCGAGCTCCATTTAAAGCTTTAACTTGGGCTGGAAATCGCCGATCGGTCGACTGCTCGGGACCATCAGTCGACTGATGACACTGTTGCTGTGAGACAATGGTGTAATCCACGCTGAAAAAATTTAATGGATAGGACATCAGTCGACTGATCATGACCATCAGTCGACTGATGGAGCCTTCACTCATTATTGACCCGCAATGAGTCGACGCTCCATTCGTGCTCAAAATCGAGCACTACCAATGATCACACGATCGATCGACTACTCGGCCCAATCGATCATTGTCCACCTCGGCCGATCGCTAGGCTAATTCCTATAGTCAAACCCTAGTTGACTCTCATCAGTCGACTGTCATATGACATCAGTCGACTGGCACACCTCAAACATGAGGTTTTAACCTCAAACATGAGATTTAACACAAGTATGGTTCCCCTATACTTGCTAGACCACCCTTAGCCTAGACCTAAGTCTTCTAGCCACCTCTGTCAGCCTCACGCCTCTCGGATCCCTCCAAGTTATCCATGACTTATTCATCCATTGCGCTAGCCTTCAGGTGCTTCCATCGGCTATGTCATGCTAACGGTGTCTACACCGCCAAGGCATATTGGACTTACGCTGCCAAGACTTTCGCTTGGACTTTACGCCGCCAACCATTGGACTTATGCTGCCAAGACTCCCGCTTGGACTTTACGCCGCCAATATCAAACCCCTTGGACTTTTCAAATGCCAAGACTCAAGCTTGGACTTTCCCTTGCCAACCCATGTTGAACTTTCCATGCCAAGACCCATGCTTGGACTTTTCCTTGCCAAGACCCATGCTTGGACTTTCCCAAATGTCAAGTGTCTCACTTGGACTTTCCATGTCAAGTACCCATGACTTGGACTTTCCCATGACAATCACATTGTCATATGTTTTTGTCGAACATCAAAACATCTCTCAAGTCAAACTCGAGTCCTGGTCAATCGTGACCTGGGTTGATTGCACCAACAAAGACATCTTAGAAGACTCATGTAGACGACAACAACTGTTGCCTCTCCAAACGTGGATTTGCCTTGTACAGAGGAGAGAGTATACGACGATGGTCGTATCTATTCTGTATTCTACAGTTGCAGATATATTAGTTGGCAGTTCTTCAGTACCTTACAATTGGTGGTGTACTCATTACCAGTACAATAGTGTTTGCCACCTCTATTGCAGCCATTTCGATTTGTGTCTTCATTTTGGCGGTTGACTTTAGTTCCTCCAAAGTAGTCTGTTGCACCTACATAAGCTCAGCCACCATGAGCAGAAGTTGGACGAGTTTATATGATTAATAGGGAGATGTATAGGGTCGAAGGATTGAATCATTTAAGGTATTACTTTAGTTTACCCTCTCGGTTGATATATTGAGAGATACTGATAGTTTACATGTATCTTTGTGATGTGAGCAAAACATATAGAATTTTAGAAGTAGTTTTTGCTCGCATCTTGCTACATTTTATACTTGTTTCATGCATATAGTACTTTGTTTTGTATGCATTTCCTATTTTCTGGTTCGGAGATCTGATCTTTGTATTTTTGTGTGCAGGATAGCATTTCATAGGGAAAATGACACACTTTCGGAGCGAAAAAGGGCATTTGGCAGCTGGATGCAGTAGGGGACACGACTAGGGCGTGTGACTACACATGGCCATGTCCGAAGCTCAAGATTAGCCACCACAGGGCCACACACGGCTTGGCCGTGTGGAAACACACAGTTATGTGGGGGCCAACCATTTTGATGTGATTAGGTCTTTTTTCAGATTTCGTGAAGAGCCAGCCTCATGGTTATATAAAGAAAGCTACGCCCAAACCCTAGGGTGGAGGCACGACGGCCGAGATGACACTCTGACGCCCTAAAAAGTTTCAGGAACTCGCAACGGGGAGGAAGGAAGCCGCTCCAGGATCAAGTTCAGCACCTCAACGCTAGAGAGAAGAGCCCCATTGCATTGTAATTTACTTTCCATGCATAATTTCCATTTTATATTTGAACATGATCATGCTTTGTGTTTCTTCTCTTATATTCATGGAGTAGATTTACCGATTCTAGGATTAGGGAGTAGTTTGTATGCGTAGGACATGTTATTCCAAATATATTTCTGATTCTTTAGTTTATATTTGCAATTGGTGATTGTTTAGATCTATAGCTATTTGTTTTGGTCTTCTATTTATTGTGCGAAGTCGATATGAGGGGTTACAACCCTCGTATCAAAGATTTAGAAGAATTAAAGAGTAATCTAGAGGTTGACCTCATCTCCCATAACCATAGGTAGAAGGATGCGATAGAATCGGAAACGAGATACGTTCCATCTCACCGCAGGGATTGATTCATCATCCTCATACCGCCTACCCCATCCTAACGCCAGGGGTCGACCTAGGATGGCAGAGGTAGCTTTCGATAGATGCGAAAGCTCATCGGGGGAGTGTATGATGTCCCTTCCATAAGGCTGTAGTTAGACGTCTAGATAATGCTCAATTGGTAGCGTGTTCTGCGATGCATAAGCGAAACCGAAATCCTAGGATTCCCTCAAAGACTCGTAGCAACCCTTCTCTTCCTCCGTGTGACACCGTACTAGAGTTAGGACCACCGACAACCCTTTTAATCGCAACCATTAGAACTGAACTCCGAACAATAACGTCTACTGAACAGATCGATACTCGAATCTCAGTCCTTGTGGGATCCATAATCTATTTATTACTTGACGATATTCATGCACTTACGGGCATTGAGCATGAGCGTGCGCTTCGAGTCCTCGACGATCTCCGTCATGAGATTTGAGGTCGCGTTCACATGCATCAAGTTTTTGGCGCCGTTGTCGGGGACTGATTGATTCAATATCGAATCAAGAAGCGGATAATTGGATAGGACTTAGGTTAGCTTTATTTACTTTATTTACTTCAGTTTTAGATTTTCCATATCTAGATTTAATTTTTTATTTTAACAGTAGTATTACGATTGCTTTTATAATTAGCTCTTCTTCATTTGATTTAGTAAGCTAGATTAGTTTATTTCCTGTTTCTGAGCATTAGGTAATACTCTTAATTTTGTGGCTCGGTTCTTTGTATGCATAGACGCCTAGGATCGGAAGGCCTGATTCCGATCAATCTAGAAATCGAACGAATCTACCATCGCAGGAGAGCTGAACAGAAGAGAATGGAGGGCCAAAATGCATCTGTGGTGAACATAGGTAGCCGACGTTTGCAGGATTACGCAGCCCCTAGTGCCAGAGGATTTAGGCCGAGTATAGCTGGACTATACATTTCGGCAAACAACTTTGAATTGAAACCTGCTCTTATATGGTCCAGCAAAGTCAATTTGGGGGAGCTGCGACTGAAGACCCGAACCGGCACCTAGAGATATTTTTAGAAATTTGCTCGACAATGAAGATCAATGGAGTACCTGCTGACGCGATCCACCTGAGCCTATTCCCTTTCTCATTGCGAGATAAGGCTAAGACATTGCTTCACTCCCTGCCATCGAGAAGCATTACTACATGGGAACAATGTGAGCAGAGATTTTTGGACAAATTTTTTCCACCAAGCAAGACTGCTCACATGCGCCATCTAATCACGAGCTTCCGTCAGAAGGAGGGGGAGTCTTTATTTGAAGCCAGAGATCGCTACAAGGGGCTACTCTACCAATGCCCCCACCATGGACTGGAAAGATGGATGGTGATCTACATCTTCTATAATGGGATTACGTACGCCACAAAGATGTCCCTCGATTCTGCTACAGGAGGAGAGCTAATGAACAAGACTATCGAGGAAGCGGAGGAGTTGATTGAAGAGTGGCTCAGAACCACCATCAATGGGCTTCCGAGCGTAGTCACCCAGCTCCTGCAGTGGGATGATATGTTGTCAACTCCGTAGACTACCTAGTAGCGAGGATGGACGCACTTAGGAGGCGGTTCGACTCTTTAAATCCTGTTTCTTTATGTGCAGCCAAGGACTTTGGAGAGGGAGTAACAGCATATCAAGAGGACTACTATGGAGGGCAGGGTGGCTTAGAAGAGCGGATTGAGCACGTCAATGCGATTGGGGATCATAATCAAAGGCCCAACAACTCGTATTCTAGCACTTACAATCCCGGATGGAGGAACCACCCGAATTTTTCCTATCGGAATAACTCAGGAAACTTCCAACCATTAGGAGGGTATGGGCAATAACAGGGCAATGGGCAGCAACAACCACAGAAGTCTAGACTGAAACTAATGATGGAAGACTTCATTGCTACCCAAACTAAGGCCAATGTAGAATTTCAATGCCAACATCAAAAATCTAAAGAGGCACTTAGGGACTTGAAGGCTACTGTTGACGGCCTTACAAGTCACACAAAGATGTTGGATACACAAGTGGCCTAGATAGCCCAAACCGTGTTGTAGACCATGGATAACTCTCCGCTGCCTGTCGAGCCGAGTCAAGTCAAGGAAGAGGGAGTGTGCAGTGAGAGAGTAGCATAGAAAAACAGATTCGCCAAGAGATGTGCGGCCATGATGTCGATCTTGCCAATCCAGGCTGAGATTGAAGATAAGATTCCACCCCAGCTGGAGGACCCTGGTGAATTTGTTATACCCTGCTCGATTTATGGAGAGAGTTTCGATGAAGCACTGTGCGACTTGGGGTCATCAGTCAGTGTGATGCCCTATGCACTCTATCTAAATATGGGATTGAATGGGATCCAACCAGCACGCCTTGGTATTCGTATGGGGGACGACTCAGTCAAAGAACCCGTTGGCATGCTAGCACATGTGTCTGTGGTCATTGAGAATTTCATGATACATACGGATTTTATTATACTCGACATATGACCAAACCCTCAGAATTCCATCATCTTGGGAAGACCCTTTCTGGCGACTGCAGGAGCATGTATAGACGTAAAGGCACACAAGATCTCCTTGGAAGTAGATGGGGAGATCATCCTCTTCCACCTGTCAGAGTGTAGAGCTCCCTACTTAGACGACTACACTTTTAGTTGGGTAAAGCTGAGCCCACTGGAAGACAACTCAAAGATAGATGAATGGAGGTTTACAGAGCCTCCGGAGTCAAGTTGAAGATAATGGAGTGTGGTCGAGCTAAAAGACCTTAAACAAAGCACTTCTTGGGAGGCAACCCAAGTTTAATTTTACATGTTTTTAATCTTTCTACATTCATGTGTATAATTTAGACTTTGAATTATTGTCACTTATGTTCTTTGCAATTAGCTTAGGATTAGGGAGAACTTGCTAGGAAGAAGCAAAGATCATTTTGAGCCCACCTAGTCCACAATGAAAGCCTGCACCTGCACCACCAATTTTTCTTCTACTCTTGAGCAGGATGCAGGTACAACCACCTACGACTTCTCCATGTTCCAATCATGCCTCGATGACATATATGTCAAGCAGCAGACGCAGAGGCAGCGATGGGAGGAGCAGAGCGCCTACACATAGGCAGAGTTTCAGAGCTTTCGGGAGCACTTCCAGTGGGCCGAAGAGTTCTACGACGAGGCTCGTATCTACTTTCAGGAGGAGGCTCCTTGTCGCTAGGAGGAGGCCACCTACCGCTAGGAGATGCGGCGGCACATGAGTGCTCAATAGGCACAGTGGGCTCGGGAGGAGGAGCACTGAGCAACCGCTGCATCCACCAGCTCTCAGATTAACCACATGTACATGTGGCATCAGTGACTCAACACCAGATTCTCCCAGGATTCCGAGATGCCGAGGCTACCAGACTTTCCACCCTGTCCACCATACTAGAGGTATGTTTTGCTTAAGTCTGGGGGAGGCCCCAAGTTTCGATTTATTTTGTTTCTAACAGTATTTCTTTCCTGATATTTGCATTTTAGTTAGTATCCATTTGTTCATGCATAGGTTGTTCAGTTTCTTTCAACACTTAGTTTTTGCTATCTATAAGCTGCCTCAGTAGTATTTTTAAGATTTTCTTCATGAGATTGTTTCCATGGGTAGCTTAGCTTTATTTACCTCGTGGTATTTTATTTTATTTGCTCTAATGAATGTTCTAGACTTATACTGGTTAGCTTTTATTTTTATACCTACACATGACGAACATTCTGAAAGGGAAAATCTAGTACATACCTAGTTATGATTCATCTCGGTAGTTTAGTACTTTGGAATCCATAGGTGACTCTAGATTTAACATTTTAGTTACTGGAGATGCTCGGATTATGGAAGGCCATTCAGAAAAATCAAAATCCCAAAAGAGAGAGAAAAGAAAGAAAGAAAAAATAATAATAATTGAAAAAAAAGATTATGAGTGATAAAAAACCAGTTGTCGTGGGTGGAAATGGTTAGGTACCCCTTTGAGACCGAGTTAGGTTACTAGAGAAACACCTATCAATTTCTCTCAATACCGAGCACACCTTTGAGACTTTGTGCTAGATCTAGGGAACGACCCTCGCTTTGGACAGGTAAGTGCCTAAGAGCCAGAGACCTTAGGAAAGCTATAGGATGACGACTTAACTTACCATGAAATGAGTATCCCCTAAGAAGATTCGCTTGGCATGTGCACGAGGAGCTAACTTAGTGAATTTTTAGAACACATCTATTTTGCTTTAATTGAAAATACCACTTGATAAATCTAGTTAACATGCTAAGTATGGAACAATAATTTTTAAAATTTATTGGCACTGAGGTTTGTTTGAGGACAAACAAAGATTTAAGTCTGGAGGAATTGATGTGTGCAAAACATATAAAGTTTTAGGAGTAGTTTTTGCTCACATCTTGTTGTATTTTATACTTGTTTCATGCATATAGTACTTTGTTTTGTATGTATTTCCTATTTTCTTGTTCAGAGATCTGCTTTTTGTACTTTTGTGTGCAGGATAGTATTTCATAGGGAAAACGGTGCACTTTCGGAGCAAAAACGGGCATTTGGCAGCTGGATGCAGTAGGGGACACAACCAGGGCATGTGGCTACACACGGCTGTGTCCGAAGCTCGAGATTGACCACCACAGGGCCACACACGGCCTGACTACGTGGAAACACACGGTCATGTGGTGGCCAACTGTTTTGACGCGATTAGGTCTCTTTTCGAATTTCGTGAAGAGCTAGCCTCGTGGTTATATAAAGAAAGCTACTCCCAAACCCTAGAGGGAAGGCACGACGGTCGGGACGTCACTCCGATGCCCTAAAAAGCTTCGGGAACTTGCAACGGGGAGGAAGGAAGTCGCTTGAGGATCAAGTTCTGCACCTCAACGCCAGAGAGAAGAGGCCCATTGCATTGTAATTTACTTTCCGTGCATAATTTCTATTGTATATCTGAACATGATCATGCTTTGTGTTTCTTCTCTTATATTCATGGAGTAGATTTACCGATTCTAGGATTAGAGAGTAGTTTGTGTGCGTAGGACATGTTATTCCAAATATATTTCTGATTCTTTAGTTTATATTTGCAATTGGTGATTGTTTAGATCTATAGCTATTTGTTTTGGTCTTCTATTTACTGTGCGAAGTCGATATGAGGGGTGACATCCCTCGTATTAAAGATTTAGGAGAATTAAAGAGGAATCTAGGGGTTGACCTCATCTCCCGTAACCATAGATAGAAGGATGCGATAGAGTTGGAAACGAGATACGTTCCATCTCATCGCAGGGATTGATTTGGCATCCTCGTACCGCCTACCCCATCCTAATGCTAGGGGTCGACCTGGTATGGCAGAGGTAGCTTCCGATAGATGCAAAAGCTCATCGGGGGAGTATATGATGTCCCTTCTACAAGGTTATAGTTAGACGTCTAGATAATACTCAATTGGTAGCATGTTCTACGGCGCATAAGCGAAACCAAAATTCTAGGATTCCCTCAAAGACTCGTAGCAACCTTTCTCTTCCTCCGTATGACATCGTACTAGAGTTAGGACTGCTGACAACCCTCTTAATCGCAACCATTAGAACTGAACTCCGAACAATAGCGTCCACTGAACAGATCGGTACTCGAATCTCAGTCCCTGTGGGATCGATAATCTATTTATTACTTGACGACATCCATGCACTTGTGGCCGTTAAGCGCGAGTGCGCGCTTCGAGTCCTCGACGGTCTCCGTCGCGAGATTTGAGGTCGCGTTCACGTGCATCACTTTGTCTAGAACATTTATAGATAGGATTAGAAGGATTTCTATTTTTGGATAATGTGGATTAGTTGTGTTTCCACCGATAGGTGAGATGTTGAGTTGATTACTGTGATGATCATCAGAGGGTTATGATATTGATTTTGGATTTTTAGAGGTTGATTATTGAAGATGTTATATTATGGTGGGAGAGTTGACTTAGTTGTTATATATATTGTTAACTTGGTTGATATGATGTGGATATCTTGGTATTAACTTGGATGTTATGATGTTGAAATGATGGTATAAAATGTCTCTCGTATGTGTGTATAATCCGAGAGTATTCAGATGTAGTTTCGGATGAACTCCCAGGCTTGCCATTACATAAGCAAGTGGAGTATACGATCGGAGTGATTTCGGGAATAGTTTCATACTGAAGACCTCATATCAGGAGAAAATTTCTGATGATTACTTTACCGATTGAGGTAATGATATTATAGAGCTAAATGTCTTTACTTATAGTGTATTGATTGAGGGCTAGTGTAAAGCACACAAAGTAGTTGAAGCTCGTGATATACTAAATGCAATGGCATTCATTGGTTGTGAGCCAAATCAGGTTGTTTGATACCCTCAGTGATCGGTTTTTCAAAGTTGGCAAGGTTGATGATGCACAGGAGGTATTTGTTGGAATGACGATTTTACCAGGAGATAATTTTATTGGTATCAATGTTGCTAAACACTGATATGGTAGAAGGAAATGAATATCCTTCATTGTGGATAAATGATCTGTTTAGATCAGCTAAATGAAACTTGTGTAGACTCTAGGATTGATTTAAGATTAGTGCGTTGATATTGTAGTGACTTAGTGTCATACAATTATCATTGTCTGTGTGATGATTGATGTATCATCAGCTTGATTTAAAAAGGATGCAGGTGTATAGAGGACGACATTTTATACTTAGTATAAATTTTATGAGCTGTTGATAAGGTTGTTAGACATATTTAACGAGTTAGTCGTCCAGGGATCTGAGAGATCGTGTATTCTGGACATGATTGGATCAGTTGTGGTTGTTATAGTTGCGTAACTTGGCCACTGTTGATTGTGTTAGTTGGAGTTGCACACTCGGCCACCGTAGTCGAGGGTTTCCTTGTATTGATTTGGTTATTCTCATGGGTGTGGATAGGCTGCTTCTAGCGTTATTATACCACAGATTTGTTGACCAAAAGGGTGATGGAATTCATTCGGTCAGAAGCTGGTGAAACTAGATTTTAGAGCCTAGATGGTGGCTGAATTTTACATCAGTGTTAGTTAATCCTTCTGGTGTAGATGGAAGGGTATTGTACGCAGATGCATCATTTCAGTAATTGGAGTGATTCTGATGCAGTTGCATGAAACGTATCTTATGCTTACGTCAGTTAAGAAACTATAAGATAAGCTGTTATGTACGTGACATGGTTTTAGTAGATATGATCTTGTGTAGTAGTTGTATGGAGTAGAAGTGCTCGTGGAGTTTTGACTAGCTATTGGGTAGCTACTATAGAGTTGCTGGAACACGGACAGTTGCAACAAGGGAGATTGGTTGCTATAGTCTCCCATGCACTTACTGAGTGTGTGGTGGAGTGGATTTTAGATGGTAGATGGACTTCTCTTGTATGAAGATAATTTTCCATCTCTGATAAGGATAGTGGGTTCTGGAGTTAAATTAGTTTAAGAGTTGTTATAGGAAGCACATCATTCGAGATTTGCTATACATCCTGGTGGTACTCGGATGTACCGAGATTTGAAACGCTTATACTGGTGGAACGGTATGAAGAGAGATATTGCAAACTTTGTTGCTCGATGTTTAGTATGCCAGCAGGTAAAGGCTGAACATCAAAAATCCGTTGGGTTGCTTCAGGAAATTCTGATTCCAGAATAGAAGTGGGAGCATATCACTATGGATTTCGTTATGGGATTGCCTAGAACCCGTAAAGGACATGATGTTATTTGGGTGATTGTGGATTGACTAACCAAATCAGCTCATTTTTTGACTATTCGCGGGATGGACTCGTTGGACCGTCTGGCAGAGTTATATTGTCGAGAGATTATTAGATTGCACGGAGTGCCTTTGAGTATTATATCTGATAGAGACCCACAATTTACCTCACGATTTTAGCAGAGCCTGTAGCAGGCCATGGACACAGAGCTTTGACTCAGTACAATATTTTATCCGTAGACAGATGGACAGTCTGAGCATACCATTTAGACATTAGAGGATTTATTGAGATCGTGTGTCATGGATTTCGGAGGCAGTTGGGAGGACCATGTTCATTTAGTAGAATTTGCCTATAACAACAGCTACCACTCTTCTATGCAGATGGCTCCTTTCGAGGCCTTATACGGTAGACCCTGTAGATCTCCCGTGTTGTGGGAGGAGGTTGGGGAGCGATAGTTGCTGGGGCCACAGAGTATCCACCATAATGCAGAGTTGGTGCAAGGAGTTTTGCGGACCGGAGGTGAAGGCCTTTGGAATTCTCAGTCAGGGATCATGTATTCCTACGAGTTTCACCCACCAAAGGAGTCAAAAGATTTGGGTTGAAAGGAAAATTAGCTCCACGGTACATTGGTCCATTTGAGATATTGGAGCAGATTGGGGGTGTAGCTTACCGGTTGTCTTTACCTCTGACACTTGTGGGTGTTCATAACGTATTTTATGTTTCTATGTTGAGGAAATACATGTCACATTCTGATCATATTTTGAGAGAGGTACCGATTCCACTTCAGCCTAATGCGACCTACGAGGATATTCCAGTGCAAATTTTTTATCGCAAAGAGCGACAATTGTGGAACATAGTCATCCGACTCGTAAAAGTTGGATGACAACACCATACCATCGAGGAGGCTACGTGGGAACTGGAAGATACTATCCGAGTTCGATACCCTCATCTATTCACTTGAGGTATGTGGTCATTTCGGAAACTTGAATTAATTTTCGCATTTAAGTACGAAATTTGGGGACCAAATTTTATTAAGTGGGAGAGAATGTAAAATACCGCAAATAGATGGCTAAAGGGGTAATATTATTAGTGGGTTAATTAAAATTTTGTGGGATGGTTAGGGATTAATTAGGCTTAACCTAGGTTTAATGCTTATGTGTATAATTGAACCTAGGTTTAGTCTTATAGGGCTTGAAACCCGATCCGTTATTAAGCCCGACTATTAATTATCAAACCTGACCCATCCCCTTTCATAATGCACGCCAAGCCATTTCTTCCCCTTTTCTTCCGTTTTCGATTTCTCATCGCGGTTTCATTTTCGAGCGGTTCCCATTCGCGATGCCCTCTTCTTCCTCACCGCACGACTCTGTTGATCGTCTTCTCTTCTTCTCCGAAGTGACCAGAAGCCGAAGCTCTCCCTCTCTCGGTGGAAGATCTGACTAGAGGGCAGCTCGATCCCTCTTCTCCGGGCTCTCATCGACCTCTTCACGTGAGCCGATTAGCGGCATGATCGCCACGATAGAGAGCTGCTGCCACGGGTCTCATGGTGGTCACCGGAGTAAGGTTAGGGCACGATTCTTTGCTGGTTTTCAGTTGATCTCTTCCATCTCAGCTTGTTGTTTTCTCACGCAAACAACATGACGACGGTGTTACTGCGATTGGTCATTCCGGGTGGAGGTGGAGTTGTTCTAGCAAACAGAGAAGATTAGGAGAGGCTCTCATTGCAGGTATAACTCGAATTAACTCTTTTTTTCTGTTGTTGGTTGATTTTGTTGTCTGCCAATGAGTTGTGAGCTGTGGTGTGGATCTCTGCCGGTGGTGGGCTGGTATTGGGGATGTTGCTCGACTGTGAGTGAGTGAAGATGGACGGATGGAGCTGTGTGGTTCACTTTGGGTTGGTCAAATCTCCAAATTGGTGTGAACATGGCTGTAAATGGTTGTGGGTTAAGCTGGGTTCCAATTAGGGTTGGTTAGATCCCTAATTTGGTGTACCGGTGGGTTGTGAAGGGTTGCCGTGTGATTGTGGGTGCTACTTTGTGAGTTCAAGAGGGGTGATGGAAGTATGGATCGAAGTGTGGATTGATCTTGAGGTGAGATGTGTATTGACCTATGTTTTGACTGTGTTGTTAGGCTGATCAGCATGGATGTTGTGGTGAGGTTGATGCAGTAGATGAGTACTGTATGGATACTCTGTTTGTGCCCTATGGTAGGGGCTGTGAATAGGGTTTGGTTTGAGGTTGGTCAGATCCCTAAATTAGTGTGAAATGTCGGTTGTTGATCGAGCTGTGTGATGCTCTGATCTAGGCTACAAATGGGGTTATGGATAAATCTTTGATGGTTGTGAATGTGAGTTAGTACGTTTAATTAATTTGGGTGGAGTATACTTAAGAGATTTAATGATTTAAACCTCGTTGGATGTTGTAGAAGGGTTATGCTTGATGATTGTGGGTTTCTAATTTGTATTCGATAAAGGATATGAATATAAGAACGATGTAGTAGTAAATTAGTATGTGTTGGTGCAATCGGCCCAGGTCACGATTGACCAGGACTCGAGCTTGGCTCGAGAGATATTTTGATGTTAGACAAAAACATATGACAATGTAATTGTCATGGTAAAGTCCAAGTCATGGATACTTGGCATGGAAAGTCCAAGTGGGACACTTGGAATTTGGGAAAGTCCAAGCATGAGTCTTGGCAAGGTAAAGTCCAAGTCATGGGTACTTGGCATAGAAAGTCCAAGTGGGACACTTGGCACAAGGGAAGTCCAAGCATGTTTCTTGGAATGGAAAGTCCAACATGGGTTGGCAAGGGAAAGTCCAAGCTTGAGTCTTGGCGTTTGAGAAGTCCAAGGGGTTTGATATTGGCGGCGTAAAGTCCAAGCGGGAGTCTTGGCAACATAAGTCCAATGGTTGGCGGCGTAAAGTCTAAACGGAGTCTTGGCGGCGTAAGTCCAATGTGCCTTGGCGGTGTAGACACCGTTAGCATGACATAGCCGATGGAAGCACCTGAAGGCTAGCGGATGGATGAACAAGTCATGGATGACTTGGAGGGATCTGAGAGGCGTGAGGCTAATGGAGGTGGCTAGAAGGCTTAGGTCTAGGCTAAGGGTGGTCTAGCAAGTATGGGGGAACCATACTTGGGCTAAAACCTCATGGTTGAGGTGTGCCAGTCGACTGGTGTCATGTGGCAGTCGACTGGACTGAGTCAACTAGGGTTTGACTGCGAAGAATTGCTCTAGCAATGATCATTAGGTGGACAATGATCGATGGTGATGCTAAGATCGGCCCGATCTTATGATCGGTCGGTGCTGCGAAATCGAGCACAGAATGGAGTCGAGACTCGACTGGTCGGGTAAGGCTCCATCAGTCGACTGATGGGTATCATCAGTCGACTGATGATGGATCCGTTGGACTTATCCAGCGTGGATATAGCCGTTGTCTCACGACAACAGTGGAATCAGTCGACTGATGGTCCCGATCAGTCGACTGATCGAGTTTTTCCAGCACAGGTTGAAGCTTTATAAGGAGCTCGTGATGGAGGAAAATTCTAATGGTTTTTTGAGGGCTTTTGGGGTGATTTTCTGCTGCAAATCAGGGTCTCCAAGTTGATATCAAGCAACCAAGCGATCAAGCATTCAAGAGCATTTGTAAAGTGTTTCCTTTACGTGTATTGCTTTGTATTTCATTGTATTTGCTTGTAGCTTTTTGATTATTGTTGTAATCATATTGTACAAGGTTTCTCCGCCTCCGGATTATTCCGAGAATGAGTGTTTATTAGTGGTTGCATGTGCATCACTAGAGCTCGTAGAGCTCGATCAGTGGAGTAGGAACCTTGAGGTTCCGAACCACGTTAAACAATTGTGTTTGCGTGTTTGTCTTGCCTTTCGTTATTACTATTATTATTCCGCTGCGCATAACGAGCTTTGTAGAGATAAATGTGAACAAATTCCATCATCGTACCATCACGCGACGCTATTCACCCCCCTCTAGCGGCCTCAAATCTCCTACATTTGGTATCAGAGCCCGGGGCTCTTCTACGGATTAAACACCGAGAGCTAAAAAGCTAGAGGGAAGATGGAATTCCAAGAACAACTCGGATGGGATATCAACACACCTATCTCCTATACCTTCTATGGACAAGAAGGGTTTAGACAATGGAAGGCGAGAATTGAAGGCTTTCTAATGATGAGGGACTTCGAAGAATGGTCTATCTTGATGGAGGGTTTTAGCTATCCAATAGGACCAAAGGGAGGGTTCCTCAAGAAGAAGAGATGGACCGAAGAGCAAGTCCAAGCATCCGAGAAAAATGATAAGGTGATAAAATTTTTAATTGATTTAATGCCTAACAATATCTTGTGTATGTTAGGTAATTATGTAGATGCTAAAGAGTTATGGAGCCAAGTGGCAAAGCTCCATGAAAACTCATCATCGGTCCAAGAAGAAGAAGAAGAAGAGGAGTGCTCACCCTCTCAAGCTCAAGTAAGTACACCGTCATCTAAAGAGCTTGAGGATTCGGAAGTTGATAGGGAATCAATTTTCGGATCGGTGGAAGAAGTGGAAGAAGTATCCACTTCTAGGATTGAGGAGGAGAGACCATCCTCCACACCGGAGCAATCTCAAGAGGAGCCATCCACCTCCGGAAGAGATAAAGAATCCACTCCGGCGTCTACAACCACTCTAGGTAACTCAAGCAATTCGATTTTAAACAAAAATCATATAACTTGCTTTGAGTGTAGGGAATCCGGGCACTACAAGAGTAAGTGCTCAAAAAGGGTAAAGAAGGCTCAACCGGCTCCAAAAGTCAAGGATGTCGGTCCCTCAACGCATAAAAGCAAGGAGGAAGTCGTTTTCTTCAAATGCCGACAACCGGGACATTATCGAAATCAATGCCCGAAGGGGGAAAAGAAGAGGCAAAATGGAGCATCACAAGTAGGGGGAGCTACTAAGGCAAACCCTAAGGTATATCATGGTAATAATGCTTTTTCTTTAGTTAAAAGTCAAAAGCATGCTAGGAAATTTAATTCTCTTGCAATTCACCATGAAAAGCATGCTAAAAAGAAATATTTGTGTTTAGGAGCTAAAAGTGTCCACTTAGGAAATAAGGAGAAATTTAGGACTAATATCCTTAAAAATACCTTACCTAGGGAATCTATCAAGAAAATACAAGAGCACCTAGGTTTGAATCCCAAGTGGACTAGGCATATGCCTAGGAAGTCCCATGCCCAAAGACCAAATCAAAATTCTAAAATTGAGAAATTAGAATTAGAGAACCAAGCCTTGAGGTCAAGGCTTGAAAAACTAGAAAACACCCTCAAGATTATACAAAATCAAATGCAAGGGTCTAATGGTCAAAGTCAAGGGTCAAAACCTCAAAGTCAACATCTAGGACCCAAGAAACAAAAGTCAACCAAGGGCAAGAATGGTTTGGGTCACAAACCTAAGCCTAAGGTGGCTTACCATAGTGTTCCATTTGATTATGGAACACAAACTAAGTCTAGGAAGACCAAGGTCAATAGGGAAGTCATCCCTAAGGTTGACCAAAGGTTGTGCTTAGTGGCTAGGGTTTCTAGGAAACCTAGGGTGACCACTAAGAAGGTTGCAAGGGGAGTTACCCCTAGAGTCAACCTAGGTAAGACCCAAATGACCAAGGCTAACAAGCCTAGGAGGGTCATTAGGAGGGTATCTAGGGAGGTTATCCCTAAGGAATACCTAATTAACCTTAGGAGCTCAAATAGGTTTTGGATTCCTAAGAGCGTGATTGACTCACGCTAGATAGGGTAGGGTGTGCCAACCTTGATTGGATGAGTAGTTAACTCAACCATGGTAAAGGTGACACTTTAGGTTATTTTCAAGGTTATGGTTACCTTGAAAATACATTTGAGCTTTGATCCTAAAAGATTTTAGGATGTGCCAATATTATTTGAGAAGTTTGATAAAATGATTAAATTGGCACATTTTAGGTTTAGAGGTCATATTGTGTCATTTTGAATTTTTGGCACACTAGAAAGATTAGTGATAATATGGCAAAATATATTTAATTATATGAAATGGCAACTAATATTAAAATTTAGGTATCATTATACCTATGTATTTTATTTGTCATGTTTTGTTTGCCATATAACATGCCATGACATCATGTTTATTTTTATTATTTATATGTCATGATTATGTTTAGGAATTAAGATTGAATGTCATGAGTTTAAGTTTTATATCATATTCCATGACATCATGATCATTGGCCATGTTTTTATTTTGCTATCATTATGCCATGATCATTTCATGCATTTAATTTAATGAAAATTGATTTAAGGACTTTGGCATGACTTGGAGTCCCATTCATAAGGGAATCAAGTAGGGTTGCCTTAGAAAATGCATGAAACCCTAGATTAAATGAACCAAAACCCACATCTCACATCACATTGACATGTATGTGTATTTATACACTCTAGATACATGTGAGATGCTAGGATATGAGTTAAGTTCAAGGTGCATAGTTTTTGCATCTAGATGAACTAAAACTCATCTAAAATCATTGGTGGATCATTAGGAAGCTTGTGTACAAGTCATGTACATTAAGCCCAAGGAACATGATCCAAGATAGGTTTTCAAAATCATTTTAAAATCGATTTAGAAAACCTTGGTGAAGTCTATCTTTTGATAGCAATCACCATTGATCAGATTGATACAAAGTGAGTCAAAACTTAGAAGTTTTCTTCACTTTTAAATTTTGTATCAATTTCGATATTTTATGGGTAAAATATTTTTATATTATTTTTCACCCATTGTATTGACTATAAGTAATATGTGTATCAAATTTCGTGATTTTTCGATATGCGTAGAATTACTTATGAATTTTCAAAACCCATTTCTGATAACTGAAATTTGGAAATTTTAGTTATCACGATCGCTCGGTGGCTCGATCGATGTGCATGTCACGACCGTAATCGACGGAGTCGACTGCCAATGCTGATTTCGGGAAAACTAGGTTTGTTTAGCCCGTGTTCGGCTGCGGTTAAGGTCCCTAACCACTCCTAACCCTAGGATATGCTTTGGGAAGCATTATAAAGGGTGAAAATCCATTGGATATGGATTTAGAGACGTGCTTAGGGTTTGTATCAAATTTAAGGTGTTGGAAAGTTCAATGTTGAATTTCTAACCTTATCTTCGATGGTTTAGAGTTCCTATTGGCTTAGGGACTTCCCAAGGACATTGTTGGTGCAATGGTCAAGGGGGAGCAAGCCTTTAGGGGGAGGTATCTATCTTGGGATGATGGATGTATTTTTTTCTCCTTGAAGAGGAGAAGTTATGGGAAAAATGACATCAATTGGGAAAATTGATGGGTTTTTGAGAGACCAAATTTGGAAATTGGGAGAGTATAGGATTGTCTCTCTTGAGTGATATGGGACTTATCACTAGGAAGATGGTAGACATCCTAGGTATTTTTGGACTAAGGGGGAGATTGTAAGATCTCATTGGGACATGAGACTTTGACCTCCTTGGAGAGATAACCTTTTTGATGTTAGTCAAAAAGGGGGAAAATATTTGGGGAAGAATATTTTGGAAAAGGTTAAATTACCAATTTGGGATAATTGGTAAGGAGTTTTTGAGTTAGATGGTCTAACTCAAATGGTTTGAAATATTTTGTTTAGTTTTTGTCAAACATCAAAAAGGGGGAGATTGTTGGTGCAATCGGCCCAGGTCACGATTGACCAGGACTCGAGCTTGGCTCGAGAGATATTTTGATGTTAGACAAAAACATATGACAATGTAATTGTCATGGTAAAGTCCAAGTCATGGGTACTTGACATGGAAAGTCCAAGTGGGATACTTGGTATTTGGGAAAGTCCAAGCATGAGTCTTGGCAAGGTAAAGTCCAAGTCATGGGTACTTGGCTTGGAAAGTCCAAGTGGGACACTTGGCACAAGGGAAGTCCAAGCATATGTCTTGGCATGAAAAGTCCAACATGGGTTGGCAAGGGAAAGTCCAAGCTTGAGTCTTGGCGTTTGAGAAGTCCAAGGGGTTTGATATTGGCGGCGTAAAGTCCAAGCGGGAGTCTTGGCATCATAAGTCCAATGGTTGGCGGCGTAAAGTCCAAGCGGAGTCTTGGCGGCATAAGTCCAATGTGCCTTGGCGGTGTAGACACCGTTAGCATGACATAGACGATGGAAGCATCTAAAGGCTAGCGCGATGGATGAACAAGTCATGGATGACTTGGAGGGATTCGAGAGGCGTGAGGCTGATGGAGGTGGCTAGAAGGCTTAGGTCTAGGCTAAGGGTGGTCTAGCAAGTATGGGGGAACCATACTTGGGCTAAAACCTCATGGTTGAGGTGTGTCAGTCGACTGGTGCCATGTGGCAGTCGACTGGACTTAGTCAACTAGGATTTGACTGCGAAGAATTGCTCTAGCAATGACGCCATAGGTAGGGCTCGATGATGGGCTTAGCAATGATCGATCTTATGATAAGTCGATGGTGCTCATGAAATCGGCACGTATCGGAGTCGAGACTCGATCGGTCGAGTAAGGCTCCATCGGGCCGATCGATGGGTATCATCACCAATCGATGATGGATCCGTTGGACTTATCCAGCGTGGATCTAGCCGTTGTCTCACGACAACAGTGGTATCAGTCGACTGATGGTTCCGATCAGTCGACTGATAGACTTTTTCCAGCACAGGTTGAAGCTTTATAAGGAGCTCATGATGGAGGAAAATTCTAATGGTTTTTTTTAGGGCTTTTGGGGTGATTTGCTGCTGCAAATCAGGATCTCCAAGTTGATATCAAGCAACCAAGCGATCAAGCATTCAAGAGCATTTGTAAAGTGTTTCCTTTACGTGTATTGCTTTGTATTTGCTTGTAGATTTTTTATTATTGTTGTAATCATATTGTACGAGGTTTCTCCGCCTCCGGATTGTTTCGAGGAGTGTTTATTAGTGGTTGCATGTGCATCACTAGAGCTCGTAGAGCTCGATCCGTGGAGCAGGAACCTTGAGTATCCGAACCACGTTAAATAATTGTGTTTGCGTGTTTGACTTGCCTTTCGTTATTACTATTATTATTCCGTTGTGCATAACGAGCTTTGTAAAGACGAACGCGAACGAATTCCATCATTGTACCATCACGCGACGCTATTCACCCCCTCTAGCGGCCTCAAATCTCCTACAGTATGTTGTCGTGTGCTTGAATTTAATTGTAGTTGATGATATTTGCAAGATGTGGATACGAGACAGGTCTGCGGTCGTGAAGATATTGTTATTACGAGCTCCATAGCAGGTGGGTAATATTTCCTACCCTGGTCAGGTAGTAGCTAAACCCTAATATATATGATTTCATATTATTGTCACTTTGACCTTGACTCCACTCTAGTTTTTTTATTGCTCGATACTTTCCTTTGAACTTAAATGCTCTGTCATTGTTGTTATCTTTTCATTCATCATTGTTATGAATTATAGATGTTATGGTAAGTGGACCTGTAGTGGTTTACCTATGTGTACGTAGCTAAATTCGGTTATAAAACTGAATTGTGCAATTTAGATAAATCATCCGGGGGTGGGTGATGTTCTAGAAGTAAAGTTGAATTTTCATATCATATCCTGATGTTGTGTATATATCTACTAGGGATCATGTAGTCGTGTATGGACATGTGATTTGTCGATACAGCGTCGCTACAGACTGGAGATCTTAGCTTGGTTGTTGTCAGTTGTATATGTCTCTCTATAGAATAGAGAGTGTGTTGTGGGCATGGGTATGTGTTGTCGTGCTTTCATTCCATTTACATGCATGCTGGCGACTTGGTCTCCCTCATGGTTGAGAGGGTCGTCAGTCATCCTGCCTCCCAAGTTACTCGTGGAGAAGTAACTGGTGTGAGGGTAGAACATTTGTTGTGTCGCACTAGCCCCACTATAGACAGTGGTTGTTGGAGTAGCGTGCAGTTGTCCTGGGTGCATGACACTCGACCACTCATGGGTAGTGATAGTCGAAGTGGCCAGCAGTAGAGACCCCCGTTGTGTAGCTAGCTTTTACGCTTATATGCTACTTATTCATATTGCCCACTCGACCACTCAAGAGCAGTCATTGTTGTTGAGTTGGGACAGTTGTCATGTCATGCCACCTAGGCCACACTGGGTATATATATATATATATAGTTGAGTGTGATTAGAATATATATAGATAGAGTTTATATATATATATATATATATATATATATATATATGATCATTGGATGTTGCATTTGTTTGAGCTATGCTTGCTGCATTTGTTTGAGCTATACTTGCTGCATTTGATTGTACATCATCATCTTGCATTCCATTTGCATATTTTATATGGTCGTGTGTGGATTACCAGTATTGAGGTGGTCAGACTGTTGTATACCTTTGACCAGTACCTTGAGGTGATACAGGATGGACCCGGTTCATTGTGTATTTGACATAGAATGTTAATACGCTGGTATTGTTGATTACAGAGTCAGTATTTATCTACTATGTTGTAGGTGTTGTATTATGATACTTATACTCAGGTTGTATGAGTTTCATCGTTGCCGATCATCAGGTATGTCAGTACCTTATGTTGTTATTCTTGATCAGTTGGTTATACAGTTGTATTATCATACTGATATATATATCTTCTGTATCTTTAATCAGTATATTGTTGACTCGCATGTGATATATATATGTATATATTATGCATGCACATTTATTTTTATTACCACTGAGTTTTGTACTAACCACCACAGACCCTGGGTTTCTTGTCACCCAGGTAACAGGTAGTCGACTTTGTGATGGGCTTGGAGCAATGCTGGCTGGCATAATCTCATTTCACTTTCAAGGGTCCTGGCTTTGGATTTATGTTTCCTATAGTTTCGAATATTTCTTATACTGATCCGGATTTATATGGTGGATATTGTGTTAGACATTGTTGATGTACGCACTTGTTGATTCGGGTTTTGACGATATTTTCTTTATGTTGTGGTCAATCATACCGTCATGCATTGTATGTAGGTTATTATTTTATTGTGATAGGTTCTGCTGTGTTTTGTAATACATATACATTTATATATGTTATTGTGATTGTGGCTGAAAGGCCTTGTATCAACAGGATATAGTGTCACGTACAGGGGAGATGTTGTCTGTTTATTTTTTGGCTCGACATACTCTCGGGGCGTGATACCCCCCCCCCCCTCTCAAGCCTATTCCTCCTCGAAGGACTTCCTTTGTTTGATAACCGATCTTCAATTCACTAGGACTTCCTGCCAACTGTCTGGTCCTCTTGACCCAGTTGGATTTTTGGCTAGTTGTCCATCCCTTCTGGCCTAACTGGATTTCCTGCCAGTTGTTTGATCCTCCCGACCCAATTGGACTTTCTTCCTGGTGTCTGGTTCTCTTGATCTAGACATGGGAGCTCCACTTCTTTCATTCGAGGTTCATGGCTTGACATGGACCATGACTCTCATATCAATTGTTAGTGCCTATAAGATCCACATATCTTTACAATGACATGATATTGTCCACTTTGGGCCTATGTCCTCATGATTTATTTTTGGGCTTTACCCAAAATGTCTCATGCCAATGGAGATATCATTTCATCTTATAAGCACATGATCCTTTTAATGTCTTACTAATGTGAGACTTTGATTGTATTCTCAATACTCTCAATAGCTAGAAGGTTTGGGTATAGGAAGGATGGTTGAGCAAGTATGAGGGGATCATACTTGGGTTAAATCTCATAGTTGAGGTTTATCAGTCAATTGGACCTTTAGGTCAGTCGGTTTGTCGAGTGTTCAACACTTGAGAGCCTAGTTTGACTCAGCGATTGGAGAATTGCATTGACGAGTAAAGGTATCATCAGCCCAAGCTTTAGGCGTCGACTAAAGCTAAATGGACACGAGCATAGATTGTTGTGTAAGTCGATTAGCGATTGACTATAGACTTAGCGATCAACTATTAGTAGAATATCAGTTGGAAAGAATCCAATGTGGATTGGTTCATAGTGAGACAACGGATAGGTGAGTAGTAGACTGGTGCCTTTTGGCAGTCGACACCTGGGCATAAAATCAACCCGACACAGGTTATAAAAGGAGCACCAAAGGGAAGATTTTGGAAGCAATTTTCTTAGAGATTTGGAAGGAGAATTATTGTTGCATTTCAGACTTTCCAAGACATCTCGAAACAACTAACAAGCTAGCAAGCAATCAAGTTTTGTAAAGTGTTCTTTACTTTTATTTTCGCTTCATTTTTGTACTCTTATTTCTTATTGTTGTAAGATCCTATTGTAAGAGATTTCTCCACCTCTGGTATCATACCGAGAAGGAGAAGTTTAATAATGGTGGTGTGAATCACTAGAGCTCATCCCGTGGAATAAGAACCCTAGTTCCGAACCACGTAAATCTTGTATTGTGCTTGTGTTGTACTTTGTTTATGCTTTATTTTGTTTCCGCTGTGCATTAATAAGTTTTGTAGATGAGCACGTAATCAATCCAATCAAAATGACAAAATTGAACGACGCTATTCACCCCCCTCTAGCACGACAACTGATCCCCAACATTAATGTCTCGACTTATCTACTGTTATATATATCTCGTAGACTAACTCTATGTTATAGGAAGGTAATCCAAGTCAACTAGTCAAACTTAGAGGCTCTGGGCAACCAGAATAGGTCCGAGTGACACTTGGACTCTAGGTTTTCCACTTCGGTCAGATAAGCGATGATGTGGTCGACCAAATTTAAGTTTGAGCAACTAAAAGGTGTTCTAAGCGACTGGAAGGACACATCATCAGCTATTTATGGGAAGATAATTCGATGGAGGTTCTCATGTAGGGCTTCGAGCAACTGGAAGGACTTCTAGATTATCAAAGATGGGACAAGGGTTGTACAACAAGCAGAAGATAATGACTAAACTGGAGGTGACTGAAAGAGCTTCTAGGCATCTGAAAGAGCGCTATAAATACAAGTCAAAAGGGACCTCTCAAATTATTCAATTTTCACTAAAAATCATTCAATCTCAATATTCTAAGTACTATGTTGGCCCAATCTCCATTAGGTAGTTTCGATTCCCCTTTTGTATATTTATTTTAAACTATCAAGTCTTTATATTCTTATTTACTTGTATTTGATTAATACATTCATTTTATATCTTTGTATCAAATACTTGTAAGATATTTCTTCACCTTGAAAAAGTTTTAGTAAAAGGAAAATTTTAGAGGGTTTGTTCAGGGACTAATCCAACTTACGGATCAATATGCTATGAAGTACCAATCTTAAGGGATTACGAGTCATGTTAATCAATGTGTCTCTGTGGTTGTGATTTAACATCATTTTTGCTACATTATTACTCTGTTAATTGTTATTTATTATTATCTTATAAAAGTATATGTTATTCATCCCTCCTCTAGCGTTATCACGATCTTACAATTGATATCAAAACAGGTTGAGATAATAGTAGTCTAAGGAGGCACTGTTGGTACATGTCTAGACTGAACCATTCAAAATTCTTCCTAGTGCACTTGATTGAGTTGATTTAGTTGAAGCCACCTCATCTTTTTCTAAACTAGTTAGACTATGGCTTACTCTAAGTTTCTTGGGGTTGTTGCTTGAGGAAGGTTTTGTCTAAAGTGTGTGACTACTTTTAAAAAGATCCCCTTAGACTTGTCATTATCTGGGAGTCTATTCTAAAGATGTTTGCTTGATGAACCAAAAGCTAAATTTGAATCTAACATAGGATCTAACTCATGCTTAGAGATTCGGGCACAACTTTGCTAAAAAAAACAACTTAACCATGTACATTGCAATTACTTTTATTATTATTTGTGCTACTTATCCAAGAATATTAAAAGATTACTTTCAAAGTCTTGGAGAAATTTTCTTTGATGACCCTATAAGAAGGTTATAGTACCACTCATTCTCCTCTCTTCTATGACAATAACTTATTAAAGAGTAGGATGCAAACTCTCTTATGAATGAGATAGAAAACTAGATCATAATCAAAATCGGATTCAATCCACGAAGAGTTGCAAATGGTCAACCTTTGAGATTCAAGACATAGACTATTGACATAAAAAAAAAATCTCAAGCTAATACCAAGGCTACAATCACCTTGCAATGTGATTTAATTCAATAGCAACTTTACAAGGTTGGACCTTTTCAAAGTGCAAAGGAACTATAGAAGAAGCTAATTGAGTTGTATGAAGGAACAGTTGACTCAGATGAATCAAATTAGATCAAATGCACAACATAGTGGCCAAAGAAAAGGCTTGCAGTTCACAGTTTGAGTCAAAGTCAGAATCTATATTTGACTTAAATAAGACAACTAACAAAGTTCAACAAAAGTCAAAAGGAGTGGATACTAGACAATTGATGTACCAAACACATGATCGGAGACTGAAGAAAATTTTTCAACCTCAAGCTCAAAGACTCGTTAGAAGTTTACCAATTTTGACCAACTATGAAAATTAAATTTGTGATGCATACCAAAAGGAAAAAAACAAATAAGAACAACTCACAAATTAACTAACTCTAGTCACTACATTTGTTCTAGAAATCTTACATATAGATCTATTCGAAAGAAATAAGGTCAAATTATTAAATGTAAGTCAATATTATGACTTAATAATGTAGATGAATTTTCAAGATATATTTAGGTTTATTTCTTAAGACATAAAGATGAAACTATAAAAAAAATCATACAATTCATTAGATTAGTTGAAAATGAAAAGAGCACTAAAGTCAAGAAAATTAGAAGTGATCATGAAGAAAAATTTAACAATCTTAGGTTTAATAAAATTTATTTAGATAATACATATAAACACGAATTCTTATATCAAGAACCCCACAATAAAATAGTGTAGTTGAACATAAAAATCGAACCTTAACAGAAGTAAATAGAACCATATAAAATGAATACGGTTTACCTAGTTATTTTTTAATAAAAAACCATTAACACAGTATGTTATATACAAAATAGAATATATATAAATAAAATTAATAAAAAAACCCCTCTATGAATTATATTATAATAAAACTCCTTAAATAAAATATTTTCAAGTTTTTATATATAAAGTTTAACTCCGCCCATGATAAGTTAACCTTGTCGTGGTCTGTTCTAAGTCCGGATAAAGGAGGAGGGTTGCGTTAGGTTGGCAGCCAGCGTTAAACTAAGACAAATATTCAATGTATGGATCAATCAAACTATTGTGCTAATGCTAGGTTGTTCCCCGGAAGGAACGCGTTGCAGGGTCCGACTGTAACGTCTCGGCAAGGACCGCTATATTTTCAGAACTCGGGTGTAGTGAAAAATATGCTAGAGTTCGCATTGCAGGGTCCGACTGCAATGTATCGACAATGACCGCTACATCTCCATGAGAACTTGGGTGTAGTGTTAAATAAGCAAGAGTTCTCACACCATAGGTTGGATAAGAACAAATATTATAGAAAAACTAATAGTCTAAGATTTGGTACGTGGAATATAGGAACCCTCACTGGTAAAATGATGGAATTAGTAGATATGATGATTAGAAGAAAAATTAATATTGTATGTGTACAAGAGACAAAATGGGTAGGTGAGAAGGCAAAGATGATAGAGAACTCGAGTTTTAAGTTATGGTATACAGGAAAGAGTAAAACAAGAAATAGAGTGGGTATTATTGTTGATAGTTTGTTAAAAGATGAAGTTGTAGGAGTAATCAGAAAGGGGGATAGAATTATAGCTCTCAAAATAGTAATGGAGAAAGAAACTATGAACGTAATTAGTGTATATGCACCTCAAATAGGGTTAGATGAAAATACCAAATTAAGGTTTTGGGAGGACTTGGATGAAGTATTACAAAATATTCCGTCAAATGAGATGATTTTAATATGAGGCGATTTAAATGGGCATGTCGGAGTGAAAAATGACGAATATGAGAGGGTGCATGGGGGTTATGGGTTTGGAACAAGAAATGAAGAAGGTAAAACTATATTGGATTTTGCAATAGCATATGATCTTATACTAGCTAATACATTTTTTAAGAAAAAGGAAGAACACTTGGCCATGTTCAAAAGTGAAAATAATAAATCACAAATTGACTTTCTTATAGTTAGGAAGAGAGATAGAAAAATTTGTAAAGATTGTAAGGTCATCCTTGAAGAAAGTTTAACTACTCAACATAGATTAGTAGTATTGGATATACGCCTCAAATATAATATTAATAGAAGAAAAATATACACAACTCCTAGAATTAAGTGGTGAAAGTTAAAGGACGAGAAACTAAATGTATTCAAAGAGAAGATAGGAGTACAAGTATTAAATGAAATATACAGTGACCCTAATACGATGTGGGATAAGATGATATCAAAATTGAAAATAGTAGCCAAGAGTGTACTCGGTGAGTCAAAGGGACATGCACCACCAAGTAAAGAATCTTGGTGGTGGAATGAAAAAGTGCAAGAGAAAGTCAAGGAAAAACGAACAACATATAAGAAATTATATATTTGTAAAAATGAAGAAAATTTGAAAAAATATACAATAGCCAAGAAAGAAGCTAAAAAAGCAGTGAATGAAGCTAAGACTGAAACTTTTGAACGGTTATATCGAAAATTAGATACAAAAGAAGGGGAAAGAGACATTTATAGAATAGCTAAAGTGAGAGAGAGGAAGACAAAAAATCTTAATCAAATAAGATGTATTAAAGATGAATGTAATAGGGTATTAGTACATGATGAAGAAATAAAAGAGCGGTGGAAGAGATATTTTCATCAACTTTTTAATGAAGGTTTAAGAGACCAACTTAATTTAGGTAATTTAAGTAGGTCAAATGAGTATAGAAATTTAAATTTTTATCGTAGAATTCAAATTCCAGAAGTAGAACAAGCTTTAAATGGAATGCAAAATGGAAAAGCCGTTGGACCAGATGATATTCCGGTAGAGGTATGGAAGTGTCTAGGGAAACAAGATATTGAATGGCTTACAAAATTATTTAACATAATATTGAAAACAAAAAGGATGTCTGATCAATGGAGGGTAAGTATCTTAATTCCCTTATATAAGAATAAGGGAGACATACAAACTTGTGAAAACTATAGGGGTATTAAACTAATGAGTCATACCATGAAACTTTGGGAAAGAGTAATAGAAAAAAGAGTAAGGGAAGAGACCATGGTTCTCGAAAATCAATTTGGATTTATGCCAGGAAGGTCGACAATAGAAGTTATACATCTTCTTAGACAACTAATTGAAAAGTATAGAGAGCAAAAACAGGATCTACACATGGTATTCATTGATTTAGAAAAAGCTTATGATAGAGTTCCAAGAGAAATAATATGGAGAATTTTAGAAAAAAGAGGTGTTAATGTAACATATATTGAACTAATTAAGGATATGTATGAGGAAATAATGACCAGAGTGAAGACTTCAGGTGGATTAACTGAAGCATTTCCAATAAAGATAGAGTTACATCAAGGATCAACTTTAAGTCCCTATCTTTTTACACTAATTATGGACGAACTCACTGGACACATTCAAGACACAGTACCGTGATGTATGTTGTTTGCAGATGATATTGTTTTGGTAGATGAGACACGTGAAGGAGTAAATGTTAAACTAAAATCTTGACGAAAAACACTAGAAGTGAAAGATTTTAAGCTTAGTAGAGTAAAGATAAAATATATGGAATTTAAATTTAGCAATATTAGACGTAATGAGACAAGTGTTAAGATAGGAGATAATGAGTTATCTGGAACTGAGAGCTTTAAATATTTGGGATCATTTTTACAAGATGATGGAGGGATTGAGAGAGATGTCTTACATAGAATACAAGCAGGATGGTTGAAATGGAGGAAAGCGTCGGGTGTTTTATGTGATCGTAAAGTGTCTCTAAAACTTAAAGGAAAGTTCTACAAAACGACAATTAGACCTGCTATGTTATATGGAGCTGAATGTTGGGCTACGACTCGAGCATATGAGCAAAAGATGAGAGTTGTAGAGATGAGGATGTTAAGGTGGATGTGCGGACATACGAGGATGGACAGGATAAGAAATGAGAGCATTAGAGAAAAAGTTGATATTGCATCTATTGAAGGAAAGTTTTGAGAGACACGTTTAAGGTGATAGAGACATGTACTTAGATGGCCAATAAATGCTCCAGTTATGCGATGTGAAATGATGCCAAATAGACACATCAAATGAGAAAGAGGAAGACCAAAAAAGACTTGGTTAGCAACAATAAAACAAGATAAAATTTATTTAAATATTGATGATGATATAGTAGGGGACAGAGTTCAATGACGTAGAAGAATCCATATAGTCGACCTCACCTAGTGGGATAAGGCTTTGTTATTATTGTTATATATAAAGTTTATATTTTAAATACTAAGGATAATTTATTAAATTTTTTAAATAAAATATTTATAGGTTATTCAACTACTAGCAAAAGTTATAGAATATACGACAAAAAAATATTAAAAATAGAAAAAAAAATCTCAAATGTAGTTTTTGATGAAAATAACCTAATTAAGATACAGATAAACTAAGATATTCAACAAAAGTTTGATAAAGTAACTCAGGAGAGCAACAACTTAGGGGAGCTAGAAATAACTTAGATGAAGATCAATCAATAAATCAATCAACTAAAAACTTAACTCAAAATGAATCACAAAATATAAGAACATTAAGAGTCAGCAAAGTATGATACGTTTTTTTAGAATTTTATAAACTTGGATATGCCCTTTGAGAAAATACCCCAACAACTTTCATTTCAATAAAAGGACCCTCTTCTCCCATTCCAAATTACCTCAAAGCTAAGAAACATTTGGCCCATTAAGTACACATTTTCTCTCTAATTCTCTAAAGAATATCCATAGATTGAAGATTTGTTGGATCTCAAAGTTCCAATCATAGCAATTGAGAGTTGATCTTCCATAAGGGAGAAGTAGAGAAGTTCTAATTCTAGAAGGTGAGAAGAAAAGATGTACTGCTATTATTGAAGAATCTTGATTGTTTCATTAAAATCGATCAATTCAAAACTAGATGTTATTCTACTAATTATTGAAGAAACTTGATTCTTTCATTATAATTGGTCAATTCAAATAGTTTTGATGTTCACAATAAATTTAAGTTGGTTTGGACTAATAAACTTTTTTTAAAATTTAATATTTTAACACTATTGTCGATTGAACAATGCTAAACTTGAATGAATAGAATCAAAGCGAAATGTAAAGAATCAGGAGAAGACTCTCTTAAAAAAAAAATAAAGATAAGAGGGAAGAAATTGAACTAGAGTTTAAGAGGAAAATAACTTAGAAAGTAGTAAAAAAATGAAAATGAATAGAAAGTAAACAAAAGGGTTGTATTTATACTCATGATGTAATATACAATAAAAAAAAATGTTGGTTCAAGATTAGAGAAAATTAATTCACGAAGATAAAGGAGATCAAATGGAATGTCACATCAAATTCAGTGAGAAATATTTCATTAAACTAAATGCAAGAGGGAGTATCTAAGTGCATGTAAAATTATCCACCAAGTAATTTATTGATGATTATGTGATGCATGAAAGAGATCATTGGAAGAATCTACCAACTAAATCTCATGAAAGGACTTCAAACTTCTTCCCCAGTTAGCCCACCAAACTTATAAACACCTAAAACCTCAAAACCATCCAAATGTCTTTAATCATGCTTGACCCTGGCTTACCTCTTATCCCAGCCTTTTCACTGCCCACATCCTAACACCTTGCCCGACTCATCCCCCACCAATTTGAATGAACTCAACATATAAAGCACTTCCATCTTGCCTACTTTAACCAAATTGAATTCAATTCAAGCAAGATCAATCTAAAGTAGTCCAACTCAATTGAACTCGTAGTGTTTCTAGAATTTTGGAGTATGAACGTTGTGTTTCATAAGAAAATAGCTCCCAAGTTATTCAATTTGTTGTATCTTCTGCATTAAAAAAAATCAGAAGTTGATAAAAGAAAACATAAACTTAATCTTTTAGCCGATAAAAAACAATGCAAAACCAAGAAGCAACAGCATCGCGTAAAGATGAGTAGCAACTAAAATAGCCGAGCCAGAGGTTGTATCTGCAGCCGGAGCATAGTTTCCCGCAGGTGTATCGGTCGTCAAAACAATAATAACCCAGTTGCCCTCATCGGCAATCCCAATTCCAACAAAGCTGCTATCATTCAGGTACTGGTTGTACTGGGTCTCGGTGTAGTTTGACAGCACGAGGTCAGGAGCTAAGCCGTGTACACAAACTGGCATTATGGAGCCATCTCTAGTGACTGTTGCATTGAGATGGCAGGTGCTTAAATAATTAGGGAAGTTGGGGAGCTGTGTCTCCGTCCCAGGAACAGTATATGATCCAGTGGAGTTGCTACAGTCTTCGCCCTTGAATGCCATTGCCACTTGTTCTGCTAAGCAATCTGCATTGCTGTTATCAGTTAATGACGACAAGTTGAGGGAACCCCTGTACTTGTTGAGGCCAGACAAAAGCTGAGTAGATGTATCTGCAAAGAAAGTAATTGCTAAGTTTCTGAGAAAGCTGAGTAGATGTACACTGCAATTGGGGATATTTTTCAGTCTTGTAGCAAAGTTTTTCAGGAAATGTCATTTTATGAAGGATTTTTAAGACTAGCAGACAGTTCACTTTCCAGAAGGATAACAGATATTTTTTTCAAAAAAAAAAAAATCTCAGGTAACTATTTAATTAAACTATTCAAACGAGTATTCAAGTTCCCTAGGGGAATTGCAAGGATAAATAAAAATAAGCATTCAGGCAACTACATTATAATATTCAAAGAGCATCCTTAAAAATCAAAGTGAAAACTTCATGATCATGTGAAAAATCTAACCCCATTACGGAAACTTCATGAGTACATGCCGAAATGAAGTTGAATATGATCAACCTCTCTAAAAATTCATCCAGTGTAACTCCAATTATGTTGTTTTATTTAACCGAACATGCTCTTACTTGAACAACCATTGAAGTGAAGGAAATCAGTCTCACTAACAGCTGGGTAAGTTGACAGTAGTTAACCAGGTAAGGATCTGAAGGTAGCTACACAATTGGGAAAATTAAGCAATTACTTTACATGAAAATGTGATCCAAAGCAAGCATTCATACATATGGTTCTTACTATTTAAGGCCAGCCTTCTTTAATTAGCTCATAATTAATGTGCGACCAAATTATAATGTTACAATCTAAGTCCAACTTAGCATATAAATTTTTGTAATTAGCTCATGATTTTTCAAGTGAGATTAATTTAGCATGCCACAGATCTACGTCAAGCCAGATCTACAACATTCTTCTTGTCTCTAAGCATAACTCATCCAAAATTGGCTTATTAATCCAAACACCTCGTACAACCTAGGCCCTATCATGCAACTGAGCTCATCCACTAGTGCAGATCTACATGGGCTACAATTTATATAGAAGGACGGAATCCTAACCTAAAATGGGCAGCTAATTTCTCAGGAATATGTTGAATCTAATAAGATGTAAACATGTTTAAAACTTGATTTCCGTTTACAAAAATTAAATTTGTGATCCAGGCCAATGAGACAGTACAAAGAAACAAAGTGGCGATCATTGTCGACTGCTACAGCAACTAACATTCAGCAAAAAGACGGCTTGTCTAAATGGACTGCAGTTTTTCTTCGCAGAGAATGTAGTTACTGAACAGAAAGAAATCAGATGCACATGAGGCAACCTCATGATTTTCAAAACCTGAAACGATGTCAACAATGGGGGATCAAGGGATTTGCAAATTTCACTTCTGACAGAACAGATGGATCAACCTTCAATCGAAAAGTACCGCGTCATGATATTTAGATACCAAACATCACAAAACATAATCAATCACCCACCTCATTCAGTAACAGATCTCGAATGACACTCTAATCAGCAGATAAACGAAAAGAGAAATAGGGCGAGGAGGAAACGCAGAGCAATTACCGTCAGATCTAGCTGGATGAAGCAGGAATGCGAGGAGGAGGAAGGAGGAGAGGGAAATCTTGAAGCCCATTCCTCAGCGCCCTCCTCTCTTGCTCGCTGCTTCCTTCCCGGATTTAGAAGCGGAAAATGAGGAAGCGGAGGCAGGCGATGGATAGAGCGGCGTGGATCTGGACATGGAAGATTGCCCAGAGCTTTCACAACCGCCACCCACCGCCATGTTTTGGTGCGTATTCATTTGGAAGACTTTTTGGTACTTTCTGATTTTTTTTTTTTTTAGTTGCTGCGGTGTCGTTTTTGGAATCAGTTGGGATACGAAGAAAAGTTGCAAACAAAATAATAAATCCAGCAAAATGATTTTGCTCATGTGGATTCAAAAAAAAGATTTTAGAAGAAAAGTCGAATTCTATTTTAAGCATTGTTTTTATTTTACTATTATAGACTTAAATTAGAGCAAGAATAAATTTTTAAGGTGCATTTCTCTTGTACCGTTGAACAATCGATTAATAATGAAATTGATCGAATTAATTAAATCAAAATTAAATAATTTTTTTTTTTTTAATAAATCGAGTCAATCAAATTTTTCAGTAAAAATCAAATAAATTGAACTAATAAAAAATCAATCAATTAAATTAAAAATCTAATGGATCAAATTTTTTATTAATAATCGATTGATATTTTATATTAATCGATTGATTATGTCTAATATATTGATATGAAATATTAATCGATTAATAATGATGTGAAATTGTAATTTTTATATTACAGTTCGAGTCCATTGATTAATATAAATCAATCCAATGATAAATTTAAATTTGATTTAATCGATTATTTCCATTTCAAAATGGGATTGAATAAATTGATATTAAAAATAAATTCAATTTCCAAATAAATTGAATCGAATTTTGATCGATTTAATCAAATTTTAGCTTCCCTAATTGGGTTGCACGTGGCCCACTAGTAAAATAGTAAAGATTGTACGCGAGGCTATTTATGTGTAGAAAAATCATTTATAGTTTTAGGTGGCGTTAGAGGGTTTTAAACGAGAGAATGAGAATGATATATGATATTTGGTTAATGAGTTTGGAATTGAGATTTTGTAATGATATCTAGATATTTGGAAATTAATGAAACCTAACCTAAATGGTAGATTTTGGAATAGGAATGAAAATAATAAATGATCGTTGATCGTCATTGGTCGATGTCCGACAATCGACGGTCGATGATCAACGTCTCCGAGCATCGGACAATGGGCAATGAGCGATGGGCGGTGGGTGACGAGCGACAAGCGACAGTCGATGATCGACAATCGACGACCGATGACTGACGCTAATGGACGATCAGCAGTCGACCGATGAGCGACCAACGAGCGATCGACAGGCGACGATGATCGATCGACGGTCGGCGAGCGATCGGTGGTCGGCGACCGCCGATGGCCGACGACCACCAACGACCAGTGACGACTGCCGGCGATTGGCGACCGTCAACGACTGACAATCGCTAGCGATCGACGATTGGCGTCGACAACCAATGGCGCCCCGCGGCGACCGTCAGCGATCATCGACGATTGATGACCGTCGACGATCGGCGACTGACGACCGACGACCGTCGTCGACCGACGATCATCGACGACCGACGATCGGCGATCTGCGACCGTCGACGACCGGCGACCACCAACGGGCGGCGACCATCGACGGACGGCGCCATCTGCGATCGACGATTGTTGGTCGTTGGTGGTCAGCAATCGTCGGTCGTCGGTGGTCGTCGACCATCTATAGTCGGTGGTCACCAACACCGACACCGATCGATGGTGGATAGTCGACAATCGTCGACAATGACATCGACAACATCGTCTCTACTTTTATTCTCAATTTATAAATCAAATAATATTATTAGAATTACTAAACTCATTTCCATTTCACCCTATTATAGATGTAACGACCGGGCCCCTGTTGGCGGAATTCGGTGACCCCTATTGGTCAACGACCGTCGCCCCTATTGGCGGAATTCGGCGACCCCTATTGGTCGACGACCGTCGCCCCTGTTGGCCCGTCGTTACTCACCTGGACTTCCCACCCCTGGAAGTGGGTTTTTGCCTTCCCCAGGATTCGAACTCTAGACCTCCAGGTTAAGTACTAAAGTTTATGAATCCTGGTAACCAAGTGATCAATAAATTGTCACGCCCCGAAGGAGACCCCACCAGACAAAAATCCGGCAGCATCTCCCCTGTACGGGTGACAATCCCAATTTACATACAAAGGCCTACACGGCCACTATACATCGGTCAACACGACCGGAATCCAAACTCACACTTGATTATATAATTTGGCCTCGTGCCATCATCCAAAATAAATGACAAAGCAGTCTAAAATAAATAGACTTACCCCTTACGCCATCCGGCGAGAATACTCAACAAAATCCAACCAAACCAAAATCCAAATAAGGTCCATAAGGACACCAAAACCAAATACAAAATCAATCTCCAAACCTATACATGTCCTCTAACCAAAATATCCAAATACCGAAAAAAAAACAAATATCCAAATCAAAACTTTACGAAGTGGGGTCCACAAGCACTCTCTGGACTTCATCTCTGAAATAGATATAAACCAACGGGGTGAGTTCAAAGAACTCTGCGGTATAGTAGATATGCAAAATCGTATAGCTAACAATAAGAAGATACTCACATAAATAGGGTATGCAAGCAAGAAATACAAAATGATCAGATTTTACTTACGAATCTCCTACCCCGATATAGGAGCATGTGCGACTAGAAGTAATAAAGTCCTGATCATATATAAGCATGTATCCTGTATGCATGTGATAATCATATGCACATCCAAGGCATCAATAAAAATGCAAAGAAACACACAGATAAATGCAATCTATGCAAAGTGCATGCCGTGCCAATGACATGGTCACCTCGACGCTACCCTACACGCAATGGTGAAGCCGAGTGGGTAGGGCTATGACAAGCTGCACTCGCCATCATCGCTTCCCGAGTGAGCCAAGTGGGCGGGATCTTTGTCGGAGTACACCTATCCTCCCGCCCCAAACATAGGGGGAGCTAAGCTCTCATCTCCGTGTCATAGGCGAGGAGGATCGCCCGCTACCACGGCCTGCGCTACCCATGGCGGTCCCAATGCGAGCGACAGAGCAACAGACACACCCTCCCGATGTACCACTAACCCATGAGTGGCGGTGTGTGCGAGCCATGTAACTAGGCTGCGGCTCACAATAATGGAACCTCGTCTACCTAGCATGCAATCATGCGAAAATGGTGCATGATACTAAAGCATGTAAATCCTACTCATAATATACCTATCCGAATGATATGTACAACCAATATGTACATATCCCTAATCCACATACTATGATCCAAATCAAACAGGTAAATATAATCATATCCTATCACATGCATGTATCTAGTAGGCACCAAAAACATACTAGGCATATAAACATGAAAAATTATTGTAAGCTATCCTAACTAGCATATCAATTTGACTTAATCTAAGCGTTAAGTCAAAATACCCGCCTGAAAATATATCCGCAAGAAGAATCAAATCAGTCACGATCGGGACTCGCCTCGGATCAAAAACTCGCATAAAGCAAGACCATAGTCAAGCACAAAATACAATTTACCGACAAATCGAATAATTAATCGATTTCCTTCATAACCCAATTAACCCAAACCAATTTCCAATCCTTGTCCACAAATATCCATACAATTAATTTAGCCCAATTAATTCCAAATCTCATATCCTCCAAATATCATACAAATCAACCGATCAACACCCGAATCAACCCAAATCGACCAAAAATCCGGTCCACAACCCTTTACAACCTATGAACAACCCGAAACACCCTCTATACCCACCTCCTCCTTCACAACCGACCAACAACTCCAAAATCACCATTTACCACCTATCATTTCCACCTAAATTAGGGATCTAATGAACCCTAATTGGAACCCACACCATTCAACAGATTTTGTTTAATTAATCCTATAAATCAACGAGCTCAACCTAATTAACCTCTTAATTTATCCAACACATATTTACAGTTGACTCACCGACGCGGATAAACCAAAATCAAGGTGCTGCCGCTCGCAGAAAAGTCGGACGAGAGGAATAAAACGGCAGAAACTGGCCGGAGAACAACCGTCGCTCGTCGTCTAGGGCAGAGGAAACCGACGACGAGGCTGTGGCGGTGGAGGTCAGCGCGGCTGGGGTCGGCGACCTGGGCACCGGGAAAAGCGGCTCGAGGCGCGGCGTCGCGGGAACCGGCGAGATCTGTGGCCCGGAACTGTGGTGGCGACGCGGAGAAGAGGGCTCGACGGATGGCTGCGGTGGTTCGGACGGCGAAGGGGATCACGCGCGGCGGCGGCGGTTGTCGTGGCAGATCGTCGCGGAGAAAATCGCCAAGGAGAAAGGGAAAGAGGGGGCGGCTCACCACGCGAGGAACGAGGTCGCGCCGGGGAAAGGAAAAAGGAGAAATAGAAAATAGAAATTAGGTTTTCGTTGTGTATTTAACCTCTTTAAATAGACCCCTCTAAAGCCTATTTATTTTATCCCCGTAAAAGTCTCGTACGGAGTCCGTTTAAATCCAGAAAAATTCCGAAAAAAATTCCTAAAATTCCATAAAAATCCCGAGATATTTCCAGGATTATTTCCTCAATTATTTGGCCATTTAATTTATATGTTAAATTTTCCAGTATTTAACATTCCCCCCCTCTAATAAAAATTTGGTCCCCAAATTTCCTACTCAGATGCATAACGAGTAAGAAATACCATATGTACTGAAAATATACCTCACGTACCTTAAGTAAACAAGTGGGGGTATTGAGCTCTGATCTTTTCCTCGAGCTCCCAAGTAGCCTCCTCGTCGGTGTGGTGACTCCACCCGACCTTGACAAGTCGCACAACCTTGTTCCGCAACTGTCGTTCCTTGAAATCCAAAATCCGCACCGGAACCTCTGCGTACGTAGCATCAGGTTGAATGGAACCTGATACATCTGACAGAATATGTGTAGAATCTGGCACATACTTCCTCAGCATAGACACATGGAATACATCGTGTATACTCGTCAAAGATGGTGGTAGCGCTAGACGATAAGCAACTGCTCCGATCCTCTCCAAAATCTCAAACGGACCGATATATCTAGGAGCAAGCTTACCACGGAGTCCAAACCTCTTCACCCCTTTCGTGGGTGAAACTCGCAAGAATACATGATCACCAACAGAGAACTCCAAAGGTCTCCGTCTACGATCTGCATAACTCTTCTGGCGATCCTGCGCCTCTGTCATCCTACGTCTGATAGTACGGACCAACTCTGCCTCATACTGAGCTCTCTGGGGTCCTAGCAACTGGGCCTCCCCAACCTCCTCCCAGAGGGTGGGTGTACGACACTGCCTACCATACAATGCCTCATACGGGGCCATTTGGATAGCCGAATGATAACTGTTATTGTAGGCGAATTCCACTAACGGTAAATGATCCTCCCAGTTGCCTCAAACTCTATAACACAGGACCTCAGCAAATCCTCTAGTGTCTGAATGGTCCGCTCAGACTGTCCATCTGTCTGCGGATGGAATGCAGTACTAAACCGAAGCTGTGTGCCTAAAGCCTGCTGCAGACTTTGCCAGAACCTAGACGTGAAACGGGGATCTCTATCTGATATAATGCTCAACGGAACACCATGCAATCTGATGATCTCCGACAATATAGCTCGCTTAATCGATCCGAGTCGGCCTTCTTAGAATCGATAAGAAGCGGATTTGGTTGGTTAGTCGGTCACGACTACCCAAATCGCATCATGGCCTCGACGCGTGTCCTTGGCAAACTCATCACAAAATCCATAGTAATATGATCCCACTTCCACTCGAATAGGAATCCTCAAGTAATCGGCTAGTCTCTCGGTGCTCACCGACTGGCTGACAAATCAGACATCTAGCTACAAAATCCGCGATGTCTTTCTTCATACCGTTCCACCAATACAACCGCTTTAAATCTCGATACATACGGGTTCCGCCTGGGTGGATCGCAAATCGAGAGCGATGTGCCTCCTGTAGTAACTCCTCCATAACCGGGTGAGGCTGAGGTACACATAATCTACCTCGGAAATATATAATACCCTCATCATCTAGGTCTCCAAGTGATCCGACTACCAATGAATCAGAATGCCGATCATCGCTCGAGCCTCCTGGACTCGTCGGATAGACGATCGAGCAACCATGGTAACTAGAACACCGCTCTGCGGCCCCTCGCTCCTCTAAGCTCAACTCGAGAAACCACGAATCAAATCCGTGACTAAAACTCGGAAGAAGCTAAAGTCCCTGACTTCGGCTATGCGCCAAAGAACTACATTGGCTTTCCCTGGGTGGTAGCTGATGGTACAGTCATAATCCTTCAGGAACTCCATCCATCTTCTCTGTCGGAGATTGAGTTCCTTCTGTGTAAACAGATATTTGAGACTCTTATGATCAGTAAGAATCTCAAACGTAATACCATATAAATGATGCCTCCAAATCTTCAAGGCATAGATAATAGCGCAAACTCTAAATCGTGAATCGGGTAGTTTTTCTCATGATCCTTCAAGCCGAGAAGCATAGGAGACTACCTCTCTTGCATCAATATCGCGCTAAACCTCGTAGAGACGATTCAGATAAAGAACGAAACCATCGCCCTCGATGGCAATACTGAATCGGCCGACACCAATCTCCTCTTCAACTCTCGAAACTAGTCTCGCACGCCTCGTCCCACGTGAACTTCACGCCTTCCCGTAAGGCGTGTCAATGGCATAGAAATGCTCGAGAAACCTCAACGATAATCGCCTAAGAAGCTGCGAACCTCTGAATCGATTTGGTTTGCTCCCAAATCGTGACCTCGATCTTCTGGGGGTCAACTGAAATACCTCTACTCGAAACCACATGTCCCGTAAAACCGATCGAGTGTGTAACCAAAATGCACACTTATTAAACTTCGCATATAGCCGCTTCTGTCGGAGCCTATCGAGAACAAGACGAAGATGCTGCGCGTGTTCCTCCTCGGAACGAGAATAAACCAGAATGTCATCGATAAAAACAATGACGAACCGATCTAGAAAATCCATAAATTCACGGTTCATTAAGTCCATGAATACCGCTGGAGCATTGGTAAGCCCAAATGGCATTACCAAAAACTCATAATGTCCATATCTGGTACGGAACGCTGTCTTCTGAATGTCAGAATCTCTAACTCGTAATTGATGATATCCGGACCGCAGATCAATCTTAGAATAGACTGATGTACCTCTGAGCTGATCAAACAAGTCCTCAATACGGGGCAGGGGATATTTATTCTTGATAGTGACGGCGTTCAATCGTCGTAGTCGATGCACACCTCATCGAACCATCTTTCTTCTTCACGAAGAGAACCGGAGAACCCTGGTGATGCACTAGGCGAATAAAACCTCTGTCCCAAAAGTTCTGAGTGAACCTTTAACTCATCCAACTCTCTGGGCCATACGATAAGGAGCTGACGGCCACTGGCCCTGTATTAACTCAATCATGAACTACACTTGCCTTCTGGGAGGCAGACTCGGTAACTCCTCTGGAAAGACATCTGGATACTCTCGAACAATAGGGATGTCCGCGATCTGAGAGTCACCACTGTCTTCTACATTGATCATAGATAATAGAAAACCCTGGCAACCGTGCAATAAAAGCTTCTGAGCCTGAATCGCAGAAATGGTCGCTATACCGTCGTCCGGATGCGAAGAAATCCTACGAGGGTTGGTTCGAGGTCCGAATGTGACCACCTCGTCGACAATCCATGTGGCATGATATGCTGACAGCCAATCCATGCCAAGAATAATATCGAACTCGACCATATCCAGTACCAATAAATCTACCGTAAGAATGATGTTACCAAAATCTAAAGGACAACCTCGGACCTCCTGGGTAACATCCAATGTATTGCCAGATGGTAGGGAGACGACTAATCTCTGTGATCTACTAGCCGGTAATCTACCAATCTCTCTCATAAAAGTACGAGAAATAAACGAATGCGAACTACCAGTATCAACTAGCATAATAGCTGAAAATGCATAAAGTGAAACCGTACCGCGAAATACGGATTCGTTGGCTCGCTGCGCATCCTCTCTGGTAATCGCATGAATCCGCCCAGTCTCCGGTAGCGGTGGAGGTGGTATCACTGCCAAAGGGGATGTGCGAGCACGACGATCGTAGTCGAAGGCTGATAGGAAGGTGGTATAGCGTGCGTGATCGTGCATTGCGGTGATCCCGAACTAGTGGCGAAGGATGCGCATCATATCGATGGGCGTCGCGAATAATGGTACTGCATGGGTGGGGATGCATGCATCTGCGGTCTGGCAACCAACCTGTGACCGTGACGGAGCGGTGTACTCGCTCCATGAATACCATAGGTGACTCTGAAGGGGAGCATCCTCTGCGGCGTTGCGAAGGTCCGGGCCGTCTGGCCCCCTCTCGAGTCTGATCGACGCAACGGTCCTCCCCGAATAGAAACCCGGAAGCCACATGCCGAGTCTTCAACGAACAATCTCGGCTCATGTGTCAGGCACTTGCGATAATAGCACGGTGTCCCAAGGTGCAGGTGAGATGATATGCTCCTTCGATCCACAACGAGTATGAAGAGGTGTCGCCAATGATAGGCGGTCTCCGGCTCATTGAAAAGACCGCGAGGGCCGGTGAAGATCGTCTGATTTCGAGGGCTAGATGCCCTGAGAATGACTTTGACCCGGTTGATTGCGGCCACTCTGGCGATGTCCGATGAGTCCGTGGGTGATGGGTCCGACCTGTAGATCTTCGATCTGTTTCCTCTTCACATGCTCTGTATTAACCCTTTGTTGAGCCGACTCGATCAACAAAGCTCTATCCAACGCCTCTCGGTAGGAAGAACTACCAAATCCTGCCATCCTGACCTGTAGATGCCCATCCAGTCCCTGTACAAACTGCATCATCCGTGACCTATCCTCGAACTAACTCGGGCAAAACACGCTAACCGATTAAATTCTGTATTATACTCCATCACTGAGCGATTATTCTGTCTTAGACTCAGAAAATCCTGACGTCTCATCATCTGATATGCCCGCGGGAAATACTGACTCTCAAAAGCCTCTCTAAATCTCGCCCAGGTAACCTGCTGCTCGCCAATAATCGAGCGCTGCATATCCCACCAGATCTCGGCCTCGCCTCGTAAATGGAAGGCCGCTAACTCTGCCTTCTCCCACTCGGAGCAGACCATATAGTAGAAGGTACGCTCCATCGTCTCGATCCAAGACTGAGCCACGATCGGATCAGTCTCTCCGCTGAATAAAGTGAACCGGCTCTTCATCGACTTAGCCAATCCTGGAATCCGAGCTCGTGCCGCAGCTACATCAGTAGGATAAGTAGGGGCCGTCTTGAGTGGTCGGCCGAGCTCGATGGGCCTGTCGGGTGCAGTAGTAGAAGGTCCTGGCGGGGTTTCGATGTGTAGCAAGAGGGATCTCCTACCGGTACATCGGATGCCCCAAAGAAGGGTATCTCGGGAGGAGGATCCGAGTCGAGGCGAGGATCCACTACTCCCGTGAGCACCTGTGGAATCGACCACTGATCAATATGCTCACCTCGGTAGATCTCTCGCAAGTCGGTCACCAAAGATCCATGGGTCCTCCGGCGTGGCCGTCCCACACCACGTCTCGCTGTATACGCCCACCTCGTCTCATATCTGTTAAATGAATACAGATATTACCATGAATAAAAACATATCAAATTTATCATCATACCTATTTCACCGTCAGGAGAGGTCCAAGAGCCAAAACCCCATATTGATCTCAAAAAATCCTCAATTTAGAAACATAAAATCGCGAAATCCATACCAATCCACAATTTCCAAATTACCTCGCAAAACTCGCCAATACATGGCGAACTCAAAAATCCAAAAACCCTAGGAACTCAAAACCTAGGCGCTCGATCAAATAAATTGTCACGCTCAAGGAGACCCACGATACAAAAATCCGGCAAAGATCTCCAGACGGGTGACAATCCCAATTTACATACAAAGGCCTACACGGCCACTATACATCGGTCAACACGACCGGAATCCAAACTCACACGCAGTTATATAATTTGGCCTCAGGCCATCATCCAAAATAAATGACAAACAGTCTAAAATAAATAGACTTACCCCTTCTGCCATCTGGGCAGGAATACTCAACAAAATCCAACCAAACCAAAATCCAAATAAGGTCCATAAGGACACCAAAACCAAATACAAAATCAATCTCCAAACCTATACATGTCCTCTAACCAAAATATCCAAATACCGAAAAAAAAACAAATATCCAAATCAAAACTTTACGACGAGTGGGGGTCCGGCAACTGCACTCTCCTGACAGCTTCATCCTGAAATAGATATAAACCAACGGGGTGAGTTCAAAGAACTCTGCGGGTATAGTAGATATGCAAAATCAGGTATAGCTAACAATAAAAATATCATGCCAGTACAGTCTCACATAAATAGGGTATGCAAGCAAGAAATACAAAATGACTGTACTTACCTGAATCTCCTACCCTGATATAGGAGCATGTGCCTGACTAGAAGTAATAAAGTCCTGATCATATATAAGCATGTATCCTGTATGCATGACAATCATATGCACATCCAAGGCATCAATAAAAATGCAGCAAACACAGTACAAATGCAATCTATGCAAAGTGCATGCCGTGCCAATGACATGGTCACCCCTGACGCCAGTCAGCCGCCTCACACGCAATGGTGAAGCCGAGTGGGTAGGGCTATGACAACTGTGCACTCTGCCATCACTACTCCTGAGTGACCGAGTGGACAGGATGCTGTCGGAGTACACCTATCCTCCTGCCCCAAACATAGTGGGGGAGCTAAGCTCTCATCTCCTGGTGTCATAGGCCAGAGGAGGGATCCCTGCCCGCTACCACGCTGCCTCGTCGCTACCCATGAGCGGTCCAGCGGAGCCTGACAGAGCAACTGCACACACCCTCCTGATGTACCACTAACCCATGAGTGGCAGTGTGTGCAGGCCATGTAACTAGCTGCGGGCTCAACAATAATGGAACCCCGTCCAGCTAGCATGCAATCATGCGAAAATGGTGCATGATACTAAAGCATGTAAATCCTACTCATAATATACCTATCCGAATGATATATACAACCAATATGTACATATCCCCAATCCACATACTATGATCCAAATCAAACAGGTAAATATAATCATATCCTATCACATGCATGTATCTAGTAGGCACCAAAAACATACTAGGCATATAAACATGAAAAATTATTGTAAGCTATCCTAACTAGCATATCAATTTGACTTAATCTAAACGTTAAGTCAAAATACCCGCCTGAAAATATATCCGCAAGAAGAACTGAATCGTCACGACTGGGGACCTGCCTCGTGACCGAAACCTGCATAAAGCAAGACCATAGTCAAGCACAAAAATACAATTTACCGACAAATCGAATAATTAATCGATTTCCTTCATAACCCAATTAACCCAAACCAATTTCCAATCCTTGTCCACAAATATCCATACAATTAATTTAGCCCAATTAATTCCAAATCTCATATCCTCCAAAATACAAATCAACCGATCAACACCGAATCAACCCAAATCGACCAAAAATCCGGTCCACAACCCTTTACAACCTATGAACAACCCGAAACACCCTCTATACCCACCTCCTCCTTCACAGACCAACAACTCCAAAATCAGCCCATTTACCACTCGTTCTCCACGAAATTAGGGATCTAATGAACCCTAATTGGAACCCAATGTAACCTACACCATTCAATGATTTTGTTTAATTAATCCTATAAATCAACGAGCTCAACCTAATTAACCTCTTAATTTATCCAACACATATTCTGATTGACTCACCGACGGATAAACCAAAATCAAGGTGTGCCGCCGCAGAAAAGTCGGACGAGAGGAATAAAGCACGGCCCGGCGGAGAACAACCGCCGTCGTCGTCGTCTAGGGCGAGAGAAACCGACGAGTGGCGGTGGAGGTCGCCGAGCGATCGGGTCGGCGACCGCACCGGGAAAAGCGGCGGTCGAGGCGGCGTCGGCGAGGAACCGGCGAGGATCTGTGGCGGGAACTGTGGGTGGCGGCCGGAGAAGAGGGCTCGGCTGATGGCTGCGGTGGTTCGGACGGCGAAGGGATCACGCTACGGGCAAGGCGGCAGCTTGTCGTGGCGAGATCGTCGAGGAGAAATCGCCAAAGGAGAAAGGGAAAGAGGGGCTGCGGCTCACGCGAGGAATCGCTGCGAGCAGTCGCGGGGAAAGGAAAAAGGAGAAATAGAAAATAGAAATTAGGTTTTCGTTGTGTATTTAACCTCTTTAAATAGACCCCTCTAAAGCCTATTTATTTTATCCCCGTAAAAGTCTCGTACGGAGTCCGTTTAAATCCAGAAAAATTCCGGAAAAATTCCTAAAATTCCATAAAAATCCCGAGATATTTCCAGGATTATTTCCTCAATTATTTGGCCATTTAATTTATATGTTAAATTTTCCAGTATTTAACAATAGAACTCATTCTCATTCCTATTCCCACACTCAAATCAAACACCGTCTTATATTTAAAATTGAATAAAATTTATTTAAATACATATAATAATATATAATAATATCCTAGAAGATCTAGGAATATCTCGACTCCTTACGGTAAGATAAAATCTTAATTATTATTATTGTATTTAGTGCACATGAAATAATATTTTAAAGGATCTTTAGGATATTCATTACGTTCTAATAAACATTGAATTTTTTATTAAAAGGCCAAAGAAAATGCTAAATGATACGAGAAGAAAACAAGTCCAAATATATGGAATTAAGTCAATAGTCAAATTGAAATAGGAGTTAAAGTCAAATGAAGTCCGAGTCAATTCAAACTCCTCCGAATCACACATGATTTCATTCTGATCGAATCAACATGATTCAACTCGCCAGTTATTTAAGTCAGCAAGCATATAAAAGAACTCAACAACTATAAAGGTGTGTCTTTTGATCTCTCTCCATAACAATTTATCCTTTGATACTCCTTCGTAAAGGTGCACCTTTGATCTTCCCTTCATGAGTTGCACCCCCTTTCCCTCCTTGTATAAAGGTAAGGGAAAGAAGCAAGAAGAGAGGAGTAATCTCTAACTAGATGCACTATTTTTTTTTTTTCCATTTTTTCTATTTTCTTCACTTCCTTTGTTGAGTGTTGGAGGGGTCATGCCGAGGTACACCTCGCCCCCCTTCTCACTCATTTTCAAGTCCTTTGACCTACTCTTCGCTTAGAACATTTTTGAAGAAGGTCGACATACAGGCACCCAACCTCTCGAGGTCTCGTGTACATCCGATCTCTTGAGGTCTCATATATGCCCAACCTCCCTAAGTCTCACATATACCCAACCTCTCGAAGCTCAAGTGAAGATCGATCTCCCAAAGCCTAGGCGAAGACTGATATCCTAAAGCCCAATTATAGCCCGACCTATTGAAGATACATAGAGGAAGACCGACCTGATTAAATCAGTACATTGAAAACTACCTGATTCGTACTCAACCTGTCAAAAATACTCAACCATGAGTATTCTATTGAGTCATTTCATCCACTAATCTCAGACCGAATCATTTTGGTATCGTTTCTGGGAACCGAACTTAGACGTTGAGATGGAAAATACGAGAGGAAATTCAGAAATCAAGATTCTACTGATCAAAGAATGCATACTCCTATGTCCAATAGGGAGATTCTGCCAAGAGAAATCAAGATTATAGCGAGTATAAATGGAGGACTCTAGCCCCTGTTGAAGTACCTTCGTCTCCTACAGAAGCACTAGGGCATATGTCAATCTTGCAGAAAGAACAATCTCAGGAGTCTTTATTCCAAAAATCAACTAAAAAAGAACATAGGAAAGTGGGTCACCGGATCTAGAAGATGTCTAGATTACTCGATCAAGAATCTTTAATACAAGGTCCTTAGTTGATTTTCATATGGATACAATATTTACTCTCCTTCCTCGAATCTATGTATCTTTGTAGTGAGTTTGACTTTCTATTATTCTCTTTTTCTACTATTTTCTCTTCGACTCTGTGGATACTCGGGAGTCACAATGTAAAATATGAAAAAAAAATTTATTATATGGATTAACCCTTTAATTAATTGGGTTTAATTAGTGGGTTAATTGGATTTAATTAGTGGTTAGGTTGATTTGCTAATTGGGTTTAATCAAGGGATTGGTTAAGGAGTGGGCTTGGGCTAAAACTGTTGGGCTGAGTCCATTGGGCCCAAATTGCTGGGCTTGAAATTTGCTGAACCAATTGAGCTGAATCAAATTGGATTGAACTTGGGTTGGACCTGAACCAGTTTGGGTTAACAGTTTGGGTTGGCCGAACGACCTTTAAAGGGACCAAACGAACCGAGCAGGGCATCCATCGCGATCGCCCTCTTCTCTGTTTCTTCGTGATTTTGTCGCGATTTCGTCTCTCCGCACAATCTCGTCGGTCGATCTCAGTTCGTCGACATCCATGTGAGAGTAGCTCGGCGACGGCGCCGCCCCAAATGATCCTTGTCCTTTGAGGTCTCAATGATCCTTCGCGCGAGTGTCGTTCCCATCTCCTCTTTCAGACGCGGCTACCGCCGATGCCATGCCAATCGTCATTGCCATTGGTTGCCTCGCCGACGGTCGCTTGCCCTCACTCAAGCTCCATTCCTCCCGATCTCATCGGCATCGAGCTCCTCCAACCGACACGATCGCCGTCGCCATTCCCATTTTTGTCGGTCGCCTGTTCTAGCTAGTTTCCTCGGTCTCTTTCTTTCTTCTGTATGTGGTCGCCGCCGGAGCTCTCTATTGTCGCCCTTTTGTTGATCCGGGCAACAGCGAGCTCAACTCGGCAGGATCTGTGATGTCGTCATCTTGCCGTGCTCTGTCGATCCAGATAAGGGTGAGTGCTGATAATTTGATTAATGTCGATCCCTTTGCCACCACCCAGCACCGACGGTTTGAGTTTGATTTGTCACCATCTGCTTCCTCAGAGGATGTTTCAAGGGATAGACAAGAGGGTCGATTGGAGCAGGGGATTTCGGTTGGGTAGGTTCTATCGTCCCAGATTTGGATATTTCAGTCGTTTGATCAGAAGTTTGTGCTTCAAGATAGGTTGTGAACAATGGTAATATCACGAGGTAAGCTTGGATTTTAGTGCTATTGAATTGACATTAGAATTACAGTTGGTTGATGAATTGTACAGGGCTAAGTTAACATGGATCCAGAAGCTGCTTAACGGATGGTAGGCTAGGTGAGTTGGATCCGGGTAAGTTATTAATGCAAATTATTATTATTGTTGTGGTTTAGTTTGAGTTGATGATATATTTGTTGTTGATAGAAGAGTATTATGTTGCTAGATGATTGATAGTAAGTGGAAGTTGGATTGGTGTGGTTGTAGATCATGTGGATTTGGATTCGAGATAGACATGTGAACGCGAAGACCATTGGTATGATTAACGTATCAGGTGGATAATATCTACCCTGGTCAGGTAGTTTTGATCTGAATCCGGTGCATGAATTTGGATTTATGCTATTACTTTGATATTAGATCCACTCTTATTTAATCATATGCTTGTACTGCCTTGACCTTTGAGATATATACTCTGTTACTTCATTGATTATCTAGCACGGATAGGAACTATAAACCCTATTATGTGTTAGCTGATGGATGTTCAGTAAGAACAGGTGGTTAGGGGTTATCTTTGTGATCTCAGATTGGGTTACTGTGTTACATCACTAGGGTTAGGTGATGGATCAGATTATGAAGTCGATTGTTGTATCGTACACCTATTAGTTGTATATCTATGGTGGATCTAGTTGTCTGTGCATAGATAGGTGTGTGGTTGTCAGTATGTGACTATGGACTAGGGGTCCTAGCGTGATGGTATATCCATTATGGATTGTGTGCCTGTGTATGATTATATAGACGATCGATAGTATCTCGCTACTGACTAGAGGTCTTAGCGGGATTGACTGTCAGATGTGTATGACTCTTTGTGCGATAGAGAGAGTTTTGTGGATTGTAGTCCTTGCATAGTTGACTTTTGGTTGACCAGGACTCCCCGTGGGATAGGGAGTGTTGCGAGGATACATGTATGGAGCTATGCATCATTACATTGCATGCATGCTGTCGACTAGGGTCTCCCTTGTGGTTGAGACGGGTCGTCAGTCATCCTGCCTCCCAGGCCACTCGGGGTAGTGGTTGTAGGGTTGAGGGCAGAGCATTTTTGTGCATGCCATTCTCGACCACTATGGATGGTGGTAGCTGGAGATGCACACTTGGGCACTGTGCGGAGTGATAGTTAGAGTACTCACCCACTATAGACGGTGGTTGTGTGATGTGCAATTGTCCTGGGTGTGGTGCTCGTCTACTTATGGGTAGGGACAGAGCGGCTAGCAGCAGAGACCCCCGTGTGAGTAGCATATAGCTCTATGGCGGCTAGCTACTGTTTCATACTACCCAATTCGGTCACTCGAGAGTGGTGGCGGCTGGAGTCAGGATAGTTGTCATGTTGTGCCACCTTGGCCATACTGGGGTCGTGGTTGGACGGGTTCGCAGACATAGTCATGCATATGCATTGCTGATATATATGTATGCATGTATTTGATATATGTTTTACATATGCCTGTGAGATGCTGCATTTGATTGAGCTATGATTGCTGCTTATGCTTGTATATCATGATACATGTCATTTGCATATTATATACTGTTGTGTGTTGAGCATGATATATGTGTTGGTCTAGACTGTTATATGCATTTGATTAGTGTCATGTCATAGGGTAGTCTGGACCGGGATGTTATCACATGTGATTATATACTGTTCATATGTCTGAGTATTGGTCAGGTATGAGATTGACTTAGTACGTTATATGGGTTATGTTATTGTAAATCTGTTCAGGATGATATAGCTTATGGTGTTGCAGATCGTCAGGTACGTTGGTACATTACTTCATGTTCAGTTGATCAGTTTAGTATATACATTGAGTATGACTATACTGTGATTACTTGTTACTAGATTTGGATAGAACTGTATGTCTATTGGACTCATATTGTATACCTATAAATCTTCACATGTATACCTGTAGATCTCTATATCCTTATATGTTGTTCATGCACTTTCTATATATTACCCCTGAGTTTATACTCACCACTCCGGACCCTGGGTTTCTTGCTGCCCAGGTAACAGGTAGAAGTTTCCTTGGACGTTCGGAGCTTCGCCAGCTGATCTCATCTCATATCGAACAATTGGGATTTTCCACGTATTTGTTGCTGCTGTTGTTTTGTATTATGGCTATGTATAATCAGTGTTGTATTTGGCTGTTGGTTTGTATGTTGTTTTTGTGTAGTATGTTAGAGTCGCACCGGTGCGCACCTTTGTGTTGTTGTGGTTGTATTGTTTAGTATTGTCCATATATATGTTATATAGTTGTGGGCCTACGGGCCTTGTATTAACCCGATATATTGTCACGTACAGGGGAGATGTCGTCCGTTTGCTTTTTGGCATGGCATACTCTCGGGGCGTGACACACAAGATCGACCTAAGCTTACTATTCTCTCTCCAACTTATTCTGGACTTGTAGGATCGAACTTACTATTCTCTCTCCGACTCTACAAATATTTTGGAGTCACAAAATCAAACTTATTATTCTCTCCCCGACTCCACAAATGCTCGGGAGTTGCAGGATCGACCTGAGCTTACTATTTTCTCCCTGACTCTACAGATACTCAGGAGTCACGAGATCGACTTAAGCTTACTATTTTCTCCTCGACTCCATGGATATTCTAGAGTTGCAAGATCGAACTTACTATTCTCTCCTCGACTCCATAGATATCCTGGAGTCATGGGATCAAATTTGACTTTCTATTATTCTCTCTTTCAACTTTTCTCTCTCTTGACTCCACAGATACTCGAGAGTCACAGGATCGACCTGAGCTTACTATTCTCTCCCTGACTTTGTGAATATTCTAGAGTTGTGGGGTTGAGCTTACTATTCTCTCCCTGTTTCCATGGACATTTTGGAGTCATGGAATCGAGCTTATTATTCTCTCCCTGACTCCATGGATATTCGAGAGTGAAGAGATCGACCTGAGCTTACTAATATCTTCCCGACTTTACGGATATTATGGAGTCATGGGATCGAGCTTGCTATTCTCTCATCGACTCTGCAAATATTTTGGAGTCACAGAATCGAGTTTGGCTTTCTATTAGTCTCTCTTTCAACTTTTTTTTCACCGACTTCATGGATACTCAGGGGTTGTAGGATCGACTTGAGTTTATTATTCTCTCCCCAACTTCATAGATATTCTAGAGTCCACAGGGCTAGTCGCTTACTACCTACAAAATAAGAACGGAAAGGAGCTCGAATGACCTTGGAATACATTTTATCTATGACCTTATCATGTATAAACCGACTCATAGATTTGTAACTATGTTTTTTTTAATACAATTTTTTTTTCTTCAAAGTTGTATCAATTCCCTCTATTCATAGATCGAAACATCCATCAACAATCAGCAAACATTCTCTTTGGTCTCGAGATTGAGGTGTCCATCAGCAACTCATTTCTTCTGGTCTCGGATCGACGTGTTCATCAACAACTCATTCTCTCTGGTCTTGAATAGAGCCATCCATCAACAACTCTTTCTCTTTGATTTCAGACCAAGGTATCCATCAACAACTCATTCCCTCTAGTCTCGGACCAAGACATCCATCAACAACTCATTCCCTCTAGTTTCGGACCGAGACATTTCGTGTTTATACATTTCCCTCTGGTCTCGAACCAAGACATCCAGTGATTATATATTTCCCCTTGATCTTGAATTGAGGTGTCCTTATTCCCTCTGGTCTCAGATCGAGATATCCATCAGTAAAAATTATTATTCCTTTAGTCTCGAACTAAAACATCCTTGGCAGAATATTCCCTTAGTCTCAAATCAAAGCGTCCTCAGTAAAATTTTTCCTTGGTCTCGGATAAAGATGTCCTTCAAAATTAATTTGTTTAGTTTTTGACTAAGGCACCCTTCATAAATATCTTTTTGGTATTCAATTAAGATCGTTTTATTCTAAATCAATTTCATTATTAAGTACTTTCAACCAAAGATATTATTTATTTCATCTCAAAAAAGTATTATATCATAAGACATTCATTTTTCCAAAAGATCTTCATTACATAAAGCAAAATACAAGTGTTAGTCCCTGAGTACATCATCGGGGCTCTCATCAAGAGCTTTTTGCAGATCTAGAAAGCTTAAGGATGTCCTCTCTGAAAGATATCCAACTCTTTGGAATTGGTGTATAGCTCTTTCAAAGCCAATCTCGAGCATCTTCACTGTGCATTATGATGGGACTGATTTAATGCGCTAGAGGGAGAGGATGGGTGAATAACGTTCGTCGATTTCTCCGATTGTGCTTGTATACAATTCATTAGTGTAGCAGAATATACAAAATAACATAAACAAAAATAACACAAGCACTACACAAATATTTTACGTGGTTCGGAATATATGGTTTCTACTCCACGGGCAGACTTTAGTGTCTACTTCACTAAATCTTATTTCCTCGATAACACATCAGAGGTGGAGAAAAACCCTTTCAATAGAGTTTACAATGACCAAATACAAGAAATACAAAACTAAATACAAGACCAAGTGAAAAACACTTCACAACAATGATTTCTTGATTTCTTGCTTGTTTGGTTGCTTTAAACGCCTTGGAAGATCTGGAATGCAACAACAAAATCCCTCCCAAATGCTCAAGAATCGACTTCCTTCAACCCTCCATCGAACCTCCTTTATATCCTGCGTTAGGTTGGATTTTCGCCTAGCAGTTGATTGCCAAAAGACCCCAGTCGACTACTCCCTTATTTGTTGTCTCACAGTGAACAAATCTACGTAGGCTTCCACCCAACGGATACCCTAATAGTCGACTGCCCTTATCAGTAGTTGACTGCCAAGCTAGTAGTCGACTGACCAGTCGACTACGAGACCTTCTGTGCCCTTGCTACTTATGACTAGTCGACTGTTATACCCTAGTAGTCGATTGCTCAAGGCTAGTCGACTGTCCATCCATGACAATCGACTGCAGTGGCCACAACAGCAGTCGAGCTGTAGTCGACTAGGTCATAACTCCAATCGATTGCTCCGAGTCAACTAAACCTTTGAGTGTCGAACACTCGACCAGTCGACTAGCCAAAGCCATCAGTCGACTGGTACACCTCAAAACTGAGGTTTAACTCAAGTATTATCTCCTCATACTTGACACTCACCTTTAAGCCTAGATAGATCTAAGACTTCCATCCACTTCCATCCACTTCCATCAGCCTTAAGTCCTTGGTTCAATTCCATGACACCTTCAAGTGCTTCCGTCAGTCTAGTCATGTTACCAGATCTTACGCCACCAAGACTGCACACTTGGACTTACATGTACGCTGCTAAGACTACACATTTGGATTTACACAACCAAGACTATATCCTTGGTCTTTTCCTTTCTCAAATATCCATATTTGGACTTTCACTGCCAAGACTATGCCCTTGAACTTATGTGACCAAGACTACACACTTGGACTTTTCCATTGCTAAGTATCAATACTTGGACTTTTCCTTGCCAAGACTACACTCTTGGACTTTTCCTCACCGAGTATCCATACTTGAATTTCTCCATTGCCAAGACTCCAATCTTGGACTTCTCCATGCCAAGTCTCCGAACTTGGACTTCTACTTGAGTCTCACTCGAGCTAGGTCACCCTTGACTTGAGGTCGATTTCTTCAACAATCGCCTCCTAACATCTCCCTCATATGACCTTGGATATCTCAATCATCCACTTGTCATATGGTCAATATATGGTCAAATCATATTGTCAAATCATTGTCAAATATCAAAATGCTACTCGAGTCCCACTCGAGTCTGGTCAATCATGACCTGAGTCAATTGCACCAACAATCTCTCCTTTTTTAGTGTTTAATAACATCTTTAAGTTAGGCTATCCCATAAGCTCAACTCGACTCTTCTTATGTCAAAGCATAATGAAGGTTTACTTAACTTAAACCTCACTTCTTCCCCTTTGGCATACATCAAAAAATCTACCAAGGTTTTCAATATCTCATCTTCTAATGAGAACCATTCATTCTCTCCCTTGGTCAAGAATCATCCTAAATGCCTTCATTCTCCCTAATGATACAACACCAATCACTAAATGAAAGACATTTTTCACTTCTCCCCTTTTGGTAAAAAATACATCCATCATCCCTTGATGGATACACTTCTAAAGGTCTGTTCTCCCTTAACCATTGCACCAATAATATCCTTAGAGAGTTTCTAAGCCTATAGGAAATCTAAACAATCGAAAATAAGGGTAAAAGTTTGAAATTGAACTTTAACCTCCCTTAAACTTTGATACTCCAACCTAATCAACTCTCCTATTCAGTTTCACAGAAATTCTTACCCTTTCAATGCTTGTCTAAGCATACCAGAGGGTTAGGAATAGTTAGGGTACCTAGGGGTGTTGATAATGAGCTAAATAAACTTTGTTTAACCAAAATCAAACACAACAGTCGATTGAAATTAGACATCAATCGACTGAACCATGATCAGTCGACTGCTCCATGCAGTAGTTGGTTGATTTCTACATTTGTAGAAATCAATGTTTAGAAATGAATTTTAAAAATTCATAAATAATTATACATTTTTCTAAAAATTCTAAAATTTCATATGTATAATACTCATGTCAAATAGTATGAGTGAAAAAAAAAATTAAAATTAAAATATCCATTATTTTAAAATATTGATACAAAGTTCAAAAACATTGAAAACTTCAATGTTTTGCCTAACTTTGTATCAATATTATCAATGGTAATTGCTATCAAAAGATAGACTTTACCATGATTTTCTAAGATGATTTTAAAATATTTTCAAAACCTTAATTTCAATCATGGTCTATGGGCTAGATGTACATGACTTGTACATTAACTTTCTTCATGATTTTTACCTATGAATGAAAGAGTTTTAGTTAATTTGATGTACCATACAAGCACATTGAACTTAACTCAATTTCCTAACATCTCACATGAACTTTGTGAGATATGGATGTGTTCTTCCCTAAATTTAACGGTTCATGCATTGTACTTAGGCATATCCATTTGATTCCTTTATCTAGGACATCAAATAATATCATTGTACCTTAATTTCAATTTGATTAACCTAATGCATGAATCATGATCATGATATAAATGATTTGTATAATTTAAGTATATTTGCCAATGATGCGGGATACAAATTAACCTAAGTATTATCATGATATTTTAAATAATAATATGAGCATAATTTCATGACATGATATATGACGAATAAAACATGGCAAATATATAATATAAGGTATAGAAATACCTAAGTTTAAAACTCAATTTCCATTTGCTAAAACTTACACCAATTTGCTATAACTGACTAAATTCCCAAAGTGTGCCAAAATCCAAAATGACATACTATATACTTCTAATCTAATTATGCCAATTATGATCCATTTTTCAAACTTCATGATTTCTATTAGCACATCCTAAAATCTTTTAGGATTATTTCTAAACTCATTTCCAAGGTATCACATGACCTTGAAAATGCTCTAAAGTGTCAACTCTATGATGATTAGGTTAAATATTCATCCATTCAAGGTTGACACACCCTAAACCCATCGAGCGTGAAGAGATTAAGCTCCTAGGAACCCAATACCTATTGGAGCTCCTTGGATTTACTAGGTATTCACTAGGAATAACCTCCTTTAGTACCTTCCTAATGACCCTCGTAGGATTAGAAACCTTGGTCATTTTAGTCTTGTCTAGGTCAACTCTAGGGATGACTTCCCTTGTGACCTTCTTAGTGACTTTACTAGGCTTCTTTGAAACCTTAGCCACTAGACATCTATCACGGTTAACTCTAGGGATGACCTCCCTTGTGACCTTGGCAATCCTAGACCTAGGGTTGGTTCTATAGTTGAATGGAACACTATGGTAAAATGGCAATACCTTGTTGGACTTAGGTTTGTGACCCAAACTCTTCTTGTTCTTAGGCGGTTCCTTCTTACCAACACCTAGACTTTGCCCATAAGACCCTTTAAATGCATTTTCCATCTTCCTAAGAGTCTTTTCCATTTTCTCAAGCTTTGACCTCAAAGCTTGATTTTCTAACTCTAATTTCCAAAATTTTGATGTTTTCTTTTTCTTTTGGGCATTCCCCTTCTTTCTAGGCATATGCTTGCCCTTCTTGGGGTTATTGCCTAGATTGTTCTCATTCTTCCTATCCTTAGGTGGGATTCTAGAGTTAATGATTCTAGATTTGTTCTTAGATTTAAATTCATGATATTTAGTACCTAAGCAAAAATATTTATTGTTAGCATACTTTTCATGATTAACAATAGCAAGAAAATTTTTAGCATGCTTTTTATTATTGCACAAAGGAAGAGCATTATTAAAATTTACCTTAGGGTTTACCCTAGCTCCCCCTACATTTGAACTCTCCCCTTTGCCCTTCTTAGGGTGACTCCCCCTAGGACGTTGACTTCGGTAATGCTCTTTTTGTTGGCATTTGAAGTACATATGTGCTCCTTGCTCTTGCGGATCAAGGCATCAATTTCCTTTAACTTCTCCTTGCCTTTGGTGTTGGTTGAGCCTTCTTGACTCTTTTTGGACATTTGCTCTTATAATACCCTACTTCCCTACACTCAAAGCAAGTTATATGATTTTTATTTTTAACAATTTCATTTGAGTTACCTAGCTCGGTGGTAGATGGATTGTGGTCTAGTTATTCATTTCTTCCAGAGGTAGATAACTCCTCTACTTGCTCCAGTGTTGAAGACCTATGCTCCTTCCCCTCAATTCTAGAGGTGGAAGCTTCCTCAATTCCTCTACTTCTTAGGCCGATGAGGGCTCTTAATGGAACTTGACTATTTTGCTCCATAGATCCCTTGTATCGTCGAATTCCTCTATGTTGTACAATAAATCCTTAGGTATAGAATTAGCTAAAATTATGGCTACCTTTTCATTTGTCTTGGACTTTTGGATTTGCTCCTCGGTTCACTTCTTCTTCTTGAGGAGTCTTCCCCTCTTGTCCATGGGAGATTAAAATCCATCCATGATGATGAATCAATTCTCTATATCCATCATCAAGAAAGTTCCCATCCTCGCCCTCCATGTCAGAAAATCTTTTCGGTCGAATGATGGAGGGATTTGGGTGTCATAGCCTAAACTATCACTTACATCTATCTTCCTCTAGCGTTGCTCTTGCGGCGATGAGTCCGGTGAAGAATGCTCCACTTTGATACCAATTGATTGGACCAATTTGATGCGCTAGAGGGGGGAGGGGTGAATAGCGTTCGTCAATTTTTCTGATCGTTCTTGTCTACAATTCGTTAGCACAATGGAATATACAAAATAGCATAAACGAAAATAACATAACCACTACACAAGTATTTTACAATGTTCGAATCTATAGTTCTTACTCCATAGTTGGACTTTAGTTTCTACTCGACTAAATCTTGTCTCCTTTTTGGTAACACATCAGAGGTGGAGAAAACCCCTTACAATAAAGTTTACAACAACCAAATACAAGAAATACAAAAGTAAGTATAAGAACAAGTGAAAAACACTTGACAACAATGATCTCTTAATTGCTTGCTTGTTTGGTTGCTTTGAATGTCTTGGAAAGGTCTGGAATGCAACAACAAAATCCCTTCCAAATGCATAAGAACCGGTTTCCTTCAACCCTCCATAGCAACCTCCTTTATATCCTGCATCGGGCCGGATTTTTGTCTAGTAGTCGACTGCTCCCTTATTCGGTGTCTCATAGTGGACTAATCCATATAGACTTTTGCCCAATGGATACCCTAGTCGTCGACTACCCTTATCAGCAGTCGACTACCCTTATCAGCAGTTGACTGCCAAGCTAGTAGATGACTGATTAGTTAACTATGAGACCTTCTATGCTCTGGTCACTTATGACCAGTAGACTGTTATACCCTAGCAATCGACTATCCATCCATGGCAGTCGACTACTAATGGCCACAATAGCAGTCAAACTGTAGTCGACTACTCATCAGTCGACTGAGTCATAACCCCAGTCGAATGCTCCGAGTCAACTGAGCCTGTGAGTGTCGAACACTCGACCAGTAGACTGGTACACCTCAAAACTGAGGTTTAACCCAAGTATACTTCCCTCATACTGAACACTCACCTTTAAGCCTAGACCTAAGCCTTCTAGCCATTTTCATTAACCTCAAGCCCTTGGTTCGAGTCCATAACTCCTCACGCTTGACCCTAGCCTTCAAATGCTTCCGTCGGCCTAGTCATGCTACCATGTCTTACGCCGCCAAGACTACACATTTGGACTTACACGTACGCTGCCAAGACTACACACTTGGAGTTACATGACCAAGACTACACCCTTGGTCTTTTCTTTTGCCAAATATCTATATTTACACTTTCACTGTCAAGGCTACACCCTTGGGCGACTTTTCCATTGGCAAGTATCCATACTTGGACTTTCCCTTTCCAAGACTACACCCTTGGATTTTTCCTCACCAAGTATCCATATTTAGACTTCTCCTTTACTAAGACTCCAATCTTGGACTTCTCCATGCTAAGTCTTCAAACTTGGACTTCCACTCAAGTCTCACTTGAGTTAGGTCACCCTTGACCTGAGACCGATTACTCTAACAATCACCTCATAATATCTCCCCCATATGACCTTAGATATCCCAATCATCCACTTGTTATATGGTCAACATATGGTCAAATTATATTGTCAAACAATGGTCAAACACATTATCGACCCATTGTCAAATTTCAAAATCCTATTCGAGTCTCACTCGAGTATGGTCAATTGTGACCTGGGTCGATTGTACCAACACATTCTCTGAGTATATCAGAAAACTCAGGAGAGGAAAGAAACATTTTTTCTTATTTATCCCATCAACCTTCTCCTCAGCTTTATAGTTGGGTAGTTCCTCTTTCAAAGTCTCCACTTTAACAGCCAGAAGCTTAGGATGCATTATCTCCTATGCACCTCAAATCTCCTAGTTATGTCGAAGCTATTTTGACTCATGGAACTTGGCTTGAATTGCACTATGCATTCGACAACTTGAGCTTTCATGGATCGGTATGTCCAGATAATAAATTAACACAAATCCAGTCAATTGGAATTACACATTCTTTGACTAGACTAGTTGGGGATACCTATGATATGGTGGAAGAAAATAAGCTTAAGCACGTGGCAAAGTCAAGTCAATAGTCAAGTTGAAGTGGAAGTTAAAGTCAAATGAAGTCTGAGTCAATTTAAACTTCTCTGAGTAACACCTGAGTTAATTCTAATCGAGTTAACTTGATTTGGCTCGACAATTATTCAAGTCGACAAGCAAATGAAAGGACTCGACAACCATACAGGTGTGTCTTTTAGTCTCTCTCTATAAAGGTGCATCCTTTGGTCATCCTCTATAAAGGTATATCCTTTGATTTTCCCTCCATGAGGTGCACCCATTCACTCTCTATATAAAGGTAAGGGGAAGAAGCAAGAAGAGAGGGGGAGCAATCTCTAACATGCTGCTCTATTTTTCTTCCCCTTTTCCATTTTCTCCCCTTTCTGATTTGAGTGACAGAGGGGCTATGCCGAGATACACCTCGAACCCCTTCTCACTCATTTTCAATTTTTTCGAGTCTAATCCATTCATTTCTTGGAAGATCGATCTCCGAAGAAGGCCAACAAATAGATTCTCGACCTCCCGAGATCCCGTGTACGTTCGATCTCCTGAGGTATCATATATATGCTTAACCTCCCTAGGTCTCATATATACCTAACCTCCCAAAGCCCAGGCGAAAACTGATCTCCCAAAGTCTAGGAAAAGGCCAATCTCTCAAAGCTCATGCGACGATTGATCTCTTGAGGCCCAATTGCAATCCGATCTATCGAAGATATATAGAGGAAGGCTGACTTGACTAGATCGACACATTGAAGACCTACCTAATTCGTACATGATCGAAAGTATTCGACCGTGAATATTCTACTAAGTCATCTCATCCATTGATCTTGGACCAGATCACTAAACATGAACACATTAATAATATTATTATTATTACAATATTCATGTCTATTTTAGTTGCATCAATTAACAACCTAAGGAGGTTGCTCTGCTTCAATTCCCATAAGAAGCAGATGATCTCAGTGCTCAAAGTCTCCTATTTTTTTTTGTTGGTAAATTGACGGATAAAATCGAAGCTTAGCTCGGAAAATTTCTCATCATCGGGCCTAGTAAAGTGATGATGCCTCAAAGATCTTTGGATAAACTCTCTCAGACATATCTCGCCAACACTGAGAAGTTGGTAGCTAATGGACCAACACTCTGTTCTTATATCTAGTGGAGAGGAAATATTCTCCCTTCATCAAAGGATATATAATTAGACACACCACTAGGTTTTGGAAATGATGAAGCATTCATGGTGGGTGTGTATCTAGATGTTCGAATTGTATTGAATCAAATTCATTAATGTATGAATACAATCTGTGCATATATTGAATATCACACTAATTAGGATAATATTTGTTCAAACAAATGAATCAATATTTTGTCATCCGGATAATTTGTATTCAATTAGAATGAATGTATTAATATAATTAATGAGAATAGTTTTATTGTCCAAAAATATTGGCGTTTCACAGTGACGAATTAATGACTTTTATTCAGCCAGTTATGAGGGAGCAAAAAGAGAATTCTATTCACTTGTGTTCTCCTCTCTCTCTCTCTCTTTTCTATAGAGTACTTTTTTCTCATCCGGTAGAACCTCTGTGATAACATTCATATGTCACTCAATTCGCTGTGACCATTAGTGGTTGGCGGGGATTACATTTTGCCATTGTATTCTAGAAAATAGACGATCCACAATAATCTCGAAGCACTATGGAACTAGGATGAATCTATTTTAAGAAATTAGCGTTGAATATAGACCTCAACTCTTCAATTTTTGAGCAATCAACTCGATCACTCGGCCACTCAGCAGGTCGATCACATGACACTCGGACTTGGATGCGAATTTAGGTGCTCGGTCACTCAACACTCAGCCTCGACAACTCCAACACTCGAACTTGGCAGTTCAGTTCGATCTAATTTTCAAGGTCGACAGTTTGAGATTATTAATTTAAACCTCTCAACAGAATGATATATGTCATTAATTATCTATCTCTGCCTGCTACTCTCTTAGATTAGTGTGGATGGAATCCAGAGAGGACTGGATCCGAGTATATATATCGTCTGGATTGCTGGTACGTACAAATGATGAAGGACTAGTAGAGAAAGGGCATGACTGTGTTTATTGACACGGTTGGGCGTGATAATCTCTGAAAACTTGAACACGACTATGCTGATTGACACGGGCTAGGTATGCTTGCTTAGATGATGACACGGTTATTTTTATTCCTACATTCTAACCAAAAAATTAAACCGAAAGAAATAAAAAATACTAGAAAGGAAATTGCAAATGCTTAAAAAGAAAACTTAGGTTTCTTTCTAAGAAGTGCTTATTTAAGGTTATAAGTTTGACCCATGTAAAATTCTTTTAATCAAGAGCTCGAGGTCGGAGGAGATTGTGTCTCTTTCCTCTCTCCATAAGTTCATTGAGGGAATATCTTTTAAACTTTGCTCATGTTGAAATAAGATATTTCCCTGCCTTCGTATTTCTCGTTCCTCTATGTCTTTTAAGTCTTGCTCTTGGAGAAACTAGATATTTGTTTACTTCTTTCCTCAATTGGATATTGTATATGCTCAACTTCAAATTTTCATCAGGAATCTATTCATGATATTTGTATTTGTCCTTATACTGTAAATAATGCAACTTGCTACAGACATCCTTAACAAAAGATTGATAAATAGTTTCTATTATATCAAATGAAATTTCTTTTTTACCAAACACCAAATAAAGTCTATCATCTATTACTACAACTTCAGTGGTGGTTAAGGTAATTTTTTCTAGATCCTTGAGGTTTGGAGATTTTTGAGTTTAAACAAAGCTCTCCTTGATTAAGACATCAATGTTATATTCCTCAAGTTCCTCTCCTTGTGACGATTGAATTGATTTACCCCCTTCCATCATTGCATCATCTACATACTCATTATTCTTTTGTGAAAATTGAGTTATCCAACCTAGCATGTATATGACAATCATTGAAATTATCTATTAGTTCTTCAAATGCTTTTGTTGTAGAATGATGTTGTTGATTGAACTTTAGCATTTGTTGTCTAAACTCCTCTTGTTAGTGTGTTTGATCTACAATAAAATTTTCTAGTATAGTCTCTAGGTTGGATTCTGGTGTATGATAGAATTTTGATGGTGGTTCATAATAGTCATTTTCAATTTGGTCTTGATAGAAATTTTTTTGAGGGTTTATCACATCAGTGTAATGAGGGTATGAATATGAGTCAGGTGATAGCCCTGATTTTGATTACAGGTGACATCTACTTATTCAAAAGACGAAGGTGTAAATAGGATTGAGCAATTGTTAGAGTCATGTTTGTCTTCACCACAAGTTTTACAATAAAGGTTAATAGAATTCACAACGTTAAATTGATTTAATCTTTGAATTCGAGCATGCTTCTTTGTACATGAGAAAATAAAGGAAAGCATTAGTAATAAAAAAGGAAAAATAAGAAAAATCTAGATTAACCAAATCGCAAGTAAATCCAATATTGAGCGCAGTCCTCGGCAACAACGTCAAAAATTTGATGTGATGATTCCGCAAGCGCAAGGTCGTCATCAAGTAATAAAATATCGATCCCATAGGGACTGATCAAGTACCAAATACGAGCGATGGATGATTATCTAGAAGAATCACAAATGGGAATTGGAATACGAAGGCGAAGAGAAGGGGTGATGAGAAAATGATCTAGGGAACTTTATAAGAGAAGCAACTCTAGGGTTTGATTTCGGCTGATGATGTTTGATGAATGCAGATCCTATAGTCTCGATGTACGATAATCAAGGGACTAATCTTAAGGTAGTCAATGTATCTATAGGGTAGAGAAAAGAAAGAAAATACCGACATATGATGCCTACCTTGACCACATCTTAGAAAGAGGGCAAGAGTAGATCCATTAAACTTTATGAGGAATCGTAAAAGCTTCAAAAGAGAAAGTCAACTTTCAGGATATGACCTTGTTCGCAATAAAGGAACCTGTCATGAGAACCCCAACGGATCTGACCATTGCTTGTCAGCAAACCCTCAAGTCGGTTTAAGAGGCCAGAGATCAGAATCCACAGCCAAGTACTTCCCCCTCTTTCTCGGATACGATCCATATATGTCTTGCCTTGCCATGACTATGTTGGAACGTAGGTGGCCGACTAGAGGGGGGTGAATAGCCCTAAGTCATCGTAGAATGGAATTCGATCGTTCGTTTGTCTACACGTTAGGGTTAGCACAGCGGAAATAAAACTAAACAACAATAAAGATAAACAAGATAAAAACAATGCTAACAAAGAGATATAACGTGGTTCACGACCCTATGACGCTAATCCATGGTCCGATTCATCTTCGGTGAATCAGTCCGAAACCAATCCAATATGGTCTCTCCCTTTACCCAAAGCAAGGTGGAGATAAACCTTCTTACAACACAAAAACACTCTTTCTTACAATGGATTTGAAATAAGAACAAGAGAAAGAGTTTAAAGCTTGTGGAGCACTTGGATGATCAATTGGAGCATGAGCATTAGCCATCCCAAAGCCCACACCCTCTCTTTTTATAGAGAGGGTTGATTTCTTTCCATTGGCCGCCCATCAGTCGACTGCTGCCTTTGGCAGTCGATTGTCGCTGTTACAACGGCTTCTGAACACGTCAAGTCCCGACTATTGTAGTCCAACGGGAGACTTGGCAGTCGACTGATGTATCCATCAGTCGACTGATGCCTCCGTAGCTGATTGATCAGTCGGCTGCAGGAGGTTCTATGCCCGTGACTGCCTTCATCAGTCGATTGATGGTCTGGCAGTCGACTTCCATTCCTTGGCAGTCGACTGCTGAGTCAGAAACCTACCGGTAGAACTCCAGTCGACTTAGAGCAGTCGACTACCCATTCACAGCAGTCAACTGATGCTGGGTAAACCTCAAACTTCACATCTATTTGAGCGTCTGATGGTCGGGTAAAACCTCAACCCTCATGGTTGAGCATCCGACACTCCACTTCGTCGGGAAAAACCTCAAACCAATATTGAGCATCTGACTAAACCATTCATCGGGTAAAACCTTAACCCTTCGGTTGAGCATCCGACTTGTCGGGTAAAACCCCAACCAAGTTGGTTGAGCATCCGACTTAACTAAACATGTCGGGTATAACCTCAACCAACTTGGTCGAGCCTCCGACACTTAGCCATTTCAGCTAAGTTCATCTAATGAGCTACTTACATTTCACTCATTCTCTCATCTCACTTGAAGTTCCTCGCCGAAGCTCTCTTCATTCGCGACCACGTCCCTCGGCAACACCGAGCGCATGACTTCGCAATGCTCCTTCGCGTCTCTTGCCCTCGAAGTCTGCTTTCTTGGCTTTGCTTCAAGTCATCTCGTCTGATGGTCCCTCGGATGCATCAAGTGCACGGCTTCACAATGCTCCTTTGCCGACTCAAGCACAAGGTTGTGAGTTGGTGATCTTACCAATGCTATTCATCATATGTGCGAATTACTAAGTTCTGCATGACTTCAACACATATATTAAATCCACAATAATATCCTAACTTAAACATTTGCCACACACATCAAAACCATAATCCAAACCATAACTTGGGTCGATTGCCCTAACAATCTTTCCCGTGTGTCAATCCGTTTAAGTTAGGTAAAACAATATAACATAAGACATAAGACAAGAAAGCATGTAAGTAAAAACATGAGTATCAAACTCCCCCTTAAACATGCAACTCCCCCTTAACCCATGCTAATCTCCTCCCTAGCATGATTAAACTTAAACATCCCTATTTCTCCCCCTTTGACACCATCAAAAACATTAACATAATGTCATAATCCAAGGCATTAAAGTCTAAGGATCGAAAAGCCATCAAAAATAGCCTGAAAACACTGAAATTAGGCTGTGAACATTGCCACCAATGATCATTGAATCAGACATCGATCATGAATCATCATCGATCGGCATCTTGGTTTGACGAATTTTGATTTTTGGACCAAAATTCAGAAATGCACTAGAAATTCCAGAAAATTCAAAAAATTGTGAAATTTTGAAAACACATTTCTTTTAAAGTCCTTTATTAGTGAAAAATGAGTTTCATGAAAATTACTTATATTTTCAATGATTTGCCAAAAATCCAAAAGTTTCAAAAACAACTAGTATTTGATCAAGTTTGTATCAATTTTAACACCTAGTTTTGCTTTAGATTGTTTCAAAACATAAAAACATAGATTTTAAAGTAAGGAATGGTTTTGAAAACATATGAACACTAGTAGAAAAGGACCTTTTAATGACGGGAAATCCCATCGTTAAAGAGTCAATTCCCGTCGTTAATGAGTTTTAACGACGGTAATAAATACCGTAGGAAGTTGTCGCTAAAAGGTCCTATTAGGAAAAGATTAACGACGGGAATAAAAATACCATCGTTAATAGCATTTAACGACGGTATTCACTACCGTCGTTAATTATGGCAACGACGGGTTTATATACCGTCGTTAATGGCAACAACGACGATAATATGTACCGTCGTTAATAACAACGACGACGGTTATATGAACCGTCGTTAATAACAACAACGACGGATATATGTACCATCGTTAATAATTTAATATCGTTTAATTGTTCAATGACGGTTTAACATACCGTCGTTAATAATAACAATGACAGTCATTATATAGTTATTATTTCAGCATTATTATCTATACACAATTCACGATATATATTAATGAATGTTAATAAAAAAATAAAAAACATAATATATTAAAAATCAAAACACCATATTTATTAAAATATCATCCACTTTAACCGCAGCAGGAAATTCAAACCGAATGAAAAGCCCAGAACCCCACATAGTAGGGTGATGATACATTAGCTAGATTATGCATGTTTGCAAAATAAAATACAAATATGGGGTGGCATCAGGCAAGCAATGGTAATAGGATGAAAGAGACAAATGAGACCATTCAGTTGGTTTGCATCGCTTCTACATGATACTTGTCCAAATCTGCATCAAGTGCTGCAGCAGAAACAGGTTCGCTACGTCCTTTACCTCTTTCACGGCTCCGTCCTCTTCCACGGCCACCAGCGCGTGGCTATCCTACAGAAACTCTTGCTGGTCCCGTGCTGCCATACCAAAGCAAGTACAAGAAAATCTTAGCTGCTTTAAATAGAGATTAAGGTAAGAAAACATGGATTACGTTTGTGTTATTCGATAAGAATTCAATGGAGTAGATAGACATTAAGTTGGGACAGAAGATATACAGATCAGTATGTATATTGCAAAACTAATACACATAATATCCATTCCATAATGTGAACAAGAATATTAAAACTATTAGTTTAGACTACTAGAGAGCTGACAGAATCTGACATATCGATATTTACTAGAATAAACATAATAAACGACATGTCGATGCAACTTCATGTCTATAACAACATATTAAATAACATTACAACAAAACAGGAATAGAGTTTTAGAGAATACTAGTCAATTAGCACCCAAAGATGACTTTTGAGAGTCCATGATCCTATAACAAATACATTATTATATTAGTTAAATGAAAAAATAATATAAACAATACATTTAGAAGTTTAAAACACTTACACTTACATAAAGCAAATAAGGATATATAAATATCTCTCCTCATCTTTGATAAGCTTCGAGGATATCATCTGTATCGGTGGACATTGAATCTCTCTCCATTAACATACGATATGAGTATTGAGGATATGTCTTTGTTACTATGTGCCAACCTTTTGAGGTGTTATCTTTCATATAAAACACTTGTGATGCTTGAGTAGCCAATACAAAAGGCTCATTTGATTTCAACAATCGTTGACAATTTACACTAACAAAACCATATTTATCCAGTTTGATCCCTCTTTCTCTAGAATGCACATCAAACCACTTGCACTTAAAGACCCCAATTTGCCTGTAGGGGTCTCTTATGCAAAATAGCATATGCGCAACGGAAAAATAGGATCCCTTCCAAGTGATCCTTGCGAAAGAAAACCTCGTACAAAAATAAATTTCTCAAAACCTATCTTATAGGAGAATATTACCTTTGTTGCGTGCCCTTTTGAAATCCCGCTTCTCCTTGGGTTTGTTGGATCTTTTAGCACGTTCAAATGTCCGTGCCTCTATATGTATCCACACGAGCAAGCTCTTGTCTCACAAAAGAAACTAGAAGAGCTCTCCTTTACTTCTTGCTAGAGAAGTCCCTAAAGGAGAGGAAGGTAGGGAAAAAGAGAAAGGAAGAAGAAGACTACTCTTCTTACTACACTCACAAAAGCCACACAACCAAAGCCTCTCTCCACCAAGCTCTCTCCAAGCCTCAAGCTTCAACCATTTGGCCGGCCACCCCATGGGGTGTTTTATAGGATTGAAAAACCTTTCACCTCCTATCACATTCAATGCAATCAATTGCATTGAAACATAATCAACACTCCTTGTTTGGCCGGCCACATGTGGAGGAAATCCAAAGGTCAAAACCCTTTGTCTCCTTCCACCTCATCAAGCTTAGGTGGCATGCTTAGGTGGCATGCTTATGTGGCACTCATGCATGTTGAATTAATCTTATTAATCCAATAAGCTTATGTTATCATATTGAATTAATCTCATTAAATCAATAAGGTAACATATTGAATTAATTTTATTAAATCAATTAAGCTTAGCATATTGAATTAATCTCATTAAATCAATAAGCTAAAATTCTCATTAAGCTTAAAGTCCAAAAACCATTTTGTACTTAAGCTCATTCCCAAATTATTCTAGTCAAACTAGAATGCATTAATTCTTCTAATCATCATGCTCTTTGTGTGTGACCCTATAGGCTCTCATAACATTGGCAGTGGATCTAAACTCTTTTAGATACACAAGCAATGAGCGACATCTAGCAATACATCATTGCTACCCAAGTTATGAAATAAGTCAAGATCCGACTAACCTTTCCGTGACTACTATAATGTATGACCGTGTCCTTCTATCCTTGATATCAGATTGACCAATAAGGCATAGACCGTGTCATCCTCGATCAATCTATGTGTTTCTTGATCCCTGAGTAAACTAACTCAAACAAATGAGATCAATATCTCATATTGACTCATTCGAGCATGGCCATGCGTTTTAGTAGTTCTACTCAATCAAGGGGCCCACAGATATCACTCCTGTCATATGGGAGGGATATATCTCATCTACATCACTCACATCCCTCCGCATAATTTGTTATATACCCAGTAATCGCCTTTATGGTCCACCCTGTTACGGGTGACGTTTGACGATACCAAAGTACATAACTTCTTATGTAGGGAACCGTAGTGACTTCAGGTTTGAGGACTATTCATACCAATAGTCACATGAGAAAGTTTATGACACTCATATGACGATCCATGAAACTTTCTCATGGTGGGTCAGTTCAGTATATATTCTCTAATATATACCCATGTGTCAACTTGATATCATATATCCATGACTTGTGAGATCAAGTCATCAATTGACCTACATGCTAGTCTTTATGTATTAATATTGCCCTTGCATATTAATACTTGACTAGGAACATTTAGGAAAGTGTTCTCTACAGCCTCTCATAATCAATTCTGCCAATTGATGTGCTGTAGATAAGAACCTACTTTTCTAGGGCATTATTATATATTTAATTTAGCTAGCACAAGCAAGACGTAAATATATAATAACCAATCCTTTGCCTTTATAGAATATGATACAAAATGTTCCCTATTCAACCATCACATGATTGGTTCTAGGGCTATAACTAACATTGCCTTCCACCAAGAAATTGCAATTCAAGAATCTGTGACAACACTCCATAATAGTCAATATTTTCTGTACCATAGTTTCCAACAACAAGAATACCACTGTTTTGTGTCCTTAGGCCCTTGTCGTACTTCTCAATGTGGAATTTATATCCATTTACTTTACAACATACAAATGACTTTCCATACTGTGTAGGCCCACGTGCCAAAGAAAGTAGATCTTCCATTTTTTTATTTTTGTCATTTTTATATAACCTTTCGACCTATATAATTTGAACAAAAAAAATCATACTCTCAAGATATAATTTATTAGTGAAAACAAAGACATGTATGTACATTAAAAAAATGTCACTTACTCTAACTCTGAACCACTTAATAAATTGTTTATCCCATTCCTCATCGGACAAAACCAAATGGCTAGAAGCACGGATTTGCAAGTAATCACTGCAAAGGAAATTTAAAGTTTAATCATAATTGAAACAACTATATAGAAGAATAAGTTTATAGTTTCATACTTGTAAAATGATTGAACTTCTTCACAATTCTTTAATATGTAGATGTGAGCTTGCTCTTGGTCAACACAATCCAACTTTCATGCTATCCCCACTGATAAATCTTCAATAGATGAAAATATAGATAAACCATCATTACTTTCCATACATCCACAACTAGATGTGTCGAAATATCTTGAGCATAAACTGATACACTCATTTGCGATATAACCCTCAGCAATTGAAGCCTCTGGATAAATTTTATTTCGAACATATGATTTGAAAGTGTGTAACTTTTGTTCTATTGGATACATCCACCGATATTGAACAGGTCCCCCAAGCATAGCTTCCATCACTAAATGAATCGGTAAATGTATCATGATGTCAAAAAATGAGGGTGGAAAAATCTTTTCCAACTTGCAAAGTGTGATAGGAATTTGTTTGTCAAGCTGTTTCAACTCTTCCATCTTTAGTGATTTGGAACACAAACTAGAAAAGAACATTGATAGCTCAACAAGAGCTTCATATATTGATTCTGAAAGTAGTCCACGTATTGCAATAGGAATAAGATATTCTAAAAAGATGTGACAATCATGACTCTTTAAATCAGAAATCTTGTTCTCGTTAATTAACATTTATACAATCTGCAATGTTTGAACAAAAGCCTTCAGGCAATCTTAATTCTTTAAGAAATAAACAAAATTGACGTTTCTCACCAAAGGACAATGTGTAAGGTGCAGCGGGAAACTGAAGATCATCTCCTATTGCAACAGGATGTAATTCAGGCCTTATATTCAAGAGTTGCAAATCGAGACGTGTTTTATGATTATCCTTAGTCTTGCCTTTAATATCCATAATTGTTCCAAGAACACTGTCACATATATTTTTCTCAATATGCATAACATCCAAATTATGTCTCAATAACAATGATTCCCAATATGGTAGCTCAAAAAATATACTCTTCTTATTCCAATTACCACCCCGTTTGTCATGAGATATTTTTTTCTTTCTAGTTGTATCCTTACTTAAGATTATGCCTTCCAAATCTTGAACTTGACTTAAAATATCTTTTCCCGAACTTGACTTCCAAATCTCATTTCAACTGTACCATCAAAGGAATCCTTATCTTTGTGCCATTTGTGGTTCAATGGGAGATAACGTCGATGACCCATATAGCACTCTTTACCACCATGTGTCAATCTCAATGAGCAAGTATCCTTATTACAACAAGGGCATGCTAACTTCCCTTTTGTACTCCATCCGGATAAATTTGCATATGCTGGAAAGTCATTAATTGTCCACAACAAAGTAGCACGTAAAGTAAAATTTTGAGAAGTTGATGTATCAAATGTTTCTACTCCAGTGTGCCACAACTCACTCAATTCATCGATCAACGGTTGCAGATAGATATCAATTGCATCACCAGGACTCTCTGGACCAGGAATTAACATGGATAAAATGAAGTTAGATAAGTTCATACACATCGATGGTGGTAAATTATAAGGAATAAGAATCACAGGTCAAATGCTATATGTTGTTTTTGCATTTTCGAATGGTTGAAACCCATCACTTGCGAGGCCAAGTCTCACATTACGAGAATATGAGGAGAAATCTTTATATTTTTCATCAAATGATTTCCATGTCATAGAATCAGCCGGATGCCTTAGAACTTCATCATCAACCCTTGCATCATTGTGCCATCTCATGTAAGGAGCTATTTTTGAACACATGAATAACCTTTGCAACCTTGGTTTTAGTGGGAAATAACGTAATATCTTCTTCAGAATCTTCTTTCCATTTCCTTTAAATCGAGTTTCCCCACTATGTCTTTCCTCCTTCCATCTAGATATTCCACACACTTCACAGAAATCTAAGTTTTTACGGTCTTTCCAGAATAACATACAATTATTTTTACATGCATCAATCTTTTCATAAGAAAGGCCAATATCTCTAATAAACTTCTTAGCATCATAATATGAATCTGGAAGATCAGAATCTTCTGGTAATATTTCTTCCTTCAACAATTTCAACAACATGCTAAATGATTTATTTGTCCATTGTCCAACATTCTTGAGATTAAGTAACTTTATTAATGCTGACAATTTTGAAACCCTTGATCCTTGGTACAAAGGTTCTTTTGAATCATTTAATAATCTGTAAAAGTTTTTAGCTTCATCATTTGGTTCCTCACTAATATTGCCACCGTTTGAATCATCATAATGTGGATGTAGGTCCCTTAGAATATCTTCCATGAAGTCTTCATTATCATTTACTTCATTTTCTGAATATTGTTGCTCCAAATCATCCCCTGGCTTTTCTCCATGATGATACCAAAATCTATAATTTTGAAGTATTCCATAAACAATCAAGTGCATTTTAACTGATTCCCTAGACCCAAAACGTGCATTAACACATTTAGCACATGGATATCGAATTTCATTTGTTGCACCTGTTCTCTCAAAAGCATAGTTCAAAAAATTTTCAATTCCCTTTCCATATTCTTCTCCAAGATGATCATTAATAAGATCCATCCATTTTTTATCGGGTGTCATTCTATAAATGCCAAAAAGTGGACAAAGTTAAATACAAATAATTTTGGACAGCAACCTTGTTAGGAATGAAAAGATACAATGAAATATTAAGGCCTCTTGTGTCAAAATAAACAGCTACTATAAGTCCATATGACTAGGATAGAGATAGTAAAAACCATAAGTATGATGCTTAAACTATTAAGGATGCAAATTTAGGAATATTATAGTCATGTCAGGAATATTGCTTGTAAAATGATATGGAGTTTATAGTCATGTCAGGAATACTATAGATTCAGTAAATGTATTTTGCAAAATTGTTTGTATTCAATGAAAACTCATTCTATCAATGAAAACCATAAGTCTATAGTACGATGAGGAGTTTTCATGAGGAAGATGAAATTTATAGCGAACACCTTATGACACAGAACCAATTACTCTATTTCCAAATGATATGAAATACTATAGTATTCATTCCTGACATGTGAAATGCTGATGCTCCAAACAGTGACATAAACTCTAGATGAAATGTTGATTCTTTTTCTCTCTGCATTTCCTAAGGAATGCATTTTAATCATCATGGTTTAGTGCTTTTGACTATAAACTGTCCAAACTAGATGAGGCTTTAACCGGTCAAGAACATAGCAAAAATAGAGTACATTTCATTCTTTCTCTATTTCAAAATTTTAAATATTATTACCTGACCGTGGATGGCTGGAGTGGCGACGGATGGCCGGAGCGGCGATAGAAGAGAGAAAGAGGATGGTTGAAGTGGGATGGATACTTGCGACAAAAGGCTGGAGCGGCGACGGATGCTTGTGCGGCGATGAATGCTTGAGCGCCGACGGATGGCTTAATCGGCGATGGATGCTCGGAGTGGTGACGGACGGCTTGAGCGGCGATGGAAGCTCGGATCAGCAAGAGCTGCTTTCGCACCGGAGCAGAGAAAGATGATTGAGCGGCGATCGACGACTAGAGTGGCGATGGAAGAGCGAGGGGATGGATCGGCTGGAGTGGCGATGGAAGAGCGAGGGGATGGATCAGGAAAACAAGAGAAAATAAGAGAAACGGCGATGGAGAAACCTGAAACTAGGGCACGGGGTTTAATTAGGGGGAAAAATATAAGAAAATAAATAAAATAATATAAATAAACTAAAGCAAATTTTTAATGAAATAAAAATGAAAAAAATACCATGCAAATGGATATAAATAAATTATATTTTCATAATTTATATAAAGATGATATTTTTTATATTTAAAAAAAATAGTTTTAACGACGGGACGAAATACTGTCGTTAAAGACATGACATTAACGATCGAAATAAAAAAAACCGTCATTGATGATAAAGTATCAACGACGGGATAAAATACCATCGTTAATGCATATACATTAACGACAGACACTAAATACCATCGTTAATGCATATACATTAACGACAGACACTAAATACCATCGTTGATGACCTACTAATAATGACGGTATTGGATACCATCGTTAAAATTCCATCGTTAAAAGTACCTTTTCTACTAGTGGAAATATCCAACCATGATCTTTGGGCAATATGTCTATGAATTAAACATAAGTCTTCCCCATGATTGGTCTATTATTACTACTTTGATACTTTAAATGACCATCCAAATGTCATAGGCATTAGTGAACCATTAGTATCATCCTAATATCTCACTCATGCTAAGTTTTCAATTAAGGTTATCCTTATGGTGAGTGTGAGATGTTCCTAAAGGTATTTATATACTTAACCTTCAAATTCATGCAATTCTACACAAGATTAAGTATCACTCTAACATACCACATGATCATAAAGACATATATGCATTGATTTCACATTATGATCATGAAACAAGTGTATCAATCAATTGTCCCCATGGGGATGGCGCAATGGTAAGGCAGGGTGGTCGCTTTGGAAACGGGCTGGGGTCGATTTAGGATGAGGGGTCTAAAATCCCCTCTGGCGTCAGATGACCCCCCCTGCCTTGCCACCGTGTCCAGGGACATAGCCCCCCCCCCCCCCCCGCGTGATTTACCTCCCTCTCGTCGTAGCCCTGGGACGGGTGGCAGGGGGCTGCTAGTTGGGCAGATTCTCAACTTTTTGGAAGTGTATCAATCAATTTGTAATCATGCATTAGGTATAAAATCACGATAATAAGTCAAGTATCATCCAAAGCATGATTTAAGCTATTTATGGGTGCATTATCATCACCCAATACTATTTTAAAAAAATCTCGATCATTCTAAGTCATAAGCATGTATCATTATTCAAATCAAGTATATGATTCTAACATTATAATCACTTCATCCATCATGCTTATAAATTAAATTTCACTACTCATCATCCTAAGTCAACCATATAATATGATACAAATAAAATCCATGGTTGACTATCCTAGGGTTTTCCTAACCCTTAAGGATGGATTTAGGAACCCAATATAAGTTCTTTCCTATGGGGTTCACTAAAAATTCCTTAGGGATCCATTTTCTAGCTATTATTTTATTTTTGGCTTGACCCCTAGCAATTAGGCATTGATAGACCTTTTCATTTTTATTCGCCTTGTAACCTAGGTCTTTCCTATCGAAGCTTGCCCTTTGGCTCCCTATGATCATGTTCAATGTGTTAGAGCTTATAGTGAATTTCTCTAGGGCCTTAGTTAAATGATCTACCTTTTCCCTTAAGGCCTTGTTTTCATCCATACATGCATCACTAACATTTAAAGGCATATAATCATTATGTGAGCATGTATTATCATTAACATTTAAGCATGTTTTTTCTAGTTTGTCTTCTAGGGCCTTAATTTGATCAAGCATACTCTTATTTTTCATTTTAGCCCTAAATAAATCCCTAGTTAAGCTAGAAATCATGGCAACTACTTCTTGAGTGGGAAGGTGTTTTACCATAGTTACCATGTCTTCTTCTTCGGATGATGAGGATGATGATGAGCCTCCCCCTTCACTTGAGCTTGTTTCTTCTTTTTCGGAGGAAGTGGTGTCCACATCTTCTATTGCCATTAGAGCTAGATTTGTGACAAAGGCATTTTCTTCCTCCGATTATGATGATGAAGGATCATCCCATGTCCTTTCTTTGAGTACTTTGACCTTCTTCTCCTTTTCTTTTTCCTTGGACTTCTTCCTTTTTCTTGCTCCCCTTCTTCTTTTCTTCTTTTCTTCTTCTTTGTTCCTTGCTCTTGTTCAAGAGGGGACAATCATCCCTCATGTGTCCCTCTTGTTGGCAATTATAGCAAATGAACTTCCTCTTGTGCCTTCTCCTATCAAAAGATTGGTTAAATTTTAAATTTCTTAAAGCATGTCTTACCTTTCTTATCATATAAGCATCTTCATTGCTATTCATGAAGGATCAGGAGGATGCTTCATCGGAGGAGGAAGGCGGTGTCTCCTTCTTCTTCTTCTTCCCCTTTTCGGCTATCAAGGCTACTCCTCTTGATGGTTGAATTCTTGGCTCTTCTACTACTCCTTCAAGCCTTGTTTCGTGGAGATCCATGGTTGAGAAGAACTCCTCTAAGGTGCTAACTTCTAGGTTCTTTGATATGTAGAAGGAGTCTACCATTGAGCTCCATTTCGATGACCGAGGAAAGGCGTCGATTGCTTTCATAATCATATCTCGGTTCAAAAGTTTTTCTCCTACACTCGTTAGTCCATTTAAAATTTCTTTAAAATGAGAGTGTAATGAAGTTACCTTCTCTCCCTTTTCAAGTTTGATATTAGTTAGTTGGGAGCGGAGGAGGTCTCTTCTTGCAAGCTTGACCTCCGAGGTGCCTTCATGAAGCTCTATCAATATCTCCCACATCTCTTTGGCACTCGCACACTCCCCTATCTGGTTGACTTCTTATTGAGGAAGTACGTTGTAGAGATGATGTTTGGCTTTTGAGTTTGCCAAGTACTCCTCCCGTTTCTTTTTGATCCATCTTGTCTTCTCTATTTGCTTCCTGTCTTCATCCCTAGGTATCTCGAAATCATTTTCTATTATCAATAAAATTTTGAAGTCAGTTTCAAAAAATACCTCCATTCGCTTTTTCCACCAAGCGAATTCCCCCTCGAACTTTGGCGGATGAATATTTGAGCCGGCCATCCTTGATGTAGTGCTTGTTGCGGCGGTGAGTCCGTTGACAAGCGACCTTGCTCTAATACCACTTGTTGGAACATAGGTGGCCGGCTAGAGGGGGGTGAATAGCCCTAAGTCATCGTAGAATGAAATTTGATCGTTTGTTTGTTTACATGTTAGGGTTAGCACAACGAAAATAAAACTAAACAACAATAAAGATAAACAAGATAAAAACAATGCTAGCAAAGAGATATAACGTGGTTCATGACCTTATGCCGCTAATCCACGGTCCGATTCATCTCCGGTGAATCAGTCCGAAACCAATCCAATATGGTCTCTCCCTTTAGCCAAAGCAAGGTGGAGGTAAACCTTCTTACAACACAAAAACACTCTTTCTTACAATGGATTTGAAATAAGAATAAGAGAAAGAGTTTAAAGCTTGTGGGGCACTTGGATGATCAATTGGAGCATGAGCATTAGCCATTCCAAAGCCCACACCCTCTCTTTTTATAGAGAGGGATGATTTCTTCCCGTTGGCCGCCCATCAGTCGACTGCTGCCTTTGGCAGTTGACTGCCACTATTACAACAACTTCTAAACATCGATGTATCCGTGACTAATCGATCGACTACGAGAGATCATGCTGCCTTGTTGCCCATCGTGATTATTGATCGATTGTTGATCGTTAGCGATGGCCGATAGTACGATAGTCATTGTCATTCCTTAGCGATCGATGTGTTGGGCGAAACCTACGATCGAACACCAGTCGAACTCCGATCGACTTAGAGCGATTTGCCCATTCACGGCGATCGATCGATGCTTGGGATAAACCTCAAACATTACATCCGTTTGAGCGTCCGGCGGTCGGGTAAAACCTCAACCCTCACGGTTGAGCATCTGACACTCCACTTCGTCGGGTAAAACCTCAAACCAATGTTGAGCATCCGACTAAACCATTTGTCGGGTAAAACCTCAACCCTTCAGTTGAGCATCCGACTTGTCGGGTAAAATCCCAACCAAGCTGGTTGAGCATCCGACTTAACTAAACATGTCGGGTATAACCTCAACCAACTCGGTCGAGCCTCCGACACTTAGCCATTTTGGCCAAGTTCACCTAATGAGCTACTTACATTTCACTCATTCTTTCATCTCTATTGAAGTCCCTCGCCGAAGCTCTCTTCATTCGTGGCCACATCCCTCATCAACGCTAAGCGCACGACTTCGCAATGCTCCTTCGCATCTCTTGCCCTCGAAGTCTGCTTCCTTGGCTTCACTTCAAGTCATCTTGTCCAGCGGTCCCTGCTCCTTCACCGACTCAAGAACGAGGTTGTGAGTTGGTGATCTTACCAATGCTATTCATCATATGTACGAATTACTAAGTCCTGCATGACTTCAACACACATATTAAATCCACAATAATATCCTAACTTAAACCTTTGCCACACACATCAAAACCATAATTCAAACCATAACTTGGGTCGATTGCCCTAACAGACTAGAGTTTCCTCTTGGCCTAACCCAAAGAAAGAAAGCTTTGCATCTAGGCTAGTGACACATGGCCGGATAGAATAAATGAATTGCACAAAAACCAATCACGATCAGAAACACATCATAAACAAAAGAGAATCAATGTATTAAATCACCAAAACAATACATCAAGTTACTCCCTAATCCTATATTTAGAAGACTACTCCATGAAGGAGTTGCAAAATATAGATGATAAGAAAGGAAGAATTAACCCGACATTCTATGTCTTGAGCGTCTTCTCCTCGGCGACTCCTCAAGATGGATCACTATCACCAACCCTCGGATCCTTGGTCGTCGGCCTCTCCTAGGCTTCGATAATCCTCGATGGAGGTTTGGGGTTCTTTTTATAGATTTTAGAAGTGGATTAGGTTGTTATTTTGGAGAAGAAATCTTAGATTAGTTGCGGTTTATTCGGGATAAGGTTGCATGTCACGGTCGTGTTGAATGACACGACTCGAGCGTGCTAGAACTTTTCATAATCGTTGGCTGAAAATGGCTTGACACGACCGTGTCAATTGGCACGACTTGGTTGTATTAGGTGTTAGTGCCTATAAGATCCACATATCTCCATAATGACATGATATTGTCCACTTTGGGCCTAAACCCTCATGGTTTTGTTTTTCGGCTCTACCCAAAAGGCCTCATGCCAATGGAGATATCTTTTTATCTTATAAGCACATGATCTTTTCCATATTTTACCAATGTGAGACTTTGATTGTATTCCCAATACTCCAACAATCCCCCCCCTAAACGAAGGACCACATTGACCCCCCCCAAGCCTATCTATCCTTGAAGAACATCCTCTGCTTGATGTCCGATTCTCAACCCTGCAGTCCTCGTCTTCTGCGGTTGTCCAACTCTTCGCCCATTGGACTTTCGCGATTGTGTTGGTGCAATTGGCCCAAGTTACGATTGACCAGACTCGAGTTTGACTCGAGTGATGTTTTGATGTTTGATAAAGTGCTTTGACATAGTATGTTTGACATTGATGTTTGACATTGATGTTGGTTAATGTTTTGGGGAGATTGTTTATATAATTAACCCAGGTTATAATTGACCAGACTCGAGGGAGACTTTGATGGTTGACTAGGGTTGACCATGTGATTATGGGAAAGTACAAGCATGGGTACTTGGCATGGAAAGTCCAAGTGGGACACTTGGTAATTTGGGAAAGTCTAAATCTTGAGTACTTGGCACAAGGGAAGTCCAAGCATGGGTCTTGGCATGGAAAGTCCAACATGGGTTGGCAAGGGAAAGTCCAAGCTTGAGTCTTGGCATTTAAGAAGTCCAAGGGGTTTGATATTGGCGGCGTAAAGTCCAAGGGTGGAGTCTTGGCAGCATAAGTCCAATGGTTGGCGGCGTAGAGTCCAAGCGGAGTCTTGGCGGTGTAAGTCCAATGTGCCTTGGCGGTGTAGACACCGTTAGCATGACATAGCCGATGGAAGCACCTGAAGGCTAGCGCGATGGATGAACAAGTCATGGATGATTTGGAGGGATCCGAGAGGCGTGAGGCTGATGGAGGTGGCTAGAAGGCTTAGGTCTAAGCTAAGGGTGGTCTAGCAAGTATAGGGGCACCATACTTGGTTTAAAACCTCATGTTTGAGGTTGGCAGTCGACTGGCATTATGGTCGGTTCGACTGCCGTGAGTCGACTTGAGTTTGACTACCGGTTTAGAGCTGAAAATTGCTCTGGCAATTGACTTCTCATTGGAGCAATCGACTGATGTCGACAGCAGTCGATCGCGGGATAATGATCATTGCTAGTTCACGAGCACGAATGCTCAGAGCCGATCGGGCCGATTACGACTCGGCCGCGTGATCGCTAAGAGATCCGTTGGAGTTTTTCCAGCGTGGATCGACCCATTGTCTCACAACAATAGTGACATCAGTCGACTGGTGACTTATGGCAGTCGACTGATCGACGGAAATCCAGCCCGATGCAGGTTAAAAGCAGTTGTTCGTGGAGGGTTTCAAGCAAGTGTTTTCTTGGGCGATTTGAAGGGGAATAGTTGGTGCTCTTTCAGTCCTTCAAGGCTAGTCCAAGGCAACCAAAACCAAGCAATCTAAAGGCATTTGTAAAGTGATTTCTTTACTTATATTGCATTATATTTCATTGTAATTTCTTGTTGTAAACTGTTGTACAAGGTTTCTCCACCTCCGACTTGTGTCGAGGAGTATTTGTGATTAGTGAGTGCGTGTGCATCACTAGAGCTCTTTAGAGCTCGATCCGTGGAGTAGGAATCGTTCGGTTCCGAACCATGTTATATCCTTGCGTTTGTGTGTTTGTATTTTCGTTATTGCTTTATTATCTTTGTTTCCGCTGTGCTAATGAAAATTGTAGATAAGCACGCGAACAATTTCCATCTACGAACGGTAACGCGCTATTCACGCCCCCCCTCTAGCATCCAATCGATCCCCTACAAGTGGTATCAGAGCGAGGCCGCTCTTGAAGTTTAACAACTAAGGGAGCACGCTAGAGGGTGAAGATGGAGTTGGAAGAACGACAAGGTTGGGACATCAACACACCGGTGCCCTACACCCTATACGGATGAGAAGGCTTCAATTCTTGGAAGAAAAGAATTGAAGATTTTTTGATGATGAGAGACCTTGAGGAATGGTCCCTATTAATGGAAGGATTTGAGTATCCAAGAGGACCAAAAGGTGGATTCCTCAAAAAGAAGAGATGGAGTGAAGATCAAATTCAAGCCTTCGAGAAAAACATGAAGGTAGTAAAATTTATTTTTGATTTGGTCCCAAATGATATTGTGTGTATGGTAGGGGACTATATGGATGCTAAGGAGTTGTGGAGCCAAGTGGCAAAGCTCCATGAAAATCCATCATCAATCCAAGACGAAGAAGAAAAAGAGGAGTGCTCACCCTCTCAAGCTCAAGCAAATACTGTTGGTGCAATCGGCCCAGGTCACGATTGACCAGACTCGAGTTTGACTCGAGTGATGTTTTGATGTTTGACAAAGGGATTTGACAAAATGGATTGACATTGATGTTGGACATTGATGTCGGTTAATATGTTGGGGAGATTGTTTATACAATCGACCCAGGTTATAATTGACTTTGATGGTTGACTAGGGTTGACCATGTGATTATGGGAAAGTCCAAGCATGGGTCTTGGCAATGTAAAAGTCCAAGCATGGGTCTTGGCAATGTAAAGTCCAACATTGGTTGGCAAGGAAAGTCCAAGCATGGTCTTGGCATGAAAAGTCCAACATGGGTTGGCAAGGGAAAGTCCAAGCTTGAGTCTTGGCATTCGAGAAGTCCAAGGGTTTGATATTGGCAGCGTAAAGTCCAAGCGGGAGTCTTGGCAGCATAAGTCCAATGGTTGGCGGCGTAAAGTCCAAGCGGAGTCTTGGCGGCGTAAGTCCAATGTGCCTTGGCGGTGTAGACACCGTTAGCATGACATAGCCGATGGAAGCACCTGGAAGCTAGCGCGATGGATGAACAAGTCATGGATGACTTGGAGGGATCCGAGAGGCGTGAGGCTGATGGAGGTGGCTAGAAGGCTTAGGTCTAGGCTAAGGGTGGTCTAGCAAGTATGGGGGCACCATACTTGGGTTAAAACCTCATTCTTGAGCTTGGCAGTCGACTGACATTATGGCGGTTCATTGCGTAAGTCGACGAGTTATTGCCGAGTTAAGCTGGGATTGCTCTGGCGGTCATCACTCATGGGAGAAGCGATCGATGGCTCTGGCGATCGACTACCAAGGATGGCGATCATTGCCCGGTTGAGTGTCGAGCGCGAGCGCTCCGTAGCCGATCGTGGGTAGTCGACTTACGCGATCGCCAATGTTCATGGATCGATCCGTTGTCTCACGACAACAGTGGCATCAGTCGACTGGTGACTTATGTCAGTCGACTAATAGGTGGAAATCCAGCCTGACGTAGGTTATAAAGGCAGCTCGGAATGAGGGTTTTAGCAGCGATTTCTTGGATATTTTTGAGGCGATTTGCTGCTGCAAATCAGGGTCTTCAACCACGATTCAAGCGATCAACAAGCAAGCGATCTAAAGAGTTTTTGTAAAGTGTTCTTTACTTCTCTTATTGTATTTCCTATTATATTTGCTTGTTGTATTTAGATTATTGTTGTAATCTTATTGTAAGAGGTTTCTCCACCTCCGACTTGTGTCGAGAAGGAGTTATTTGATAGTGGTGTGTGTTTGGCATCGCTAGGGCTCGTTTGAGCTCGATCCGTGGAGTAGGAACCGTTACGGTTCCGAACCACGTTATATCATCGTGTTCGTGTGTGATTGTATTTCGTGTATTGCTTTTATTATTATTATTCCGCTGCGCTAACACGAATTGTAGACAAGCACGCGAACGATTTCCATCTACGTACGGTCATCTACGCTATTCACCCCCCCTCTAGCGGCCTCAAATCCCCAACAAGTGGTATCAGAGCCTGGTGGCTCTTCAACGGATTAACAACCGGGAGCAAGACGCTAGAGGGTAAAAGATGGAAGTCCAAGATCAATTAGGATGGGACATCAACACACCGGTCCCTTATTCATTCTATGGACGAGAAGGTTTCAATTCTTGGAAGGCGAGAATTGAAGAGTTTTTGATGATGAGAGACCTTGAGGAATGGTCCGCCTTGATGGAAGGATTTGAGTATCCTAAGGGACCAAAGGGAGGGTTTCTCAAGAAGAAGAAATGGAGTGAGGAGCAACTCCGGCAATTCGAGAAAAATAAGAAGGTAATCAAATTTATATTTGATTTAGCACCTAATGACATCTTGTGTAGCCTAGGTGACTATGTGGATTGTAAAGACGCCAAAGAGGTATGAAACATTTTGGCGAAATTCCATGAAGAACCTCATTCAATCCAAGAAGACAAGGAGGATGAAGAAGAGAGCTCATCCTCAAGTGAAAGTGAGGAATCGGAAGAAAGTGAGGAGTCAACTTCCGGATTGGAAGAGAAAATAGAAGAGGTGGGAGAAGCATCCACCTCCGTGATTGAGGGGGAGAGACCATCTACACCGGGGCAACCTCAAGAAGTGCCTTCAACATCCGGTCAGATGAGGAAGCTCAAAATTCAACTCCGGCACCTACCACAGACCTAGGTAACTCGAGCATTTCAAATAATAATAAAATTCATATTATATGCTTTGAGTGTAGGGAGCAAGGACACTACAAGAGTAAGTGTCCTAAACGGGTTAAGAAGGCTCCACCGGCACCAAAAGTCAAGGATGCCGGTTCCCCAACACCTAAAGGCAAGGAGCACATCATATGCTTCAAGTGCAATTCGAAGGGGCATTATCGGAGTCAATGCCCTAGGGGGAAGAAGAAGGGGCAAGAAGGAGCATCATATGTAGGGGGAGCCTCCAAGGCAAACCCTAAGATATATTTCAATAATGCACCTTCTAGATTTAATAGCAAAAGCATGCTAGAAATAATTTTAATTCTCTTGCAATTTATGAAAAGCATGCTAATAGGAATGAATATTGCTTAGGAGCTAAAAATATTCACTTAGATAATAGGAAGAAATTTGGGACTAATGTCCCTAAAAATAATTCATCTAAGGATAAACCTAGGTCAAATAACACTAGACCAATTTTACCTAGGGAGACCATTAGAAAGGTGCAAGAGCACCTAGGTATTAACCCTAAATGGACTAGGCATATGCCTAGAGAGTCTCATGCCCATGGTCTAAATCAAAATTCTAAAATCGGGCAATTAGAATTAGAGAACCAAGCCTTGAGGTCAAGGCTTGAAAAATTGGAGAAGACCCTTAAAATTATACAAAATCAATTTAAAGGGTCAAATGATCAAAAGTCAAGGTCCAAAAGTTAAAGTCAACACCAAGGACCTAAGAGTCAAAAGTCAACCAAGGGCAAGCAAGGTTTGGGTCACAAACCTAAGCCTAAGGTAGCTTATCATAGTGTTCCATTAGATTATGGAACACTAACTAGGTCTAGGAAGACCAAGGTCAATAGGGAAGTCATCCCTAGAGTTGACCAAAGGGTGTGTCTAGTGGCTAGGGTTTCAAGGAAACCTAGGGTGGCCACTAAGAAGGTTGCAAGGGGAGTTACCCCTAGAGTCAACCTAGGTAAGACCCAAATGACCAAGGCTAATAAGCCTAGGAGGGTCATTAGGAAGGTATCTAGGGAGGTTATCCCTAAGGAATACCTAATTAACCCTAGGAGCTCAAATCGGTTTTGGGTTCCTAAGAGCGTGATTGATTCACGCTAGATGGGTTTAGGGTGTGCCAACCTTGATTGGATGGGTAGTTAACTCAATCATGGTAAAGGTGGCACTTTAGGATGTTTTCAAGGTTATGGATACCTTGGAAATAGATTTGAATTATCATCCTAAAAGATTTTAGGGTGTGCCAATATTATTTGAGAAGCTTGATAAAATGGTCAAATTGGCACAATTTAGGTTTAGAGTGTTAGTGTGTCATTTTGGGTTGTTGGCACACTAGGGAGATTAATGATAATATGGCAAAATATATCTAACTATATCAAATGACAATTAATATTAAAATTTTGGTATTACTATACCTATATATTTTATATGCCATGATTTGTTTGCCATATGCCATGTCATGACATCATGCCTATTTCTATGATTTTATATGTCATGTTCATGTTTAGGATTAAGGATTAAATGTCATGTGTTTTTAGATTTCATATTATGCCATGACATCATGATTATGAGCATGTGTTTATCTATATCATCTCTAATGCCATAATCACTCATGCATTTAAGATAATTTGATTGAAATTGATTTGAGGACAATGGCATGACTTGGAGTCCTATTTATAAGGGAATCAAGTAGGGTTGCCTTAGAAAAATGCATGAAACCCTAGTTTAGGGAGAACAAAACCCACATCTCACATCCAATTGACATGTATGTGTATTTATACACCCTAGATACATGTGAGATGCTAGGATATGAGTTGAGTTCAAGGTGCATAGTTTTTGCATCTAGTTGAACCAAAACTCATCTAATTTTATCGGTGGATCATTGGAAAAGCTTGTGTACAAGTCATGTACTTAGAGCCCAAGGAATATGATCCAAAATAAGGTTTTGAAATCATTTTAAAATCAATTTAGAAAACCTTGGTGAAGTCTATCTTTTGATAGCAATCACCATTGATGAAGTTGATACAAAATAGGCCTAAAACATTGAAAATTTCAATGGTTTTGAGTTTTGTATCAAACTCACTATTTTATGGGTAAATTATTTTTCAAACATTTTTCACCCATTGTTTTGGTCATAAGTATTATACGTATCAAATTTCGTGATTTTTCGATATACGTATAATTAGTTATGATTTTCTAAAATTGGATTCTGATGAATTTGGAAAATTAGCTACGATCGCCATTGGTGGCGATCGATGTATGTGGCAATCGATCGACGATTCTTGTCGGGAGTCATTGCAGTCTAATTTCAGTTAACACGGTTGTTTAGCCCATTTTCAGCCATGGTAAAGGTCCCTAACCACTCCTAACCCTAGGATATGCTTTGGGAAGCATTATGAAGGGTGAAAATTCATTGGATATGGATTTGGAGAGATGTTAGGTCAAAGTATCAATTTGAGGTGGTGGAAAGTTCAATGTTGAATTTCCAACCTTAATTTTGATGGTTTAGAGTTCCTATTGGCTTAGGGACTCCCCAAGGACATTGTTGGTGCAATGGTCAAGGGGGAGCAAGCCTTTAGGGGGAGGTATCCATCTTGGGATGATGGATGTGTTTTTCTCCTTGAAAAGGAGAAGTTATTGGGAAAGTATCATCAATTGGGAAAATTGATGATTTTTGATACCCAATTTGGAAATTGGGAGAGTGAATAGGATTGCCTCTCTTGAGTGATATGAGACTTATCACTAGGAAGATGATAGACATCCTAGATATTTTTAAATCAAGGGGGAGATTGTAAGATCTCATTGGGACATGAGACATTGACTTCCTTGGAGAGATAACCTTTTTGATGTTAGTCAAAAAGGGGGAGAATGTTTGGGAGAACATTTGGTTTACATTTTCACTTGAATGTTTGGGGGAGAACATTTGGTGAGTATTTACCAATTTGGGATAATTGGTAAGGGATTTGAGTTAGTGTTCTAACTCATGATTTGATTTGGTTTTTGTCAAACATCAAAAAGGGGGAGATTGTTGGTGCAATCGGCCCAGGTCACGATTGACCAGACTCGAGTTTGACTCGAGTGATGTTTTGATGTTTAACAAAGGGATTTGACAAAATGGATTGACATTGATGTTGGACATGGATGTCGGTTAATATGTTGGGGAGATTGTTTATACAATCGACCCAGGTTATAATTGACTTTGATGGTTGACTAGGGTTGACCATGTGATTATGGGAAAGTCCAAGCATGGGTCTTGGCAAATGGAAAGTCCAACATGGGTTGGCAAGGAAAAGTCCAAGCATGGGTCTTGGCAATGTAAAAGTCCAAGCATGGGTCTTGGCAATGTAAAGTCCAACATTGGTTGGCAAGGAAAGTCCAAGTATGGTCTTGGCATGAAAAGTCCAACATGGGTTGGCAAGGGAAAGTCCAAGCTTGAGTCTTGGCATTCGAGAAGTCCAAGGGTTTGATATTGGCAGCGTAAAGTCCAAGCGGGAGTCTTGGCAGCATAAGTCCAATGGTTGGCGGCGTAAAGTCCAAGCGGAGTCTTGGCGGCGTAAGTCCAATGTGCCTTGGCGGTGTAGACACTGTTAGCATGACATAGCCGATGGAAGCACCTGGAAGCTAGCGCGATGGATGAACAAGTCATGGATGACTTGGAGGGATCCAAGAGGCGTGAGGCTGATGGAGGTGGCTAGAAGGCTTAGGTCTAGGCTAAGGGTGGTCTAGCAAGTATGGGGGCACCATATTTGGGTTAAAACCTCATTCTTGAGGTTGGCAGTCGACTGGCATTATGGCCGGTTCGACTGCCGTAAGTCGACTTGAGTTCGACTGCCAGGTTAGAGCTGGGATTGCTCTGGCAGTCGGATCGCTCATGGAGCAGCTTGATCGATGGCTCGGCGATCGCTAAGGGATGGCAACATTGCCGCGGTCGAGTGTCGAGCACGAACGCCTGTAGCCGACCGCGGTCGATTACGCGCGTCGATCGCCAATGTTGGCGATCGCCAAGAGATCCGTTGGAGTTTTTCCAGCGTGGATCGATCCGTTGTCTCACGACAACAGTGGCATCAGTCGACTGGTGACTTATGTCAGTCGACTAATAGGCGGAAATCCAGCCCGACGTAGGTTATAAAGGCAGCTCGGAATGAGGGTTTTAGCAGCGATTTCTTGGACGTTTTTGAGGCGATTTGCTGCTGCAAATCAGGGTCTTCAACCACGATTCAAGCGATCTACAAGCAAGCGATCTAAAGAGTTTTTGTAAAGTGTTCTTTACTTCTCTTATTGTATTTCCTATTATATTTGCTTGTTGTATTTAGATTATTGTTGTAATCTTATTGTAAGAGGTTTCTCCACCTCCGACTTGTGTCGAGAAGGAGTTATTTGATAGTGGTGTGTGTTTGGCATCGCTAGGGCTCGTTTGAGCCCGATCCGTGGAGTAGGAACCGTTACGATTCCGAACCACGTTATATCATCGTGTTCATTTGTGATTGTATTTCGTGTATTGCTTTTATTATTATTATTCCGCTGCGCTAACACGAATTGTAGACAAGCACGCGAACGATTTCCATCTACGTACGGTCATCTACGCTATTCACCCCCCCTCTAGCGGCCTCAAATCCCCAACAAATACATCATCATCTAAAGAGCTTGAGGAGTCGGAAGTTGAAGAGGAGTCAACTTCCGGATTGGTGGAAGAGAAGGTGGAAGAAGTAGAAGAAACCTCCACCTTTAGGATTGAGGGGGAGGAAAGAATTTTCACTCCGGAGCAACAAGAAGAAGCTTCCACATCCGGTCAAGATGAAGAAGCTTCAATTCCGCCATCTACCACCACCATAGGTAACTCAAACACCGTAATTCAAAATAAAAATAACATTATGTGTTTTGAGTGTAGTGAATTTGGGCACTATAAGAGCAAATGCCCAAAGAGAATAAGAAAAGCTCCACCGACACTAAAAGTCAAAGATGTCGGTCCCTCAATACAAAAGATCAAGGAGCAAGTCATTTGCTTCAAATGTTGGCTACTGGGACATTACCGGAGTCAATGCCCAAGAGGGAAGAAGAAGGGGCAAGAAGGAGCTACACAAGTAGGGGGAGCTTCCAAAGCTAACCCTAAGGTGTTTTTAAATAAAGCTCCTCATTCAAATTATAGTAAAAAGCTTGATAGAAATAATTTTAGTAATCTTGCTATTTATCACAAAGAGCATGCTAGACATAGGGAATTTTGTTTAGGAGCCAAAAATGTCTACCTTTCAAAGAAGGAGAAATTTGGGACTAATGTCCCTAGAAATGTCCTTCCTAGGTCAAACAATTCTAGACAAATCCTACCTAGGGAGACCATTAGAAAGGTACAAGAGCATCTAGGTCTCAACCCTAAATGGACTAGGCATATGCCTAGGAAGTCCCATGCCCAAAAACCAAATCAAAATTTTAAAATTGGGCAATTACAATTGGAAAACCAAGCCTTGAGGTCAAGGCTTGAGAAATTAGAAAAGACCCTCAATAAGATGCAAAATCAATTTCAAGGGTCTAATGGTCAAAGTCAAGGGTCAAAATCTCAAAGTCAACATCTGGGACCCAAGAAACAAAAGTCAACCAAGGGCAAGAATGGTTTGGGTCACAAACCTAAGCCTAAGGTGGCTTATAATAGTGTTCCATTTGATTATGGAATACAAACTAGGTCTAGGAAGACCAAGGTGTAGGGGATCGATCGGCCGGTTAGAGGGGGGTGAATAGCCCTTTGTCGTTGGATGGTGGAATTTGCTCGTCTACACAATTGTTAGCGCAAGCGGAATACTAATAAAGACAAGCAAATAAATAATAAAAAATACAAACAATGCTAACACTGAAATGTAACGTGGTTCACGACTACGCCGCTAATCCACGGTCCCCGATTCGTCCTCGGTGAATCACTCCGCAACCAAATCACTATCGGTCTCTCCTTTGCACTAAGCTAGGTGGAGGTAACCCTTACAACTCAAGAACACTCCTTCTTTTACAATAGATGTGAAAGAGAACTAGAAGAATGAGTTTATCACTTGTGGAGCACTTGGATGATGGTTTGGAATATGAGCATTAGTCATCCAAAAGCCCACACCCTCTCTTTTTATAGAGAGGGTTGATTTCTTCCCGTTGGCCGCCATCAGTCGACTGCTGCCCTTGGCAGTTGACTGCCGCCACTTCAACGGCCTCCGAACACGTCGGATCCCGACCGTTGTAGTCCAACGGAACACTTGGCAGTCGACTGATGGATCCATCAGTCGACTGCTGCCTCCGTAGTCGACTGCCCAGTCGGCTACGAGCGGTTCTGTGGCCCAAACCCTCTTGACCAGTCGACTGCTACCTTCAATAGTCGACTGATGGTCTTGGCAGTCGACTGCTAGGCTAAAATCCACTCAGTCGGATACCAGTCGAACCGCGTTCGACTCAGAGCAATCGACTGTCATTTCATGGCAGTCGACTGATGTCGAGAAAACTCATCCAACACTTAGCCATTCGGCCAAGTTCACCTAATGAGCTACTTACAATTCACTCATTCTCTCATCTTACTCGAAGTCCCTCGCCGAAGCTCTCTTCGTTCGCGGCCACGTCCCTCGGCAGCATCAGGCGCACGACTCTGCAATGCTCCTTCACGTCTCTTGCCTCCGAAGTCTGCTTCCTTGGCTTCGCTTCAAGTCGTCTCGTCCGACAGTCCCTTGGCAGCATCAAGCGCACGACTCTGCAATGCTCATTCTTTGACTCAAGCACGAGGTTATGAGTGGTGAACCCGCCAAGGCTCAATGTGCGAATTACTAAGTCCTGCAAGACTCCAACACACATATTAAATCATAATAACAATCTAACTTAAACCCTTTGCGACACACATCAAAACCTTATCATGGCAAGAGATTGCCCTAACAATCTCCCCCTTTTTGATGTGTGACAATCCGTTTAAGTTAGGTAAAAATATTTGATAAAATATTAAGAAAGGAAAGCATGTGGATAACATGATTAGCAACTCTCCCCCTTAATACATGAAACTCCCCCTAAAGATATTACCCCTTACTTAAACATATAGTTTTCTCCCCCTTTTACACCATCAAAAAGATTAAACAAAGTTTATATATCATGGCATCAAGTATAGAGAGAAACAAAAATTAAAATCAGTCAAAAAATCTGATAAAATCAGGTTAATGTGCTCGTTTACAGTCCATCAGTCGACTGCTATCAGTATGGCAGTCGACTAGCACAATGAATTCGGAATTTCTGATTTTCTAGATGAATTTCAGAAATATACTATAAATTCCAGAAAATTCAAAAAATCGTGAAATTTGGGGAACACATTTCTTTTAGGGTTCTTTATCAATGAAAAATGGTTTTCCAAGAAAAATCATTATATTTCCTGAGATTTTCCAAAAATCCAAAAGCTTCAAAAACCACTAGGTTTTTGATCATGTTAGTATCCATTTTAACACCTAGTCTTGCTTTGGATTGTTTCAAAACATGAATACATGGATTTTAAAGTAAGAAATTGTTTTGAAAACATATGAAATATCCAACCATGATCTTTGGGAAATATGTTTATGAATTAAACATAAGTCTTCCCCATGATTGGTCTATTATTGCTATTTTGATACTTTAAATGACCATCTAAATGCCATAGGCATTAGTGGACATTTGTATCATCCTATCATCTCACCCATGCTAAGTTTTCAATCAAAGTAGCCTATGGTGAGTGTGAGATGTATCCTAAAGGTATTTGAATACATTTAACCATTATTTTCATGCAATTCTATCAAGGTTAAGTATCATCCTAACAATCCACATGATCATAAAGATGTATATGAATTAATTTCACATTATGATCATGAAACAAATGTATTCATCAAATTGTGATCATGCATTAGGTATTACATGATGATAATAAAGCAAATATCACCTAAAGCATGATTTATCTATTTATAGGTGCATTATCATCACCTAACACTATTTCAAAAATATTGTCCCGACATCCTAAGTCAACCAAAAATATGATATAGATAAATTCTATATGGTTGACTATCCTAGGGTTTTCTTAACCCTTAAGGATGGATTTTGGAATCCAATATAAATTCTTGCCTATGAGTTTCACTAAAAACTCCTTAGAGATCCATTTTCTAGCAATTACTTTCTTTTTGTCTTGACCCCTTGCAATTAGACATTTATAGGCCTTTTCATTTTTCTTTTCCTTATAACCTAGGCCTTTCTTGTTGAAGATTGCCCTTTGGCTCCCAATTATCATGTTAAGGGTATTGGGAGCCTATTGTGAACTTTTCTAGGGCCTTGGTCAAATAATCTACCTTTTCCCTTAAAGCCCTATTTTCATCCATACATGCATCACTAACATTAAAAGGCATATATTCATGTGAGCATACATCATTTAAGCTAGAAGAAATATTATCATTTAAGCATGCTTTTTCTAGCTTTTGCTCTAAATCCTTAATTTGCTCAAGCATGCATTTATTCTTTTTCTTTGCTCTAAATAAATCCTTAGTGAGGCTAGAAATCATGAACATTATTTGCTTAGGGGGTAGATTCGTTACCTCACTTACCAAATCCTCTTCCGATGATGAGGATGTAGAGGAGGCTCCCCCTTCACTTGAGCTCTCTTCACTTGAGTTTGCTTCTTCACCATCGGAGGAGGAACAATCCAAGTCGTCAAAGGCCATTAGAGCAAGGTTGGAGTAGACATGTTCTTCTTCTTCGGATGAGGATGAGGAAGAAGGGTCATCTCATGTCTTTGCTTTGAACGCCTTGGCCTTCCCCTTTTCTTTAACCTTCTTCTCTTCTTCCTTCTTTTTGCTCCCCTTTTTCTTCTTCTTTCTTCTTCCTTTCTTCTTTGCTCTTGTTTAGGAGAGGACAATTGTCCCTTATGTGTCCCTCTCCTTGGCAATTGTAGCAAATAATTTCCCCCCTTGGTCTTCTACTCCTATCATTAGATTTATTAAATCTAAAACCTTTTAATGCATGCCTTACCCTCCTTACCATATAGGCTTCTTCCGTGCTATCTATGGATGAGGAGGAAGATGCTTCATCGGAGGAGGAGGGGATCTCTATCTTCTTCTTCCCCTTGTGTGCCATCAAGGCTACTCCTCTTGAAGGTTGAAACTTTGGCTCTTCTTCTATTCCTTCAAGCCTTGTTTCGTGGAGCTCCATTGTCGAGAAGAACTCCTCCAAGATGCTCACTTCTAAGTTCTTGGAGATATAAAATGAGTCCACCATAGAGCTCCATCTTGAGGACCGGGGAAAGGCATTTATGACCTTCATTATCATATCCCGGTTGGAGAGCTTTTCACCTACACTTGTCAAGCCGGTTAGAATTTCCTTAAATCTAGAGTGTAGGGATTTTACCTTCTCTCCCTTTTCGAGTTTGATGTTGGATAATTAGGAGCGAAGGACATCTCTCCTTGCTAGTTTCGCCTCGGATGTGCCTTCATGAATTTCTATTAGTTTCTCCCACATTTCCTTGGCGCTAGCACACTCCCCTATCCTATTTACTTCTTGTTGGGGGAGTACATTGTAGAGGTGGTGCTTGGCCTTTGAATTCGCCAAGTACTCCTCTCTTTGTCTTTTACTCCATCTTGATTTCTCCAATAGCTCCCCTTCTTCATTCCTAGACAATTCGAAACCGTTTTCCATAATCAAGAGAATTTCGAAATCGATTTCGAAAAATACCTCCATTCTCTTTTTCCACCAAGAGAATTCGCCTTCGAATTTTGGTGGGTGAATATTTGAGCCGGTCATTCTTGAATGTGCTTGTTGTGGCGATTAGTCCTTGACAAGCTTTCCTTGGCTCTGATACCACTTGTAGGGGATCGATCGGCCAGCTAGAGGGGGGTGAATAGCCCTTTGTCGTTGGATGGTGGAATTTGCTTGTCTACACAATTGTTAGCGCAAGCGAAATACTAATAAAGACAAGCAAATAAAAAATAAAGAATACAAACAATGCTAACACCAAAATGTAACGTGGTTCACGGCTACGCTGCTAATCCACGGTCCCCAATTCATCCTCAGTGAATCACTCCGCAACCAAATCACTATCGGTCTCTCCTTTGCACTAAGCTAGGTGGAGGTAACCCTTACAACTCAAGAACACTCCTTCTTTTACAATAGATGTGAAAGAGAACTAGAAGAAGGAGTTTATCACTTGTGGAGCACTTGGATGATGGTTTGGAATATGAGCATTAGCCATCCTAAAGCACACACCCTCTCTTTTTATAGAAAGGGCTGATTTCTTCCCGTTGGCCGCCACCAGTCGACTGCTGCCCTTGGCAGTCGACTGCCGCCACTTCAACGACCTCCGAACATGTCAGATCCCGACCGTTGTAGTCCAACGGAACACTTGGCAGTCGACTGATGGATCCATCAGTCGACTGTTGCCTCCGTAGTCGATTGCCCAGTCGGCTACGAGCGATTCTGTGGCCCAAACCCTCTTGACCAGTCGACTGCTAGGCCAAAATCCACTCAATCGGATACTAGTCGAACCGCGTTCGACTCAGAGCAATCGACTGCCATTTCATGGCAGTCGACTGATGTCGGGAAAACTCATCTGACACTTAGCCATTTGGCCAAGTTCACCTAATGAGCTACTTACAATTCACTCATTCTCTCATCTCACTCGAAGTCCCTCGCCGAAGCTCTCTTCGTTCGCGGCCACGTCCCTCGACAGCATTAGGTGCACGACTCTGAAATTCTCCTTCATGTCTCTTGCCTCCGAAGTCTGCTTCCTTGGCTTCGCTTCAAGTCATCTCGCCCGGTGGTCCCTTGGCAGCATCAAGCGCACGACTCTGCAATGCTCCTTCTCCGACTCAAGCACGAGATTATGAGTGGTGAACCTGCCAAGGCTCCATGTGCGAATTACTAAGTCCTGCAAGACTCCAACGCACATATCAAATCATAATAACAATCTAACTTAAACCCTTTGCCACACACATCAAAACCTTATCATGGCAAGAGATTGCCCTAACACAAGGTTACTAGGGAAGTTATCCCTAAGAGTAACCATGGTAAGTGCCTAGTAGCTAGGGTTTCGAAAAAACCTAGGATGACCACTAAGAAGGTTACTAGGGAGGCAATCCCTAAGGTTAACCATGGTAAGATCACAATGACCAAGGCTAACAAGCCTAGGAGGGTCATTAGGATGGTATCTAGGAAGGTTATCCCTAAGGAATACCTAATTAACCCTAGGAGCTCAAATAGATTTTAGGTTCCTAAGAGCGTGATTGATTCACGCTAGATGGGTTTAGGGTGTGCCAACCTTGATTGGATGGGTAGTTAACTCAACTATGGTAAAGGTGCCACTTTAGGATTATTTTCAAGGTTATGGATACCTTGGAAATAGATTTTGATTTTAATCCTAAAAGCTTTTAGGATGTGCCAATATACCTTGAAGATTATGAAAAATTATTTGAATTGGCACAACTTATGGTTTAGAGTCATAGTGTGCCATTTTGGATTTTTGGCGTGCTTGGGGGATAATTTAGGAATATGGAAAAATGAATTTAATCCCAACAAATGACAACTAATATTAAAATTTAGATATTCTTATACCTATGTATTTTATTTGTCATGCCTTGTTTGCCATATAACATGTCATGACATCATACTTATCTTTAATCTTTTATATATCATGATCATGCTTAGGGTTAGGATAAATGTCATGTATGCTTAAATTATATGATATGTCATATCATCATGATCATTAGTCATGCTTAATTATTGCTATCATTATGCCATGATCATTTCATGCATTTAATTTGACTAAAATTGAATTAAGGACAATAGCATGACTTGAAGTCCCATTTATAAGGGAATCAAGTAGGGTTGCCTTAGAAAAATACATGAAATCCTAGATTAGGGAGAACAAAACCCACATCTCACATTACATTGACATGTATGTGTATTTATACACCCTAGATACATGTGAGATGCTAGGATATGAGTTGAGTTCAAGGTGCATAGTTTTTGCATCTAGATGGACTATAACTCATCTAATTTCATTAGTGGATCATTGGGAAAGCTTGTGTACAAGTCATGTACATTAAGCCCAAGGAACATGATCCAATATAGGTTTTCAAAAATATTTTAAAATCAATTTAGAAATCCTTGGTGAAGCCTATCTTTTGATAGCAATCACCATTGATGAGGTTGATACAAAGTGAGCTAAAACATTGAAGTTTTTCTTCACTTTTAGATTTTGTATCAATTTCGATATTTTATGGGTAAAATAATTTTCAAATATTTTTCGCCCATTGTATTGACTATAAGTAATATACGTATCAAATTTTGTGATTTTTTGATATACGTAGAATTACTTATGACTTTTCAAAATTCGATTCTGATAGTTGAAATTCGAGAATTTTAGTTATCGATTATTTGCCGTCGATGGCGTCGATTGATGTAGTGTGATCAATGATTCATCGTAGTAGTCGACTAATTAAACAAGGTTGTTTAACCCATTTTCAGTCATGGTAAAGGTCCCTAACCACTCCTAACCCTAGGATATGCTTCGAGAAACATTATAAAGGGTGAAAATCTATTGGATATGGATTTGGAGAGGTGTTGGTTCAAAGTATCAAATTTAAGGGTGGAAGAGTTCATGTTTGAACTTAGAACCTTAATTTTGATGGTTTAGAGTTCCTATTGGCTTAGGGACTTCCCAAGGACATTGTTGGTGCAATGGTCAAGGGGGAGCAAGCCTTTAGGGGGAGTTATCCATCTTGGGATGATGGATGTGCTTCTCTTCTTGAAGGGGGAGAAGTTATTGGGAGAGTATCATCAATTGGGAAAATTGATGGGATTTTGAGAAACCCAATTTGGAAATTGGGAGAGAGTATAGGATTGTCTCTCTTGAGTGATATGAGACTTATCACTAGGAAGATGGTAGGCATCCTAGGTATTTTTGGATCAAGGGGGAGATTGTAAGATCTCATTGGGACATGAGACATTGACCTCCTTGGAGAGATAACCTTTTTGATGTATGTCAAAAAGGGGAAGAAGGTTAAATTACCAATTTGGAAAATTGGTAAAGGAATTTGAGTTAGAGGCCTAACTCAAGGTTTGTTTTGTCAAACATCAAAAAGGGAGAGATTGTTGGTGCAATCGGCCCAGGTCACGATCGACCAAACTCGAGTTTGACTCGAGTGATGTTTTGATGTTTGACAAAGTGGTTTGACATAGTATGTTTAACATTGATGTTTGACATTGATGTCGGTTAATATTTTGGGGAGATTGTTTATACAATTAACCCAGGTTATAATTGACCAGACTCGAGTTTGACTCGAGAGAGACTTTGATGGTTGACTAGGGTTGACCATGTGATTATGGGAAAGTCCAAGCATGGGTACTTGGCATGGAAAGTACAAGTGGAATACTTGGCAATTTGGGAAAGTCCAAGTCTTGAGTACTTGGCACAAGGGAAGTCCAAGCATGGGTCTTGGCATGGAAAGTCCAACATGGGTTGGCAAGGGAAAGTCCAAGCTTGAGTCTTGGCATTTGAGAAGTCCAAGGGGTTTGATATTGGCAGCGTAAAGTCCAAGGGTGGAGTCTTGGCAGCATAAGTCCAATGGTTGGCGGCGTAAAGTCCAAGCAGAGTCTTGGTGGCGTAAGTCCAATGTGCCTTGGCGGTGTAGACACCGTTAGCATGACATAGCCGATGGAAGCACCTGAAGACTAGCGCGATGGATGAACAAGTCATGGATGACTTGGAGGGATCCGAGAGGCGTGAGGCTGATGGAGGTGGCTAGAAGGCTTAGGTCTAGGCTAAGGGTGGTCTAGAAAGTATGGGGGCACCATACTTGGGTTAAAACCTCATGTTTGAGGTTGGTAGTCGACTGACATTATGGCCGGTTCGACTGTCGTGAGTCGACTTGAGTTCGACTGCCAGTTTAGAGCTGAAAATTGCTCTGGCAGTTGACTGCTCATTGGAGCTATCGACTGCCAAGGGACGGCAGTCGACTGCTAGTTTAGCCGCGAGCACAGAATACTCTGTAGCCGACTGGGCAGTCGACTACGCGGCTAGCAATTGACTGCCAATGTTGGCAGTCGACTGCTAAGAGATCCGTTGGAGTTTTTCTAACATGGATCGACCCATTGTCTCACGATACTTGATGGCATCGATCATTGGTGACTTATAGCGCCGGTGATCGCGATCCAATCGGCCGTCACGAGGTTAAAAGCGGTATTGTTCGTGGAGGGTTTCAAGCAAGTGTTTTCTTGGGCGATTTGAAGGGGAATAGTTGGTGCTCTTCCAGTCCTTCAAGGCTAGTCCAAGGCAACCAAAATCAAGCAATCTAAAGGCATTTGTAAAGTGATTTCTTTACTTGTATTGCATTGTATTTCATTGTAATTGCTTGTTGTACTTAGTTTATTATTGTAAACTGTTGTACAAGGTTTCTCCACCTCCGACTTGTGTCGAGAAGGAGTATTTGTGATTAGTGAGTGTGTGTGCATCACTAGAGCTCTTTAGAGCTCGATCCGTGGAGTAGGAACCGTTCGGTTCCGAACCACGTTATATTCTTGCGTTTGTGTGTTTGTATTTTCGTTATTGCTTTATTATCTTTATTTCCGCTGCGCTAACGAAAATTGTAGACAAACACGCGAACAATTTCCATCTACGAATGGTAACACACTATTCACCCCCCCTCTAGCGTCCAATCGATCCCCTACAAGTTGTTCGGTCTTCCCGATCCAACTGGACTTCTTGCCTGGTGTCTGGTTCTCTTGATCCGGACATGGGAGCTCAACTTCCTTTGTTCGAGGTTCATGGTTTGACATGGACCATGGCTATGATATCAATTGTTTGTGCCTATAAGATCCACATATCTCCACAATGGCATGATATTGTCCACTTTGGGCCTAAGTTCTCATGATTTTATTTTTTAGCTCTACCCAAAAGGCCTCATGTCAATGGAAATATCTTTTCATCTTATAAGCACATGATCTTTTCCATGTCTTACCAATGTGGGACTTTGATTGTATTTCTAATACTCCAACATTAGGCATTATAATGAGTGGTTCAACTCTGTTTGCTCCTTGGTTGATTGCGGATCCATGTAGCTTTCCACAATGAAAATGTTATACCTCGTTTATCTTGATTTATGCTCTTCTGAGAAGAAAAATATGAAAACCATAGTTATCTAAACTTAAAGAGAAAATGAATGTAAATGCTATATTTTATACACGATATGTGAACAAAACCTAAGAAATTCATGTTAAATAAATACTAAAAATTGCGTATGATTCACACTCATCACACTCCCAAACTTAAACTTTTGTTTATTCTCAAGCAAAGAAAATAAAAGAAACTTATGAGTAGAAATCATAACATGATAAATATTAGTTTTAGTAGTTTGTTGGAAATCCATCTTAAGGCGTTAATCCCTAATCATAGTCTTATGGATCCATTCTCAGTGGCTAAGCACGTAAGACTCCCGTGTGGTGCATGTGAAATGGCTCAAAGACTTTGGACATCAATCCAAACTTATTTCCCTTTTACCGTGTTTATCGCATCTCCGATATAAAGACACTTACCTGTCAATACGCTTGGATCGTCTCTTTAGTATCACACTTAGTCTCAAAGGAACACTTAAGCTAAGGAGAAGAAAATTAAAAAATAAACATTGAGTATTTCTTCAGTAACTAATTAGTCTTAAAAGAGCACCCTAATAAGTGTTTCCCTATTAATTACTTGGTCTCAAAGGGATACTATATTTATTTATTTTATTTTCTCTCTCTTTTTTATTTTCTTTTTTCTCAAAAATATATATATTTTTTAATTAATCTTTTTTTATTTGACTTTATTTTTCTCTACTCACTTTTTTCTTTTTTCTATTTTTTTTCAAACTCTTGAAATGAATCCAGTAATTAAGTATTGTGAAAGTCTACATGAAAATTTGAGTACTAGTCCGGTATAGTAAACCTAGTCTTTCTTGGATACCTCTGCTCTAGTAGTCGTATTATAAGTGAAACATGATTCTTAACAAGGAAATCAAAAAGAAATTCACCAATCTAATTAACTAGTTCTAGTTCATATCACCATAGATAAAAATAACAAACTATTATAAAGCTACAAACCAAAAATACAATTTTTTTTTCAAAAAGTCAGATTTAATTTGTATTTTTAAATTTAGACTATCTTTTCTATACGTAAATACATATCGTCCATCGTGATAACCCCAATCTATACTTAGACATGACTCCTTGTCAGTATGGGTAATACCTAAAAATGGTCTCCTTTGTCCTTTGTCATAGCCTAGTCCATGCCTAAGCATGATCCCTCGCAATTACAGGTCATCCCCATGTATGTTTTTTCACCTATCCTTGCCTAAAAATACTCAAGCAAATCTACTAGAAACGAGGTTCATGTTCTTTTATATATAGACTCTCTTGAGTTTTTGCATATATTCTCTTTACTTTGCACGATTAAAGTATTGAATTTAAGGGGTTTTGCTAAATAGATTTGATATCTTTGATGCTCTTGCTAATGTGTGCAGGCAAAACATCTCTTCCCATAGTGGAACAACCCTAAACCCTAACAAGCTCCGTATCATCCCATTGGTGCTTCATCATTGTGTAATTTAACATCCAACATCGGTCTTTAATTTAATCCCGTTTCGGTTACGTATTGCTATCCTATCAATATCGAGATCGGGGAGAAGAGATGAGCGAATGAAAATCGGAGAGAAAGATGAAGAAGAAAAAAAATTAAGATGAAAATATAGAGATCGATTTTAAAATCGATCTTTAATTTAAAGATCGATTTTAAAATCGATCTTTATATAATCGATCTTTAATTAGAAATCAATTTTAAAATTAATTTTTAATTAGAGATCAATTTTAAATCCGTCTCTCATTCGAAATTTTCTCACAATGACAAGTGACAGATTTCAACCATATCATTTTAGCACATGAATTCTATCCCAACAACTTAATTTTGAATCATCCTGTTCATGTTTTGTTATCGTCCAGCTCAACATCAAACGTACCAACGGCAGTTGTTAGTCACATCAAAGCAATATATAAACATGCAATGAGCTCTTTCTTCATTTGATGTTGTGATATCTCACCAGCCATTGCCAATGTTTCTTGGCATTCTAACTTGGTCAAAATTACAATAGTACACTTTTATATCAAAATATATTTTTACTAATTTAGTCAAATTTGATCAAACTCACTTTTAACTAGATCACTTTCATATTATTGTAGCTAGCGTTGTTACAATAATGGTTCATTAATTTTAATTAAGTTGGAGTGATTTTGATAAATTTAAATAATTTCAACTAAGTTGGAAAAAAAATGTTTATTTTGATATAGTAGTGCTCTCTCTCTTGTAATTTTGACCTTAAAACAATTTTGTTTATAAATGCACTTTGAGAGGCCCATAGAGCACATATATCACATAAAAATTTAATTCAAAATTGTTGTGCAATTATTTTTTGCTAAAATTTTAAATCTAAATATACATAAAATCAAAAGCACACCCTTACTATCATTTTTATAAATTTTAGAAAAAAAAGGTCAAAATAATACCCCGATATATTTCTCATTTTAAAAGTAATGGTTATAACGTAACTGCTACAATGATTAGTAGTTACATATGACCATAACATTTGTGACATGTTAAAATAAATCAACTTAATTTATTCAAAATCAATATACATGGAGCATTGTTATCGTAAAAATATTTTTTTTACTTTATCGAAATTTCTCAAATTCGATCAAATTCATTTCAATTTTTACAAAATCACTTCAAAACTATTATAACAGATATGATCATAATTGCTACAAAAACGACAGTTTTAAAGTAATTTTGAACAAGTTTAATGAATTTTAATTAAATTAGATCAAATTTGACTAAGTTGATAAATAATATTTTAAAATAATAGTACTCCATTTATATTCATTTTGACTAAATTGAAATAATTTTACTCTATTTGAGAATTACAACTATAGTAATACTTACAATAAAGAATATTTAAGGAATTAAAAAAATATTCATATTTTTTTAAAATTAATTTATCTTAATAGTAATTTTGTTGTACTTTTAAGAAGTATTTTTTTTAATATCTAAAAAAATAGGTACTCCTCTATCTTCCTAAACAAAATACTCATTTGCATTGTACTATCTATCTGAATTCAACCAATACTTTTTTTGGTCTGATAATAATAATTGAGATTTATAAAATTTGTATATGAATAGTATCATCATATTCACACTCAATATATTCACCCCTATTATCAAAGAAAAGAAAATTTTTTGGTCATCGTTTATTTATTGAGTGTATGAATCTGTAAGCTTATCCTTTAATCCCACGGATATCTAGAGAAGTGTGAAAAGATTGTGTTCAACTTGTTCTTTGTATCCATTGATAATTTTTCTCGAGTGAATCATTCACCTTTTTTGTTTTCATTCTATTAAATGTAGAGATGAACAGGGATTTTAATATCTTAATTATAATTTATTTCTTACCTTTTACAATTTACACCTAACTAGGAAAATACAAAATAAATATTTGCTGCATATGACAACATTCCCTTTCAAATTGATGTTGGTCGATCAAGAAGCATCAATTTACCTATAAGAAATTGATGTTGTTGTTGAGTTAAGGACTTAGTAAACACATCAACAATCTGTGCAATAGTAGGAATGGCAAAAGAGAAATAACATTAGTGTTTACAGCTTCTTGAATATAGTGACAATCCATTTCAATATGCTTGATGCACTCATGACAGATCAGATTAATAGCAATTTATATAGTACTTGTATTATCAGCCTAGAAAGAAGTAGGTTTATACTTAGGAAACCCAAGCTCAAACAATAATCCTCAGAGCCAGTGCATGCAACAGACATAACACAATACTCAGATTCAGTGAAAGATTTGAAGACTCAATCCTATTTCTTACTCTTCCACGATACCAAAGAATCTCCAAAAAACATACACCAACCTATGACAGAGTGACAAATGTTTTGACAACCAACCCAATCATCATCGCCAAAAACACTAATCCTAAAAGATCCAGTAGAAAAGAATAAACCATGATGTGAAGTAGCATTAAGATATCTAATAATGCGACGAGCTACAACCAAATGAAGATGTCGAGAAGAGTGCATAAATTGACTGACTTGTTGAACAACAAATGAAATATCGAGTCTAGTAAGTAATAGTTAGGTAGTTCAAACTATCCACTAATTGTCGATATAAAGATGCAGAAAGTAGCTCTCCTTCGTCCATGTGATACTTAACATTTACTTCTAGAGTAGTATCAACAAATGTAGAGTCTTGAAGTTCAGCCAAAGTAACCAAATCATGAATATATTTATGCTAATGTAGAAATATACCAAAAGAGTTAGCTAGAATGAACTTCCAACTCCAAGAAATATGTAAGATTCCTAAGATCCTTCATATAAAATGACGCTCGAAGGTATTGTTGAAGTTGAGTAATTAATAAAGAATTTGTTCCCGTTATAACTATGTCATCAACATAAACCATAAGGAGAACAATTCCAGCATAAGTTTTACGAAGTAATAAAGAAAAATCATATTGACTTTGCATAAATTTAAACTCCAACCCCAGGAAATATGTAAGATTCCCAAGATCCTTCATATGAAATGACGCTCGAAGGTGTTGTTGAAGTTGAGTAATTAATAAAGAATCTATTTCCATTGTAACTATATATGTCATTAACATAAACCATAAGGAGAACAATTCAAGTAGAAGTTTTACGAAGAAATAAAGGAAAATCATATTAACTCTGCACAAATTTAAACTCCAGCAAGGTAGAACAAAACTTCTCAAACCAAGCATGAGGAACTTGTTTTAACTCATATAGCAAGCATTTTAACTTAAACACTTCTAAAGTAGGAGAGGACCAAGAGGAGGTGTCCTATAGATAGTTTCTTTGAGATCATCATGAAGAAAAGTATTGTTTACATCTATTTGATAAAGCGGCTATCCTTGAGAAGTAACAATTATATTGCAATGATTATTCGTACAATAGTCATTTTAGCCACGGGAACATGTCTCCTCATAATCAATATCATATTCTTGTTGATTACCCAAAGCAACCAACCTCGCCTTATAGTATTCTAGAGTTCCATCAGAATGAAGTTTAATTGAGTACACCCACTTGCACCCAATAGGCCTAACATTGGGTGGACATGGAACAATATCCCATGTATAATTATCTTGTAAAGTCTAAAGTTCTTTTTGCATTGCTTGCTGCCAACACTCATGCTAAATTGCTTGGGAGTAAGAAGAGGGAATCAAAATAGAGGATAAACCACTAAATGATATATGATAAGAGCCATACCAATTAGGCGGACAGGAAATTCTAACAGAACGTCTCATGATAGGTGGGGAAAAATATCAGGAGATGAGCGATCACAAGTTGGAAAGAAATATTGATTTTCAAAGAAAACAACATTATGAGAAATATGAAACATCCTAGTAGAAGGATCATAGCAAACAAAGCCCTTGTGATGAGTACTATATCCCATGAATGCACATCTAACAAATTGAGTAGAAAGCTTGCGACATTCATGATGAGATAAATGAACAAAACAAACACAACCAAATATATGTAAATGCCCATATTGAGGATGTTGTTAATGAAGACGAAAATAAGAAGATTCAAAGTGCAATATTTGAGAAGGTAGTCTATATTGATGAGATAAATTGTCGTAGATAAAGCTTCTACCCAAAACTTAGGTGGAACAGATGATTCAAATAACAAAGTATAAGCAACTTCTAGAAGATGATGATTCTTACGTTCTGCCACACCATTTTATTGGGGGATATACGGACAAGAGTGTTGTGAGAGAATACTTATCGAGTTTCAACATATGCAATAAAAGTTTTGAAGATTGAAAAGATCTTGGATTTAGAACGAAGAAAATAAATTCAAGTAAAGCGACTATAGTCATCAATAAATATTACAAAATAATTATAATGTGCATGAGATATAACAAATATAATCCCCCATACATCACTGTGAATAATATCAAGACATTTAGTTGCATGACTACTAATAAGAGAAAAGTGAAGAATTTTAAAAATTGATTTGTATTGCCTAATAAACTATGATGGTGCAATTAACCTCGAGTTAAGATTTACCAAGCTCGAGTGAGATTCAAGTAGTATTTTTGATATTTGATAATAGATTTGACAATACGTTTGACTATATTTATGATTATATGACTAGTAGATGGTTTGAAACATCCAAAGTCGTGTGAGGGAGATTGTTAGGAGGTGATTGTTGGAGCAATCAACTTCAGATCAAGGTTGATCAAGCTCAAGTGAAACTCGAGTGAAAGTCTAAGTTTGGAGACTTAGAAAGGGAAGTCCAGGTATGAATACTTGGCAAAGAGAAAGTCCAAGTATGTAGTCTTGATGGTGAAAGTCCAAGTATGGAGACTTGGCAATGGAAGTCCCGGAGGCGCAATCTCTTGGCAAAGGTAGACTCGATAGCATGACAAAGCCGATGGAAATACTTGAAGGCTAGCGCAAGGGTGAAGAGTCGTGTACTCAAACCAAAGGCGTGAGGATGATGGAAGTGGCTTGAAGACATAGGTCTATACTAAGGGTACTCGATAGCATGACGAAATCTATGGAAGCACTTGAAAGCTAGCACAAAGAGTGAAGGAGTCGTAGAGGACTCAGATGAACCTTAAGGGTATGAGGTTGATGGAAGTGGCTTGAAGACTTAGGTCTAGGATAAGGGTGAGTATCAAATGCGAGGGGATCATACTGTTGGATCGATGCGGTTCGCTAGAGGGGGGGGGGGGTGAATAGCGATAAAAACTTTTTCGTAATCGTTCGTTAAGGTACGAGTAAAATGCAGCGTAAAGATAACAATAAATAAATAAAAACACGAGGGTTTTTACTTGGTTCGTAGCCTACGACTACTACTCCAAGGCCCTAGTGGTCCTTGACCACGCACGAAGGGCAAAATAATAACCAAACTCCTCCTCGTTGGAGATAGGAGTCAAACGAATACAAAACTCGATAAAGACTCAAGGTAGAGGGACACTCCCCCTCTCCTTGATATGATTTAAAGCTTTACTAAAAGAAATAAACTGAAATACAATTTAGAACTTTATTCTAAGCGACTTTAAAGGTTGGAGGTTGAAGCTCTAGTCGTCGTCTCGGCAGCGCTTCGTCGTAGGGATGTCGGAGAGTCGGAGCGTATCGGAAGCACTTGGAAGCTTTTGAATTCATGAAAAACCCTAGGTTTGGCCCTCCTTTTATAGCCTTTAAGCCCCTCATCGAATGGGTCTTCAACCAATAAGAATTGGGCACAAAACTCCTTGAGAAATGATGATAAAGCCATCACGATCGCGGCGATCGATCTTGACCAAATCGAGCGGTCGGTGATTGATGGACGGCGAATGATCGTGATGCTTCGTCGTAAGTCAAGGTTAGCTCAACAAAAATATAATTTCGACGGTCGTCGACCATCCGATCTCGACCTAGACCACCTATGAGATGTCTTGGGTCGGATCTACGCTTAAGTCTTTCCCCGTAAAGAGGATACGACCTTGCTTACACTCGCACACACGAGCTTACCTTAGTACTTACGTGTTGCTTTTGCTTCCGGCCTTCCACTCAATTCCTTCGGCTCCCTCCGAAGTCTCTTGAGTGTCGCCCGACCACCGCGGCTTCCTCCGGGTGTCGCTAGCCTTCAGCTCCAGCGTTGAGACTTTTCTGCACACTTGATTTAGCTCATGAGATAACAATATATGCTTAACTTTGTATCGTTTGCTATAATCAAAACTTAGGTTCAACTTAGGTGCCTACTGCATCAACAATCTCCCCCTTTTTGATTTATGGCAAACCCACATACAAAGTTAAGTAAATAGCGAGCATGAAGAGTAATAATGTGCATGAGAAACAAAAAATATGAAGATTAAGTTGGAGTAGTAAGGATTTTCTTCAAGTACTCCCCCTTGAGGAAACCTCCCCCTTGACCGAGGGTGAGTCTTGAAGAAAGACCTTAATCCTCCCCCTTGAGAGTTGCTTTAAGTAATTAACATTACTTAAAGTTGGCCTTAGTAAAATGTTTTAGTTAAGCCCTTTTTCCCCCTTAAGTAAAACATTAACGACATAAAGTTTTAAAAAAATAAGTTTAAGTAAAATGTAGACGACACAAATAAGTTTAAGTTAAGAATTCTTTGGCCTTTTGTTAAAAGTTAACTAAGTTTTAACTTTTGGTTTAAATATGAAGTAAGAGTTAAGTTATCAAAAAAAATTTTGACCCCTTAACTTACTTTTTTTTTTTTGGCCTTTTTCTCCCCCTTTTGCCATATATCGAAAAGAGTGAGAGTGTGGTGGAAAACAAAATAAGTGTTAAATTTAAAGTCCAAGCATGTTCCCCATTTTTTATATAAAAAAATAATATACTGAAAATAGGTTCATCTATAAAATGTTCGACTCATATTTGGCTTGATTGATATGAAGGATCAACCAGTCCTGGTCAGAGTCGGTTAGTATGTATGATTATACTCCGTGGCTCATAGTGATGCACTAGCTCTACATCTGGAACCAGGAGTAAGGTCCTAACATCTCACGCCCATCTACGTGGCTAAGTACACAAACACATTAATCCTATGTGTTGTGAGATGTACTGGCTCCTTAAATCTATAGGTGCATGATATCTAAGGTATGTCCTATGCTAGTTCCATAAAAATGAAATTAAAGAAATAGTAGTAAGAACATATAATTTGCATGTACCTATTCTATTACGCACATGCCCAATTTTCATCTTAATAGACTAAATTCGGCTTCGGGTAGGGGTTTAGTAAATAGGTCTGCTAAGTTAGACTTCGATTCGACGTATTCGAGTTGTATGGCGTCGTTGGCCACATGTTCTCGAATGAAATGGTGTTTAACTTCTATATGTTTGGTCCTAGAGTGACATATCGGATTCTTTGTAAGATTAATTGAACTAATATTGTCTACGTGAAGTTTAGTATTCGTAAAGTCTAACTTAAAGTCGTGGAGAGTGTGCTTCATCCAAAGAAGTTGAGTGACACACTCACCCATCGCAATGTATTCGGCTTCGGTGGTAGATAAAGCGACACAGTGTTGCTTCCTACTGCACCAACTTACTAGACTCGAGCCGAGTAGTTGACAACAACCATTCGTGCTCTTTCTATCGAGTTTACTACCGGCATAATCCGAATCGGAGTAGCCGATTAGTTCGAACTCCGTAGATCTAGGGTACCAAATACCAACGTTAAGTGTACCCTTTAGATATCTAAAGATACGCTTAACTAGGGTTAGGTGAGACTCCTTAGCACAGGTTTGAAACCTGACGCACATACTTACTGTGAATAGGATGTCGAGTTGACTCGCAGTTAAGTATAGGAGACTTCCTATCACGCTCCTATAGTACTTTAAGTCAATGGTCTTACTTTCTAGGTCTTCTCCTATGTTAACGTTAATCGCCATTGGGGTGTTTATTACCTTGGCGTCTTGCATTCCAAATCTTTTAATTAACTCCTTAGTGTATTTTTGTTGATATAGGTATATACCATCCTTAGTTTGTTTAATTTGTAGACCTAAAAAGAAACTTAACTCGCCTACCAAGTTCATTTCGAACTCACTTTCCATGAGTGAAGCGAACTCGTTTAGTAAGGCTGAGTTAGAGGTTCCAAAAATTATATCGTCTACGTAAATTTGAGCTATGAATATTTCTTTACCTAAGGTTTTTACGAAGAGAGTTGGGTCAACTAAGCCTTGGTTAAACCCTTTTGACTTAAGATGGATTGAAAGTCTCTCGTACCAAGCTCGAGGAGCTTGTTTAAGTCCATAGAGAGCTTTCTTAAGTTTTAGAACATGGTCGGGTTTATCTAGATTTTCGAATCTGGGGGGTTGGCTAACATAAACTTCTTCTTTAATGTATCCATTTAGAAATGCCGACTTAACATCCATTTGAAACAGCTTAAATCCTCGATGTGCGGCATAAGCTAGCAACATTCGAATGGATTCGAGTCTAGCTACTGGGGCATAGGTTTCTTCGTAATCTAATCCTTCGACTTGACTAAACCCTTTGGTGACTAACCTAGCCTTGTTTCTAACTACTTCACCTTTATCATCAAGCTTATTTTGAAACACCCACCTTGTTCCAATTATTGTTTTGTCTTTAGGTGGTGGTACTAATTCCCACACTTCATTCCTAGTAAATTGAGCTAGCTCTTCTTGCATTGCAATAATCCAATCGGGATCAAGAAGAGCTTGTTCAATTGATTTGGGTTCTATTTTTGAAATTAAGGAAATTTGACTAAGGTTCCTATAGGATGCTCTAGTTCGAACTCCTAGATTAGGATCTCCTATCACTTGGTCGATAGGATGATTCGTTTGAGTCCTAGTTGGATTTGGGTTTGAGTCTACAACTTGATCCATAGGATGACTCGATTGAGTTCTAGTTTGGTTGGAGTCATCTATCACTTGATCAATAGAGTGATTTGGTTGAACACTAGTTTGACTCGGATCACTTGTCACTTGGTCGACAAGAGAAGTTGGTTAATGTGGATTAGACTCGATCTCAGGGTCGGAGACGAGTTTGGTATCAGTGGGCTCAACACTTGGGGTCATTAAGGGTTTTGTAGGTTTGGGCACTTCATCGAACACTACATTAATAGTCTCTTCGACTCTAAGGGTGTCGTGGTTATATACTCTATAAGCTCGACTTGTAGTGAGTATCCTAGAAAGATTACAGTCGTGGTTTTGGATGTAAATTTCCTAGGTAATCCTTAGTGTTTAGGATATGTACCTTACACCCAAATACCCTAAAGTACTTGATGTTAGGTATTTTATCGTGATAAATCTCGACGAGGTCTTAAGGTGCCTTTTACCATAAGGATCCTATTTTGGACATACATCTTACGCCAAAAACCTGTCGGGTAGGGTCGTATTCGTTCAACATGGTCCTAGCGGCTTCTTGTAGAGTTCGGTTTGTTCGCTCCACTAGGCCATTTTGCTGAGGGGTCCTAGGGCAAGAGAATTCATGGTGGTATCCGTTTAGGTTACAGAAGTCGGTGAACCTTTGATTTTCGAATTCACCACCATGATCGCTTCTAAGTCTTTTAACCTTAAGGTCTTTTTGATTCTCGATTAATTTGAATAGATTGATTAATTGATCTAGGGTATCATTTTTATGTTTGATGAACCTAACCCAGGTAAACCTGGAGTAGTCGTCAATTATGACTAAGCAATATTGACTTCTATTGAGTGACTTGGCTCCATGTGAATCGAATAGATCCATATGGAGGAGCTCAAGTACACTTGAGGTTCGTTCTTGGTTAGTTAACTTGTGTTGTGTCCTAGGTTGTTTTCCTTGTTGACAAGCATTACAGATTTTATTAGCCAAGTTGTTGAGGTTGGGTAAGCCTCTGACTAAGCCACTCTGACTCATCTTGTGGACGAGTCTTGGGTGCGAGTGACCGAGTCGTCGGTGCCACAACCATGATTCCTCTTCCTGTGTCATAAGACACTTGGTTGAGGATTTGATTAAGTTAATTGTGTAAATGTTATTTGTCCTAATTCCTTTGAGTATTGTTTTAGCTATTTTATTTGTTTTAATTACACATTCATTTTTTAAAAATATGACCTTATAGTTATTGTCACATAATTGGCTTACGCTAAGCAGGTTATATTCAAAATTCTCTACAAGTAATACATTTTTAATAACAAAATTTGAGTTAAGCTCGATATCACCTGATCCGATGATTTTGAGCTTGCCGTTATTCCCAAAGGTTACCGATCCTTGTCGTTTGAATCGAAGCTTTGTGAATTTGAGTTGATCCCCGGTCATGTGTCGGGAGCAACCGCTGTCCAACATCCATTGATCCTACACACAAGGTGGTTGGATTGGATGTTAGATTTTTTTTTTTTAAAAAAATTGGTTGCAAGTTGTTAAACCTAGGTCATCTCACCTGTGTCTATATGATCAAGCATGTTATACTTATGTGTTTTTTGTGAGATGATTTCCAATTAAGTTGATTAAGTGTATTTAGCTTCAAGTAATTTTATGTTAGATTTGGATTTGACCCTAGGCTTGTCAAGTTTACCTTTTCAAGATCATGGCTTCCAGGTCGTGGCGAGGCACAGGGGCCTTCTTTTATCGGATCATCGACCACTTCCTTAGACAAAGCCATGTTCAAGAAAATGATGACTTGACTCACCTAAGATTATTTCCTAGTCTAACTAGTTATTTTTGAAAAGAGGCTCCCCGACGCTCAATCTTTTCGAAGAATTTTAGTTGGTTATGTTTTTGAAAAGAGGCTCCCCGAGGCTCAATCTTTTTGAAGTTGATTAGTGAGTTCACAAGTTTTAAAGTACAAACTTTCTAAGTTAAAGCATGCAATTTCTAAGTTAAAGCACAAACATTCTAAGTTAAAACATGCAATTTCTAAGTTAAAGCACAAACATGTTTTGTACTGGCTCCCCCTAGACCGTTGAATCTGTTCGGTCTATCCACATAGTGGATTTGGTCCTTGGGAATCCAGTACGGGTTGGATCCTAGAGTTGAAATCAAAAGGTTCTTAGGGACCCATGCTTGAACATGTTTCCTATGTCGACTTACAATCGACATATACGACCTATTAGTCGTGTTTGAGTTAAATCCTAGTCCAGCCTTGTTGTACACGGCCCTTTGAGATCCAAGTAGGAGGTCAAGTCCTTTGGATCCCAAAGTGAACCTTTCCAACGTGTTCCTAAGATCTTCGACTTGACTTTTCAAGAGAGAGTTCTCAACTTCGAGCTTTTCAACTCGAGTTGAGTCCTTCTCTTGAACTCGACTAGTCGAAGAGGTTAGGGAGACCTCGTGTTTGAGGAGTTTAACCTCCTCAACAAGGGTCTCGACCTTGGACTCGGACTTAGCTAACTTCCTAGACAAAAACCTAACCGTATTATGTAAAGTATTAAATAAAGTTCGACTTACTTTAAGGGTATCTTTTGAACCGGATGCGTATCCGTGGCTTGACTTGAAGGTAACCGTGGTCCGAGTCATCCTCGAGTTCGACTCAAGTTCGGGCTCGGTCTCGTGTCGACTCAATCGATTCGCCATGAAGACGTGGTCTTCGTCTTCTTGGATGTCGCTTCTTCCCATGTCTCTTTGAGGGCCTTCTTGTGATTAGTTGCTTGGTGGTTCAGCTTGGGGCACTCGGACTTGATATGTCCAAACCTGTTACACTCATAACACCTAATATTAGAACTTTTAGGCTTACCTTGGTTGAGTCGAGTCGTGGTTCGCCTTCGTCCCTTGGCTATCCTTCGAGCTAGGTTCATTAGTTCGGCAGTCAACTCCGGGTCAACTTCTTCTTCGGACTCGTCTTCCTCCTCGGTTGGTGGTGGCTTGCTTGCGATTTTCTTCTTCTTTGATCCTGCAAACAAGGCTATACCTTTCTCGGGTTTCGAGTTGGACTGCTCATGTAATTCAAAATCGGAAAAGAGTTCATCTAACCTAATTTTAGAAAGATCCTTGGAGACCTTGTAGGCATCGACCATGGATGCCCACAAGGTAGTCCTCGGAAACGAGTTTAGAACATACCTTATAAGGTCGCGGTTTTCGACCTTTTGCCCGATTGTGTGTAGGTTGTTGACTATGTCCTAGACTCGGGCGTGAAGTTGGGTCGCGGACTCGTGTTCCTGCATTTTTAGGTTATATAGTTTATTGAAAAGAAGATCACGCTTACATACCTTGGCTTCATCGGTCCCTTCGTGTAGCTCCACTAGTTTCGTCCAAAGATCTTTTGCGCTTATGAAGGGGCCGACGCGATTTAGCTCCTCCTTGGATAGGCCGCATTGGAGGATTTGTGTTGCCTTGGCGTCGGCTTCGACTTGTCGTTTTGTCGCAATGGTCCATTGATCATAATCCAAGGAGTCACCAACTTTATTAGTCGGAAGTGTGAAACCCGTTTGGATTATGATCCACATCTCGATTTGGGTTTTGAGAAAGCACTCCATCCGACCCTTCCAATAACGGAAGTCATCTCCGTTGTAAAACGGAGGTCGGACGGTGATAAAACCCTCGAGATGGGCCATTAGAATAAAAGACACAAATAGACGGAGACGAAGAAACTAACAACGACAAAAACACGAAAACAAGTACCAAGACTCGCGTCTTGGATTAGTAGTGCGGGAGAAAAACTTAACAAGGCGAAATAAATAAAAAAACAGAATTAAAAGAAAAATAAATCTGTAAAAAGGCTAGATTAGTGGTTTCACCAAATCTTAGCAACCCCCGGCTCTGATACCAATTGTTGGATCGATGCGGTTCGCTAGAGGGGGGGGGGGTGAATAGCGATAAAAACTTTTTCGTAATCGTTCGTTAAGGTACGAGTAAAACGCAGCAGAAAGATAATAATAAATAAATAAAAACACGAGGGTTTTTACTTGGTTCGTAGCATACGGCTACTACTCCAAGGCCCTAGTGGTCCTTGACCACGCACGGAGGGCAAAATACTAACCAAACTCCTCCTCGTTGGAGATAGGAGTCAAACGAATACAAAACTCGATAAAGACTCAAGGTAGAGGGACACTCCCCCTCTCCTTGATATGATTTAAAACTTTACTAAAAGAAATAAAATGAAATACAATTTAGAACTTTCGTTACCGACGACTTTAAAGGTTGGAGGTTGAAGCTCTAGTCGTCGTCTCGGCAGCGCTTCGTCGTAGGGATGTCGGAGAGTCGGAGCGTATCGGAAGCACTTGGAAGCTTTTGAATTCATGAAAAACCCTAGGTTTGGCCCTCCTTTTATAGCCTTTAAGCCCCTCATCGAATGGGTCTTCAACCAATAAGAATTGGGCACAAAACTCCTTGAGAAATGATGATTCTTGACCTTCAACAATGATCGACCGATTGACTGGCAATCGAGTCCTCTGTCGGTCAATCTCGATGCTTGCAGCAAGTCAAGGTTAGCTCAACAAAATATAATTTCGACGGTCGTCGACCATCCGATCTCGACCTAGACCACCTATGAGATGTTTTGGGTCGGATCTACGCTTAAGTCTTTCCCCATAAAGAGGATACGACCTTGCTTACACTCGCACACACGAGCTTACCTTAGTACTTACGTGTTGCTTTTGCTTCCGGCCTTCCACTCAATTCCTTCGGCTCCCTCCGAAGTCTCTTGAGTGTCGCCCGACCACCGCGGCTTCCTCTGGGTGTCGCTAGCCTTCAGCTCCAGCGTTGAGACTTTTCTGCACACTTGATTTAGCTCATGAGATAACAATATATGCTTAACTTTGTATCATTTGCTATAATCAAAACATAGGTTCGACTTAGGTGCCTACTGCACCAACACATACTTGGGGTTAATCCTCACTTTTGAGGTTTACCAGTCGACAGGTAGTATTGACCAGTTGATTGGTTGAGTGCACGATACTTAGAGGGCTCAGAAGACTCGAGTAGTCGACTGGGGTTATGATCCAGTTGACTGGTCGAGTAGTCAACTGCAGATAGACTACTGACTTGTGCTATGGCAGTCGATTGGTGGCTTGCATTAGCCGACTGGCCACTGACAGTCGACTGTTAGGGTTGAGCATTCGATTGACCTTAAGTGGATATGACATAGAATATTTTTAAGTCGACTGTTGACTTATGACAGTCAAGTGATGACTATGACAATAGATTGATCGAGCATTTTTGATATGGATTAGTTCGTTATGAAACAACAAATAAGTAGGCAGTCGATTGCTAAGTGAAAAATCAACCCGAGAGGTGCTTTAAAAGGAGGTTGTGATGGAGGATAGAAGCTATCAATTTCTGGTGATTTGGGAGGGAATTTGCTGTTGTATTCCAAATCTTCCAAGTCATTCTACAACAACCAATAAAGAGATCAAGCAAAGCTCACTTTTGTAAAGTGTTTGTTCTTTGTTTTTGTATTTCATTCATATTCTTGTATTTGGTTGTTGTTTCTTCATTGTAAGAGGTTTCTCCACCTCCAGATTGTTTCTGAGAAGAAGAAGGTTTTGTTGTGGTGTGCATCACTAGAGCTCACTCTAGAGCTCAGCCGTGGAGTAGAAACTAGGGTTTTGAACCATGTAAAATCATGTGTAGTATTTGTGGTTGCTTGTCTTTTATTTTGTTTTCGTATATTTGTATTTCTGCTGCACTAACATTGTTGTAGACAAGCATGAACATAATCGAGCATAAGAATCGAACAAACACTATTCATTCCCTCCTCTAGCGCATCACCAAAGGTCCTAACAAACTAGAGTTCAATAAATGAGACAATACGACAAAATTTGAGTGGTCTAAATGTTTATGTCACATCTCACTTTTATTCTCAATAGTAGAACAAGCAAAAGACACTTGACTAGGAATATGTAAATAAATTAAATGCCCTTCACAATCACTATCCCTCAGACTTGATCCTGCACATGACAACCATCACAGGAAAAATGCACATCATAATTATTTTCAACTAATTGATCAATTGAAATAAGATTATCAGAAAGGTCAGGCGAGACAAAAGCATTGTTCAAAATTGGAGTGATATCATCGACAAAAATAATGGACAAATTATTTCCATTTGCAACCTTAATATATTCTGAACCATAATATGGGCAAATATTTTTTAGCAAATCAATTGAACTATGTTAGGACCGTTGGCGTTACTAGGGGGTGAATAGCTTTTCGTGTCGATTTCGTTCGCTTGATGGATTTCGATCGTCATGCTTGAATTGTTAGTACACAGCGAAAACACAAATACAAATACAAAAACACACAACAAACACAACGCGAGGATTTTACGTGGTTCGGAACCCTAGTTCCTACTCCACGGGCAAGCCCTAGCGGACTCTAGTGATGCACACCACCACTATATGACTTCTCCTTCTCGGTGAACACACCGGAGGTGGAGGAACCTCTCACAAGGCTCTTACAACAATAAGAACAGAATAAAACAAGCAAATACAACAAATACAAAAGCAAATGAATAGATGTTACAGATCTAGGGCTTTTGAATGTTTGCTCATAGATCGCTTTGGGATGACTTTGAAGGCCTTGAAATGCAGCAGCACCTCTCTTCAAATCGCCCCTAAAACCTCCAAGAGATTTGTGCCAGAATCATATATGAAGAAGCCCTAAAAGCCCCTTCTTATAGATCTACGTTGAAGCCTTCCGAGTGCAACGGTCATCTCGTCAGCCCAGTCGAGCCACCTTGCTTCTATGCCGTCGTCTTCATACCTGTGTTGAAATCAGTCGAGGTGCTGCCTTGACTAGCCTCCAGTCGAGGCGCTGGTCGAGCACGCCTCGCCTCTGAGCCTCCTTTCAGACCGTCAAGTTGAGGCACCAGTCACCACCTCCAGTCGAGGCGCCGCCTCAACTGATACTCCAGTCGAGGCACTAGTTGAGCCCATCTTGCTTCTGTTTGCCTACAAACGAAGTCCAGTTGACTGAACCAACCTAGCAGTCGACTGTTATACCTCTACAATGAGATTTAACACCCCAAGTATGATCCCTTCATACTTGATACTCACCCTAAGCCTAGACCTAAGCCTTCAACCCACTTTCATCGGCCTCACGCCTCCCGAATCCCTCGAGTCCGCGACTCTTCATCCTTGCGCTTGCCTTCAAGTGCTTCCATCGACTATCGTCATGCTCTCGGGTCTACCTTTGCCAAGAGACCTCGGTTCCGGGACTTCCCTTTTGCCAAGCTCGATCTCCCTGATCAGCCGGGTCTTCCTTTGCCAAGACTCCTCGTCTGGGACTTCACTGCCAAGAGGTCTCGCCTCCGGGACTTCACTGCCAAGACTCCTCGTCCGGGACTTCATTCACCAACTCCCCGTCAGTCTTTCCTACACCAAGTGTCCGGTCTCCCTTGATCGACTTGGATTTTTCCTTGCCAAATATCCATACTTGGACTTCTCCTTGCCAAGTCAACAAACTTGGACTTCTCCAATAGTCTTCCTCATATGACCTTGGATGTCCCATACCATCCACTATTCATGTGGTCACACCACATTGTGAACTATTGTCGAACATCAAAACTCTACTCGAGTTCCACTCGAGTCTGGTCAATCATGACCTGGGTCGATTGCACCAACAATCTCCCCCTTTTTGATGTTTGACAATACCGTTAAGTTAGGTAATCCCCTAAACCCAACTTGACACTTCTTATGCCAAAGCATCATGAAGTGTTCCCAATCTAGAATTTCAAATTTTAAATTTTTTGGGGTTTTATGTATATTAGGGTATTCTAAGTTTAAAAGCCTAACTCAACACCAAAGCCTTAAAAAAAAACCTAACTCAACCCAACCCCAAAACCTAACTTAACCCTCTTGCATTTCTCCCCCTTCTTGACACACATCAAAAAGTCCACCAAGGTTCTCAATGTTTCATTGTCTTTCTCCTCCTTGGTCAACATGCATCTTGAATGCCCTCATTCTCTTTAGTGATCTATCACTAGATGAAAAGCAAACTTCCATTTCCCCCTTTTGTGATAAATCATCATCCATTATACTTAAATGGATAATATCCCCCTAAAGGCTTACTCCCCTTAGACCATTGCACCAACAATATCCTTGGAGAGTTTCTAAGCCAATAGAACCCTTAAACACTAGAGAATTAGGATAAAAGTTTATATTTGAACTTTCACAACCATTAAAATTTGATTTGTACTCCAATTCATTTCTAATGAAAATCTCACCTTTTCAATGCTTGTCTAAGCACATTAGAGGTGTAGGAGTAGTTATCTAGCTAGGTTATGGTCAGATGGCTTAAATCAACTTGGTAAGCCAAAAACGGTGCAGTTTGACATGGTTCTAGGGTGGTCTAATAAGGTTCCAGGGTTGTTTAACAAGGTTCCAGGGCAGTTTAACATGATTCCAAGGCGGTTTGGAAAAATTTCAGGGTAGTTTGACGTGATTCCAGGGTTGTTTAGTATAATTTCAGGGCAATTTTCTTAATTTTAGGGTAGTTTCCTTAATTTCAGAGCAGTTTCCTTAATTTCAGGGTAGTTTCCTTAATTTTAGGGTAGTTTCCTTAATTTTAGGGCAGTTTCACAAGCTTAATTCCAGGGCAGTTTTGCCAGTTCCAATCGAGCCGCCTCCTCGACTGGTTTCTGAAGTTTCTGATTTCGAAATTTCAGACCAACTTTAGAAATGCATAAGTAATTCTAGAAAATTCAAAAAATCATGAAATTTTAACCACACATTACTTATGCAAAATACTATAGGGGAAAAATAATTTTCTATGAAAATATCTTTCAAATTCAAAGAATGATACAAAGTTCAAAAGCATTGAAACTTTCAATGTTTTTAGGGCAACTTTGTTTCAATCTTCTCAATGGTGATAGCTATCAAAAGATAGGCTTCGCCAAGGGTTTTCAAAAAAATTTTAAAATATTTTCAAAACCTTAATTCCAATCATAGTTTATGGGCTAAGTATACATGACTTGTATACTAGCTTTTCTCATTATTTATGCCTATGATTGAGATGAGTTTGAGTTCATCTAGATGCAAAAACTATGCACCTTGAACTTAACTCATATCCTAGCATCTCATATATATCTAGGGTGTATCAATACACATACATGTCAATTTGATGTGATGTGGATTTTGTTCATCTTAAACTAAGGCCTCATGCATTTTCTAAGACAACTCTTGTTAAATACAGAAAATTTAAAAATACTAAATTTAATGGACAAAAATTTAAGAAAATAATCCTGAAAATTTTTCAGAATTTTTAGGGAATTTTAGGAATTTTTCCAAAAAATTTTTGGATTTAAACGGAACCCGTACAAGATATTTATGGGGATAAAATAAATAGGCCTTGATGGAGTTTATTTAAGGGGGTTAATTGGCGACATTAACCTAAAATTTCAAATACCTAAACCTAGGTCTAGTTTTCCGAATCGCAAATTTTTTCTGACGGTTTTCTTCCCCCCCCCCCCCCCCCGCGCGCGCACGCCGCAGAGCCTTTTTCCGAGCGACTTCTTTTCCTCGTTCCTTTCTCACGCGCGCCGCACCCGACCCCGTTTCTTTCTTGCGATTCCTTCTCCGCCGACGACCAGGCCGTCGCTCTTCTCCGACTCCTCGCCTCTGACCGCCGTCGAGCCTTCTTCCTCGCGTCACCACCCACAGTCCGCGACCACCAGATCACTGCTTCTTCCTCGCGCGCTCGCCGTCTGCAGGCGCATGCGCCGGCTTCGCTGCCACTGACGCCGCTCGAGCCTGAGGTCGCTTTCTCCACTCGCCCCCGTCGTCGTAGTTCTCTCCTCCGCAAGCGCCGACAACGCCGCCCTTACCTGTGTCCGTAGCCACGGTAGTGTCGCCGCCTCGGCTCGCCGTCTTCTCCTTCTCGACGAGTTTCTACCGGTAGCAAGGTAAGGGGACGACCCTTTTCTTGATTTTTGGATGAGTGCTAAACCTAGCCGTGCGATTTTTGCCGGAGCAAGGGCAGGGGTATAGGCGTTGGATTTTTTTGGTGAAGAGGGATTGTGAGCACCAATCGCAGCCGGTGAACAGGGCTACCAGTTTTAGGGGATTGCTACCGGTGGAGGTTCCAACGGCTGGTAAGCTGATCGATCTTTCATTTCCTTGTGCTTGATTTCTGATTTCCTATAATCGTGATTGGGTGGAGTTTGTTCGGCTGTGGAGGAGTGACGAGGTGTTGTGATGGCTGTGCGTGTCTATGTGGGAGCTGGAAAGGAGCTTGGAGTGTTCTGTTCATGGAAGTTGGGATCGATGTGGTTGAATATAACATTGATGTCGATTTGTGAGACAAGGGCAGCTGCAACAAGGTGGATTGGAACAGTGAATGGATCTACTTTGGGTGAGTTAGCTGTGAGGTTTTGTTTGGATGTTGTACACATAATGATAGGGGTTGTGAAATCATATTTGAGTAATTGGACGAAAAGATGATTATATTAGGTGGAAGGTGATCAAGATTTTATTAAGCCTTTGGGTTAATTAGATTATGTAAGAAATCGATTAAGTATTCGATGTAGCGGAGGATTGCATTTTGTGCTTAACAATAGTTATGTTGTATGCAGGTTTCGGTCACGAGGTAGGTTCACGGTCGTGACGATTTGGTTGTTTTCTCGAGCATTTTATCAGGCGGATATTTTGACTTATCTCCTAGATATAGTCATGTTGATATGCTAGTTAGGATAACTTGCAATAATTTTCATATTTATATGCCTAATATGTTATGTGCCTACTTGATACATGCATTTGATCGGTTATGATTATATCTTCCCTGTTTTATTTGGATCATAGTTACTTGGATCATAGATATACACTTATTGATTGTGCATATTATTCGGATAGGTATTTTTGTTGGATTTACATGCTTTAGTATCATGCACCATCTTGCATGATTGCATGCTGGTTGAACGGGGTTCCTTTATAGTTGAGCCCGCAACCAGTTACATGACCTTCACACATTACCACTCATGGGTTAGTGGTACATCAGGAGGGTGTGTGCAGTTGCTCTGTCAGGCTCCGCTGGTCCGCTCATGGGTAGCGATGAGGTAGCGTGGTAGCGGGCAGGGATCCCTCCTCTGGTCTATGACATTGGGAGATGAGAGCTTAGCTCCCCCACTCTGTTTGGGGCAGGAGGATAGGTGTACTCCGACAACATCCTGTCCACTCGGTCACTCAGGAGCAGTGATGGCAGAGTGCACAGTTGTCATAGCCCTACCCACTCGGCTTCACCATCGCATGTGAGGCGGCTGACTAGCGTCAGGGGTGACCATGTCATTTGCACGACATGCATTTTGCATGGATAGCATTTGTATTGTGTTTGCTGCATTTTTATTGATGCCTTGGATGTTGAATATGATTGTCATGCATACAAGATTCATATTTGTATATGGTGATGACTTTATCTCTTATTGTATGTCACATGCTCCTGTATCAAGGCAGGAGATTTAGGTAAGTACAGTCCTTTTATATTTCTTGCTTGCATACCCTATTTATACGAGACTCTACTGGCATGATTCTTATTGTTAGCTATATCTTGCTATGCACATCGACTATTATCCGCTAAGTTCTTTGAACTTACCCCGTTGCTTTACATCTGTTTCAGGTTGAAATTGCCAGGAGAGTCCAGCAGCCAATCCCCCCTCGTCGAAATGGATAGGTTTTAGTGGTCTTATGGTTTTAGTTTTTAACTAGATGAAGTGTGTAGGATTTGTGTTTGTTTTGGTTATGTACTTGTGGAGGTTTAGAGATATTTGTTGTGTCTTTATGGACTATTCGATTGGTTTGGTTGTATATTCCTGCTCAGATGGCAGAAGGGGTAAGTCTAGATATAGTAGATTGTTGCTATTTACCTGGACTGATGGCCTAAGGCCAATTTATTATCTGCGTGTGTAGTTTTTGTTCCGATCGTGTTGACCGATGTATAGTGGCCATGTAGGCTTTGTATGCAAGTTTCATATTGTCACCCGTACAGGGGAGATGCTGTCGGATTTTTGTCTGGCGGGGACTCCTCCAGGGCGTGACAATTTATTAGTATCAGAGCATAGATTCCGAGTTCCTTAGGGTCTTTGGGTTTTCGGAGTTTGCTAGGTTTGGCAAGTTAACTGGGGTATTTTCGGAGTTGTACGGATTTTCGACGATTTTTATGTTTCGGAAATTCGAGGTATTATTGACGAGGTCAATATGGGGGATTTGGCGGCGACAGGACATCTCCAGACGGCTAACAAGTAAATAAATTCTAGAAAATTTGCTAGATTTGGTACATATTTGTATTGGTTATATTCATTATGCGGTTTACTTAGGTAGTATCATGTTTTGATTTGTATTGTTTTAATCTTATATCTGTTAGACTGTTAGATTTTTAGGTTGCTGGTTTATGGTTAGCATATGGTTATAAATTGCTATTACTGCTATAGGTAGCTAGTTATCATTGTGATATAAATGATTAGATATTATTGGTAGATGTTTACCTATTACTATTTGGACTAGTATTAGGATTGGACTAATTGAATAATATGAATAAGATGGATAAATTCACAGAAGGTATATATAGAGGTTCTTTGACTCTTTAGATCCTAGTGCATGATGACATGATTACATTGCTTACGTAGTTTAGGGTATATATAGGCACCTGATGCTTTATTGAGTATTTCCTTGACTTTGTTCTGGCATGACCCTTTAGTTATACTCTAATTAATTTCAGCCATTGATTTCTGTTAGTATGACTATGCTGTCGTTTATTAGAAAGCGTGTTATATGTTTAAAGGGTTATGTATTTTTACGATGGATACCATGATTAAGACTAGTAGAGATAGAATAACTTAAATGAAGTTATTCTGTAGGAGCGAATCTCAGGAATGAAATAACATTAGTAGAACCTTAGGTGTGGGAACCCTAGGCGTAATAACCCAGATGGGCTAAATGAAATATGTTTATCCATTTACTATTTCAGTGATATGGTGATCGGACTAGTAGAGTTCGTATGGTTATGATGCAATTAATCCTTTCTATATTCCCCATTCTTGGTTGAGAGAGAGAGTCTGCAGTAGAGTCTCTCTATAGGTAGGTGCTTTGTATATTTGTGGTCAATCATGCCTACCAATCATGGTTGAGATGACCTACTGCAAGGTTATATTCTTGCGTTATTCATTCGGAGTTGGTGAAAATCGGATTCGTATGACGCCTATAGCTAGATAGCTACTTTACGTCTTAAGTACCCACGAGATATGTTCGTGGTAGTAGGTTGGGGCATGCATGATTGAACTGGTAGGATGGTATAATTTAGGCTTAACCCTCTTGAAGGGCTTGATAGTAGATTTGTGGTCCTTATTGGCCTTGATAGACGTTTCCTGTTAGCTGGGACGAAACCATATGATTAATCATCTCGACGCGTTTATTAGTGGAATTATGATTTTTATCGACCTTGATAACCAATCATGTTAGAAGGGTTGGAACACTAGACTTAACCATCTCGACTTATGTATTTATAAGTCGATGATCTTTACTGGCTTTGGTAAACATTTCGTATTAGAGGTGTTGAAACCCTCTCTTGACCGCCTCAATGAGTTTAATTGTAGATCAATGATCTTTGTCGACGTTGATAGTGGTTCTATGCTGGATGTATTGGATAACCCTAGGCTTAACAACCTAGGATAATCGACTGCCCACGCGACCTATTAGTGGTAGTATGCTAATGCCTACAGTCGATAACTAGATATCTATATATTGCCTGTCTATCCACGAGTTTCATTCGTGGTAGCATGTAGTTGCACGTAGATAGTGCTATTGATTGTCCCCTTAGCATGTAGTCGCGATAGCTCATAGATAGTTCCCTTAGTATTACCTCGAGAGCCACGAGGCTTTGTCGTGGTATCTGGATGTGCACTGCTTGTTGCAGTGGTTGTGTATGTTGCAGGTATATTTATTATACTGCTGATCATGTTAGTTGCAGACTGATATTGGTACTCTGAGGGTTGGGTTACTCTTAGCTTATTTCTTGTGACTTCCATTATGTGCATTTATGATTATGCACTATTGTCTATACATCCACAGAGTGGTTGTACTTACCTCCTCCTCACTTATCCTCTAGGTTAACTAATGGAGGACGTGTCCTATTGACCTACTTTTGTGTCGCTCAGAGAGTTCCTTGCCGTGCTTGTCTCCCTGCATCGTCGAGATGCCGCTTTGTTTACTTTATCGATGTTGCATTTTGATTATGCACTTTGGATTTTGTCGCAATTTGATTTGGGGTTATAAAACTATTTTACTTTGATTGATATATGTTTAGTCGTGCATGCATGCAGTTATTAAAAATACTTGTATTTCTATAATTATTTCAAGGTTTTTACCAGATCTGGTCCATGTATTACTGAATATTGTCACTAATGGGCTCCTCCGTCATTTGGATGACGGATATGCCCCCAGGATGTGACAATTTTATTGGTTTATGATTTTGGTTTGTGGGTTTTGTGTTTCGAGGATTTTCTTTTCCTTGGATTTTTGGGAGTTCTCGTGTTTTGGGGATCAGACAAGCTGAAGGATATCTCTGAGATATAGGAAAAGTTACTGTACTTTAGTGGTTAGGAAAAGTATAGACATAGTGAAATTGCCCCTACTCATGGTCGGGGATGAGGTCGATGACGTATTGACCTTGCGGAATCTAACGATAATTTCAAAAGTACGGACTTTTTAGAGGTGACGACTGATGTCGAATTAGGAAGCTAGAGATTTGACCTGCTAGCCACCAATTTGAAGGACAAGGAGTAAACCCTCAGAGAATATCAGTCTCTACTATTAGTGATTTGGTTATGTATAATGCGTGTATACCTACACTGGTCAAGACGATGAAAGATCGTTTTACCTTATTATAGGAGGTGTTGGATGAGATATTTATCTGTCCCAGTATTTTTTTCAGAAAAGATCCGGAACTCTTTGTTAAAGGAGAGATGGACCTTTGAGGTTATGCATCGATCATCGATGATAGAATACGGTAGTTGTAGAAGGAAATGAATATCCTTCATTGTGGAAAGATGATCTATTTAGATCAACTATAGGATACCTGTGTATACTCTAGGATTGATCTATGGCTAGTGGGTTGATATTGTAGTGACACGGTGTCATACAATTATCATTGTCATTGGGATGATTGTTATATCATCAGCCTAGAGTAAAGAGAATGCAGTTGTATAGCGACAATAATTTCATACTTGGTATGAATTGTATGAGCTTTTGAATGTCTTATTAGACTTATTGATGACTTAGTCGTCTAGGGATCTGGGAAGTCGTGTATTATGGACACGATTGGATCAATTGTGGTCGTTGGAGTTGCGTAACTTGGCCACTGTTGATGGTGGTAGTTGGAGTTGCGCACTCGACCACCATAGATGGTTGTTTCCTAGAATTGATTTGATTATTACCATAGATATGGATAGAATGCTCTAGCGGTACTATATCGCTGACTGGTTGGACCAGGAAGGTGATGGAATTTACTTGGTCTGAAGCTTGTGAAACTAGTTTCAGGGCTCAGACGATGGTTGACTTTTACGCCAGTATTGATTAATCATTCTGGTGTGGATGAAAGGGTAGTGTACATGGATGCATCATTTCGGGGATCAGAGCGATTCTGATGCTATTGAATAAGACGTATCCTAAGCTTATGGCAGTTAAAGGACTGCGAGATAAGCCGTCATATATATATGACGTGGACTTCGCAGTTATTATGTTATTTTGTAGAGGTGAAGAGCAAGAATACTCATGGAGTTTTGGCTAGCTACTGGATAGCTACTATAAAGTAGTTGGAACACAAACGGTTGTAACAAGGAAGTTTGGTCGCGATAGCCTCCCATGCACTTACAGCGTGTGTGGTGGAGTGGATTTAGGACGGTAGATGGACTACCGTCTCTGACTCTGAGGAGGATAATGGTTTCCGGAGTTGCTTTAGTTTAAGGAACAGATGCTTCAGGAAATTTCGATTCCGGAATGGAAGTGGAAGCATATTATTATGGATTTTGTGGTGGGGTTTGCTTAGGACACATCAAGGCCATGACGCGATTTGGGTAGTCATTGATTGACTAACCAAATCTGTGCACTTCTTAGCGATTCAGAAGACCAACTCTTTGGATCGTTTGACAGAGTTATATTGTCGGGATATCATCAGATTGCATGGTGTTCTTTTGAGCATTATATCAGATAGAGATCCCCGATTCACATCTTGATTCTGGCAGAGTCTGCAGCAGGCCTTAGGCACGCAGCTTCATTTTAGTACTGCATTCCATCCGCAGATAGATGGACAGTTTGAGCGGGTCATTTAGACACTAGAGGACTTGCTGAGGTCCTATGTTATGGATTTCGGGGGCAATTAGGAGGACCAGTTACTAGGACCCATAGAGCTCAGTATGAGGCAGGGTTGGTCCGTACTATCAGACAAAGGATGGCCGAGACGCAGGATCGTCAGATGAGTTATGCAGATCGGAGATGAAGACCTCGGGAGTTCTCTATTGGTGACCAGGTATTCCTGCGAGTCTCACCCACGAAAGGGGTGAAGAGATTTGACCTCCGTGGTAAGTTAGCTCCAAGGTACATTGGGTCTTTCGAGATTTTGGAGAGGATCGGAGCAGTTACTTACCGACTAGCACTACCACCGTCTTTGGCTGGTATCCATGATGTGTTTCATGTGTCCATGCTGAGGAAGTATGTGTCAGACTCTACACATATTCTATCAGATGTGTCAAGTTCCATTCAACCTGATGCTACTTATGCAGAGGTTCCGGTATGAATTTTGGATCACAAGGAACGACAGTTGCGAAATAAGATTGTGCGACTTGTCAAAATCGGGTGGAGTCACCACACTGATGAGGAGGTTACTTGGAAGCTTGAGGAAAAAGATTCGAGCTCAATACCCCCACCTGTTTACTTAAGGTACGTGAAATATATTTTCAGTACTTGTGGTATCTCTTACTCGCATCTGAGTAGGAAATTTGGGGGACCAAATTTTTTATTAGTGGGGGAGAATGTTAAATATGGGAAATTTAAAAATACTAAATTTAATGGAAAAAATTTAAGAAAATAATTCTGAAATTTTTTCGGGATTTTTAGGGATTTTTCCAGAATTTTTCTGGATTTAAACGGAGCCCGTACAAGATATTTATGGGGATAAAATAAATATGCTTTGGTGGAGTTTATTTAAGGGGGTTAATTGGTGACATTAACCTAAAATTTCAAATACCTAAACCTAGGTTTAGTTTTCCGGATCATGAATTTTTCCCGACAGTTTTCTTCCCCCCCCCCCCCCCCGCGCCGTAGAGCCTTTTTTCGAGCGACTTCTTTTCCTCATTCCTTTCTCATGCACGCTGCACCCGACCCTGTTTCTTTCTTGCGATTCCTTCTCCGCCGATGATCGGGCCGCCGCTCTTCTCTAGCTCCTCGCCTCTGACCGTCGCCGAGCCTTCTTCCTCACGTCGCCACCCACAGTCCGCGGCCACTGGATCACTGCTTCTTCCTCGCGCGCTCGCCGTCCGCAAGTGCACACGCCGGCTTCGCTGCCACTGAAGCCGCTCGAGCCTGCGGCCGCTTTCTCCACTCGCCCCCGTCGCCGTAGTTCGCTCCTCCGCAAGCACCGGCAACGCCACCCTTACCTGTGTCCGTAGCCACCGCAGTGTCGCCGCCTCGGCTTGCCGTCTTCTCCTTCTCAGAGAGTTTCTACCAGTAGCAAGTTAAGGGGCCGACCCTCTTCTTGATTTTTGGATGAGTGCTAAACCTAGCCGTGCGATTTTTGCCAGAGCAAGGGCAGGGGCATAGGCGTTGGATTTTTTTGGTGAAGAGGGATTGTGAGCACCAATCGCAGTCGGTGAACAGGGCTGCCAGTTTTAGGGGATTGCTGCCGGTGGAGGTTCCAACGGCTGGTAAGCTGATCGATCTTTCATTTCCTTGTGGTTGATTTCTGATTTCCTGTAATCGTGATTAGGTGGAGTTTGTTCAGCTGTGGAGGAGTGACGAGGTGTTGTGATGGCTGTGCGTGTCTGTGTGGGAGCTGGAAAGGAGCTTGGAGTGTTATGTTCACTACAGTTGGGATCGATGTGGTTGAATATAACATTGATGTCGATTTGTGAGACAAGGGCAGCGGCAACAGGGTGGATTGGAACGGTGAATGGATCTACTTTGGGTGAGTTAGCTGTGAGGTTTTGTTTGGATGTTGTACACATAAGGATAGGGGTTGTGAAATCATATTTGAGTAATTGGACGAAAAGATGGTTATATTAGGTGGAAGGTGATTGATATTTTATTAAGCCTTTGGGTTAATTGGATTATGTAAGAAATTGATTAAGTATTCGATGTAGCGGAGGATTGCATTTTATGCTTAACAATAGTTATGTTGTATGCAAGTTTTGGTCACCAGGCAGGTTCACGGTCGTGACGATTTGGTTGTTTTCTCAAGCATTTTATCAGGCGGATATTTTGACTTATCTCCTAGATATAGTCATGTTGATATGCTAGTTAGGATAGCTTGCAATAATTTTCATGTTTATATGCCTAGTATGTTATGTGCCTACTTGATACATGCATTTGATCGGTTATGATTATATCTTCCCTATTTTATTTGGATCATAGTTACTTGGATCATAGATATGCACTTATTGATTGTGCATATTATTTGGATAGGTATTTTTAGTTGGATTTACATGCTTTAGTATCATGCACCATCTTGCATGATTGCATGCTGGCTGGACGGGGTTCCTTTATAGTTGAGCCCGCAGCCAGTTACATGGCCTGCACACACTGCCACTCATGGGTTAGTGGTACATCAGGAGGGTGTGTGCAGTTGCTCTGTCAGGCTCCGCTGGTCCGCTCATGGGTAGCGATGAGGCAGCGTGGTAGCGGGCAGGGATCCCTCCTCTGGTCTATGACACCGGGAGATGAGAGCTTAGCTCCCCCACTCTGTTTGGGGCAGGAGGATAGGTGTACTCCGACAGCATCCTGTCCACTCGATCACTCAGGAGCAGTGATGGCAGAGTGCACAGTTGTCATAGCCCTACCCACTCGGCTTCACTATCGCGTATGAGGCGGCTGACTGGCATCAGGGGTGACTATGTCATTTGCACGGCATGCATTTTGCATGGATAGCATTTGTATTGTGTTTGCTGCATTTTTATTGATGCCTTGGATGTTGCATATGATTGTCATGCATACAGGATTCATATTTGTATATGGTGATGACTTTATCTCTTATAGTATGACACATGCTCTGTCGAGGCGGAGATTGATAATCTGATCCTTTTGTATTTCTTGCTTGCATACCCTATTTATACGAGACTGGACTGGCATGATTCTTATTGTTAGCTATATCTTGCTATGCATATCAACTATTATTCGCTAAGTTCTTTGAACTTACCCTATTGCTTTACATCTGTTTCAGGTTGAAACTGTTAGGAGAGTCTAGCTGCCAATCCCCCCTTGTCGAAATGGATAGGTTTTAGTGGTCTTATGGTTTTGGTTTTTAACTAGATGAAGTGTGTAGGATTTGTGTTTGTTTTGGTTATGTACTTGTGGAGGTTTAGAGATATTTGTTGTGTCCTTATGGACTATTCGATTGGTTTGGTTGTATATTCCTGCTCAGATGGCAGAAGGGGTAAGTCTAGATATAGTAGACTATTGCTATTTACCTGGACTGATGGCCTGAGGCCAATTTATTATCTGCGTGTGTAGTTTTTGTTCCGGTCGTGTTGACTGATGTATAGTGGTCGTGTAGGCCTTGTATGCAAGTTTCATATTGTCACCCGTACAGGGGAGATGCTGTTGGATTTTCATTTGGCGGGGACTCCCCCGGGGCATGACAACTCTACTTGATTTCCTTATACATGAGACTTCAAATCATGCCATCGTCCTTAATCAATTTTAATAAATGCATGAGTGATAATGGAATATAAGATAACATAAATAAACCATGTGCAAATGATCATGATGTCATGGTATGTAATATAAACCTAAATACTAACATGACATTAAAAATAATAGATCTAAGCATGATCATGACATTTTATATGATAAAAGGTAAATATGATATCATGTCATGACAAAGCAAACAAGATATGACAAATAAGATGCAAAGGCATGAAAATACCTAAGTTCTTAATCTTTGTTGCCATTTGTTGGAATTAAGTTCATTTTGTCATAATGCCATTTATCTCCCAAGTGTACCAAAAATCAAAAATGACACACCATGACCTCTAAAATCTTATTGTGCCAATTTGATCAAATTTTTCAACTTCCATACAATTTATTGGCACATCCTAAAAACTTTTAGGATTTAAAATCAACCTTAATTCCAAAGTATCCAAAACCTTGAAAATGACCTAAAGTGTCAACTTTGTTATGATTGGGTTAACTACTCATCCATTTAAGGTTGACACAACCTAACCCATTTAGCGTGAATCAATCACGGTCCTAGGAATCTAATACCTATTGGAGCTCCTTGGGTTTACTAAGTACTCACTAGGGATAACTTCCCTTAATACCTTTCTAATGATTCTCCTAGACTTGGAAGCCTTGGTCATTTTGATCTTGTTAAGGTTAACCCTAGAGATTGCTTCCCTTGTAACCTTGTTAGTGGCTTTCCTAGATTTCATTGAAACCTTAGCCACTAGACACTTACCATGGTCAACTCTAGGGATGACTTCCCTTGTGACCTTGGTACTTCTAGACGTAGAACTTGTTCCATAATTATATGGAACACTATGATAGGTAGGCTTATCTATCTTGGACCTAGGCTTGTGGCCCAAGCCTTGCTTGTCCTTAGATGCACCTTGCCTCCTAGAACCTAAGTTTTGTTCATTAGACCCATTAATCATATTTTTCATCTTCCTAAGGGTCTTCTCCATTTTCTCAAACTTTGACCTCAAAGCTTGATTTTCCTTTTCTAATATCTCAAGTTTCGATTTTTCATTTACTCTTGAGATGTTCTTCTTTCTAGGCATATGTCTAGTCCATTTAGGGTTGATTCATGCTTTTTAATATTAAAATTTGAAAGTGCATGACTAAAATAAACCTTAGGGTCTACCTTGGAGGCTTCCCTTACATGTAATGCTCCTTCTTGCCCTTTCTTCTTCTCCTTAGGGTATTGACTTCAGTAGTGTCCCTGTTGATTGTATTTGAAATACACAATGTGCTCTTTGCTTTTCTTGATTGAGACATCGTCATCCTTTGACTTTTCTTGAGGTTTTGGTGTCGGTTGACTTTTCTTAACCTTCTTTGGGCATTTACTCTTATAGTGCCCTACTTCCCTACACTCAAAACATGTTATATTACTTTTATCCTTAACAATTGAATTTAAGTTACCTTCTTGAGTGATTGGAGACTTTTGGACTTCTTCTTCATTTCTCCCCGAGGTAGAAGGCTCCTCTTGCTCTTCCTCCAGGGTTGAAGATTTAACCTCCCCCTCAATCCTTAGCATGGAGGTTTCCATAATTTCCTCTTCGGATTTTTCCTCATCTTCTTGAATCATGAAAGTTTTACCATTGAGCTCAGCAAGCTTTCCCCATAACTCTTTTGCATCCATGAACTTCCCTAATTCACACAAAACATTGTTAGGTATTAAATTCTCATTTGCCTCAAATCTTTGGACTTCCCTCTCAGGCCATTTACTCCAGTCTAGAGCTCGTCCCTTTTTGTCCGTTGGAGTCTTGAACCCTTCAGTTAGTGCAAACCACTCCTCTATGTTCATTTGGAAGAAGAATTCCGTCATCGTCTTCCATTGAGCAAATCCTCCGAAACCATATGACGGTGGAAATCGAACGTCACATCCAAATCCATCCTCAAATTCCATCTTCTCTAGCTTTAGCTCCCTCGGCGATTAGTCCGATTGAAGACCACTTGTTGATATTGGTGCGTCTTCTTCTTCTTAGAGCAAAACCTTGCTCTCATACCACTTGTTAGGACCATTGGCGTCGCTAGAGGGGGGGGGTGAATAGCTTTTCGTGTCGATTTCGTTAGCTTGATGGATTTCAATCGTCGTGCTTGTCTACAATTGTTAGTACACAGCGGAAACACAAATACAAATATAAAAACACACAACAAACACAACGCGAGGATTTTACGTGGTTCGGAACCCTAGTTTCTACTCCACGGGTGAGCCCTAGTGGACTCTAGTGATGCACACCATCATTATATCACTTCTCTTTCTCGGTGAACACACCGAAGGTGGATGAACCTCTCACAAGGCTCTTACAATAATAAGAACATAATAAAACAAGAAAATACAACAAATACAAAAGCAAATGAATAAATGTTACAGATTTAGGGCTTTTGAATGTTTGCTCGTAGATCACTTAGGGATGACTTTGAAGGTCCTGAAATGCAGCAGCACCTCCCTTCAAATCGCTCCTAAAACCTCCAAGAGATCTGTACAAGAATCATATCTGAAGAAGCCCTAAAAGCCCCTTCTTATAGATCTGCGTCGAAGCTTTCCGAGCGCAATGATCATCTCGCCAGTCGAGGCGCCACCTCGACTGTGACCCCAGTTGAGGCACCAGTCGAGCCACCTTGCTTCTGTACCGTCGTCTTCATACCTGTGTTGAAATCAGTCGAGGCGCAAGTCGCGTCCTCCAGTCGAGGCGCTGGTCGAGCGTGCCTCGCCTCTGAGCCTCCTTCCAGACCGTCGAGTCGAGGCACCAGTCGTCACCTCTAATCGAGGTGCCGCCTCGACTGATACTCCAATCGAGGCGCTGGTTGAGCTCAGCTTGCTTCTGTTTGCCTACAAATGAAGCCCAGTCGACTGATCCAACCTAGCAGTCGACTGTTATACCTCTACAATGAGATTTAACACCCCAAGTATGATCCCTTCATACTTGATACTCACCCTAAGCCTTCAACCCACTTTCATCAGCCTCATGCCTCCCAGATCCCTCAAGTCCGCGACTCTTCATCCTTGCGCTTGCCTTCAAGTGCTTCCATCGGCTATCGTCATGCTCTCGGGTCTACCTTTGCCAAGAGACCTCGCCTCTAGGACTTCCCTTTTGCCAAGCTCGATCTCCCTGATCAGGCGGGTCTTCCTTTGCCAAGACTCCTCGTCTGGGACTTCACTGCCAAGAGGCCTCGCCTCCGGGACTTCACTGCCAAGAATCCTCGTCCGGGACTTCATTCACCAACTCCCTGTCGGTCTTTCCTACACCAAGTGTCCGGTCTCCCTTGACCGACTTGGATTTTCCCTTGCCAAGTATCCATACTTGGACTTCTCTTTGCCAAGTCACCAAACTTGGACTTCTCCAATAGTCTTCCTCATATGACCTTGGATGTCCCATACCATCCACTAGTCATGTGGTCACATCACATTGTGAACTATTGTCGAATATCAAAACTCTACTCGAGTTCCACTCGAGTCTGGTCAATCATGACCTGGATCGATTGCACCAACAAACTAGTCATGTGATTTGATGTTGCAGAATCAACAAGCCAAGACTTAGATAAAGAATTACCATTACCTTGAACCCCCAAAGCTGAAAGTGTTAAAATTATCATTTGTTGCACCATTTCAGGAGTAAGTCCAGTAGTTTGAGAATTTTGATTAGCCATTGACATTGTCGAGGAATTATTTTGAGTTGGTTTAGTAGAATAGTTACCAACATTTACCTGAAAAGCAATAGTCTGACAATTCTAGGGACGAATTGAACACTCTTTGATGATGTGCCCTTGCTTTTTGCAATAATTACAAAATTTTTTAGTGCAATTTGCAACAATATGCCCATAATTCCTACAGCTAAAACATTGAACCTTACTCATATCTCTTCCCTTACCTTTTTCTTGAGCCAAAAATGGCATATGTGTTGTAGTCATTTTCTTCTATTCAATAACAATTTATGTGAGAAGGTGTTACTCTTCACGAAGAAATTCACTAATGCATACATTCAAGGTAGGAGGATGACAATTCATAAATTAGAAAGCATTTTAAAAATCTGATCGGAGTTTCATCAAAAATTGATCACGCTTGCTAATCTCATGTGTACAACTAATATATCTGCTATAGAATCTTTAGACACATTATCACAAATTATATCAAAAAATTCAGCCCATAAATTTTGAAAACCATAATAATACTCCTGAATAGATAGATGTCTCTATATATAATTTGCAATCTCACATTCCAATTGAAATCTTATAGCCGAATTTGTTTGATAGTAAAGTTTCTTTAAATATTTCCGCATTATCTGAGCAGTTTTATAAGGGCGTAAGTTAAGAATAATATGAGGATTACATGATCTAATAATCTAAGACATATATCACCATAGCATCTTTAACTTTCTATTGGACTAATTAAGTAGCATGTATAGGAGCTAGATCAGTGCCATCAATATGCCTCGACAATTATTTTCTAGTAACATATAATCGAAATTGAAATTTCCATATTGAATAATTTTTTCCCATAAATTTAATACAAAACTTAGAATTGCTACCAGTCGTCTTAGCAATCAAGAAAAAAAAAATACAAATAGAGAGACAAACAACCCAAAACAACTTAAAATAATTTACTCGAATAGTGAGCTTTCTCTCCTAAAATATTGGGCAACCCCAATCAAAATATTAACGAAACCAGACTGAGCTTTTAGTCTGCAGTGATCTAAAACTCCAAAACTAGAACTCTTGAGATCAGAACTTTGATATTAGGATAACTTTTCTCGAGTGAATTATTCATCCTTTTTGTTTTCCATTTCATTGGATATATAAATGAATGTACAACGATTAAAGACTAATTTATAAGAATTTTAATATCCATTTCTAACTATTTACCGTTATATTAATTAATTATGATTTATTTTTTATTATTTATAATTTACACCTAATTAGAAAAATATAAAATAATTATTTACTATGTATGTCAACATCCATCACTATCTCTCTTATACTATTTAGAAGCCTTATATTCCTCTCCGTTAACCTGATCAAGGTATGAAATGATTGACAACTTGTTCTCTCTCTCTCTCTCACTCTCTCACTCACAGTTGCACAACTGAGAAGCTTCAACTAACCTCATCAAAACTATCAACAGATGCACAACTTGTTCTTCCCTCTCTCTCTCTCTCTCTCTCTCTCAAGTACGCACTGAGAAGCTTCATCTAACAGATTGACGGCCTTTTTCTTCTCTGCATCACTCTCGAACACCTGTGCATTTGGGCGCCATATTTGACTCCTCAAGAGGCTTACCAAGGTTTCAGTAAACTATGTACTTGCCTGATAACGATATATATATATAATTTAGCACATCTACATCTTGTCTATGCAATGATAATTAATGCGGAACAACTAAAAAAGTTATAAACAGGGTTTTGAATATATATGTGTGTGTCTCTCTTTATATGCTTCGCTTCTATGAGTCCACTCAAACCCTTTTTTTCTATACCATCTGTGTTATGAAAAAGTTAAATACAATAAAACTAGTTGGTTGTCTCTATTAAGGAAAGAAAATTGTCTTTTTCCTACAATATTAAATCAAACTAATAATAATGATAATAAAATTATGAAACGATTTCATCTTATCTTGTGAAGATGGATTAAGCATCACACTCTACTTTGTCTACGCATCACCTAATTAACTTGGAAATGCTAGCGTTCATCACAGTGAGAAGGGAGAGATGGTTGACAATGGTGCTTGAACTAGCTAGTTAGATTTTTTTTTTATAAATTATTTAGTCAGACGTTTTAACTGTGATTTTTTTTTGTAATTAGGATTCTATCCAATTAATTCTCAACTAATATAATTTTTTAAAAAATAAAAAATCCTTATTTTTAAAGAATTTTACAACCTTTGTAAAATTATTTTAAAACTATATACCATTATATTGATTAATTTTGCAATACTTATAAGATTAATTTGAGTTAAAATAAATTAACCTTTAATTAATATACAATTTGATCCTTCAAATTTTTATTACATAAAATATATGTTAATTTCACAATTACTCTCTATTAACTTAATAAATTAAACAAATTAACTGTTAATTAATAATTAATTAGTTTAACACTTAATTATTCATTACTCTTTTTCCTCCTATATGCATCCTAGCTATGTCAAAAGTTCACGTTTCATGTGTGTTACACTATAAACTAAAAGACCTAGTGACAACATAATAAAATAATAGAGTTATTTTATCTCGTTTAAAACTTTCTACAACTTTGATCTTTAGTAACCCCTCATCATGTTGACTCTAGAACCTGAAATAGTAGTCCTAATAGGACACATTCAAGTATTAATTCAAGAAATATCAATTTGAAAATCATTATCAATTGAATTCCACTATATATAATATAATTTATTCCAAGTGATTGTCAATTGAAATGAAATGAAAAAAGTATCAGGTGTTTATTATGATAATAAAATACATCAAAAACTTAAAAATAAGTTCTATAAAATGATGGTTACACTTACTATGTTATATCTAGAATTGAATATTGGCTATGATTCGAGCACACAAACAAAAGATAAGACTCTTAAAAATGAGAATGTTAAGGTGTATATACAAACATATGAGATGGACAGAATAAAAAAAAAGAATATTAGAGAGAACGTTGTAGTGACACTTATTGAGATAAAACTTTGGAAGATATATTTAAAATGATACAGAGATGCATTTAGACAGGCAACAAATATTTTGGTTAAGCATGTAAAACTATGGTAAATACATACATTAAATGGGAAAGATGAAGGTAAAAGATGACTTAATTAGTAACGATAAAATAGGATAAAATTTATTTAATATTGAAGATGACTCATATGAAGGGAAGGAATGACACAACCTCTACACGGTCGTGACAGGTAACACGACCATGTTACACTTTGGAAGAGCGACACGACGAGGCCATGGTCCATTCTGGAAGCCATGAGAGGGGCATGACATAGTCATGTCATGCAACACGGTTAGGGTGTGTTGCGCGCTAGAAGACGAGACACAACCTTGTCTAGTGACATAGTCAGACCGTGCCATGTGCTGAGGATGCGACATGGACATGACATGACTATGTCGATCAGTACAACTAGGCCATGCCATATTCTGAAGGCGACGACGAGTTCGAAAAGTTGAGGAATTTATGATATTTTAGGTCTAAATATCATATTTGGCTAGAGATGTATATATATAGGATGATTGTAACCCTAGATCTAAGTTTTTAATAGTTTTCTCTTAGCCATTTTGTGGAGTAGACAATCATTGTCAAACCACATACGTTAAATTTCTTATCTTGTTTTTCTCGCTCTTCTTTCCTTCGACGTTCTTTGCTCTTGTTGCTTGACGATCCCCAAAACAACAAGTGGTATCAGAGCATAGGTTCACTATGGTGGGAATCTTTTATGTAAAATTTGACTTGATGAAGTTCGATGTAATTGAAAACTTTGGTTTGTGGCAGAGGAGGGTTAAGGATCTGTTAGTGCAACAAGGCATGGTGAAGACACTTGGAGAAAAGAAGTCGGAGAGCATGGAGAAGGCTGATTGGGAGGAATTGTAGGCAAGAGTAGTGATAACAATCAAACTTTGTCTAACGGACGATGTGATGTATCACGTTATGGATGAGGAATCACCGATGGCAGTTTGACAGAAACTGAAAAGTTGATATATGTCCAAGTCATTCACTAATAAACTCTATATCAAGTAGAAATTATTTGGGCTTAAAATGATAGAGAGCACCGATCTGATACAACACATCAATGTATTCAATCAAATTGTTAGTGATTTAAAGCAGATTGATGTGAAGATCGATGATGAAGAAAAAACACTGATGTTGTTTAACTCTCTACCTTCATCTCTTATGCACAAGAATCTGGTTAATTACAACTCTGATGTGGGAAAAAAATCTCTAAATCAAGAGGAGGTCACAAGTACTGCTCTATTAGGTTTTCATCAGCGGAAGAAAACCAACGATGAGACTTCACAAGGTGAAGGACTTGTGGTGAAAAGTAACTAGGAACATGGAAGGAACAGTGCTTGACATGGGTTGAGAAATAATAAGGTCCAATCTAAATCGAGAAAGAAGAAGGAGATCACGTGCTACATGTATGGAGTAAAGGGTAATATCAAGGAAGATTGTCTAGAGAGAAAGAAGACTAATGCAGAGAAAGATGACTCATCGAAGTCTACGTACATAGTAGAAGATAATTCAGAGAATGGCGATGGCGACATGTTTTTTGTCTTATCGAGTTTAGAGAAATTGACATATTCTTAGGTCTTAGATTCAACATGTTCATATTATATGACACCTAACAAAGATTGGTTCGGTACCTATAGACAACTTTCTGATTTTATTCTGATGGGTAACTATACATCTTGTAGAGTCATTGGAATAGGAAATATCAAAATCAAAATGTTTAATGGTGTGGTTAGAACATTATGTGATGTCAAACATGTACTAGATCTGAGAAAGAATTTGATCTTCTTAGGCACTTTAGATGGTAATGATTGCAGTTATAAGTCTATGAGTGGAACCATAAAAGTTAGCAAGGGTGCTTTGATGATAATGAAAGGAAAAAAACTAGCAGGGAACATTTATAAGTTGCTAGGGATGATGGTTGTAGGTGAAGCTGTCGTTGTAGAATCAGAATCTAATGATACGATATTATAACGCATGCGGTTGGGTCATATGGGTGAGCGTGAGATGCTAGAGCTTCATAAATGAAATTTATTGAAGGGCATCAAGACATGCAAGCTTGACTTCTACAAGTTTTGTATTCTTGAAACAAAGCAGAGGGCAATTTAAGACAACCACACACAAGACAGAAGGGATTTTGGATTATATTCATACAGATCTTTGGGGCTAGCTAGTGTAGCATCGCATGGTGGATATATGTATTTCATAAGTTTCATTGATGATTACTCACGGAATGTTTGGGTGCATTTCATGCGACATAAGTAAAAATTTTTCTCTAAATTCAAATTGTGGAAAGCTGAAGTAGAAAATTAGATAGGAAGAAAATTGAAGTGTCTTAGATCAGATAATAGTACTGATGAAACAGATTCTCAATTTAAAAAAATTTTGTGAGCAACATGACATCAAGAGACATTACATAGTACATAGGACACCACAATAAAACAGTGCGGCGAAAGGATGAATGGGTCTCTAATCGAGAGAGCTCATTGTCTTAGATTGAATGTTGGACTTGCAAATAATTTTTTGACAGAGGCAGTAAACATATTGTGTTTTCTGATGATTACCAAGAGCAACACTAGATAGAAAAGGATTAAAGGAGGTATGGGCATGCAACATAGTTGATTATTCTAGTATGAGAGTTTTTGGATGTCCAATATCTGCTCATGTTTCTAGTGAAGATAGGTCAAAGCTTGATGTAAAGTCTATTTAGTGTATTTTTTTGGGTTATAAAAAAGGAGTGAAAGACTTCAAGTTTAGAATCATAAAACAAACAAGGCGGTGATCAGTCGGAATGCGGTATTTAATAAGAAGACTATGTTACAATGCTCAAGAAAACAAGAAACAAATACCATCAGATTGTTAGTGTCAACCCTTAGTGTCAATCATGAAATGATTGATTAGAGATCATATGTATCATATTTCATTAATAACAAGCAAGGTTTGCTTATTATATTATTTTTTATATGTGCTATATGAATAATACAATAGTGTCCTTGAATAGTAGGTTCATGTTTACAATATATCAATTAGTTGAATTGATAGTGAGAGTCTGTAGATATATATATAATATTAATGCGTAGAGACTAGCATATAGGTCAATTGATGACTTAATCTCATAAGTCATGGATATGTGATATCAAGTTGACACATGAGTATATATTAAAGACTATGTACTGAATTGACCCACCATGAGAATGTTTCATGGATCGTTATATGAGTGTTATAAACATTCTCATGTGACTATTTGAATGAATAATCCTTAGACCTGAAGTCACTACGGTTCCCTACATAATAAGTTGTATACTTTGGCTTCGTCAACCGTCACCTGTAACAGGGTGACTATAAAGGCGATCATTCGGTATGCAATAAGTTATGGGGAGGGATGTGAGTGATGTAGATAGGATCTATCCCTTCCATATATCGAAAGTGATATCTATGGGTCCCTTGATAGAGTAGGGCTGCTAAAATGCATGATCATGCTCGAATAAGTCAATATGAGATATTGAGCTTATTTGGTTGAGTAGTCTACTTGGATATCAAGAAACTCTTGATTGATAAGAGGATGACACAGTCTATGCCTTATTGATCAATCTAGATATCAAGGATAGAAGGACTGAGTCATACACGATAGTAGTCACGGAAAGGTTATGTCGAATCTCGACATTCTCATCACTTGGATAGCAATGATGTATTGCTAGATGTCGTTCATTTCTTATGTCTCTAAAAAGGTATTAGAAACATTGCCAATGTTACGAGAACCTATTGGGCCACACACTTAGGATATGTGAGTTGGAGATAACTCATGTGATGAGCCATTGGGCCATCGGGTTGAGTCTAATATAGATTAGACTTAATGAGTGGGACTCAAGATATACCCAATGAATTTGATTGGAGTTAGACTCAAGTCGAATTCGGATTGAGAAGGACTCAAGGTATACCCAATGAATCAGACTCGAGTTAGACTTGTTGGACTTTTCGAGTCACAAAAACCGCTTTTTACGTTGCAGAAACCCCGGAAGTCCGGCCACGGATCCGTGCGAAGATATATTAAAATAAAAACATGTATGTGCTAAGTAAACCTAGATCTACCTTAGATCTAGAAGTTGAGAGTATTACCCTCGATGCAATGCCCTTCGCAAATCCCGCTCGTCCAAATAGCTTGACGGAAATCTAGAGTGTCAAGTGTACACTCCTCTATTGGTATCCACACAAGCAATAGGTGGAGAAAAGAAACCTAGAGTGTGCTAGCACCCTTAGAAGTTTCGGCCAAGGAGGAGAGGGGAGCTTGAGAGGATGATCCAAGGAAGAAGATGAAGTTCTAGTAGCTCACCAAAATCAATTACACCCATCAAATGGAGTGGCCGACCACTTCATGACTTGAGGGATTAAATGCATGCATGTAACTCCAAGAGCCAATGACTCTTGGTCTCTCTCATGAGGTGGCACCACATGATAAGTCAATGATGATGTGGATCATCATCATTAGCCGGCCATGCCAAGTCATCATCATGACGTGACATTTGGTCAAGTCAAACTTGACCTTTCATCTTCCCTCTCAAGTCAAGTCAAACTTGACCTCTTATCTCCCATGGTTGATCAAATCCAACCACTTGATTCAAGTCAATTTAATTTAATGAATCTCTATTCATTAATTTAAATTGACTAAATGAATCAAATCTAAATTAGACTCATTCAACACTTGAATCAACTTGAGTCTAACTCAATTAGTTTAATTTGGATTACTCTTAATCCAATTTGGTTCATCACACGAACCTAATCCTCATGGTTCATTATATGAACCTAATCTCCATCTAATTGCCCTTTGTGTGTGACCCTATAGGTTCTTGTAATGTTGGCAATGTCCCTAAACCGATTTAGAAACATAAGCAATGAGCGGTATCTAGCAACACATTATTGCTACCCAAGTTACAAGAATGTTGAGCTCCAACATCACCTTTGTGACTCTCACAATATGTGACAATGTCCCTCTATCCTTGACATCTAGATTGAGTACAATCTATATCTTGAACTCCAAGTAGACTCACTCTAATCAAATGAGCTCAATATCTCATATTGACTCATTTGGGCATGACCATGCACTTCGTGGTCTCACTCTATCAAGAATAACGATGTAACTCTCGTCATATAGGAGGGATAGATCACATCTACATCACTCACATCCCTCCGCATAATTTGTTACATACCCAGTAATCGCCTTTATAGTCCACCCATTTACGGGTGACGTTTGACGAAGCCAAAGTATGCAACTCCTTATGTAGGGAACCATGGTGACTTCAGGTCTAAGGACTAATAGTCATACTAATAGCCACATGAGAAAGTATATGACACTCATATAATGATCCACGATACTTTCTCATGACGGGTTATTCAATATACATTCTCTAATGTATACCCATGTGTCAACTTGATATCTCATATCCATGACTTATGAGATCAAGTCATGAGTTGACCTACATGCTAGTCTCTACGCATTAACATTGTCCTTGAATGTTAATACTTGACTAGGAATGATTAAGAGTAGTGTTCTCTATATCATCTCATTATCGATTCAACCAATCTATTGATATAGATAAGAACCTACTACTCAAGGACGTTATTATATTTAGTTATTTGGCACCAATACAAGTAAATATAATAACCATGCCTTTATAAATAGGAATATGATACAATAAAGTCTATACAACAATCATCACATGATTGACTTGTTGGTGCAGTAGGCACCTAAGTCGAACCTAAGTTTTGATTATAGCAAACGATACAAAGTTAAGCTCATGTCGTTATCTCACGAGCTGAATTGAGTGTGCAGAAGATTGCTATAGCTAGAGCTGAAGGCTAGCGCCGCGGTGGTCGGGCGACACTCGAGTGACTTCGGAGGGAGCCGAAGGAATCAAGTGGAAGGCCGGAAGCAAAAGCGACATGGTAAGTATCGAGGTAAGCTCGTGTGTGCGAGCGTAAGTGAGGTCGTATCCTCCTTACGGGGATGGTCTTAAGCGTAGATCCGACCAAAGACATCCCATCGATGGTCTAGGTCGGGATCGGACGGTCGAAGGTCGTCGAAATAATGTTTTCTTTGAGCTAACTTTGACTTGCAGCAAGCATCACCGATCGCACTTGGAGGACTCGATCGTCGCCAATCGATCGCCGCCGAAGTCGACTTGATCGATCTTGCCATCGATCGATCGATGATGGCCATCAGTCGACTGATGGTCAATGATCATCTTCGAGGAGTCAAGGCTTATCACCCCATTTCAAGGAGATTGGTGCTCAATTTTGATTGGCTAGGGTTCCTCTCGAAAAGGGGCTCAAAGGCTATAAAAGGAGGGCCAATCCTAGGGTTTCTTCATCAATTAAAAAGCTTCCAAAAACCTCCGCCAAGCTACAACTTTTCCGACAACGAAGTGCTTTCTCTCCGACGTCTAGGTCTTAATTTCTCTCTTATTGTAACGTCGGTTTTAGCTTTTATTTTAAGTTCATTACTTTAATCTTTCGGAGCTTTTATTGTATACGAGGAGAGGGGGAGTGTCCCTCTACCTCAAGTTTTTGTTCCTTCTTGTATCGATTAACTCCTACCTCCAACGAGGAGGAGTTCCTTTAGTGCTTTTGCCCTCTGTACATGGTCAAGGACCACTAGGGCCTTGGAGTAGTAGCCGAAGGCTACGAACCAAGTAAAAAGAATTATCTATTTTACTTATTGCTTATCTTTTCCGCTGTAAATTAATTATCTACTCGGATTTTAAACGAACGAACGAAAAAAGAAAGTTTTAACGCTATTCACCCCCCCTCTAGCATTTCAAATCGATCCAACAATTGATATCAGAGCCGGGGGTTGCTAAGATTTGGTGAAACCACCAATCTAGCCATTTTACAGATTTTTTTTTCTTTTTAATTCTGTTTATTTCAGATTTATTTCATTTTGTTAATTTTTCTCCCGCACTACTAGTCCAAGACGTGAGTCTTGGTACCTTCTTGTGTGTTTTTGTCGTTGCTAGGTTTTTCATCTCCTTGTGTCTTTTGTTCTAATGGCCCATCTCGAGGGTTTTAGCACCGTTCGGCCTCCGTTTTACAACGGAGATGACTTTCGTTATTGGAAGGGTCGGATGAAATGCTTTCTCAAAACCCAAATCGAGATGTGGATAATAATCCAAACGGGATTCACACTTCCGACTAACGAAGTGGGTGAATCCTTGGATTATGACCAATGGACCATTGCGACAAAAAGACAAGTCGAAGCCGACGCTAAGGCAACTCAAATCCTTCAATGCGGCTTATCCAAGGAAGAGCTAAATCGCGTCGGCCCCTTCATAAGTGCAAAGGACCTTTGGACAAAACTAGTGGAGCTACACGAAGGGATCGATGAAGCCAAGGTATGTAAGCGTGATCTTCTATTCAATAAACTATATAACCTAAAAATGCAGGAACACGAGTCCGCGACGCAACTCCACGCCCGTGTCCAAGACATAGTCAACAACCTACACGCAATCGGGCAAAAGGTCGAAAACCGCGACCTTATAAGGTATGTCCTAAACTCTTTTCCGAGGACTACCTTGTGGGCATCCATGGTCGATGCCTACAAGGTCTCCAAGGATCTTTCTAAACTTAGGTTAGATGAACTCTTTTCTGATTTCAAACTTCATGAGCAGTCTAACTCGGAACTCGAGAAGGGTATAGCACTTTTTGCAGGTTCGAGGAAGAAAACCGCAAGCAAGCCACCCCCGAAGGAAGAAGAGGATGAGTCAGATTCGACTGAATGGAAGAATGGAAGCCAAACTAGTCAACCTAGTTCGGAGGATAGTCAAGGGCCGAAAATGAGCCGTCACTCGACCCAACGAAGGTAAGCCTAAAAGTTCAAACATAAGATGTTATGAATGCAACAGGTTTGGACACATTAAGTCCGAATGCCCAAAACTCAAGAGCAAGGCACCAAAACATAAAAAGGCACTCAACGCTACTTGGGAAGAAGCTTCCGAAGAAGAAGACAACGATCGAGTCCTTATGGCTAAACCGGTGGAATCAGAGATGGAGTCGGAACCGGAACCTGAATCGGAAACCGAAGACGAGTCGGACTGCGAAACACTATTCAAGACAAGCCACGGATACGCATCCGGTTCAAAAGATACACTCAAGGTAAGTCGCTCTCTTATTACTACACTTTATAGTGCAATTAAGTTTTTAAATAGAAAGTTAGCTAAGTCTGAGTCCAAGGTCGAGACCCTAGTTGAGGAAGTTAAACTCCTCAAACACGAGGTCTCCCTAACCTCTTCAACTAGTCGAGTTCAAGAGAAGGACTCAACTCGGGTTGAAAAACTCGAAGTTGAGAACTCACTCTTGAAAAGTCAAGTCGAAGATCTTAGGAATACGTTGGAAAGGTTTACTTTGGGATCCAAAGGACTTGACCTCCTACTTGGATCACAAAGGGTCATGTACAACAAGGTCGGGCTAGGGTTTAGCTCAAACACGACCAATAAGTCGTATATGTCAATCGTAAGTCGACATAAAAAACGTGTCCAAGTATGGGTCCCTAAAACCACCTTGATTTCAAACATAGGATCAAACCAGTACTGGGTTCCCAAGGACCAAATCCACTATGTGGAGAGACCAAATCGATTCAATGGTCTAGGGGGAGCTAGTACGAAATTTGTTTGTGTTTTAACTTAGAAATTGCATGCTTAGGTTTTTATTTAGTTTGATTTTTCTTTTTAGAATGGTTAGATAGGACTATAACTCGTCAATACTTGATAACATAGTACCAGGACGCGGCGAGATGATAGTACGCTAGAAAAGCGGAGTCTTGTGTATTCGGGCTAGATAAGGCGTATCTAGTTCGGTGCACTTGACCGAGTGGAACTAGCTGAAGCTACCTCATCGTATCCTAGACTAGTTAGACCAGGAAGTGGTCTTAGGTGAGTCAAGTCTCTATTTTCTTGAAAATGGCTTTGTCTAAGGAAGTGTTCATTTTTCTGATCAAAGAAGGCCTCTGTGCCTCGCCACGACCTGGAAGCCATGATCTTGAAAAGGTGACTTGATGAGCCTAAGGTCAAATCCGAATCTAACGCAAGGTTGACAAGTGTTTAAGTCATTAAATTTAATTCAACTAAAATTGGAAGTCATCTCACAAGAACATATAGGATTAACATGTTTGATCATGTAGACATGGGTGAGATGATTTAGGTTAATAATTTTCAACCAATTTTTAATAAATCCAATATCCGATCCAACTACCTTGCGTGTAGGATCAATGGATGTTGGACAGTGGTTGCTCCCGACACATGACCGGAGATCAATTCAAGTTTTCGAAGCTTCGATTCAAACGACAAGGATCGGTAGCCTTCGGAAATAACGGCAAGCTCAAAATCATCGGATCAGGTGATATTGAGCTTAACTCAAATTTTGTCATTCAAAACGTTTTATTAGTAGAAAATTTTCAATATAATCTTCTCAGTGTAAGCCAATTGTGTGATAATAACTATAAGGTCATATTTCTAGAAAATGAATGCGTAATTAATACAAACAAAACCTCTAAAACAATTCTTAAAGGGACTAGAAATAACAACATTTACACTATCAACTTAATTAACTCCTCAACTAAGTGTCTTATGACACGGCAAGAGGAATCATGGTTGTGGCACCGATAACTCGGTCACTCACACCCAAGACTCATCCACAAGATGAGTTAGAGTGATTTAGTCAGAGGTTTGCCTAACCTCAACAACTTGGATAATAAAATATGTAATGCTTGTCAACAAGGTAAACAATCTAGGACACAACATCAACTAACTAGTCAAGAACGAACCAAAAGTGTGCTTGAGCTCCTACACATGGATCTATTTGATTCACATGGGGCTAAGTCACTTAACGGAAGTAAATTCTGTTTAGTCATTATTGATGACTACTCTAGATTTACTTGGGTTAGGTTCATCAAACACAAAAGTGATACCCTAGATCAATTAATCAACCTATTTAAGTTATTAGAAAATCAACAAAGCATTAAAATCAAAAGACTTAGGACTGATCATGGTGGTGAATTCGAAAACCATAGGTTTATAGAATTTTGTAACCTAAATGGATACCACCATGAGTTCTCTTGCCCTAGAACTCCACAACAAAATGGCCTAGTAGAACGCAAAAATAGAACCCTACAAAAAGCCGCTAGGACAATGCTTAATGAGTATAACCTACCCGATAGGTTTTGGGCCGAAGCCGTGAGTATGGCATGCTATGTTCAGAATAAGATCCTTATGGTAAAGAGGCACCTTAAGACCTCATACGAGATTTATCACGATAAAATACCTAACATCAAGTACTTTAGGGTATTTGGGTGTAAGGTACATATCCTAAACACTAAAGATTACCTAGGGAAATTTACATCCAAAACTACGATCGGAATCTTTCTAGGATACTCGACTACAAGTAGAGCTTATAGAGTATATAACCATGATACCCTTAGAGTCGAGGAAACTATCAATGTAGTATTCGATGAAGGACACGAACCTACAAAACCCCCGGCAACCCCAATTAGCGAGCCGATTCATACTAGACCTAACTCTGATCCGGAGATCAGGTCTAGTGTTAATCCTAACCTAAGTCAACCAAGTCACTCTATTGATCAAGTGATAGATGACTCCAACCAAACTAGAACTCAAACAAGCCATCCTATGGATCAAGTTGTAGACTCAAATCCAAATCCAACTAGGACTCAAACGAATCATCCTATCGACCAAGTGATAGGTGATCCAAGTCTAGGAGTTCGAACTAGAGCCTCATACAGAAACCTTAGTCAAATATCTTTGATTTCTAAAATTGAACCCAAAACTATTGACCAAGCTCTTCTTGATCCCGATTGGATTATTGCAATGCAAGAAGAGTTGGCTCAATTCACTAGGAACGAAGTATGGGAATTAGTACCACCACCTAAAGATAAAACAATCATTGGAACAAGGTGGGTGTTTAGAAATAAAATTGATGATAAAGGTGAAGTAGTTAGAAATAAAGCTAGACTAGTTGCTAAAGGGTTTAGTCAAGTCAAAGGTTTAGATTACGACGAGACCTATGCCCCAGTAGCTAGATTAGAGTCCATTCGAATGCTATTAGCATATGTAGCACATCGAGGATTTAAATTGTTTCAAATGGATGTGAAATCTGCATTCTTAAATGGATACATTAAAGAAGAAGTTTACGTTAGTCAACCCCCCGGTTTCGAAAGTTTAGACAAACCCGATCATGTCCTTAGATTAAAGAAAGCGCTTTATGGACTTAAACAAGCTCCGCGAGCTTGGTACGAGAGACTTTCGATTTATCTTAAGTCCAAAGGCTTTAACCAAGGTGTAGTTGACCCAACCCTTTTCGTAAAAACCTTAGGTAAAGACATATTCATAGCCCAAATCTACGTAGATGATATTATTTTCGGAACCACCAACTCAATCCTACTAAATGAGTTTATTTCACTTATGGAAAGTGAATTTGAAATGAATTTAGTAGGCGAATTAAGGTTCTTCTTAAGATTACAAATTAAACAAACTAAAGATGGAATATACCTACATCAACGCAAATATACTAGGGAATTAATTAAACGCTTTGGAATGCAAGACGCTAAAATTATTAATACCCCAATGACAACTAATGTTAATATAGAAGAAGTAATTGGAAACCAAATTGATTTAAAATACTATAGGAGTATAATAGGGAGTCTCCTTTACTTAACTGCAAGCCGACCTGATATCTTATTTGCAGTGAGTATGTGCATAAGGTTTCAAACCTGTGCCAAGAAGTCTCACCTAACTCTAGTCAAGCGTATCCTTAGATATCTAAAGGGTACACTTAATGTCGGTATTTGGTATCCTAGATCTACCGAGTTCGAACTAACCGGCTACTCCGATTTGGACTATGCCGGTAGTAAGCTCGATAGAAAGAGCACGAGTGGTTGTTGTCAACTTCTCGGCTCAAGTCTAGTGAGTTGGTGCAGTAGGAAGCAACACTGTGTTGCCTTATCTACCACTGAAGACGAATACATCGCGATGGGTGAGTGTGTCACTCAACTTCTTTGGATGAAGCACACTCTCCGCGACTTTAAGTTAGACTTTACGAATACTAAACTTCACGTAGATAACATTAGTTCAATTAATCTTACTAAGAATCCGATATGTCACTCTAGGACCAAACATATAGAAGTAAAACACCATTTCATTCGAGAACATGTGGCCAACGGAGCCATACAACTCGAATACGTCGAATCGAAGTCTAACTTAGCAGACCTATTTACTAAACCCTTACCCGAAGCCGAATTTAGTCTATTAAGACAAAAATTGGGCATGTGCATAATAGAATAGGAACTTGCAAATTATATGTTCTTACTACTATTTCTTTAAATTCATTTTTATGGAACTAGCATAGGACATACCTTAGATATCATGCACCTATAGATTTAAGGAGCCAATACATCTCACAACACATAGGACTAATGTGTTTGTGTACTTAGCCACGTAGATGGGCGTGAGATGTTAGGACCTTACTCCTGGTTTCAGATGTAGAGCTAGTGCATCGCCATGAACCACGGAGTATAATCATTCATACTAACCGACTCTGACCAGGATTGGTTGATCTTTTATATCAATCAAGCCAAATATGAGTCGAACACTTTATAGATGAACTTATTTTCAGTATATTATTTTCAAAATAATGTGGAACATGCTTGGACTTTAAATTTAACACTTATTTTTGTTTTCCACACACACCCTCACTCTTTTCGATATATGGCAAAAGGGGGAGAAAAAGGCCAAAGTTAAGGAGTCAATTTTTTTTTTGATAACTTAACTCTTACTTTATATTTAAACCAAAAGTTAACTTTAAGTTTTAAAAACTTATTAAAGGCCAAGTTAAGAGAATTCTTAACTTAAACTTATTTGTGCCATCAACGTTTTACTTATTTTTAAACATTATGCCCTTAATGTTACTTAAGGAGGAGAAAGGGCCAAGTTAAGAAGAACTCTTAACCTAAACATTTTACTAAGGCCAACTTTAAGTAATGTTAATCACTTAAAGCAACCCTCAAGGGGAGGATTAAGGTCTTTCTTCAAGACTCACCCTCGGTCAAGGGGGAGGTTTCCTCAAGGGGGAGTACTTGAAGAAAATCCTTACTACTCCAACTTAATCTTCTTTATTTTTTTGTTTGTTCCTAATGCACATTATTCTTCATGCTTGCTATTTACTTAACTTTGTATGTGGGTTTGCCATAAATCAAAAAGGGAGAGATTATTGGTGCAGTAGGCACCTAAGTCGAACCTAAATTTTGATTATAGCAAATGATACAAAGTTAAGCTCATGTCGTTATCTCACGAGCTGAATCGAGTGTGCAGAAGATTGCTATAGCTAGAGTTGAAGGCTAGCGACACCTGGAGGAAGCTGCGGTGGTCGGGCGACACTCGAGTGACTTCGGAGGGAGCCGAAGGAATCGAGTGGAAGGCCGAAAGCAAAAGCGACATGGTAAGTATCGAGGTAAGCTCGTGTGTGCGAGCGTAAGTGAGGTCGTATCCTCCTTACGGGGATGGTCTTAAGCGTAGATCCGACCAAAGGCATCCCATCGAAGGTCTAGGTCGAGATCGGATGGTCGAAGGCCGTCGAAATAATGTTTTCTTTGAGCTAACTTTGACTTGCAGCAAGCATCAGTCGACTGCCAGCTTGGAGGACTCGACTGCCGTCAATCAGTCGACTGCCGGAGGTCAGCACTTGTCTGATGGTGCCATCAGTCGGCTGATGATGGCCATCAGTCGACTGATGGTCAATGATCAGCTTCGAGGAGTCAAGGCTTATCACCCCATTTCAAGGAGATTGGTGCTCAATTTTGATTGGCTAGGGTTCCTCTCGAAAAGGGGCTCAAAGGCTATAAAAGGAGGGTCAATCCTAGGGTTTCTTCATCAATTAAAAAGCTTCCAAAAGCCTCCGCCAAGCTACAACTTTTCCGACAACGAAGTTCTTTCTCTCTGACGTCTAAGTCTTAATTTCTCTCTTATTGTAACGTCGATTTTAGCTTTTATTTTAAGTTCATTACTTTAATCTTTCGGAGCTTTTATCGTATACGAGGAGAGGGGGAGTGTCCCTCTACCTCAAGTTTTTGTTCCTTCTTGTATCGATTAACTCCTACCTCCAACGAGGAGGAGTTCCTTTAGTTCTTTTGCCCTCCGTACGTGGTCAAGGACCACTAGGGCCTTGGAGTAGTAGCCGAAGGCTACGAACCAAGTAAAAAGAATTGTCTATTTTACTTATTACTTATCTTTTCCGCTGAAAATTAATTATCTACTCGGATTTTAAACGAACGAACAAAAAAAGAAAGTTTTAACGCTATTCACCCCCCCCTCTAGCGTTTCAAATCGATCCAACATGACTCTAGGGCTTTCACTAACAATCTCCCACTAGTACTAGTGTCAATCACCGTAGTATCTAATACCCAATGACCTAGTGTGACCATCATGCTTTATCTGTGCCAAAGCCTTGGTCAAGGGATCTGCGATGTTAGCCTCTGTGGGTACTCTACAAATCTTTACATTTCCTCTATCGATAATCTCTCGAATGAGATGGAAGCACCGATATATTTGGCCTCTGTTGTAGAATCAGCAACTGTGTCCTGCTTGGAACTCTTCCAGCTCACAGTGCCACCATTCAAGCAAAACACGAACCCTGACTGCGATCTATAATCATCTTGGTCTGTTTGGAAGCTAGCATTGCTATAACCCTTTACAGCTAGCTCCTCATTGCCTCCAAATATCAAGAAATATTCTTTAGTCCTTCTCAAGTACTTAAGAATATTCTTGACTGTTATCCAGTGACGCTCACCTGGATCTGACTGGTATCTACTCGTCATGCTCAAAGCATACGAGACATCAGGACGAGTACACAGCATGGCGTACATGATAGATCCTATAGCAGATGCGTAAGGGATCTTATCCATGCGGTCTCTCTCTTCTCTAGAAGAGGGACTTTGAGTCTTCGAAAGACTGACACCTTGTGACATCGGCAGAAGTCCCTTCTTGGAATTTTGCAGGGCAAACCGTAGTAATATTGTATCATTGTATGTACTCTGACTTAGGCCAAGCAATCTCTTAGATCTATCTCTATAGATCTTGATGCCTAAAATACAGGCTGCTTCACCTAAGTCCTTCATTGAGAAGCACGTCCCTAGCTAAGTCTTCACAGACTGTAGCGAAGGGATGTCATTCCCAATGAGCAGTATGTCATCCACATACAATACAAGGAAGACAACTGTGTTCCCATTAACCCTCTTGTAGACACAGGGTTCATCTTCATTCTTGATGAAACCAAACTATTTGATCGCATCATCGAATCGAAGATTTCATCTCCGAGAGGCTTGCTTTAGCCCAAAAATGGACCTTTGCAGCTTGCATACTTTCCCAGTATGCTGTGGATCTTCAAAACCCTCAGGTTGTGTCATGTACACATCCTCGAGTAAGTTTCCATTCAGAAATACGGTTTTGACATCCATCTGCCAGATCTCATAATCGTGGTATGCTGCAATAGCAAGCAAGATCCGAATGGACTTAAACATCACCACTGGAGAAAAGGTTTCATCATAGTCAATACCATGAATTTGCTTGAAACCTATAGCCACCAATCGTCCCTTATAGGTATGCATAAGTCCATCCATATCAGTCTTTCTCCTAAAGACCCACTTACACTTAATGGGTTTGACCCCTTCAGGTGGATCAACTAAAGTCCATACTTGGTTGGTGTACATGGATTCCATCTTGGATCTCATGGCCTCTAGCCATTTCTCAGAATTTGGGCTCATCACAGCTTCCTGATAGGAGGTAGGCTCATTCTCAATGAGCATAACGTCATCATGGTCAGACCTGCGAAGAGGTAGGTCTACCTGAACAGGAGGTTGTTCCACAACTCTTTGTGCAACAATCTCATCAGCCACAACACTTTGTAGTTCCTGTTCAACCTCCATCAAGGCTTCGGTGCTATGGTTCTTATCTTGAATTTCTTCAAGATCGAACGTACTCCCACTAGTTTTTCTAGAAACAAAATCCCTTTCTAGAAAAACCCCAGTCTTTGCTACAAACACTTTGTGCTGACTGGGAATGTAGAAGTAATATCCCTTTGTATCCTTGGAATATCCAACAAAATAGCACCTATCGGATTTGAGTCCCAGTTTGTCTGAGGCTTGACGTCGAACGTAAGCCTCACAACCCCAAATCCTCATGAAAGACATCTTGGGATTTCTCCCTGTGCATATCGCATATGGTGTCTTTATCACAACCTTGGATGGTACACGATTAAGGGTAAAGGTTGTTGTGTCTAGAGCATATCCCTAAAAGGATACAGGAAGATCGGTGTGACTCATCATAGATCGTACCATATCTAATAGGGTACAATTCCTCCTTTCGGATACACCATTCCACTGTGGTGTTTCAGGAGGAGTGAGTTGGGATAGAATCCCACACTCAGCTAGATAGTCACGAAACTCATGGCTAAGGTATTCACCACCTCGATCTGATTGAAGTATCTTAATACTCTTGCCAAGCTAGTTTTGTACTTTATTCTTGAATTCTTTGAACTTTTTAAAATATTCTAATTTATGTGTAATGAGATACACATAACTATATCTACTGAAGTCATCAGTAAATGTAATGAAGTACCTGTAACCACCTCTAGCAACAACATTGAAAGGGCCACATACATCACTATGTATAAGTCCTAACAAGTCCGTTGATCTTTTGCTGTGTCCACTAAAGGGAGTCTTGGTCATCTTGCCTAAAAGGCAATACTCCCATGTCTCATATGATTCAAAATCAAATGAGTCTAGCAGCCCATCCTTATGGAGCTGAGATAAGCGACTCTCATTTATGTGACCTAAGCGACAATGCCAGAGATAGGTTTAGTTCAACTCATTTGACTTGAACCTTTTGGTACATATGTTATAGATAGGGCTCTCTAAGTCTAGAAAGTAGAGTCTGTTCATTAGATGTGCACTACAATAGAACATATCATTTAAATAAACTGAATACCATTTGTTCTTTATTATAAATGTAAATCCTTTCTTGTCCAAACAAGAAGCTGAAATTATGTTCTTAGTTAAAGCAGGCATATAACAACATTCATCTAATTCTAGTACAAGCCCAGAGGGCAGAGATAGATCATAAGTTTCTATAACAACAACAACAACTCTTGCTCCATTGCCTACTCGTAGGTCCACCTCGCCCTTTGTCAATGCCCTGCTATTTCTCAGCGCATGCACATTGGTACAAATGTGAGATGCACATCTGATATCTAATACCCATGATGAAGAAATAGATAGATTGACTTCTATAACATTTATACCTGAAGTAGAAGTCTCACTTCTCTTCTTCTTAAGATCTTCCAAGTATGCCTTGCAGTTACGCTTCCAATGTCCAGCTTCCTTGCAGTGGAAGCAAGCCCCTTCCTTGGCCACCCCTCCTTTGGGTTTCAGTTCCTTGCCTTTGCCCTTGGCTTGGGACTTTCCCTTACCTTTAGGCTTGCCCTTGCCTTTCTTCTTTTGCACCATCAAAATGGCATCAGAATTTCCCTTCTTAAGGTTGAGCTCAGTAGTTCTCAACATGCTGAGCATCTCAGGCAGTGGCTTATCAATTTCATTCATGTTGTAATTCATGACAAATTGAAGAAGCTTTGTGGCAAAGATTGCAAGATCAAGTCCGCTGGCCAGCTCTTGGCCAAGGGGGAATCCCAATCTCTAGAGGTTTTCTACGTACTCAATCATCTTGAGTACATATGGACCTACGGGAGTCCCATCTTGCATTTTGGAACCAAACAATGCCTTAGAGACTTAATATCTCGTCATGCTTTTGTCCTTGATATAGTTGACGAAGATGTTCAACCATATCATAAGCATTCATGAACTCGTGTTGCTTCTGAAGCTCAGAGTTCATGGTCGCGAGCATTAGACATGACACATCTAATGCATCATCTTGATGCTTCTTGTAAGCATCTTTGTCAGCTCACGAGGCAGTGGCAGAAGGTGCCTCCGGAATGGGCTGCTCTAAGACGTACAGTTTCCTTTCTTGGGTGAGAACGATTCTCAGGTTCCTGTACCAGTCTAGGAAATTTACTCCATTGAGCTTGTCCTTCTCAAGGACAGAACGCAGAGAGAGAGCATTCGTGTTTGTCGACATAGTAATCTACAACATACAATGCAGAAAATTAATATCATATTCCTTTTATCATTTAATCAGGTCTTTAATCAAATGATGCTCCCACTGAATTATAGAAATTTTATAGAATCAAGTTATGGATGTGGTCAAACCACATTACTAGATTCATACAAACTAGCTATAATTCCTGCGGGACAAGATCCATATCATACTAAGCCTTGAGTTAGCTTTGGCTAAATCGCCCAAGACTTAGTATGATCGGTGGGTAACACATTACCGATTACATCTCTATGCAACTCTTGTTTATAGGATCAAGACCCACATTTACAAAAGACCTTGAGTTAGCTTTGGCTAAATCGCCCAAGATTTAGTGTAAATGCGATCTTATCCTATCTTTCCAACGGTTGGAATATGCCTATAGTTCTACTCGATCCAATTGAGTTAACTAGTTTTACTCAATCTAATTGAGCTTACTCTAACCCAAGCCGTGATAGTCGGGACCAAGATTGTCCCTCCGCGCCCTACCAAGATAATATGCGTTGCTTTGCTTGGCAGATTCAACAACTACAAATGATCGAGGTAGTGATGGGTATCAAGGACTTGGTAGGCATTTACGAGTTGATTCGATTAAGATCTAATCTAATCGTAATGTGTATCATATACGCATTGAGGCCTTTATTATCATACACTAGCATGCATCACATACATACAAGCATTATTCTAGCATGCATCATATACATACAAGAAAAATATCCTAGCATGCATCATATACATACAAGCATTATTCTACTAGTATGCATCACATATACATATATATATATATATATATATATATATATATATATATATATATATATATATATATATATATATATATATATATATATATATATATATAAAATTAAATGTGATGTGGTCATGGCCCTACTATGATCTTCTCATGCCAATAACAAGATCGGACGGTCAACCTAGGGCTAGCGGCTTCTCCAAGCGCTTCCTTTGACCGCCATGTGTCGTCGACACCCTTCTCGTAACTTCGTCTACAAGTGGACTTTCTACCGCTCCATTTTGTACATTACAAATATGAAACTCGAGTTACATTTGAGTCTAAAACTATTTACAACTAGAATTTTAAAAGAAGAGGTACGACGCATAGGTCGCATACACTATACAACACGCAAAACTACAAAAATGGCACGCAGGCCATATTATGAATTACAACACATCATCATCCAATCATATTGGGGTTCTTGGGTCATGACAATCATAGAATTATACATAATTTTAAATTATGTATTTTTACAGAAAATTTCTATAATTTTTCCTATTTATTTTTTCAATTTTATGAGTCAACTCTCTGTAACGGTCCCGCTAAGCGATTTTCGGGCGCGATCGCGGGACAAGGCCCCTTTCGGGGATAGGGGGAGCGCCCCTACTCACAAAATAAACTTTGCGAGTATCCCTACTATAATCTTACAGTGACTTAAGCCACTGTCCCAAAAACCTAAAGCGAGAACTCACCGTTTCGGAGAATTTTTCTCGATGGTTGAAACCTATAAGTGTCCCAACACTCGTTGCTTCGACTCTTCGAGAAAAATACCCAAAAATTCGATAAAAATAGGAAATTTACAAAAACATAAAAATCTGTAATTTTTATATCTAATACAAAAACTAAAAAAATGAAACACATACATGCTTCGCACGTGGCTCTGATACCACTGTTGGACTTTCCGAGCCGCAACAACCGCTTTTTACGTTGCGGAAACTCTGGAAGTCCGGCCACGGATCTGTGCGAAGATATATTAAAATAAAAATATATATGTGCTAAGTAAACCTAGATCTACCTTAGATCTAGAAGTTGAGAGTGTTAGCCTCGATGCGATTTCTCTTTGCAAATCCCGCTCGTCCAAATAGCTTGCCGGAACTCTAGAGTGTCAAGTGTACACTCCTCTATTGGTATCCACACAAGCAATAGGTGGAAAAAAGAATCCTAGAGTGTGCTAGCACCCTTAGAAGTTTCGGCCAAGGAAGAGAGGGGAGCTTGAGAGGATGATCCAAGGAAGAAGATGAAGTTCTAGTAACTCACCAAAATCAATTACACCCATCAAATGGAGTGGCCGACCACTTCATGACTTGGGGGGTTACATGCATGCATGTAACTCCAAGAGCCAATGGCTCTTGGTCTCCCTCATGAGGTGACACCACTTGATAAGTCAATGATGATGTGGAGCATCATCATTGGCCGGCCATGCCAACTCATTTGGGCATGGCCATACACTTCGTGGTCTCACTCTATCAAGAATAACGATGTAACTCCCGTCATATAGGAGGGATAGATCTCATCTACACCACTCACATCCCTCCGCATAATTTGTTACATACCCAGTAATCGCCTTTATAGTCCACCCATTTACGGGTGACGTTTGACGAAGCCAAAGTATGCAACTCCTTATGTAGGGAACCAAGGTGACTTCAGGTCTAAGGACTAATAGTCATACTAATAGTCATATGAGAAAGTATATGACACTCATATAATAATCCACGATACTTTCTCATGACAGGTCATTCAGTATACATTCTCTAATGTATACCCATGTGTCAATTTGATATCTCATATCCATGACTTGTGAAATCAAGTCATCGAGTTGACCTACATGCTAGTCTCTACGCATTAACATTGTCCCTGAATGTTAATACTTGACTAGGAATGATTAAGAGTAGTGTTCTCTATATCATCTCATTATCGATTCAACCAATCGATTGATATAGATAAGAACCTACTACTCAAGGACGTTATTATATTTAGTTATTAGGCACCAATACAAGTAAATATAATAACCATGCCTTTATAAATAGGAATATGATACAATAAAGTCCATACAACAATCATCACATGATTGACTCTAGGGCTTTCACTAACAATCTCCCACTAGTACTAGTGCCAATCATCGTAGTATCTAATGCCCAATAACCTAGTGTGACCATCATGCTTTATCTGTGTCAAAGCCTTGGTCAAGGGATCTGTGATGTTAGCCTCTGTGGGTACTCTACAAATCTTTACATCTCTTCTATCGATAATCTCTCGAATGAGATGGAAGCACCGATATATTTGGCCTCTGTTGTAGAATCAGCAACTGTGTCCTGCTTGGAACTCTTCCAGCTCACAGTGCCACCATTCAAGCAAAACACGAACTCTGACTACGATCTATAATCATCCTGGTCTGTTTAGAAGCTGACATTGCTATAATCCTTTATAGCTAGCTCCTCATTGCCTCCAAATATCAAGAAATATTCTTTAGTCCTTCTCAAGTACTTAAGAATATTCTTGACTGTTATCCAGTGACGCTCACCTGGATCTGACTGGTATCTACTCGTCATGCTCAAAGCATACGAGACATCAGGACGAGTACACAGCATGGCGTACATGATAGATCCTATAGCAGATGCGTAAGAGATCTTATCCATGCGGTCTCTCTCCTCTCTAGAAGAGGGACTTTGAGTCTTCGAAAGACTGACACCATGTGACATCGACAGAAGTCCCTTCTTGGAATTCTGCATGGCAAACCGTAGTAATACCATGTCATTGTATGTACTCTGACTTAGGCCAAGCAATCTCTTAGATCTATCTCTATAGATCTTGATGCCTAGAATACAGGCTGCTTCACCTAAGTCCTTCATTGAGAAGCACGTCTTCAGTCAAGTCTTCACAGACTGTAGCGAAGGGATGTCATTCCCAATGAGTAGTATGACATCCACATACAATACAAGGAAGACAACTGTGTTCCCATTAACCCTCTTGTAGACACAGGGTTCATCTTCATTCTTGATGAAACCAAACTGTTTGATCGCATTATCGAATCGAAGATTCCAGCTCCGAGAGGCTTGCTTTAGCCCATAAATGGACCTTTGCAGCTTGCATACTTTCCCAGTATGTTGTGGATCTTCAAAACCCTCAGGTTGTGTCATGTACACATCCTCGAGTAAGTTTCCATTCAGAAATGCGGTTTTGACATCCATCTGCCAGATCTCATAATCGTGGTATGCTGCAATAGCAAGCAAGATTCGAATGGACTTAAACATCGCCACTGGAGAAAAGGTTTTATCATAGTCAATGCCATGAATTTGCTTGAAACCTTTGGCCACCAATCGTCCCTTATAGGTATGCGTAAGTTCATCCATGTCAGTCTTTATCCTAAAGACCCACTTACACCCAATGGGTTTGACCCCTTCAGGTGGATCAACCAAAGTCCATACTTGGTTGGTGTACATGGATTCCATCTCGGATCTCATGGTCTCTAGCCATTTCTCAGAATCTGGGCTCATCACAGCTTCCCAATAGGAGGTAGGCTCATTCTCAATGAGCATAACGTTATCATGGTCAGACCTACGAAGAGGTAGGTCTACCTGAACAGGTGGTTGTTCCACAACTCTTTGTGCAACAATCTCATCAGGCAAAACACTTTGTGGTTCCTGTTCAACCTCCATCAAGGCCTCGGTGCTATGGTTCTTATCTTGAATTTCTTCAAGATCGAACGTACTCCCACTAGTTTTTCTAGAAACAAAATCCCTTTCTAGAAAAACCTTAGTCTTTTCTACAAACACTTTGTGTTGACTGGGAATGTAGAAGTAATATCCCTTTGTATCCTTGGGATATCCAACAAAATAACACCTATCGGATTTGGGTCCCAGTTTGTCTGAGACTTGACGTCGAACGTAAGCCTCACAACCCCAAATTCTCATGAAAAACATCTTGGGATTTCTCCCTGTCCATATCACATATAGTGTCTTTATCACAGCCTTGGATGGTACACGATTAAGGGTAAAGGTTGTGTCTAGAGCATATCCCCAAAAGGATATAGGAAGATCTGTGTGACTCATCATAGATCGTACCATATCTAATAGGGTACAATTCCTCCTTTCGGATATACCATTCCACTTTGGTGTTCCAGGAGGAGTGAGTTGGGATAGAATCCCACACTCAGCTAGATAGTCACGAAACTCATGGCTAAGGTATTCACCACCTCGATCTGATCGAAGTATCTTAATACTCTTGCCAAGCTAGTTTTGTACTTCATTCTTGAATTCTTTGAACTTTTTAAAGGATTCTAATTTATGTGTAATGAGATACACATAACTATATCTACTGAAGTCATCAATAAATGTAATGAAGTACCTGTAACCGCCTCTAGCAGCAATATTGAAAGGGTCACATACATCACTATGTATAAGTCCTAACAAGTCCGTTGCTCTTTCGCTGTGTCCACTAAAGGGAGTCTTGGTCATCTTGCCTAAAAGGCAAAACTCGCATGTCTCATATGATTCAAAATCAAATGAGTCTAGCAGCCCATCCTTATGGAGCTGAGATAAGCGACTCTCATTTATGTGACCTAAGCGACAATGCCAGAGATAGGTTTGGTTCAACTCATTTGACTTGAACCTTTTGGTACTTATGTTATAGATAGGGCTCTCTAAGTCTAGAAAGTAGAGTCCGTTCATTAGATGTGCACTACAATAGAACATATCATTTAAATAAACTGAACAATATTTGTTCTTTATTATAAATGTAAATCCTTTCTTGTCCAAACAAGAAGCTGAAATTATGTTCTTAGTTAAAGCAGGCACATAACAATATTCATCTAATTCTAGTACAAGACCAGAGGGCAGAGATAGATCATAAGTTCGTACAACAACAACAACAACTCTTGCTCCATTGCCTACTCGTAGGTCCACCTCGCCCTTTGTCAATGCCCTGCTATTTCTCAGCGCATGCACATTGGTACAAATGTGAGATGCACATCCGATATCTAATACCCATGATGAAGAAATAGATAGATTGACTTCTATAACATTTATACCTGAAGTAGAAGTCTCACTTCTCTTCTTCTTAAGATCTTCCAGGTATGCCTTGCAGTTATGCTTTCAGTGTCCAGCTTCCTTGCAGTGGAAGTAAGCCCCTTCCTTGGCCACCCCTCCTTTGGGTTTCAGTTCCTTGCCTTTGCCCTTGGCTTGGGACTTTCCCTTACCTTTAGGCTTACCCTTGCCTTTCTTCTTTTGCACCATCAAAATGGCATCAGAATTTCCCTTCTTAAGGTTGAGCTCAGTAGTTCTCAACATGCTGAGCATCTCAGGCAGTGACTTATCAATTTCATTCATGTTGTAATTCATGACAAATTGATTGTAGCTTTGCGGCAAAGACTGCAAGATTAAGTCAGTGGCCAACTCTTGGCCAAGGGGGAATCCCAATCTCTGTAGGTTTTCTACGTACTCAATCATCTTGAGTACATATGGACCTACGGGAGTCCCATCTTGCATTTTGGAACCAAACAATGCCTTAGAGACTTCATATCTCTCGTGCCTTGCTTGTCCTTGATATAGTTAACGAAGATGTTCAACCATATCATAAGCATTCATGAACTCGTGTTGCTTCTGAAGCTCAGAGTTCATGGTCGCGAGCATTAGACATGACACATCTAATGCATCATCTTGATGCTTCTTGTAAGCATCTTTGTCAGCTCGCGAGGCAGTGGCAGAAGGTGCCTCCGGAATGGGCTACTCCAAGACGTACAATTTCCTTTCTTGGGTGAGAATGATTCTCAGGTTCCTGTACCAGTCTAGGAAATTTGCTCCATTGAGCTTGTCCTTCTCAAGGATAGAACGCAGAGAGAGAGTGTTCGTGTTTGTCGACATAGTAATCTACAACATACAATGCAGAGAATTAATATCATATTCCTTTTATCATTTAATCAGGTCTTTAATCAAATGATGCTCCCACTGAATTATAGGAATTTTATAGAATCGAGTTATGGATGTGGTCAAACCACATTACTAGATTCATACAAACTAGCTATAATTCCTGCGGGACAAGATCCACATCATACTAAGCCTTGAGTTAGCTTTGGCTAAATCACCCAAGACTTAGTACGATTGGTGGGTAACACATTACCGATTACAACTCTATGCAACTCTTGTTTATAGGATCAAGACCCACATTTACAAAAGACCTTGAGTTAGCTTTGGCTAAATCGCCCAAGATTTAGTGTAAATGCGATCTTATCCTATCTTTCCAACAGTTGGAATATGCCTATAGTTCTACTCGATCCAATTGAGTTAAATAGTTTTACTCAATCTAATTGAACTTACTTTAACCTAAGCCATGATAGGCGGGATCAAGATTGTCCCTCCGCACCCTACCAAGATAATATGTGTTGCTCTGCTTTGGCAGATTCAACAACTACAAATGATCGAGGTAGTGATGGGTATCAAGGACTTGGTAGACATTTACGAGTTGATTCAATTAAGATCTAATCTAATCGTAATGTGTATCATATACGCATTGAGGCCTTTATTATCCTACACTAGCATGCATCACATACATACAAGCAAAATCAAATATATATATATATATATATATATATAATTAACTGTGATGTGGTCATGGCCCTACTACGATCTTCTCATCTTCTCATGCCAATGAGAAGATCGGACGGTCAACCTAAGGCTAGCGGCTTCTCCAAGTGCTTCCTTTGACCGCCATGTGTCGTCGGTACCCTTCTTGTAACTTCGTCTACAAATGGACTTTCCACCGCTCCATTTTGTACATTACAAATATGAAACTCGAGTTACATTCGAGTCTAAAACTATTTACAACTAGAATTTTAAAAGAAGAGGTACGACGCGTAGGTCGCATACACTATACAATACGCATAACCACAAAAACGGCACGCAGGTCGTATTATGAATTACAACACATCATCATCCAATCATATTGGGGTTCTTAGGCCATGACAATCACAGAATTATACATAATTCTAAATTATGTATTTTTACAGAAAATTTCTATAATTTTTCCTATTTATTTTTTCAATTTTATGTGTCAACTCTCCGTAACGGTCCCACTAAGCGGTTTCCAGGCACGATCGCGGGACAGGACCCCTTTCGGGGATAGGGGTAGTGCCCCTACTCACAAAATAAACTTTGTGAGTGTCCCTACTATGATTTTATAGTGACTTAAGCCGCTGTCCCAAAAACCTAAAGCGAGAACTCGCCGTTTCGGAGAGTTTTTCTCATGGTTGAAGCCTACAAGTGTCCCAACACTCTTTGCTTCGACTCTTCGAGAAAAATACCCAAAAATTCGATAAAAATAGGAAATTTACAAAAACATAAAAATCTGTAATTTTTATATCTAATACAAAAACTAAAAAAATGAAACACATACATGCTTCGCACTTGGCTCTGATACCACTGTTGGACTTTCCGAGCCGCAACAACCGCTTTTTGCATTGCGGAAACCCCGGAAGTCCGGCCACGAATCTGTGCAAAAATATATTAAAATAAAAATATGTATGTGCTAAGTAAACTTGGATCTACCTTAGATCTAGAAGTTGAGAGTGTTACCCTCAATGCGACGCCCTTCGCAAATCCCGCTCGTCCAAATAGCTTGCCGGAACTCTAGAGTGTCAAGTGTACACTCCTCTATTGGTATCCACACTAGCAATAGGTAGAGACAATAATCCTAGAGTGTTCTAGCACCCTTAGAAGTTTCGGCCAAGGAGGAGCGGGGAGCTTGAGAGGATGATCCAAGGAAGAAGATGAAGTTCTAGTAACTCACCAAAATCAATTACACCCATCAAATGGAGTGGCCGGCCACTTCATGACTTGGGGGGTTACATGCATGCATGTAACTCCAAGAGTCAATGGCTCTTGGTCTCCCTCATGAGGTGGCATCACATGATAAGTCAATGATGATGTGGAGCATTATCATTGGCCGACCATGCCAAGTCATCATCATGACATGGCATTTGGTCAAGTCAAACTTGACCTTTCATCTTCCCTCTCAAGTCAAGTCAAACTTGACCTCTTATCTCCCATGGTTGATCAAATTCACCCACTTGATTCAAGTCAATTTGATTTAATGAATCTCTATTCATTAATTTAAATTGACTAAATGAATCAAATCTAAATTAGACTCATTCAACACTTGAATCAACTTGAGTCTAACTCAATTAGTCTAATTTGGATTACTCTTAATCCAATTTGGTTCATCACATGAACCTAATCCTCATGGTTCATCATATGAACCTAATCTTCATCTAATTGCCCTTTGTGTGTGACCCTATAGGTTCTTGTAACGTTGGCAATGCCCCTAAACCGATTTAGGAACATAAGCAATGAACGGTATCTAGCAACACATCATTGCTACCCAAGTTACAAGAATGTTGAGCTCCAACATAACCTTTGTGACTACTAATTGTGACTCACAATATGTGACAATGTCCCTCTATCCTTGACATCTAGATTGACCAATTGATGTTGGATCGAAAGTGTCGCTAGAGGGGGGGGTGAATAGCGATACGGTGTCGTTAAAAACTTTTGCAATAAGTAAAAAGCAAGTAGAGAATGCACAGCGGAAATATAAAGTAGACAAGATATTTTTACGTGGTTCACAATCTTTCGATTGCTAATCCACGGCCCTAGTGATCCTTGATCACGTACGGAGGGCAATTCACTAAAACCACTCCTCCTCGTTGGAGGTAGGAGCAACGATTACAAAAAGAAATCAAGGCAAAGGGACACTCCCCCTTTCCTTGTTACGATTAAAGCACAAAGACAATTTAAAGAAGTAGAACTTAAATAAATATACCGACAACTCTTATAAGTAGAAGATGTAGCTTTCGTTGTCGGCGGCACTTCGTCGTAGCAAATGTGAGTAGTAGTAGCGGCGTTACGACGGCGTGTTGAGAGCTCTTGATTTCTTGTTATTTGCTTGGAGTGAACATGTCTATTTATGGATATTGATCTATGAATTTAGACATAGGTAGTGTCCAAGGTGAGGTTCTTATCCCAACTCAAGGATGAGGTGTTTCAACCAACCACCTTGTGCCACCTCAAGGAAGCCTTCACGCCAAGAAGAAGAAGCCATCCAACTTGTGCCACATCATGGGAGCCAACCATCTTGTGCCACCTCAAGGAGGCCTTCACGCCAAGAAGAAGAAGCCATCCAACTTGTGCCACATCAAGGGAGCCAACCATCTTGTGCCACCTCAAGGAGGCCTTCACGCCAAGAAGAAGAAGCCATCCAACTTGTGCCACATCATGGGAGCCAACCATCTTGTGCCACCTCAAGGAGGCCTTCACGCCAACTCAAGGATGAGGTCCAAGCTTGGTGATGGTTTGGATGTCCACCTTGATGCCACATCACCCTTTGTACCAAAACACGAGTCAAGTCCAAATTCACCCCCTGTCCAGCGATTCTCGAGGCTGGAACTAGACTAGCAGTTGACTGTAGTAGACGACTGGTCAAAGGGTTTTGGACTGCAGTACAAGTTAGCTTAAAATATAAAGTACGATGGTTCTAACCATCTGATCTCGACCTAGACCTTCCATTGGAGGTATTGGGTCGGATCTACGCTTAACGACCTTGCTTCGCTTTCACACGAGCTTACCTTGTAGCCTCGCTTCCGGTCTTCACCCGAGTACCTCGGCTTCCTCCGAAGTCCCTCTGGCGTTGCCCGACCACCTCGGTTCCCACCGGGTGTCGCAGACCTTCCGCTCAACTTTAGCATTTCTGCACACTTAATTGAGCTCGTAAGATAACAAATATACCCTTAACTATTGAGCCTTTTTCCATAATCAAAATACCGGTTCGACTTTGGTGCCCACTGCACCAACAATTGAGGCATAGACCGTGTCATTCTTGGTACAATCTATATCTTGAACTCCAAGTAGACTCACTCTAATCAAATGAGCTCAATTTCTCATATTGACTCATTTGAGCATGATCATGCACTTCGTGGTCTCACTCTATCAAGAATAATGATGTCACTCCCATCATATAGGAGGGATAGATCCCATCTACATCACTCACATCCCTCCGTATAATTTGTTACATACTCAGTAATCGCCTTTATAGTCCACCCATTTACGGGTGACGTTTGACGAAGCCAAAGTATGCAACTCCTTATGTAGGGAACCATGGTGACTTCAGGTCTAAGGACTAATAGTCATACTAATAGCCACATGGGAAAGTATATGACACTCATATAATGATCCACGATACTTTCTCATGGCGGGTTATTCAGTATACATTCTCTAATATATACCCATGTGTCAACTTGATATCTCATATCCATGACTTGTGAGATCAAGTCATCGAGTTGACCTACATTCTAGTCTCTACACATTAACATTGTCCCTGAATATTAATACTTGACTAGGAATGATTAAGAGTAGTGTTCTCTATATCATCTCATTATCGATTCAACCAATCGATTGATATAGATATGAACCTACTACTCAAGGACGTTATTATATTTAGTTATTTGGCACCAATACAAGTAAATATAATAACCATGCCTTTATAAATAGGAATATGATACAATAAAGTCCATACAATAATTATCACATGATTGACTCCAGGGCTTTCACTAACAAGACTCAAGTCAGATTCGGATTGAGTGAGACTCACCATTAAGAAGGGGTTGCATGATCATTAAGATTGAATGGGTTATTAATTCCATGGAAATCAAGAGTCAAAACCTTTCATATTCAATGGTTGAATATATAAGATTTTCATGGGTTTTTGAATGGTGTGGCTTGATTGTGATCTTCCTCCTCTTCTTCTTCTACCTTCTTGGCCGAACCAACCTTGTGGCTAGCACCACCGTTTTTTTCCACTCCATCTCACAGTTTCTGTGGATATCGTGGAGGTGCGGACATACTGACTGTGCTGAGATCCAAACACAAAATGTTGCTGACGGGATTGCGAAGGGCACACATCGAAGGTAACTATGATTCTCATAGGATAGAATCGATCAAACGAGTATGGTGTTTTCGCATGGATCTCTAGAGGGATCCTGTTTTCCATGCTTAGTGCTTGTAAAATTGTTTCCGAGCACGCATGGATTCTCTATAGTGGTATCAGAGCCACCTGTGAAACTAATACTCGTTTTTTAGTTGTTATATGTGATATAAGTTAGAACGTGCTTTATTATGATCTGCATGTTGTTCTGGGCTTCCACTGCGCTACTCTGATAGTCTACCGAGCGATTTTTTCCGAAGCGGACTAAGGAGTGGGTTGAGTCAATCGAACTGTGCCGGTTGGAAGGTGCCGAGCGGACCTGATCGATCGAATGGTCTCGGGTTCATAGTGATGAACAGAATGGGCAGCGACTCATTTAATGATACTAGAGTGGGTTGAGCTGATCGAACTGTGATGGTTGGTTGGTACCGAACAGACCTGATCGACCGAATGGTCTCGGGTTCATAGTGATGAACAGAATGGGAAGCGACTCATTCAATGATACCAGAGTGGGTTGAGACGATCGGACTATGCCAGTTGGTTGGTACCGAACAGACCTGATCGACTGGATGGTCTTGGGTTCATAGTGATGAACAGAATGGGTAGCGACTCATTCAATGAGTCTATAAAATAATTTTTCGCCGGGAGCATTGCCCCCCTCAACCCCCCCCCCTCCCGCACAAGGGGCGCTGCCCCCTTGACCTCCGCCCGCTAATCGGCTAGCGGGACCACTATGCGTTGCGATCGATATATCATTCTTAGGATCATAATAAATTTTTGTCATTACTGTTTTGAAAATTATATGATATGGTGCATGGTTATGGCCCCTAACCCAATGTGATTGGATATATGTGTATTTGTTGTAATTCATAATATGACCTGTGTGTCGTGCCTTTCACTTTCATTTTTCTGGTTGTAAAATTAGATTACCCTCGAATGTAACTCGAGGTTTCTTTTAATTGTAATGTACAATGTAGAATAGTTCTAGACTGATGGAGGATGGTGCAAAGGAAGCCAACAACACATTGTAAGGACCGGTATACATAAGAGGGGGGAGATTACTTTTTCAAAAATAAACGAGTTGATGCAACGGAATTTGACAATAAATGAACGCTGACACAAACTAAAATCAGAACTCAAAAATCACAGCTAAGTTGACAAGTTCAAAACTTAAAGCAAACAAAGAACAAGAAAGATAGTATGAAGACGTAGCGCACGAAAGCAAACACCGATGATACAGCTAATTTTTTACTTGGTTCACAACTCTCTCCTAGAGCTGCTAGTCCAAGGCCTACCTCTATCTTTTTTCCTTTTTGAAGCCAAGCTACAAGGGTGGAGAAACCTCTTAAAGATTTAAAGATTACAGATTCAAGAGATATATGATTTTACGTACAGGAATCTGAAATGCAAGAAATACAATAAATGAAGACCTTTAAAATTTAGGATGACGATGTTGTTTCAGCCTTCGTCCTTATTATAATCAGAGCAAGTAGCCACACAAACCAATGTTCAAGAGCTAGGCTTAGTGTTCGCCAAGAACAAAGGAAGAAGATTTGGCACAGTGGAAGCAGAATCTCACGAAGTTTGTTGTTGCAGCGGAAGCAGAAATGCCCAAAGTGCTCTGTTGCAACGTAGAAAGTATCTACTAGAAATCAATCGCGGTGGAAACAGAATGCACGAGGAAGAAGCTATTGCCGTTGTTCGGATTCTCGAAGTCGTGAGCGCAGGAAGAAGAAAGCTCGAAAGCCAATTCACTCTGTGTTTTTTGTGTGAGATATAAAACCTCGATCTATCTTTCGATCTCCAATCTCGATAGCACACCTATCCCCAAAGTTTGGATCTCATTCAAAATCTTCTACGAGATCCTTTCCCAACCATAGGATTTGTTAGTCGTTCAAAGAATACCGTTAGAACCCATCCACGTGTCAAAACAGAGAAGTTTTCTTGTCGGAATCGCGACTCCAATTCCCAACAGTCGAGGCGGTAGTTGAGCTCATCTTGGGTCTGTGTGCTATTTCAAAGGGCAGTCGAGGCACTGGCTCGACTGCTCACATTGAATGCTGAGTTTTCTCTGTTGTAGTCGAGGTGTCGGTCGGAGCTCCCTTGCTTCTGATCGCTGTTGCCAACGATCAGTCGAGGCGCAGGCTTGACTGCACTAGCTGAACTGTCAGTCGAGTCCGCCTCGCATATGTTGGCTTCTGCCAGAGGCCAGTCGAGGCGCTGCCCCGACTGCCTTAGTCGAAGAGCCAATCGAGGTGCCGACTCGACTGCAACTTCTTCTGCAGCTGTCAAGCTCCACTTTCTCCTATTGGCTACTGACTGAGATCAGTTGAGTTGCTGCCTCAACTGCCTCTTGGCCAGTCGAGGTGCTGACTCAACTGTCCCTTGGTGTCGACAAATTCGTCGACTGATGAATGTAGTAAGGGCAACAGTTGAGGTGTCAACTCATTGTTGTCCTTATGTCCCGTTATTTCAGTCAACTCTAAGACTGAAACACGCCTAGTAAAGACTCTACCCAAAGATCCTTTACTTGCCAAGACTCCAGCCTCCAGCTATTCTTGGACTTTTCACCCTGCCACTTCGACAAGGAATTTTTCTACCTGCCAAGGAATTACCCATCTTGGACTTTTTACCAAGGTTCACCCTTGGATTTCTCATCTACCAAGGAATTACCCATCTTGGACTTTTCACCAAGGTCCACTCTTAGATTTCTCATCTGCTAAGGAATTACCCATCTTGGACTTTTCACTAAGGTTCCACTCTTGGATTTCTCCAGTCGCCTAGACCTTTGTTTACTTAAACCTTTGTCAAACACCAAAATATAACTTGGAGCATCAGCTTCAACGGTCTCCCCCTTTTTGATGTTTGACAGCCCGTTTAAGTTTATGTTACCCTTTTCCGATTTAAGTTACAATCAAAACTAGATGCGAGCTCATGTGATTTACAGGACAACCAAACTCATGTGATTAACAAGCAAGTGATTAATAGAAACAAGCATGTGAATGTTTTCACAAAACAGGGAATGAATAAATACCTAAACTATAAACATATTCTTCTCCCCCTTTGGAAAACACCTAAAAGGGATCATAGGGATATTGAGAGTATGAGGAATACAATAACCCAGAAAGGATTAAAGTATCCTCCTCCTGAATATCAGCAAGTGATATATAAAGATTTCCTTATATAATTTTGCATTCAATAGTCGAGGTGATAAGTTAAATGCCTCGACTGATAAAGCAATCGAGGCGCAGGTCGAGTTTGCCTCGATTCTGTGCCTTTATTAAATCATCCAGTCGAGGCACTGGTTGAGTGTGCCTCGATTCTGTTCATTGGTGGCTACAACCGAGGGTGTCAGTCGAGTCAGTGCGTCGATTGAAAGTGTGGTTAAGCTCCTAGTTGAAAGAAAACTCGTGTTTTATGCTATGAGCAGTCGAGGCGCTGCCTCGACTGGCCTCTAGAAGAAGCCGATAGATGCGAGGCGGACTTGACCGACAGTTCGGCTGGTGCAATCGAGCTTGCACCTCGACTGATCATTGGCAGTAGTCATCAGAAGCAAAAGAGCTCCGATTGGTGCCTCGATTGCAACAGATAAAACTCAGCATTCAACGTGAGCAGTTGAGCCAGTGCCTCGACTGGCCTTCGAAATAGGGCACAGATGCAAGATGAGCTCGACTGCCACCTCGATTTTTGGGAATCGAAGTCGTGATTTCGGCGAGAAAAATTCTCTGTTTCGATGCGTGGATGGGTTCTAATGGTATTCTTCGAACGGATAACAAATCCTATAGTTGGGAAAGGATCTCGCAGAGGATTTCGAATGGGATCCGAGCTTTGGGGATAGGTGTGCGATTGAGATTGGAGATCGGAGGAAAGATCGAGGTTTTATATCTCGCGCAAAAAACACAGAGTGAATTGGCTTACGGGTTTTCTTCTTCCTGCACTCACGACTTCGAGAATCCAAACAACGACAATAGCTTCTTCCTCGTGCATTCTTCTTTCGCCGCGACTGATTTCTCGTAGCTACTTTCTGCACTACAACAGAGCACTTCGGGCATTTCTGCTTCCACCACGATAGCAAACTTCATGAGATTGTGCTTCCACTGCATCGGATCTTCTTCCTCTGTTCTTGGCGAACCCTAAGCCTAGCTCTTGATCATTGGTTCATGTGGTTGCTCGATCTGATTACGACGACGATGAAGGCTGAATCAACATCGTCATCCTAAATTATAAAGGTCTTCATTTATTGTATTTCTTGCATTTCAGATTCCTGTACATAAAATCATATATCTCTTGAATCTGTAATCTATAAATCTTTAAGAGGTTTCTCCACCCTTGAAGCTTGGCTTCAAAAAGGAGAAAAGATAGAGGTAGGCCTTGGACTAGCATCTCTAGTAGAGAGCTATGAACCAAGTAAAATTTAGTTGTGTCATCGGTGTTTGCTTTCGTGCGCTGCGTCTTCATACTATCTTTCTTGTTCTTCGTTTGCTTTAAGTTTCGAACTTGTCAACTTAGCTATGATTTTTGAGTTTCGATTTTAGTTTGTGTCAGTGTTCATTTATTGTCCTTATGACCCGTTGTTTCAGTCAACTCTAAGGTTGAAACATGCCTAATAAAGACTCTACCCAAAGACCCTTTACTTTCCAAGAATTCAGCCTCCAGCCATTCTTGGACTTTTCACCCTGCCACTTTGGTAAGAAATTTTTCTACCTACCAAGGAATTACCCATCTTGGACTTTTCACCAAGGTCCACCCTTAGATTTCTCATCTGCCAAGGAATTACCCATCTTGGACTTTTCACCAAGGTCCACCCTTGGATTTCTCATCTGCCAAGGAATTACCTATCTTGGACTTTTCACCAAGGTTCCACCCTTGAATTTCTCCAATCACCTAGACCTTTGTTTACTTAAACATTTGTTTACTTAAATGTTTGTCAAACACCAAAATATAACTTGGAGCATCAGCTCCAACACACATGACGACCTTGGAAGACTTGGAGAAAATGTTATTCCCTAAGTTGACCATTCACTCTTTTCATTGGCTTGAGAAGATCATAGAAAAGGGTCATAACCATGTCACATTTCTGTATGCTTATATGTGATGCATGTGATGCTTGTATATTTGATGCATGCGTAGTTAGTTGTCACAAAATTAGGTCACTTATTATATGTCTACCAAAGTTTAATACTTACTATTACCTTGTTCAATGATAGCGCGTTTGCCAAAGCAAAGTGACTCGATTTACCTCGGTAAAGTACGACAGGGCAATTGTGATGTCCGCCTATTAAACCTTGGATTTGACTTAACTAAGCTCTCTCTATTAGATTGATGAACTTAGAGGCATAGCTCATACGGGACATCTACCTATATTATACAAATCTTGAGCGATTAGCCAAAGCTAACTCAAGATGAGTGGTAATTTAGAAAGATATCTCATGCAATGGGCACAATGAACAAATAATGTTGTTCATATAGATATACAAGAGTTACATTAGATGTAATTGGTATAAGTTACCAACCTAACTTATACGAGTCTTGGGTGATTAGCCAAAGCTAACTCAAGATGCGGTATAATATGGATCTTGTCCCATTTTATGACCAGTGGGAGAATCATTTAGTTAAAAGGCCTAATTAAATGATTGAAATATGATACATTTCTGCATTCCTGTATTGTAGATCATCATATTGTCAAATACGTTAAACACACTCTCTCTGCGATCTGTCCTTGATAAGGACAAGCTCACTAGAGCTAATTTCCTAGACTGGTACAAGAACTTGAGGATAGTCCTCAAGCAAGAACGCAAATTGTACGTCCTAGAGTAGTACATTCCTGAACTATTGGGTTTCCGACACCGCGGCGAGTGTGTGTTCGAACATGTGCACAGCGGAAGAAATAAAATAATAAATCTAATTTATTACAACACACACACCACATGCATGCATAGTACAACATGTGTAGACATGACCGCAATTTCAAATTTTGCAATAAAAGGAAATTTATTCTACGTATACCTTACGTATCACGTGTAGCGGGACAGGCATCAATCGGAACGATCCTCGCTAGAATCGTCTATATCCGTATCCATGCCGAGTATCTTCAGGATGACTTCACAAAGTCACGAGCCTCATCTTCGTACGAGTTACTAGCTCATGTCGAAGATGATGTGATCGAGAGAAGATCACAATCCGAATCAAAATTCGGATTCAAAACAAGTCCTCAAAAACTCGCTTCTCCGGAGAGGTATACGTCACACCTAGCCCAAGTATCATTTTCTCGTCCTACGGATTCTAGTTACTGCACATGTATCGAAGAGTACCATACTCTAAACATGTAATGCTTTGGCCAAAGACTTTAGTAACAATCCGACGAGAGGCCATGGGTATACATCTCCTCGCAAGGAGTGGTGAATCCTTTATAGGCTATTCAAACACCTTCGATCACTTCGACTTATACCCAATCATCCCGGGTCCACATCTCCTCAGAGATGCTTGCTTAAGATGTCAAAGCATAAGTCTTTATGATCAAGATGACTTGAATACCGCAAGTCAAAGGAACATTGCACTTAAGCTGCAATAAGAACTTCATTGACATATCTATATATGTAGAGAACCATATGAAGTCTTATGGTTTGTCACTCCAATGAACTAGTTACCATAACTAGCATCCACAATTAACTCCGGACATCACAATGTCTCCAGCCAGTGAGAAACAGCTGCTTGGATACACCAAGGAGTATACCTCATGCTAGTCTCGACAGAATCGATGGTGTCCAAATCCATCAATTCATCGACTAGGGATAATTCCGATACATCACAATTACACATGTAGATATACTCACTAGTTGTGATCCAATCACAAATTCTCTCATGATGTGAATCGTATCGTGGACATTCAGTAAATGAGTTTAAGATCTAATCAAATACATGAAAACATGTATACTCAAATAGTGAATCTTCATTTATCATATAAATGATTCAAACATAAGGTGATTTCCTTAAGACATCTCTCATATATTCTAACAAACTCCCACTTGTCCTAATGTCAATCGCTACGGTATCCAATATCATAAGCTCTAACATGACCCTTAAACTTACTTTGAGGTAATGTCTTAGTCAAAGGATCCGCTAAGTTCCTTTCAGTGGGGATTTTCTCGATTTGTATTTCCTTCCTACTAATGATCTCTCTGATCAAATGATAGCGGTGAAGCACATGTTTGGATCATTGATGAGACCACATCAAGTTCAGAGATGAACTTCTTGATCCAAACCGCTTCCTTTGCTGCTTCCAAAGCTGCAATGTATTCTGCCTTAGTGGCAAAATCCGCTATAGTGTCAAGCTTGGAACCTTTCCAACTTATTTGCACCTCCATTCCAGGTGAATACATACCCAGACTAAAACATGGAATCATCCTTGTCTATCTGGAAGCTGGCATCCATATACCCACGTATCACCATGTACCCTTCTCCATATATTAGGAACGCATCCTTAGTTCTTCTTAAGTACCTAAGGATCGTCTTAATAGTCACCCAATGATCCATTCCTGGATCAGACTGGTATCTGCTCATGACACTCAGAGCATACGATATATCAGGCCTCGTACATAACATAGCATACATGATAGATCCTATTGCGGATGCATAGGGAATCTTACTCATGCAAATCCTCTCGTCTTCTGTGCGCGGACACATAGACTTCGAAAGGTGTATCCCATGCCTGATGGGTAGGAAACCTTTCTTGGATTCCGACATGCTAAACCTCTTTAGTAATCGGTCTATATATGTAGACTGCGAAAGACCAAGCAACCGTTTCGATCTATCTCTATAGATCTTAATCCCAAGGATGTAGGATGCTTCTCCCAGGTCTTTCATGGAGAATGTCTTGGACAACCAAATCTTAACTGACTGTAAGACTGAAACATTGTTTCCTATAAGTAATATGTCATCGACATACAATACTAGGAACACGACTGCACTCCCACTAACCTTCTTGTACACATAAGGTGTTAAATACCAAAATTTAAAACACTAAATTAAATGGCCAAAATTAAGAAAATAATCTTAGAAATTATTTTCGAAAATTTTGGAGAATTTTAGGAATTTTCCCAGAATTTTTTTGGATTTAAATGGAGTTTATACGGGATATTTACGGGGATAAGAAAAAAACAGGCTTTTAAGGGGTCTGTTTAGGCTAGTTAATATGATTAATTAACCTAGGTTAGTTATAAATCTAGGTTTTAAAACTTTCTAATTTCCCCGATTTTCTTCCCCCGCCACATTCCTTTTCCCGAGTTTTTTTTCTTCTCACGCAAACTGCCGCTGCACCCGACGCCCACATCGCTCTCCTCGCGATCTCCATCTCGCGATCTCTCCGCGCGCCGCACTCCTTCCCATCGCGCCGCCGACTCCGCGCCTCTTCCCAACCGTCGCCGCCCGGCGAAGCTTCTTCCCAACTCAAATTGCTTTTAACCCTAGTCTTCTGCCACAGCCCCTTTTCTCCTCCACTTTCCTACTCGCCGCCCGCCTCCTTTCCTTGTGCTCGCGTTCGTCGCCGTCGAGCAAGGTTGTTGTACCCTCGAGTGTCGCCGGAGGGACTCGTTGGTTGCCAACCCTGCCGGAGGTGCCCGTCGAGTGCTAGTCCCATCGAACGCCGGCAGCAGCTAGTCGATCGCAGCTTCCTTTTTGTCTCTTCGTCATCGTCGTTTTCTTCGCACAAGTGCTGGATTTGAGGTGCTACCATATTTGATCAACACTGCCGCTAACGGGGTTGCCACGGTTAGCTTCGTAATCACCGCTTCCTTGCATCGTGAGTTCTGTCCAGCGATGGTGCCTTCGGTGATTCCAGTTTGATTTTTGATCTTGGATCTGTTTGTGTTTTTCTTGTGCTCAGACTTGCTGCAACTTACTTCTTAGCTGGTTGTTCATCGCGTGCTACATTAGAGCAGGGGAATTGTGAGAGGTAACATTTAATTGTCTTGGCTAGGTTTTGCTGAGGTTGTTATAATTTAGCAAGCTGTGGAGGAATCTGGTTTTGGTGTTAGGCTGCGTGAGATGAACATGGATTCAGAATTTGGTAAGTTTCGGTTTGAATCTATCGTGATAGATACTCTATGGTTATAGTTGTTTGGCATTGAGTTACTAATTAAATGTTATTTGAAGAAGTTGTTTATGGGTTGTTGGTGTTGAGGTTTAGGATGGAAATGGGTAATCTAGAAATGGTTGTAAACGGTTGTGAAGGCAAAAAGGGGTGTTGATTATGGTATTAAATGCATAATTTGGGGATTTTTAATTCGTATTCAATATAAGGATGCGAATATAGAAACTATATAGTAGTGAGTTAGCACATTGTTGTGTGCTAGAACTTAACAATAGTTATGTTGTATGCAGGTTTTACCACGAGGCGTGTTCACTACGTGACGATTTGGTTCTTTGCGATATTTTATCAAAGTGTATTTTGACTTATCTCCTAGATATAGTCAAATGTTGATATGCTAGTTAGGATAGCTTGCAATAATTTTCATGTTTATATGCCTAGTATGTTTTCTGTGCCTACTAGATACATGCATGTGATAGGTTATGATTATATGTTCCCTGTTTTATTTGGATCATAGTTACTTGGATTTTGGATATGTACATATTGATTGTACATATTATTCGGATAGGTATTTTGAGTAGGATTTACATGCTTTAGTATCATGCATCATTTTTGCATGATTGCATGCTGGCTGGACGGGGTTCCATTATTGTTGAGCCCGCAGCCAGTTACATGGCCTGCACACACTGCCACTCATGGGTTAGTGGTACATCAGGAGGGTGTGTGCAGTTGCTCTGTCAGGCTCCGCTGGTCCGCTCATGGGTAGCGATGAGGCAGCGTGGTAGCGGGCAGGGATCCCTCCTCTGGTCTATGACACCGGGAGATGAGAGCTTAGCTCCCCCACTCTGTTTGGGGCAGAAGGATAGGTGTACTCCGACAGCATCCTGTCCACTCGGTCACTCAGGAGCAGTGATGGCAGAGTGCACAGTTGTCATAGCCCTACCCACTCGGCTTCACCATCGCGTGTGAGGCGGCTGACTGGCGTCAGGGGTGACCATGTCATTGGCACGACATGCACTTTGCACGGATTGCATTTGTATTGTGTTTGCTGCATTATTGTATTGATGCCTTGGATGTTGCATATGATTGTCATGCATACAGGATACATGTTTGTATATGGTGATGACTCTTATTGTAGGGCACTTGCTCCTATATCAGGGTAGGAGATTCAGGTGAGTACAGTCCTTTTGCATTTATTTCTTGCTTACCATATATATGAGACTGTACTGGCATGATAAGTATTGTTAGCTATACCTTACTTTGCATATCGACTATTATCCGTTAAGTTCTTTGAACTTACCCGTTGTTTATATTTTATTTGATGGATGAATCGGAGAGTCCAGTTGCCATATCCCCCCCCTCGTGGTGACAGTTTATTAGTTGTTTGAGTTATGGTTTGGATTTTGTATAGAAGATATGTTTAGGCTTGGAATTGGATTTATGTACTCGTGGATTTTTGGGGTCCTTGTGGACCATTGGTCGGATCTTATTTTGATTGGTTTGGTTGGGTATTCCTGTCCAGATGGCAGAAGGGTTAAGTCTAGTTAGTGTAGACTTTTGTTTACCTAGATTTGTTGGCATGAGGCCTTATTATTATCTGCGTGTGTTGTGGTATGTTCCGGTCGTGTTGACCGAAGTATAGTGGTCATGTAGGCCTTGTATAAAAATGGGTATTGTCACCCGTGTAGGGGAGTTGCTGCCGGATTTTCGTTTGGCGAAGACTCCCTCGGGGTGTGACAATTTATTTGGTATCAGAGCGTAAGTTTCTGAGTTCCTTAGGGTCTTTGGGTTTATAGAGTTTGCCAAGTTTGGCAGGTTAACTGGGTATTTTCGGAGTTGTACAGATTTTTGTTGATTTTTATGTTTCAGAAATTCGAGGTATTATTGACGAGGTCAATATGGGGGATTTGGCGGCGACAGGACATCTCTAGACAGCTAACAGGTAAATACATTCTAGAAAATTTTCTAGATTTAGTACATATTTATATTGGTTATGCGGTGATATCATGTTTTGTCTGGTATTGTTTTAACCTGATATCTGTTGGACAATTAGATTTTTAGGTTGCTGGTTTATAGATAGCATTTGGTTATTAATTGCTATTACTGTTATACGTAGCTAGTTATCATTGTGATATAAATGATAAGATATTATTGGTAGATGTTTACCTCTTAGGATTGGACTAGTATTAGGATTATTAGACTAGTTGAATAATATGACTAAGATGGATAAATTCGTAGAAGGCATGAGGACATGATTACATTGCTTACATAGTTTAGGGTATATATAGGCATCTGATGTTTTATTTAGTATTGCCGTGACTTTGATCTGGCATGACCCCTTAGTTATACCCTAATTAATTTCAGCCATTGATTCCCATTAGTAGGACTATGCTGTCGTTTATTAGACAGCTTGTTATATGGTTATATGGTTCTGTGTTTTTACGGTGGATACCATGATTAAGACTAGTAGAGATAGAATAACTTAGATGAGGTTATTCTGTAGGACCGGATCTTAGTAATGAAACAACATTAGTGGAACCCTAGGTGTTGGAGCCCTAGGCGTAATAATCCAGATATGCTTAATGATATATGTTTATCCATTTACTGTTTCAGTGATATGGTGATCGGACTAGTAGAGTTTGTATGGTTAGGATGCTATTAATCCTTACTATATCTCCCATTCGTGGTTGAGAGAGAGTCTGTAGTAGAGTCTCTCTATAGGTAGGTGCTTTGTATATTGTGGTTAATCATGTCCCCCATACATGGTTGAGATAGTCTACTGTAAGGTTATACTCTTGCGTTATTTGTTCGGAGTTGGTAATAATCAGATTCGTATGACGCTAGTAGCTAGATAGCTACTTTACGTCTTAAGTACCCACGAGGTATGTTCGTGGTAGCAGGTTGGGGCATGCATGATTGAACTGGTAGGATGATATAATTTAGGCTTAACCCTCTTGAAGGGCTTGATAGTAGATCTGTGGTCCTTATTGGCATTGATAAATGTTTCCTGTTAGCTGGGACGAAACCCTATGATTAATCATCTCGACGTGATTATTAGTGGACATATGACTTTTATCGATCTTGATAACCGTTTATATTAGAAGGGTTGGAACCTTAGACTAACCATCTGGAGGAATTTATTTATTAGTCGATGATCTTTACCGACTTTGGTAAACATTTCGTTTTAGAGGTGTTGAAACCCTCGCTTGACCGCCTCTATGGGTTTAATTGTAGATCGATGATTCTTATCGATTGTGATAGACGTTCTATGCTGGATGTATTGGATAACCCTAGGCTTAACAACCTAGGATAATCGACTGCTCACGTAACCTATTAATGGTAGTATGCTAGTGCGTGCAGTCAATAACTAAATATTTATATACTGCTTGTTTACCCACGAGTCTCATTCGTGGTAGCATGTGGTTGCACGTAGACAGTGCTGAGTATATTGATTGTCGACACATGGGTTACGTTCGCGGTAGCTCATAGATAGTTCCCTTTTTGTGTGAGAGCCACGAGGCTTTGTCGTGGTATCCGGATGTGCAATGCTTGTTGCAATGGTTGTGTATGTTGCGGGTATATTTGTTATACCGCTGACCAGGATGGTAGTAGACTGATATTGATACTCTGAGGGTTGGGTTACTTTAGTTTGTTCCCTGTGACTTCCATTGTGTGCATTATGATTATGCACTATTGTCTATACATCCACAGAGTGGTTGTACTCACCCTCTCCTCACTTATCCTTTAGATTAACTGATGGAGGACGTGTCCTGTTGACCTACCTTGGTGTCGCTCAGAGAGTTCTTTGTCATTCTTGTCTCACTGCATCGTCGAGATGCCGCTTTATTTACTTTATCGATGTTGCATTTTATTATGCACTTTGGATTTTGTCGCATTTTGATTTGGTGTCATAAAACTATTTTACTTTAATTGATATATGTTTAGTCGTGCATGCATGCAGTTATTAAAATACTGGTATTTCTATAATTATTTCGAGGTTTTTACCAGATTTGGTCCATGGATTTCGGAATATGGTCACTAAGGGGCTCCTCTGTCATTTGGATGACGGATATGCCTCCAGGACATGACAATTTTATTGGTTTGCGGATTTGGTTTGTGGGTTTTGTGTTTCGAGGATTTTCTTTCCCTTGGATTTTTGGGAGTTCTCGTGTTTTGGGACCAAGCAATCTGAAGGATATCTCTGAGCTATAGGGAAAGTGTTGTCTTTAGTGGTTACTGTACTTTAGTGGTTAGGAAAAGTATCGACTTAGTGAAATTTCCCATACTCATGGTCGAGGATGAGGTCGATGACGTATTGACCTTGCGGAACCTAATGATGATTTCAGAAGTACGGACTCTTTAGAGGTGCCGACTGATGTTGAATTTGGAAACTAGAGATTTGGCCTGCTAGCCACCAATTTGAAGGACAAGGAGTAAACCCTCAGAGAATATCAGTCACTACTATTAGTGATTTGGTTATGGATAAGGCGTGTATACCTACACTGGTCAAGACGATGAAAGGTCGTTATACCTTATTATAGGAGGTGTTGGATGGGATATTTATTTGTCCCAGGAAATTTTTTTTTCTAGAGAAGATCCGGAACTCTTTGTTAAAAGAGAGATGAACCTTTGAGGTTAGGCATCAATTATCGATGATAGAATGCGGTAGTTGTGGAAGGAAATTAATATTCTTCATTGTGGATGGAGGATTTATTTAGATCAGCTATAGGATAACTGTGTATACTCTAGGATTGATCTATGGCTAGTGGGTTGATATTGTAGTGACACGGTGTCATACAATTATTATTGTCATTGGGATGATTGTTATATCATCAGCCTAGAGTAAAGAGAATGCAGTTGTATAGCGACGACAATTTCATACTTGGTATGAATTGTATGAGTTTATGGTTATCTTTATCTTATTAGATTTATTGACGACTTAGTCGTCTAGGGATTTGGGAAGTCGTGTATTCTGGACACGATTGGCTCAGTTGTGGTCGTTGGATTGCGTAACTTGGCCACTGTTGAGGGTGGTAGTTGGAGTTGCGCACTCGGTCACTGTTGATGGTAGTTTTCTGGTATTGATTTGATTATTACCATAGATATGGATAGGATGCTCTATTGGTACTACATCGCTGGCTGGTGGAACCAGGAAGGTGATGGAATTTACTTGGTCTGAAGCTTGTGAAACTAGTTTCAGGGCTCAGACGCTGGTTGATTTTTACGCCAGTGTTGATTAATCATGCTGGTGTGGAAGGAAGGATAGTGTACATGGATGCATCATTTCGGGGATCGGAGCGATTCCGATGCTATGGAATAAGACGTATCCTAAACTTATGGTAGTTAAAGAATTGCGAGATAAGTCACATATATATGACGTGGACTTCACGGTGATTATGTTGTATTATCGAGGTGAGGAGCAGTAATGCTCATGGGGTTTTGGCTAACTACTGGATAGCTACTATTGAGTAGATGGAACACGAACGGTTGTAACAAGGAAGTTTGGTCGCAATAGCCTCCCATGCACTTACAGAGTGTGTGGTGGAGTGGATTTTGGACTGTAGATGGACTTCTCTTGTAAAAGATAATTTCCAATCTCTGACTCCGAGGAGGATAGTGATTTCCGGAGTTGCATTAGTTTAAGGAACAGCTGCATCAAGAAATTCCGATTCCGGAATGGAAGTGGAAGCATATTTTTATGGATTGTGTGGTGGGTTTGCCTAGGACACATCAAGGCCATGACGCGATTTGGGTAGTCGTTGACCGACTAACCAAATCCGCCCACTTTTTATCGATTCGGAAGACCGACTCTTTGGATCATTTGGCGGAGCTATATTTTCGGGAGATCATCAGATTGCATGGTGTTCCTTTGAGCATTATATCATATAGAGATCCCTGGTTCACGTCTCGGTTTTGGCAGAGTCTGCAGCAGGCCTTAGGCATGCAGCTTCGTTTTAGTACTGCATTCCATCCGCAGATAGATGGACAGTCTGAGCGGACCATTTAGACACTAGAGGACTTGCTGGGGTCCTGTGTTATGGATTTCGGGGGCAACTAGGAGGACCAGTTGCTAGGACACATAGAGCTCAGTATGAGGCAGGGTTGGTCCGTACTATCAGACAAAGGATGGCCGAGATGCAGGATCGTCAGAAGAGTTATGTAGATCGGAGACGGAGACCTCGAGAGTTCTCTGTTGGTGACCAGGTATTCCTGCGAGTCTCACCCACGAAACGGGTGAAGAGATTTGGCCTCCGTAGTAAGTTAGCTCCAAGGTACATTGGACCTTTCGAGATTTTTGAGAGGATCGGAGCGATCGCTTACCGACTAGCACTACCACCGTCTTTGGGCTGGTATCCATGATGTGTTTCATGTGTCCATACTGAGGAAACATGTGCCAGACTCTACGCATATTCTATCAGATGTGTCAGGTTCCATTCCACCTGATGCTACTTATGCAGAGGTTCCGATACGGATTTTGGATCACAAGGAACGACAATTGCGAAACAAGATTGTGCAATTTGTCAAGGTCGGGTAGAGTCACCTCACAGATGATGATGCAACTTGGGAGCTTGAGGAAAAGATCAGAGCTCAATACCCCACTTATCCACTTGAGGTGCGTGACTTGTCTCCAGATATCTGAGAATGGTTGTTGTGACATCTCATACTAGTACATAAGCAGGAAATTTGGGGACCAAATTTTTATTAGTGAGGGAGAATGTTAAATAACGAAATTTAAAACACTAAATTAAATGGCCAAAATTAAGAAAATAATCTTAGAAATTATTTTCAGAATTTTTGGAGAATTTTAGGAATTTTTTTAGAATTTTTTTGGATTTAAACGGAGTTTATACGGGATATTTACGGGGATAAGAAAAAAATAGGCTTTTAAGGAGTCTGTTTAGGCTAGTTAATAGGATTAATTAACCTAGGTTAGTTATAAATGTAGGTTTTAAAACTTTCTAATTTCCCCGATTTTCTTCCCCCGCCGCATTCCTTTTCCCGAGTTTTTTTTTTCTTCTCACGCGAACTGTCGCCGCACCCGATGCCCACATCGCTCTCCTCGCGATCTCTCCGCGCACCGCACTCCTTCCCATCGCGTCGCCGACTCCGCGCCTCTTCCCAACCATCGCCGCCCGGCGAAGCTTCTTCCCAACTCAAATTGCTTTTAACCCTAGTCTTCTGCCACAACCCCTTTTCTCCTCCACTTTCCTACTCGCCGCCCGCCTCCTTTCCTTGTGCTCGCGTTCGTCGCCGACGAGCCAGGTTGTTGTACCCTCGAGTGTCGCCGAAGGGACTCGTTGGTCGCCAACCCTACCGGAGGTGCCCGTCGGGTGCTAGTCCCATCGAACGCCGGCAGCAGCTAGTCAATCGCAGCTTCCTTTTTGTCTCTTCGTCATCGCCGTTTTCTTCACACGAGTGCTGGATTTGAGGTGCTGCCATATTTGATCAACACTGCCGCTGACGGGGTTGCCACGGTTAGCTTCGTAATCACCGCTTCCTTGCATCGTGAGTTCTGTCCAGCGATGGTGCCTTCGGTGATTCCAGTTTGATTTTTGATCTTGGATCTGTTTGTGTTTTTCTTGTGCTCAGACTTGTTGCAACTTACTTCTTAGCTGGCTGTTCATCGCGTGCTACATTAGAGCAGGGGAATTGTGAGAGGTAACATTTAATTGTCTTGGCTAGGTTTTGCTGAGGTTGTTATAATTTAGCAAGCTGTGGAGGAATCTGGTTTTGGTGTTAGGCTGCGTGAGATGAACATGGATTCAGAATTTGGTAAGTTTCGGTTTGAATCTATCGTGATAGATACTCTATGGTTATAGTTGTTTGGCATTGAGTTACTAATTAAATGTTATTTGAAGAAGTTGTTTATGGGTTGTTGGCGTTGAGGTTTAGGATGGAAATGGGTAATCTAGAAATGGTTGTAAACGGTTGTGAAGGCAAAAAGGGGTGTTGATTATGGTATTAAATGCATAATTTGGGGATTTTTAATTCGTATTAAATATAAGGATGCGAATATAGAAACTATATAGTAGTGAGTTAGCACATTGTTGTGTGCTAGAACTTAATAATAGTTATGTTGTATGCAGGTTTCGGTCATGAGGTAGGTTCTCGGTCGTGACGATTTGGTTCTTTTGCGGATATTTTATCAGGCGGGTATTTTGACTTATCTCCTAGATATAGTCAAATGTTGATATGCTAGTTAGGATAACTTGCAATAATTTTCATGTTTATATGCTTAGTATGTTTTCTGTGCCTACTAGATACATGCATGTGATAGGTTATGATTATATGTTCCCTGTTTTATTTGGATCATAGTTACTTGGATTTTGGATATGTACATATTGATTGTACATATTATTCGGATAGGTATTTTGAACAGGATTTACATGCTTTAGTATCATGCATCATTTTTGCATGGTTGCATGCTGGCTGGACGGGGTTCCATTATTGTTGAGCCCGCAGTCAGTTACATGGCCTACACACACTGCCACTCATGAGTTAGTGGTACATCAGGAGGGTGTGTGCAGTTGCTCTGTCAGGCTCCGCTGGTCCGCTCATGGGTAGCGATGAGGCAGCGTGGTAGCGGGCAGGGATCCCTCCTCTGGTCTATGACACCAGGAGATGAGAGCTTAGCTCCCCCACTCTGTTTGGAGCAGGAGGATAGGTGTACTCCGACAGCATCCTGTCCACTCGGTCACTCAAGAGCAGTGATGGCAGAGTGCACAGTTGTCATAGCCCTACCCACTCGGCTTCACCATCGCGTGTGAGGCGGCTGACTGGCGTCAGGGGTGACCATGTCATTGGCACAGCATGCACTTTGCACGGATTGCATTTGTATTGTGTTTGCTGCATTATTGTATTGATGCCTTGGATGTTGCATATGATTGCCATGCATACAGGATACATGTTTGTATATGGTGATGACTCTTATTGTAGGGCACTTGCTCCTATATCAGGGTAGGAGATTCAGGTGAGTACAGTCCTTTTGCATTTATTTCTTGCTTACCATATATATGAGACTGTACTGGCATGATAAGTATTGTTAGTTATACCTTACTTTGCATATCGACTATTATCCGCTAAGTTCTTTGAACTTACCCCGTGGTTTTATTTTTATTTCAGGATGAAGCTGTCAGGAGAGTCCAGTTGCCATATCCCCCCCCTCGTGGTGACAGTTTATTAGTTGTTTGAGTTATGGTTTGGATTTTGTATAGAAGATATGTTTAGGCTTGGAATTGGATTTATGTACTCGTGGATTTTTGGGGTCCTTGTGGACCATTGGTCGGATCTTATTTTGATTGGTTTGGTTGGGTATTCCTGTCCAGATGGCAGAACGGGTAAGTCTAGTTAGTGTAGACTTTTGTTTACCTAGATTTGTTGGCCTGAGGCCTTATTATTATCTGCGTATGTTGTGGTATGTTCCGGTCGTGTTGACCGAAGTATAGTGGCCATGTAGGCCTTGTATAAAAATGGGTATTGTCACCCATGTAGGGGAGATGCTGCCAAATTTTCGTCTGGCGGAGACTCCCTCGCGGCGTGACACAAGGTTCGTCTGGATTTTGTTAGAAATCAAACCTTTTGATTGTCTCATCAAAATGGATATTCCAGCTCCTGTTGGGTTTCCGGCACCGCGGCGTGTGTGTGTTCGATCATGTTTCGTAAACATGAGTACAGCGGAAGCAATTAAAAATAATAAATCTATATTTATTACAACACACACAACACACGCATGCTATTACAACAAGTGTAGACATAATCGTAAATTAAAATTTGCAATAAAAGAAATTATCTACGTTATACCTTTCGTATGACGTGTAGCGGGAACGGCATCAACCGGAATGATCCTCGTAAGAATCGTCTCTATCCGTATCCACGCCGAGCTCCTCGGGATGACTTCGCTAAGTCACGAGCTTCGTCTTCGTACGGGTTACTAGCCTCGTGTTGAAGACGACGTGATCGAGAGATGATCACGATCCGAATCCAAATTCGGATCCTAAAACGAGTTCTCAAAACTCGCTTCTCCGGAGAGGTATTCGTCAACCAATTGACGAATCCTTCGTCCTCCACCTCAGAGGATTACCGGAGATCAAATCCCCAGTAAGTTAGCCGCTGTCGGAGCACTAACCATCGTCTAAACGACGCTCCGACGAGAGGAGGAGAAGCTGTCCAGAAAACTGGACAGCTTGGTGGAGGATATAGGTGCCGGCCAACCAAGGAAAGAAAAGCCTCACCTTGATGCCAAACCTATAGGGGATCACCGGAGGGTCGCCGGAGTGTTCACCGGCTGAAGCTTGGTCGCCGGCAAGGACTTGGACGGCGGCACAAAAGCTGGGCGGCGGCAATGAAGGTGTTGGCGCCGAATACTCCTTCAAGGGGTGGGCGGCAACTAGGTTGGGCGGCCAAAACTAGATTAGGTTTTAGGGTTAGGGTTTAAGCCCTATTTTATAGAGAACTAATTCTCTTAATGGTTAATGGATCATATCCATAAAGCCCGTTAACCCGCTCCATTAAGATAAGTTAAAATAAACCAAACCATGATGGTTTATTTTAAGTTAAAACGAACCGAACCAACCTTTGGTTCATTCGTTTAATATAAACCAAACCCTTTGGTTTATTCTCATCCATTGGATTAGAACCAAACCATTTTGGTCCATCCATTATGTCTTCATAAGACACGGCCCATCCACGCTTCCATTGCGACTGAAACAATTTCATGCTCGCTTTATGTTTGGTCCAACCAAACATAGTTTCTCTCGGTCTGAGAATCCCATTCTCAAGCTCGTTTTAAATCCTTTGGATTACACTCGTTGTGCGTGTGACCAAATAGGTTCTCGGTTTATGTTGGCCGCCTATAATTAACCATTAATTATAGAACGATCATGAGTGGCACCTAGTAGTACATCATGATCCCCAATTAACCGAAAAGATCAAGTTGATCCGTAACTATTTCTAAACCCTTGATGAGCTCGAATGAATCGTGCCCCATTCCCTTCACTCATCTTATACCCACTTGGTTCAGGACATGGTCTATTGTGTCAGTCCCCACTAGGCTGACTACGTCACACCTAGCCCAAGTATCATTTCCTCGTCCTACGGATTCTAGTTACTCCACATGTATCGAAGAGTACTTTACTCTAAACATGTAATGCTTTGGCCAAAGACTTTAGTAACAATCCAACGAGAGGCCATGGGTATACATCTCCTCGCAAGGAGTGGTGAATCCTTTATAGGCTATTCAAACACCTTCGATCACTTCGACTTATACCCAATCATCCCGGGTCCACATCTCCTTAGAGATGTTTGCTTAAGATGTCAAAGCATAAGTCTCCATGATCAAGATGACTTGAATACCGCAAGTCAAAGGAACTTCGCACTTAAGCCACAGTAAGAACTTCATTGACATATCTATATATGCAGAGAACCATATGAAGTCTTACGGCTGGTCACTCCAATGAACTAGTTACCATAACTAGCATCCACGATTAACTCCGGACATCACTATGTCTCCAAAGAAGTGAGAATCACCGCTTGGATACACCAAGGAGTATACTGTAAGATCTCGCTAATTGATGGTGTCCAAATCCATCAATTCATCGACTATGGATAATTCCGATACATCACAATTACACATGTAGAGATACTCACTAGTTGTGATCCAATCACAAATTCTCTCATGCTGTGAATCGTATCGTGGACATTCAGTAAATGAGTTTAAGATCCAATCAAATACATAAAACATGTATACTCAAATAGTGAATCTTCATTTATCATATAAATGGTTCATACATAAGGCGATTGCCTTAGGACATCTCTCATATATTACTAACAGCTCCTGGATGCTTACTTCAATCCATATATGGACCGTCGTAATTTGCATACCTTGGTTTTTTCAACCGATATGAAACCCTCAGGCTGTATCATATACATGTCCTCGAGCAGGTTTCCATTAAGGAAAGTTGTTTTCACATTCATCTGTCATATCTCATAATCATAATGAGCCGCTATGTCCAGGAGCATCCGAATAGATTTAAGCATAGGTACAGGCGAATAGGTTTCGTCATAATCAACACCTTGCTTTTGATGATATCCTTTCGCCACCAATCTAGCCTTATAGGTAATCACATTACCATCCATGTCAGTTTTCTTCTTGAAAACCCACTTGTACCCTACAGGCTTTATGCCTTCAGGTGGGTCAACCAAGTTCCAAATTTGGTTTTCATACATGGAATCCATTTTCGACTTCATGGCTTCAAGCCACTTATCCCTTTCTGAACTTGTCAAAACTTCTTCATAACTGGTAGGCTCCTCATCATCAATGAGTAACACGTCGTTTGATTCACTTACGAGAAATCCATATCTCTCAGGAATATTGCGTGTTCTACCAGATCTATGAAGATGTGGTGTTTCAATAGGTCCAGCCGATTGCTCATCACTATGAGTTATCAACTGTTATGCTTCACCAGGTATCTCATCAATATCTATTTGAGTCTCTCGATCCTCCTCAAGCTTGACGACACTCCCACTATTTTCTTGCAAGAGAAAATATTTCTCTAGAAACACAACATGCCTTGAAACAAACACCTTTTGTTCCACAGGATGATAGAATTGGTAACCCCTTATTTCCTTAGGGTATCCAATAAATAGACATTTATCAGACTTAGCATTCAATTTTTCTGATACAGTCCGCTTCACATAAGCAGGACAACCCCATATCTTCAAGTAAGATACATGAGGTTTCTTACTATTTCATATCTCATATGGAGTAGTGGAGACTACCTTGGTTGGCATTCTCTTTAACAAGTAAACAGTTGTCTGAAGTGCATAGCCCCAAAAGGACTTGGGAAGATTCGCATGATTCATCATTGACCTGACCATGTCCAACAAGGTCAGGTTACGCCTCTCAGATACACCATTATGCTGTGGTGTATATGGCGGAGTCCATTGAGACAATATACCATTGTCTCTTAGATAATCAAGAAACTCTTGACTTAAGTATTCACCACCTCGATCCGATCAAAGTATTTTAATACTCTTGTCATGTTGTTTCTCTACTTCATTTCTGAATTCTTTGAACCTTTCAAAGGCTTCAGTCTTGTGTTTCATCAAGAACACATACCCAAACCGTGAGTGATCATCGGTGAAGATAATGAAGTAGCTATAGCCTCCTAAAGCTTGAGTTGACATAGGTCCACATACATCAATATGTATTAGACCTAGAAACTCTCCCACTTGTTCACCTTTTCCTGTAAAAGGTAACTTAGTCATCTTGCCTTTTAAGCATGATTCGCATGTATCGTATGAATCCAATTCAAACGATTCCAGAATTCCACATCGGTGTAATTCGGACATGCGTTTCTTGCTTGCATGGCCAAGACGACAATGCCACATGTAGGAGACTATTTGATTATCCTTTCGAGCACGCTTGTTGCTCACTTTGATATTGAAATGTCACTGGATACGTCCAACGTATAAATACCATTGCTCAAAATTTCAGTTCCATAAAGTACACCATTCAAAGTTATATAACAATAATTGTTACTAAACGTCAAATGGTAACCATTTCTATTTAAATAAGAAATAGAAATGATGTTCTTTATCAACAAAGGAACATAAAAGCAATTGTCCGGTTCTAAGATAAGTCCTGTAGGGAGTTTCAACAAATATGTTCTGATGGCGAGTGCAACAACCTTTGCTCCATTCCCAACACGTAAATTTGACTCTCCCTTGATGAGTCTTCTTCTATTCCTTAGCCCATGTATGTCATTACATATATGTGAGTCACACCCAGTATCCAATACCCAAGTGTTTGAGGAAATAGAATGACAATCAATAACGAAGATATCTGAAGAAGATGGGGCATCCGATGCCTTATTCTTCTTCACGAACTCAAGATAAATTTTGCAATTTCTTCGCCAATGTCCCTCCTTGCCATAATGATGGCAAGTGCCCTTTTGAGCTGGTTCTGCCTTTTTAGCCCTTTTCTTCCCCTTCTGCTATTCCTTTGACTTCCTCTTAGAATCTTTCTTCGAGGAATCATCTCACAACACCGTCCCCTGCTCATGTTTCTCAGAAGGCTCCACAGTCTTCAGCATGTTGAGCAGTACCACAGATGAACCTTCTTGCATCTCAGAGGTGAAGAGGAGCTTGGAGACTTTGAACCTTTCGAATCTTACTTGCTCATCAAACAACTCATAAAGATGAAAGACTATGGTATGAGAGTCCATATGCTCATGCTGCTTCCGCAGCTCAGGTACCATCACGGCTAGCATGATGCAACTTGCCAGTTCAGAATCAGTCACATGTTTCTGATAGACCAACAATTGGTTCGGAGTTGCATCGTCACTAGGATGGGCGGGAAGAGGTGCTTCGAGGACATACGCAAGCTTTTCACCTTGAGAACAATTCTCAAGTTTCTAAGTCAGTCCAAGAAGTTCGGCACAGTCAATTTATTTGAATCCAAGATAGAGTGTAAATTCAAAGACATCATGATCAATCAATTATCCTAGAAATACAACTCGAGCATATATGAGAAAGATGATTTAAAATGCATCAATATACATTTATAAATCCCATTCATTTTTCGAATTTCAAAAAACCACAAAATCACTTCGGGAGATCGTAGGTCCATCTCCGAATGGGATGATATCCATCATAAATATGAACAACCTTGGAGAGAGTCTAACAAGCCATTCATAGCTACGATGGTAGGTATCAAATATACCGATTGCATATCACATATATGCAACTATCACAATGTGTTATCAACTAATTGATTGTTCACACATACATCGGGTTGTTAACACATTAACAAGTATGCATCATATGCATAGCACCCAACTTCACCTCCCTTCACATCGACCTTGGAGAGAGTCCAATAAGCCGATGCTCCAGGTTAAAGTCAATCCATTAATCGAGAAATAGTTTTAATATGGTTAGAGCGCATTCAACCAATTAGCCCGGCTTGGAGAGAGTCCAACAACCAAAGCTAACGATTGACCTCTGACTCTTAACATATTAGTATTAAACTATTCCATGGTTTGAACATGTTCGGGTTCGAGCCGAGCTTGGAGAGAGTCCAACAACCCAAACAAGAAATGGAACTCTGGTTCTAACCATATTAATGGAAGGTGTAGGCTTTAATATTGAGTAAGGGTTTTTATGTCTCATCCTCTTTGCATGCAAATAACTATTATCTACATGACATGGCATACATGACATACATCTACATGTCACGATACGCATGACATAATGATATGCATCTAATGCAATTACATGGCATACAATTATGACATGTACAAAATTTCCTTATATGTCATAACTATTTATGGAAATAAAATATGTTTGAGATTTGATTCTCCAAATCAAATCATGATTAAATTAGGAAATAAATTTTCAAATCTAATCACATATTTTATTTGTGGAAAGTGTTGATTAAGGAAAGTCAATTTAGGAAATAAATTTCCTAAATCATCAAAACTACTTATGGAAATAAAATATTTTAAGATTTGATTTCCCAAATCAAATCATGATTAAATTAGGAAATAAATTTCCAAATCTAATCAAATATTTTATTTTTGGAAAATATCAATTTCCATAAATATTTCTAACTTTCCAAAAGTAGAAGATTTCCATAAATACTTCTAGACTTTCCAAAATTAAAAATTTTTCATAAATACTTCTAACTTTCCAAAAGTAGAAAATTTCCATAAATACCATTACGACTATCGCAAAATAATTTTATGATTATGTCGAAACACAACCTGGGCTCTGATACCACTGTTGGGTTTCCGACATCGCGGTGAGTGTGTGTTCGAACATGTTTCGTAAACATGTGCACAGCGGAAGAAATAAAATAATAAATCTAATTTATTACAACACACACACCACACACATGCATAGTACAACATGTATAAACATAACCGTAATTTCAAATTTTGCAATAAAAGGAACTTTATTCTACGTATACCTTACGTATCACGTGTAGCGGGAAAGACATCAACTGGAACGATCCTCACTAGAATCGTCTCTATCCGCATCCACACCGAGTATCTTCAGGATGACTTCACAAAGTCACGAGCCTCGTCTTCGTACAAGTTACTAGCCTCGTGTCGAAGATGATATGATCGAGAGAAGATCATAATCCGAATCAAAATTCGGATTCAAAACGAGTCCTCAAAAACTGGCTTCTCCGGAGAGGTATTCGTCAACCGTTTGATGAATCCTTCGTCCTCCACCTATGAGGATTACCGGAGATCGAATCCCCGGCAATGAAGCCGCTGTCGGAGATCCGAACGTCGTCCAAACGATGCTCCGACACGAAATAAACAAAGTGTCCAAAAAACTGGACAACTTTGGTGGAGGAATAGGGCCGGCCAAATAAGGAAGCTAGATGCTCACCTTGTCGCCGGACCAAAAGAATATCACCGGAGGGTCGCCGGAGGATCACCGGCTGAAGCTTGGATGCCGGCAATAAACTTGGACGGCGGCTAGGGTTGGGCACCGACCACTAGAGGAGAGGAGGGGTGGGCGGCAACTAGGGATTGCATGAATTAGGTTTTCACAAAAATCCTTAAGCTCTATTTTATAGAGAACAAATTCTCCTAATGGTTATCGGATCATAACCAAAAGCCCGTTAACCCGCTCCATTAATTTAAGTTAAAATAAACCAAACCATGTTGATCTATTTTAAATTAAAATGAACTGAACCAACTTTGGTTCATTCATTTAAAACAAACCAAACGTCTTTGGTTTATTCTCCACCATTGGATTAGAACCAAACCAATTTGGTTCATCCATCATGTCTTCATAAGACATGGCTCATCCACGCTTCCATTGCGACTGAAACGATTTCATGCTCGCTCCTTGTTTTGTCCAACCAAACCTAGTTTCTCTCGGTCTGAGAATCTCATTCTCAAGCTTATTTTAAATCCTTCAGATTACGCTCGTTGTGTGTGTGACCAAATAGGTTCTCGGTTTATGTTGGTCATCTATAATTAACCATTAATTATAGAACGATCATGAGTGACACCTAGTAGTACATCATGATCCCCAATTAACCAAAAAGATCAACGGTTGATCCAGAACTATTTCTGAAACCCTTCAGTAGCTCGAATGAATCATGCCCCATTCCCTTCACTCATCTTATACCCACTTGGTTCAGGACATGGTCTATAGTGTCAGTCCCCACTAGGTTGACTACGTCACACCTAGCCCAAGTATCATTTCCTCATCCTACGGATTCTAGTTACTGCACATGTATCGAAGAGTACCTTACTCTAAACATGTAATGCTTTGGCCAAAGACTTTAGTAACAATCCGACGAGAGGCCATGGGTATACTTCTCCTCGCAAGGAGTGGTGAATCCTTTATAAGCTATTCAAACACCTTCGATCACTTCGACTTATACCCAATCATCCCGGGTCCACATCTCCTCAGAGATGCTTGCTTAATATGTCAAAGCATAAGTCTTTATGATCAAGATGACTTGAATACCGCAAGTCAAAGGAACATCGCACTTAAGCTGCAGTAAGAACTTCATTGATATATCTATATATGCAGAGAACCATATGAAGTCTTATGGCTGGTCACTCCAATGAACTAGTTACCATAACTAGCATCCACGATTAACTCCGGACATCACAATGTCTCCAGCCAGTGAGAAACAGCTGCTTGGATACACCAAGGAGTATACCTCGTGCTAGTCTCGACAGAATCGATGGTGTCCAAATCCATCAATTCATCGACTAGGGATAATTCCGATACATCACAATTACACATGTAGAAATACTCACTAGTTGTGATCCAATCACAAATTCTCTCATGCTGTGAATCGTATCGTGGACATTCAGTAAATGAGTTTAAGATCTAATCAAATACACGAAAACATATATACTCAAATAGTGAATCTTCATTTATCATATAAATGGTTCAAACATAAGGCGATTGCCTTAGGACATCTCTCATATATTCTAACATGAACCACCCACCCCTACGACCACTCGTGCTGATAGGGATTCTTATAAGAAGCATCAAGATGACGCACTGGATGTGTCATGCCTTATGCTTGCCACCATGAACTCTGAGCTTCAAAAATAACATGACAACATGGATGCTTATGGTATGGTTGAGCATCTGAAACAACTATATTAGGGACAAGCAAGGCACGAGAGATACGAAGTGTCAAATGCCTTGTTTCAATGCAAGATGCAAGAAGGAACTTTCGTAGGCACTCATGTACTCAAGATGATTGGGCGTTGAGAACCTATAGAGATTGAGATTTTCATTGGGCCAAGAGCTGACCACTGACCTTGTTTTGTAGTCACTGCCAGAAGGCTACAGTCAATTTGTCATGAACTACAATATGAATGAAATTGACAAGCGTGCCTTTACCTGAGATGTTGAGCATGTTACGAACTACTGAACTCAATCTTAAGAAGGCAAAGCTTAGTACCATTTTGATGGTGAACAAAGGCAAAGGCAAGAAGAAGCTTAAAGGTAAGGGTAAGACCCAAGCTAAAGGCAAAGGCAAATGCATTAAAATCTAAAGGAGGGGTGTCTAAGGAAGGGGAATGCTTCCACTGCGGTGAGATCGGATATTGGAAGAGAAACTACAAGCTATACCTGGAAGAGATGAAAAGGAAGAGAAGTGAGACTTCTGCCTCAGGTATATATGTTATCAAAGTCAATTTATCTATCTCGTCTTCTTGGGTATTAGATACCGGTTGTGCTTCTCACATTTGTACCAATGTGCAGGGCCTTCGAAAGACTAGATCATTGACGAAGGGGGAAGTGAACCTACGGGTAGACAATGGAGTAAAAGTTGTTGCTATCGCTGTAGGGACATACTCCTTATCTTTGCCCACTGCGCTTATCTTAGAACTAGAAGACTGTTGTTATGTGTCTGCCTTGACTAAAAATATTATCTCTATTTCTCGTTTAGACAAGAAAGGTTTCTCATTTGTAATAAAGGACAAGTGTTGTTCCATTTATTTAAATAATATATTTTTTATAGTGCACACCTTGTGAATGGTCTCTATCCTCTAGATCTTGAAACCCTAGCCTATAACATAAATACCAAATGGTTCAAATCTAATGATCTGAATCAAACATATCTCTGGCATTGTCGCCTGGGTCACGTAAATGAGAGTCGCATATCCTAACTCCATAAGGATGGATTACTGGACTCCTTTGATTTTGAATCATATGAGACATGTGAATCCTATCTTCTAGGTAAGATGACCAAGACTCCATTTAGTGGACATAGCGAACGAGCTACTGATTTGTTAGAACTCATACATACTGATGTATGTGGGCCTTTCAATATAGCAGCTAGAGGAGGCTATCAGTACTTCATTACTTTTATTGATGATTTCATTAGATATGAATATGTGTATCTTATGAGACACAAATCTGAATCCTTTGAAAAGTTCAAAAAAATTCAAGAATGAAGTACAAAACCAACTTAGTAAGAGTATAAAAATGCTTCGATCATATCGAGGTGGGGAATACCTTAGCCAAGATTTTTGTGACTATCTCATTAAGTTTGAGATTAGATCTCAACTCACTCCACCTGGAACACCACAGTGGAATGGTGTATCAGAAAAGAGAAATCGTACATTATTAGATATGGTACGATTCATGATGAGTCACACAAATCTTCCTTCTTTCTTTTGGGGATATGTTTTAGAGACGGTTGCTTTCACACTTAACCGCGTTCCATCTAAGACAGTCATAAAGACATCATATGCAATATGGACTAGGAAGAGTCCCAAGATGTCTTTTATGAAGATTTGGAGTTGTGAGGCTTATGTTTGACGTCAAATCTCTGATAAATTAGGCCCCAAATCAGACAAGTGCTACTTTGTAGGATATCCTAAGGAAATGAAAGAATATTACTTCTACAATCCCACACAAGGCAAAGTGTTTGTCACAAGAAATGATGTCTTTCTAGAAAGAGAGTTTATTTCAAGAAGAACTAGTGGGAGTAAAATCCATCTTGAAGAAGTTCAAGATATAGATAGCACTGAGATGGAAATTGAATAGGAACCACAAAATGTTGTGGATAATGAGATAGTTGCACAAGAAATTGTGGAGCAACAACCTATTCATGTATACCAACCTCTTTACAGGTATGATAGGATACATCGTTAGCCTAAGAGATATTCATTTCTCTTGTCTGACAATGATGACGTTATGCTTATTGAGTTGAACGAGCCTACATCCTATCAGGAAGCTGTGATGAGTCCAGATTTTGAGAAATGGCTAGAGGCCATGAGATCCGAAATGAAATCCATATACATTAACCAAGTATGGACTTTGGTTGATCCACCTGAAGGGGTCAAACCCATTGGGTGTAAATGGGTCTTTAAGAGAAAGATTGACATGGATGGTCTTATGCATACCTATAAAGGGTGATTGGTAGCTAAATGTTTCAAACAGATTCATGGTATTTACTATGATGAAACTTTTTCACCAGTTGCGATGCTTAAGTCCATTCGGATCATACTTGCTATTGCAGCTTACCACGATTATGAGATCTGGCAAATGGATGTCAAAATTGCATTTCTGAATGGAAACCTACTCGAGGATGTATACATGACACAACCTGAGGATTTTGTAGATCTAAAGTATGCTGGCAAGGTATGCAAGCTGCAAAGGTCTATTTATGGTTTAAAGCAAGGATCTAGAAGATGAAATCTTCGATTTGATGATGCGATCAAAAAGTTTGGTTTCATCAAGAATGAAGATGAACCATGTGTCTATAAGAGGGTTAGTGGGAGCATAGTTATCTTTTTTATTTTGTATGTTGATGGCATACCTCTTGTAGGACCGTTGGCATCGCTAGAAGTGAGGGGGGGGGGGGGGTGAATAGCGAATGATTGTCTCTTGGATTCGTCATGCTTGTCTACAATTATTAGTATGGAGCATAAACACAAATACAAGTACAAATACAAATACAAAACACACAACAAGCACAACACAAAGAATTTACGTGGTTCGAAACCTTAGTTCCTACTCCACGGTCGAGCCCTAGTTGGCTCTAGTGATGCTCATTGCCACTATAATACTTCTCCTTCTCGGTGACACACCGGAGGTGGAAAAACCTCTTAATACAGGTTTACAACAATTACACAAGAACTTACAACTAAAAGAGATTGAGAAGAGAAAGATTACAACGTATGCAGTATAAAATAGTGTTTATTCTCTTCAAAATATTTGATTGCCTTTGAGTATGTTTAGAACTTGGAGAATAAGGGAAAAATCACTGGAGAATCACTTCAAGGTTTTTCGTGAGCAATAATATCGAGATTAATTAGAAAGGAGCCAGAGAAACCTTTTAAATTGAGCCCGATTAGGGCTTTTTCGGCCCATGCAGTCATGTCTCCTCGACTGGCGCCTCGACTGCTACTTGATTAGGGTTCCAACGGTAAGTTTTTCCCCTAAATTTTGAATTATCTATCCATTGTAACATAGGTCCAGTTGAGGAGATGGATCAACGCCTCGACTGGAATCCTTAGTCGAGCTTCCAGTCGAGTCTACCTCACCTCTATTTCAATCGAACAGAGCAACAGTCGAAGCAGCACCTCGATTGCTATGGATTTCTACTTAAGTTGCTTACTCAAATGAGCTTACGGATGAAGGCCTTGCGCTCTGCTCGATTGAACAAAGCACTCCGAGGCGCCCGACCGATCGATATGAGTCTGCTCTGAACATGCAGACCCAGTCGAGGTGGCAACCAACTGCGGCTTACTTTTGTTCGTTTGAAAGAATCCCCAGTCGATGCGCCGCCTCGACTGGGTAAGTCAGACCAGTCCTGAGCTCAACTCAGCACTCGTCTAGGGTAGCAATTTTCAGTTGAGGTGCCGCCTCGACTGATGAAGTAATTAGTCGAGGTGTTGCCTCAACTACTACCTTGACTCTTGACTGTTTCAACTCATCTAGAGCTGAAACCATGCCTAAGATAGGGTCTACTCTGTACTCTTTACCTGATGCCTATGAATCATTGTTCATAGATCTTCTATGCCAAAAATTGCTTCCGGGTCTTCATCCGCTAAGACTTCTCGTTCGAGTCTTCATGCCAAGACTCCTCGTCTGGGTCTCCATGCCATGACTCCTCGTCCGGGTCTTCACTTGCCAGGACTCCTCGTCCGGGTCTTCATGCCAGGACTCCTCGTCCGGATCTTCATTATCTTGTATCCAGTCCTCGACCTACAAGGAACTTCCTAAAAATACATCTCAACCAACCGCATGAGATAACACATCATTATCACCTTGACTTAAACCCTTGTCAAACACCAAAACATCATTTGGGCATGATTGCAAGTTTGCACCAACAATCTCCTCCTTTTTGATGTTTGACAACATGATTTAAGTTTAGGTGATAGAATTATAATATTATATTCTCAAAAATATACAGAATTTTCAATATTTTAGAACTTCATCAGATCAAGATGTGCAATAGTATTTTCATGTCATATTCAAATGATATAGACTTGCAACACATTTTAAAATTTTTCAAAGGGAATTTGTAATAGTTTTGTCATGAATTTCAGAATGATTTGTCATGAATTTTAGAACTTCCAAAACTTAAAGGTTTAAGTATTTCCACTCCCCACTTTAAACTCATTAAGCTTAAACTTATCTTTCCCCCTTTAGCAAACACACGAAAAGAGAATCTATAGTATCCTCCCCCTGAATTCTTACCCTTAGTTATCCAATGCACCAACAATGTATTTCAACAATGTAGATATCGATAGTGCATAGACAACGAAAAAAAATTTGGCAAAGTTTCCCCTAAAAGTAGTTGTGATAAAACCTGTTAACAACATTTAAACACACATAGACAACTAAAAAGAACTATCAAACCCATATTCATTAGTGAAACAAAATTGTAAACATTCAACATTCAACATTCAACATAAAACCTGTTAACAACATTTAAACACACATAGACAACTAAAAAGATCTATCAAACCCATATTCATCAGTGAAACAAAATTGTAAACATTCAACATAAAACCTGTTAACAACATTTAACACAATTGTAAACACACCTGAATTCTATTAACATGTCCATTTCATAGAAGTCCTCAAATTTCAATACTATTCCAGAATTCTAACGGTTTTATACACACATAAAACATGCCAAAACTACACAGTCGGTGAAGATGGGCCCGATGAATCAGTTGCCAAGGAACGTAGGAGATTGAGAATCTCCTGCCGTTGGGCAGAAACTTCTGAGAACCACGTATCTATTCTGGTTTGAAGCTCCTCGAATCTAGTATCAATCATCATATAGATATTCTCATACTTTGTATCAACTGACTCCATGAACTCAGTATAATCGCGGTGCAGGCTTTCTAGCTTCTCAGACACGGAAGAATAAGGTTCGTCAACTAGGGCTAGAGGTGCTTCTTTTTCTTCTTCTTTTACTCCCATATCCCACCTCTCACCAGCCTAGTGTCCATCGGCCCACTCAACGCTATTATGTACTTGAGACATGTCGACCAGTGAAACATTTCGCCATTTCATGAAATTGAAGTTCGTCATTTGCTTAATCTTGGCCCTGCTTGTGTTGATGCCTATGGATTCTAGCTAAAAGGTGATGATATGTCCAAAATGCATGTAGATTTTCTTTTGGACAGGAACTGTAAAGTGGACAATGCAGAGAAAAATATTTAAAGCAACGTTGAAGTCAAGACGATTCCTTAAGAGATGTAGGGTAAGTAAATGATGGGGTCTGACTTTAGCTTACCCCCGAGTGACAATGGGAAGGATGCATCCTACAATGACTTTATATAAGACATTTTCGAGGGGCATCTAGTGCCATGGCTGGAAACAGATTAAGATTGGGTTGTCATGGTTTTTTAAAGAAATACTCATGAATGACATTGATAGAGTATCCCTCAACGGGTTCTTGAATGCTCGGATAGCATTCAAGAGTTGACCTCGACTCTCTACAATCTAGAAATGCCCTGAGAATATCAGGAGTGAATAAGATATCCCTCCTAGCTACCCTACTTTTATAGATGAGCCTATCGCCTGTAGGTTGTAGATTGTTATAGAACTCAGTAACTAAGTCTACATTAATATCATGATCACAGTAGACTAATTTACTAAGTCTATAAAAATCGATTACACCTATGACATTTTGAGCATGTCCAGTGAAAAACTCTTTATCCAACGAGCGAATAGGCATCAGCTTGAATTTATGGTTCATGAATGTATGATGATGATGTTCGGAAGGAAATCGGGAGTCCATAAATGGTTTCTCCCTAGATGTTTCCATCCTACTACTCTTGACTCCTTTTCGTTTTTGCCTAGAGATGCAAAAAAAGAAAAAAAAATGCCCCAAATATAGAATGAATGCGATATGATGCATAATGATGAATGACATGGGAAAAAAATGATTAGTGACCAACACTAACTACGAAATGAAATGAGAAAACTAAAGACAGAGGAAGAGGTTTATACTTTTGTGTCATTGTCGTTGAATCTATTCAAAAGGGTTAGAGCTAGGGAGACCTCAGAGTTGACATGCCCTCTGTCTGGCGAACCCAAACCCTATATTTCTTAGGCGAGAAGAGATGCCCGACGAAACCTAGCTGTGGAGAACCGGTGATTCGGGTTAGGGCTTTGACCTAGAAATGGAAGGAGAAGCGAGAGGACTTACCCTAGGTCAGTTTGGGTCTGAGAGAGGTAGACTAGGGTTCAAGCGGCGTGAATGTGGCTGGAGACTTTGAGCGGCGATGGCGAAGACGATGAGAGCGAAATCGCGAAGGAAAATAGTCGAGGTGAAAGTCAGTTCTGGGAGGCGAAAAACGGGTTCTTCTATATAAACTCGAGTCTAACAGTCGAGGCGATAAGTTGGACACCTCAACTGATAAATCAGTCGAGGCGCTGGTCGAGTGTGTCTCACTTCTGTGCCTTTATTTGAACATCCAGTCGAGGTACTGGTCGAATGCGCCTCGATTCTGTTCTCTGGCGACCGCTACCGATAAGTATTAGTCGAGGCGCTGGTCGAGTGTGCTTCGATTCTGTTTGCCTGCAACAGCTAGCAATCGAGGCGATTACTGAAATGCCTCGACTGTTAATCTGAAATTTCATTTTCTAAGATATTTTAAGTCCTAAATTCGTTGAACTTAAGTCCCTAAACCATTTAACAAGTGTCACTACACTTGATAGGCAATTTCTAATATATTTTTGATGTTTTAGTTGGGTTTTATCATTGTTTAGGATGGCCAACCAATTTGACTTGGTTGGAATGTCCAATTATGATATTAGAACCAAATACACATGAATTATGTATTGGTCTTCCCCATAATTGGTCAACTTAATGATTTGTGTTATTTTCAATCTCATTACTCAAGTTGTTGCATCATAACAAGCATTTTGAGTAAATGGGATGCTCCTAACATCTCACCCCTATTTAGCAATACACAAATATAGTTATTCCTAAGGTTTGTGTGAGATGTTCTCCCAAGGTATCCCAAAATTATTTTCCCATTTCTCTTGTACTTATGAATTAGTCCTTATGATCATGGAGAGTTTTTACTCAGCGACACACATTCCTAACTCTCTTCTTAAATGACTAAATTCATTTTTGGAAGAGGTTTTGTGAAAATATCAGCAAGATTAGCCTTAGACTCAACATAATTGAGTATAATATCTCCTCTTGCTACATGATCCCTAATGAAGTGATGCCTCACTTCAATGTGTTTCGTCTTGGAATGATGGACTGGGTTTTTCGTTAAATTTATCATGCTAATATTATCACAAAGCAATTGCACATTCTTATATAAAACCCCATAATCTTTCAAGGTGTGAGTCATCCATAACAATTGTGATTCACTCTCTCCCATGTCTATGTACTTAGCTTCTGTCATGGAGAGAGCGACATAATGTTGCTTTCGACTTGACCAACTATCTAATGTTGAACCTAGGAATTGACAGCCCCCGCTAGTGCTTTTCTTATCTAGTTTGCATCCTACATAATCTGAATCGGTATAACCTACTAAATCAAAAGATTTAGTTCGGAGATACCACAATCCAACTATTATGGTTGCTTTAATATATCTCATAATTCTTTTAACAACAATCCAATGAGACTCTTTCGCACACATTTGATATCGTGCACACATACCTACAATAAATACTATATCAGGTCTACTTGTTGTAAGGTATAACAAACTACCTATGACACTCCTATAAAGCTTTAAATCAATAGGTTTTCCATCTACATCACTATCTAAATGAGTGTTTTGTGTCATTGGAGTGAAAATATCCTTAACATTTTCCATGTTGAATCTTTTTAGCAATTCCATGGTATATTTTGATTGATAGACATGAATTCCTTCTTTGGTTTGTTTGATTTGCAGTCCAAGGAAAAATGTCAATTCTCCTACTAGACTCATCTCAAACTCACTCTCCATGTGTTCTATGAATTCATTGAGGTAATCCCTATTGTTTGAGCCACAAATTATGTCATCAACATAAGTTTGAGCTACAAATATATCTTCACCATTTCTTTTCAGAAATAGTGTGGGATCAATTTGACCTCTTCTAAAACCCCTCTCAACTAGAAAAGTTGACAACCTTTCGTACCAAGCACGAGGTGTTTGTTTCTGCCCGTAAAGAGCATTCTTAAGCTTATACACGTGATTTGGAAATGCATAATTTTCAAATTCCGGCGATTGTTCAACATAGACTTCCTCCTTTATAAAACCATTCAAAAATGTCGACTTCACATCCATTTGATATAATTTGATGCCTTTATATGCTGTAAATGCTAGCATAAGTCTTATGGATTCTAATCTAGCTACGGGTGCATAAGTTTCATCATAATCAAGTCCCTCAACTTGATTGTACCCTTTGGCAACTAACCTAGCTTTATTTCTAACTATTTCTCCCTTATCTTTCATTTTATTTTTAAATACCCATTTTGTCCCTATTATGGTAGCTTAATCAGGTCTTGGGACTAAATCCCAAACTTGGCTTCTCTCAAATTGTCCCAATTCATCTTGCATTGCTATAATCCAGTCCGAATCAAGCAAAGCTTCATCAACTACTTTTGGTTCAATTTCAGAGATTAATGCTACTTGATTCACTTCATTCCTAAAGAATGATCTAGTCCTCAACCCATGATGGATGTCTCCAACAACTTGGTCTAGGGGATGACTAGCAACCGTTCTAGTGGATCTTGGTACTTGAGATGTTTCTTGAACCTCACAATTTGGCACAAGCTCAAGTGATGACCCTTTTGACCTAGGTTTTTCATTATCGGAGTCAGATTTAACTCCCCCTACATTAGTGTTCTCATTCAAACTCAATCTCTTGAGTTCGAACTCAACTTCATCGCTCTTATCCTTAGAGTCAATTTGCTCTTTACATTCTTCAAAAACTACATTTGATGATTCCTCAACCAGATCCATTCTTTTGTTATAAACTCGATAAGCCTTACTAGTGAGAGAATATCCTAAAATGACACCTTCATCTGCTTTTGTGGTGAATTTTCCTAGATGATCCTTAGTGTTTAAAATAAACACCTTGCAACCAAATACCCTAAGGTGTTTGACTGTTGGTGGTTTTCCAAACCATAGTTCATGAGGCATTTTTCCTAAGAATTTATATATCAAAACTCTATTTTGAACATAGCATGCAGGATTAATTGCCTCAACCCACAAGTAACCAGGAAGAGCATACTAATTTAGCATACTCCTTGCAGCTTCTTGTAAGACTCTATTCTTCCTTTCTACCACACCATTTTGTTGTGGTGTCCTAGGAGTGGAAAATTCGTGTTTGTATCCTTTTTCTAGACAAAAATTCTTAAACCTCATGTTTTCAAATTCTCCTCCATGATCAGTTCTAATTGTTTTAATTGTTGTATTTTTCTCATTCTCAATTCTTCTACAAAAGGAAATAAAAATTTCTAACGTTTGATCGTTATGTTTGAGAAAGAAAGTCCATGTATGTCTAGTATAGTCATCTACTACTACCAAGCAATATCTACTACCATTCAAGGATTTAGTTGAGCTACTATCAAACAAATCCATATGCAATAAATTTAAAGTAGTTGACGTACTTACAACGTTTTTGCTTTTGTGTGATGCTTTTATTTGTTTACCTTTTTGACATGCATCACATAATTTGTCCTTTTCGTACTTTAGCAATGGTAGTCCTTGCACAAGCTCTTCCTTGGCCAACCTCTTAATATTCTTCATGTTGACGTGTGCGAGTCTTCGATGTCATAGCCATGAGTCATCTTCTTTGGACAAAAGACACTTCACATGCATGTTAGTAGCACTACTAAACTGAACTTGATAGATATTTTCCTTCCTAGTCCCTACTAACATGATAGTGTTGGATTCATTATGTTTAATTAAGCATTGAGTTGAATAAAATTCTACTCTATACCCTTCATCACATAATTGACTAACACTCAACAAATTAAAAGTCATTCCTTTAACTAGCAAGACATTCTTAATCCTAAATTATTCAGAAATAAAAATGTCTCCTACTCCTATGACTTTTAGTTTACCACTATTACCAAAAGAGACAATACATTTACTTCTGTTTTTAATTGTAGAAAACCTTGAAGAATCCCCGATCATGTGCTTCGAGCATCTGCTATCTACAAATCATATCATTATCGAGCACTCCCCCTCGATCGGTACCTATTCGAATACGAAATACAAGATCTTTTGGAACGTATATTTTGGGTCCATTAGCATTCACAATATATTGTTTAGGAATCCATGCTTTAGTTACTTTAGCTTTAACACTATTAGTTCTATTAATTAATGACATGAAACTAACTTCTTTTTGTTTCGGCTTATACCCTATTCCAGCTTTGTTATAGACTGCCCTTTGGGCATCTAAGATCATGTTAAGGGTTTGAGAGCTTGTTGTGAATTTTTCAAGTGTGCACTTGAGATCATCAACTTGTGCTCTCAAGGAATTTTTCTCTTCTCTAAGTTGTTAAACTTGAGAAGTATCAGTCCTATTTTCTACAGAAATTGAATTAAGATTTCTAAGTTCCTCCACCTCAGATTTCAGCACCTTAACCTTACTTTTAGATCTACTCAAAGCATTAGTTAAACATGCTATTGTTTCATATAACTTATCTAATTTAGGAGATGTTACCTCATCATCATCAGACGATGATGTGTCTTCTGGTAAGGTTCCTATCTGACTTTCATCTCCCTCTAAATTTGAATTGTTAAAGGCCATTAGTGCAGCATGCTTGGTCCCTTTCCCTTAACTTCGTCCTCTGAGGAGCTGGAAGAAGACTCATCCCATGTCGCCCTCAATGCCTTCTTCTTCCTAGGCTTGTCCTCTTTCTTTATGAGGTCAGGACACTTACTTTTAATGTGCCCCTTCTTGTTACATTCAAAACAAACGACATCTTTATGTGATGTCTTACCCTTCTTCTTGTCTGCAAACATTTTCTTCACATCCTTCTTGTTGTATTTTCTACTTCTCATCATTCTCCTCATGAAATTAGCTATCTTGCTGGATGAGGATTCATCATCGCTATCGCTGCTTGTCTCAGATAAGGATGAAGATGACTCCCTCTTCTTCTCCTTCTTCTTGTTCTTGTTAGTTATAGCCCTAGAACCAATCATGTGATGGTTGAATAGGGAATATTTTGTATCATATTCTATAAAGGCAAAAGATTGGTTATTATATATTTACGTCTTGCTTGTGCCAGCTAAATTAAATATATAATAATGCCCTAGAAAAGTAGGTTCTTATCTACAGCACATCAATTGGCAGAATTGATTATGAGAGGCTGTAGAGAACACTTTCCTAAATGTTCCTAGTCAAGTATTAATATGCAAGGGCAATATTAATACATAAAGACTAGCATGTAGGTCAATTGATGACTTGATCTCACAAGTCATGGATATATGATATCAAGTTGACACATGGGTATATATTAGAGAATATATACTGAACTGACCCACCATGAGAAAGTTTCATGGATCGTCATATGAGTGTCATAAACTTTCTCATGTGACTATTGGTATGAATAGTCCTCAAACCTGAAGTCACTACGGTTCCCTACATAAGGAGTTATGTACTTTGGTATCGTCACCCGTAACAGGGTGGACCATAAAGGCGATTACTGGGTATATAACAAATTATGCAGAGGGATGTGAGTGATGTAGATGGGATCTATCCCTCTCATATGACGGGAGTGATATCTGTGGGCCCCTTGATTGAGTGGAACTACTAAAACGCATGACCATGCTCGAATGAGTCAATATGAGATATTGAGCTCATTTGTTTGAGTTAGTTTACTCAGGGATCAAGAAACACATAGATTGATCGAGGATGACACGGTCTATGCCTCATTGGTCAATCTGATATCAAGGATAGAAGGACACGGTCATACATTATAGTAGTCACGGAAAGGTTAGTCGAATCTTAACTTATTTCGTAACTTGGGTAGCAATGATGTATTTCTAGATGCCGCTCATTGCTTGTGTATCTAAAAGAGTTTAGATCCACTGCCAACGTTATGAGAGCCTATAGGGTCACACACAATGAGCATGATGATTAGAAGAATTAGTGCATTCTAGTTTGACTAGAATTATTTGGTAATAAGCTTAAGTACAAAATGGTTTTTGGACTTTAAGCTTAATGAGAATTTTAGCTTATTGATTTAATGAGATTAATTTAATATGCTAAGCTTAATTGATTTAATAAGATTAATTCAATATGTTACCTTATTGATTTAATGAGATTAATTCAATATGATAACATAAGCTTATTGAATTAATAAGATTAATTCAACATCCATGAATGCCACATAAGCATGCCACCTAAGCATGCCACCTAAGCTTGATGAGTTGGAAGGAGACAAAGGGTTTTGACCCTTGGATTTCCTCCACATGTGGCCAGCCAAAACAAGGAGGATAACTCCTTGTTTAATTATCTTTCAATGCCATTGATTGCATTGAATGTGATAGGAGATGAAAGGTTTTTCAAATCCTATAAAACACCCCATGGGGTGGCCGGCCAAAGGAGTTGAGTTGGAGCTTAAGGCTTGGTGAGAGCTTGGTGGGAGAGGCTTTTGTTGTGTGGTTTTGTGAGTGTAAGCTAGCAAGAAGAGTAGTCTTCTTCTTCCTTTCTCTTCTTCCCTACCTTCCTCTCCTTTAGTGACTTCTCTAGCAAGAAGTAAAGGAGAGATCTTCTAGTTTTCTTTTGTGAGACAAGAGCTTGCTCGTGTGGATACATATAGAGGCACGGACATTTGAACGTGCTAAAAGATCCAACACATCCAAGGAAAAGCGGGATTGCAAAGGGCACGCAACAAAGGTAGAATTATCCTATAAGATAGGTTTTCTTTTAGAGAAATTTATTTTGTACGAGGTTTTCTTTCGCAAGGATCACTTGGAAGGGATCCTAATTTTCCGTTGTGCGTATGCTATTTTGCATACAAGATCCCTATAGTGGTATCAGAGCCACTTGCGAAAGATCGTATAAAAATAGGTTTTCTCTATTTTATATATGATATAGAAGTAGGATAAATTTTATTACGAGTTGATAATTGCATTAGCAATTTTTCAAACATAATAAAATATCCGATGTCTTTTAAAAGTTAAAATGACATGGTGCATGGTTATGGCCTAGTCCCAAAAGGTTTGTGAATGTGTGTTGTAATTCTTAATACAGCCTGCGTGTCGTGCCTTTCTCCTAACATTCTTGTTGTAAATTTAGCTTTAGACTCGAATGTAACTCGAGTATTTCTCCTTTTGTAATATACACAACAAAGATGGAGGGTCCATTGGAAGATGATGTTACAAGGAGGAAGTCAACAACACAAGACAACCAAAAGGAAGCACTTGGGAGAAGATGCTATCCCTAGGTTGACAAATCAATCTTTTCATTGGCTTGAGAAGATTGTAGAATAAGGGTCATAACCATGACACGCTTAGTTTAATATGTATGTGATGCATGTTAATTTAGCTTGTATGTGATGCATGTTAATTTAGCTTATATGTGATGTATGCTAATATGTATGTGATGCATGTTTAAGTTTATTTCTTAATAAGTCTAAACGATATGCCTACCAAAGTTTGGTACTCACTACTTCCTCGATCATTTGTTATTGGGTTTGCCAAAGCAAAGCAATGCATTTTATCTTGGAAGAGTGCGAGTGGACAATCGTGATGTCCCGCTATCAAACTTGGTTAAGACTTAATTAAGTTTTCTTAATTAATTAAGAAAGTAGAGGCATATATTAGCTTTGAACATAAGTTTTAAAGATTTGTTTTGTGTGATTTCCGAACATCAGCTTTGTCTTAGAAAGTAGTCGTTGCTCCGATATCAAAGAAGGCCTCGTGCTCGCCACGGCCTGGAAGCTGGTTTAGGAATAAGCACTAAACTAATCTAAACTTAACCAAAGCTATTAAAGAGTTACATCAGATGTAATTGGCAAAAGATTGCCTACCTAATCATACTACGTCTTGGGCGATTAGCCAAAGCTAACTCAAGACGAATTATGATGTGGATCTTTATCCCATATAAATTTATAGCTAAATAGAAGCTAATCATATAAGCAAAATGTGTTTGCCTACATCAATGATTAGCTCATATCAAAGCTATGAGAATTTAGTGAGCCTCATTTAATTAAAGGCCTAATTAAATGACTTAGGTATGATACTAAATTTTGCATTTTAATGTTGTAGATCACCATGTCATCTAACATGACACACCCTCAACTTGCGATCGCCTTGAGAAAGACAAGCTCAATGGAGCTAACTTTCTAGACTGGTATAGGAACTTGAGGATTATCCTCAAGCAAGAACGTAAACTGTATGTCCTAGAGCAATCTATCCTCAAACACCGCCTGCGCCACTGTCTTAAAAGGATGCTTATAAGAAGCATCAAGATGACGATTAGATGTGTCATGTCTTATGCTTGCCACCATGAACTCGAGCTTCGTATAACATGAGAACATGGATACCTATGGTATGGTTGAACATTTGAAACAACTATATCAAGGACAAGCTAGGCACGAGCGTTTTGAAGTGTCTAAGGCTCTTTTTGCATGCAAGATGCAAGAAGGAACACCTGTAGGAACTCACATACTTAAAATGATAGGGTACGTTGAGAACCTTGAAAGACTAGGTTTTCCACTGAGCCAAGAATTGGCAACCGATGTTATCCTGCAATCATTGCCGGAAGCATATAATCAATTCGTCATGAATTATAACATGAATGAAATTGATAAACCTTTGCCTGAGATTCTCGATGTTAAGAATCACAACCAAATCTCAAGAAGAAAGTTAGTAATGTACTAATGGTCAAGAAGGGCAAAGGTAAGCGCAAAGGCAAGGGTAAGACCCAAGCCAAAGGCAAGGCCAATTCATCCACTTCAAAGGGTAAAGGTAAAGTACCTAAGGAAGGGGATTGTTTCCATTGCGGTGAGACTGGACACTGGAAGCGGAACTGCAAAGTCTACCTTGAGGAAGTAAAGAATAAAAGAAGTGGGACTTCTGCCTCAGGTATACACGTTATAGAAGTTAATCTATCTATTTCTTCAACATGGGTATTAGATACCGGATGTGCATCTCACATTTGTACTAATGTGCAGGGACTGAGAAATAGTAGACTAATGGCAAAAGGCGAAGTGGACCTACGAGTAGGCAATGGCGCAAAAGTTGCTGCTGTAGCTGTAGGAACATATTCTTTGTCTTTGCCCACTGGGCTTATCTAAGAACTAGAGGAGTGCTTTTATGTACCTGCATTAACAAAGAACATAATCTCTGTATCTTGTTTAGACAAGAAAAACTTTTCTTTTATAATAAAGGACAAATGTTGTTCCATTTATTTGAATGAAATGTTCTATTGTAATGCACCACTTATGAATGGTCTCTATGTTCTAGATTTAGAAAACCCAATTTATAACGTAAATACCAAACGGTTCAAATCGAATAATTTGAACCAAACATATCTCTGACACTGTCGCCTAGGTCATATAAATGAAAAACGCATATCCCAACTCCATAAAGATGGATTATTGGACTCATTTGATTTTGAATCATATGAGATATGCGAATCTTGTCTTTTAGGAAAGATGACTAAAACTCCATTTAGTGGACATGGCGAGAGAGCGACGGACTTGTTAGGACTCATACATACTGATGTATGTGGCCCTTTCAATGTCGAAGCCAGAGGAGGCTATAAGTACTTTATTACATTCACTGATGATATGAGTAGATTTGGCTACTTATATTTGATGAGACATAAGTCAGAATCCTTTGAAAAGTTCAAAGAATTCAAGAATGAAGTACAAAACCAACTTGGTAAGCGTATTAAGCTACTTCGATCAGATCGAGGTGGTGAATACCTTAGTCAAGAGTTTCGTGATCACCTGGCTGAGTGTGGGATAATATCCCAACTCACTCCACCTGGAACACCACAATGGAATGGTGTATCTGAGGAGAAATCGTACTCTATTAGATATGGTACGATCAATGATGAGCCGATCGATCTACCTACTTCCTTTTGGGGTTTAGCTCTAGAGACACCGCTTACACTTAATCGCGTCCCATCAAAAGCCGTAGAAAAGACACCATACATGTTATGGACTGGGAAGAGTCCCAAAATGTCTTTTATAAAGATTTGGGGTTGTGAAGCTTATGTTAGACGTCAAGTCTCAGATAAACTAGGACCCAAATCAGATAAGTGTTATTTTGTAGGATATCCCAAGGAAACTAAGGGATATTACTTTTACAATCCCACACTTGGCAAGGTGATTGTTGCCAGAAATGCTATCTTTCTAGAAAGAGAATTTATTTCTAGAAAAACTAGTGGGAGTAAAATTCATCTTGAAGAAATTCAGGATGAAGATAACACTAAGGCTTCGATGGAAAATGAACAGGCACTACAAAGTGTTGTGGATGAGGAAATCGTTGCCCAAAGAGTTGTGGACCAAACACCTGTTCATGTAGACCAACCTCTTTGTAGATCTGATAGGATCCGTCGTCAACCCGAGAGATATTCTTTTCTCTTGACTGACAACGGTGAAGTATTGCTTGTCGATCTTGACGAGCCTACATCCTATCAAGAAGCTATGATGAGCCCAGATTCCGAGAAATGGCTAGAGGCCATGAGATCCGAAATGGAATCCATGTACACTAACCAAGTATGGACTTTGGTTGATCCACCTGAAGGGGTAAAACCCATTGGGTGTAAGTGGGCCTTTAAAGTAAAGACTAACATGGATGGTAATAAGCATACCTATAAAGGTAGATTGGTGGCTAAAGGATTCAAACAAATTCATGGTATTGACTATGATGAAACCTTTTCACCAGTTGCGATGCTTAAATCCATTCGAATCATACTTGCTATTGCAGCCTACCACGATTATGAGATCTGGCAGATGGATGTCAAAACCGCTTTTCTGAATGGAAAGCTACTCGAGGATGTGTACATGACACAGCCTGAGGGTTTTGAAGATCCAAAACATCCTAGAAAGGTATGCAAACTGCAAAGGTCCATTTATGGACTAAAGCAAGCCTCTCGAAGCTGGAATCTTCGATTCGATGATGCAATCAAGGAGTTTGGTTTCATCAAGAATGAAGATGAACCTTGTGTCTACAAGAGAAATAGTGGGAGCACAGTTGTATTTCTTGTCTTGTATGTAGATGACATACTTCTCATCGGAAATGATATTCCCTCACTCCAGTCTGTGAAGATGTGGTTAGGGAATTGTTTCTCAATGAAAGACTTAGGTGAAGCTGCCTATATTCTAGGCATCAAGATCTATAGAGATAGATCTAAAAGATTACTTGGCCTAAGTCAGAGTACATACATTGATAAAGTGCTAGATCGTTTTGCTATGCAAAATTCCAAGAAAGGATTTCTGCCTTTATCACATGGTGTAAGTCTTTCGAAGACTCAATGTCCCTCTTCTAAGGAGGAGAGAGATCGCATGGATAAGATCCCTTATGCATCTGCTATAGGGTCTATCATGTACGCCATGCTTTGTACTCGTCCTGACGTCTCATATGCTTTGAGCATGACGAGTAGATACCAGTCGGATCCAGGTGAAAGTCACTGGATAGCAGTCAAAAATATTCTTAAATACTTACGAAGAATGAAAGAATATTTCCGATATTCGAGGCAATGAGGAGCTAACCGTAAAGGGTTACTGATGCAAGCTTCCAAATGCAAGGATGACTATAGATCGCAATCGGTACGGTTTTGCTGAATGGTGGAGCCGTAGTCGGAAGAGTTCAAGCAGACACGCTTGCCGATTCTACAATAGGTCGAGTATATTGCTGCGATGCAAGAAAGGAGGTCGTTGGCCCGCAAGTTCATCGCTGAACTTGGGGTAGTTCCTAGCATTGCAGATCCAATAGACCTCTATTGTGACAACAATGGGGCTATCGCGAGCTAAGGAACCTCGATCACATCACGACCAAACACATATCGGGCGCTCCATCTCATTCGAGAGATCATCGATAGAGGAGATGTGAGGATATGCAGAGTACCAGTAAGCTAACATCGCAGATCCATGACCAAGGCTTTGCACAGAGGAAGCATGATGGTCACACTAGGTCACTAGGTATCAGATATTATAGTGATTGGTACTAGTGCTAGTGGGAGATTGTTAGTTATAGCCCTAGAACCAATCATGTGATGGTTGAATAGGGAATATTTTGTATCATATTCTATAAAGGCAAAAGATTGGTTATTATATATTTACGTCTTGCTTGTGCCAGCTAAATTAAATATATAATAATGCCCTAGAAAAGTAGGTTCTTATCTACAGCACATCAATTGGCAGAATTGATTATGAGAGGCTGTAGAGAACACTTTCCTGAATGTTCCTAGCCAAGTATTAATATGCAAGGGCAATATTAATACATAAAGACTAGCATGTAGGTCAATTGATGACTTGATCTCACAAGTCATGGATATATGATATCAAGTTGACACATGGGTATATATTAGAGAATATATAAGAATCGACTTCGCCATGAGAAAGTTTCATGGATCGCGTATATGAGTGTCATAAACTTTCTCATGTGACTATTGGTATGAATAGTCCTCAAACCTGAAGTCACTACGGTTCCCTACATAAGGAGTTATGTACTTTGGTATCGTCAAACGTCACCCGTAACAGGGTGGACCATAAAGGCGATTATTGGGTATATAATAAATTATGCAGAGGGATGTGAGTGATGTAGATGGGATCTATCCCTCCCATATGACGGAAGTGATATCTGTGGGCCCCTTGATTGAGTGGAACTACTAAAACGCATGGCCATGCTCGAATGAGTCAATATGAGATATTGAGCTCATTTGTTTGAGTTAGTTTACTCAGGGATCAAGAAACACATAGATTGATCGAGGATGACACGGTCTATGCCTCATTGGTCAATCTGATATCAAGGATAGAAGGACACGGTCACACATTATAGTAGTCACGGAAAGGTTAGTCGGATCTTGACTTATTTCGTAACTTGGGTAGCAATGATATATTGCTAGATGCCGCTCATTTCTTGTGTATCTAAAAGAGTTTAGATCCACTGCCAACGTTATGAGAGCCTATAGGGTCACACACAAAGAGCATGATGATTAGAAGAATTAGTGCATTCTAATTTGACTAGAATTATTTGGGAATAAGCTTAAGTACAAAATGGTTTTTGGACTTTAAGCTTAATGAGAATTTTAGCTTATTGATTTAATGAGATTAATTCAATATGCTAAGCTTAATTGATTTAATAAGATTAATTCAATATGTTACCTTATTGATTTAATGAGATTAATTCAATATGATAACATAAGCTTATTGAATTAATAAGATTAATTCAACATCCATGAATGCCACATAAGCATGCCACCTAAGCTTGATGAGTTGGAAGGAGACAAAGGGTTTTGACCCTTGGATTTCCTCCACATGTGGCCGGCCAAAACAAGGAGGATAACTCCTTGTTTAATTATCTTTCAATGCCATTGATTGCATTGAATGTGATAGGAGATGAAAGGTTTTTCAAATCCTATAAAACACCCCATGGGATGGCCGGCCAAAGGAGTTGAGTTGGAGCTTAAGGCTTGGTGAGAGCTTGGTGGGAGAGGCTTTTGTTGTGTGGTTTTGTGAGTGTAAGCTAGCAAGAAGAGTAGTCTTCTTCTTCCTTTCTCTTCTTCCCTACCTTCCTCTCCTTTAGGGACTTCTCTAGCAAGAAGTAAAGGAGAGATTTTCTAGTTTTCTTTTGTGAGACAAGAGCTTGCTCGTGTGGATACATATAGAGGCACGGACATTTGAACGTGCTAAAAGATCCAACACATCCAAGGAAAAGCGGGATTGCAAAGGGCACGCAACAAAGGTAGAATTCTCCTATAAGATAGGTTTTCTTTTAGAGAAATTTATTTTGTACGAGGTTTTCTTTCGCAAGGATCACTTGGAAGGGATCCTAATTTTCCGTTGCGCGTATGCTATTTTGCATACAAGATCCCTACAGTTCTCCTTGCTCTTGTCCTCCTTGTATTGCTCACCTGCAATAAATGCAATACCTTTCTCTTTTGGGCCCTTATTAGCTTGCTCATGCAGTTCCATTTCATAAAATAATTCATCTAATTTTACTATAGATAAATCCCTTGATAGTTTGTAGGCATCTACCATAGATGACCATAAAGCATTTCGGGGAAAGGATTTCAGAGCATACCTGATAGTGTCTCGGTTTTCTAAATCTTCTCCAACCGAGTGCAAACCATTTAGCAACTCCTTGAACCTTCCGTGCAGTTCACCAATAGTCTCGTCATCCCTCATAGCAAAATTCTGCATCTGGTTCATGTAGAGGTCTCGTTTCACTATTCTTGAGTCCCTTGTTCCTTCATTGAGTTCTATCAATTTGTTCTAGAGATCTCGCGCGCTGTCGAATGGACCAATTTTATTGAGCTGGTCCTTTGCCAAGCCACATTGCAGAGTTATGGTGGCCTTGGCATTTGCTTGCACCTTGTGTCTTTGTTCTGTAGTCCACTGTGAAGATTCGAGTATCCTACCTTCTGCGTCCATCGGTGGTGTGAAACCTTCAGTCACGGAGAACCACATATCTATCTTAGCCATGAGATAGTACTCCATTCAGCTTCGCCAGTATTGGAAATTGGTTCCATCAAAGAAGGGAGGTTTGTTTGTGTTGTAGCCTTCTTGCATCGTCATTCAAGCTTGCTCTTGTGGTTGTGAATCCGGAGAAGAGCACTAGGCTCTGATACCACTTGTAGGACCATTGGCGTCGCTAGATGGGGGGTGAATAGCGAATGATCATCTCTTGGATTCGTCGTGCTTGTCTATAATTGTTAGTACGTAGCATACACACAGATATGAGTACAAATACGAATACAAAACACACAACAAGCACAACACAAGGAATTTACATGGTTCGGAACTCTAGTTCCTACTCCACAGTCGAGCCCTAATCAGTTGTAGTGATGCTCACCACTACTATAATACTTCTCTTTCTCAGTGACACACCGAAGGTGGAGAAACCTCTTAATACAGGTTTACAACGACTACACAAGAACTTACAACTGAAAGAGATTGAGAAGAGAAAGATTACAGCATATGCAGTATAAAATAGATCTTCTTCTCTTCAAAATCTTTCATTGCCTTTGAGTATGTTTAGAACTTGGAGGATGAGGGAAAAATCACTGGAGAATCGCTTCAAGATTTTTCGTGAGCAATAATATCGAGAGTAATCAGAAAGGAGCTGGAGAAACCTTTTAAATCGAGCCCGATTAGGGCTTTTTCGGCCCGCGCAGTCGAGTCGCCTTGACTGGCACCTCGACTGCTGCTTGATTAGGGTTCCAACAGTAAGTTTTTCCCCTTAATTTTGAATTATCTATCCGTTATAACATAGGTCCAGTCAAGGCGATGGATTAATGCCTCGACTGGAATCCTTAGTTGAGCTTCTAATCGAGTCTACCTCGCCTCTATTTCAATCGAACAGAGCAACAGTCGAGGCGGCACCTCGACTGCTATGGATTTATGCTTAAGTCAAGCTACTCCACTCGAACTTGCAGTCAACAGTGCCTTTCGTATATTCGATTGAACGAAGCACTAGTCGAGGCGCCACCTCGACTGATATGAGTCTACTCTGAACATGTAGACCCAATCGAGGTGGCAACCAAATGTGACTTGCTTCTGTTCGTTTGAAAGAATCCCCAGTCGAGGTGCCACCTTGACTGGGTAAGTCAGACCAGTCCAGAGCTTAGCTCAACTCTTGTCCAGGGTAGCAATTTTCAGTCGAGGCGCCGCCTCGATTGATGAGGTAATCAGTCGAGGTGTTTCCTCGACTACTACCTTGACCCTTGACCATTTCAACTCGTCTAGAGTTGAAACCATGCCTAAGATAGGGTCTACCCTATACCCTTTACCTGATTCTTGTGAATTACTGTTCATAGGTCTTCTATGCCAAGAATTGCTTCCAGGTCTTCATCCACCAAGATTTCTTGTCCGGGTCTTCACACCAAGACTCCTCGTCCGGGTCTTCATGCCAGGACTCCTCATCCGGGTCTTTACTTGCCAGGACTCCTCATCCAGGTCTTCACTTGTCAGGACTCCTTGTCTGGGTCTTCATGCCAGGACTCCTCATCCGGGTCTTCATGCCAGGACTCCTCGTTCGGGTCTTCATGCTAGGACTCCTCATCTGGGTCTTCACTACCTTGTATCCAGTCCTCGACCTATAAGGAACTTCCTGAAAATACATCTCAACCAACCACATGAGATAACACATCATTATCACCTTGACTTAAACACTTGTCAAACACCAAAATATCATTTGAGCCTGATTGTAGGTTTGCACCAACACTTCTCATTGAAAACGACATCCCTACACTGCAGTTTGTGAAGACTTGGCTTGGGAATTGTTTCTCAATGAAGGGATTAGGTGAAGCAGCCTACATTTTAGGCATTAAGATCTATAGAGATAGATCTAAGAGATTGCTTGGCTTAAGTCAAAGTGTATACATTAACAAGGTGCTTAAACGTTTTTCTATGCAAAATTCCAAGAAGGAATTTCTGCCAATGTCACATGGTGTGAACCTTTCAAAGGCTCAATGCTCTTCTTCTAAGGAAGAAAGGGAATGCATGGATCAGATCCCTTATGCATCTACTATAGGGTTTATTATAGACGTCATGTTATGCACTCGTCCTGATATCTCGTATGCTTTAAGCATGACGAGCAGGTACCAGTCGAATCTAGGTGACAGTCACTGGACATCCATCAAGAATATTTCTTGATATTTGGAGGCAATGAGGAGCTCGTTGTAAAGGGTTACAGCGATACTAGCTTCCAAACGAACAAGAATGATTAAAGATTGCAGTCAGGGTATGTCTTTTGTTTAAATGGTGGTGTTGTAAGCTGGAAGAGTTCAAAGCAAGACACAGTCGCGAATTCTACTATAGAGGTCGAGTATATTGCTTCTTCGAATGTGACAAAAAAGGTTGTTTGGATCAAGAAGTTTGTTTCTGAGCTTGGTGTAGTTCCTAGCATCGTGAGCCCTATAGAGCTTTATTGTGGCAACAACGGGGCTATAACATAGGCTAAGGAACCTCGTTCTCACCAGCATTCCAAATATATACTATGGCAGTATCACCTCATTCGAGAGATCATCGATAGAGAAGATGTGCGGATATGTAGAGTAGATACTGATGCTAACATTGCGGATCCCTTGACCAAGGCTTTAAAACAAAGGAAACATGATGGTCATACTAGGTCACTGGGTCTTAGAGATTACAGTGATTGACACTAGTGCTAGTGGGAGATTGTTATTGTCAACCCTTAGTGGCAATCATGAGATGATTGATTAGGGATCATATGTATCATATTTCATTAATAACAAACAAGGTTTTCTTATTATATTATTTCTTATATGTGTATATGAATAATATAATAGTGTCCTTGAATAGTAGGTTCAGGTTTACAATATATCAATTAGTTGAATTGATAGTGAGAGTCTGTAGACATATATATATATAACACTACTCTTAACTATTCCTAGTCGAGTATTAATATGTAAGTACAATATTAATGCGTAGAGACTAGCATGTAAGTCAATTGATGACTTAATCTCACAAGTCATGGATATGTGATATCAAGATGACACATGAGTACATATTAGAGACTATGTACTAAATTGACCCGCTATAAGAATGTTTCATGAATCGTTATATGAGTGTCATAAACATTCTTATGTGACTATTGGTATGAATAATCTTTAGACCCGAAGTCATTACGGTTCCCTACATAATGAGTTGTATACTTTGACTTCATCAACTGTCACCCGTAATAAGGTGACTATAAAGGCGATCACTGAGTATGCAATAAGTTGTATGGAGGGATGTGAGTGATGTAGATGAGATCTATCTCTTTCATATATCGAAAGTGATATCTATGGGCCCCTTGATAGAGTAGGACTGCTAAAATGAATGGTCATGCTCGAATAAGTCAATATGAGATATTGAGCTTATTTTGTTGAGTAGTCTACTTGGAGATCAAGAAACTCTTGATTGATAAGAGGATGACACAGTCTATGTCTCATTGATCAATCTAGATATCAAGGATAGAATGACTGAGCCATACACGATAGTAGTCACGAAAAGGTTATGTCGGATCTCAACATTCTCATCACTTGGATAGCAATGATGTATTGCTAGATGTCGCTCATTGCTTATGTCTCTAAAAGGGTTTTAAAAATATTCCCAACGTTACGAGAACCTATTGGGTCACACACTTAGGACATATGAGTTGGAGATGACTCATGTGATGAGCCATTGGGCCATTAGGTTGTGTCTAATGTAGATTAGACTCAATCGGGTTGAGTCTAATGTAGATTAGACTCAATGAGTGAGACTCAAGGTATACCCAATGAATCTGACTCGAGTTAGACTCAAGTCAAATTCAGATTGAGTAGGACTCAAGCTATACCTAATGAATCTGACTCGAGTTAGACTCAAGTCAGATTCGGTTTGAGTGAGACTCACCATTAAGAAGGGGTTGCATGATCATTAAGATGGAATTAATGGGTTATGTTATTAATTCCATAGAAACCAAGAGTCAAAACCTTTCATATTCAATGGTTGAATATAAAAAATTTTCGTCGGTTTTTGAATGGTGTGGCTTGATTGTGATCTTATTCTTCTTCTTCTTCTACCTTCTTGGTCGAACCAACCTTATGGCTAGCACCACAGTTTGGTTCCACTCCATCTTACGGTTTGTGTGGATACCGTGGAGGCGAGGACATACTGACCGTGCTGAGATCCAAACACAAAGTGTTGCTGACGGGATTGCGATGGGCACGCATCGAAGGTAACTACGATTCTCATAGGATAAAATTGATCAAACGAGTATGGTGTTTTCGCATGGATCTCTGAAGGGATCCTATTTTCCACTGCTTAGTGCCTGTAAAATTATTTTCGAGCACACATGGATTCCCTACACAGGTAGAAACAAAAGCAAAGATGATATGTAGGTGGAGCTAGAGACTCATGGGCTTAATGATGAAAGCTTGGATCACATGGAGCATCAGACTATCGCCATAAATAGGCCCAAGTGCACCATAAAATCACCTGCTAGATATGGTTTTGAGGATTTGGTTTATTATGCACTTATCACTACTAACGAAGATCCTACTACTTTTCAGGAGACAGTTCATAGTTCTGAAAAGGATAGATGGATGGAAGCTATGACGGAGGAGATAGAATCATTGCATAAGAATCAAACATGAGATTTGGTGGAACTTCCTAAAGGGAAGAGGTTATGAGATGAAAATGAGTGTACAAGAATAAAGAAGCAATTTTAGAAGGTGTAAAAGGAAAGTTCAAGGCTAGACTAATAGCAAAGGATTACTCACAGAGAAAGGGGATTGACTATGATGAGATATTTTCTCCGATGGTCAGACATACATCTATTAGAGCGGTGTTAGCTTTGGTGACTTATCATGTTCTACAATTGGAGCAACTGGATGTGAAGACTGTATTTTTTTATGATAATTTGAAAGAGCAGATTTATATGTTACAACTAAAAGATTGTAGTCAATCTGAATAGGAGCATTTAGTCTGTAAATTGAAGAAGTCACTTTATGAGTTAAAATAATCTCCAAGATAGTGGTACACGCATTTTGATTCATACATGATTCAGAATGAGTACATGATATGTGAGTATGATTGTTGTATATATGTGAAGAGCCTTGATAATGATTTACTTATCTTCTTGTTACTTTATGTGGATGATATGCTAATTATTGTGAGAAGTGTGACTGAGGTCAACAAGTTGAAGAAGCTTCTGAGCAAGGAATTTTATATGAAAGATTTGAGTTCGACCAAAAAGATTCTTGGGATGGAGATATATAGAGACAGAGGCTCTAGGAGATCATGGTTATCTCAGCGTAGTTACATTGAGGTGTTGGACAAATTCAACATGGGTAATGTGAAATCTACAAGTACACCTCAAATTATCCATCACACAATGTCCAAAGTCAAATGATGAAATTCTTGATATGTCAAGTATTCTATATGCAATGTAGTTGATTGTCTAATGTATGCCACAGTTTGCATAAGGCCAGATTTGGTGCATGATGTTAGTATGGTGAGCAAGTTTCTCTCAAATCTAGATAAGCAACATTGGGATGCAGTCAAGTGGATATTTCAATACTTAAGAGGTAATACTGATCATGTCATCATGTTCAATGAACAATAGGATGATCCTTCAATTGTAAGATATATAGATGAAGACTATGCAAGAGATTTGGATGACAGGAGGTCTACTATAGGATATGTGTTTACTGTTGCAGGAGGATCTATTTGTTGGAAGTACATGATACAATCTATAGTTGCATTATCCACTACTGAGTCGGAGTACATGGTGATTGCCGAGGCAACCAAGGAAGCATTGTAGGTTATAGGAATGGTCAGGGAACTGAGTGTTTAATAAGGTGGAGTCAAGTTGTATTGTGATAGAATGTTATCTATTTGGTGAAGAATCAAGTTTATCATGCGAGAACCAAGCATATAGATGTTAGGTTTCACAAGATTAAAGAGTTGATTTCTTCTGGTGACATTCAACTTGAAAATGTTCACACTACGAAAAATGTTATAGATATGTTGACAAAGCCAATTGCCATAGAGAGCTTGATCAATTTCTCTAATTGCTAGAGGGGTTGAAGCCCGAACTCATCCGTTCCAGAAGGTATTATTTTCATATACTTATTTTCTCCTAAGGGGTGGATATTTGTCAAGATGTAGATTGTGAAGATGTGTCATATGGAGGGAAGGAATAACATGACCTCGACACAATCGTGCCAAGCAGCACGACCAGGTTGTACTACACTCTGGAAGAATGACATGACTACGACATAGTCGTGCTAAGAAGTATAGCTAGGTCATGCTATACTTTGGAAGAATAGCATGACCACGACATAGTTGTGTCAGGCAACACGACCATACCATGATCTATTCAGAAAGCCATGACTAGAGCATGACACGATTGTGTCACACGACACGGTCAGGGCGTACTATGCATTAGAAGACAAGACAGACCTTGTTTGGTGACACGATCGGACTATGCCATATGCTGAGGATGTGACACGGACGTGACATGCCCATGTCGATCAACATGGCTAAGTCATGTCACATCCTGAAGGCAATGAGGAGTTTGTAAAGTTGAAGAATTTATGGTATTTTAGGTCTAAAATATCATATTTGACTATATATATATATATATATATTGTAACCCTAAACCTAAGTTTTTAATAGTTTTCTCTTAGTCGTTTTGTGGAGTAGACAATCATTGCCAAACAACGTTAAATTTTCTATGTTGTTTTTCTCATTTTTCTTTCCTTTGATGTTTTTCGCTCTTGTTGTTTGACGATCCTTGAAATAACATTTAAATATAGATGATGATATAGTAAGAGCTAGAGCATGATAATGTAGAAGGATCTATATAACTGATCTTATCTAATCAGATAATGCTTGATTATTGTTGTTATTGTTAGTTAGTTATCAATTGAGTTAATCATATGATATCACTCACCTCCATAAGATTTGTAGCATATCCAATAGCAAGTGTACATTAAACACTTTCAAGGGATTAAACAACAAATGTCAAAGTATGATGATTCTCTTATATGAGGAGTTATAACCGCAACTTTAATGACCAATTGCACTATACTAGATGAGCCTCTATCAACACTAGATAACATACTAAATGATACTACTGGTACCTTCTCTACATAATCCTCGATAGAGGGGTTAGCAGGTGACCCTAGATCCGATCCGAAGTACACGGCTCCGCTAAGGAAGAAAAAGAAGCCATTGGCACGGGCGAATATCAGAAGCCATTGGCACGGGCGAATATCAGAAGCCATTGACACGGGCGAATATCAGAAGTCATTGGCACGGGAGAGTTAACGAAAGCAATCGACACGGCAAAGGAGAGACGGAAGGCGCTTTGCCAAGAGGTCAGTCCAATCTGATCAATACAAAGGGAATTTGACATGGGGAAAAGAGGAATTGGTTCGGGTTGATAAAAAGCCCTAGGGCTAGGTCACCCGTGGGCTATAGACCTAAAACTAGCTTCCCTCAATACGGAAGGCTGAGGGAGGTAGTCTAGCCTAGTTTCCCGAAAAATAGAGGAAAAGGTGTTAGGCAACGGCCTGGGAGGCCCCACACAATATTCCAAGGAGTCTTCACTCCTTATATTTGTAACAGAATTATTCTCCAGGAAGAAGTGGTGGCCACGTGTACGATGGAGATAATCCACGACGTTACGATGAAGGAGGAGGGAGGATAAAAGGAAGGAGGCAAAGAGAAGAAAAGAGGCCCGCAATCATTCCGACGCAGGAAGAGAGAAGAAGAGGCAAGAGGAGAAGAAAAAAGGGAACAACCATCTCGCCAGAGAAGAAGAACGGAGATTGGCCATTGCTACATCTCTTGTATTTTCCTTGTCTTGTAATATCATTGTAAGAGGTCTTTCTCCTCCACCTGCAGAAACCTGCTTTCTGTAAAGGAAGGAGGACCTTCATAGCGAAAGTGCTTAGGCACCGCATCTGGTGAGAAAACTCACCTCCGTGGAGTAGGAATCCTCATTCCGAACCACGTTACATCTTGTGTCTGAATCTCGATTGTTGGCGTCAGTTTCTTGTGTTTCATCTACTTCATCCTCTTATTCTTTACTGATTACTGGGAGAATCTCTCCGAGACCTCCTCGCTTGCTTCACTGCATTGAAAACGAAGCGACCAGATTTTTTCCCATACCCGCATCAGTTGGCGCCGTCTGTGGGAACATTTGAGCTGGACGTCGAGATGCAACCTGAAGAAATACAACAACTTGATATTTCTGCAGTGGAGGAGCGCCCCATCACCCTTCTACCATCGCAGCTGAAGGCCCTGATGGATGACGCTATTACAGAAGCCCTCGCCAGGGAAAGGAGAAGGACCGGATATCTGCATCCGCACTCCGGGGAACCTTCTTCCAGAGGCCCACCCCCAGAAATGCCTCCTCCCTCTCGTACAACCACCAATGGGGAAGTATTGCTTGGAGGCGGACTTGGGGGAAGAACGCCTCAGAATACTATGCCCTTCACCCAAACGCGCAGAGAGGAACAGGATGAAAGTCAATCAACCAGACCTCCGGAAGTATACGAGCCCAGTCCCTTCACGATGGACATTCTCACTGAGCTCCCTCCATCCTACTTTCGGAATCCTCAGGTCAATAAGTATGATGGTTCGACGGATCCTGAAGAGCACATATCTCAATTCGACGGAGCGGCCTCGTTTCACTGTTATACTGACGCTCTCAAGTGCCGAGTCTTCCGAACCACCCTGACTGGCTCGGCGCAAAAGTGGTTTACTACTCTGCCCCCGGGGTCTATCACTTGTTTCGCTGACTTCCAAAGAATGTTCAGTCGAGAATTTGTCAGCTGCAAGGCGTATAAATAAGACGCCTCTATGTTAATGCATATCACCCAGGGATCTTCGGAATCCCTTAGGGGGTATATTCATCGATTCACTTCTACAGCCAGGGGAATCCCCGCCACCCGATCTGAATCTTTCAGAGGCGCTATTCATCACGGGCTGAAGGAGGGCCCCTTCCTCAGTTCCTTGTTGAGACAACCTACGGATAGTTATGAAGAGCTACTGAGCCGTGTGAAGCAGTTTATCTGCGAAGAAGAAGGATTAAAGGTACGGAGGGCCGAACGGACTGCCGCAGCAGTCCCAAGTGAAAGGGTTCGTCCCGTTGCTCCTCAAGTACCCCCTCGGCGGGAGTATACAAGACCTTTTCGACAGGAGGTTCTGAGGCCTCGTCCAATGCTGCAAGGTGTTCGCCCCACCCCGCCATTACAAATCATGGCCGCTGAAGCGCTTCCTCCTGTGAGGACATGAAAAGAACGTGAATGGCGACCCTTAGGGGATCGCGTAACCCCCCCGTTCTTTTGCCAATATCATACAGAATACGGCCACAATAGTGGTCGATGTTTCAAGTTACAAGAAGAATTGGATCGCCTCCATACTGCATATCCGCAAGTAAGGTTTCAGGCAGGAGGGCCGACGCGGCGAGGCCCCCGACCCAATGTAACCGTCCAGGGCCATATAATCAACAACCCCGGGTCACTTTCCCCCAAATGCCATCCCAGGAGGTTGTCTCTCAAGAAGGTCCATCAGGTGAGGGCCCTTCATCCAATCTAGATGACATTCCCACACGGGGAGTTATTCATGTTATAGCTGGAGGACCTACCGACGGGGACTCTAACCGGGCGCGGAAGTCGTATGCCCGTCTCATGAAGAGTTTGGCCATCGTCACCGACCATACTATTCAAGTGGCACCGCCCATTTCGTTCGGGCCAGAAGATCTGCAAGGTGTCCTACTGCCCCACACAGACGCCTTAGTTATCCGTATATCCCTGGCCAATTATGAAGTGGCCCGGGTACTGGTTGACTCGGGAAGTTCTGTCAACATCCTCTTCCAGGAAGCCTTCGGACAGATGCAGCTGGGAAACGCCCAACTAGAAGAGGTGGCCACTCCCCTCTTCGGATTCGCAGGGCACATGGTCCACCCGACGGAGCAAATTTCATTGCCTTTAACTCTGGGCGTAAAGCCCAGCCAAAAAACCAGTATAATTCCTTTCCTTATCGTGGATGCTCCGTCCACTTATAACGCTATTCTTGGGCGTCCTTTCCTCCTCACCCTTTTCGTGTCGTGGCTTCCCTCACTACCGAAGCTAAAATTTCCAGTAGGTCAATCGGTGGGAGAAGTTCGTGGAGAACATAAGACCTCCAGAAGCTGCTACGTACAAATGGTTCGAGACGATCAGAAGAAAGCCCGAACCGAGGACCTCAAAGGCAAAGCCGCTATCATCATCGCGATGTCAGATCCCGGAGGAATCTCCCCCCAAGGCTGATAAAATAGAGGAGGGAGAACTGATGGAAATCGCTCCAGAAAAGGTCACACGGATAGCACAACAGCTGGATGTCAAAGAAGAGATGGTGGCTTGCCTGAAAGAGAATGAAGACATCTTTGCAAAAGATGTGCATGATCTCACGGGGATCCATCCTCAAGTGGCGGAACACCATCTCAATATCATTAAAGGAGCCCGACCCGTCCAACAGAAGAGGCGACATTTTGGACCAGAGAAGGACAAAGTCATAGCAGAAGAAGTGGACAAACTACTAAAAGCGGGTCATGTAAAGGAAATCCAGTTCCCCGAATGGGTTTCTAATGTAGTCTTGGTCCCCAAGCCTTCGGGGCAATGGAGGATGTGTATCGATTTCCGTGATTTGAATAAAGCATGCCCTAAAGACTGCTACCCCTTGCCTCGTATTGATCAACTGGTGGATTCTACTGTGGGATATGAAGTGGTGTCCCTAATGGATGCATATCAAGGATATCATCAAATACCTTTGGCCCAAGAAGATCAAAAGAGGGTTAGCTTTGTGACTGCAGGGGGGTTATACACTTATGTGGTAATGCCGTTCGGACTAAAGAACGCAGGAGCCACCTATCAATGCCTTATGGACAAAATCTTCGCGGAGCAGAAAGGGAAGAATGTGGAGGTATACGTGGATGACATCTTGGTCAAATCGAAGGTCACTCGGGATTTAGTCAAGGACTTAAATGAAACCTTCATTATATTAAGGCGGTTTAATATGAAGCTAAACCTTAACAAATGCCTGTTTGGGGTAAAGAGTGGCAAGTTCTTGGGGTACATAGTAACGGAGAAGGGGCTGCAAGCCAACCCTGAGAAAGTGCAAGCCCTATGCAACATGAAATCACCTGCTAATCTGCGAGAGACCCAAAAATTGGTGGGCAGGATCATTTCTTTATCCCGATTTATAGCGACCGGACAAGGGGCGCCTTTTTCAAGATTTTGCAAGGTCGCTAAATTTGATGGGATGATCAATGTGAACAAAGCTTTCCAGAGTTGAAGAAGTATTTGGTGGACTCCCGCTAGCCAAACCAATACACAGAGAACCATTATGGATGTATCCGCCGCTCTGAGGGAGCCGTTAGTTCGGTATTATTGAAACAAGAAGGTTCTCACCAGCAACCTATTTATTATACCAGCCATATCCTGAAGGGGGCGGAATTCCGTTATACGGAGCTAGAGAAGTTGGCATATATCCTAGTACTAACCGCCCGCAAATTAAGGTCGTACTTTTTGGCTCATCCCATCACCGTTCTAACACACAGCGAATTGGGTAAGGTCGTCACTAAGCCAAATTTCTCTGGAAGATTGGCCAAATGGGTGGTAGAACTAAGCGAGTATGATATTCACTACCAACCTCGAACGGTTATCAAGGCCCAAGCACTCGCTGATTTTCTGGTAGAGGTACCTTGCGGCGCGGAAGATGGTTCGGCAACAAAGGAGGAGGGATTAGAGGCATGAAATATATTCGTAGACGGTTCTTCAGGATCTACAGGCAGCGGCGTTGGTATTTTATTAATTTCCCCAGAGGGTGAAGAAACTCGATTAGCAGTTCGCCTAAAATATCGGGCATCTAATAATGAAGCGGAATATGAAGCCATTCTAGCGGGACTGCAGGCTGCTAAAGCGGTGGGGGCTTCTTCCATTGTGATCCACTTGGATTCCCAGTTGGTAATATCACAACTTCAAGGTTCTTTTACGGTTCGGGAGGAAAGGCTGCATAAGTACTTGAAGACTTTTGAGAAAGAAAAAGCTCAATTTCGTCAGGTCCTCTTGAAGCAAATCCCGCGGGAGCACAACGGGAAGGCAGATGAATTGGCTCGGATGGCTAGCGCTATGGGAGGAATAAAATCCTCGGAAGCGATCCATACGAGAATTCATACTTCCTTAGCAATATGCAGCGTGGAGGGAGACATACCCGAATCAAGCCTAACTCTTGATTGGAGGACCGACATCATAGCTTATTTACGGCACGGGAAGATCCCTGAAGGGAAAATAGCGGCATCCACTTTAATAAACCGAGCCAAACGGTTCATCCTCTTAAATGAAGACCTATACAAGACCTCTTTTGGGCGACCCTTGTTAAAATGCCTGGGAAATGAGGATGCGGAATGGGTACTCCGGGAGATCCATGAAGGATGCTGTAGCAATCATTTAGGAGGGAGAGCTTTAGCAAGAAAGGCCTTATTGGCAGGATACTTTTGGCCTACTCTTCAGCAAGATGCTGCTCATATAGTGCAAACCTGCATCGCTTGTCAGAAGCATAGCAACCGTTCTGAACGGCCAGCTGAGTTAATGAAAGTCGTAATCTCTTCTTGTCCTTTCGATCAATGGGGAATGGATATAGTAGGCCCGATGCCAGCGGCACCTTTACAGAGGAAGTTTTTATTGGTAGCTGTGGATTATTTTTCCAAATGGGTGGAGGCAGAGCCCTTAGCCAAAATTACTGAGAATGCCGTAATACAGTTCTTATGGAGAAATATCATTTGTCGGTATGGTATCCCTCGGAAAATAGTCAGTGACAATGGACGACAGTTCCAAGGAAAAAAGATCCAAGAATGGTGCCAAAGAGCCCATCCTCAAGCGAATGGGCAGGTGGAAGTAACTAACAGGATCCTCATTCAAGGATTAAAGACCAAGTTGGGTGCTCAGAGGGGAAACTGGGTAGAAGAGTTACCCGGCGTCCTGTGGGTCTATCGAACCACACCCAAGACAGCAACAGGAGAAACTCCCTTTAGTTTGGTATACGGGGTGGAAGCCGTTATTCCGGTCGAAGTTTTGTTGAATAGCGCTCGGATAAAGGCATATGAACCAAATCATAACCAACTTATCTGAAGCACCAAATTGGACTTGGTGGATGAAAGGCGGGAGATGGCACGGAGGCGAGCGAAATTTTACAAGCAAAGAGTGCAGCGATCCTTTAATAAGAAAGTGATGCCTCGGAGATTTCAAGAAGGGGATTGGGTTTTGCGTAAAGTCAGTCCCGCTGGAGACCCTGGGAAGCTGGCTCCCAACTGGGAAGGACCTTATGAAATAACGCACTGCGTAGCAGGGTCAGCATATTATCTGAAAGATGACCAAGGCAAAGAGCTTCCACGACCTTGGAATGCCCTTCATTTAAAACTCTTTCACACTGTATGAGAAATATGGAATAGAAGAAGAGAAATTATGAAACTCCGAAGGGGGTGCTTCTTGAATTGATTGGGGTAATTAGATGTCAAGTATTCTCCAAATTTCATTAAGGGGTTATTCACAAGGGCAATATGGTATTATCAATACATCTTGGAGGAGAAGAGGAAAAACAGAAAGGAAATTCCCGTTTCAAAATGGGATATTAAATTACAGCTTAAACTGGTCAGGAGGATAACGTCGAAAACCAGCCTCCCAATTTAAAGAAAATGAAGGATAAGTGGGAGGAGGTAATCCTTGGGCGGCATACTGCCGAACCGCGTCATTAAATCCGTCTTGATAGGTGGCGCGCATTAAAATGAGGAGTCACTCCTCGCGGTTCGGACGGTCAGGGCTTCGCTCTCGATGCAGCCTCTCGCATGTTTCTTGTTGTTCTTGAAGATTTCGAGGCACGTCCACATAGCGTCGCGACACCTCCATAATAGCATCGGCCAAGATAGAGACATCATCGGCTCGGGAACTTTGGTCCTGCTGCACAAGGTGCGTCATCTCCACCATATTTTGACGCATGGAAGCTGAAATCCCCTCCACTGCTTCGGAATAAGATCTGGTTCGGGCAAGTTCAGTGCTCATCCTCTGGAGGAAAGTTTCTTGCCTGAGTAGGCGTGCGTGACCATGCATCCTGGAATTTACGAGGGATGAGTTTTCTTGTACCTCCTTGCACAAGCGAGTGCGGAGGTCCCCTATCTTGTCTTGTGCTCGCCAATATTGAACTTAAAGACGAGCGATGGCGTCAGAATCCCGTTGCTTCCCCTCGAGGAGCTCTGCTACCTGCCCTTGAATACGTAGTAACTCTTGAGCTGAGGAAGATTCTGTGTCAAGAGAGGCCGACTGGACTTCCTGCTGGGGGACGAGTGGTTCTGCACCTGGACGTGGTTGCTCCTTTAATGCTGCAATAGTGTCAGCATCCTTATGAATTTGCTGGCGAGCTTCGGCTAATTGCTCTTGGCACAGGTGCAATTGTTGTAACAGGAGTCGTTCTCGATTCTGAGCATTCGCCAAGCCTTCCCGTTGTTGTCGCTCCCATTCTTGGGCTTGAGCCTGGTATTGATGAAGAGAGCGATCCAATTCTTGATGGTTGGTCAGGGCCTACATACCGGTCGTGGGAAAAGACATTGGTCAGCTAGACAAAGCTAAGGAAGCTGAGTAAGAAAACATACCAAGTCCAGAGCATGACGCAGGCCTTCTATGCGAGGAACCACTTCCTCTAAGTTCAGGATCCGAAGACTCCTGGGAGAAAGGGAAGAAGACAGGACGGAAGATACTGAAGGAAGAATCTCGCTTATAAAGGGGAAAATGGGGGCGGTATCCATTGGTGGAGAATGGAAAGAAGGAGGAGCATCATTCGGACAGCCCATGGAGGTGGTAGTCAGGGGCGGCATATCCGGAGTTGCGGGGAGAATATGTGTCACGCCTGGTTGGGGGTTGAGTTCGGAAGGAAAGACGGAAGGAGGCTGATCGGAGGAGGGATCTTGAGAAGATGAGATGATGAGCATTGGGCTGGAGGAGTCTTCGATGGGGATGCAAGAAGTAGAGGGACCCTGGTCAGGGTCCACAGGAGGAGAGGGATTCTTCAGGCGATGAGTGAAGGGGGAAGTTGGCAGTGAAGGAATATCAACCGCCATGGGTTCAGAAAAGGAATGACGGGCCGGGGAAAGAGAAGACAGGGGTGATCCAGCCTCTGTCATTAGCTGACATGAGAATACATCCTCCCCAGGTTCATCCCCAGGTTGCAGGGAAGAAGAAGGCGATTTCTGAACATCGTTGGCGGAAGGAGAAAGAGTGGGAAAGTTAGGGCTTTTAAAGACCGGAGGAAGTGAGGAGAGACTAATGACCCTGGCTTCCTCCGGGATGGAGGTATTGAGGATCGCCGGAGGAGGAGAGGGAGAACGACGAGGTGAATCAGGTATGGTGATAATCGGGGAAGGTGAAAAGGAAGAAGAAGCGAAAGGCTGACCAGCATCCCGTTTGCGATTCGGGTAGCGGCCCGCTATCTCCTGGAAGAAGTTAGAATGCATCTTGGGGGTCTAAAAATAAAAGGAAAGGAGGGGCTGGGAAGAAAGGATCGAGGAAATGAGGTTTGGCGGTGGAGGAGCAAACAGATGAAGAAAAAAGGAGACCAAAAGGCGAAGGGATGAAGATGGCAGAAGAAACGAAGATAAAAGAACCCCCTATAAAAGGGGGAAGAATGGGCTTGCAGCCATTAGTGGGCTTCTCGTTTGTGGTAAAAGGGAAAGAAGGGTTTATATTTCTAAATGGCCCATTATGTATTAAAGCCCCCCATCTGCAGGGGAAGGGGCGGACATAGGCGTTCCCCCTTCAAGAGGAGAGCCAAAAGAGGAATGATATGAAGGCGTTGCTTCCTTTATGCTGATGGCCTTGGCGCTATACATATAAATTTCTATCCCCGCAAGGCAAAGCGGAAGATATCCCCGTGTGGTGGTGGAACGGAAGAACCGATATTCTTCGGTTATTATTTACTCTATGTATAAATTTCTATCCCCGCAAGGCAGAGCGGAAGATATCCCCGTGTGGTGGTGGAACGGAAGAACCGATATCCTTCGATTATTATTTACTCTATGTATAAATTTCTATCCCCGCAAGGCAGAGCGAAAGATATCCCCGTGTGGTGGTGGAACGGAAGAACCGATATCCTTCGGTTATTATTTACTCTATGTATAAATTTCTATCCCCGCAAGGCAGAGCGGAAGATATCCCCGTGTGGTGGTGGAACGGAAGAACCGATATCCTTCGGTTATTATTTACTCTATGTATAAATTTCTATCCCCGCAAGGCAGAGCGGAAGATATCCCCGTGTGGTGGTGGAACGGAAGAACCGATATCCTTCGGTTATTATTTACTCTATGTATAAATTTCTATCCCCGCAAGGCAGAGCGGAAGATATCCCCGTGTGGTGGTGGAACGGAAGAACCGATATCCTTCGGTTATTATTTACTCTATGTATAAATTTCTATCCCCGCAAGGCAGAGCGGAAGATATCCCCGTGTGGTGGTGGAACGGAAGAACCGATATCCTTCGGTTATTATTTACTCTATGTATAAATTTCTATCCCCGCAAGGCAGAGCGGAAGATATCCCTGTGTGGTAGTGGAACGGAAGAACCGATATTCTTCGGTTATTATTTACTCTATGTATAAATTTCTATCCCCGCAAGGCAGAGCGGAAGATATCCCCGTGTGGTGGTGGAACGAAAGAATCGATATCCTTCGGTTATTATTTACTCTATGTATAAATTTCTATCCCCACAAGGCAGAGCGGAAGATAGCATGGTTGACTCATTTAAGGGTTCTACATACCCGGCAGATTGAAAAGACGAAAGAGCCGAAATATGCCTCAGTCCTGTGTGAGTCTACGTGAATACAAAAGGAGTAAAGAGTGGCACAACTCAGAAGATACTGGAGAAGGGAGATAAACTAGGAAAGTTCATTGATGTGAGATAATTACATATTCTAAGTCATCTACAAGGGAAAATAACAAACAGCAGCCCTTATATATCCCAGGCGTTACAGTTCTTTGTTAGGAGGGACAGAGGGAGTTCCCTTGTATGGTTGAGGTTGGTACCATAGTTGACGCCGATAGGAGTGCTGCAGGAAGGTCTGCTTGGCCAGTTCCTTTTGGGACCCGACCAGTTGTTGGCGCAGGGAGCGATTATTGGCGGAAGTTTCCTCCAGCTGTTGCTGTAAACACTTCACTTGTTCCTCCAAGATAGCTATGTATCGGCGATCATTTATCTGTTCTTTAGAAGGCGAGGAACTGCTGCCCTGTTCCGATATTCTGTCCATGGCAAGCAAAGGAAAAAGGAGAATGATGGAAGCTATCAGGTAAAGGTCGGGGGTTTTTATGGCGACGAAGGGGAATAGTGCATTTATTGGTAGGAGAAGTAGGGACCATAAATGCCAGTAAAGAAGAGGAAACATGGGGGCAGTAGTGGGAAGGTTGACAGGACTACAATTGTAATTAAGAAGGTCCGAATCCCCGAGAAATGATAGAAGAAGGTATGTTCGGATCAGATTACCATCCTTTTGGAAGACAGAAACCTTACTTCTACAGGAAAAAGACAAAAACAGATATCATTTGCCTCCCTTATTTTTTATTAACATATTTGAAACGATTACATTAACTTGATCTACAAAGATTTTCCATGATTACTCCTAACAGATGAAGCGGGAGATGTCTCTTTGGGGGGAGAAGGAGCCAATATAACTCTGAAGCGTTCGCCCTGAGGTGGAGGAAGAACTGGTGGACCTTCATCAAAAGGAGAAGGATGAACCTCACGGGAACTGGGACAAAGCACCAGGTGGAAGTGAGGGAAGTTCAGTGGTAGCGCGAGGATCTCCCACTGTATACTCCCATGTGAAAGGAGGATTCCACACCCTGTTACGGAAGGAAGGGAAAGGAGCGCGGAAGGACCTCCCTGTAGGAGGAGTTGGAGTTGGAGGGAGAGACGGGAGCGGAAGGGGGCGGAAAGCTGAGGTAGCAGTTGAGCGGGTCTCCGAATCTTCCATATCCTCAGAGACCCAGTCTTGTAGTTCAAAAGATTCCGACTCTGAAGAAATTTCGATAGGATGCCCTGCTGAAGCCATGATAGTGAGATAGCAGGACGAAGACATGGGGGGCGAAGGATTTTTAATGGAAGAAAAGGGGCAACAGAGGTTCTGGGAAAGGGGAAAGAAGACGAAGAGATTGATATCGTTTCCAAAGCAGTAAGAGAGATAGGGAAGATCAACAGGCAAGAGCTATTTAAAGCGTCGCCCGAACCAGAATCGGGACGGATATGAATGATATCGAGTAAAAACCCTTCCAGCGAATTCTCGAACCAGAATCGAGACGGATATGAATGATATCAGGTAAAGACCTTTCGAGTGAATCCCCGAACCAAAATTAGAGCGGAGAGGAATAACGGTATTCGAGATCTCTCCGATAAGCCCGAACCGACGAGGTTATTGTGTTGTACGACACGGGAAAGAGATAACAGTATAGAGCAAGATCAATTTAAAATTGGTTCAGAGTTCCCAACCCCTCAAGGAGCATAACAAGATGATGATAGTTAGTTATATGGACAAAGTTATCGTTCAGAAGCAAGGAGAAGCCATCAGGGAAATTACTAAAAAAGAGAATGTTATAAATTACAGTTCGAAGAGATCGGGCGGACACTTAGCTAACGCCCCTACCGGATCCAAGTAACTAGTGTCCGTGTCGGAGGCGGTATCCTCGCCGGCGTTTTGAGCCGAGGACCCCTCAAAGCCTAATACAAACAAATCTACCCCCTTCTTCACGTAGCGTCTTTTAAGATCAGCCTCCTGCTCTTTCATCTGATCTTAGCATTTGGCTAGTTGAGCTCGACTTTCCGCCAATTCAGCCGCCAGAGCATCTTTTTCAGTGGCCGCTTGTATGGCCTGACGACCCAAAGTCGAGAGGGCCTCTGAATATTCTTGGTGAAGGATGGATTGCTGCTGAGCTGCCGTTGATAAAGCTTGAGGAAAAGATGCCACTATAGAAGACAACTCCTGGCATTTTTCAATACAAGATCTCTTGGTAGCCTCCCAAGATTGACGCTCCAATTGGAGCTCGTAAGCGCCCCGAAGCCGTGTAGAATGGTGGTTGAAGAGTCCGCGGCTTTGATCATGGCCTCCCAAGGTGCCCTTTATATTCTTTCAACTCCGGGCCAAGTCATCTACTTGTTGCGGCTCACCGGATTGGAGGAAAATCCATTGCTCAATTCCTCGTTCTTCTTTGCAATTCTTCCTTCTCGCTCTGACCAAGGCTAATTTCACCTCGCCTCCTCACATTGGCCCTCTCAGCCTCCTTCGCCTCTTGTTCGCTTAACTGCCGAACGAGATTCTTCTGTTGTGTCACCGAGGCGAAGTGGCGAGTTTCCACAGTAGATTGAAAGTGGGCCAACCGAGTTACCATTTTGCTATGCTGAGTGGCGGCCTGCAGGAAAGAAAACTGTCATTATACATTGGCATATAGTAATACTTGCGGTAAAGAGAAAGAGGAGAAGTAATAGGTACCTCAGCCAGTAGTTTGCTCACTTGTTCGCATGGGCCTTGTACGCCCGACTGATTAAAGAATTTTACCTCCGAGGGGTGCCGAATTTGCAGCAGGGACCCCAACGTGGCCCTCGGAGGAACAGGAAGGGAAGGGTCTTCCCCTTCAGAGGAGGAGGGAGGTCTGATATGGCGAAGGGGGGTGGGAGCAGTTCTTGGGTCAGAAGGAACAGGAGCTTGGAGGGACTCTATATGAGAAGGTGGAGGTGAATTTTGTGCAGAGGGGGAGGAATGAAGAAAATGGGAGGGAGAATCCCCTCCTTGAAGAGAGGGAGAAGGGACAGGGGAGGTACTGCCTCCTCTTCTTGGCTCATAAATGGTTAGGGGCTGAGACCCTGGTTGAGCCGAAGATGAGGGGAGACGAGCCGATGAACTGGAGGCTCCTTTCTTGATGAGCCGCAGTTTTTTCCGAGGAGGTGACGGAGCTGCTGTGGATTTGCCTCTGTTAGTTGATGTCTTCTTCTTCTTGGCAGCCTCGATCGACTCCCCTTCCACCAAAGCCTTCTGCATCAGATTATCTACAAGATATACTGGTAAGAAAGATGAATGACCTAAAAAGGAAGTCACATTGCAGGATAAATGTCACCCTACCTACAGCAACCAAAGTCGTCAAAGGTAGAGGAGACAATCCAAAGTGGCTTAAGAGGGGAGTTTCTACCAGATGGTTTGAGCAGTAATGTAACTCTCCTAAAACTCTATACACTTCCGGAAAGGGACATTTGGTCCTCATTTCCTAAGGGAGGCACTGGGAAGGTCTACCTTCCAAGCATCTAATAGGTAAAGGCTCGAAGATGTACAAAGAAGTATAGTGCTTCCCAAATTGTGGGAAGTAGGCGTGTTCACCAGAATTGGCGCAAATCAACGGCTAGATAAATAAAAGAGACCTGCCTTAGAAGACTTTAACTGGAAGAAGCAATGGAATATTTCGGGGGTCAAAGAGAGGTTCAAGTGTTGGAACACTATGTGGGCTCCCGATAGAATCCGGAAGGAGTTGAGGGTGAATTGGTTCAGGGGTAGTCCGTAGAAGTTTAGGAGGTCTAAATAGACCTGTGGTACCAGCAGGGATAGGCCGTTAAGAAATTGTTCAGAGAAAAAGCATGTCAAACCGGGAGGAGGATTATGAGGCCGATGCAGTTTAGTCATGAAACAACATTTTATAGAGGGGTCTATGTAGTCGTTCTTAATATTAAAGAAATAATGGTTACAATCTAATTGGGTTATGGTATGTTCATACCAGGTGGGTGAAGAGGTGGTCCTAGGAGCCATGGGTGTGAACAAAGCAGAACACTTACTCGGGGGTTAAAGAAGAATCGTGTGGGGAAAGGAAGAACTGGGTCGCCGCAACGCCGCCGGTGAGAATCACGGGAGAAGTTGAACAGACTGGATTTACAAGCACACTAAATGATACCTAAAAGAGGAAGGCGAGGGTTTATATAAGATTTTCCGTGACGATTCAGCTGCACAGAAGGAGAAGGAGAAGCGGAGCCCATGGGCCCAGCGGGCCTCCTTCAATATACTGGGGGGAGTTATAAGGGAACGGATGGATTTAAGTCGAGAAATGAAGAATAGGTCAGAAACTTTATGTACATTGGGAAAGTCAAGCTTATAACTTCGCTTGACTATTTTTCGAGGTTGACTAATGATACTACTGGTACCTTCTCTACATAATCCCCGATAGAGGGGTTAGCAGGTGACCCTAGATCCGATCCGAAGTACACGGCTCCGCTAAGGAAGAAAAAGAAGCCATTGGCACGGGCGAATATCAGAAGCCATTGGCACGGGAGAATATCAGAAGCCATTGGCACGGGCGAATATCAGAAGTCATTGGCACGGGCGAATATCAGAAGCCATTGGCACGGGAGAGTTAGCGAAAGCAATCAACACGGCAAAGGAGAGACGGAAGGCGCTTTGCCAAGAGGTCGGTCCAATCTGATCAATACAAAGGGAATTTGACATGGGGAAAAGAGGAATTAGTTCGGGTTGATAAAAAGCCCTAGGGCTAGGTCACCCGTGGGCTATAGACCTAAAACTAGCTTCCCTCAATACGGAAGGCTGAGGGAGGTAGTCTAGCCTAGTTTCCCAAAAAATAGAGGAAAAGGTGTTAGGCAACGGCCTGGGAGGCCCCACACAATATTCCAAGGAGTCTTCACTCCTTATATTTGTAACAGAATTATTCTCCAGGAAGAAGTGGTGGCCACGTGTACGATGGAGATAATCCACGACGTTACGATGAAGGAGGAGGGAGGATAAAAGGAAGGAGGCAAAGAGAAGAAAAGAGGCCCGCAATCATTCCGACGCAGGAAGAGAGAAGAAGAGGCAAGAGGAGAAGAAAAAAAAGGGAACAACCATCTCGCCGGAGAAGAAGGACAGAGATCGGTCATTGCTACATCTCTTGTATTTTCCTTGTCTTGTAATATCATTGTAAGAGGTCTTTCTCCTCCACCTGCGGAAACCTGCTTTCTGTAAAGGAGGACCTTCATAGTGAAAGTGCTTAGGCACCGTATCTGGTGAGAAAACTCACCTCCGTAGAGTAGGAATCCTCATTCCGAACCACGTTACATCTTGTGTCTGAATCTCGATTGCTGGCGTCAGTTTCTTGCGTTTCATCTACTTCATCCTCTTATTCTTTACTGATTACGGCCGGGGAGAATCCTCTGAGACCTCCCTCAGTGCTTCACTGCATTGAAAACGGAGCGACCAAATTTTTTTCCATACCCACATCACTAAATATGCTTCTTGGCAAATCATGCCCAATGAATTACTCTCAACATACCCACATGCTTCTAAATACCACTGTCTTCAAATGTGAGATTGACTATTGTTATCCCTACTAGAAGCATAACATGCGTTATATATACTATGAAGTTGAATATGTATGCTCAAGACCACAATGCCAAGGATAAATTTGGATAACATCGTCCTATTCTTAGGAACATCTCATATCTCACTTAATCTATTACTAAAATAACAATTTGAATTTAGGTAGGATCTTTTATTATAAACTACCAAATATATAGATTAGCTAGATTTATAAACTAAAATAAAAATTTAATTATATTGTATAATGATTTTCTTTTGATAATCTAATTATTTTTAAGGCACTATATCTAATATAGATGTTGTACACAAGAGATCCTCATCGGGACTTCACATTAGCGGGAGATTCATCATCAGAATGCCCTTTTTATCATTGATATAGACCATGGTTACAATTTGTTCAAGTTGCTAAAAGCATCAACAACTATTTCAGTGTCCTAATGGTTTTTTATAAACAGTAACAACATCTTATCTATTTGATCAATGGAGCCTTGATATTGTAAGATTAGGGTTGTAAATTAACCAAGTCGAATCAAGTTTTATAGTTTTCAAGATTATTTGATAAGATAACCAAGCTAAGCCAAACCAAACCAAAAAATAACTAAGCTATTGAAACAACTATTCAAACTTGCCTTGTTTTTTTTTAAGATCAAGCTTAGTTTGGACTTGAATTGAGTTTGACGTATTTAATTGGTATCAAACTTCTAAATCAAGCTTAGTATAATCTCGAATCAAGCTTGGTTCAAGCTGGAATCAAACTTGATTCAAACTTATTTAAGTTTGACTTGTTTAAACATTATCAAGCTCTTAAGTCAAACTTGTTTGAAATTTTAATATTTTGTTTGATTGGTTCGCATAAATAATTCAAGTAAATTCATAAATGGGTTTGTTCATGGGCATTATTCACAAATACTATTCATGAATATTGTTGACGAATACTGTTCATAAATATTAATAAGTCAAACATATATGTATTCAAGTTTGTTCATTTAATTTATCAAGTTGTTAAAGCTTTGTTATTTAATTGACTTTGATGCATATTGAACAAACATGAATGAGCTCTTATCAAGTCAAACAACAAGCTTATTCATGAACTCTTGATTCATTTATAGTCATATGTAGAACCATTTCCCTTGGGTCCTAGTTCAAAAGATTTCTTTTAGTAGCAGTAGATTATTTCTCTAAATAGATAGAAGTAGAATCTTTGACTAAAATCACTGAGAATGTTGCCTTATAATTTTTATGGACAAATATTGTCTATCGGTATGAGATTCGTCGAAGATTAATTTCTGATAATGGAAGGTAGTTTCAAAGGAAGAAACTTTGAGACTGGTGCAAAGACCTAACATTCAACAATCATTTACATCAGTGGCTTATAGAAGTGTAGAAAAATAAACCAATAGATGAGGTAGAAAAGCTTGAACCCTGATAGGAAGGACCTTATAGAAGTGTAGAGAACTTAAGCTTAGGAGCTTATTATCTAGAGAATAAAAGAGGAATGAAATTGGAGTGTCTATGAAATGCCTTTCATCTCAGACCTTACTACGTGTAAAATGAGGATTTTTTTATCTCCTTTATGGTGTATAGTGTTCTTTAATTATTTTAATGAAAAGACTTTCTTGTTTGTTGGAAATTTAACAGGTTTAAGTAAATGCATGCATTCCCCTATCAAGGATAGGGTCACCATCAAGTTTTTCTCCGTGAGGGATAAAGTTGCCTAAATGCTTGCAAGCCTATGTTAAGCACATATTAATTTTAGTTTAAACCTCTATTAAGCATATCATGAATTTAGTAAATGCACGCATTCCCTGTCAAAGACAAGGTCGTTATCAATTTTTTCTTTATCAAGGACATAGTCACTTAAATGCATGCAAACCTCTAGGTGATTTTAGTTCAAATCTCTGTTAAACATAAGTGGGTTCAATAAATGCACGCATTCCCAGAGAAAAAGTAGTCATCAACTTTTTCTCCGTTAGATATAAAACTACCTAAATGCATGTAAACCTTTATTAAACATAGAGTAATTTCTGCTCAAATCTCTATTAAGCATAGAATTATTTTAGTAAATACACATATTTTCCTGTCAGGATAGAATCCCCACTAATTTTTCCTCTATTAGAGATAAAGTCATCTAAATGCATGCAGATCTCTATTAAACACAAAGTGATTTCAATTCAAATTTCTGTTAAGCATAGAGTGATTTTAGTAAATGCATTCTCTTGTCAAAGATAGAGTTACCATCAACTTTTTCTTTGTCAAGTATAGAGCTGCCTAAATGCATGCATACCTCCGTTAAGCACATAGTGATCTCAGTTCAAATCTCTATTAAGCACAAAGTGATATTAGTTCAAACCTCTATAAGCAAAGTCAGTCGGTTCAGATCCCTGTTGAGTCTAGAGTAATTTCAATTGGACCTCTAATAAGCAGAGTTAATCAGTTCAGATCCTAGTTCAACCCAGAGTGATTTTAAATTCAATCTGGACCTCTAACATGTAGAATCAATCAGTTTAGATCCCTATTGAGCTTAAAGTGATTTCAGTTCAATTCAGACTTTTGATAAACACTGAATATTTTGATTTAGACATCCGTTGAGCACAGAGTGATTTTGATTCCAACTTTTGTGAGTGATTTCAATGTAAGCACAAAGTGCTTTCAGGACATTTCTATGCTAATCCAAAATGATTTTTTCTGGATGAGACCATAGCGATTGTTATTCCGATAATTTTCAAGAAGTGACTTTACTTATAAATCTCTAAATATTCAAACTTGATATATCCTTAGAAGAATGATGATAATGATCATTATAAAGCATATTTCCGGAAAGGAAATCTCTTCTTATACACAAGGAATCAAAAGCGTTGTTCCAGGTTCTTATTTTCTTTACAATATGATTTTAGTTTCCCTATGATCCATACTTACTATAAGATTAACAACTTCTGTTAAATACGAAAATTTAGAATACTAAATTAAATGGCCAAAATATAGGAAAATAATCCTAGAAATTATTTTCGGGATTTTTGGAGAATTTTAGAATTTTTTTCAGAATTTTTTTTGGAATTAAACGGAGCTTGTATGAAATATTTACGGGGATAAGAAAAACAGACTTTTAAAGGGTCTATTTAGATTATTTAATTGGTTTAATTAACCTAAGTTATAAACCCAGGTTTACTATTCCTATTTCCCCGACCCCTCTTTCTCCGTCGCGCTCGACTTCTCCATCTCGCGATCCTCTCCCCGCGTCGCATCTCCAGTGTTCGTTCGACATTTCCTCTCCTTTTGCAAGTGGCAGCAGCTTCTCCGGGTCCTCGTCAGAGCCCACGGACGCACCGACAGTGAAGGTGCGCACGACTGGGAGTCTACGTCGGTGGCAACTTCACCCTAATCTGTTCCGGAGCCGCGAGTTCTGTTGGAGCAAGGGTTTTCGATCGGTGAATAGGGAAATTTGGGGGTGTCGCCGGTGAAGTTGAAATTACTAGTATATTTCTCTCATTTTCCATTGTTTCTCTTCTGTTTTGTGTGATTGACGGACTGATGTTGTTGGGTTGACATTGGTGCTACCTTGTGAGTCATGGGCAGTGGTTTTGTGCGGTGAACAGAGGATTAGGGGAGGAACTGCTGCCGGTGGAATCCCAAGGGTAGGTATATCTCGAATTACCTCTTTTCCTTACTGTGGTTAAACCTTGTTGTCTACGGCTGGGTTTTTGATTTGTGGAGTCAGCTGTGTTGAATGGAGGGTGTAGGCGAAGACTGTGAAGGGCTATGATGCGGTTGTGATTGGGTTTGATGTCGGTTGTACGACCATAATTGGTATGTTAAGTGAGATGTGAATGGTTTAGAATGTATTTTGATGTGTGAGGTAGCTATTTGGGTTTAATTATGGTGTTAAATATACAAGTGGGGGTTTCTAATTTATATTCGATAAAAGGATGTGAATATAGAAACTATATAGTAGAAAGTTAGTATGTTGTCATGTGCTTGAATTAATCGTAGTTGATGATATTTGCAGGATGTGGATATGAGGTCGGTCCACGGGCGTAAAGACAATTGGTATTCTTCATAGCAGGCTGGTATCTTTGACTTATCTTCTTTTAGATATTGTCATATTGTTATGCATCGTTTACTATAGCTAGTAATAGTTTTCTATGCTTTTTAGCTGCCCTGGTATGTCACTGCCTAGTACGTATTGTAGCCTTTCCATATGCTTATTATATTGGTGTTCTATCATTTTGATACTTGTCATTTGTTTATTTGACACTAAGAGTAGTAACATACCTTACATACTGGGTATTAAATGAATAATGGATATACCTTCCATGTGTACCTAGACTTATTTACTCAGGTTATTTGATATGAGCTCCTATTGGTACATACCATAGGTAGTCATGGATTGACAGGTGTATCGCGCATTAGTGACATGCACCATCTTGCATTATTGCATGACTGGCGATCATTGGCTCCTCGGTAGGAGGTGATACTACTTGGTAGTTGAGCCCATCGTCAGTTACATTACCTACACACACAACCACTCGTGAGTTAGTGGTATTTCAGGAGGGTGTGTGTAGTGTTAGTAATATATGAGAGATGTCCTAAGGCAATCGCCTTATATTTGAATCATTTATATGATAAATGAAGATTTACTATTTGAGTATACTTATTTTCATGTATTTGATTAGATCTTAAACTCATTTACTGAATGTCCACGATACGATTCACAACATGAGAGAATTTATGATTTGATCACAACTAGTGAGTATCTCTACATGTGTCATTGTGATGTATCGGAATTATTCCTAGTCGATGAATTGATGGATTTGGACACCATCAATTCTGTCGAGACTAGCACGAGATATACTCCTTGGTGTATCCAAACAGCTGATTCTCACTGGCTGGAGACATTGTGATGTCCGAAGTTAATCATGGATGCTAGTTATGGTAACTAGTTCATTGGAGTGACCAGCTGTAAGACTTCATATAGTTCTCTGCATATATAGATATATCAATGAAGTTCTTACTGCAGCTTAAGTGCGATGTTCCTTTGACTTGTGGTATTCAAGTCATCTTGATCATGAAGACTTATGCTTTGACACCTTAAGCAAGCATCTCTGAGGAGATGTGGACCCGGGATGATTGGGTATAAGTTGAAGTGTTCGAAGGTGTTTGAATAGCCTATAAAGGATTCACCACTCCTTGCGATGAGATGTATACTCATGGCCTCTCGTCGTATTGTTACTAAAGTCTTTGGCCAAAGCATTACATGTTTAGAGTAAGATACTCTTGGATACATGTGCAGTAACTAGAATCCGTAGGACGAGGAAATGATACTTGGGCTAGGTATGACGTAGTCAACCTAGTGGGGACTGACACTATAGATCATGTCCTGAACCAAGTGGATATAAGATGAGTGGAGGGAATGGGGCACGATTCATTATAGCTGCTGAAGGGTTTCAGAAATAGTTCTGGATCAACCGTTGATCTTTTCAGTTGATTGGGGATCATGATGTACTACTAGGTGTCACTCATGATCGTTCTATAATTAATGGTTAATTATAGACAACCAACATAAACCGAGAACATATTTGGTCACACGCATAACGAGCGTAATCCGAAGGATTTAAAACGAGCTTGAGAATGAGATTCTCAGACCGAGAGAAACTAGGTTTGGTTGGACCAAACAATGAGCGAGCATGAAATTGTTTCAGTTGCAATGGAAGCGTGGATGGGTCGTGTCTTATGAAGAGATGATGGATGAATCAAATTGATTTGGTTCTAATCCAATGGTGAAGAGTAAACCAAAGGTGTTTGGTTTGTTTTAAACGAATGAACCAAAGTTGGTTCGGTTCGTTTTAACTTAAAATAGACCAAATCGGTTTGGATTATTTTAACTTAAATTAATGGAGCGGGTTAACGGGTTTTTGGTTATGAACCAATAACCATTAGGAGAATTTGTTCTCTATAAAATAGGGCTTAAGGGTTTTGTGAAACCCCAACCCTAATCTTGTCGCCCCCTCTCCCTCTTCTCCTTGTGTAGCCGGCGCCCAACCCCTTGCCACCGCCCAACCCTTGTGCCGCCTTCCAAGTTGTTGTCGGCGTCCAAGCTCCTGCCGGCGACCCTCCGTTGATCTTCCTTAGCCCCGGCGACAAGGTGAGCATCTAACTTTCCTTATTTGGTCGGCACAAGTTCTCCACCAAAGCTGTCCAGTTTTCTGGACAGCTTGTTTCCTTCTTGTCGGAGCGACGTTTGGAGCTCCGACAGTGGCTACCTTACCAGGGATTCGATCTCTGGTAATTCTCATAGGTGGAGAACGAAGGATTCGTCAAACGGTTGACGAATACCTCTCCGGAGAAGCGAGTTTTGGGGACTCGGTTTTGAATCCGAATTTTGATTCAGATTGTGATATTCTCTCGATCATATCATCTTCGACACGAGCCTAGTGACTCGTACGAAGATGAGGCTCGTGACTTTGTGAAGTCATCCTGAAGATACTCGGCGTGGATACGGATAGAGACGATTCTAGCGAGGGTCGCTCCGGTTGATGTCTTTCCCGCTACACGTGATACGTCAGGTATACGTAGAATAATTTCTTTTTATTGCAAAATTTGAATTTACAATTATGTCTACACATGTTGTACTATGCATGCGTGTGGTGTGTGTGATGTAATAAATTAGATTTATTGCTTTTTATTTATTCTGCTGCGCACATGTTTACGAAACATGTTCAAACACTCACTCGCCGCGGTGCCGGAAACCCAACAGTGGTATTAGAGCCCAGATTGGGTTTTGACATAATCGTAAAATTGTTTTGCGATAGTCGTAATTGTATTTATGGAAATTTTTTGCTTTTGGAAATTTTAGAAGTATTTATGGAGATTTTCTAATTTTGGAAAGTTTAGAAGTATTTATGGAAATCTTCTACTTTTGAAAAGTTAGAAGTATTTATGGAAATTAACACTTTCCATAAATAAAATATTTGATTAGATTTGGAAATTTGTTTCCTAATTTAATCATGATTTGATTTGGGAAATCAAATCTAAAATATATTTTATTTTCATAAATAGTTTTGACAATTTAGAAAATTTATTTCCTAAATTAAATTTGACTTTTCCTTAATTAACACTTTCCATAAATAAAATATGTGATTAGATTTGGAAATTTGTTTCCTAATTTAATCATGATTTGATTTGGAGAATCAAATCTCAAACATATTTTATTTCCATAAATAGTTATAACAAATAAGGAAATCTTGTACATGTCATAATTGTATGTCATGTAATTGCATTAGATGCATATCATTATGTCATGCGTGTCGTGACATGTAGATGTATGTCATGTATGTCATACCATGTAGATAATAGTTATTTGCATGCAAAGAGGATGAAACATAAAATCCTTACTCAATATTAAAGCCTACACCTTCCATTAATATGGTTAGAACCAGAGTTCTATTTCCTGTTTGGGTTGTTGGACTCTCTCCAAGCCCGGCTCGAACCTGAACATGTTCAAACCATGAAATAGTTTAATACTAATATGGTAAGAGTCAGAGATCAATCGTTGGCTTTGGTTGTTGGACTCTCTCCAAGTCGGGCTAATTGGTTGAATGCGCTCTAACCATATTAAAACTATTTCTCGATTAATGGGTTAGCTTTAACCTGGAGCATCGACTTGTTGGACTCTCTCCAAGGTCGATGTGAAGGGAGGTGAAGTTGAGTGCTATGCATATGATGCATACTTGTTAATGAGTTAACAACCCGATATATGTGTGAACATTCAATTAGTTGATAGCACATTGTGATAGTTGCATATATGTGATATGCAATCGGTATATTTGATACCTACCATCGTAGCTATGAATGGCTTATTGGACTCTCTCCAAGGTTGTTCATATCTATGTTGGATATCAGCCCATTCGGAGATGGACCTATGATCTCCCGAAGTAATTTTGGGATTTTTGAAATTCGAAAAATAAATGGGATTTATGAATGTATGGTGATGCATTTTAAATCATCTTTCTCATATATGCTCAACTTGTATTTCTAGGATAATTGATTGATCATGATGTCTTTGAATTTGCACTCTATCTTGGATTCAAATAAATTGACTGGGTCGAACTTCTTGGACTGGCTTTTGGATTCAACTTGAGAATTGTTCTCAAGGTTGAAAAGCTTGCAAATGTCCTCGAAGCGCCTATTCCCACTCGTTCTAGTGACAATGCAACTCTGGACCAATTATTGGCCTATCAGAAACATGTAACAGATTCTGAACTGGCGAGTTGCATCATGCTAGCCGCGATGGTACCCGAGCTGCAAAAGCAACATGAGCATATGGATGCTAATACCATAGTATTCCATCTTCATGAGTTGTTTGATGAGCAAGCGAGATCCGAAAGGTTCGAAGTCTCCAGGCTCCTCTTCACCTCTAAGATGCAAGAAGGTTCATCTGTAGTGCAGTTTGTGCTAAAGATGAATGGGTACATCGAGCGGCTGGCCACCCTCGGGTTTGTGATGGATCATGAATTAAGTATTGACTTAATTCTGCATTGTTTGCCCAAGAGTTTCTCACAATTTGTGATGAACTATCGGATGAACAAATTAGAATTCACTATTCCTGAGCTCCTCAATATGCTAAAGACTGTGGAGCCTTCTGTGAAGCATGAGCAGAAGGCGGTTCTGTTAGTTGATTCCTCGAAGAAAGGTTCTAAGAGGAAGGTAAAAAAATAGAAGAAAGGGAAGAATAAGAAGGCTAAGAAGGCAGAACCAGCACAAAATGGCACTTGCCATCATTGTGGCAAGGAAGGCCACTGGCGAAGAAACTGCAAGATTTATCTTGAGTCCGTGAAGAAGAAGAAGGCATCCAATGCCCCATCCTCTTCAGGTATCTTCGTTATTGATTGTCATTCTATTTCCTTAGACACTTGGGTATTAGATACTGGGTGTGGCTCACATATATGTAATGACATACAGGGGCTAAGGAATAGAAGAAGACTCGTCAGAGGGGAGTCAAATTTGCGAGTTGGCAATGGAGCAAAGGTTGCTGCGGTCTCCATCGAAACTTATTTGTTGAAGCTCCTTAGTAGACTAGTCTTAGAACTGGACAATTGCTATTGTGTTCCTTCTCTAATAAAGAACATTGTTTCTATTTCCTACTTAAATAGAAATGGTTACCATTTGACGTTTAGTAACAATTGTTGTTATATAACTTTAAATGGAGTACTTTATGGGACTGGAACCTTGAGCAATGGTATTTATACGTTGGACGTATCCAGTGACATTTTCAATATCGAAGCGAGCAACAAGCATGCTCGAAAGGATAATCAGTTAGACTCCTACATGTGGCATTGTCGTCTTGGCCATGCAAGCAAGAAACGCATGTCCGAATTACACCGATGTGGAATTCTGGAATCGGTTGAATTGGATTCATACGATACATGTGAATCATGCTTAAAGGGCAAGATGACTAAGTTACCTTTTACAGGAAAAGGTGAACGAGTGGGAAGTTGCTAGGTCTAATACATACTAATGTATGTGGACCTATGTCAACTCAAGCTTTGGGAGGCTATAGCTACTTCATTACCTTCACCGATGATCACTTACGGTTTGGGTATGTGTTCTTAACGAAACACAAGTCTGAAGCCTTTGAAAGGTTCAAAGATTTCAGAAATGAAGTAGAGAAACAACATGACAAGAGTATTAAAATACTTCGATCAGATCGAGGTGGTGAATACTTAAGTCAAGAGTTTCTAGATTATCTAAGAGACAATGGTAATTGTCTCAATGGACTCCGCCATATACACCACAGCATAATGGAGTATCTGAGAGGCGTAACCGGATCTTGTTGGACATGGTCAGGTCAATGATAAATCATGCAAATCTTCCCAAGTCCTTTTGGGGCTATGAACTTCAGACAGTTGTTTACTTGTTAAACAGAATGTCAACCAAGGTAGTCTCTACTTCTCCATATGAGATATGGAATAGTAAGAAACCTCATGTATCTTACTTGAAGATATGGGGTTGTCCCGCTTATGTGAAGCAGACTATATCAGACAAATTGGATGCTAAGTCCGATAAATGTCTATTCATTGGATACCCTAAGGAAACAAGGGATTACCAATTCTATCATCCTGTGGAGCAAAATGTGTTTGTTTTAAGGCATGCTGTGTTTCTAGAGAAAGAGTTTCTCTTGCAAGAAAATAGTGGGAGTGTCATTGAGCTTGAGGAGACTCGAGAGACTCAAATAGACATTGATGAGATACCTGGTGAAGCACCACAACCGATAACTCATAGTGATGAGCTATCGGCTGGACCTATTGAGACACCATATCTTTGTAGATCTGGTAGAACACGCAATATTCCTAAGAGATATGGATTTCTCGTAAGTGAATCGAACAACTTGTTACTCATTGATGAGTCTACCAGTTATGAAGAAGTTCTGAAAAGTTCAGAAAGGGATAAGTGGCTCGACGCCATGAAGTCAGAAATGGATTCCATATATGAAAACCAAGTTTGGAACTTGGTTGACCCACCTGAAGGCATAAAACCTATAGGGTGCAAGTGGGTTTTCAAGAAAAAAATCGACATGGATGGTAATGTGATTACCTATAAGGCTAGATTGGTGGCGAAAGGATATCATCAAAAGCAAGGTGTTGATTATGATGAAACCTATTCGCCTATTGCTATTCTTAAATCTATTCGGATGCTTCTGGCTATAGCGGCTCATTATGATTATGAGATATGACAGATAGATGTGAAAACAGCTTTCCTTAATGGAAACCTACTCGAGGACGTGTATATGATACAACTTGAGGGTTTCACATCGGTTGATAAAACCAAAGTATGCAAATTGTGACGGTCCATATATGGACTGAAGCAAACATCCAAGAGCTGGAATATCCATTTTGATGAGACAATCAAAAGGTTTGATTTCTCATAAAATCTGAACAAACCTTGTGTGTACAAGAAGGTTAGTGGGAGTGTAGTCGTATTCCTAGTATTGTATGTCAATGACATATTACTTATAGGAAACAATGTTTCTATCTTACAGTCAGTTAAAATTTGGTTGTCCAAGACGTTCTCCATAAAAGATCTGGGAGAAGCAACTTACATCCTCGGGATTAAGATCTATAGAGATAGATCGAAACGGTTGCTTGGTATTTCACAGTCTACATATATAGACCGAGTGCTAAAGAGGTTTAGCATGTCGGAATCCAAAAAAGGTTACCTTCCCATCAGGTGTGGGATACACCTTTCGAAGTCTATGTGTCCGCGCACAAAAGACGAGAGGATTTGCATGAGTAAGATTCCCTATGCATCCACAATAGGATCTATCATGTATGCTATGTTATGTACGAGGCCCGATATATCGTATGCTCTGAGTGTCATGAGTAAATACCAGTCTGATCCAGGAATGGATCATTGGGCGGTTGTTAAGACGATCCTTAAGTACTTAAGAAGAACTAAGGATGTGTTCCTAATATATGGAGAAGGGGACATGGTGATACGCGGGTATACGGATGCCAGCTTCCAGACAGACAAGGATGATTCCAGGTCTCAGTCTGGGTATGTGTTCACCTTGAATGGGGGCGCAGTGAGTTGGAAAAGTTTCAAACAAGACACTGTAGCGGATTCTACCACTGAGGCAGAATACATTGCAGCTTCGGAAGCAGCAAAGGAAGTGGTTTGGATCAAGAAGTTCATTTATGAACTTGGTATGGTTCCAGCCATTGTTGAAGCAATACCGATCTACTGTGACAACAATGGAACAATTGCACAGGTGAAAGAGCCAAGGTCTCATCAACGATCCAAACATATGTTTCGCCGCTATCATTTGATCAGAGAGATCATTAGTAGGAAGGAAATACAAATCGAGAAAATCCCCACTGAAAGGAACTTAGCGGATCCTTTGACTAAGGCATTACCTCAAAGTAAGTTTGAGGGTCATGTTATGTTGGGGGATCGATTGACCGGCTAGAGGGGGGTGAATAGCCCTCGTTCATTGGATGTCGTAATTCGCTCGTCTACAAAACATTAGCGCAAGCGGAAGCAATAAACTAAGACAAGCAAAATAGAAATAAAACAAAGACAATACAAACACGGAGATGTAACGTGGTTCACGGCTACGCCGCTAATCCACGGTCTGATTCGTCCACGGTGAATCACTCCGTAATCTATCCACTAGATCTCTCCTTTGCACAAAGCTAGGTGGAGGTAACCTCTTTACAACCACACTTCTCTTACAAATATAATGAAAATAAGCTTGGGTAAGAGGATGGAAAGCTTTAGGGAACTTTGGGAGAGTGTTAGAGTGTAAGCATTAGCCTCCCAAAGCCTTACCCCCTTCCTTTTTATAGAGGAAGAGGGTTTCTTCCCGTTGACACAGATCGCGATCGATGGCACCCATCACCGATGTCAGAGCCGCGCCAATAACGGCCGCTTTCCACGTTGGATACTATCCATTGCGCATCGCCGATCGATGGCACCCATCACCGATCGATGTCAACCGATCGAGTCCTCAACGAGGTCGACTCCATTCGCGTGCGTGCACGGTGACATCACCGACGCCGCCCCTTGGTAGTCGATCGAGCCATCACCGATCGCCATGCCAAATGATCGATCAACTTGATTTAGCCACATTAGACCAGTCGATCGAACCATCGACTCAGAGCAGTCGACTGCCATAACATGGCAGTCGACTGGTGTCGGGAAAAACCATCCGACTCTTGGCCAAATGGCCAAGTTTCACCTAAGAGCTACCCCTTCCCGGGTTACAATCACTCACTCTCATCCCTCGGAGTCCCTCGCCTTCGAAGTTCTCTTCGTTCGCGGCCACGTCCCTCGGCAGCATCAGGCGCACGGCTCTGCAATGCTCTTTCGCGTCTCTTGCCTCGAAGTCTACTTCCTCCGGCTTCGCTCCAAGCTCCTCGTCCGGCGGTCCCTCGGATGCTCCAAGCGCACGGCTTCCGCAAAGCTATCCTTCACCGACTCAAGGCACGAGTCATGAGATGTGAAACTCGCCATGGCTCCATGTACGAATTACTAAGTCCTGCACGACTTCAACGCACATATCAAATTAACATATCAAACTAACTTAAACTCTTTGCCACACCATCAAAACCATATTACGGCAAGAGATTGCCCTAACATGTTAGAGCTTATGGTATTGGATACCGTAGCGATTGACATTAGGTCAAGTGGGAGTTTGTTAGTAATATATGAGAGATGTCCTAAGGCAATCGCCTTATATTTGAACCATTTATATGATAAATGAATATTCACTATTTGAGTATACATATTTTCATGTATTTGATTAGATCTTAAACTCATTTACTGAATATCCACGATACGATTCACAGTATGAGAGAATTTATGATTGGATCACAACTAGTGAGTATCTCTACATGTGTCATTGTGATGTATCGGAATTATCCCTAGTCGATGAATTGATGGATTTGGGCACCATCAATTCTGTCGAGACTAGCACAAGGTATACTCCTTGGTGTATCCAAACAGCTGATTCTCACTGGCTGGAGACATTGTGATGTCCGGAGTTAATCATGGATGCTAGTTATGGTAACTAGTTCATTGGAGTGACTAGCTGTAAGACTTCATATGGTTCTCTGCATATATAGATATGTCAATGAAGTTCTTACTACATCTTAAGTGCGATGTTCCTTTGACTTGTGGTATTCAAGTCATCTTGATCATGAAGACTTATGCTTTGACATCTTAAGCAAGCATCTCTGAGGAGATGTAGACCTGGGATGATTGGGTATAAGTCGAAGTAATCGAAGGTGTTTGAATAGCTTATAAAGGATTCACCACTCCTTGCGAGGAGATGTATACCCATGGCCTCTCGTCGGATTGTTACTAAAGTCTTTGGCCAAAGCATTACATGTTTAGAGTAAGGTACTCTTGGATACATGTGCAGTAACTAGAATCCGTAGGACGAGGAAATAATACTTGGGCTAGGTGTGACGTAGTCAACCTAGTGGGGACTGACACTATCGACCATGTCCTGAACCAAGTGGGTATAAGATGAGTGGAGGGAATGGGGCACGATTTATTATAGCTGCTGAAGGGTTTCAGAAATAGTTCAGGATCAACCGTTGATCTTTTTCATTGATTGGGGATCATGATGTACTACTAGGTGTCACTCATGATCGTTCTATAATTAATGGTTAATTATAGATGGCCAACATTAGTCGAGAACCTATTTGGTCACACGCACAATGAGCGTAATCCGAAGGATTTAAAACGAGCTTAAGAATGAGATTCTAAGACCGAAAGAAACTAGGTTTGGTTGGACCAAATAAGGAGTGAGCATGAAATCGTTTCAGTCGCAATGGAAGCGTGAATGGGTCGTGTCTTATGAAGACATGATGGATGAATCAAATTGGTTTGGTTCTAATCCAATGGTGAAGAATAAACCAAAGGGGTTTGGTTTGTTTTAAATGAATGAACCAAAGTTGGTTTAGTTCGTTTTAACTTAAGATAGACCAAATCGGTTTGGTTTATTTTAACTTAAATTAATGGAGCGGGTTAACGGATTTTTGGTTATGAACCAATAACCATTAAGAGAATTTGTTCTCTATAAAATAGGGCTTAAGGGTTTTGTAAAACCCCAACCCTAATCTTGTCGCCCCCTCTCCCTCTTCTCCTTGTGTAGCCGGCGCCCAACCCCTTGCCGCCGCCCAGCCCTTGTGTCACCGTCCAAGTTGTTACCGGTATCCAAGCTCCTGCCGGCGACCCTCCGGTGATCTTCCTTGGCTCCGGCGACAAGATGAGCATCTAGCTTTCCTTATTTGGCCGGCGCAATTTCTCCACCAAAGCTATCCAGTTTTCTAGACAGCTTGTTTCCTTCTTGTCGGAGCATCGTTTGGACGATGTTTGGAGCTCCGACAACGGCTACCTTGTCGGGGATTCGATCTCTGGTAATCCTCATAGGTGGAGGACGAAAGATTCATTAAACGGTTGACGAATACCTCTCCGGAGAAGCGAGTTTTGGGGACTCGGTTTTAAATCCGAATTTTGATTCGGATTGTGATCTTCTCTTGATCACATCATCTTCGACACGAGGCTAGTGACTCATACGAAGACGAGGCTCGTGACTTTGTGAAGTCATCCCGAAGATACTCGGCGTGGATACGGATAGAGGCGATTCTAGTGAGGGTCGCTTCGGTTGATGCCTTTCCTGCTACACGTGATACATCAGGTATACGTAGAATAATTTCCTTTTATTGCAAAATTTGAATTTACGTTTATATCTACACAAGTTGTACTATGCATGCGTGTGGTGTGTGTGATATAATAAATTAGATTTATTGCTTTTTATTTATTCCGCTGTGCACATGTTTTAGAAACATGTTCGAACAAATACTCGTCGCGGTGCTGGAAACCCAACATGCAGTTGCTCTGTCAGGGATATACGGTGGTCGCTCAGGATATTGGTATTACAGCGTGGTAGCAGACAGGGATCCCTCTTTCATTGTGAGACGAGGAGATGAGACGAGGTGATGTCCCCCATCTATATACATGGGGTAGGAGGGTGATACTCCGCAAACATCCTATCCACTCTGTCACATAGGTGTAATGATGGCAGAGTGTACAATTGTCATAGCCCTACCCACTCGACCGACACACATGACATGTCGGTGGCTTGACTGGCATCAGGGGTGACACAAGTCATTACATCATGTGCATACACTTTTATTATATGCATTGCTTGTTGCACTTTTGGTTGTTGCATATGATTGTCATGCACATACAGGAGGTATTATGTGGTTTGTTTTGGTGATTCTGCATTTGTTTGTATGGATGTATCTTATGTCAGCTTCGGTGATTCTGGTATGTACAGTTTCAGGTATATATATGTATTTTTGTTTATTGTCGAGAAACTGTACCAGCATGATTATTATTGCTACTTATAGTTACTATGCATGACTATTAGATATCCGCTGAGTTTTACTCACTCCGTTGATATCTATTTTATTTTAGGATGAAGTCTTCCGGAGGGTCCAGTTGTCAGTCCCTTGATCTGACAACTCCATTATTTTGATTTCAGTTTTCAGTATTTTTATCATTAGTACTCTATGTTTTAAACTTGTAGTACTTTATACTCGTGGTTGTTTTGGTGGTACTTGATTATGTCCTTATGGACTTTTTGTTCAATTTATTTTGGTTATGAGTGTGTGGTTGTGTATTCCTGCTCAGATGACAGAAGAGGTAAGTCTAGAGGTTTAGGCCTCTTATTTACTTTGGTTGTTGGCCTGAGGCTCATATATTATATGTATTATGGTATTATGTTCCGGACATGTTGGCTAATGTATAGTGGGTTGTATGGGTCATGTATATAGGTTTCAATTGTCCGCAGTACAAGGGAGGTGTTGTCCGATTTTCGTCGAACTAGTACCCCCTCTCGGGGCATGATAATTTATTTGGTATCAAAGCCTAGGTTTCGAGTTCCTAAGAGTTTTTGGGTTTTCGGAGTTCGCCACGTTTGGCAGGTCAACCTGTTCATTTTCAGATTTTTACAGATTTCCATCGATTTGGCATTTCAGTCATTTTGGAGTCATATTTCGACAAGATCGTATTGGGGACTTGGCGGCAACAGGACATCTCCAGATAGCTAACAGGTGAAATTATTGATTTTCTATCTGTAGTAATACTTGGGTAATAATTTAGCAGATATGAAACGAGATGGGCGTGCTCTCGCACCGAGACGTGGTGCAGGGCGGTCATGCAAGAGGACATTGAGATCTACTCAGTTGCCAGAAAGGTTTACGGAGGATGAGCATGTCAATCAGGGTCAGACTTCACATGGTGCCACGGGTGTATTGGGCCCTCAGTCTCTGACGGTTCCTCCTCCAGAGATACCCACTTCTGCAGTATTCACTGTACCACCAGTGGTACCCACTCTAACATATCTCGCAGTACCCCCGACAGCACCTGCTACTGTACCACCAGAGATACCACTGGTAGCCCTTGCTGCTACATACCAGGCACCTCCTCCAGCAGTGCCTACGGGATATGTGGCACCTCCGCCAACGGTGCATGCTACTGTATACTCACCAGTCCCACCAGCAGTATCGGTCGCCCCTTTCTCAATACCTGCCCCTGCTTGTGCAGCCGCACCAACTCCAATGGTTCCGCCAGCTCCCACAGTGATCCCTACTCATCCTGCTAATGTGACTACGGCACAAGCTCGGATCCCATCCTTGGCGGAGTCGGTGAAAGGTCGATTCATGCTCTTCCGCAGAGAGACAGATCCGAGGGCGGCTCAGTCCTGGATAGAGACTATGGAGCGGACCTTTTTTCTATATGGCTTTCTCCGAGTGGGAGAAGACAGAGCTTGCAACCTACCATTTACGGGATGAGGCTGAAACATGGTGGGACACACAACGCTCGATTATAGGCGAGCAGTTGATAACATAGGTGAAATTCAGAGAGGTTTTCGAGATCCAATATTTTCCACTATCTTATTAGATGACGCGTCGTCAGGATTTTCAAAATCTTCGAAAGAACAATCGCACGGTGATGGAATATAATGCTGAATTTAACTGTTAGCCAAATTCTATTCGAAGTTAGTCGCTAAGGACTGGTCTCGCATGTTTCAGTTTGTTCAGGGTTTAGACAAACATCTTCAGGTGAAGCTAGCAGGTTTTGGAAATTCTTCTTACAGAGAGGCATTGGATCGAGCTTTTCTGATTGAGTTAACTCAGCAAAGAGCAATGCGGAAAAGAAAAGGAAACAACCAGCTCAGAGTTTAGTTCAGGCCCAACAACCATCGACTACGGGTCAGCAACGAGGCAGTCACAGTGAGACGGGTCAGAATGCTTCTGGGGCATCAGGCAAATCCCAGAAGACCGGACGATCTTCGTCAAGACACTCCCAGTCTGACCAACAGAATCGGAAGCGGTCCTCTAATGACAATCACTGTGCTAGATGTGGGTCCAGGGATATATGATATCAGCATGTACACTGACACAGTCAGTTTGCTATTACTGCAAACTTCCTAGACACCAAAGTCGAGATTGTTCGTTGAAGGCTCAGCATGTGGCTTCAGGAGTGTCTGTGTAGGGAGGACAGTTTGGACAGAAGGGATCTTAGCGAGGCGGGCAGAAATCCCAATCTTCGCAACGCCAGCAGAGGACGGCTCCCCCGGCAGTTGCTGCTTATGCCATGCATGAACAAGAGCACTCTAGTACCCCTATGGAGTTGCAGAGTTTTATTTCAGGACCTCAGTGTTAGTCGTTGGTGCAGTATCAGTCTCAGTCTCAGCCGTTAGTGCAATATCGATCGACCTCGTAGTTGGTTGATGCTCGATGCGATTTATATCGGGCCTCCGATATAGTACTCAGCCTTGCCTCGATATCCATCTCGATGGCGATCTGCGGCATAGCGCGCAACCTCTGGCGCTACCACCCTCCATCCCCATGGACATATTCATGCAGTTATCTGAGAGGATGCACAGCGAGCCGACGGATCTATTTTTCGTGGTACGATTTTACTTTATGCATTTTCTGCTGATATGTTAGTTGACACTGGTAGTTCACATTCATTTATTTCTCGGGCATTCTTGAGAGAGATTAGTAGACTACCCACTCTTAAGTCACAAAGATTGATGGTATCTCTACCCTCTGGGGATAAATTAGAAGTCACTCAGGAGGTTAGAGGATGTCGATTAGATTTCGGCGCCGTTATACTCCCGGTAGATTTGTTGGTTCTCGACATGATCGAATTCAACATCATACTTGGCATGGACTGGCTAACAGCGTATCATGCCACTGTGGATTGTCAGACGAGGGTGGTTATATTTCATCCTCCTAATCAACCCTCGTGGGATTTCACTGACACCAGAAACGATGATATATCGATCGTTTCTGCGATTTAGGCTCGGAAGCTTTTATCACACGATTGTCAGGGCTTTCTATTATCATTGATCAACGTCGAGGACAGTGGTGACTCTCAGATCTCGGACATTTTTATCGTCCGAGAGTATCCAGATGTCTTTCCAGAGAAGTCACCGGACCTGCCTCCCAGAAGGCAAGTGGAGTTCACGATTGAGTTAATTTCGAGGACGGCACCGACATCGAAGGCTCCTTATCGTATGACCCCAAAAGAGTTGGACGAGCTAAAGGTCCAACTTCAGGAGCTCTTGGACAGAGGTTTTATCTGGCCTAACATATCTCCCTGGGATTCTCCAGTTCTCTTCGTAAATAAGAAAGACGATTCGATGAGATTATGCATCGACTACAGACAATTGAATGAAGACAACCGTAACACCACAAAGAAGACAACCGTAACACCACAAAGAAGACAAATGGTGTTAGGAGTCAACTGGTAGAGGGGGGTACAAAAAGTAAATTGGAATTATAGAAGAAGGTTGCAAAACTACTTGGGGGATGGTAGCAAGGACGGTTGATAAGATTACTGATTAAGAGTTGATAGTTGGATGGAATATGGAACAAGGCCTTAATTTCTCTTATCTTCCTCCGAGTAGGTGGAAGGAGTATTAGAGAACGAAAGTGAAGATGTCATGGCAATCATAAAAAGGGTCAAAGGAATTAGTTTTTCTAAAGAACACTAGGGCACAATTAGGGAGAAGATGAAGAGATTTGATATGTGAGTGAGCTTTGTGGAACCGTCGGATTAGAGAAAAAAAAGGTGGGCTATTGCTTGGATCCTTAGATAAAAAAGTTGAAAATTTCCTTACCTACCCATGACTTTTAAGAAAGCGCAAATCGGGACATCAACATTAATTGTAAAAGATCTGTAATGATGTAAGATTTTATTCTTTTCCAAGAAAAATTCTTAGTAATTCCTTAACATAATCTTGAATGATAATAAAATATTTTTGTTAAGTGGGCGTTTAAGAGGAGTGGATTTTTAATTCTCAAGATACAGCGCGAAAAGGTGGATTGAGAAAGTAATATGAGAAAATGGTTCAAGGAGCCAGTTCGAGGAGTTGGACCAAGAAGAAAGACCGAGGAGTTGGTCTGAGAAGATGGACTGAGAAAGTGGATCGAGAAGCTAGTCTGAGAAGTCAGTCTGAAAAGACAGATTAATGAGTCAGTCCAAGAAAATAATCTAAGAATCAATATGAGAAGTTAGTTTGAGGAGTCGAACTAACAAGGCAGGTTGAGAAATCGGTCCGAGAAGATGATGAAAGAGTCGGTCCGAGAAAGTAGTATGGGAAAAGAGTCTGAGGAGTCAATTCGAGAATTAATCCAAGAAGACGATGGAAGAGTCAGTTTGAAAAAGTTGTTGAGAATTGGACGTCGTTAGAAATGGGTGAATAACGTATGGTACATCGATGATAGAATTTGATCGTGTTCGTCTTTACAATACTTGTTAATACAACGGAAATAATAATAACAATAATGAAAGACGACAAACACAACCACAACATGCAAATATGACATGGCTCGGAACTTTAGGATTCCTACTCCACGGATTAAGCTCAACGAGCTCTAGTGATGCACTCGCCACTAATAAATACTCCTTCTCGGAACAATCCGGAGGCAGAGAAACTTCATACAAATGATTACAACAGTAATACGAAATATAACAAACAAATACAAAGTAAATACGAAAGACAAGTAAAGAAAAACTTTATAATACTTTGCTTTGAATGCTTACTTGTTGATCGCCTTGGACTAGCCTTGAAGGTATGGATTGCAACAGCAAATCCCCTCCAAATCGCTCAAGAAAATCACTGTCAAATCCTCTAATCCGAGTTTCTTTTATAACCTTCGTCAGACTGATTTCACGCATAGCAGTCGACTGTCATAAGACCCCAGTCGATTGGCAACAATACCGTTGTAAGATAACGACTTAATCCACGTTGACATTCAAGCCAACGATTATCTTGTGATCATTGTTATTATTATCGTCATTAGAGTCATCGCCGTGACCAATCGGCTCAAGGCATTCTACTCTACCCGACCGCGATGGTCATTGCCATCCATAGCGATCATGCTCAAGCCATCAGTCGACTGCCCAATGCTAGCAGTCGACTGCTAGGCTATTTCCTGCAGTCGAACACTAGTCGACTCTGATCAGTTCGACTGACCATAATCCCAGTCGACTGCCAAGAGTCAACTCGGCTGTCAAGTGTCAAAACACTTGACCAATCTACTGGTCTAAAATCTCAGTCGACTGATAACCTCAAACATGAGATTTAACCCCAAGTATGATGTCCGCATACTTGCTAGACCACCCTTAGCCTAGACCTAAGTCTTCTAGTCACCTTCGTCAGCCTCACGCCTATCGGATCCCTCCAAGTCATCTATGACTTGTTCATCCATACGCTAGTATTCAGGTGCTTCTATCGGCTATTGTCATGCTAAATTGGTTTATACCGCCAAGGCACATTGGACTTACGCTGTCAAAACTACTGCTTGACCTTTATGCTGTCAACAATCGGACTTATGCTGCCAAGACTCCACCCTTGAACTTGACGCCACCAATATCAACCTTTGGACTTTCCAATTGCCAAGCACCCATGACTTGGACTTTCTTTGTCAAAACTCAAGCTTGGACTTTCCCTTGCCAAGACGCATGCTTGGACTTTCCTTGTCAACCCATGTTGAACTTTGCATTTGCCAAGACTCAAGCTTGGACTTTCCCTTGCCAAGACAATGCTTGGACTTTTCATGCCAAGTACCCATGACTTGGACTTTCCCATTGCCAAGTATCTCACTTGGACTTTCTATGCCAAGTACCCAAGACTTGGACTTCTTCATCATATGGTCAACCCCATGTCAACCATATAGTCAACCTATTATCAAATAATGGTCAACTCCCTTGTCAAACATCAAAACACTACTCGAGTCAAATTCGAGTCCGATCAATCGTGACTTAGGTCGATTGCACCAATAATCTCTCCTTTTTTTATGTTTGACAAAAATCACAAATACCTTTGAGTTAGACCGTCTAACTTAAATCTCCTTACTAATTCTCCCAAATTGGTAATATCAAATTCTCCAATTAACTTCTCCCGTTAATTCTCCCCCTTTTTAACATACATTAAAAAGATTCTCCCCAAAGGTGTCAATGTCTCATATCCCATGAAATCTTACAATCTCCCTCTTGGTCCAAAAACATCTAGGATATCTTCACTCTTCCTAGTGATAAGTCTCATATCACTAAAGAGAGGTAATCCTACAAACTCTCCAACTCTCTAAATTCTCTCCCTCATGAGGAAGAACACATCCATCATCCCATTATGGATAACTCCCCCTAAAGGCTTGCTCCCCCTTGACCATTGCACCAACAATATCCTTGAAGAATCCCTAAGTCTATAGAAACACTAACTAATCGAAATTAAAGGCAAAAATTCAACATTTAACTTTCACCTCCCTTAAAATTTGATATACACCCTAACAACTCTCCTAATCTATATCCAATGGATTTTCACTCTTTCCAATGCTTTCCAAAGTATATTCTAGGGTTATGAGCAGTTAAGGTAACCTAACATAGCTGAAATATGGGCTAAACATCCTTATTTTTCCGAAATCAGCTTTGGCAGTCGACTCTTACAGTACCAATCGACTGCCATTGACATCAGTCGATTGCCATAAGCGGTAGTCGATTGATTTCTGCAAATGTAGAAATTCAGAAATCAAAAATGAAATTTAAAAATACATAAGTAAAAATACGTATTTTGAAAAATCTTGAAAATTCATACGTATATTACTTATAACAAATGCAATGAGTGAAAAATATTTGAAAATTAAATTACTCATAAAATTAGGAGATTGACACAAAGTTCAAAATCATTGAAAAGTTCAATGTTTTGGCCATACTTTGTATCAACTCCATCAATGGTGATTGCTATCAAAAGATAGACTTCACCAAGGTTTTCTAAAATGATTTTAAAATATTTTTGAAAATCTATATTAGATCATGATCAATGGGATCAATGCATATGACTTGTACATTAGTTTTCCTAATGATTCACCAAGGTATAAGATGAGTTTGAGTTCATCTAGATGCAAGAACTATGCACCTTGAACTTAACTCATTTCCTTGCATCTCATATGTGTCTAGGGTGTATCAATACACAAACATGTTAATTCGATGTGAGATGTGAGTTTTAGTTATGCTTATACTAAGGTCTCATGCATTTTCTAAGACAACACTACTTGATTCCCTTATACATGGGACTTCAAGTCATGTCATAGTTCTTAAATCAATTTTAATTACCTTAAATGCATGAATGATCATGACATAAATATAACATAAATAAGCATGATCAATGATCATGATGTCATGACATATGATTAAATTTAAATATACATGACATAAACCTAAGCATGATCATGACATATAAATGATAAAAATAAATATGATGTCATGACATGGTATATGACAAATAAAGCATGACAAATAAAAGAATAGGTATAACAATACCTAAATTTTAATATTGATTGTCATTTGTTATGATTAATTCCATTTTGTCATATTACTACTAATCCCCCAAGTGTGCCAAAAATTCAAAATGATACATTATGACTCTAAGACCTAAATTGTGTCGATTTGATTAATTTTTTAAACTTCTCAAAATATATTGGCACATCCTAAAAACCTTTAGGATTTACATTCAAACCTATTTTCAAAGTACCCATAATCTTAAAAATATTCTAAAGTGCTATCTTTACCATGGTTTGGTTAACTACCAATCCATTCAAAGTTGACACAACCTAACCCATCTAGCGTGAGTCAATCATGCTCCTAGGAATCCAAAATCTATTTGAGCTCCTTGAGTTAATTTGGTATTCGCTAGGGATGACCTCCCTAGATACCCTCCTAATAACCCTTCTAGGCTAGGTAGCCTTGGTCATTTGGGTCTTGTCATGGTTAATCTTAGGGATTGCCTCCCTAGTAACCTTCTTAGTGGTCTTTCTAGGTTTCATGGAAACCTTAGCTACTAGACACTTGCCTTGGTTAATCTTAGGGATGACTTCCCTATTAACCTTGGCTTTCTTATACCTAGATTGTGTTCCATAATCGAATGGAACATTATGATAAGTAGGCATTGCCTTCTTGGATATAGGCTTTGTGACCCAAACATTGTCTCTTAGATGGTTCTTGCCTCTTACACCCTATATTTTGACCATTGTATTTAATTTTGCATTTTCTTAAGGGTCTTCTCAAGTTTTTCAAGCCTTGACCTCAAGGCTTGATTCTCTAACTCTAATTTATCTAATTTGGTGGGCCCGTTGTTTCCTCGAGTATTCTTGTCCTTCCTAGGCATATGTGTATCTTTCTTAGCATTAAAACCTAAATGATCTTCTATTTTCTTAATACTTGCCTTAAGTAGAATTTTTCTAGGGACATTAGTCCCAAATTTCTCCTTAGTTGAAATATTACATGATTTTGCACCTAGACAATATAATCTATTTCTACTAGTATGCTTTTCATGAGCAATGACAAGTGAATTAAAAATATGCTTTTTAACATTAAAACTAGAGGGTACATTGCTAAAATATACCTTAGGATTTGTCTTAGAGACTTCCCCTACATGTGTAGCTCCTCCTTGCCCTTTGGTTTGCTTTCTCCCCATAGGACATTGACTTTAGTAGTGTCCCCTTTGATGACACTTAAAGCACACCACGTGCTCCTTGCTCTTACTAGTGGAGACTTCGGCCTCCTTTAAATTTTTGTTGACTTTTGCTGCCGGTGAAGCCTTCTTGACCTTCTTAGAGCACTTGCTCTTATAGTGCTCATATTCCCTACACTCAAAACACATAATATGATTTTTATTTTGAATTAATGTACTTGAGTTACCTAGGTCAATGGTGATGGAATTTTCTACTTCTTCATCTTCCCGATCGGAGGTAGATGGTTCCTCTTGAGTTGACTCCGATATTGAAGATGATCTAGTCTCCTCCCCCTCAATCCTAGAGGTGGATGCTTCTTCCACTTCTTCCACCTCTTTCAATCTGGATGTTGATTCCCTATCAACCTTCGAATCTTCAAGCTCTTGGGATGAAGATGTGCTTGCTTCTTCTTGAGCTTGAGAGGATGAGCACTCCTCCTTGGACTCCTCTTCTACTTCATGTGGCAGCGATGAGTTTTCATGATATCTTGCCAACTTGCTCCAAAGCTCCTTGACATCTTTACAATCTCTTATCTTACACAATATATCATTAGGAATTACGCTAAGTAATATACCCATTACCTTATTATTTATGTTGAAGTATCGGAGTTGCTCTTTGCTCCAATTCTTCTTATTGAGTTTTCTTCCTTCTTCATCCTTTGGAGTGTCGAAACCTACTATGACATTAATCCAATTATCAAAATCACATATAAGAAAGTGCATCATTCTACCTTTCCAATATGCGAAATCTTCGCAGTCGAAGGACGATGGAATGTTGATATTGTCACCCAATTTCTCTTGATGATTCATCTTGTCCTCTAGCGTGCTCCCTTGACAGTTAGTCCAAATGAAGAGCGACCTCACTCTGATACCACTTGTTGGGAATTGGACGTCGCTAGAGGGGGTGAATAGTGTGTGGTACGTTGATGATAGAATTCAATCGCGTTCGTCTCTACAACACTTGTTAACGCAGCGAAAATAATAATAACAATAATGAAAGACGACAAACACAACCACAACACACAAATATAACATGGTTCGGAACTTTAGGGTTCCTACTCCACGAATTGAACTCAATTAGCTCTAGTGATGCACTCACCACTAATAAATACTCCTCGGAATAATCCGGAGGCAGAGAAACCTTGTATAAACAATTACAACGGTAATACAAAATACAATAAGCAAATATAAAATAAATACGAAAGACAAGTAAAGAAAAACTTTACAATGCTTTGCTTTGAATGCTTGCTTGTTGATCGTCTTGGACTAGCCTTAAAGGTCTAGATTGCAGCAGCAAATCCCCTCCAAATCGCCCAAGAAAATCACTACCAAATCCTCCCATCCGAGCTGCTTTTATAACCTTCATCGAACAGATTTCACGCTTGGTAGTCGACTACCATAAGACCCCAGTCGACTACCAACAGTATCGTTGTGAGACAACGACTTAATCCACGTCGACATTCAAGACAACGGTTACATTGGCAGTCGATTGTCATTACCCGGCAGTCGATTGCCATTACCCAGTAGTCGATTGTCAGGGCCATAGCCGACCCGATCGGCTCATCGAGCATTCTGCTCCTACACGACCGGCCGATGATTGCCATCCATGGCGATCGATCGCTCAATAACGATCGACTATCAGGCTATTTCCTACAGTCGAACACCAATCGCCTCTGATCAGTTCGACAACCCATAATCCCAGTTGACTATCAAGAGTCAACTAGGCTGCCAAGTATTAAAACACTTGACCAATCAACTGGTCCAAAGCCCCAGTCTACTGATAACCTCAAACATGAGGTTTAACCCCAAGTATGATGTCCTCATACTTGCTAAACCACCCTTAGCCTAGACCTAAGCCTTCTAGCCACCTCCATTATCCTCACACCTATCAGATCCCTCCAAGTCATTCATGACTTGTTCATCCATACGCTAGCCTTCAGGTGCTTTCATAGGCTATTGTCATACTAAGTTGGTCTATACCACTAAGGCATATTGGGCTTACGCTGTCAAGACTATTGCTTGGACTTTATGCCATCAACCATCAAGCTTATGCTGCTAAGACTCTACCCTTGGACTTTACGCTGTCAATATCAACCCTTGGACTTCCCAATTGCCAAACACCCATGACTTGGACTTTCCTTGTCAAGACTCAAGCTTGGACTTTCCCTTGCCAAGACTCATGCTTGGACTTTCCTTGCCAACCCATGTTGGACTTTTCATTTGCCATGACTTAAGGTTGGACTTTCCCTTGCCAAGACAATGCTTAGACTTTTCATGCCAAGTACTTATGACTTAGACTTTCCCATTGCCAAGTGTTCCACTTGGACTTTCCATGTCAAGTACCCAAGACTTGGACTTCTCCATCATATGGTCAATCCCATGTCAACTATATAGTCAACCTATTATTAAACAATGGTCAACTCCCTTGTCAAACATCAATGTCAAATATCAAAATACTACTCGAGTTAAACTCAAGTCCGATCAATCGTGACCTGGGTCGATTGCACCAACAAAAGGCAATCTGGAAAATTACTCTGAGGAGTCAATATGGAAAGTTAATTAAAAAAAATAGATCCAAGGACCTAGCCCAATAGGTGGGTATGATATTAAAGTTGGTCTATAATAATGCAATCTAAGGGGTTGATTCTTAGTTTGAATTTCTTACCTCTTGATATGAGTTGGTCTATCTTTTATTTTATTTTGAAAAATAAATATAAGGACTCAATTTTGCATTTTACCTATTCATGAAGCTTTGAAAAGATATTTTGGTGATGAAGTTGTTATTTAACCTATCCCACTTACGGGTTGCAAACTTGGAAGAAATAATGTTTAAGCGTGACTTGCAAAGGTAAATAAAAGAAACTAAAAAGGACCATATAGAAAGTCATCTTCTACAGGAAAAAAAATATCATAGTTCAAGAAGACCCAAAAATTTTCAGTAGTAAGATCAACTAAGGCTTGTGCTAAACTGAGAAAAGTAGAAAGCTTTTTTTCGGGGTGGATAACCTGTCTCTTTAAATTGTTGTATGCCCCCATCAAAGCCATACTCAAATATAGAAATGAAACAATGACCTAGCTAGTCGAAGAATTATTTTGATTCCTAAAGGACTTTCTTTTCTCAACTCGCCTTTTTCTCTCATCAGCCTTATACTGGTGCAACTCAGCCAACTCAACCTAACCTTTTCCAACTCCCTCAATCATCCCATCTTCGAGGTGAGCAAGGAACTTTTCTCCTCTAAGTTGAGTGAATTTTCTACCTCTCTATGACTCTTTGTAACTCCTTCAGTTTGTATGTAGCAGTTCGTAGATCAATCTAAGTAATTCTAAGCTCCGCCTAGGATTTAAGGAGTTGTTCTGAACATAGGGTGACCTCAGCTTGAATACCCTTTAACTCCTTCATCTGCTACTCTAGTTGGAATTGAAGTCATCGATGGGAGTCCATTAGACGAGGGAGATGAAAATAGATTTTTTTTTGCATTGTCAAGGCCGAGATATAAGAGTAACATTAAGATTGATTATGTATGGTCTTAAAATTGTAATGCAATCATACTCAGGCATTTAGCCTATAAACTTCCTCGAACAAGGCTAATAGAAGAAGATTTTGAATGTAGATTAGCTCTTTGTTAGATAGTCTATTCTGGATAGGTACTGTCAAAGTGGCTAAAACTAAAACTAGGGGTGACTACATTGCTGGTTGACTCCTAGGGAAGACTGAGGATAAAAGTAGGGGATGAGCCTAGTGTTGGTGTGGTAGCTATTATTCTTGTTGGACTGGTTGAAGTAGTAGTAATAGTTGTAATAGCTAGGAGCTCATTGGGATCTCTCGATGAACTTGGAGCATTTGGATTGGAGGAGCGATAGGTGGAGCTTGCTCCAAAACCTTGTCAGAGCCGCTTGAATTTTTTCTGAAACGGTCGGTCCGACTCAAAGGACTGGAGGGGGAGGGGGTGTTGCGATGATAGCTAGTGGTGCCTCTTCGGCACCACTCTCCTTAAATGTTGTCGTCGTTACTCTAAATGGTGCGTTAAAGGATTCTTGGTTGGGACATGATTTTTGAATATGTTTCTTCATCACCGCTAACAACATCTTGTTATTTGTTAAACAAAAAGTAATGCAGTAAGCTAGTTAATAGCTATAATTTAGGGTTACAATAAGTACCTAAAGGAATGGCCAATTCAGTTGATACTGGACTCAATCCATAGTGAAATAATAGGTTCTCCTCCGTAAGTATATTAACATCAAGATGGAGGCCTTGGAGATGGGATACTACATCTTGATATCCTATGGTCTCTTTATATCTATCAAGACCTAGTTGAGGAGAAAAGTCTACTTGCCATTGAAAGAGCCAAGGAAAAGGTGTTAGACAGTGAATAAAAAACTAATGGATTTTCCATTGTTTATGAGAGGAGGAGAAGTTGTAAAAAAAATTAATAGGATGATCTCACAGTGAAGAAGAAAACCCCTACTCTCCTTTCTTCAGATAAAAGAAGCAGTGAAACAGTGAGGGGGGTAAATGAAATACGGTAGTAATAGAAAATGAAAATGACCCTGCATAAGAGTTGGAAGGAATTTGGGGATAATTGATTTAGGGGATGCTAAAGTAGGATGTGATTTCTTCAAATATGAAAGGAATTGGGAAACATATGTCGCTAGTCAACTGATGATAAAAGAAAGCAATGTACCTAAGAGGAGGATAGTGTGCTCGTTGGTGTGGTTGAGGAATCTAGATTGAATGGTCATCAAGAATGTTGAATATAACTTTAAGGGTAGAGTTCTTAATCTCATTGTAAGAAGTGGGAGCATTGTGAAACTATGTGTTGGTGTTAGAAGAAGAAGTCATGGCTAGTAAGGGAAGGAAACTTACTAGTTTATTGTAAGAGGATGAGTGCAAGGTGAAATCGAAAATGAAGATGAAACGAAAGCAATAAATTGATGCTAGTAATGAAACAACAGTTGTGAAAACACATTATATATGTGATTTTTCAAGTTAAATGATAGGGGATGGATGTAGAGTACCTTTAAAATATGATTCTTTGAAGTTTGAACCATTGGATGAAGTTATAGGTTTCGAGGTGATCAATATGGATCCTTGGATGTGACGTATGTGATCATGCTGTAGAATGGAAAGTTCAATCATTCTCGAGGGTTATTTTTTGAAATTCCTATGTAAACAAATACAACTATTAGGGTTTCCAACAGTCAAAGACTGAGTTGAAGTCTCTCTTCAAGACAAACTTCGAGTTAGTTGTCATACGATCATCTCCTTCAATTGAACTTGGAGGATGCCTGTGATACAATAGGAGCATACATGACAATCCAAATGGGTTGTCCACGTGATAGGTGTCTTAATCAGTTATGAAGCCAAAGGTCACGATGACACTTGACTTATCTCTTCCATTATACTCTTAACTTATCAATATTAATGATAGGTCATTACAAATGTTTTCAATGGCGAGGTACTGATAAATGGGTTGTCCACGTGGTAGGTGTCTTAATCAGTTATGAAGCCAAAGGTCACGATAACGCTTGACTTATCTCTTCCATTATACTCTTAACTTATCAATATTAATGATAAGTCATTACAAATGTTTTCAATGGCAAGGTACTGATTAATCATCATAATGATGATGATAATAATGATTATAATGACTCTGTTGAATGATTGGTAATTAATGAAGTTATTTATTCATTTGTCATGACAGTTACTTCACTTCATTTATTTCCAGAATAACATAGATACAGGATGAGAGGTAACCTGTAGGGGCATATGAGGTATCTATATTTTTGTTTTTTTTCTTATTTATGTTCCTCCATACTCTTCTCTTAGAGATCTAATTTGAGCATCGTAGGGCTTTCACTAAGGGTTATCCTAGCTTGGCTCTCTCTTAATCTCTTTCTTAACTATAAAGATAGAATACAATATCGATAACCCAACTCAACTTTGAAGTGTGCTCCTTAAAGAGAAGGATCTGTTTGGATGTTCGTTAGAAGTATGCATATGCACAAACACATCTATCCTTTGACTCGATTAGAGTCTACACTCAATAAGGACTATCTGCCTGAGAACTCATTAAGATCTCGAGTTTGATGTGATAATCTGTCTTCCAATATGTATCGTTTCTAGTTTAATATATGAGTCTATTGACGTGTCAACCTAAGAAAGTTGACATCTTTGTATGCTGATGTGTGGTGGAAGATGTCTCAATCCACTCAATGATCTCAAAAGCAGATCAATGTTTTCCATCAAAAATTGAAACTTAGAGTGTATTGGAAGAGGGTATTTACCTTCGTCAAAAAGAAAATATGTAATATAACTATGATGCCATGCATTGATAGATATTTAAGCGGAAAACAGTATAGTATACAAATAAAAAAAACCAAAAACTATGAATTATCTTATATTAAATATATTCGTGGCATTGCCACTGCAATCATATAAATACATCATGCATGAACTAATTCCAGAATGATATTAGTGATTACTTAATTAATTTGATCATCATCTATCTTGAAAACACATCATGCATGCATCAGTATGCATATGCATTGACTCTCAAAATTAACTTTTGACAATCGATGAGGTTTATTTCTGATTGATTGGATTTAGTTAGTGTCTTGGAGCAGCTGGTAAGACTTATCCTGCTGTCTCTTATAAAGGATAATAATAATAATAATAATAATAATAATCAACGAATATTATATTATACAGGTGTTTGATTAAGAAAAATTATGAATAGAAGACAAGTCTTCAGGGTAATCAGTGATCTGTGTTTACTTTGGAGTAGCAATCGGTCACGTCTCAAAACCGAGGACCAGCCGGGCGGCCGGCCACTGGTCACTGGAGCCTTTCCAGTCAAATACCGCACACAGCTAGCGGGGGACTCTCTCTCCTCCGGACTGCAGATGCGTATAGAATTATCCTTACCTACCACCAACAAATTTATGAGAATGGACCGGCTTTATTAGTCCGGTTCAATGAATATGCCGGTTCATTTCCCGGCTCTAAAGGGACTGAAGGTTGTTATTTAATTAATAGGCAGGATAAAGTGGCAGGAGCAGAGCAGCCACTGCCATTCCGTCCCTACGCCGGATCGAAGCCAGGATTTTGCTCCTCCGAGTCGCTGCTTCTGCTTTCGTCGGTTGTCGTGTAGAGATTTGGAGGTTGATGGTGTCGTTGGGTTGGTAATGAAGGCTTTGGTGGATAGTGGAAGCACAGGCTTGAGGTCGGAGATGAGGACTGTGGCGTCGAGCGAGGACGGAAGGGGCGGCGAGAGCTCCGTGGATGGAATCGAGGCGGATAGCCCAGGAGTTTCGTTCAGTGGCCCCTTGAGCAGCCCGGTCAACAAGCGAGGCGGCAGGAGGAGCCCCCGGTTCAGCCTCCCGGCCTCGCCGGCCTCCTCCGTTCAGTCCGTTGGGAGGGCTAAGAGCGATAAGGACGAGGAGGAGGGGGACGAAACGTATGTGGAGATCACCCTGGACGTGCGCGACGACGAGGTGGCATTCCACAGCCTGAAGGCAGCGGCGGCGGCGGCCGGCGGCGGGGACGCTGAGGCGGACCCGGAGGTGGCTGCGCTGGCTAGGGAGCTGGAGAGACGCGCCGGGCTCGGGAAGTCGATGATGCGCACGGCGTCGTCCAAGTTCAAGCAGGTGTCGCAGGAGCTCCGGCGTCTGGCGTCGTTCACGCGGCGGCAGGGGCCGGGGAAGCTTGACCGCACGAAGACAGCCGCTGCGCACGCCCTCCGAGGCCTCAAGTTCATCAGCAAGGCTGAAGGTGCCGCCGGATGGACGGCCGTCGAAAAGCGCTTCCAAGAGCTCTCCGTTGACGGCATGCTTCACCGCTCCCGCTTCGGCCAGTGCATCGGTCCGTTCTCTATCAAATCACCACTTCTCCTCCTCTAGAAGGAAACGTTGCTTCTCAACGTTGAACTTGATTAAAAAAAAACTTAAAATTTTCGATCCACAGGAATGAAAGATTCCAAGGAGTTCGCTGGGGAGCTGTTCGATGCATTGACAAGAAGAAGACACATTATCGGCGATAAGATTACAAAATCTGAGCTGAAAGAGTTCTGGGACCAGATTTCTGATCAGAGTTTCGATTCCAGGCTTCAGACCTTCTTTGACATGTAAATATTGAATGAATCCTCTGTTTTCCACCTTTCCCAATTTTGCAAAAGACACTAGAAAGATTTGACTTAATTGGCATGATACTAATTCGCTCATCCAATGCGCAGGGTTGATAAGAACGCAGACGGAAGAATCACAGAGGAGGAAGTGAAAGAGGTAAGCGGGCTCAATAATCTGTACTGAGTACTGGAGCATTGCCCTATCATCAATTATTAGTTAATTGATTCAGCCAACAAACAATTTGCGAGCAGATTATCTTGCTGAGCGCTTCGGCCAACAATCTCTCTAAGCTTCAGGAGCAAGCGGAGGAGTACGCTGCGCTGATCATGGAGGAATTGGACCCGGACAATCTGGGATACATTGAGGTAAAGCAGAGCCATCAAATGTTAACCAAATTGTCGCTTTTTTCTTGAACGAAACGCATACCTTGTGATTAATTACGCTGTGGATCGAGCTACTGACGGGGTGGATGACTTCAGATATACAACCTGGAGATGCTGCTTCTCCAAGGACCTAGTTACTCGGCGCAAATCGGCACCACAAACAGTCGAAATCTGAGCCAGATGCTCAGCCAGAAGCTGAGGCCGACGAGGGAGCCGAATCCCCTGGTGCGGTGGTATCGCGAAGTGCGCTACTTCCTGGAGGACCACTGGAAGCGCGTGTGGGTGGTAGCGCTGTGGCTGTGCGCCTGCGCCGGCCTTTTCTGCTGGAAATTCGTCCAGTATCGGCGTCGGGAAGTGTACCACGTCATGGGCTACTGCGTCTGCGTGGCCAAGGGTGGCGCCGAGACCCTCAAGTTCAACATGGCCCTCATCCTCCTCCCCGTCTGCCGCAACGCCATCACCTGGCTTCGAGCCAACACTCGCCTCGGCAAGGCCCTGCCCTTCGACGACAATCTCAACTTCCACAAGGTCATCGCCGCGGGCGTCGCAATCGGAGTCGGCCTCCACGTCATCTCGCACTTGACGTGCGACTTCCCGCGGCTACTCCACGCGACGAACCAGGAGTACCAACCCATGAGGCCCTTCTTTGGCGACTCGAAGCCCGGCGACTACTGGTGGTTCGTGAAGGGCACGGAGGGGTGGACCGGGATTGTCATGGTCGTGCTCATGACCGTCGCCTTCATTCTCGCCACGCCTTGGTTCCGGCGCAACCGCCTCCGCCTGCCGTACCCCTTCAATCGCCTCACCGGCTTCAACGCCTTCTGGTACTCCCACCACCTCTTCGTCGTCGTCTACGTCCTCCTCATCGTCCACGGAACCTTCCTCTACCTCACCAAGGAATGGTACAAGAAGACGGTACGCCAGACCATAAACCAGCGCAGTTTCAGCCTCGTTCTTCCTTGCTCGACCATATGCACTGATAAATAATGACATTAATTTGCAGACATGGATGTACTTGGCGATTCCGTTGATCCTCTACGGCAGCGAGCGGTTGATCCGGGCGCTTCGGTCCAGCGTGCGGCCGGTCAAAATTCTGAAGGTGGCGGTGTACCCGGGCAACGTTTTGACTCTTCAAATGTCGAAGCCTCCAGGTTTCAAGTGCAGAAGCGGGCAATACATTTTCGTCAACTGCGCTGCGGTCTCTCCTTTCCAATGGTATTTCGAAGACATCCAAACAAATCCGAAAGCTATATGTCAGTGCCCAACCAACCAATCAATCTAATTCTCCATGAATAATCGATCTTGCCGTCCGTCAAAACGCAGGCACCCGTTTTCCATCACGTCGGCCCCGCAGGACAACTACATCAGCGTTCACATACGGACACTGGGCGACTGGACTAGGCAGCTCAAAGCCGTCTTCTCTGAGGTAGACTGAACTGGACTTTTCCATGGCTGAGTTAGTAGTCGAGGTTCGAGCTTCTTATATTTTATCTCCATGGTTATCTGTAGGTGTGTCAGCCGCCGGCAAGTGGACAGAGTGGTCTTCTGAGGTCGGATTACGACAGAAATAACAGCCTCATGTAAGTAATTTTGACGTCGCGATAAGAGCAGCGGCTACCAGAGCTGACCCAGGCATACTAGAGAAAGAATATGCTGCTCTGTCTTTGACAGTTCATCTCCTAATCCTTCCACCGCCTTCGCACTCGTCTCTGTTACTCCCTCACCCTAGCGACCTTGATCTTTGCGTTTCCTCCTCCCTATTAATTATGCATGCACTGATGATAGGAACAACAAATAATTTGTCCCCGCTGTCTTGTCATCGCAATCGATATGTCAATATATCATCGGCTAGTAAATTATGCACGGAGTTGAGTAACTAGAGTTTATGACTTGCTCAACTCAGTTGTTGGCTTTGCAGCTTTCCGAAGGTGTTGATCGATGGCCCTTACGGTGCTCCGGCCCAGGACTACAAGAAGTATGAGGTGGTGTTGCTTGTGGGGCTGGGCATCGGCGCCACCCCCTTCATCAGCATCGTCAAGGACATCGTCAACAACATGAAGCGGCTGGAGCCCGACGAGAGCGACGACGACGGCTTCTCCTCCTCCGAGCTCGGGGAGGGCGGAAACAAGCACGGGCGGACGCTGTCGGGGTCCGGTTCGTCGTCGTGGTCGTCGTCGTTCAAGACGCAGCGGGCGTACTTCTACTGGGTGACGCGGGAGCAGGGGTCGTTCGAGTGGTTCCGGGGGGTGATGAACGAGGTGGCGGAGACGGACAAGAAGGGCGTCATCGAGCTTCACAACTTCTGCACCAGCGTGTACGAGGAGGGAGACGCCCGGTCGGCGCTCATCGTCATGCTGCAGTCGCTCAACCACGCCAAGAATGGCGTCGACATCGTCTCCGGCACTCGCGTCAAGTCCCACTTCGCCCGCCCCAACTGGCGCAACGTCTTCAAGCGCATCGCCCTCAACCACCGCGACCAGCGAATCGGTCTCTCTCTTCTCCCTCCGATCATCTCGCTTAACAAATTTAATGCAGCATGCTCCAAACCTCAATTCCGCAATGTCTCATCCTTCTTCTTTTTTTCAATCTGCCTGTAGGCGTGTTCTACTGCGGCGCCCCAGCGCTGACGAAGGAGCTGCGGCAGCTGGCCACGGATTTCTCACGGCGGACCAATACCAAATTTGACTTCCACAAAGAAAACTTTTAAAACCCCTTCAGTAATCTCACAATCAATATATATTTACCCATTTGCAACATTATATTCAAGGGCAGTAGCATGCCTTCGATCTGAATAAGATATTAAGATTATCGACAACGAAAGAGATTAATGTAGGATGATCAGTCATAAGATATCGATTAGAGTTATACAGCGTTTGTCACCAATAATTCAGGTGAGAACTTTCCTTGTTTTCCTTGTGTACATCTTTATTTATTGGTTTTGGTGTAATCGGATGCATTTTTAGTGTCCATGAAATGTGTAATAATTTTTTTTCTCTTTCTTTTAGGGTGATAAAGTCTAGGTAATAATGTGGAGGTGGCCGTCAACTGTTGATTTGATAGTGGACGGCTCTCTCTAATGTCTATGATAAACAATTCCCTTTTAATTCTTTCTCATTGATGAACTTTTCCATGGCGTCACTGGTGATCTGGGCGCATCAGTGGAAACTCTAAACCCTAATTGGCTCCAGCAAGACTGAAGTCCCATTTTAGCTGTCGAGTGGACCAAAATAAAGCACTGCAATCATGAGGATGACGATGCGAGCTCCTTATGATTGAGAACTCACAAATAATGCACTGCAAGTCATAAAAATAGAGGGAACCTTTTTTACATTCGCTCAGATTCCATCTTCCCTTGATCAGATCGAATAAGTGAGAAAGGCATGCAGGCCAAAGGCAATCACTGTTCTCATCAACAGGTTGCCCAATCACACAACCAAGTGGCTCGCTAAAGCTAAAGATCAGCAGCCTGCTCCACACGTAGTGACGCACTGAACCATGCAGGAGCATTGTCCTAGTGCAATACCACACCACTCACAGCTCTGAGAAGGCAGGGACGGACAGGGACAGGGAAACAGTTGGAGCAAACACAAGGTCATGACCTGGAGTAAAACCAGGTGCAGAATTTTCAACTCTCCGAGTCAAAATCAAGCAAAGGAGCCAATTTCTTCTGAAACTGCATTTGATGCTTGTGGAAACAAGAGCTGTAAAACTAGAGCATATTCTCATGAAGGAAAAGGGGCCGGGGCTCTTCGCTTTGTAAGCTATCATTAGTTCTTAGATGGCCACTAGAAGGGATGGAAAGCGACCAAGAAACATCCACCGGTGGACAAATTCTGCACCCCAAAGTTGGGTTAAGGTACAGTGCTCAACTGGCAAAGTTTCTGGTCCTTGGAAAAAAGCTTGGTTGGTTGGTGCTGACTCATAGTCCAGTAAAAATCCAGCAGCAGATCACTTTCTCTTCTCTCTTAACAGGTTGTTTGATTAGCTTACAGGGCTAATCTAATTGATAAGTATAAAAAGATAATTTTTCAATGGACAAAGATTAATTTTTGAGTAAGTCATGATTCTGAACTATGATCTCATTCTTTACATTTATCATATAAATTTTTGATTTACTTCTTTCATTGACAGAGACCGTGGAAGAAAATCGCTAATAATTCTATATTTTTTTTAACTGGTTGTTTGATTGGATGTTGAGTTTTGGAGTTCCTGCCGGTTTAGCATTGAACGAGGAGAGCAATAGAATAGGAATTTATTAGTGTCTGGTCCAATAAGAGTCTTTATATAGGGATTTATAATATATAATTTATAACTATGATAATAGCAATTATAATACAAATATGAATTATATGGTAAATCCTTATTAATTAAAATAAATTGTAAATTTGATGCTAACTACTACTTGCATTCTAGTGTTATTATCCGTGCAGACCTAACGAGAGGGGACAGACAATATTGGATTCGGTTGTCAATAGGGTAAATTATTATCTGATTAATAATTTGGCTAGAAAGAATTAAGTTATAAATTTGAAAACAATATTTTTTTCCTAATCTTGTATTTAAAAAGATTAGATTTTCCTCTTCTTTTTTTTCGGAAGGTATGGACATCCTAATTCCAATAACAGATGCAATAATTATGGAGAAAATGATTCCTCCCATATGGTTTAACAATGAGTTAAGTTAGACATGTAGTTGATGTGGTTGTTAGGTCAATCAACTCGTTAATTGTTGAATTAAAAATATGAGAAGATCACATGAGCCAAATAGAAGATGAAAGTTGAGTAGTCGTGAATATCTAATGAGTAATTTGTTCATGGAACTCTATTTTAGATATTCTAGTTGATTGACGGGAATGATATTTTAGATCAATCAATCATAAGATCAATCAACTCATAAGATATATTTTAGTTGATCACCTAAAAAGTAGATCCGAAGTTGAAAATACACTTCCAGGGTAACCTCAATTTTTTTTAATATGTTTTATTATTCAATTCATGTTAATACGTAAATAATTAATCAATATCTTATTATGAGACGTTCGAATTATAGAAAATTAATTTTTGTAATCGAACTTTCTTAGTTTGGCCCAATAATTGATATTAGAGTAAAAGTTTTGATATTGTTACTTATTTTGAATTGATTTATGTTGTAATATTTCTCCTTTAGAGGGGAGATCTGTTGCAATGATTTCGGGTAGTCCGCTAAGCGTCGTTGGGAATACTCGGACTCGGTTGAGGAGCACTCGGCAGAGTTGACGACAGAGTCGTTGGCAGAGTCGATGGCAGAGTCGACGAGTCGGAGAAGCTCTTGGTTGTTCCGCAGCATCACTCGGTGTCGAGGCCTGTGGTTTTCACAGTGTCCTTAAAACAGATTCGTCCCCTCTTTCATGCTTTTGAGGGTGATGGACAACTGTTTCCCAAGATACAATGACGGAACCGAGGAGCGATCAAGCATAGATCGTTTCTGGCGAACTGGTTGGACACAAAAAAGCTATCATCGGCGAAGAAGCAGAGGGAAAAGGAGGAGAGATTTTTCATATATCAAACGCTTCCTCTTTTATAATTTTGTAGCATATCTCCAATTAATTACGTAATTAATGGATTAATGACTCATTTTTTGAAACGTCTGCAATCAACTCGGTCGTTTCAACGCCAAGCAATCATCAATGCATACGTTACAAAAAGAAAATGGAACGGATTAGCAAAAGGTTGGTTGGATCTACTTGGGCAAATCATGCCCTGACCGGTCGTACATTTGACGCACGCAGGTCGCGCTCGTACACGAGTCGCCTTACGGTAGTGCAATCCGGGCCCTCGATTCGTGCCCCCCCCTGCGCACCCACGAGTGAGAGAGAGTTTTTTTCCTTGCATATGTTCACAACTACAATGCTTGTGATACATTATAAACCAACCAAGTTGTCCCTCAACTTTCAATGTGGAACTAAACTCCTCCACATGAGGGTTTCTCTATCCTTCAATTTCCTTACTTCCATTCACATTTCCAACAATCCCCCACATGAATGGAAATTGATATGTGATAGCTCTCAACAGTAAAGTCTGACATAGGATAGGTAGGTTTTATCCTTTGAACCTTCCCTTATGATAATATGTTTGCTTACTGGTTGATTTAGTAGACACGATGTCTTTGAATTATTCGACCCTTCATATAAGCATTGACACATTTCACACAGGATTTTCCCTGATGTACTTCAATTCTCATGAGTGTGTTCATTCTTGGCCATGAACACGCCTAGTTCTGAGAGAAGATTTAAGATTTGTGTCTTCCAAATTCCTTCGAAGTGGCCCCACTTCTTTCTCACATAGGTGACCTTTTTAAGAGTATTCCATACCACTCTATTGGATCATTAAAAGCCATATGCTTATCCTTCATCTTATCACTGTTTCATTATCTCATAACTCCCACAGTGATCCTTCTTAGTCGATGCAGTTAGGTTGTCCCTTTGAACCTAGTTCTTGGGATCTCCAATCTCCATAGGTTGGATTTCCTTTGCACCAACATTCGTTATCGGCATCAAACTCATCCTTTGAGATGAGCTCGCAACTAACTCTCTATTTAACCCTTTGGTTAGAGGATCCGCAAGGTTATCTTTTGACTTTACATAGTCAATAGTGATAACTCTCGTTGAGAGTAGTTGTCTAATAGTGCTATGTCTACGATGCATATGTCTAGACTTTCCATTATACAAATGACTTTGTGCCCATCCAATCGTTGACTGACTGTCATAGTGTATGCATATCACGGGCATGGGTTTTGGCCATCTAGGAATATCTTCTAAAAATTGTCGTAACCATTCAGCCTCTTCACCATTTGTCAAGAGCCACAAACTCAGATTCCATCATGGATCTAGTTATTATGGTTTGTTTAGAAGATTTCCATGATGCAGCTGCACCCCCTAAAGTGAACAAATATCCACTTGTAGACTTAGAGTCTTTCACTTCAGATATCCAATTAGCATCGTTGTATCCCTCGATTACAGTCGGATATCTTGTATAGTGCAACCCATAATCATGAGTATACCTCAAGTATCTCAGTACTCTTGTTATCCCTTTCCAGTGCTCAACACCAGGATTACTCATGTATCTACTCAGTTTACTTACTACATAAGCTAAGTCTGGTCGTGTATAATTCATTAGGTATATCAGACTTCCAATCACTCTGGAGTACTCTATCTGAGAGTTACTCTTTCCTCGATTTCTCGATAGATATTGACTCATATCTATTGGAGTCCGTGCCAACGCAGTATCATTCTTGTTGAACTTCTCAAGAATCTTATCCACATAGTGGGACTGACTGAGAATAAGTCCTTCAGCTGTTCTAAGAATTTTAATTCCTAGAATCATATCAGCTAGACCCATGTCCTTCATGTCGAATCTTGAATTCAACATTTTCTTAGTGGATTTAATCATCTTATAATTATTTCCAATGATAAGTATGTCATCTACATAAAGACATAAGATGATAAAATCATCTTCCATGTCTTTACTATAGATACATTTATCACACTCATTGATTCTAAATCCATTATTTAGCATGACATTATTAAATTTTTCATGCCACTGCTTAGGAGCTTGTTTCAAGCCATACAATGACTTGACCAATCTACATATCTTGTTTTCCTATCCAGGAGAAGAAAAACCTTCAGGTTGTTCCATATAGATTTCCTCTTCTAAATTTCCATTTAGAAAAGCGGTCTTTACATCCATTTGATGTATTTTCAAATTTCACAATGTGACAATCGCTAGTAACACTCTCGTAGAGGTTATTCTTGATACCGGAGCATATGTATCAAAATAGTCAAGACCTTCACTTTGTCGGTATCCCTTAATTACCAATCTAGCCTTGTATCTATCTATTGTGCCATCCAATTTCTTCTTTCTCTTAAAAATCCACTTACAGCCTAATGGCTTACTTCCCGGAGGAAGATCCACAAGCTCCCAAGTATGATTTTGTAAGATAGAAGTGATCTCAGATGCAATCGCTTCTTTCCAGTGAGGTCCTTCAGAAGATCTTAGAGCTTCTGGATAGCTCTATGGTTCACTTTCCAACATGAAAGTGATAAAATCTGATCTAAAGGATTTTTCCGTACGAGCTCTTTTACTCCGTCTAGGCTCTACCTCTACTGGTTTACCCTTATGCTCTTCTCCTTGTGTTTCAAAGGTCGTTTTTAAGGAATTTGCTTCCTCTCTAGACTTATACGGAAACACATCTTCGAAGAATGAGGCATTTCTCGATTCAATTATCGAGTTCTTATGTATTTATGGAATTAGAGATTCATTCATTAGAAATCGATAGGCACTGCTATTCTGTGCATATCCTAGGAATATGCAATCAATAATTTTTGGTCCTATCTTGATTCTTTTTGGATTAAGCACCAATACTTTAGCAAGACACCCCCACACTCGTAAGTATTTATAAGATGTCTTTCTACCATTCCATAGTTCATAAGGGCTCTTGTATATATTTTTCCAGGGTACCTTATTTAATAGGTAATTTGCTGTCAGCACGACCTCTCCCCATAAATTTTCTAGTAGCCCAGAACTTAATAAAAGAGCATTCATCATCTCTTTTAAAGTACGATTTTTCCTCTCAACAACACCATTTTGCTGAGGAGTATATGAAGCTATTGTTTCGTGTCTGATTCCATGTTCAACACACAACTCAGTGAACGATGAAACATATTCACCTCCTCGATCACTTCAAATCACTTTAATCTTCTTATTAAGATGATTTTCAACCTCAGTTTTATAGAGAATAAATTTCTCTATAGCCTCATCCTTACTTTTCAAAAGATACACATAACAAAATTTTATGTTATCATCTATGAAAGTAATAAAATATTTATTTCCACAGTGCATCGGAACCCCTTTTAGGTCGCATACATCTATGTGGATTAGGCCGAGTGGTTCTGTGTTCCTTTCAATATATTGAAAAGATGACCTTGTCATCTTTGCTTCAACATAAGTCTTACACTTGTGTTTCGGGTCTAGGAGGAATGTCAGAATGTTTTGCATATTAATTAATTTTCGCAATGAATTATAATTAACATGTCCTAGTCTACTATGCCACAACACAGATGACTCAAGCATATAAGAGGAAGAACTTCCAATTTTATTCATTTTAGGCCTAATGGCCATTACACTGAGCTTAAAAAGCCCATCATTTTCACACCCCTTCCCTACAAACATTCCACTCTTAGACAGCACTACCCTATCCGACTCAAATACAATTCTAAACCCGTGCTTGCTCAACAGTGATCCGAAAACTAAGTTCTTGCAAATATCCGGAACAAATGGCACATTGTTTAGAGTTAGATCCTTGCCCGAAGTCATTTTCAGCACCACTTTTCCATGGCCTTTGATCTCCGACGTTGCTGAATTCCCCATATACAGTTTATCTCCATCTTTTACTTCTTCGAAGTCATGAAGCAGCTCCTTATTGCAGCACACATGTTTGGTGGCTCCTGTATCAATCCACTACTGCTGTGAGTTTGGACCGATGAGGTTCACTTTAGAAATGACGGCGCACAGATCTATGTCCGACCCCTCGCTCACATTAGCCTCTTGTTTCTTCTTTGGCTTTCTACAGTTCGAAGATTTATGACTAATACGGTAACAATTGAAGCATTTTCCTGTGAATTTCTTCTTGCTAATGCCTCCTTTAGGCTCAATCTTGGAAGACTTTGACTTCTTCCGTTTTGAGCCCTCGCCATGATCAACCACATTGGCTTTGACCACTGCATAAGTGAATGATCACCTGTCCGAGTTCCTGTTGTCTCCCTCAATCTGGAGTCGGACGATGAGCTCCTCGATATTCATCTCCTTTCTTTTGTGCTTCAAGTAATTCTTGAAGTCCTTCCAGTCGGGAGGGAGCTTTTCTATGATTGCTGCCACCTGGAAGGTTTCACTCAGCATCATGCCTTCCGAGTGGATCTCATGCAGGATCACCTGAAGCTCCTGGACTTGGCTGATCACCATCTTGGAGTCCACCATTTTGAAGTCTAGGAACCGACCAACAATAAATTTTTTGGCCCCCGAATCCTCTGTCATGTACTTCCGGTCTAAGGATTCCTATAATTTATTAGCCGACTTCTTTGTGCAGTATACATTATGCAATGCATTTACCAAATAGTTGAGGATATAGTTTCTACAAAGAAACTCCAAGTGTTTCCAAGCCTCCACAGCATTGAAGGTTTGAGTATCCAAAGTACCCTTAGGTACCTTGGGTGGTTCTTCTGTCAAGAACCTAGCCAGATTAAGAGTGGTCAGGTAGAAAAGCATTTTTTGCTGTCACCTCTTGAAATTCAATCCAATGAATTTCTCTAGCTTCTCGACGTGATTGATTGGGACTGTCCCAATCGTTACAGTAGAAGTAGTTACTTTCATCTGTTGAGCAGTAGGCTGCGCTACCGTCATCTCAACTTGGTCCGCCGCCATCGTAACTGGGTCCGCTGCCATCGCAACTGGGTCCGCCGCCATTGCAACAGAGTAGAATTTGTTTTAAGTTCTATTGTAATATTTCTCCTTTAGAGGGGAGATCTATTGCAATAGCTTCAAGCAGTCTGCTAAGCGTCATTGGGAATACTCGGACTCGGACTCAGTCGAGGAGGACTCGACAGAGTCGATGGCAGAGTCGTCGGTAGAGTCGACGGCAGAGTCGATGAGTCAGAGAAGCTCTCGGTTTTTCCGTAGCACCACAGATTCGTCCCCTCTTTCATGCATTTGAGGGTGATGGACGACTATTTCCCAGGATACAACGACGGAACCGGGGAGCGATCAAGCACAGATTATGTCACGCTCCGAGAGTATGTCGTGCCGAAAAGCAAACGGACGGCATCTCCCCTGTACGTGGCAACATATCGGGTTAATACAAGGCCCGTAGGCCCACAACAACAATATATAAATGGACAATACCAAACAATATATCCAAAACAACACGAGAGGTGCGCACCGGTGCGACTCTAACATACTACACACAACAACGTACAAATCCAAAGCCAGATACAACACTGATTATACATGGCCATAATACAAAATAACAGCGGAAGCAAATACGTGAAAAACCCCAAATGTTCGGTGTGAGATGGGATCAGCTGGCGGAGCTCCAAACGTCCAAGGAAAATCTTCTACCTGTTATCTAGGCGACAGAAAACCCAGGGTCCAAGGGTGGTGAGTATAAACTCAGGGGTAATATATAGAAAGTGCATGAACAACATATAAGGATAGATCTACAAGTATACATGTGAAGATCTACAGGTATACAACATGAATCCAATAGACATACAGTCATATCCAAATCTAATAACAAGTAACTACAGTGAAATCATATTCAAGGTATATACTAAACTGATCAACTGAACATAAAGTAATGTACCAACGTACCTGACGGTCTGCAACACCATAAGCTATATCATCCAGACAGATTTACAATAACATAACCCATATACTGTACCAGGTCAATCCCATACCTGACCAATACTACAACATATGAACAGTATATGATCACCTGCACTAACAACCAGGTCTGTACCACACAATGACATGATGCTAATCAAATGCATATAACAGTCTGAATCAACGCATATATCATGCTCAACACATAGCAGTAAATAATATGCAAATGACATGTATCATGATGAACAAGCATGTGCAACAATCATAGCTCAATCAAATACAGCATCTCACAGGCATATGTAAAACATATATCAAATACATGCATACATATATATCAGCAATGCCTATGCATGGTCATGCCTGCGCACCCAACTCGCTACCATGACCCCAGTGTGGCCTAGGTGGCACGACATAATAACTATCCCGACTCCAGCCGCCACCACTCTCGAGTGACCGAGTTGGGTAGTATGAAACAGTAGCTAGCTCGCCATAGAGCTATATGCTACCCATACGGGGGTCCCTGCTGCTAGCTGCTCCGTCCCTACCCATGAGTAGACGAGCGCCGCACCCAGGACAACTGCACATCACACGACCACTGTCTATAGTGGGTGAGTGCGCTAACTACCACTCTGCACAGTGGCCAAGTGCGCATCTCTAGCTACCACCATCTATAGTGGCCGAGAACGGCACGCACAACAATGCTCTGCCCTCAACCCTGCAACCACTACCCCGAGTGGCCGGGGAGACAGGATGACTGACGACTTGTCTCAACCACAAGGCAGACTCAGTCGTCAGCATGCATGAAATGTAATGATGCATAGCTCACACACAAATCCTCGCAACACTCCCTAACTCACAGGGAGACCTAGTCAACCAAAAGTCAACCATGCAAGGACTATAATCCATAAGACTCTCTCTATCACACAAAGTCATACACACCTGACAGTCAACCATGCTAAGACCTCTAGTCAGTAGCGAGATACCATCGACCGCCCATATAACCATACTCAGGCACACAATCCATAATAGATATACCATCACGCTAGGACCTCTAGTCCATGGTTACATACTGACACTCATACACTTATCTATGCACAGACAACTAGATCCACCATAAATGCACCACTAAAACGGATATGATATAACAATCGACTCCATAATCCAAACCATCACCTAACCCTAGTGATGTAATACAGTAACCCAATCTGAAGTCACAAAGATAAACCTAACCACTTGTACTTACTGAACATCCATCAGCTAATACATACTAGGGTTTATAATTCCTATCCGTGCTAGATAATCAATGAGTAACAGAGTATATATCTCAAAGGTCAAGGCAGTACAAGCATATGATTAAATAAGAGTGGATTCAAGGTAAACAGGTATAAACATAAATCCAAGATCATGCACTAGAATTGATCAAAACTACCGGACCAGGTAGATATTACCCACCTGATACGTAATCCGTGCTATACATCTCCACGTCCATGTATCCATCACCATCAAAGTCCTTCCAGTCTCACACACCGATCAGATCAGACCATAGGAAAAACATCTCAGTGACCTCGATTGCTGTCGGAAAGTCCAAGCTCTGTTGCAAACAGAGTTATCCAAATTTAATGTTACTATGAACAATAATAACCCATCCTCATCAACTACTGGGACAAACTATGCGGAAAATAGAGATCTGAATGAACCACAACTCAATTCAAATCTTACCTCAACCTCGATCCACCAATTATCAATCATCGAAGCAACAACATCCAAAATCAACTGTAAACAATAGTATACCTTCCTAAAGTATCCCAATCCGACACCCACCAAGTTTGGCTTCCACTGCACAGCATCTTGATCATAGTTTAGAGTACCAATTTGCATAATCTATTCAATTAAGGAAAACCTTACCCATATCATCTTCATCCACCGAATAGATCACAACCAATGCCTCACCAATAACCCATACATTACTGAAAATCAACATCCAACAGCTAGATCAAGGAATAGGAAATCTTACCTCCTTGAATCGCTCGATTACACCCAAATCAAACGAAAACCACTAGTTTCAACTTCCACAATTCATCGGCAAAACCAACAGATTCCAACTGTGAAGAATTTCAACCTCAAACGCGATCTGCAGCCAAACCAAACACCCGTATCAACAATTACCATAATCACAGCAGAACACCAATCAACCATAAGAACACTGAATTTTTCCACACGACACAATTACGAAGGAAAAAGGGATTGAAACTTACCAACCCCGTAGATTCTCCGACAGTCTACCCCTGCTCGACCTTTGCTCACCGAAGGAACTCCAGCCCTAACACATTTCAAGCTGCCAACAGTAAGACGCACCACCAAAACAGATCTAATCCCAAAATCAACGAATACCACAGATGACATTATTAGGTTAGATTCATCTTACCGAGTCCAACCTTCACCGGCGGCGATACTTCCCCCAATCCCAGACACAGATCGTCGAAAAATTGACTCTGCCGCGACAATGCCAAGTTTCTCAGCCAAACTCCGATCAACACAACCAGATCTATGGAAATGACAAGGAAAACCCAGCTAAAACTAAAACCACCGACGTACCTTGATCGGCAGCTCGCTGCCATGGCGACAGCACCGCCGACTCATCGAGCGAAGGAATGCTGACACCCCCCAAAGGCGAACCACCTCGATCTCGGCCGGAGATCGACTCTAATGAGGTGGCACGTCGGCGGCGCTCATCGGACGCGATGATTTGGAACCAATAGCGATTGCCGAGCGAAGAAATGCGACGGAGAAGAAATAGAAGCGGAGATCGCAATGTGAATATCGTGATCGGTTGTGGCTTTTAAACGCTGTTCGTCCCATTCGGTTAACTCAGCCCAAACCAAACCCAAATCTGATTTGGTTCAGCCCTTAACCCAAGTCAAACCAATCAGCCCAAGCCCATTCCAAATCAAGCCCAATTTCAAATAAGCCCAATTTCAAATCCATTTCCAGCCCAATTAACCCACTAATTATATCCAATTAATCCCAATTAATTACAGGGTTTAATCCATATATAATTTTTTTTTTCGTATTTCACAGATTATTTCCGACGAACTGGTTGGACACAAGAAAGCTATCATCGGCAAAGAAGCAGAGGGAAAAGGAGAAGCATAGGGAAAAGGAGGAGAGATTTTTCACAACGCCAAGCAATCATCAATGCATACGTTACAAAAAGAAAATGGAACAGATTAGCAAAAAGTTGGTTGGATCCACTTGGGTAAATCATGTCATGACCGGTCATACATTCGACATGCGCAGGTCATGCTCGCATATGAGTCGCCTTGCGGTAGTGCAATCCGGGCCCTGGATTCGCACCCCCCCTTGTGCGCACCCACGCGTGAGAGAGAGCCTTTTCCCTTGCATATGTTCACAACTACAATGCTTGTGATACATTATAAATCAACCAAGTTGTCCCTCAACTTCTAATGTGGGACTAAACTCCTCCACATGAGGGTTTCTCCATCCTTCCATTTCCTTGTTTCCATTCACATTTCCAATAATTTATGCATGTGTTCGTTAATAACAGTCAAGGGCTAGCTAGGATTCAAAATTATAATTTGGGGTTGACTACCAACTATGTGAAGTTGTTCGCGAAGCGATTGTATGTAAAGTAATTTTTAATTGCTTGGCAAGACAATATCCGCCTCATGAATGACCATCACATGTTGTCTCGTCGATTTCTTCTTGAGCAGTCGACCTTCGTTCTCTCTTTATCGGCAATGAAAATTGAATAAAAAATAAAAAATTTAGATTGTTCATCACTTGGTGAGAAAATATCCACTTCACGTTTGATCATCATTCGCTGTCTCTGATCACCTCTTAAGTGATTGGTGTTCATTGTCTTTTTATTGATGATAATTTTTTTATTAAACAAGAAATAAATAATTAATTTAGACTACTTTCGAATAATGAATTAATACTATTATGACTAACTTTTAGTTCTCTTGTATCGAGTCCTTCGATGATGACTTTTTCACCTGACCGCATTGAGATTTATCCAAAATAATGCTAATCAGAGGGCACTGATGCTTCACCAATACTCCTCCAATGCTTAAGTCAGATAGGAATAAAAAATAGAAGAAAAATAATATAAGCTGAGTTAGCAAAATTATAATTATTCTTTTTTGTTTACCTTTCTTTCTTTTATAATCTCTCTAACTCTCCGTTATTACTACATGTCTTTTCAGCAACCTCAAACTCATGTACTCCACACCCTTATTACATAACCACGCTTGCATATATCCCCTCATCTTGTCGCTACTTCCGTAGACACCACTTCAACATGTTTCAATGTTCATGGATTGTCACGCATCTTTATTGTAGCTCCCCTAGACAAGTATTCTTCAAGGGGTATCAAGGATGGAATTATATCAATCCCAACTTCTAACTCATTGGATTCTCAAATTTCAAGCTCACTACTCTTTGAGAACTTGATTCCCGAGTTCCCGATCTATCGGACTCCTGACCTCCTGGGCTCCCAACCTTCTGGGCCCTTGACATTCTATCTCCTATCTCCCCTATGACGCAACTTCTTAACTTAATCTCTCATACCCTTAACTTCTCGAGCCCTTGACCTCCCAGGTCTCTCAATCTCTGAGACTTTTATCTCCTTTATGACTAAATTTTTTATCTTGATCATCTGGATATATAATCCAAAACTTTATCAATATCAAATATATTTATTAATTTATAAATATAATGATATTTATATAATTTATCATTTTAATTTGATATTTATTTTAAAAATTAATTGTTTATAATTTAATATTTTAAAATTGATAAAATTTATAATGAAATTTGAAAAATAAAAATAAAAAAATATTTTAAAAAAAAAATGGGTGGGGTTGGAGCCCACCCTAGCCCATGGGTTGCTTCGCCCATTATAACAATGTTAGCAATATATGTGACCGTGTGGATGGATAATTTAATTTAATGAACAATTTATGACCTTAGAATTTTTGTGATGTAATTATTATTTCATTATTTAAGCTTGTAACCAAGGGGTGGATTACGACTCTATAATTTGTCCATGTTAATTTTAAGTTTTTTTTTTTGAAGTATTTGTATATGTACATTTTGTATGTGTTGGGATTTTGACGTCACTAGGAAGAGATGAATATCATCTATTCGATGTACTCATTTACAAGATGTCAATGCAAAGTGGAAATAAGGTATAAAATAGAGAAAAAACAAACACAATAAATTTAAAATTTTTACATGATTCGAACCCCTCCCCAACTATAAAAATACATTAAAATAGCGATGAAATTTAGCAACGAAAATAATTTGTTATAAATTTTGTGATAAATTAGTAAATCACCACAAATTAGTAATGAAATTTATAACAAAATTTTTTTTGTTGCAAACATAACAACATTTGTAACAAATTAAATTTCGTCACAAATATCGTCGCTGTTTTACAACTAATTTGATTTTTCGCCATAAATTTGTGATGAAAAATCAATTTCGTTGCAAAATTTTGCAACAAAATATGAATTCGTTACAAAATTTGCAACGAAATCTGGATTCGATGCAAATTCTGTGACGAATTCCATTATCGTTGTAAATTTTGCAACGAATCTAGAATTTGTTGCAAATATTTTGACAAATTTCGCAATAAAAGATTTTCGTCGGACATTTTCAATTATTTGGCAAAAAAATGCAGTCGTGGTAGGTTCGACGAGAAAGGAAATTTTGCGACGAATTTTATATTCGTCTCTAATTTTGCAAATAATTTATCTTTCGTCGCTAAATTTGCGACGAAAATCAAATTCGACGCAGAATTTTCCAACGAAATATTAATTCGTCACAGAATTTGCAACGATTTAATAATTCATTGCAAATTTTGCGATAAATTTAGCGACGAAAAAATTTTGTAGGATTTTTTAAATTATTTGGATAAAAAAATAAGGTAAAATTTACAACGAAAACTAAATTCATCGCAGAATTTGTAACTAATTTAAATTATCGTTGCCAAATATTGTGATGAATATTTAATTCGTCGCAAAATTGACAACGAATATCATATTCGTCGCAGATTTGAAATCAGTTTTGCAACGAATTATAAATCGTCGTAAAATTTACCCTAATGAACATACTCAACCTCCTTTTCCCCTTCTCACAATCACGATCCCACGCTCCCTCCTGGTACGTTTCCCTCCCTCTTCCATCGTCGAAGCTGACGTCGGATCTGGACAAATCTGACATCGCCGTGGCAGCTGCCGCGTGCATTGCGGGCAGGGGTGACACCCTTGTCGCGGCAGCTGCCGCGTGGTGCTCGCGGTAGGGGCGTCGCCCCTACCGCATGAGTTGGTCATGCGTTTATCCGAGTCATCGCCCTTACCGATGACCCTTTTGCATCGGTTGCACGGCAGGTTCGCGCCGATGCCCCTTCTATGTCATTCGCATGGTAGGGGCGTCATCCCAGGGTTCATGCTTGGGTGGGCCTTCGCCTCTGGCTCGCGCATAGCTATCGTGTCGGACCCAGGCCTCCGTGGCACGTGTTCACCCCACACCAAAATCATCGACCCTTCGACTTCGTCTACATGATTTAGGCCCCCTTTAATGCTGACACATCTCATGAGCTTCAATTCGCCTGCACCATCGTGGTCGTTGCTTGCAAGGTCGCGACCCCCTACAACGTGTGTTGACTTTGGGCAGTTGAGTTGCATGGGTCGGGTGGCTAATTAACGTGATTTGTCAGATTTACATGTTATTCAAATAAAATCCTTTAAAATTTGTAATGTGTAATAAAACACAAATTCAATATTTTATTTTTCTTAGGTTTGTCATACAGATGTTCATACTTCAGGTGATCCGTATGTTCGTAAAGTCTTCTGTTGTCAGCTCATCCGTTGCTTTTACCAGGGAAGGTATATTTTATATTTCAAAATTTTTACCATTATCATTCTATAATATATATATATATATATATATAATAATGTTTGATTTTATGTATTTCTTTTACTGTAAAAATTTATTATTAGTTTGATATGTTCTAGTTTATAATTCATTATCATACTTAAAATAAATAAGTACTAGAAGAAATTTTTTTAAAGTATAAATTGATTGTTCAATTAATACCGATGAAAAATGATGAGAATATAATTATTCCTTGATATAAATTTGGAAACAAGAAAAATAGAGAGAGAAAGGAGTTGGATATATAAAAAGAACTTACTAGAACATCGGAATTTAACTGATGAATTTATTATTGGGATAGAACAATTTTTGAATTTTATTGGTAGTAATGTTGAATTTATGGATGAGAATAAATTAAAATGTCTGTGTAAAAAGTGTCATAATAGTAAATTTTTCAATGTGATAAAGTTCGAGAACATATTTATAGATTTGGTTTTACCCCAAATTATTATAATTGGACATGTCATGGTGAACCGTTCATATCCGATGAAGAGGTTGGACAAAATATACAAATGACAGTTAGTGGAGATCAAAGATATTATGATCAATTCAATCCATATCAGAGGATAATAGTTGATGTAGTTGGTCATAATTTGAATACCGAATCGAACGCTGCAAGTTCTAGTTATCCTCAAACATTTGAACACATGTATACTAGTTATTCATCGCCATTGGAGGATGTAGAAGTAATAGGTGTTTATGAAAATGTAAACAATGAACCATATCTTAAATTTCAAGAAGTGTTGAGAGTTATAGATGAACACATATGGTCTGTTTGTGATAGCCACACTAAATTATCTATAACCGCAAGATTATTGAATGTTAAAGATGAGCATAATGTGTCTGAAGATTATTTTAATGGTTTCATTCAAGTTATTGGAGAAGTATTGCTGCATGATAACATAATGCCTAATGATTTTTACAATATAAAAAAACTTGTGTAAGAATTAGATCTTTCGGTGGAAAGAATTGATGTTCGTAGAGATTGTTGTATGCTATATTGGGGAGACAATGCAGCTGCAGAGATTTGTAAATTCTATGATCAATGTAGGTACAAGAGTACCACGAGATTGAATCGTAATAAGTGACGTAAATTATATATACAAATGTTCTATTTGCCTATAACTTCTAGATTGTAAAGGCTTTATGCATCAAAGGTCACTGCTAAACACATGACTTGACATGCAAATCATGAAACAAAGATAGAGCTAATGTGTCATCCATCAGATGCAGAGGCGTGGAAAATTTTTGATAGAACATATATATCCTGAGTTTACAAATGAGACTCGAAACATTAGGTTGGGTCTATGTGTTGATGGATTTGCTCCATTTGGCAAATCAGGAAGAACTTATTCTTGCTGGTCAATTATCTTAACTCCGTATAATCTTCCACCCAGTATGTGTATGAAAACACCATATATGTTTGATGCACGCGAACGCGACCTCAAATTTTACGATGGGAACCGTCGAGGACTCGAAGCATGGTCTCGCGTTCAACGGCCGCAAGTGCATGGATGTCGTCAAGTAATAAATAGATTATCGATCCCACAAAGATTGAGATTTGAGTACCGATTGATCAGTGGGCGTTATTGTTCGGAGTTAAGTTCTAAGGGTTGTGGTTGCAAGGTGGATGGTGGTCCTAACTCCAATACAGTGTCACACGGAGGAAGTGAAGGTTGGTTCGAGGTTTAAAAAGGGATTCTAGGACTTCAGTTTCACTTGTGCATCATGGAACATACTATCAGTTAAATGTTGACTGGTTCTCTAATTATGGTCTTGTGAAAGGGACATCATACCCTTTTCCAATGAGCTTTTGCTTCTATCGGGAACTACCTATGCCTAACCAGGTCGGCCCTTTCGTTAGGATAGGATAGAAGGTACGAGGATGCCAAATCAATCCCTATGAAGAGTTGGAACGTGTCTCGTTCCCTACTCCTTTATACCCTTCTACCTACGGTTACTGGAGATGAGGGCAACCACTAGGTTCCTCTTTAGTTCTCCTAGATCTTTGATACAAGAGTTGCCACCCCTTGTATTGGCTATGCACAATAGATAGAAAACCAAAACACAATCTTCATTAAATCAAACCAACATAAACTGTGAATAAAAGCCCATAAATAGAATTAACATTTGACTAGCATGTTCTACGTTACACAAGTTACTCCCTAATCCTAGAATTAAAGATTCTACTCCATAGATGGAAAAGAAAAGATACAAATCATAATAGAATTACTCATTACAATGCAAAAGATGAATGGAAATTGAATTACAGTGCTCTTGGTCCTTCTCTTCGATGTCAGAGCGTAGGTTACGATCCTCTCGCCGTCTCCTTCCTCCCCGTTGTGAGTTTCAGGTGCCTTTTAGGGCACCGGTGTGCCGTCCCAGCCGTCAGGCCTCTCCCTAGGGTTTGGGTGTGGCTTCCCTTTTATAGACTTGAAGTCGGCGCTGCCCGAAGCCACGAAAGAACCCTAGTCACATCAAAATAAGCCAGCACCGCATGACCTTTTGGATCCACACAGCCAGGCCGTGTATGGTGCTGGGGTGGCCAAATCCGTGGATTCACACGGCTAGGTTGTGTCCCCTTCTGTTCCTCCTGTCAAATGTGTTCCTTTTGCTCAAAGAATATGTTATTTTCCCTATAAAATGTTGTCCTGCACACAAAAGTACAACAAGCAGATCTCCGAACAAGAAAATAGGAAATGCATGCAAAATAAAGTGAAATATGCATGAAACAAGTATGAAATGTAACGAGATGTGAGCAAAAACTACTCCTAAAACCCTATATATTTTGCTCACATCAATTATCCCAGACTTAAATCTTTGCTTGTCCTCAAGCAAACCTCAGTCCCATGAAATTTTAAAAAACATTGCTCCATACTCAGCATGTTAACTAGATTTATCAAGTGGTATTTTCCATCAAAGCAAAACAAATATGTTCTAAAGGTTCACTAAGTTAGCTTCTGGTGCACGTGCTAAGCGAATCTTCTTAAGGGACACCTTGTTCCACGGTAAGTTAAGTCATCATATTATATCTTTCCTAAGGTTTCTGACTTTTAGGTGTAGAGGATTCGTTGACCGCTAGAGGGGGGTGAATAGCTCATTTCGATGCTCGATTAAATCCGTTTCGTGTTCATCTACAAATCTCATTAGCGCAGCGGAAATAGAAATAATAGCAAGAATGAAAGTGAAGAAAAACACAAATACACCAATACACAAGTATGTAACGTGGTTCGGAATCGAATGATTCATACTCCATGGATCGAGCTCTAAAGAGCTCTAGTGATGCACACGCAACCACTAATCACAAATAACTCCTTCTCGACATAAGTCAGAGGTGGAGAAACCTCGTACAAAGATTACACTAAGTAATACAAAGTAAAACAAGCAAATACAAAAGGAATACAACAATTTATGCAAAGAAAAACTTTACAAATGCTCTTTTGAATGCTTGCTTGTTGATCGCTTGAACCGTGATTGAAGACCCTGATTTGCAGTAGCAAATCACCTCAAGAATGTCCAAGAAATCGTTGCTAAAATCCCTCCCGTCGAGCTCCTTTTATCCTTCCGCACAATCTAGATTTCTGCCTGGCAATCGACTGCCATAAGCCCCCAGTCGACTGCCATAAGTCCCTAGTCGACTGCCAACACTGTTATCGTGAGACAATGACTCGATCCACGTTGGAAAAATTCCAATGGATCTCATATAGCCGATTGTCCGATCGGCTATGGAGCGATTCTGCTCTCGGTGAACCATCGATCGATCGCTCTCTTATTATCGTGAGACAACGGCTCGATCCACGCTGAAAAAATTTCAACGGATCTCTTGGCAGTCGACTGCCAGCGCCCATAGCCGACTGTCCAGTCGGCTATGGAGCATTCTATGCTTGCGGCTAAACCATCAGTCGACTGTCGTCCATGGCAGTCGACTGATTAGCCCATCAGTCGACTGCTCTAATGAGCAGTCAATTGTCAGAGCCTTTTCAGCCCCTAAACGGCAGTCGAATCGACCATATTTCCAGTCGACTTCCAACCTCAAACATGAGATTTTAACCCAAATATGGTGCCCCCATACTTGCTAGACCATGTAGGGGATCCTTGGAAGCTAGAGGGGGGGGGGTGAATAGCTCGTTTCGTTGCGTGATGGAATTCAATTTGACGTTCGTCTATAATTTTCATTAGCGAGCAGCAGAATAATAGAAATAATGTAATAACGAAATAGACAACCACAAATACACAAGTATTTAACATGGTTCAGAACCGAATGGTTCTGATTCCACGGGTCGAGCTCTAGCGATGTCAATCACACACCACTATGCAATAACTCCTCGACACAAGTCGGAGGTGGAGAAACCTCGTACAATTGATTACAACAGTAATATGAAAAACAAACAAGCAAATACAATGTAAATACAAAAACAAGTAAAGAGAACTTTACAACACTTGCTTTTGATTGCTTGAATGCTTGGAAGCTTGACTTACACTTGGAGACCCTGATTTGTAGCAGCAAATCGCCCCAAAAGCCCTCAAGAAACCATTGCGTTTTTCTCCTTCATGAGCTCCATTTAAAGCTTCAACCTGTGTTGGAAATCGCCGATCAGTCGACTACTCGGGACCATCAGTCGACTGATGCCACTGTTGTCGTGAGACAACGGCTAGATCCATGCTGAAAAAGTCCAACGGATCCATCATCAGTCGACTGATCATACCCATCAGTCAACTGATGGAGCCTTCGCTCGACTGCTAACCCCAGCAGTCGAGTTAGACTCCATTCTGTGCCCGACAGGCACGATCGATCACAAGATCGATCGACTACTCACAATAATCCAACCGCCCTCCTGCGATCGCTAAGGCACTTCCCGCAGTCAAACCCTAGTTGAATCACGCCAGTCGACTGGAACATGACACCAGTCGACTGGCACACCTCAAAAATGAGGTTTTAACCCAAGTATGGTTCCCCCATACTTGCTAGACCACTCGTAGCCCAGACTTAAGCCTTCTAGCCACCTCCATCAGCCTCACGCCTCTCGGATCCCTCCAAGTCATCCATGACTTGTTCATCCATTGTGCTAGCCTTCAGGTGCTTCCATTGGCTATGTCATGCTAACGGTGTCTACACCGCCAAGGCACATTGGACTTACACTGCCAATACTCCGCTTGAACTTTACGCTGCCAACCATTGGACTTATGCTGCCAAGACTCCCGCTTGGACTTTACGCCTCAAATATCAAACCCCTTAGACTTCTCAAATGCCAAGACTCAAGCTTGGACTTTCCCTTGCCAACTCATGTTGGACTTTCCATGCCAAGACCCATGCTTGGACTTTCCCTTGCCAAGACTCATGCTTAGGCTTTACATGCCAAGTACTCAAGACTTGGACTTTCCATGCCAAGTACCCAAGACTTGGACTTTCCCATGACAATCACATTGTCATATGTTTTTGTCGAACATCAAAACATCTCTCGAGTCAAACTTGAGTCCTGGTCAATCGTGACCTGGGTCGATTGCACCAACAATCTCCCCCTTTTTGATGTTTGACAAAAACCAAACAAACCATTGAGTTAGACCATCTAACTCAAACCGATCATCCCCATCAATTTTCCCAATTGATGTCATTCTCCCAATAAGTTCTCTCCCTTTTTGACTAACATCAAAAGGTTCTCTCCAAGGAGGTCAATGTCTCATGTCCCAATGAGATCTTACAATCTCCCCCTTGGTCCAAACATATCTAGGATGCCTACTATCTTCCTAGTGATAAGTCTCATATCACTCAAGAGAGGCAATCCTATACACTCTCCCAATTTCCAAATTGGGTATCTTAAAATCCCATTTTCCCTCTTCATGAGGAAAAATACCATCCATCATCCTATGATGGATACCTCCCCCTAAAGGCTTGCTCCCCCTTGACCATTGCACCAACAATATCTTTGGAAAGTCCTTAAGCCAATAGGAACTCTAAACCATCAAAAATAAGGTCTAAAGTTCAAACATGAACTTTTCCACCCTTAAATTTGATACATCACCCTAACACCTCTCCTAATCCATATCCAATGGATTTTTACCCTTTATAATGCTTCTCAAAGCATATCCTAGGGTTAGGAGTGGTTAGGGACCTTTATCGTAGGTGAAAATGGTCTAAACATATCTTGTTTTCTCGAAATCAACCTTGGCAGTCGACTCTATTAGAAATCACTAATCACTTTCATCGATCATTTGATTTATTGATTTATAATCAAATTTCAATTTATAATTATATGTATATCGAAAAATCGTGAAAATTCATAGTATAATACTTATGATACATACGATTAGTGAAAAATATTGGAAAAATATTTTATCCATAAAATAGTGAAATTGATACAAAATTCAAAAGTGAAGAAAAACTTCTAAGTTTTGGCTCACTTTGTATCAACTTCATGAATGGTGATTGCTATCAAAAGATAGACTTCACCAAGGTTTTCTAAAAAGATTTTAAAATGTTTTTGAAAACCTATTTTGGATCATATTCCTTGGGCTTAATGTACATGACTTGTACACAAGCTTTCCCAATGATCCACCTTTAGTTAAATATGAGTTTTAGTTCATCTAGATGCAAAAACTATGCACCTTGAACTTAACTCATAACCTAGCATCTCACATGTATCTAGGGTGTATAAATACACATACATGTCAATGTGATGTGAGATGTGAGTTTTGTTCTCCTAATCTAGGGTTTCATGCATTTTCTAAGGCAACACTACTTGATTCTCTTATAAATGAGACTCCAAGTCATGTCATTGTCCTTAAATCAATTTTCATTAACTTAAATGCATGAATGATCATGGCATAAATGATAGCAATAATTAAGCATGGCCAATGATCATGATGTCATGACATATGATATAATCTAAAAACACATGACATTAAACCTTAATCCTACACATAATCATGACATATAAATGATAAGAATAAATATGATGTCATGACATATTATATGGCAAATCAAGCATGACACATAAAATGTATAGGTATAATAATACCTAAATTTTAATACTTGTTGCCATTTGATATAATTAAGTATATTTTTCCATATTACCTAAATTTCCCAAAATGTGCCAAAAACCCAAAATGTCACACCAAGACCTCTAAGCCTAAATTGTGCCAAATTAATTGAATTTTCATAATCCCAACAATGTATTGGCACATCCTAAAATATTTTAGGATCAAGGATCAAACCTATTTCCAAGGTATCCATAACCTTGAAAATAACCTAAAATGTCACCTTTACCATGGTTAGGTTAACTACCCTTCCATTTAAAGTTGACACACCCTAAACCCATCTAGCGTGAATCAATCACGCTCTTAGGAACCCAAAATCTATTTGAGCTCCTAGGGTTTACTAGGTATTCCTTAGGGATAATCTCCCTAGATGTCTTCCTAATGACCCTCCTAGGCTTATTAGCCTTGATCATTGTGGTCTTACCTAGGTTGACTCTAGGGGTAACTCCCCTTTCAACCTTCTTAGTGGCTTCCCTAGGTTTCTTCGAAACCCTAGCCACTAGGCACATACCTTGGTCAACCTTAGGGATGCCTTCCCTATTGACCTTGGTCTTCCTAGACCTAATTTGAGTTCCATAATCAAATGGAATATTGTGGTAGGTCTTTTTGGGCTTAGGCTTGCCCTTGGATGATTCTTATTTCCTAGGTCTTTGACTTTGACTTTTAGACCCTAGGCTTTAACCATTTGACCCTTTAATTGAATTTCGCATCTTTACAAGGGTCTTTTCAACTTTCTAAAGCCTTGACCTCAAGGCTTGATTTTCAACCTCTAATTGCCCAATTTTAGAATTTTGATTTAATCCTTGGGCATTGTGCTTCCTAGGCATATGCCTAGTCCATTTAGGATTAAAACCTAGGTGCTCTTGTACCCTTCTAATTGTCTCCCTAGGTAGAATTGGTCTAGAATTATTTGACCTAGATTTGTTTTTAGATAAATTTGTTTTAGGAATATTAGTCCCAAATTTCTCCTTTTATTAAAATGAGTATTCTTAGCTCCTAGGCAAAAATACTTGTTCCTATTAGCATGCTTTTCATAAATTGCAAGAGAATTAAAATCCCTAGCATGCTTATTGATATTTAAATTAGAAAGAGCATTATTGAAGTATACCTTAGGGTTAGCCTTAGCTCCCCCTACATGAGTTGCTCCTTCTTCTTCCCCATAGGATATTGACTCCTATAATGTCCTTCTTGGTGACACTTGAAGCACACAACGTGCTTCTTGCTTTTGATGGTTGGGGAACCGGCTTCCTTTGATTTTTCTTGACTTTCGGGCGTCGGTGGAGCTTTTCTTACTCTCTTTGGGCATTTGCTCTTGTAATGCCCACTTTTCCTACACTCAAAGCAAATTATATATTTTTTATTTAAAACCAAATTGCTTGAGTTACCTAGTTCGGTGGTGAGGGTCTCTTGAGCTTTCTCTTCCTCTCGACCGGATGTGGATGACTCCTCTTGTTGCTCCGGTGTTGAGAATGCTCTAATCTCCTCCCCCTCAATCATAGAGGTGGAGGTATCTTCTTCTTACACAAATCCGGAAGTTGATTCCTTCTCAACTTCCGAACCCTCACTTGCTTGTGAGGATGAGGATTCATCTTCGGCCTCCTCTTCTTGAGCCGGTGATGGGTCTTCATGGAGCTTATCCACTTGACTCCATAGCTCCTTAGCATCTACATAATTATCTAACATACACAAGATATTGTTAGGTATTAAATCAATCAAGAACTTTATTACCTTGGTGTTTTTCTCGAATCTTTCGAGTTGTTCCTCACTCCATCTCTTTTTCTTGAGGAATCCTCCCTTTGGTCCTTTTGGATATTCAAATCCTTCCATCAAAATAGACCATTCCTCAAAGTCTCTCATCATAATGAAATATTCAATTCTTCTCTTCCAATAATTGAAGCCTTCTCGTCCATATAGGGTGTAGGGCACCGGTGTGTTGATGTCCCAACCTAGTTGTTCTTCCAACTCCATCTTCACCCTCTAGCGTCTTTGTCTTAGCTCCCAGCGGTTAGTCTGTAGAAGAGCCCTGAGCTCTGATACCACTTATAGGGGATCCTTGGAAGCTAGAAGGGGGGGGGGGTGAATAGCTCATTTTGTTGTGTGATGGAATTCAATTTGACATCCGTCTATAATTTTTGTTAGCGCGTAGTGGAATAATAGAAATAATACAATAACGAAATAGACAACCACAAATACACAAGTATTTAATGTTGTTCGGAATCGAACGGTTCCGACTCCATGGGTCGAGCTCTAAAGAGCTCTAGAGATGTCAATCACACACCACTATGCAATAACTCCTTCTCGACACAAGTCGGAGGTGGAAAAACCTCGTACAATCGATTACAACAGTAATACGAAAAACAAACAAGCAAATACAATGTAAATACGAAAACAATTAAAGAGAACTTTACAACACTTGCTTTTGATTGCTTGAATGCTTGACTTGCACTTGGAGACCCTGATTTGTAGTAGCAAATCGCCCCAAAAGCCCTCAAGAAACCATTGCATTTTTCTCCTTCACGAGCTCCATTTAAAGATTCAACCTGTGCTAGAAATCGCCGATCAGTCGACTGATGCCACTGTTGTCTTGAGACAACGACTAGATCCACGCTGAAAAAGTCCAATGGATCCATCATCAGTCGACTGATCATACCCATTAGTCGAATGATGGAGCCTTCACTCGACTGCTAACCCCAGCAGTCGAGTTAGACTCCATTCTATGCCCGATTAACTGAGCACCAGTCGACTGATCACAAGATCAGTTGACTGCTCAGCCAATCAGTCGACTGCCCTCCTCTGGCAGTCGACTCCTAAGGCACTTCTTGCAGTCAAACCCTAGTTGACTCATGCCAATCGACTACCACATGGCACCAGTCGACTGTCACACCTCAAACATAAGGTTTTAACCCAAGTATGGTTCCCCCATACTTGCTAGACCACCCGTAGCCTAGACCTAAGTCTTCTAGCCACCTCCGTCAGCCTCACACCTCTCAGATCCCTCCAAGTCATCCATGACTTGTTCATTCATTGCGCTAGCCTTCAGGTGCTTCCATCGGCTATGTCATGCTAATGGTGTCTACACCGCCAAGGCACATTGGACTTACGCTGCCAAGACTCCTCTTGGACTTTACGTCGCCAACTATTGGACTTATATTACCAAGACTTCCACTTGAACTTTACACCGCCAATATCAAACCCCTTGGACTTCTCAAATGCCAAGACTTAAGCTTGGACTTTCCCTTGCCAACTCATGTTGGACTTTCCATGCCAAGACCCATGCTTGGACTTTCCCTTGCCAAGACCCATGCTTGGGCTTTACATGCCAAGTACTCAAGACTTGGACTTTCCATGCCAAGTACCCAAGACTTGGACTTTTCCATGACAATCACATTGTCATATATTATTGTTGAACATCAAAATATCTCTCGAGTCAAGCTCGAGTCCTGGTCAATCATGACCTGGGCCGATTGCACCAACAAACCACCCTTAGCCTAGACCTAAGCCTTCTAGCCACCTCCATCAGCCTTGCGCCTATCGGATCTCTCCAAGTCATCCATGACTTGTTCATCCATACGCTAGCCTTCAGGTGCTTCCATTGCCTATGTCATGCTAACGATGTCTACACCGCCAAGGCACATTGGACTTACGCTGCCAAGACTCCCGCTTGGACTTTACGCCGCCAACCATTGAACTTATGCTGCCAAGACTTCACCCTTAGACTTTACACCGCCAATATCAAACCCCTTGGACTTCTCAAATGCCAAGTACCCATGACTTGGACTTTCACCGCCAAGACTACACCCTTGGACTTACGTGGCCAAGACTACACCCTTAGACTTACGTGACCAAGACTACACCCTTGGACTTTCCAAATGCCAACCCATGTTGGACTTTACCTTGCCAAGACCCATGCTTGGACTTTACATGCCAAGTACTCAAGACTTGGACTTTCCCTTGCCAACCCATGTTGGACTTTCCATGCCAAGACCCATGCTTGGACTTTACCTTGTCACATGGTCAACCCTAGTCAACCATCAAAATCTCCCTCGAGTCAAACTCGAGTTCGGTCAATCATGACCCGGGTCGACTGTGCCAACAATCTCCCCAAAACAATATCATACATCAATGTCAAACCTTCATGTCAAACATCAAAACATCGCTCGAGTCAAACTCGAGTCCGGTCAATCGTGACCTGGGCCGATTGCACCAACATTAGGCACTAGTCTGCCCTAAGCGAGGGTCTTTCCCTTGATCTAGCATAAAGTCTCAAAGGCATGCTCGGTATTGAGAGAAGTTGATAGGTGTTTTCCCAGTAACCTAACTCGGTCTCAAAGGGGCACCTAGTCATTTCCACCCGCGACAAACTATTTTTATTTTATTTTATTTTTTATTTTTTGCAAATAAAACTTTTGTTCTTCTCATACTCATGGGTGATTTTGATTTTTCCAAATGGGCTTACACAATCCGAGCATCTCCAGTAACTAAAATGCTAAATCTAGAGCCACCTATGGATTCCAAGGTACTAGACTATGTTGGATAGAGAAGCGTCGCTAGAGGGGGGGAGGTGAATAGCGAGCGTAAAAATTTATTTTGTTCATTCGATAATAGCAAGCACAGTGGAAAAATAAATAACACAATTTATTTTTACTTGGTTCACAACCCACCGGCTGCTAATCCAAGGCCCCACAATCCTTGACCACGTACGAAGGGGCAATCCACTATAAAGTCTCCTCCTCGTTGGAGGTAGGAGACAACGATCATAAAACCGAAAGTACGAGGATGAGGCAACAAGCCTACCTCATCTTGTTATGATTGAAATCACGATCGAATACAGTAAATAAAAAAAGTACTTGCTGCCGACGAATAGATTCAGAAGTTGATGTTGCGTCAGCGTTATGGCGTTGGAGCTTTGGCGTTGCGGGAGCACTTTAAGAATAGAATTGATTGATATTTGGGTTGGAGTCCTCCCTTCCTTTTATAGAGTTTTGCCTTGGAATAAGTCTTGATGTAGATCCTCATCTTTTGGAACCAATCACGAGGTGGTACCATATTTTATCGCGAAGTGGCCGCGTCAAACATTATCCATTTTGACCTAGCGTAAAAGGCTGATTCATCGCCATCAGTCGATTGATGCCTTCCATCAGTCGACTGCCCAATAACCAACAGTCGACTGCCATCCTGTCCACTTCCCTGCAGTAAGAGGTTAGCACAGAAAATGATAAATGCGACAGTTTCTTACCGTCTAATCTCGACCTAGACTTTCCACAGGAAGTTTTAGTCGGATCACCGCCTACGGTCATCCCCGTACAGAGGACATGACCTTACCATCTCTCACTCACACGAGCTTACCTCTGGTCTTTTATGACGTGTCGCTTTGCTTCCGGTCTTCCACCTAGGTTCTTCGACTCCCACGAAGTTCCCCCGGTGTCGCCCGACCATCACAGTTTCTCGACTCGGGATTCTCCGGGTGTCGCTGACCTTTGGCTTAGCTTAACCATTTCCTGCACACTTAATTCAGCTCATGAGATAACAATATGACCTTAACTTTGGATCTTTGCCATAATCAAAACCTAAGTTCGATTATCTAGTGCCCCTGTACCAACAGACTATTGGGATGAATCATAACTATATATGTACTAGATTCTTTCTTTCAGAATAATCGTAAAGTGTAAGCGTAAAAATAAAAGCTAACCAGTGCAAGTCTAGAACATTCATTAGAGCAAATAAAATAAAATATCACGAGATAAATGAAGTTATGCTACCTATGGAAATAATTTGTGAAGGAATCTTTACAATACTACTGAGGCAGCTTAAAGATAGCAAAAACTAAGTGCTAAAAGAAACCTAACACTCTATACATGAACAAATGAATGTAAATTAAAACTAAAATGCAAGTATCAAGAAAAAAACTACTGTTAGAAACAAAACATATCAAAACTTGGGCCCCCCCAGACTTAAGCGAAGCAGTACCTCTAATATGGTGGCCGAGGTGGGAAGTCTAGTAACCTCGGCATGTCCGAATCCTGGAAAAATCTAGCGCTCAGCTGCTGGTGCCACATATACATATGGTTTATTTGAGAGCTGGTGGATGCAGCAGCTACTCTATACTCCACCCTGGCCCACTGTGAGCGGGCATCGCTCATGAACTGCCTGACCTCCTGTAGATGAGCGACCTCCTCCTGGCGATGGGCAACCTCCTCTTGAAAATAGATACGGGCCTCGTCGTAGAACTCCTCGGCCCACTGGAAATGCTCCCGTAAGCCTTGAAACTCTGCCTGCATGTAAGAGTTGTGCTCCTCCCATTGCTACCCCTGTGTCTGCTGTCGGCGTATATATCATCGAGGCGTAATTGGAACTCTAAGAAGTCATAGGCAGATGTGCTTGCATTCTACTCAAAAGTAGGAAAAGAAGGTGGTGCAGGTGCATGCTTAGGCTCTCTACGTAGACTAGGTGGGCTCCTATACCTATAAAAATAAACACACGGTGCAACCCTTTTATCCCTTATGCAACACGACCGTGTGTAAACACATGGCCTGGCCGTGTGAGCCACTGGGAGATGAGTCGGCTTGGGGCATGACCGTGTGAATTAACACGGGCAGGCCGTGCACCCCTCTACCTGTGGGGCACGCCAGTGTGGAATCCACACGACCGCCCGTGCTTCTTTCTGAGGTTTCAAAAAGGTATCTCTTTTCTACCTAGCAAGTTCTTTCTGACCCTAAACTGTTGGATTGATAGCAGATCGCTAGAGGGGGGGGGGTGAATAGCGATAAGACAATTCGTTCGTTTTTGATGATTCAAAAATCAAAGCACACAACAGGAAAGTAAAATGACACAATGGATTTACTTGGTTCATAGCCTACGGCTACTACTCCAAGGCCCTAGTGGTCTGAGACCACGCACGAAGGGAAAAAGAACTAAAATAGTCTCCTCCTCATCGGAGGTAGGAGACAAGCGATTAAAAAAAGAGATCAAGGTAGAGGGGCATGTCTCCTTGTTATAATAAAAACTCGAAAAGAAATACAATTTGAAACTGAATTATAAATTAAAAGGTTACCGACGACTTGAAAGGATGAAGATTGGAGCTCGAGTCATCATTTTTGTAGCGCTTCATCGTCGGAATGTCGCAGCGTATCGGAAGCACTTGAAGGCTCTTGGAATGATGGAAAAGGGGTGGAGAACCCCTACTTTTATATCCTTGTGAAACCCTAATCATTGAGATAAGGTTTTTTGAGGTGATGCCACCTAGCCCTTGAGAAATGGTGATAAGATTTGACTCTCCTCGAGGCTGATCCTTGACCAACAGTCGATTGATCAACCATATCAGTCGACTGTTGGAGGCATCAGTCGATTGATATAAGTCATCTGTCGACTGATGGCAGAGTTTTCAGCTGCAATGAAGAGTTAGCTTGAAAATGCAGTTAGTATAAGTAAGCTCGATGGCCATTTATCATCCAATCTCGACTTAGACCTTCCATGGGAAGTCTTGGTTGGATCGACGCCTAAGGATGTCCCCGTAAGGAAGACACGACCTTACTTACACTCACTCACACGAGCTTACCTCAACCTTTACCTTTAAAGCTTTGCTTTCGGTCTTCACTTGAGTTCTTCGGCTTCCTCCGAAGTCCTCCCGGTGTCGCCCGACCACCACTGTTCCCTCCGGGTGTCGCTGACCTTCAGCTCTAGCTTTACTTTCTGCACACTTGATTTAGCTCATGAGATAACAAAATGAGCTTAACTTTGTATTGTTTGCTATAATCAAAATTCAGGTTCGACTTAGGTTCCTATTGCACCAACAATCTCCCCCTTTTTGATCTATGGAAAACCTATACAAAGTTTGGGTAATAATATGCATTATCTTGAAATTGAAATGAAGAATTTAATTTGAAAATTAAGTAGGAGTAATAGAGACTCTCTTTCAAGTACTCCCCCTTAACCGAGGGTGAGTTTTTGAAAGAAGGTCTTAACCCTCCCCCTTGATGTTTGCTACTTAGGAAGAGTTTAAGTAATTAACAATTACTTAAAGTTGGCCTTAGTATTTAAAACAAGTTAAGAAGATTTCTTAACTTGGCCTTTCTCCCCCTTTTTCAAATAATAGAATTAAGTTTGCAAAAATAAACATTAACTTTTGGCCATGAGAATATAGATTATGTTACTAAGTTAAGTTATCAAAAAAAATTGATCCCTTAACTTTGGCCTTTTCTCCCCCTTTTGCCATAAATCGAAAAGAGTGGGGGGTTTTGAGAAACATAGTTTTTTTTTAAAAAATTATAGTTTTAAGTTTTAGTTCCAAGTCCAAGCATGTTACACATAATTTTGAAAATAATATATTAAAAATAAGCTCATCTATTTGTATGTTCAACTCTTTTTGACTTGATTGATATGAAAAGATCAATAAGTCCTGATCAGAATCGGTTAATATAGATGATTATACTCCTTGGTTCATGGCGATGCACTAGCTCTATATCTGGAACCAGGAGTAAGGTCCTAACATCTCATGCCCATTTACATGGCTAAGTACACAAACACATTGATCCTATGTGTTGTGAGATGTGTTGGCTCCTTAAATCTATAGGTGCATGATATCTAGGGTAAGCCCTAAGCTAATTCTATTAACAAGAAAAGTAAATAATAGAGTTATAAGAAGTTATGATTTGTAAATCCTACTCTATTATGCACATGCCCAATTTTCGTCTTAATAGACTAAATTCGGCTTCAGGTAAGGGTTTAGTAAAAAGGTCCACTAAGTTCGACTTTGATTCCACATATTCGAGTTGTATGACTCTGTTGGCTACATGTTCTCGAATGAAGTGATGTTTAACATCTATATGTTTGGTCCTAGAATGACATATGAGGTTTTTCGTTAAGTTAATTGAACTAATATTATCTACGTGAATTTTAGTATTTGTGAAGTCTAACTTAAAATCTCGGAGAGTGTGCTTCATCCAAAGAAGCTGAGTAACACACTCACCCATTGCGACGTATTCGACTTCGGTGGTAGACAAGGCAACACATGTTGCTTCCTACTACACTAACTCACTAGACTTGAGCCAAGAAGTTGACAACAACTACTCGTGCTCTTTCTATCGAGTTTACTACCGGCATAGTTCGAGTCCGAGTGCCGATTAGTTCGAACTCGGTAGATCTAGGGTACCAAATACCTACGCTTAGTGTACCCTTTAGATATCTAAGGATATGCTTGACTAGGGTTAGGTGGGACTCCTTGTCACAGGTTTGAAACCTTGCGCACATACTTACTGCAAATAAAATGTGGGGTCGACTCACAATTAAGTATAGAAGACTCCCTATCACACTCCTATAGTATTTTAGGTTGATGGGCTTTCCTTCTAAGTCCTCTCCTATATTGACATTAGTTGTCATAGGTATATTGATGGTTTTAGCGTCTTGCATTCCAAAACATTTAATTAATTCCCTAGTATATTTTTGTTGATGTAAATATATTCCATCCTTAGTTTGTTTAATTTGTAGTCCTAGAAAGAAACTCAATTCACCTACTAAATTCATTTCAAATTCACTTTCCATAAGTGAAATGAACTCATTTAGTAGGATCGAATTAGTTGTTCCGAAAATGATATCGTCTACGTAGATTTGGGCTATAAAGATTTCCTTACCTACGGTTTTTATGAAAAGGGTCGGATCGACTAGGCCTTGGTTAAACCCTTTTGACTTAAGATAAATTGAAATCCTCTTGTACCAAGCTCGAGGAGCTGGTTTGAGTTCATAAAGAGCTTTCTTTAGTTTAAGTACATAGTCGGGTTTATCTAGACTTTCGAATTCGGGGGGTTGGTTAACATAAACCTCTTCCTTAATATATCCATTCAAGAATGCTGACTTGACATCCATTAGAAATAATTTAAATCCTCGATGTGAAGCATATGCTAACAACATTCGGATGGATTCTAGTCTTGCTACTGAGGCATAGGTCTCATTGTAATCTAATCCTTCGACTTGACTAAACCCTTTAGCGACTAATCTCGCTTTATTTCTAACTACTTCACCTTTATTATCAAGTTTGTTTCGAAAGACCCACCTTGTTCCAATGATTGTTTTATCTTTAGATGGTGGTACTAATTCCCAAACTTCATTCCTAGTGAATTGAGCTAGATCTTCTTGCATTGCAATAATCCAATCGGGATCAAGAAGGGTTTGTTTAATGGTTTTGGGTTCGATTTTAGAAATTAAGGAGATTTGGCTAAGATTTTGGTATGAAGCTCTAGTTCGAACTCCTAGGCTTGGATCACCTATCACTTGGTCGATAGGATGATTCATTTGAATCCTAATTTGACTTGGGTTAGGGTCACCTATAACTTGGTCGATAGGATGACTCGTTGGACTTGGGTTAGGAATAATACTAGACTTGATCTCAAGGTCGGAGGTGAGTCGGGTATGAATCGGTTCTCTAGTTGGTGTTGCTACGGGTTTTGTAGGTTTGTGTCCTTCATCGAACACTACATTAATGGTCTCTTCAACTCTAAGGGTGTCATGGTTATATACCCTATAGGCTCTACTTGTAGTCGAGTATCCTAAGAAGATTCTGGTAGAGGTTTTGGAAGTGAACTTTCCTAGGTAATCCTTAGTGTTCAGGATATGTACCTTATATTCAAATACCCTAAAGTACTTGATGTTAGGTACTTTGTCGTGATAGATTTCGTACGAGGTCTTAAGGTGCCTCTTTACCATAAGGATCCTATTTTGGACATAGCAAGTCGTACTAACAGCTTCTGCCCAAAACCTATTAGGTAGGTTATATTCGTTTAGCATTGCCCTAGCGGCTTCTTGTAGGGTTCTATTTTTACGTTCGACTAGGCCATTTTGTTGTGGGGTTCTAGGACATGAGAATTCATGATGGTATCCGTTTAGGTTACAGAAATATGTTAACTTGTGGTTATCGAATTCACCACCATGATCACTCCTAAGTCTTTTAATTTTAAGGTTCTTTTGATTTTTGATTAGTTTAAACAAACTGATTAGTTGATCTAGGGTATCACTTTTGTATTTGATGAACCTAACCCAGGTAAATCTAGAATAGTCATCAATTATGACTAAGCAAAATTGACTACCATTAAGTGAATTAGCTCCATGTGAATCGAATAGATCCATATGTAGGAGCTCAAGAACACTTTTGGTTTGTTCTTGATTTGTTAGTTGATGTTGTGTCCTAGATTGTTTACCTTGTTGACAAGCATTGCAAATTTTATTGCCTAAGTTGTTGAGGCTAGGCAAACCTTTGACTAAGCTACTCTGACTCATCTTATGGACGAGTCTTGGGTGCAAGTAACCGAGTCGTCGATGCCATAACCAAGATTCCTCTTGCTGTATCATAAGACACTTGGTTGAGGAGTTAGGCAGATTAATAGTATAGATGTTGCTATTCCTAGTTCCTTTAAGGATTGTTTTAGAATTTTCATTTGTTTTAATTACACATTCATTTTCTAGAAAAATGACCTTATAGTTATTATCACACAACTGACTTATGCTAAGTAAATTATATTCGAAATTTTCAACTAGTAAAACGTTTTGAATGACAAAGTTTGAGTTGAGCTCAATATCACCTGATCCGATGATTTTGAGCTTGCCGTTGTTTCCAAAATCTATTGATCCTTGTCGTTTGGATCGAAGCTTCAAAAACTTAAGTTGATCCTCGGTCATGTGTCGGGAGCAACCACTGTCCAACATCCATTGATCCTACACACAAGGTAGTTGGATCGGATATTGGAATTTTAAGATTTGGTTGTAAATTATTAGACCTAGATCATCTCACCCATTTCTACATGATCAAACACGTTATCCTTATGTGTTCTTGTGAGATGCCTCCAATTTTACTTGATTTAAATTTAATGATTTGAAACTAGTCAACCTTGCGTTAGATTTGAATTTGACCCTAAGCTCATCAAGTCACCTTTTCAAGATCTTGGCTTCTAGGTCGTGGCGAGGCACAAGGACCTTCTTTGATCATAAAAATGACCACTTCCTTAGACAAAGCCAATTTCGAGAAAGTAGTAACTTGACTCACCTAAGACCACTTCCTGGTCTAACTAGTCTAGGATACGGCGAGGTAGCTTCAGTTAGTTCCACTCGGTCAAGTGAACCAAACTAGATACGCCTTATCTAGCTCGAGTACCCAAGACTTCGCTTTCCTAGCGTACTATCATCTCGCTGTGTCATGGTACTATGTTATCAAGTATTGACGAGTTATAGTCCCTATCTAACCATTCTAAAATGAAAAAGAAAAAAACCTAAGCATGTAATTTTTAAGTAATAGCACAAACAAATTTTGTACTGGCTCCCCCTAGACCATTGAATCGGTTTGGTCTTTCCACATAGTGTATTTGGTTCTTGGGAACCCAGTATTGGTTAGACCCTAATTGAGAAATTAAAGTGGTCTTAGGGACCCATGCTTGGACAAGTTTTTTATGTCGACTTACAATCGACATATACGACTTGTTAGTCGTATTTGAGCTAAACCCAAGCCCGACCTTGTTGTACACTGCCCTTTGCAATCCAAGTAGGAGGTCAAGTCCCTTGGATCCCAAAGTGAACATTTCCAACGTGTTCCTAAGATCTTCGACTTAACTTTTCAAAAGTGAGTTCTCAACTTTGAGCTTTTCAACTCGAGTTGAGTCCTCCTCTTGAACTTGACTAGTCGAAGAGGTTAGGGAGACCTCGTGTTTAAGGAATTTAACCTCCTCAACTAGGGTCTCGACCTTGGACTCGGACTTAGTTAACTTCTTAGTTAGAAACTTAATTGCATTATATAAAGTCCTAATGAGGGACTGACTTACCTTGAGCGTATCTCTTGAACCAGATGCGGATTTGTGGCTTGTCTTGAATAGTGATTCATAGTCTGACTCATCCTCGGGTTCAGATTCTTGCTCAGGTTCAAACTCCAACTCCGATTCGGTTGGTTTAGCCATGAAGACAAGGTCATCGTCTTCTTCCTCCGATGCCTCTTCCCACGTAGCGTTGAGCGCCTTCTTGAACTTTGGTACTTTGTTCTTGAGCTTCGGACATTTTGACTTGATGTGTCCGAACATGTTGTATTCATAACACCTAATGATAGAACTAGCTTTAGATTTAACTTCCTTGGGTTGAGTGATGGGTTGTCTTCGGCTCTTAATCATCCTCCGAACTAGATTGACTAATTTGGTCTCCATCTCTGGATCGACCTCCGATTCATACTCATCTTCTTCTTCCTTCGGGGGTGGCTTACTTGCGGGCTTCTTCTTTGGACCTGCAAAAAGGGCTATACCTTTCTCGGGTACCGAATTAGACTGTTTGTGGAGTTCAAATTTTGAAAACAATTCATCTAACCTAATTTTTGATAAGTCCTTAAAAACCTTGTAGGCATCGACCATGGATGCCCACAAGGTAGTCTTAGAAAATGAATTCAAAACATACCTTATGAGGTCGGGGTTTTCGACCTTTTGTCCGATGGCGTACAAAATGTTGACGATGTCTTGTATACGGGCGTGTAGTTGAGTCGCCGTCTCATGTTCCTGCATTTTTAAATTATATAATTTATTGAAAAGAAGGTCCCATTTGCATACCTTAGCTTCGTCGGTTCCTTCGTGTAGTTCCACTAACTTGGTCCACAAGTCCTTCGCACTGATAAAGGGGTCGACGCGATTGAGCTCCTCCTTGGACAAACCGCATTGGAGGATTTGAGTTTCCTTGGCGTCGGCTTCGACTTGTCTTTTTGTAGCATTGGTCCATTGGTCATAATCCAAGGATTCACCCACTTCATTAGTCGGAAGTGTGAATCCTGTTTGGATTATGATCCACATCTCGATCTGGGTCTTAAGGAAGCACTCCATCTGACCCTTCCAATAACGGAAGTCATCTCCATTGTAAAACGGAGCTCGGATGATGTTAAAACCCTGGAGATGGGTCATTGACAAAAAAAAAACAAGTGAAGAGAAAGAATCTAGCAACCACAAAAACAATGAAATGTACCAAGACTTGCGTCTTGGATTAGTAGTGCGGGAGAAAATTTAAACAAACGAAAAAAGACTCATAAAATTCAAAAAACATCTATAAAAAGGCTAGATTGGTGGTTTCATCAAATCTTAGCGCCCCCAGCTCTGATACCAATTGTTGGATCGATAGCGGATCGCTAAAGGGGGGGGGTGAATAGCGAAAAGACAATTTGTTCGTTTTCGATGATTCAAAAATCAAAGCACACAGTGGGAAAGTAAAATGACACAATGGGTTTACTTGGTTCACAACCTATGACTACTACTCCAAGGCCCTAGTGGCCCGAGACCACGCACGGAGGGCAAAAACACTAAAATAGTCTCCTCCTCGTCGGAGGTAGGAGACAAGTGATTACAAAAAGAGATCAAGGTAGAGGGGCACTCCCCCTCTCCTTGTTATAATAAAAACACAAAAAGAAATACAATTTAAAACAATTATAAATTAAAAGATTACTGACGACTTGAAAGGATGAATATTGGAGCTCGAGTCGTCGTTTCTGTAGTGCTTCATCGTCGAAAGATCGTCGGAATGTCGCAGCGTATCGGAAGCACTTGGAGGCTCTTGGAATGATGGAAAAGGGGTGGAGAACCCCTACTTTTATAGCCTTGTGAAACCCTAATCGTTGAGATAAGGTTTCATGAGGTGATGCCACCTAGCCCTTGAGAAATGGTGATAAGCTTTGACTCTCCTCGAGGCTGATCCTTGACCAACAGTCGACTGATCAACCCTATCAGTCGATTGCTGAAGGCATCAATCGACTGATACAAGCCATCAGTCGACTGATGGTAGGATTTTCAGCTGCAATGAAGAGTTAGTATAAGTAAGCTCGATTGTCATTTACCATCCGATCTCGACTTAGACCTTCCATAGGAAGTCTTGGTCGGATCGATGTCTAAGGATGTCCCTGTACAGAGGACATGACCTTACTTACACTCACTCACACGAGCTTACCTCAACCTTTACCTTTGAAGATTTGCTTCTGGTCTTCACTTGAGTTCTTCGACTTCCTCCGAAGTCCTCCCGATGTCACCTGACCACCACGGTTCCCTCCGGGTGTCGCTGACCTTCAACTCTAGCTTTAGCACTTTCTGCACACTTAATTTAGCTCGTGAGATAACAAAACGAGCTTAACTTTGTATCGTTTTCTATAATCAAAACTCAGGTTCGACTTAGGTGCCTACTGCACCAACATAAAGTACTTGCAAAGATGCTAATGGACAAAAATTAAAGTCTAAACTATACACATGGATGCAGAAAGATTAAAAACATGTAAAATTTAACTTGGGTTGTCTCCCAAGAAGCGTTTGTTTAAGGTCTTTTAGCTTGACCACACTCTATCGCTTCATCTTGGCTTTAGTGGCCCAAGGAGATTTTTCTCCCTCCCCTTCTTGATACATTTGAATCTCGCTCGTGGGTGAGCAAGATATTTGCTCACTTTGTGCCTCTTGCCTCGTGGTCCTCCATAACCATATCTCTTAAACCTTCCTCGTGGAGGAGCAAAATATTTTCTCACTTTTTGATTCCTAACTTTTTGTCCTCCATCACTATATCTCTTAAATCTTACTCGTGGAGGGGCAAGACACTTGTTAGCTGCTTTCCTTAGCTCGAGATTGAACATGCTTAGCCTCAAAGAATCATCAGGAGTTGGATCATGATATTCCATTGTGTCCAAATGTTGTAAATAATGTAACTCACCACAAATATCCTCACCACAAGATTGATTATTAGATCCTATTATGTCGAATGAAACTTTATCATTACCAATCACTAGAAGGGCTTCATTATTGGCAACTAAAGTTTCGGTGAGGGTTAAGACAGGTTCTTCTAGGTCCTTGAGGTTAGGAGGTGTTTTAATTAAAGCAATGCACTCCTTGATTAAAGTATCAATTATATAATCCTCAAGTTATCCTTCAAGTGGTGGTTGAATGGATTGTCCTTCTTCATTTCCTATGTCATCTACGTCTTTCTCATCCTTTCGTTCAAAGTGAGTCTCCGCCATATTAGGTGTAATCCAGTCATCAAGCCACCTTCTCGTTGTTTGGCTTCTTCCCTTTCTAGATCTCGTTGCATAAGCTCTACGAATTGTCAGCTATGCTCCTCGCATTCCCTAGTAAAATTAGCTAGCAAGGCTTCTAAGTGGGGACTTGGTTCTGGATAAAATTCGCATGGTGATTCATAGCTCTCGTTCTCGCTTGGGAAACAATATTGAGGGTTTAAGTAGCCAGGGTCATAATTATATGAATAAGAATCATTTTGTGGCCACTGGTTGTAATCATAGGTGACATCTTCATGTTTAAATCGTAAAGGTTCAAATATATCCGGACAATCATTAATGGTATGTCATGTTTCACCACATTGCTCACAATAAATGTTACCAAAACTCATAGCATTAACTTGACCATTATCATGAGAAAAAGCATGCATGTTTATCTACAAGAAAATATGAATAAGGAAAGGAATAGCAGTGCCACAACAAGAGACTAAAGCTACTAGAACTATGATTAAACTAAAAGAAAAACTGCTAGAAAATAACTAAAGCTAGAAGAAGACTAAAATCTAAATTAGAACCAAATTAAAATGGAAAGCAATAAAAACTAGGTAAATAAACCTAAACTAGGTCCAATCCAAACTATCCACTTTCGATTCGATATCGAATCAACAGTCCTCGGCAACGATGCCAAAAACTTGATGCACGTGAACACGACCTCAAATCTTATGATGGGAATCATCGAGGATTCGAAGTGTGTACTTGTGCTCAATACCTGCAAGTGCACTGATGTCGTCAAGTAATAAATAGATTATCGATCCCACAAAGACTGAGATTCGAGTATCAATTGATTAGTGGGCGTTGTTGTTCGGAGTTAAGTTCTAAGGGTTGTGGTTGCAAGGTGGACGGTGGTCCTAACTCCAATACGGTGTCACACGGAGGAAGTGAAGGTTGGTTCGAGGTTCAAAAAGGGATTCTAGGACTTCGATTTTACTTGTGCGTCATGGAACATACTATCAGTTAAATGTTGACTGGTTCTCTAATTATGGTCTTGTGGAAGGGACATCATACCCTTTTCTGATGAGCTTTCGCTTCTATCGGGAACTACCTATGCCTAACTAGGACAACCCTTTCGTTAGGATATGATAGACGATACGAGGATGCCAAATCAATTCCTATGAAGAGTTGGAACATGTTTCGTTCCCTACTCCTTCATACCCTTCTACTTATCGTTACCGGAGATGAGGACAACCACTATATTCCTCTTTAGTTCTCCTAGATCTTTGATACGAGGGTTGTCACCCCTTGTATCGAATATGCACAATAGATAGAAAACCAAAACACAATCTTCATTAAATCAAACCAATATAAAATGTGAATAAAAATCCATAAACAGAATTAACATTCGACTAGCATGTTCTACATTACAGAAGTTACTCCATAATCCTAGAATCAAAGATTCTACTCCATAGACGGAAAAGAAAAGACACAAAGCATAATAGAATTATTCATTACAATGCAAAAGATGAATGGAAATTGAATTACAGTGTTCTTGGTCCTTCTCTTCGATGTCAGAGCGTAGGTTATGATCCTCTCACCATTTCCTTCCTCCCGTTGCGAGTTTTCGGTACCTTTTAGGGCACCGGTATGCCATCCCAGCCGTTGAGCCTCTCCCTAGGGGTTGGGTGTGGCTTCCCTTTTATATACTTGAAGTCGGTGCTGCTCGAAGTCACAAAAGAACCCTAGTCACGTCGAAATAAGCCAGCGCCACACGATTGTGTGGATCCACACGGTCAGGCCATGTGTGGTGCTAGGGTGTCCAAATCCATGGTTTGTACATGACTGTGTAGATTCACACAGCTATGTCGTGCCTCCATATGTTCCTCCTACCAAATGTCTTCTTTTTGCTCAAAGAATGAGTCATTTTCCTTGTAAAATGCTATCTTGCACACAAAAGTACAACAAGCAAATCTTCGAACTAGAAAATAGGAAATTCATGCAAAAAAAACTGAAATATACATGAAACAAGTATGAAATGTAATGAGATGTAAGCAAAAACTACTCCTAAAACCCTATATGTTTTGCTCACATCATGATATTTACTCGACAGTATTGAGTCATTCACACATGAAGACATTAGAGAGAGATATTCCAATAATTTGTGTAAATTAGAAAGAATATTTCCATCGCTATTTTTCGATTCCATGGAACATCTTTTGGTTCACTTGCCATATAAGGCCAAAGTTGGAGGTCATGTTCAATTTAGATGGATGTATCCATTTGAAAGGTGAACTTTTCATTTTCTTTAATCGTTGTTAGTGCATTTGATTATTTTTAGTATAAGTTAATTTCTAATATATTTTATTTTATTACTACTAGATTCCTCTATCACTTGAAGAAAAAGGTGAAAAATAATGTGCACGTTGAGGCTTCTATTATTAATGCATATATTGTGGAGAAAGTTACAACTTATGCATCATATTATTTTGAATCTCACGTTCAATGCAAATAGCGGAGAGCAAGAAGAAATGATGAGGGTCCTATTGATCCAAAATTGAATTCATTATTAATTTTTAACTATCTTAGTCGACCGAGTGGATCTTGTACACGTAGATACTTAATTGGTCAAGACTGGTGAGCAACTCACACATATATTTTGCTGAACTATCTAGAAATAATATCATATTTCGAGTTAGTGTATATATATATATATATATATATATATATATATATATACTAACTCGAAATACGACATTATTTCTGGACAGTTCAGTATGTGTATATATATATATATATATATATTGTAAATTTTTGTTTGTGTTATATTTATTTTTATGGTAGGAATTTTCAAACCCTATATTTGGAGCTTTCGGAACATGAGTTCGATCGTTCCTACGATAATCAATTGGTTAAATATTGACCTTAACACATATTTATTTGACTTTAGGTTCATGATAATCAAGCTCATATTAATCAAGAATTGATAAACCATCTGTCATGGGGTCCAAAATCAATGGTGAAAACTTGGCCGACATATTTCATAAACGGATATAATTTTCATACTCAAGAATATGGGATAGGCAAAACTACAATGAATAGTGGGTTTGTGTTCAGTCATCCAGTGATGAAGGTGCAACAAATGATTTTTATGGTTTGTTGGATGAAATTTTAGAGGTAGAGTACCCTGGCTTAGATTTGCGAGTTGTTTTATTTGTGTCATTGGTTTGACCCTATCAAAGGCATGAAGGTGCATCCACAGTTTAATTTGGTTGAAATAAATCATAAAAAATTATACAAGAGGTATTAACCATTTGTGTTAGCACAACAAGCAATTCAAGTATTTTATGCTTCATATCTTAGTTTGTGACGTGACAAAATTGATTGGTGGGTTATTTGTAAAACAAAAGCATGGAACAAAATCGAGGAATGTTGGGAAGACATAGCACATCAACAAGATGAAGTTGTCAATACATTTCAAATAGAAGAATATAATATTTCAACAATACGAGATCTCAGCGACTTAGTAATAGACGTCGATGCAATTGAAATGAATGAAGATGAAGATGAGGAATTTGATTTAGAGGATGAGGATGAGGTTGACGATGAGGGGCTCAGGATGACGATGATGATGACGATAACGATGACAATGAGGATGATAAAATTGAAGAGACATATGATGATGATGAAAATGATAATGAGGACTTCGATTTATGAATATCAGTAACTTTTATTCGGTATCAATTATATTTTTATTTACTATCTTATTCTAAATTTTATATATTTGATATATTAATGAACTGTCTTTTTTCTATAGGTTGTCCAGTTGCTTCAGATATGATAATTTTTTTTTCATATTGTCAATATTATACATCCGATATGAAGATGCAATCTTTTTTACTTAATTATTCTAATAATTATTATTATTGATAGTTTCAATGTGGCGGTCATAGACGGAGTAGTGATGGAAGATCACACTCTTCCTCTGCTTCAACTCATGCACAGTCTGATTCTCTTGCAGGAAATGTGCCTTCGACCCCTTCTCCAGTTGCAGGATCTTCTAGTTCTCAACATACCATTGTTAATATATCCTCCCCAGTACAATAACCACTCGTTGAGAGGGAAGATACGCGAGAGTTGATATCGTCGCGGAGATTTGTATGTATCCAAGTTTTAAATTATTTATGTTTTTAATATCATATGTTTTTTTTATAAATATCTAATATGATTTATTTTTATTTTATGATAGATTTACAAATTCTGTATATGTTATTCACAAGGTGTAAAAAATAGTGAATAACCATTGGGGCGAAGCTTCGATGACTTATACAAGCACGCCGAAAGAAATAAAAAATCTATGGTGGAATGAGTTCAAGGTAAGTTATTTAAATCAATTTGTATATAAAATTATAGTTAATATAATCATTTCATTTTTTTTCTCTACTGTGACTGGTATTTACTTGGGAGGAGAGTGAAATACTAGAGATAAGGAGGATTTTCAAGAAAAAAAATATGGTGATCATATCGGAAACATACTAAGTCATGCGAAAACCAAAAGTAAAAAAGCCACACTGCATAACCGAGGAGAACTGGAATAAGATTGTTGTATATTGGGGATCTGAGGATAGGAAACTAAGGAGTGAACAAAATAAGAAAAATTATAATTATAATTCCGACACTATGTCTGCCACATATGCGGGAGGCTCAATCAATATTGATGAACATAAACATCGATTGGTGAATTTTTTTTAATCCTAATTTTTTATCTAATACTCACTATTTTATTATTTATAACGATGTTTGTTTAGGCCCAAGAAATGGGGACTGAGCCATTATTTATATACACTTTCACCCGTACATTTCAAAAGAAAGACAAGACATGGAGTGGAGAGAGAGAGCTAGAATAATGAAGGTTTGTAATTTAAAATTTTTTAAAGTCTTTTGTTATTATTTAATTTTTTTTTCAAAATAGGAGAAATATGATTAACTTGCACAAATAAATTCAGGTGCAAGCGATGATGCAGTCAAATCTAAGCCTTCTATTAGAAATATAAATTTATGTCTCGAAACAACTAGAGGGGCGAAAGGTGGAAGAATAATTCGACTTGGTTCTTTGAGCTGAACCTATAAAGTCCTTGGTGCTTCTTCTTCATCCTCACCAACAATAAGAGCAGAAATAAATCAATTGACCGAAGAGGTTAGTCATTTGAAGGAGTTACTAGCACAAAAGAAAAATAAATCGAGACAAAGAGATCAGGAAGTAAAGGAATTAAATGATCAGATGAACGAATTTTGGAGGTAACAGATTTTAATTATGAAACATCTTCAATTATTGTCTAGTTCAAGTCAACTTCCTCCTTCTCGATCTGGTCCTCCTGCTGATGCCTGTAATAATGACGATGAAGATGTATTTTTTGATGATAGTGGTGATGATGGTGGTTATGTTTGAATTATTATATTTATATATTACTTGACTTGTCACATTCGATATCCTTGTATTATAAGTTAGATTTATGTTTATTATATATATATATTGACTTGGTATTGAATTATTTTCATTGATTAGATGATTATGAAGTTTGATACGTGAATTAGTTTATATTGTTAGATGTGTTTGTTATAAAATAGATAAAAATAGTAGGATTTAGCAAGCTATTTTTTTATATTTCCCTAGATTAGCGATGAAAATAAGTTTCGTCGTAGATTTGCGATGAAAAAGCTATTTTCGTCATAGAATTTACAACGAAAAAAAATTTGTTGCAAAAAAAGAAGCACCAGTCGACTAATAGTGGACCAGTCGACTAAGCAGTCGACTAAAAAACAAGTTGTGATCTGCTACTCTTATATCAGTCGACTGACACCCACCAATTTGCGACGAAATAATTTTTTCGTCGTAGAATTTGAGTCAAAAAAAATTTTCGCCGCAATTTATCCACCATCAGTCGATTGATCATACTGTATTGCTTCACAGAATCTTTTATAGTCGACTGGTCAGTCGATTGTTCAAAGGCCAGTCGACTGAACCAATGCAGTAGTTGACTGCTTTACTATAGCACCTTATAGAACCTTTTTTAGTTGACTGCCTAGTCGACTAGTCAAGCATCAATCGACTGATCACCTTCTTCAGTCGACTGGTCGTCAATATTTTGCAATGAAAATTCGATTCGTGGCAGATTTTCTGACAAAATTTATTTTCATTGCAAAATTTTCTTGAAAACACAGTCAATAAATTTATTGGTCTTTTGCGATGAACCAAGATTTCATCGCGGATTTGGCGATGAAAATAATTATTCGTCACAAAATTTTATGACGAAATTTTTTTCGTCGCCATTTTATCGCAAATTAGCAATTAATTTTGGAATGAAAATTTTATTCGTTGCAATTTTTGCGATGAATTTTTATTTTTCGTTGCAAATTTTTGCGCCAAATTATTTTCAACAAAAAATTTTCATTGCAAATTTTGTTGCAAACAAATTTTGCAATGAATTTTTATTCCAAATTCGTTGTAAAATTCGTCACAAAAATAAAACTTTTTTTGTATTGCCCAGTTCCTACTCCACAACCTAGTCCTAGCTAGTGATAACTCCATTATCCTTTCTCTTTGTTAGATATCTTTCGAAAGCAAAAAAACCTATTACAAGTGTTTCTTTCCGAGCAAATGCAAATAAATACAAAAGTATAATGAAAAGAAAGTGGAATACAAAATGAAAAAAATTTACACATCGAGATCTTTATTTGCTCATTGTTGGATTGCTTTGGAATGTCTTTTAAAGATCAGTAATGCATCATCACTTCCTCTTTAAAGTCTTCAAGAATCAATGTCTTCAAATCTCCACAAAATCCTCTTTTATAGGGTTGTTGTTGAGTTGATTTTTTTTTTATTAGCAGACTGCCTTCCACCGTCAGTTGATTGTTCCACTATAGATTTGAGCATTGCTTTAATCGATCAACTTAACAACTTTATCCACCTCAGCCCTGTTCTAAACATTCTATGCTCTAATACAGTAACACCAGTCAACCGATCCACTTCATCAATTGACTGGTCTTTATCAATTGAGTTGTCAGTCAAGTTTCAAGGTCTTTGTTCACTCGAATAATAATGTCAGTTAATTAATGAAACCCATCAATCAAATGATCACACTCAAAACTCCCTTAAAGTCTCTCAAACCCCTAAACTCAAGATTTAAGATTTATCAATCGACTGATGTACCTTATCAATATATTGATATCTTAATTTTAGTCTTAACTCAAGATAACTCTCGCTTCATCTACTATCTAGTTGATTTCATTCTATCAAGACTTTTTTGTCCAACACTAGTCATTCTTGATTTTCCGCCTAGCATCCAGTTACACTTGATTTATCAAGACTTCATTCGCCTAGCATCCAACCATCTTTAACCTGCCAAAACTTTATCAGTACTAAATATCCAATCCTCCTTGAAATGTTTGGACATTCCTTCTCGTGCCTAACATCTAATCAACCTTGACCTTCTAAGACTTCTCCAATGCCTAACATCTGATCTTTCTTGATTTGTTTAGGCTTCCACACTCAACTAATATTTAGTCCTCCCTGACATGTTAGGACTTTTCCACTCACCTAACATTCGATTCTCCCTTACCTATTAGGATTTTTTTTCCATTTACTTAATATCCATATGTTAAGTGTTTAATCTTCTATGATCCACTTAGACTTTACCTCTTGTTAACTTCCTACTAAACTTTTGACCACTAAGTGTTCGGTCTTCCATAACCCACTTGTACTTTTCTATTTGTCAAGTATTCAATTAACCGTGACATACTTGACTTCTTGCTTAACACTTTCCATTGAATCCTATATTTATCATGGTTAATTTGACCCAATGATTATTATACTAATAATCTTTCTCTTTATCAATCTTCATTTATGATCCACTCGAGATTGGTCACCCTTGACCACTAGTCTTCTTTTGAGAAGCATCTCTCAATCATATGTCATTCAAACATCATCATATATTATTCAAATATTAAAATTTAACTCGAGTTCAACTCGAACTTGGTCCATTTTGATCTACAATTGATTACAACAACGATATGTAAATGAAATCAGAGGACAAAAGGATATCTTCTTCCAAAAACATATTAAGATCATGGATACCAGTTATGACCTCACATCCACATGGGCCATTGATGGTGATGTTCGGAGGGTCTCCCCTACACATTTGATCGATGGTGATAAGGGAAAGTTGACGATGATGATTGCATTGAAGAATAACAAAATTTGAACAATTACAAATGAGGATTGAAGAATTGGATTGGTTTGTGGGTCAATTAAATATTTTTGTAATTTAACATGTAGGATGGATATAAATTCATTCTTATTTTTATTGCTTGAATTAAATTATGACAACATATAGATTGCATACATTATTTTAGGAATTATACGTTCGAAACGTGAATGGAAAGATAAAGGAAAGATGGAGAAGACATTTGTTGGATCGAGCAAATCGCTAGAGGGGGGTGAATAGCGATAAAAACTTTCGTTCGTTTCGATACTTGAGTTACGCAGCGGAAAGAATAAAACAATAAAGAAGACAAGAGAGTTGTTTACTTGGTTCGTAGCCTACGGCTACTACTCCAAGGCCCTAGTGGTCCTTGACCACGCACGGAGAGCAAATCACTAATGAACTCCTCCTCGTTAGAGGTAGGAGTTAATCGAATACAAAGACCACGAAAAGGATCGAGATAGAGGGACACTCCCCCTCTTCTCGTTACGATAAAAACACGATAATGAACTTAAGTACAGATTTGAAACTATAAAAACACTTTTACCGATGACTCGTAGATGAAGAAGATTGAGCTCTAGTCGTTGTGTTTGCAGCGCTTTGTCGTAGAGATGTCGGAGAGTCATAGCATATCGAAGAACTTGGAGGCTTAGAGAATTGATGAAAAACCCTTAGAGAAGCCCTCCTTTTATAGCTTTTGAGCCCCTCATCGAATGGGTCTTCAGCCAATCAAATTTAGGCACCAAGCTCCTTGGAATGAGGTGATAAGGCTTGACTCCTCGAAGATGATCCTTGACCATCAATCGATTGATGGCCATCATCAGTCGATTGATGGCAGTGCCAGTCGAGTCGCAACACTCAATAGTCGACTGATTTAAAAGAGTCGAGTGGCTCTTGTGGGAAGTCGACTGATGCTTGCTGAAATCACAAGTTAGCTTAATAAAAACATAATTTCGATGACCGCCGACCGTCCGATCTCGACCTAGACCATCCATGAGATGTCTTTGGTCAGATCTACGCTTAAGACCATCCCCGTAAGGAGGATACGACCTCACTTACACTCACACACACGAGCTTATCTTGATACTTACTTTGTAGCTCTTGCTTTCGGCCTTCCACTCGATTCCTTCGGCTCCCTCCGATGTCACTCGAGTGTCGCTCGAACACCGTAGCTTCCTCCGGGTGTCGCCAGCCTTCAGCTCCAGCTTTAGTACTTCTCTGCACACTCAATTCAGCTCGTGAGATAACGATATGAGCTTAACTTTGTATCGTTTGCTATAATCAAAACTCAGGTTCGACTTAGGTGCCCACTGCACCAACAATCTGTTAGTAATATATGAGAGATGTCCTAAGGCAATCGCCTTATGTATGAACCATTTATATGATAAATGAAGATTCACTATTTGAGTATACATGTTTTATGTATTTGATTGGATCTTAAACTCATTTACTGAATATCCACGATACGATTCACAGCATGAGAGAATTTGTGATTGGATCACAACTAGTGAGTATCTCTACATGTGTAATTGTGATGTATCGGAATTATCCCTAGTCGATGAATTGATGGATTTGGACACCATCAATTCTGTCGAGACTAGCACGAGGTATACTCCTTGGTGTATCCAAGAAGCTGATTCTCACTGGCTGGAGACATAGTGATGTCCGGAGTTAATCGTGGATGCTAGTTATGGTAACTAGTTCATTGGAGTGACCAGCCGTAAGACTTCATATGGTTCTCTGCATATATAGATATGTCAATGAAGTTCTTACTGTGGCTTAAGTGCGATGTTCCTTTGACTTGCGGTATTCAAGTCATCTTGATCATGGAGACTTATGCTTTGACATCTTAAGCAAACATCTCCGAGGAGATGTGGACCCGGATGATTGGGTATAAGTCAAGTGATCGAAGGTGTTTGAATAGCCTATAAAGGATTCACCACTCCTTGCGAGGAGATGTATACCCATGGCCTCTCGTCGGATTGTTACTAAAGTCTTTGGCCAAAGCATTACATGTTTAGAGTAAAGTACTCTTCGATACATGTGGAGTAACTAGAATCCGTAGGACGAGGAAATGATACTTGGGCTAGGTGTGACGTAGTCAGCCTAGTGGGGACTGACACAATAGACCATGTCCTGAACCAAGTGGGTATAAGATGAGTGAAGGGAATGGGGCACGATTAATTCGAGCCATCAAGGGTTTCGTAAATAGTTCGGATCAACCGTTGATCTTTCTTAATTGGGGATCATGATGTACTACTAGGTGCCACTCATGATCGTTCTATAATTAATGGTTAATTATAGACGGCCAACATAAACCGAGAACCTATTTGGTCACACGCACAACGAGTGTAATCCAAATGATTTAAAACGAGCTTGAGAATGGGATTCTCAGACCGAGAGAAACTATGTTTGGTTGGACCAAACATAAAGCGATCATGAAATTGTTTCAGTCGCAATGGAAGCGTGGATGGGCCGTGTCTTATGAAGACATAATGGATGGACCAAAATGGTTTGGTTCTAATCCAATGGATGAGAATAAACCAAAGGGTTTGGTTTATATTAAACGAATGAACCAAAGGTTGGTTCGGTTCGTTTTAACTTAAAATAAACCATCATGGTTTGGTTTATTTTAACTTATCTTAATGGAGCGGGTTAACGGGCTTTATGGATATGATCCATTAACCATTAAGAGAATTAGTTCTCTATAAAATAGGGCTTAAACCCTAATCCTAAAACCCTAATTGGAGTTGCCGCCCAACCTAGTTGTGCCGCCCCCTCCCTCTCCTCCATTAGTCGGCGCCAACCCTAGGTGTGCCGCCGCCCAGCCTTTGTGCCGCCGTCCAAGTCATTGCCAGCGACCAAGCTTCAGCCGGTGAACCTCCGGCGACCCTCCGGTGATCTCCTCTAGGTTCGGTGATAAGGTGAGCTTCCATCTCTCCTTGGCCGGCCTCTATTCCTCCACCAAAAGCTGTCCAGTTTCTCTGGACAGCTTGTTTCTTTATTGTCGGAGCGTCGTTTGGATGACGGTTAGTGCTCCGACAGCGGCTAACTTACCGGGGATTTGATCTCCGGTAATCCTCTGAGGTGGAGGACGAAGGATTCGTCAAACGGTTGACGAATACCTCTCCGGAGAATCGAGTTTTGAGGACTCGGTTTTGGATCCGAATTTGGATTCGGATTGTGATCATCTCTCGATCACGTCGTCTTCAACACGAGGCTAGTAACCCATACGAAGACGAAGCTCGTGGCTTAGCGAAGTCATCCCGAGGAGCTCGGCGTGGATACGGATAGAGACGATTCTTACGAGGATCGTTCCGGTTGATGCCGTTCCCGCTATACGTCATACGAAAGGTATAACGTAGATAAATTTCCTTTTATTGCAAATTTTAATTTACGGTTATGTCTACACTTGTTGTAATATGCATGCGTTTGTTGTGTGTGTTGTAATAAATATAGATTTATTATTTTTAATTGCTTCCGCTGTGCTCATGTTTACGAAACATGATCGAACACACACACGCCGCGGTGCCGGAAACCCAACAGTGGTATCAGAGCCAGCGGAAGTCATAATGTATTTCTGGAAATTTTCTAAATTTTGGAAATTTAGAAGTATTTATGGAAATCTTTCAATTTTGGAAAGTCTAGAAGTATTTATGGAAATCTTCCACTTTTGGAAAGTTGGAAGTATTTATGGAAATTGATATTTTCCATAAATAAAATATTTGATTAGATTCTGGAAATTTGTTTCCTAATTTAATCATGATTTGATTTGGGAAATCAAATCTTAAAATATTTTATTTCCATAAGTAGTTTTAATGATTTAGGAAATTTGTTTCCTAAATAGATTTTCCTTAATCAAATAATTCCATGAATAAAATATGTGATTAGATTTGGAAATTTGTTTCCTAATTTAATTATGATTTGATTTGGAGAATCAAATCTTAAACATATTTTATTTCCATAAATAGTTATGACATATAAGGAAATTATATACATGACATAATTGTATGTCATGTAATTGCATTAGATGCATAACATTATGCCATGCGTGTCGTGACATGTAGATGTATGCCATGTATGCCATGCCATGTAGATAATAGTTATTTGCATGCAAAGAGGATGAGACATAAAAACCCTTAATCAATATTAAAGCCTACACCTTCCATTAATATGGTTAGAACCAGAGTTATGTTTCTTGTTTGGGTTGTTGGACTCTCTCCAAGCCCGGCTCGAACCTGAATATGTTCAAACCATGGAATAGTTTAATACTAATATGGTAAGAGTCAGAGGTCAATTGTTAGCTTTGGTTGTTGGACTCTCTCCAAGCTGGGCTAATTGGTTGAATGCGCTCTAACCATATTAAAACTATGTCCTGATTAATGGGTTGGTTTTAACCTGGAGCATCGGCTTGTTGGACTCTCTCCAAGGTCGATGTAAAGGGAGGTGAAGTTGGGTGCTATGCATATGATGCATACTTGTTAATGTGTTAACAACCCGATGTATGTGTGAACATTCAATTAGTTGATAGCACATTGTGATAGTTGCATATACGGGATATGCAATCGGTATAGATGATACCTACCGTCGTAGTTATGAATGGCTTGTTGGACTCTCTCCAAGGTTGTTCATAACTATGATGGATATCAGCCCATTCGGAGATGGACCTACAATCTCCCGAAGTGATTTTGGGGTTTTTAAAATTCGAAAAAATGAATGGGATTTATAAATGTATATTGATGCATTTTTAAAATCATCTTTCTCATATATGCTCGTTTTGTATTTCTAAGTTAATATATTGATCATGATGTGTTTGAATTTGCGTTCCATTTTGGATTCAAATAAATTGACTGGGCCGAACTTCTTGGACTAGCTTAGAAACTTGAGAATTGTTCTCAAGGTGGAAAAGCTTGCGTATGTCCTCGAAGCACCTCTTCCCGCCCATCCTAGTGACAATGCAACTCTGGACCAATTGTTGGCCTATCAGAAACATGTGAGTGATTCTGAACAAATGAGTTGCATCATACTAGCCGCGATGGAACCCAAGCTACGAAAGCAGCATGAGCATATGGATGCTCATATCGTAGTCCTTCATCTTTGTGAGTTGGTTGATGAGCAAGTGAGATTCGAAAGGTTCGAAGTCTCAAAGCTCCTCTTCACCTCTGAGATGCTAGAAGGTTCATCTGTGGTACTGCTCAATATGCTGAAGACTGTGGATTCTTCTGAGAAGCATGAGCAGGGGACGGTGCTATTAGTTGATTCCTCGAAGAAAAGTTCTAAGAGGAAGTCAAAGGAACAGCAGAAGGGAAAGAAGAGAAAGGCTAAGAAGGTAGAACTATCACAAAAGGAAACTTGCCATCATTATGGCAAGGAGAGCCATTTGCGAAGAAAGTGCAAGATTTATCTTGAGTCCGTGAAGAAGGATAAGGCATCGGATGCCCCATCTTCTTCAGAAATCTTCTTTATTGATTGTCATTCTATTTCCTTAGACACTTGGGTATTGGATACTGGGTGTGGCTCACATATATGTAATGACATACATGGGCTAAGGAATAGAAGAAGACTCGTCAAGGGAAAATCAAATTTACGTGTTGGGAATGGAGCAAAGGTTGCTGCACTCGCCATCGGAACATATTTGTTGAAACTCCCTGCAGGACTTGTCTTAGAACTAGACAATTGCTTTTATATTCCTTCGTTGATAAAGAACATCATTTCTATTTCTTGTTTAAATAGAAATGGTTTCCATTTGACGTTTAGTAACAATTGTTGTTACATAACTTTGAATGGGGTTCTTTATGGGACTGGAACTTTAAGCAATGGTGTTTATACGTTGGATGTATCCAGTGACATTTGCAATATCGAAGCGAGCAACAAGCGTGCTCGAAAGGATAATCAAATAGACTCCTATATGTGGCATTGTCGTCTTGGCCATATAAGCAAGAAACGCATGTCCGAATTACACCGATGTGGAATTCTGGAATCGTTTGAATTGGATTCATACGATACATGCGAATCATGCTTAAAAGGCAAGATGACTAAGTTACCTTTTCTTGGAAAAGGTGAGCAGTGGGAGAGTTACTAGGTCTAATACATCGATGTATGTGGACCTATGTCAACTCAAGCATTAGGAGGCTATAGCTACTTCATTACCTTCACCGATGATCACTCACGGTTTGGGTATGTGTTCTTGATGAAACACAAGTCTGAAGCCTTTGAAAGGTTCAAAGAATTCAGAAATGAAGTAGAGAAACAACATGACAAGAGTATTAAAATACTTCGAGTGGATCGAGGTGGTGAATACTTAAGTCAAGAGTTTCTTGATTATCTAAGAGACAATGACATATTGTCTCAATGGACTCCGCCCTATACACCACAGCATAATGGTGTATCTGAGAGGCGTAACCTGACCTTGTTGGACATGGTCAGATCAATGATGAATCATGCAACTCTTCCCAAGTCCTTTTGGGGCTATGCACTTCAGACAGCTGTTTACTTGTTAAACAGAATGCCTACCAAGGTAGTCTCAACTACTCCATATGAGATATGGAATAGTAAGAAACCTCAAGTATCTTACTTGAAGATATGGGGTTGTCCTGCTTATGTGAAGCGGACTGTATCAGACAAATTGGATGCTAAGTCTGATAAATGTCTATTTGTTGGATACCCTAAGGAAACAAGGGGTTACCAATTCTATCATCCTGTGGAACAAAAGGTGTTTGTTTCAAGGCATGCTGTGTTTCTAGAGAAAGAGTTTCTCTTGCAAGAAAACAGTGGGAGTGTCGTCGAGCTTGAGGAGGCTCAAGAGACTCAAATAGACATTAATGAGATACCTGGTGAAGCACAACAGCCGACAACTCATAGTGATGAGCAATCGGCTGGACCTATTGTAACACCACATCTTCGTAGATCTGGTAGAACACGCAATATTCCTGAGAGATATGGATTTCTCGTAAGTGAATCGAACGACGTGTTACTCATTGATGATGAGGAGCCTACCAGTTATGAAGAAGTGCTGACAAGTTCAGAAAGGGATAAGTGGCTTGGTGCCATGAAGTCGGAAATGGATTCCATGTATGAAAATCAAGTTTGGAACTTGGTTGACCCACCTGAAGGGATAAAGCCTATAGGGTGCAAGTGGGTTTTCAAGAAGAAAACCGACATGGATGGTAATGTGATTACCTATAAGGCTAGATTGGTGGCGAAAGGATATCGTCAAAAACAAGGTGTTGATTATGACGAAACCTATTCGCCTGTAGCTATGCTTAAATTCATTCGGATGCTCCTGGCCATAGCGGCTCATTATGATTATGAGATATGGCAGATGGATGTGAAAACAGCTTTCCTGAATGGAAACCTGCTCGAGGACGTGTATATGATACAGCCTGAGGGTTTCACATCGGTTGATAAAACCAAGGTATGCAAATTGCGATGGTCCATTTATGGATTGAAGCAAGCATCCAGGAGCTGGAATATCCGTTTTGATGAGACAATCAAAAAGTTTGATTTCTCTCAAAATCCAGACGAACCTTGTGTGTATAAGAAGGTTAGTGGGAGTGCAGTCGTATTCCTAGTATTGTATGTCGATGACATACTACTTATAGAAAACGATGTTTCAATCTTACAGTCAGTGAAGGTTTGGTTATCCAAGACATTCTCCATGAAAGACCTGGGAGAAGCAACCTACATCCTCGGGATTAAGATCTATAGAGATATATCAAAATGTTTGCTTGGTCTTTCACAGTCTACATATATAGACCGAGTGCTAAAGAGGTTTAGCATGTCGGAATCCAAGAAAGGTTTCTTACCCATCAGGCATGGGGTACACCTTTCGAAGTCTATGTGTCCGCGCACAGAAGACGAGAGGATTTGCATGAGTAAGATTCCCTATGCATCCGCAATAGGATCTATCATGTATGCTATGTTATGTACAAGGCCCGATGTATCATACGCTCTGAGTGTCACGAGCAGATACCAGTCTGATCCAGGAATGGATCATCGGGCGGTTGTTAAGACGATCCTTAAGTACTTGAGAAGAACTAAGGATGTGTTCCTAATATATGGAGAAGGGTACATGGTGATACGTGGGTATACGGATGCCAGCTCCAGATAGACAAGGATGATTCCATGTCTCAGTCTGGGTGTGTATTCACCTAGAATGGAGGCGCAATAAGTTGGAAAGGTTCCAAGCTTGACGCTATAGCGGATTCTGCCACTAAGGCAGAATACATTGCAGCTTTGGAAGCAGCAAAGGAAGCGGTTTGGATCAAGAAGTTCATCTCTGAACTTGATGTGGTCTCATCAATGATCCAAACATGTGCTTCGCCGCTATCATCTTATCAGAGAGATCATAAGTAGGAACGAAATACAAATCGAGAAAATTCCCACTGAAAGGAACTTAGCGGATCCTTTGACTAAAGCATTACCTCAAAGTAAATTTGAGGGTCATGTTAGAGCTTATGGTATTGGATACCGTAGCGATTGGCATTAGGCCATGTGGGAGTCTGTTAGTAATATATGAGAGATGTCCTAAGGCAATCGCCTTATGTATGAACCATTTATATGATAAATGAAGATTCACTATTTGAGTATACATGTTTTATGTATTTGATTGGATCTTAAACTCATTTATCAATGTCCACGATATTTATCTACAAAGATGAGAGAATTTGTGATTGATCACAACTAGTGAGTATCTCTACATGTGTAATTGTGATGTATCGGAATTATCCCTAGTCGATGAATTGATGGATTTGGACACCATCAATTCTGTCGAGACTAGCACGAGGTATACCCTTGGTGTATCCAAGAAGTCGATTCTCACCGGGCCGAGACATAGTGATGTCCGAGTTAATCGTGGATGCTAGTTATGGTAACTAGTTCATTGAGTGACCACCGTAAGACTTCATATGGTTCTCTACATATATAGATATGTCAATGAAGTTCTTACTGTGGCTTAAGTGCGATGTTCCTTTGACTTGCGGTATTCAAGTCATCTTGATCATGGAGACTTATGCTTTGACATCTTAAGCAAACATCTCCGAGGAGATGTGGACCCGGGATGATTGGGTATAAGTCGAAATGATCGAAGGTGTTTGAATAGCCTATAAAGGATTCACCACTCCTTGCGAGGAGATGTATACCCATGGCCTCTCGTCGGATTGTTACTAAAGTCTTTGGCCAAAGCATTACATGTTTAGAGTAAAGTACTCTTCGATACATGTGGAGTAACTAGAATCTGTAGGACGAGGAAATGATACTTGGGCTAGGTGTGACGAGTCACCTAGTGGGGATCGACACAATAGACCATGTCCCAACCAAGTGGGTATAAGATGAGTGAAGGGAATGGGGCACGATTAATTCGAGCCATCAAGGGTTTCGTAAATAGTTCGATCAACCGTTGATCTTTTCGATTAATTGGGGATCATGATGTACTACTAGGTGCCACTCATGATCGTTCTATAATTAATGGTTAATTATAGACGGCCAACATAAACCGAGAACCTATTTGGTCACACGCACAACGAGTGTAATCCAAAGGATTTAAAACGAGCTTGAGAATGGGATTCTCGATCGAGAGAAACTATGTTTGGTTGGACCAAACATAAAGCGAGCATGAAATTGTTTCACCGCAATGGAAGCGTGGATGGGCCGTGGTCTTATGAAGACATAATGGATGGACCAAAATGGTTTGGTTCTAATCCAATGGATGAGAATAAACCAAAGGGTTTGGTTTATATTAAACGAATGAACCAAAGGTTGGTTCGTTCGTTTTAACTTAAAATAAACCATCATGGTTTGGTTTATTTTAACTTATCTTAATGGAGCGGGTTAACGGGCTTTATGGATATGATCCATTAACCATTAAGAGAATTAGTTCTCTATAAAATAGGGCTTAAACCCTAATCCTAAAACCCTAATTGGAGTTGCCGCCCAACCTAGTTGTGCCGCCCCCTCCCTCTCCTCCACTAGTCGGCGCCAACCCTAGGTGTGCCGCCACCTTTGTGCCACTGGCCCAAGTCATTGCCGGCGACCAAACTTCAGTCGGTGAACCTCCGGCGACCCTCCGGTGATCTCCTCTAGGTTCGGTGATAAGGTGAGCTTCCATCTCTCCTTGGCCGGCCTCTATTCCTCCACCAAAAGCTGTCCAGTTTCTCTGGACAGCTTGTTTCTTTGTTGTCGGAGCGTCGTTTGGACGACGGTTAGTGCTCCGACAGCGGCTAACTTACCGGGGATTTGATCTCCGATAATCCTCTGAGGTGGAGGACGAAGGATTCGTCAAACGGTTGACGAATACCTCTCCGGAGAATCGAGTTTTGAGGACTCGGTTTTGGATCCGAATTTGGATTCGGATTGTGATCATCTCTCGATCACGTCGTCTTCAACACGAGGCTAGTAACCCGTACGAAGACGAAGCTCGTGGCTTAGCGAAGTCATCCCGAGGAGCTCGGCGTGGATACGGATAGAGACGATTCTTACGAGGATCGTTCCGGTTGATGCCGTTCCCGCTATATGTCATACGGAAGGTATAACGTAGATAAATTTCCTTTTATTGCAAATTTTAATTTACGGTTATGTCTACACTTGTTGTAATATGCATGCGTGTATTGTGTGTGTTGTAATAAATATAGATTTATTATTTTTAATTGCTTCCGCTATGCTCATGTTTACGAAACATGATCGAACACACACACGCCGCGGTGCCGGAAACCCAACACAATCTCCTCCTTTTTGATCTATGGCAAACCCATACAAAGTTAAGGAAATAATATGAAGAATGCATGAAGAAAGATTAAGTAGGAGTAGTAGAGACTTTCTTCCAAGTACTCCCCCTTGAGAAAACCTCCCCCTTGACCGAGGGTGAGTCTTGAAAGAAGATCTTAATCCTCCCCCTTGATGTGGAAGAGTTTAAGTAATTAACAATTACTTAAAGTTGGCCTTAGTAAAAAAAATTTAAGTTAAGAAAATTTCTTAACTTGGCCCTTTCTCCCCCTTTCTTAAGTAAACATTAATGTTTGGTCATAGTAAAATAAGTTTAAGTTAAGAATTTTCTTAACTTGGCCTTTATCTCCCTTTTGTTAACTAAAATTAAAGTTAAGTAAATTTGCAAAAATTAAAGTTAAGTAAACATTTACTTAACTTTTGGCCATGAGAATAAGTATGGAGTACTAAGTTAAGTTATAAAAAAAATATTGAGCCCTTAACTTTGGCCTTTTTCTCCCCCATTTGCCATATATCGGAAAGAGTGAGGGGATTTTGGAAAAAAAAAATACAAGTATTAAGTTTAAGTTCTAAATCCAAGCATGTTCCATATTATTTTGAAAATAATATACTAAAAATAAGCTCATCTATATAATGTTCAACTCTCATTTGACTTGATTGATATGAAATATCAACAAGTCCTGGTCAGAGTCGGTTAATATATATGATTATACTCCGTGGTTCATGGCAATGCTCTAGCTCTACATCTGGAACCAGGAGTAAGGTCCTAACATCTCACGCCCATTTACGTGGCTAAGTACACAAACACATTAGTCCTATGTGTTGTGAGATGTATTGGCTCCTTAAATCTATAGGTGCATGATATCTAATGTATATCCTAAGCTAGTCCCATGAGCATGAAAAGTAAAAAAAATAGTAATAAGAAAATATAATTTGTAAATTCCTACTCTACTATGCACATGCCCAATTTTCGTCTTAATAGACTAAATTCGGCTTCGGGTAGGGGTTTAGTAAATAGATCTGCCAAGTTGGACTTCGATTCGACGTATTCGAGTTGTATGGCTCCGTTGGCCACATGTTCTCAAATGAAATGGTTTTTGACCTCTATATGTTTGGTCCTAGAGTGACATATTAGATTTTTAGTTAGGTTAATTGAGATGATGTTATCCACATGAATTTTAGTGTTTGTAAAGTTTAACTTAAAATCTCGGAGAGTGTGCTTCATCCAAAGAAGCTGAGTGACACACTCACCCATCGCGATGTATTCGGCTTCGGTGGTAGATAAGGCAACACAGTGTTGCTTCCTACTGCACCAACTCACTATACTCGAGCCGAGAAGTTGACAACAACCACTCATACTCTTTCTATCGAGCTTACTACCGGCATAGTCTGAGTCGGAGTAGCCAATTAGTTCAAACTCGGTAGATTTGGGGTACCAAATACCGACGTTAAGTGTGCCCTTTAGATATCTAAGGATACATTTAACTAGAGTTAGATGAGATTCCTTGGCATATGTTTGGAACCTTGCGCACATACTTACTACAAATAAGATATCAGGTCGGCTCGCAGTTAAGTAAAGGAGACTCCCTATCACGCTCTTATAGTATTTTAAGTCAATTGAATTTCCGGTTACATCTTCTCCTATATTTACATTCATTGCCATTGGGGTATTAATAATTTTAGCGTCTTGCATTCCAAAGTGTTTAATTAATTCCCGAGTATATTTGCGTTGGTGTAAGTATATTCCATCCTTAGTTTGTTTACTTTGTAGACCTAAGAAGAAACTCAACTCACCTACTAAATTCATTTCAAATTCACTTTCCATAAGTGAAATGAATTCATTTAGTAGGATCAAATTGGTTGTTCCGAAAATGATATCATCTACGTTGATTTGGGCTATGAATATGTCTTTACCTACGGTTTTTACGAAAAGGGTTGGGTCGACTAAACCTTGGTTAAATCCTTTGGACTTAAGATAAACCGAAAGTCTCTCGTACCAAGCTCGAGGAGCTTGTTTGAGTCCATAGAGAGCTTTCTTTAATCTAAGAACATGGTCGGGTTTATCTAGACTTTCAAAACTGGGGGGGTTGACTTGTAGAGGAAATATTGACCGCTAGAGGGGGTGAATAGCATTGTGCTAGTACGTTGATAGAAATCGTTCACGTTTGTCTCTACACAATCGTTAGTACGCAGCGAAATATAGAAGTACAATATAAAGACAAATACGAATACACAATCACAAGACAAAGATGTAATGTGGTTCGGAACCTCAAGGTTCCTACTCCATGGATCGGGCTCAAAAGAGCCCTAGCGATACCAATCACACACCACTAATAAACACTCCTTCTCAGAACAATTCAGAGGCAGAGAAACCTCGTACAATAGTTTACAATAATAAACTAAATACAACAAGCAAATACAATATGAAATACAACATGAGATGCAAAGAAAACTTTACACAAAACTCTTTTGAATGCTCGCATGCTTGATTGCTTGAATCGTGATTGAAGACCCTAATTTACAGTAGCAAATCGCCTCAACAAAGCTCAAGAAATCGCTATTGATTTCCTCCTCCACGAGCTCCCTTTAAAGCTGCTACCTGGGCTAGAAATTGCCGATCAGTCGACTACTCGGGACCATTAGTCGACTGATGCCATTGTTGTCGTGAGACAACGGCTAGATCCACGCTAGAAAAATCCAATGAATCCATCATCAATCGACTGATCATACCCATCAGTCGACTGATGGAGCCTTCATTCGACTACTTCCCCGCAGTCGAGTCTCGACTCCATTCAGGCCAAATTCGAGCATCACGATCGATCACATGAATGCCGATCGCCGAGCCAAGAACTGATCGCGCTTTGGCAATCGATCATTGACACTTCTCACAGTCAAACCCTAGTTGACTAACACTAGTCGACTGCCACATGACACCAGTCGACTGGCACACCTCAAACATAAGGTTTTAACCCAAGTATGGTTCCCCCATACTTGCTAGACCACCCTTAGCCTAGACTTAAGCCTTCTAGCCACCTCCATCAGTCTCACGCCTCTCGAATCCCTCCAAGTCATCCATGACTTGTTCATCCATGAGCTAGCCTTCAGGTGCTTCCATCGGCTATGTCATGCTAACGGTGTCTACACCGCCAAGACACATTGGACTTACACCGCCAAGACTCTGCTTGGACTTTGCGCCGTCAACCATTGGACTTATGCTGCCAAGACTCCCGCTTGGACTTTACGCCGCCAATATTAAACCCCTTGGACTTCTCAAATGCCAAGACTCAAGCTTGGACTTTCCCTTGCCGACCCATGTTGGACTTTCCATGCCAAGACCCATGCTTGGACTTTTCCTTGCCAAGGCCCATGCTTGGACTTTACATGCCAAGTACTCAAGACTTGGACTTTCCATGACATGGTCAACTCCAATCAACCATCAAAATCCCCCTCGAGTCAAACTCGAGTTTGGTCAATCATGACTCGGGTCGATTGTGCCAACAATCTCTCCAAAACAATATCAGACATCAATGTCAAACATTGATGTCAAACTTCCATGTCAAACATCAAAACATCGCTCGAGTCAAACTCGAGTCCGTTCAATTATGACCTGGGCCGATTGCACCAACAATCTCTCCCTTTTTGATGTTTGACAAAAATACATACCTTTGAGTTAAAACACTAACTCAAATCTCCTTACCAATTATCCCAACATTCTCCCCAATTATCCGAATTGACAATTGATAACTTCAATTGATAACACTCTCTATAACATTCTTCCCCTTTTTGACTAACATCAAAAAGGTTATCTCTCCAAGGAGGTCAATGTCTCATGTCCCAATGAGATCTTACAATCTCCCCCTTGGTCCAAAAATACCTAGGATGCCTATCATCTTCCTAGTGATAAGTCTCATATCACTCAAGAAAGGCAATCCTATACACTCTCCCAATTTTCAAATTGGGTATCTCAAAGTTCCATTTTCCCCCTCATGAGGAAAAAAATACCATCCATCCATCATGATGGATGCCTCCCCCTAAAGGCTTGCTTCCCCTTGACCATTGCACAAACAATGTCCTTGGGAAGTCCCTAAGCCAATAGGAACTCTAAACCATAAAAAATAAGGTCTAAAGTTCAACATTGAACTTTCCTATACCTTAAATTTGATACATCACCTTAACACCTCTCCTAATCCATATCCAATGGATTTTCACCCTTTATAATACTTCCCAAAGCATATCCTAGGGTTAGGAGTGGTTAGGGAACTTTATCGTAGCTGAAAACGGGTTAAACAACCTTGTTTTTCTCAAAATCAGCCTGACAGTCGACTCTATCAGAGATCAGTCGACTGCCACCAAGGGCAGTCGACTGATAATTGAAAAATCTGATTTTCAGTTATCAGAGTTGAGATTCAGAAATGCATAAATAATTATATGTATATCGAAAAATCATGAAAATTCATACGTATAATACTTATGACCAATACAATTGGTGAAAAATGATAGAAAAATATTTTACCCATAAAATATCAAAATTGATATAAAATTCAAAAGTGAAGAAAAACTTCAATGTTTTAGCTCACTTTGTATCAACTTCATCAATGGTGATTGTTATCAAAAGATAGACTTTAACAAGGTTTTCTAAATGGATTTTAAAATGTTTTTGAAAACTTATATTGGATCATATTCCTTGGGCTTAATGTACATGACTTATACACAAGCTTTTCCAATGATCCACCTTTAGTTAAAGATGAATTTTAGTTCATCTAGATGCAAAAACTATGCACCTTGAACTTAACTCATATCCTAGCATCTCACATGTATCTAGGGTGTATAAATACATATACATGTTAATGTGATGTGAGATGTGAGTTTTGTTCTCCTAATCTAGGATTTCATGCATTCTCTAAAGCAACACTACTTGATTCCCTTATAAATGGGACTTCAAGTCATGCCATTGTCCTTAAATCAATTTTAATCAAATTAAATTCATGAATGATCATGGCATAAATGATAACATAATTAAACTTGACCAATGATCATGATGTCATGGCATATGATATAATCTAGAAACACATGACATTATTAACCTTAATCCTACACATAATCATGACATATAAATGATAAACATTAAACATGATGTCATGACATGTTATATGACAATCAAGGCATGGAAAATAAAAGGTATAGATATATTAATACCTAAACTTAGTATTAATTGTCATTTGATATAATTAAGTATATTTTCCCATAATACCAATTTTCTCCCAAGTGTGCTAAAAATTCAAAATGGCACACTATGACTTCTAAACCTAAATTGTGCCAATTTAATTGATTTTTCATAATCCCAACAATGTATTGGCACATCCTAAAATATTTTAGGATCAAAGATCAAACCTATTTTCAAGGTATCCATAACCTTGAAAATAACCTAAAGTGTCACCTTTACCATGGTTAGGTTAACTACCCATCCATTTAAAGTTGACACACCCAAACCCATCTAGCGTGAATTGATCACGCTCTTAGGAACTCAAAACCTATTTGAGCTCCTAGGGTTTACTAGGTATTCCTTAGGGATAACCTCCCTAGATACCCTCCTAATGACCCTTCTAGGCTTGTTAGCCTTGGTCATTTGTGTCTTGCCTAGGCTAACTCTAGGGGTAACTCCCCTTGTAACCTTCTTAGTGGCCACCCTAGGTTTCTTAGAAACCCTAGTCACTAGGCACATTCCTTGGTTACCCTTAGGGATGACTTTCCTAGTAACCTTGGTCTTCCTAGACCTAGTTTGTGTTTCATAATCAAATGGAACACTATGATAAGTCACCTTAGGCTTAGGTTTGTGACCCAAACCTTTATTGCCCTTGGTTGACTCTTGTCTCTTAGGCCCTAGGTGTTGACTCTTGGATCTAGACCCTTGACTTTGACCATTTGACCCTTTTATTTGGTTTTGCATAATCTTAAGGGTCTTTTCAAGTTTCTCAAGTCTTGACCTCAAGGCTTGATTTTCAAACTCTAATTGCCAAATTTTTGAATTTTGATTTAATCCTTGGGCATGGTTCTTCCTAGGCATATGCCTAGTCCATTTGGAGTTAAAAACCTAGGTGGTCTTCAATTTTTCTAATAGATTCCCTAGGTAAGGTCTTTCTAGAGACATTAGTCCCAAATTTCTCCTTATTCCTAAGGTGGACACTCTTAGTACCTAGACAAAAGTATTTGTTACTTCTAGCATGCTCTTTATGATAAATAGCAAGATTGCTAAAATTATCTCTAGCATGCTTTTGCCTATTAATTAAGGAAGGAGCAACATTAGAAATTACTCTAGGGTTTGCCTTAGCTCCCCCTATATGTGTAGCTCCCTTTGGGCATTGATTCCGGTAGTGTCCCGGTTGTCGACATTTGAAGCAAATCACTTGCTCCTTACTTTTAATCATCGGAGAATCAGCATCCTTAACTTTTGGTGCCGAAGGAGTCTTCTTGACTTTCTTAGGGCACTTACTCTTGTAGTGCCCGGATTCCCTACACTCAAAGCATATTATATGTTTTTTATTTAAAACCAAATTTCTTGAGTTACCTAGGGTGGTGGTGGAGTTTTGAGCTTCCTCATCTTGACCGGATGTTGAAGGCTCTTCTTGAGGTTGCTCCGGTGTAGATGTTCTAATCTCCTCCTCCTCAATCCTAGAGGTTGAGATTTCTTCCAATTCTACCTCTTCCACCACTTCTTCCTCCTTGAATGTCGAACACTCCCCGACCTCCAAATCCTCACTTTCTTGTGAGGATGAGCTCTCTTCCTCATCTTCCTTATCTTCTTGGATTGAGTGAGGCTCTTCATGAAATTTTGCCAATTTGTTCCATACCTCCTTGGCATCTTTACAAAATATCATTAGGGATTACATTGAACAAAATACCCATTACCTTATTGTTAATGTTATAGTATTGGAGTTGTTCTTGGCTCCAATTCTTCTTCTTGATTTTTCTTCCTTCTTCATCTTTTAGAGTGTCAAAACCTACTAAGACACTAATCCAATTGTCAAACTCACACATTAGAAAATGCATCATTCTACCTTTCCAATTCACAAAATCTTCACGGTCGAAGGAAGGCAGAACGTTGATGTCCCATCCAAGCTTGTCTTGGAATTCCATCTTCCCTCTAGCATCTTTATCTTAGCTCCTAGTGGTTAGTCTGTAAAAGAGCCTCAGGCTTTGATACCAATTGTAGAAGAAATGTTGACCGCTAGAGGGGGGTGAATAGTATCGTACTAGTACGTTGATGGAAATCGTTCGCATTTGTCTCTACACAATCGTTAGTACGCAGCGGAATATAGAAGTACAATATAAAGACAAATACGAATACACAATCACAAGACAAAGATGTAATGTGGTTCAGAACCTCAAGGTTCCTACTCCATAGATCGGGCTCAAACGAGCCCTAGCGATATCAATCACACACCACTAATAAACACTCCTTCTTGGAACAATCCGGAGGTGGAGAAACCACGTACAATAGTTTACAACAATAAACTAAATACAACAAGAAAATACAATATGAAATACAACAAGAGATGCAAAGAAAACTTTACACAAAACTCTTTTGAATGCTCGCATGTTTGATTGCTTGAATCGTGGTTGAAGACCCTAATTTGCAGTAGCAAATCGCCTCAACAAAGCTCAAGAAATCTCTATTGATTTCCTCCTCCACGAGCTCCCTTTAAAGCTGCTACTTGGGCTGGAAATCGTTGATCAATCGACTGCTCGGGACCATCAGTCGACTGATGCCACTTTTGTCGTGAGACAACGGCTAGATCCACGTTGGAAAAATCCAACGGATCCAACATCAGTCGACTGATCATACCCATCAGTCGACTGATGGAGCCTTCACTCGACTACTTCTCCCGCGGTCGAGTCTCGACTCCATTCTGTGCCCAAATTCTCGAGCACCAGTCGACTAATCACACGATCAGTCGACTGCTCGAGCCAGCAGTTGACTGCCCTCCTCTGGCAGTCGACTATTGGGACACTTCCCGCAGTCAAACCCTAGTTGACTCACACCAGTCGACTGCCACATAGCACCAGTCGACTGACACACCTCAAACATGAGGTTTTAACTCAAGTATGGTTCCCCTATACTTGCTAGACCACCCTTAGCCTAGACCTAAGCCTTCTAGCCACCTCCGTCAGCCTCACGCCTCTTGGATCCCTCCAAGTCATCCATGACTTGTTCATCCATGCGCTAGCCTTCAGGTGCTTCTATCGGCTATGTCATGCTAACGATGTCTACACTACCAAGGCACATTGGACTTACGTCGCCAAGACTCCGCTTGGACTTTGCGCCGCCAACCATTGGACTTATGCTGCCAAGACTCTCATTTGGACTTCTCAAATGTCAAGACTCAAGCTTGGACTTTCCCTTGCCAACCCATGTTGGACTTTCCGTGCCAAGACTCATGCTTGGACTTTTCCTTGCCAAGACCCATGCTTGGACTTTACATGCCAAGTACTCAAGACTTGGACTTTCCATGACATGGTCAACTCCAGTCAACCATCAAAATCCCCCTCGAGTCAAACTTGAGTCCGGTCAATCATGACCCGGGTCGATTGTGCCAACAATTTCCCTAAAACAATATCAGACATCAATGTCAAACATTGATGTCAAATTTCCATGTCAAACATCAAAACATCGCTCGAGTCAAACTCGAGTCCGATCAATCGTGACCTGGGCCGATTGCACCAACATGACTAACATAAACCTCTTCCTTAATATATCCATTCAAGAATGCTGACTTTACATCCATTTGAAACAACTTAAATCTTCGATGTGCAGCATATGCTAATAACATTCGGATGGATTCTAATCTAGTTACTGAGGCATAGGTCTCGTCGTAATCAAAACTTTCGACTTGATTAAACCCTTTAGCGACTAATCTAGCTTTATTTCTAACTACTTCACCTTTATCGTCAAGTTTATTTCTAAACACCCACCTTGTTCCAACGATTATTTTATCTTTAGGTGGTGGTACTAATTCCCATAATTCATTCCTAGTGAATTGAGCTAGCTCTTCTTGCATTGCAATAATCCAATCGAGATCAAGAAGAGCTTGGTCAATGATTTTAGGTTCAATTTTGGAAATCAAGGAGATTTGACTAAGGTTTCGGTATGAAGCTCTAGTTCAAACTCCTAGGCTTGGATCACCTATCACTTGGTCGATAGGATGATTCGTTTGAGTCCTAGTTTGACTTGGGTTAGGGTCACCTATCGCTTGGTCGATAGGATGACTTGTTTGAGTTAGGTTAGGATTAATACTAGACTCGATCTCAAGATCGGAGTGGAGTCTAGTATGAATTGGCTCGCTAATTGGGGTTGCTAGGGGTTTTGTAGGTTCGTGTCCTTCATCAAACACTACATTAATAGTCTCTTCGACTCTAAGGGTGTCATGGTTATATACCCCATAAGCTCTACTCGTAGTTGAGTATCCTAGAAAGATTTCGATCGAGGTTTTGGATGTGAATTTCCCTAGGTGATCCTTAGTGTTTAAGATATGTACCTTACATCCAAATACCCTAAAGTACTTGATGTTAGGTATTTTATCGTGATAAATTTTGTACGAGGTCTTAAGGTGCCTCTTTACCATAAGGATCCTATTTTGGACATAGCAAGTCGTACTAACGGCTTCTGCCCAAAACCTATCGGGTAGGTTATATTCGTTTAACATTGTCCTAGTGACTTCTTGTAAGGTTCTATTTTTACGTTCTACTTGGCCATTCTATTGTGGGGTTCTAGGGCATGAGAACTCATTGTGGTATCCATTTAGGTTACAGAATTCTGTAAACTTGTGGTTCTCAAATTCACCACCATGATCACTCCTAAGTTTTTTGATTTTAAGGTTTTGTTGATTTTATATTAGATTATATAGGTTGATTAATTGATCTAGGGTATCACTTTTGTGTTTGATGAACCTAACCCAAGTGAATCTAGAATAGTCGTCAATTATGACTAAGCAGAATTGACTCCCATTAAGTGACTTAGCTCCGTGTGAATCAAATAGATCCATGTGTAGGAGCTCAAGAACACTTTTGGTTCGTTCTTGATTAGTTAGTTGATGTTGTGTCCTAGATTGTTTACCTTGTTGACAAGCATTACATATTTTATTATCCAAGTTGTTGAGGTTAGGCAAACCTCTGACTAAGTCACTCTGACTCATCTTGTGGATGAGTCTTGGGTGCGAGTGACCGAGTCGTCGGTGCCACAACCAAGATTCCTCTTGTCGTGTCATAAGACACTTGGTTAAGGAGTTAGTTAAATTAATAGTATAAATATTGTTATTTCTGGTTGCTTTGAGAATTGTTTTAGAGGTTTCATTTGTATTAATTACGCATTCATTTTCTAGAAATATGACCTTATAGTTATTATCACACAATTGGCTTACACTAAGTAAATTATATTAAAAAATTTCTACCAATAAGACATTTTGAATAATAAAGTTTGAGTTGAGCTCAATATCACCTGACCCGATGATTTTGAGCTTGCCGTTGTTTCCGAAGGCTATCGATCCTTGTCGTTTGAATCGAAGCTTCAAAAACTTGAGTTGATCCCTAGTCATGTGTTGGGAGCAACCACTATTCAACATCCATTGATCCTACACACAAGGTAGTTGGATCGGATATTGGAATTCCTAAAGGTTGGTTGTAAATTATTAAACCTAAATCATCTCACCCATGTCTACATGATAAAGCATGTTAACCTTATATGTTCTTGTGAGATGACTTCCAATTTTACTTGATTTAAATTTAATAATTTGAACACTTGTCAACCTTGCGTTAGATTTGGATTTGACCTTAAGCTCATCAAGTCACATTTTCAAGATCATGGTTTCCAGGTCGTGGCGAGGCACAAGGGCCTTCTTTGATCGAAAAAATGACCACTTCCTTAGACAAAGCCATTTTTAAGAAAATAGAAACTTGACTCACCTAAGACCACTTTCTGGTCTAACTAGTCTAGGATACGGCAAGGTAGCTTCAGCTAGTTCCACTCGGTCAAGTGCACCAAACTAGATATGCCTTATCTAGCCCGAATACACGAGACTCCGCTTTCCTAGCGTACTATCATCTCGCCGCGTCCTGGTATTATGTTACCAAGTATTGATGAGTTATAGTCCTATCTAACCATTCTAAAAAGAAAAATCAAAATAAATAAAGAACCTAAGCATGCAATTTCTAAGTTAAAACACAAACAAGTTTTGTACTGGCTCCCCCTAGACCGTTGAATCGATTCGGTCTCTCCACATAGTGGATTTGGTCCTTGGGAACCCAGCGCTGGTTGGATCCTAAGTTTGAAATCCAAGTGGTCTTAGGGACCTATGCTTGGACACATTTTTTTTGTCGACTCACAATCGACATATACGACTTGTTGGTCGTATTTGAGCTAAACCCTAGTCCGACCTTGTTGTACACAACCCTTTGCGATCCAAGTAGGAGGTCAAGTCCCTTGGATCCCAAAGTAAACCTTTCCAATGTGTTCCTAAGATTTTTGACTTGACTTTTCAAGAGTGAGTTCTCAACTTCGATCTTTTCAACCCAAGTTGAGTCCTCTCGAACTTGACTAGTCGAAGAGGTTAGGGAGACCTCATGTTTGAAGAGTTTAACCTCCTCAACCAGGGTCTCGACCTTGGACTCGGATTTAACTAATTTCCTAGTTAAGAATTTAATCACACTGTAAAGAGTACTAATTGTTGGATCGAGAAGCGTCGCTAAAGGGTGGGGGGGTGAATAGTGATCGTAAATCTTTTCTTTTTCATTCGTTCGATACGCAAAGTAAGCACAGCGGAAAATAAATGAACACGTTTATTTTACTTGGTTCACAACCCAGCGGTTGCTACTCCAAGGCCCTATCGGTCCTAGACCGCGTACGGAGGGCAAAGCACTATAACGTCTCCTCCTCGTTGGAGGTAGGAGACAACGATCACAAAACCGAATATACGAGGATGAGGCAACAAGCCTACCTCACCTCGTTATGAAGAAAAACAAAGAATACAATATCAAAAATATTACTTGATTCTGCTGCCGACGAAGAAGATCGAAACTTGACGTCGCGTCGGCGTTATGACGATGTTGGAGCGTTGGCATTGTAGGAGCACTTGATGAATAAACTTGATGTAATTTTGGAGTTGGAATCCTCCTTCTTTTATAGACTTTGGCCTCTGAATTTGTCTTCCTTATTTTTGGAATGGATCACGAAGTTGTCCAAATTTTATCGCGAAGTGGTCGCGTCAAACGTTATCCGTTTTGACCTAGCGCAGGCGAATAAATCGCCATCATCGATCGATGCCTCCCATCGATCGATGGGCATCCGTCGGCTTGCTCCATGTCTAGCGATCGGCCGACCACACTTCCCTGCAATAAGAGGTTAGCTCGAAAAATGATAAATACGACGGTTTCTAACCGTCCGATCTCGACCTAGACCTTCCACAGGAAGTCTTAGTCGGATCGCCGCCTACGGTCATCCCCGTAAAGAGGACACGACCTTACAATCTCTCACTCACACGAGCTTACCTCGATAGTAGCTCTCGCTTCCGGCCTTCCACTCGATTCCTTCGACTCCCTCCGAAGTCACTCGAGTGTCGCCCGACCACCGCGGCTTCCTCCGGGTGTCGCTAGCCTTTAGCTCCAGCTTTAATACTTTTTTGCACACTCGATAGCTCATGAGATAATGATGTAAACTTAACTTTGTGTCTTTGCCATAATCAAAATACAGGTTCGATTATCTAGTGCCCCTGCACCAACAATCTCCCTCTTTTTAATCTATGGCAAACCAACACAAAGTTAAGGGAAATTAAAGCATAAAACAAGTATAGTAAATGATGAATGTCATTTTCAAAAAACTCCCCCTTAACCAAAACTCCCCCTTAACCCTAGGTGAGTTTTGAAAGAGATACTTTAGTTCAAAATTAAATAAAAATTAAATAAATTTTGTGTTACTCCCCCTTAACTTTCGCTCTTCTCCCCCTTTTGACATAAATCAAAACAAATGTTGGGGTTTGTTATGTAAAAATGAAGTTTGTTATATAAAATAGGGGTTTAAAGACAATATGGTATATGCATGCATTAAGATAAATCAACTATGAGTCCAAACATGCGTCTAGCAATAGTTAGATAGATTGGTTTGAGGTGTGTCCCTCTGCACCAATAATCTAAAGGTTTATAATATAACCCTTAGGGTTAGTTTGCTTTCCCCCTTAGTCAAATATATGAAGTATAAGAGATGTAGGGGGCGCTAAACTTTGGCCTAAAGAGTCATTAAGTACAATAGTTGAGAAAATAAGTAGTATTTTGAAGATTGTTTTAAATATATTTCAATTATCCTTAACATCTCACCCATTCTATGTGTCTCAGAATTTGTTCACCTTATATGTTTTGTGAGATGATTTTAAATTGATTAAAGATAGTCAACCTTGGGTTAGATTCGGATTTAACCTTTAGATCGTTAAGTAACTTTTCGAGAAACTAGCTTCCAGGTCGTGGCGAGGCACAGGGGCCTTCTTTGATCAGAACAACGACCACTTCCTTAGACAAAGCCAAATTCAGGAAAATATCAGTTAAGTCACTTAGGATTACTTCCTGGTCTAACTAGTTTAGGATACGGCGAGGTAGCTTCAGCTAGTTCCACTCGGTCAAGTGCACCAAGCTAGATACGCCTTATCTAGCCTGAATACACGAGACTTTGTTTCTCTAATGTACTATCATCTCGCCGCGTCCTGATACTATATTGTCAAGAGTTGACTAACTATTTTTCCTATCTAGCCATTCTAAAAATTAAAGTAAAATATTCAATGATTTTGCTAAGTAAGCGGGTATACTATTTTAGTGTTAGCTCCCCCTGGACCATTGAACCAATATGGTCTATTCAAATAATGAACTTGATCCTGAGGAATCCAATACTTAGTAGTCCTTATATGTGAGTTCAATAAAACCTTTGGGACCCATGCTTGGACTCTTTGATGACTACGATTTATGATAGACATATATGACATATTCGTAGTCGTTGACCTAAATCCGAGTCCGGCTTTGTTGTACACTGCTCTTTGGGTTCCAAGTAGTCGATTAAGGTTCTTAGATCCCAACGTGAACCTTTCCAACCTAGCCTCAATCTCTTGAACTTGTTCTTTCAAGAGAGAATTCTCCTCCTCAAGTTTTTCAATTTGAGTTGAGTTTCCCTCTTGAACTTGACTAGTTGAAGGGGTTAGAGTAGCCTCTTGCTTGAGGGTTTCAACCTCCTCAAGTAACGACTCAACCCTAGACTCGGACTTAGTTAATTTCCTATTAAGCATTTTAATTGTATTGTAAAGCGTATGAATTAGTGAGCGGCTAACCTTAATTTTCTCTTTTGGTCCGGCTTTGAGTTGCTTCTCGAAGTAGTCTTCGAGTTCGGAGTCGGTGTTGTAATTGGATTCGGATTCGGACTCTGACTCGGACTCTTCGGGTCTTGCCATGCATGCTATGCCGCCGCCTTCTTCGTTGTCCCATGTTGCATGAAAAGCCTTCTTTCGATTTGATTTGAATTGTGCCCTCTTTTGATTCTTTAGTAGTCTCCTTTCCCTCCGAACGATCTTCCGCACTACGTTCACTATTGCTTCCACCTTTTCCGATTCGGACTCCGATTCATCTTCGGGTTCGAGTTCATCTACTTGCCTAGTAGGTGGCTTGCTTCTTTGTCCTGCAAGTAGAGCAATACCTCTCTCGGCCCGGACCACGTTAGTTTGCTCGTGAAGTTCAAACTCGGAAAATAATTCGTCTAACCTAAGCTTCGAAAGGTCCTTAGAGACCTTATAGACATCAACCATGGATTCCCACAAGGTAGTCCTAGGGAAAGCATTTAAAGCATACCTTAGCATCGGGCGTCCCTTCGTGTAGATCAATCAATTTGTTCCAGAGGTCTTTGGCGCTAATGAATGGACCGATGCGGTTGAGCTCCTCCTTGGACAAGCCACATTGTAATATTTGGGTTGCTCTTGCATCGGCTTCGATTTGCCTCTTGGTTGCATTTGTCCACTTGTTGAAATCCAAGGGCTCTCCTTGATCATTGGTGGGTAGAGCAAAGCCGATTTGGATTATTATCCAAGTCTCGACTTGTGTTTTCAAGAAACACTCCATCCGACCTTTCCAATAATGGAAATCATCTCCGTTAAAGAATGGAGGTCGGGTGGTGCTATATCCCTCAATGTGAGCCATTAAGTATCTTGTAAAAAACTAACAAAAACTAACAACTTACGACCTTTGATGCCCCCTAAAGGGTACTAGACGTTGGATTTTGGGGCTGGAAATGGCTTGTTACGATGTTAAACCCTTGTAAAAAATGTAGATCTCTCAGAGAGCTTCGATTTGGTAGGTAGATTGTTATGTGAGTCCACTTGTGCGAAAAGTTATGGTTGTTTTACCGTCGGCTACTCCAAGAGAGAAAAACTTGCAAGCACACAACCAAAAGAAACATACCAAGACTTCGTCTTGGATTAGTAGTGCGAGAGGAAAAAGACCTAAAAAAAATACGAATAGAAAACCAAAACGTGCTAGATCGGTGGTTTCACCAAATCTGAGCGCCCCCGCTCTGATACCAATTGTTGGATCGAGAAGCGTCGCTAGAGGGGGGTGAATAGCAATCGTAAATCTTTTCTTTTTCGTTCGTTCGATACGCAAAGTAAGCACAGCGGAAAATAAATGAACACGTTTATTTTACTTGGTTCACAACCCAGCGGTTGCTACTCCAAGGCCCTATCGGTCCTAGACCGCATACGGAGGACAAAACACTATAACGTCTCCTCCTCGTTGGAGGTAGGAGACAACGATCACAAAACCGAATATACGAGGATGAGGCAACATGCCTACCTCACCTCGTTATGAAGAAAAATAAAGAATACAATATCAAAAATATTACTTGATTCTGCTGCCGACGAAGAAGATCGAAACTTGACGTCGCGTCGGCGTTATGACGATGTTGGAGCGTTGGCGTTGTAGGAGCACTTGATGAATAAACTTGATGTAATTTTGGAGTTGGAATCCTCCTCCTTTTATAGACTTTGGCCTATGAATTTGTCTCCCTTATTTTTGGAACGGATCACGAAGTTGTCCAAATTTTATCGCGAAGTGGCCGCGTCAAACGTTATCCATTTTGACCTAGTGCAAAAGCTGAATCGTCGCCATCAGTCGACTGATGCCTCCATCGATCGATGGGCATCACGATCCGCTCCATGTCCAACAATGACCATTGCCGGCGGCCACTTCCCTGCAATAAGAGGTTAGCTCGGAAAATGATAAATACGACGGTTTCTAACCGTCCGATCTCGACCTAGACCTTTCACAGGAAGTCTTAGTCGGATCGCCGCCTACGGTCGTCCCCGTAAAGAGGACACGACCTTACAATCTCTCACTCACACGAGCTTACCTCGATAGTAGCTCTCGCTTCCGGCCTTCCACTCGATTCCTTCGGCTCCCTCCGAAGTCACACGAGTGTCGCCCGACCACTGCGGCTTCCTCCGGGTGTCACTAGCCTTTAGCTCCAGCTTTAATACTTTTCTGCACACTCGATAGCTCGTGAGATAACGATGTAAACTTAACTTTGTGTCTTTGCCATAATCAAAATACAAGTTCGATTATCTAGTGCCCCTGCACCAACACTAATAAGAGATCGACTTACCTTAAGTGTATCTCTTAAACCGGATGCGGATCCGTGGCTTGTCTTGAATAGAGCTTCGTAGTCCGATTCGTCTTTATTGGACTTTCCGAGCCGCAAAAATCGCTTTTTGCATTGCGGAAACTCCGAAAGTCCGGCCACGGATCTGTGCGAATATATATATTAAATAAAAAACATGTATGTGCTAAGTAAACCTAGATCTACCTTAGATCTAGAAGTTGAGAGTGTTACCCTCGATGCGACGCCCTTCGCAAATCCCGCTCGTCCAAATAGCTTGCCGAAACTCTAGAGTGTCAAGTGTACACTCCTCTATTGGTATCCACACAAGCAATAGGTGGAAAAAACACACCCTTGAGTGTGCTAGCACCCTATGGATGGTTCGGCCAAGGAGGAGAGGGGAGCTTGAGAGGATGATCCAAGGAGGAAGATGAAGTTGTGTAACTCACACAAATAATTCTCATCTAATGAGAATAGTGGCCGGCCACTTTTCTTAGGGGGGGTTACATGCATGCATGTAACTCCTCCAAGAGCCAATGGCTCTTGGTCTCCCTCATGAGGTGGCACCACATGTTAAGTCAATGATGATGAGCATCATCATTGCCCGGCCATGCCAAGTCATCATCATGACATGACATTTGGTGAAGTCAAACTTGACCTTTCATCTTCCCTCTCAAGTCAAGTCAAACTTGACCTCTTATCTCCCATGGTTGATCAAATCCAACCATTTGATTCAAGTCAATTTAATTTAATGAATCTCTATTCATTAATTTAAATTGATTTAATGAATCAAATCTAAATTAGACTCATTCAACACTTGAATCAAATTGAGTCCAACTCAATTAGTCTAATTAGGATTACTCTTAATCCAATTTGGTTCATCCCATGAACCTAATCCTCATGGTTCATCATATGAACCTAATCTCCATCTAATTGCCCTTAGTGTGTGACCCTATAGGTTCTTGTAACGTTGGCAATGTCCCTAAACCGATTTAGGAACATAAGCAATGAGCGGTATCTAGCAACACATCATTGCTACCCAAGTTACAAGAATGTTGAGCTCCAACATCACCTTTGTGACTACTAATTGTGACTCTCACAATATGTGACAATGTCCCTCTATCCTTGACATCTAGATTGACCAATCGAGGCATAGACCGTGTCATCCTCGGTACAATCTATATCTTGAACTCTAAGTAGACTCACTCTAATCAAATGAGCTCAATATCTCATATTGACTCATTTGGGCATGGTCATGCACTTCGTGGTCTCACTCTATCAAGAATATCGATGTTACCCCCATCATATAGGAGGGATAGATCTCATCTACATCACTCACATCCCTCCGCATAATTTGTTACATACCCAGTAATCGCCTTTATAGTCCACCCATTTACGAGTGATGTTTGACGAAGCCAAAGTATGCAACTCCTTATGTAGGGAACCATGGTGACTTCAGGTCTAAGGACTAATAGTCATACTAATAGTCACATGAGAAAGTATATGACACTCATATAACGATCCATGATACTTTCTCATGGCGGGTCATTCAGTATACATTCTCCAATGCATACCCATGTGTCAACTTGATATCTCATATCCATGACTTATGAGATCAAGTCATCGTGTTGACCTACATGCTAGTCTCTACGCATTAACATTATCCCTGAATGTTAATACTCGACTAGGAATGATTAAGAGTAGTGTTCTCTATATCATCTCATTATCGATTCAACCAATCAAATGATATAGATAAGAACCTACTACTCAAGGACATTATTATATTTAGTTATTTGGCACCAATACAAGTAAATATAATAACCATGCCTTTATAAATAGGAATATGATACAATAAAGTCCATACAACAATCATCACATGATTGACTCTAGGGATTTCACTAACAATCTCCCACTAGCACTAGTGTCAATCACCGTAATATTTAATACCCAATGACCTAGTGTGACCATCATGCTTTTTCTGTGCCAAAGCCTTGGTCAAGGGATCTGCGATATTAGCCACTGTAGGTACTCTGCAAATCTTTACATCTCCTCTATCGATAATCTCTCGAATTAGATGGAAGCATCGTAGTATGTGTTTGGTCCGCTGGTGTGAGCGAGGTTCCTTAGCCTGTGCAATCGCTCCATTGTTGTCACAATAGAGCTCTATAGGATCTGCAATGCTAGGAACCACCCCAAGCTCAGTAATGAACTTGCGGATCCAAACTGCCTCCTTTTCTGCCTCAGATGCAGCAATATACTTGGCTTCTATTGTAGAATCAACAACTGTGTCCTGCTTCAAACTCTTCCAGCTCACAGCGCCACCATTCAAGCAAAACACGAACCTTGACTGCGATCTATAATCATCCTAGTCAGTTTGGAAGCTGGCATCGCTGTAACCCTTTACAGCTAGCTCCTCATCGCCTCCAAATATCAAGAAATATTCTTTAGTCCTTCTCAAGTACTTAAGAATATTCTTGACTGCTATCCAGTGACGCTCACCTGGATCTGACTGGTATCTACTCGTCATGCTCAAAGCATACGAGACATCAGGATGAGTACACAACATGGCGTACATGATAGATCCTATAGCAGATGCGTAAGGGATCTTATCCATGTGGTCTCTCCTCTCTCTAGAAGAGGGACTTTGAGTCTTCGAAAGACTCACATCATGTGACATCGGCAGAAGTCCCTTCTTGGAATTCTGCATGACAAACCGTAGTAATACCGTGTCAATGTATGTACTCTGACTTATGCCAAACAATCTCTTAAATCTATCTCTATATATCTTGATGCCTAGAATACAGGCTGCTTCACCTAAGTCCTTCATTGAGAAGCACGTCCCCAGCCAAGTCTTCACAGACTGTAGCGAAGGGATGTCATTCCCAATGAGCAGTATGTCATCCACATACAATACAAGGAAGATAACTGTGTTACCATTAACCCTCTTATAGACACAGGGTTCATCTTCATTCTTGATGAAATCAAACTGTTTGATCTCATCATCGAATCGAAGATTCCAGCTCCGAGAAGCTTGCTTTAGCCCATAAATGGACCTTTGCAGCTTGCATACTTTCCCAGTATGCTGTGGATCTTCAAAACCCTCAGGTTGTGTCATGTACACATCCTCGAGTAAGTTTCCATTTAGAAACGCGGTTTTGACATCCATCTGTCATATCTTATAATCGTGGTATGCTGCAATAGCAAGCAAGATCTGAATGGACTTAAACATTGCCACTGGAGAAAAGGTTTCATCATAGTCAATATCATGAATTTGCTTAAAACCTTTAGCCACCAATCGGCCCTTATAGCTATGTGTAAGTCCATCCATGTCAGTCTTTCTTCTAAAGACCCACTTACACCCAATGAGTTTGACCCCTTCAGGTGGATCAACCAAAGTCCATACTTGGTTGGTGTACATGGATTTCATCTCGGATCTCATAGCCTCTAGCCATTTCTCAGAATCTGGGCTCATCACAGCTTCCTGATAGGAGGTAGGCTCATTCTCAATGAGCATAACGTCATCATAGTCAGACAAGAGAAATGAATATCTCTTAAGCTGACGATGTACCCTATCAGACCTGCGAAGAGGTAGGTCTACATGAACAGGTAGTTGTTCCACAACTCTTTGTGCAACAACCTCATCACCCACAACATTTTGTGGTTCTTTTTCAACCTCCATCAAGACCTCAGTGCTATGGTCCTTATTTTGAATTTCTTTAAGATCGAACGTACTCCCACTAGTTTTTCTAGAAACAAAATCTCTTTCTAGAAAAACCCCAGTCTTTGCCACAAACACTTTGTGCTGACTGGGAATATAGAAGTAATATCCCTTTGTGTCCTTGGGATATCCAACAAAATAGCACCTATCAGATTTGGGTCCCAGTTTGTCTGAGACTTGACGTCGAACATAAGCCTCACAACCCCAAATCCTCATGAAAGACATCTTGGGATTTCTCCCTGTCCATATCGTATATGGTGTCTTTATTATAGCCTTGGATGGTACACAGTTAAGGGTAAAGGTTGTTGTGTCTAGAGCATATCCCCAAAAGGATATAGGAAGATATGTGTGACTCATCATAGATCGTACCATATCTAATAGGGTACGATTCCTCTTTCAGATACACCATTCCACTGTGGTGTTCCAGAAGGAGTGAGTTGGGATAGAATCCCACACTCAGCTAGATAGTCACGAAACTCATGGCTAAGGTATTCACAACCTCAATCTGATCGAAGTATCTTAATACTCTTGCCAAGCTGGTTTTGTACTTCATTCTTGAATTGTTTGAACTTTTCAAAGGATTCTGATTTATGTGTCATGAGATACACATAACCATATCTACTAAAGTCATCAGTAAATGTAATGAAGTACCTGTAACCACCTCTAGCAGCAACATTGAAAGGGCCACATACATCACTATGTATAAGTCCTAACAAGTTTGTTGCTCTTTCGCTGTGTCCACTAAAGGGAGTCTTGGTCATCTTGCCTAAAAGGCAAGACTCGCATGTCTCATATGATTCAAAATCAAACGAGTCTAGCAGCCCATCCTTATGGAGCTGAGATAAGCGACTCTCATTTATGTGACCTAAGTGACAACGCCAGAGATAGGTTTGGTTCAACTCATTTGATTTGAATCTTTTGGTACTTATGTTATAGATAGGGCTCTCTAAGTCTAGAAAGTAGAGTCCGTTCATTAGAGGTGCACTACAATAGAACATATCATTTAAATGAACTGAACAATATTTGTTCTTTATTATAAATGTAAATCCTTTCTTGTCCAAATAAGAAACCGAAATGATGTTCTTAGTTAAGGCAGTCACATAACAACATTCATCTAATTCTAGTACAAGCCCAGAGGGTAGAGATATATCATAAGTTCCTACAGCAACAGCAGCAACCCTTGCTCCATTGCCTACTCGTAGGTCCACCTCGCCCTTTGTCAATGCCCTGCTATTTCTCAGCACCTGCACATTGGTACAAATGTGAGATGCACATCTGGTATCTAATACCCATGATGAAGAAATAGATAGATTGACTTCTATAACATTTATACCTAAAGTAGAAGTCTCACTTCTCTTCTTCTTAAGATCTTCCAGGTATGCCTTGCAGTTACGCTTCCAGTGTCTAGCTTCCTTGCAGTGGAAGCAAGCCCCTTCCTTGGCCACCCCTCCTTTGGGTTTCAGTTCTTTACCTTTGCCCTTGGCTTGGGACTTTCCCTTACCTTTAGGCTTGCCCTTGCCTTTCTTCTTTTGCACCATCAAAATGGTGTCGGATTTTCCCTTCTAAAGGTTGAGCTCAGCAGTTCTCAACATGCTGAGCATCTCAGGCAGTGGCTTATCAATTCCATTCATGTTGTAATTCATGACAAATTGATTATAGCTTTGCGGCAAAGACTGCAAGATCAAGTCAGTGGCCAACTCTTGGCCAAGGGGGAATCCCAATCTCTGTAGGTTTTCTACTTACCCAATCATCTTGAGTACATATGGACCTATGGGAGTCCCATCTTGCATTTTGGAACCAAACAATGCCTTAGAGACTTCATATCTCTCATGCATTGCTTGTCCTTGATATAGTTGACGAAGATGTTCAACCATATCATAAGCATTCATGAACTCGTGTTGCTTCTAAAGCTCAGAGTTCATGGTCGCGAGCATTAGACATGACACATCTAATGCATCATCTTGATGCTTCTTGTAAGCATCTTTGTCACCGTGAGGCGGGGCGGAGGTGCCTCCGAATGGGCCGCCCAGACGCATAGCTTCCTTTCTTGGGTGAGAATACTTCTCGTGTTCCGCATCACCCAGAAATTTGCTCCATTGAGCTTGTCCTTCTCAAGGACAGAACGCAGAGAGAGAGTGTTCGTGTTTGTCGACATAGTAATCTATAACATACAATGCATAGAATTAATATCATATTCCTTTTATCATTTAATTAGGCCTTTAATCAAATGATGCTCCCACTGAATTATAGGAATTTTGTAGAATCGAATTATGGATGTGGTCAAACCACATTACTAGATTCATACAAACTAGTTATAATTCTTACGGGACAATATCCACATCATACTAAGCCTTGAGTTAGCTTTGGCTAAATCGCCCAAGACTTAGTACGATCGGTGGGTAACACATTACCGATTACATCTCTATACAACTCTTGTTTATAGGATCAAGACCCACATTTATAAAAGACCTTGAGTTAACTTGGCTAAATCGCCCAAGATTTAGTGTAAATGTGATCTTATCCTATCTTTCCAACGGTTGGAATATGCCTATAGTTCTACTCGATCCAATTGAGTTAACTAGTTTTACTCAATCTAATTGAGCTTACTCTAACCCAAGCCGTGATAGGCGGGACCAAGATTGTCCCTCCGCACCCTACCAAGATAATATGCGTTGCTCTGCTTTGGCAGATTCAACAACTATAAATGATCGAGGTAGTGATGGGTATCAAGGACCTGGTAGGCATTTACGAGTTGATTCGATTAAGATCTAATCTAATCGTAATGTGTATCATATACGCATTAAGGCCTTTATTATCCTATATTAGCATGCATCACATACATACAAATATTATTCTAGCATGCATCATATATATACAAGAAAATTATACTAGCATGCATCATATACATACAAGCATTATTCTACTAGCATGCATCACATACATACAAGCAAAATCAAATATATATATATATATATATATATATATATATATATATATATATATATATATATATATATATATATATATATATATATATATATATATAATTAACTGTGATGTAGTCATGACCCTACTATGATCTTCTCAAGCCAATGAGAAGATCGGATGGTCAACCTAAGGCTAGCGGCTTCTCCAAGCGCTTCCTTTGACCGTCATGTGTCGTCAGCACCCTTCTCGTAACTTCGTCTACAATTTACATTAAAAATATGAAACTCGAGTTACATTCGAGTCTAAAACTATTTACAACTAGAATTTCAAAAGAAGAGGTACGACGCGCAAGTCGCAAGTCGCATACACTATACAACACACAACCACAAAAACGGCACGCAGGCCGTATTATGAATTACAACACATCATAATCCAATTAAATTGAGTCATTGGGCCATGAAAATCACATAATTATACATAATTCTAAATTATGTATTTTTACAGAAAATTTCTATAATTTTTCCTATTTTTTTTTTTCAATTTTATGAGTCACCTCTCCGTAACGGTCCCGCTAAGCGGTTTCCGGGCGCGATCGCGGGACAAGGCCCCTTTTGGGGATAGGGGCAGCGCCCATACTCGCAAAATAAACTTTGCGAGTGTCCCTACTACGATCCTACAATAACTTAAGTCGCTATCCCAAAAACCTAAAGCGAGAACTCGTCGTTTCGGAGAGTTTTTCTCGATGGTTGAAGCCTACAAGTGTACCAACACTCGTTGCTTCGACTCTTCGAGAAAAATACCCAAAAAATTCTATAAAAATAGGAAATTTAAAGAAAAATAAAATTATGTAATTTTTATATCTAATATAAAAACTACAAAAAATGAAACATATACATGCTTCGCACGTAGCTCTGATACCACTGTTGGACTTTCTGAGTCGCAAAAACCGCTTTTTGCATTGCAGAAACCCCGAAAGTCCGGCCACAGATCCGTGCGAAGATATATATTAAATAAAAAACATGTATGTGCTAAGTAAACCTATATCTACCTTAGATCTAGAAGTTGAGAGTGTTACCCTCGATGCGACGCCCTTCGCAAATCACGCTCGTCCAAATAGCTTGCCGTAACTCTAGAGTGTCAAGTGTACACTCCTCTATTAGTATCCACACAAGCAATAGGTGGAGAAAACACACCCTTGAGTGTGATAGCACCCTATGGATGGTTCGGCCAAGGAGGAGAGGGGAGCTTGAGAGGATGATCTAAGGAGGAAGATGAAGTTGTGTAACTCACACAAATAATTCTCATCTAATGAGAATAGTGGCCGGCCACTTTTCTTAGGGGTGGTTACATGCATGCATGTAACTCCTCCAAGAGCCAATGGCTCTTGGTCTCCCTCATGAGGTGGCACCACATGTTAAGTCAATGATAATGTGGAGCATCATCATTGGCCGGCCATGCCAAGTCATCATCATGATATGACATTTGGTCAAGTCAAACTTGACCTTTCATCTTCCCTCTCAAGTCAAGTCAAACTTGACCTCTTATCTCCCATGGTTGATCAAATCCAACCATTTGATTCAAGTCAATTTAATTTAATAAATCTCTATTCATTAATTTAAATTGATTTGATGAATCAAATCTAAATTAGACTCATTTAACACTTGAATCAAATTGAGTCCAACTCAATTAGTCTATTAGGATTACTCTTAATCCAATTTGGTTCATCCCATGAACCTAATCCTCATGGTTCATCATATGAACCTAATCTCCATCTAATTGCCCTTAGTGTGTGACCCTATAGGTTCTTGTAACGTTGGCAATGTCCCTAAACCGATTTAGGAACATAAGCAATGAGCGGTATCTAGCAACACATCATTGCTACCCAAGTTACAAGAATGTTGAGCTCCAACATCACCTTTGTGACTACTAATTGTGACTCTCACAATATGTGACAATGTCCCTCTATCCTTGACATCTAGATTGACCAATTGAGGCATAGACCGTGTCATCCTCGGTACAATCTATATCTTGAACTCCAAGTAGACTCACTCTAATCAAATGAGCTCAATATCTCATATTGACTCATTTGGGCATGGCCATGCACTTCGTGGTCTCACTCTATCAAGAATATCGATGTCACCCCCATCATATAGGAGGGATAGATCCCATCTACATCACTCACATCCCTCCGCATAATTTGTTACATACCCAGTAATCACCTTTATAGTCCACCCATTTACCTGTGACGGGCCAAAGTATGCAACTCCTTATGTAGGGAACCATGGTGACTTCAGGTCTAAGGACTAATAGTCATACTAATAGCCACATGAGAAAGTATATGACACTCATATAACGATCTATGATACTTTCTCATGGTGAGTCATTCAGTATACATTCTCCAATGCATACCCATGTGTCAACTTGATATCTCATATCCATGACTTGTGAGATCAAGTCATCGTGTTGACCTACATGCTAGTCTCTATGAATTAACATTGTCTTTGAATGTTAATACTCGACTAGGAATGATTAAGAGTAGTGTTCTCTATATCATCTCATTATCGATTCAACCAATCGATTGATATAGATAAGAACCTACTATTCAAGGACATTATTATATTTAGTTATTTGGCACCAATACAAGTAAATATAATAACCATGCCTTTATAAATAGGAATATGATACAATAAAGTCCATACAACAATCATCACATGATTGACTCTAGGGCTTTCACTAACAGTCTTTGGGTTCAGACTCGTGCTCCGGTTCAGAGTCTGTCTCTGATTCATCTGGTTTAGCCATGAAGACATGATCATCGTCTTCTTCCTCTGACGCTTCTTCCCACGTAGCGTTGAGTGCCTTCTTGAGTTTCGGTGCTTTTCTCTTGAGCTTTGGACATTCGGACTTGATATGTCCAAACCTATTGCATTCGTAACACCTAACATTAGAACTTTTAGGCTTACCTTCGTTGGGTCGAGTGGCAGTTCACTTTTGACCCTTGACTATCCTCCGAACTGGGTTGACTAGTTCGGTCTCTAATTCTGGGTCGACCTCCGAATCGGACTCATCTTCTTCCTCCTTCGGGGATGGCTTGCTTACGGTCTTCTTCTTTGATCCTGCAAAAAGTGTTATACCCTTTTCGGGTTCTGAGTTAGACTGTTCATGGAGTTCGAAATCAGAAAACAATTCATCTAATCTAAGTTTTGAAAGATTCTTAGAGACCTTGTAGGCATCGACCATGGATGCCCACAATGTGGTCCTAGGAAATGAGTTTAGTACGTACCTGATAAGGTCGCGGTTTTCGACTTTTTGTCTGATTGCGTGTAGGTTGTTGACGATATCTTGAATCTGAGTGTGCAATTGTGTCGCTGTCTTGTGTTTCTGCATTTTTAGATTATATAACCTATTGAAAAGGAGATCATGCTTACATACCTTGGCTTCATCGGTCCCTTCATGTAGTTCGACCAACTTTGTCCATAAGTCTTTGGCACTGATGAATGGGCTGACGCGATTAAGCTCCTTCTTGGACAAGCCGCATTGAAGGATTTGAGTCACCTTTGCGTCGGCTTCAACTTGTCTTTTTGTAGCATTGGTCCATTGGTTATAATCCAAAGATTCACCCACTTTGTTAGTCGGAAGTGTGAATCCCATTTGGATTATGATCCACATCTCGATTTGGGTCTTATGGAAGCACTCCATCCGACCCTTCTAATAACAGAAGTCATCTCCATTGTAAAATGGAGGTCGTACGGTGCTAAAACCCTCGAGATGGGCCATTGACACAAAAAGAACAAGAAAATGAAGAGAGGGGAAAAATCCTATCAACGACACAAAAGAGTGAAATGTACCAAGACTCGCGTCTTGGATTAGTAGTGCGGGAGAAAGAAAAAAAACTCAACGAATGAAAGAGCTTAAAAAAAATGAAATAAAAAAAAATAAAAAAAAATCTGTAGAAAAGCTAGATTGGTGGTTTCACCAAATCTAAGCACCTCGGCTCTGATACCAATTGTTGGATCGAGAGGATCGCTAGAGGGGGTGAATAGCGATAAAAACTTTCATTCATTTCGATATTTGAGTTACGCAGTGGAAAGAATAAAACAATAAAGAAGACAAGAGAGTTTTTTACTTGGTTCGTAGCCTACGGCTACTACTCCAAGGCCCTAGTGGTCCTTGACCACGCACGGAGGGCAAATCACTAACGAACTTCTCGTTGAAGGTAGGAGTTAATCGAATACAAAGACCACAAAAAGGATCGAGATAGAGGAACACTTCCCCTCTTCTCGTTACGATAAAAACATGATAATGAACTTAAGTACAGATTTGAAACTATAAAAACACTTTTACCGATGACTCATAGATGAAGAAGATTGAGCTCTAGTCGTCGTGTCTGCTTCACTTCGTCGTAGAGATGTCAGAGAGTCGTAGCATATCGGAAGAACTTGGAGGCTTAGAGAATTGATGAAAAACTCTTAGAGAAGCCCTCCTTTTATAACTTTTGAGCCCCTCATCGAATGGGTCTTCAGCCAATCAAATTTAGGCACCAAGCTCCTTGGAATGAGGTGATAAGGCTTAACTCCTCAAAGCTGATCCTTGATCATCAGTCATCATCAGTCGACTGATGGCAGTGCCAGTTGAGTCGCAACACTCAACAGTCGACTGATTTAACGCAGTCGAGTGGCTCTTGTGGGAAGTCGACTGATGCTTACTAAAATCACAAGTTAGCTTAATAAAAACATAATTTCGACGGCCTACGACCATCTGATCTCGACCTAGACCATCCATGGGATGTCTTTGGTCAGATCTATGCTTAAGACCATCCCCGTAAGGAGGATACACCCTCACTTACGCTCACACACACGAGCTTACCTCGATACTTACTTTGTAGCTCTTGCTTCCAGCCTTCCACTCGATTCCTTCGGCTCCCTCCAATGTCACTCGAGTGTCGCCCGACCACCGCGGCTTCCTCCGGGTGTTGCCAGCCTTCAACTCTAGCTTTAGCACTTCTTTGCACACTCAATGCAACCCGTGAGATAACGATATGAGCTTAACTTTGTATCGTTTGCTATAATCAAAACTCAGGTTCAACTTAGGTGCCCACTGCACCAACAACATTCTGTCATTCTTTCGAATTTGATGAATGATAAGATGAAAAAGGATGGGAAAGACGTTATACCATCTTTCTCATCTAGATGCATAATGTTCGCATTAAAATGTTGACGATAATGGTCAGAAATTAATGGTAAATTTGATGAAATGATAGCATTATGATTGACATTTTGAATCAAGTAAATTAAAGACAATAAAAGTCTTTATTCTACCATTGAGGAGTCTCTCCTATAAAAAGAGATAGGCTACGAACTCGAGAAGAAGAGGATTTTCCCTAACTCTTTGCTTTCCCCACTATGATAGCTTTCAGGTGTCTATTCAGTTCGCCGTGAACAATCTATGCTTGGTTGTGTTCGTAGGTGTGCCATTGTATCCTAGGAAATAGACATCTTACGAAACCTCGAAAGCACCGTGTCGGAGGAGGATGAATCTATTTTAAGGAAACTGTGTGACACATGCCTCAGCATTCTCTGCTTTTTAATTTCCCGAGCAGTCTCGGCGTTGCATTCTCCATTTCTCATCGGCTCCCAAGCAACATAGTGCTTTCCCGAGCACCTAGGACTTGATGATCCACTTCTCACTCGGATCTCGAGCACTCGATGCTCCGTTTATCATCATCTCTCGAGCATGCATAGTGTTTTCTCGAGCACCCCGGACTCAGGGCTCCTCTTCTCATGACAAATCCCAAGCACTTAGCAACTCCCTCTCAGCACGACAACTCCTGAGAACCAATAGTGCTCTACCACCACTTCTCACTCAGTCACTCAACTTTTCACTCAGCTCCTGAGCATCTTCCCTGTAACACCCCCCTAGTCTTTCCACTCTCTACCAAGGGAGATGTCACTACTTTACTGTCTCTATCTTTAATTCATGCAATATACCAATGCAATATGCTAACAACTAAAATAATCATAAGGACCTTTACATCACTTAAACAATAATCATTTCAAGATCTTCACCTAACATGAAAGTATTAAAACTAACTCAATATGACTCTAGCATTCTTTGGTTTCAACCATAATTAATCCAGTTGAACTTCAACAATATCAAAAGAAAACAAGAAACTAAAAATCTGATTTAGATATCTGCACTTAGGATCTTTTACTTCCACTGTTCCGTCGCCACACACACCCAGCACTTCATCCGCCATGCCACCTTACTGAAGCTTTTCTTTACCTTTATCTGCAGTATAAGGAAATGCAAACTATAAGCAACAACGCTTAGTAAGTACTTTCTATGCTCACAAAAACATGCACTGTATGAAATCATGCAACTAGTTCTCTTGCCCTGGATACATTGATACACATGCAAACATAATCGAAATCATAACTCGATTACTTGTCTCTTGTATGAAATCATGCTCTTAAGTATTTTAAAACTTGTATACATTCGAACTGAAATGATTAACTTTGAAAACTTTTACTTATACTTATACTTCAAAATAATAATCATCCTGGATATGGGCCCGACATAGTACCAATGCGCGCATTCCTAATAGGCCGGGGTGGCCAACCACCGAACCTACTAGGGTAACTGAAACTGAGGGCCTCGGCCCGTGGGCGAAACTGATGCCCGGTACATGCCCTGTCAAAAAGTAAAATACTTCCTTTATACTTATATTTTTATACATACTGAAGGAAATACTCTTAATCCCCTAAATCACGAATGGGGAGCATCATAAAGATCATTATGCTCTTGACCCCCAAAACTGAAATGGGGAGCATACTGAAGATCGTTGTGCTCTTAATCCCCAATTTGAACGGGGAGCATCTTTAAATTTTCTTTATAAAGGAAATATTTTTACATCTTACTCCATATCATGCATATGATTGTAAGCTACAACTCATCTACAACATGCATGATCATGAATCACATTCTTATCATGGATCTAAACATGATGCTGAATTATCCATAATATAACGGTAAAATCGCGTAACTGAAAACATCATGCATAACTGGAAATAATATGCATATAAACTGCTCAACCATGTAACTGGAAATAACAAGCACAGAAAAAAACATATCAATGACATACGATAACTACTTATACTGCAGGTGAGCAATACTTACCTTCGATTGCTTTAACTTATATTTGTAAAACCTAATGAGATGCAACCTTCTATCCCGCCCTAGCAGCTGCCCTCTAAGGTCTCTTGAATCCCACCTTTCCTTGGATTCGGCGGAGAAGACAACCCTAGGAGAAAATTCTCCTTGATCTGTGGTTCGGCGGTGGAGGGACCAAGAGAGAGTAGAGAGGTGTCCTCTAGGGTATTAGGGAGGTTAAATTTATAACCATCAAGGCTTAACCTATTCCCTTATAAATTTCCTAAAATTTCTCTCTTTAATGTAATTAATTCCTTCTTCAATTAAATTCGTGACTTCTCCTAATCATATAAAATTTTTATTCCCTTATAAATTTCCTTAAATCTCTCTCTTTAATGAATTAATTCCTTCTTCAATTAAATTGTGATTTCTCCCTAATCATATAAAATTTTTATTCCCTTATAAATTTTCCTTAAATTTCTCTCTTTAACAGAATTAATTCTTTCTTCAATTAAATTCGTGACTTCTCCCTAATCATATAAATTTTTTTATTGGATTTTTGGTGACTCACCCCTTCTTGTCCGGTTTTCTTTTCTTTTATCTTTTTTTTTTCCTTTAAATCAACGGTTCATGGTTCGAGCCTCGGCTAACGAACCAATTATTTCTTTTATTATTATTATTATTATTCTATTCCTATTTTTATTACTTCTATTCTTATTTCTATTTTCCTCTAATAAAAATATAGGAATTAAAATTTGGGATGTTACAATCCCTTATACCTTAAAAAAGTTTCGTCCTCGAAACTTAGAAAAGCTCAGGGTACTTTTGCTTCATGTCATCCTCACGTTGTGTTGCTTCTTCAACCCTTTGACTTTGCCATAAGACTTTTACTAACGGTATTTCTTTGTTTCTTAGTTTCTATTTGCTCGATCTATTATCTGAATAGGTCGACTTTCATAACTTAGATCTGTCTGAATCTGTACCGTCTGTGACTCAATCACTTGGTTGGTGTCTGGGACGTGCTTCTTAAGCATTGAAACATGAAATACATTGTGGATAGCTGACATTTCTTGTGGTAGCTCTAGCTCATAAGCTACCTTACCAACTCTCTTGGTGATCAGGTAGGGGCCTACATATCTGGGACTTAACTTGCCTTTCTTCCTAAATCTCATTACCCCTTTCATAGGAGCTACCTTAATGCTGAATCTCGACTTGGAACTCTAGGGGTCTGCGTCGGACATCGGCGTAACTCTTCTGCCGACTTTGGGCAGTCTCTATCCTTTGACGTATGTTCTTTATAGCTTTGGTGGCGTCATCTATAAAATCAGTCTTGAGTCCCATTTCTTCTCGCCACCCTCATACCAACAGATAGGCGATCTGCATCTCCTTCCATACAAGGCTTCATAAGGTGTCATTCCAATTGTGGTTTGATAACTATTATTATAGGCAAACTCTGCCAAACACAAATATTTACACCAGTTTCCTTTAAAATCCAAGGCACAAGCTCTGAGCATGTCCTCCAAAATCTGATTCACTCTTCTTTGCCCATCCGTCTGCGAGGATGAAATGCAGTCAATCGTAACTTAGTGCCGAGGCTTTCTCAACACACTCCCGAAGTGTGAAGTGAAGCGTATCTCTCTATCGAGAGATAATGGTTTTAGGTACTCCATGCGTAATCACTTCCTTGACGTATAAGGGCTAATCGCTCCATGGAGTATGATATTCTGATAGGCATGAAGTGAGCAGACTTTGTCAATCTATCGACAACTACCCAAATAGAATCGTAGCCATTGGTTGTTTTGGGCAATCCTACTATGAAATCCATGGCTAGTTCCTCCCACTTCCATTCTGGAATCTGGATAGGTTGTAGAACTCCTCCGGTCTCACGGTGTTCGGCTTTCACTCTCGACATGTCGTGCAAGTGCTAACATACTTAGCCACGTCCTTTTCATACCAAGCCACCAGAATTTCCCTTTCATATCTTGATACATCTTGGTGGATCCAGGATGCATCGAATATGAGGTCCCATGAGCTTCTTCTAGGATCTTCTTTCTTAAGTCTGGGTCGTTGGGGATACATAGGCGTTTACCCAAATATAATACCCCACTATCAGAGACACGGAATCCTTCATCCTTCCCTTCTTGGATCTCTTGCTTGATCCTTTGGATGCTAGGATCTTTGTCCTGTCTCGTTAATATATCCTCAAATAGTGTAGGTACTATGGTCAAGGCGGAGAGCTGTCCAGAAATGATCTCAACTCCAAAATTCATTATCTCTTTCTCCAGTGGTTGGGATAGTGTTGCTAGGGACATCAAGGTGGCGCATGATTTTCTACTCAGCGCGTCTGCTACTTTATTTGCCTTTCCAGGATGGTAGTGGATTTCAGTCATAGTCCTTTACTAGCTCAAGCCATCTACGCTGTCGCATATTCAAATCCTTCTGAGTGAAGAAGTACTTCAGACTCTGGTGATCTGTGTAAATCTTGCATTGGACTCCATATAAGTAATGTCTCCGAACTTTCAGAGCAAAGACCACTGCTGCCAACTCAAGGTCATGAGTGGGGTAATTCTTTTCATAGTCCTTGAGTTGTCTAGATGCATAAGCAATGACTTTACCCTTCTGCATAAGTACTGCTCCGAGTCCCATCTTGGATGCATCACTATATAGGTCAAATCCCTCATTACTTTCTGGAAGGGTAAGCACTGGAGCACTTGTGAGTCTCCTCTTTAATTCAAGGAAGCTCTTTTCACAATCTTCGGTCCATTCGAACTTCTTATTCTTTCTAGTACGAACCGTCAACGGTGAAGCTATCCTTGAGAAGTTTTCCACAAACTTTCGATAGTACCCTGCTAATCCGAGGAAACTTCTAACTTCACTGGCATTCTTTGGTTGACCCCAATTACTGACTGCTTCTATCTTTTTCGGGTCTACCATAACTCCATCTTTTGAAATAACATGACCCAGAAATGATATTCGATCAAGCCAAAACTCACACTTGGATAACTTTGCATATAACTGTCTTTGCTGAAGGTGCGCAAGACTGTCTTCAAGTGTTCGACATGTTCTTCCTGGGTTCTCGAGTAGATAAGGATGTCGTCAATGAAAACGACCACAAAATTGTCAAGATACTCCTTAAATATCCGATTCATCAAGTCCATAAACATAGCGGGTGCATTTGTCACTCCGAAGGGCATGACCACGAACTCATAGTGTCCATACCTCGTTCAGAAGGCTATTTTCGGTATATCATCCTCTTTAACTCTTACTTGATGATAACCTAACCGCAAGTCAATCTTGGAGAAAACTGTGGCTCCCCTCAATTGATCAAATAAATCCTCTATCCTTGGCAGAGGATATCTGTTCTTGATCGTCACTTGATTTAAGGCTCGGTAGTCTATGCACATCATCATAGATCCATCTTTCTTTTTCACGAACAACACCTGGAGCTCCCCATGGGGAATGACTAGGCGGATGAATCCTTGTCTAATAACTCCCGTAATTGTTCCTGAAGCTCTTTCAATTCAGCTGGAGCCATACGATAGGGTGCTTTTGAGATTGGGTTGGTACCAGGAATAAGTTCAATCTCAAACTCAACTTCCCTTCTAGGTGCTAGTCCTGGTAGTTCGTCAGGAAATACTTCCGGGTAGTCACATACGATTGGGACTTCTTCTAGCTTTTGGCTTCTTGCTTGCTTAGTATCAACTATATGTGCTAAATACCCCGTGCATCCACTAGCTAGCATCTTCCGAGCTTCCATAGCAGACAAGAACTTCTTAGTCTTTTTCCTTAGTTCTCCAATAAACTCAAATTTGGCCTCGATCTCGGGTTGGAATACTACCCTTCGCTTACGACACTCAATGGAAGCACTGTACTTGCTAAGAAAGTCCATTCCAAAGATGACATCATAGTCATGCATGTCCAACAAGATCAAATCACTATAAAGCTCTGCATGCGAAATTACGACAACATGCAACCAGTGTGTAGATGTCATTGTTTCACCCGAAGGTAGGGTCGTTAAAAATTGAATATCTAAGATATCCGGAGTTATATCTATCTTCTTAACAAATGTCATAGACATGAAAGAATGGGTTGCCCCAGTATCAAACAATATGGTAGTATGCTGACTAAGGATAGGTATCTGACCTGTAACCACTGTAGAAGCATTTACTACCTCTTCCTTGGTGAGGGAGAAGATCCGACCATTAGGTGTAACTGATGGAGCCTCTAATCTTCCTTGGCTGATGTAAGGACCCTCTAGTGCTCCCTGGTCTTTGTGGGGCACTGTTTGGCGAAGTGTCCCTCGACACCACATATATAACACCCGTTCACACCCTGGCGGCAAACTCCTGGATGCTTCCTCCCACACTTAGAACATGTAGGATACGTAGGCTGCTTACTGACTGAACCTCCCTTTGCATTATTCCATTGCTTCCTCTTGCCATTGTTGTTTCGCTTCCAATTCAAATTACCGCTCTGAGATTTCTGACCTCCTGAACTTCCCTGGCTTTTGCTTTCTACCGAGGCTAGCTTTTGGTTCTTGATACTATTCATGTAATGCTCCGTGATTAGTGCACTGCTGATTAGCTCTTTAGTGGTCTGTGGTCTATTAATTCTACCAGCTACATTCAGAGCTATCTCCGGTCTCAACATCTTTAGCATCAACCTAACTCTTTCCATCTCAGTACTGACCAGTTCCGGACATAGGCAAGTCAACCTATTGAATCTCTTTACCGCTTTGTCTACTGATAAATTCCCTTGTAGGAACTCCGTGAACTCATCATAAGATGATCAAGTGAAACCACTATAAGGCTATTATCACTACTTTTTATCATCTTCACATACATATCTAGATGTGTTCTATTACTTACTGTCCATCATCTTTATATATATATATATATATATGCAAGCATGTTTAACTCAAAGAAAACATTCTAGGTGAGCATGTTTAACTTAAAAGTAGCATTCCTTACTACTCATAAAATAAATAAAGCAGATAAATACTTGCTTACTTGGAGGCGGCAGGACTGATGCTCGATGTGTGTGTGACGGAAGGGCGGAACCCGCTCTGATACCATCTTGTAACACCCCCCTAGTCTTTCCACTCTCTACCAAGGGAGATGTCACTACTTTACTGTCTCTATCTTTAATTCATGCAATATACCAATGCAATATGCTAACAACTAAAATAATCATAAGGACCTTTACATCACTTAAACAATAATCATTTCAAGATCTTCACCTAACATGAAAGTATTAAAACTAACTCAATATGACTCTAGCATTCTTTGGTTTCAACCATAATTAATCCAGTTGAACTTCAACAATATCAAAAGAAAACAAGAAACTAAAAATCTGATTTAGATATCTGCACTTAGGATCTTTTACTTCCTGTTCTCCGCCACACACACCCAAAGACTTCATCCGCCATGCCACCTCATCAAGCTTTTCTTTACCTTTATCTGCAGATAAGGAAATGCAAACTATAAGCAACAACGCTTAGTAAGTACTTTCTATGCTCACAAAAACATGACCTTTGTATGAAATCATGCAACTAGTTCTCTTGCCTGGATACATTGATACACATGCAAACATAATCGAAATCATAACTCGATTACTTGTCTCTTGTATGAAATCATGCTCTTAAGTATTTTAAAACTTGTAATAAAGCAGATTCTGAATCTGAAATGATTAACTTTGAAAACTTTTACTTATACTTATCTTGTTACTTCAAAATAATAATCATCACGGATATGGGCCCGACATAGTACCCGATGCGCGCATTCCTAATAGGGGTGGCCAACCAGAACCTACTAGGGTAACTAAAGCTGAGGGCCTTGGCTGGTAAATCGATGCCCTCATGCCCTATCAAAAAGTAAAATACTTCCTTTATACTTATATTTTTATACATACTGAAGGAAATACTCTTAATCCCCTAAATCACGAATGGGGAGCATCATAAAGATCATTATGCTCTTGACCCCCAAAACTGAAATGGGGAGCATATCAAATCGTTGTGCTCTTAATCCCCAATTTGAGCAGGAGCATCTTTAAATTTTCTTTATAAAGGAAATATTTTTACATCTTACTCCATATCATGCATATGATTGTAAGCTACTACTCATCTACAACATGCATGATCATGAATCACATTCTTATCATGGATCTAAACATGATGCTGAATTATCCATAATATAACGGTAAAATCGCGTAACTGAAAACATCATGCATAACTGGAAATAATATGCATATAAACTGCTCAACCATGTAACTGGAAATAACAAGCACAGAAAAAACATATCAATGACATACGATAACTACTTATCTTTGCGGTGAGCAATACTTACCTTCGATTGCTTTAACTTATATTTGTAAAACCTAATGAGATGCAACCTTCTATCCCGCCCTAGCAGCTGCCCTCCAAGGTCTCTTGAATCCCACCTTTCCTTGGATTCGGCGGAGAAGACAACCCTAGGAGAAAATTCTCCTTGATGTGTGGTTCGGCGGTGGAGGGACCAAGAGAGAGTAGAGAGGTGTCCTCTAGGGTATTAGGGAGGTTAAATTTATAACCATCAAGGCTTAACCTATTCCCTTATAAATTTCCTAAAATTTCTCTCTTTAATTAATTCCTTCTTCAATTAAATTCGTGACTTCTCCTAATCATATAAAATTTTTATTCCCTTATAAATTTCCTTAAATCTCTCTCTTTACAATTA